>CM057347.1:35365052-37765052 GCA_030015575.1 Agapanthus africanus | reverse complement strand
CACAAAATTTAGTTCAGTGATCCGACCAAAGGGCCGCGGAACCGCGGCCCTACCCCCACATTTGCCGCGGTTCCGCGGCCATCTGATGCACGTGTCGGTGCAGATTTCTTCTGGTGGTGCGTCGGTGGTTTTGTTGGGATTTTTCGGGGGTATATCTGTAATAGCACATATGCGAGCAATTGTAACCCTAATTTTTCCCATTCCCTATAAAATGTATTCTAGAGATTGTATTAGGGATGCCTCTTTTCAATTAATAAAAATTCAGAATATTTTGAGGATTGAAGAGCATCATTTTTCTGTAAGTTCTTATTTTAATTTCTGCCTTAGTTGATAATTTAATTATTGCCCTAGATCTAATTAATCTTTTGCCCTAGTTTAATCTAGTGTAATCTTTCTTAAACTGCCGTAGGTAAGTTATTTTAAAATGTTATTTTTAGAAGATCCCCTAATGAGCGAGTAATTTCCTCGCTTGTTAGGGTTAGGAATAAGGGAGGGATTGAGAGATGAATATCTCTCATCTCTTTCATGCCCAATTATTTTTCATAACTAGAACTTCATGCATGCATGCATGATCCGCTCCCTACGGCACCCTACCCACGAGGTAACGGTGAAACCGTAGTATAAAGGACCGGACATGCATGTCTTCCATGAAGGTTAGAGCAAATATTAGGAAAGGACGGACAAGGATCTAGAGGAAGAAACTTCGTTTCTTCCCAATCATCCTAATCCCTTTTTCTAATAGTTGCTATAGCTTCTAAAAGATTTCATTTAGGGCAATGAAAGAGACGTGACATTCAATCTTATCAAACCCTACCTTAGACCTAACCCTAGCAAGTTTCTTTATCGTCGCACAACTTAGTTTTAGATTCAATTAAAACAAAACCAAACAACCATTGGAATCAACTCGTAAGAACACTTAGGAAAAATACACATCCCTGTGGACCGACCCGTATTCACTGGCTAGCTTCATGCGACGCCGTTCTTGATTGCGGTAAATAAAATATTTTTGATCGTTAAATCATACACTAATCACGTGGCGCGCTAGCGCTCGAGCGTCCAGCGCCCACGTGTCGGATACGTGGTGCGCTGGCGCCTAAGTGCATAGCACCTAAGCGCACAACGCTCAAGGTGCTGGCCCCACGCGTCCTTCGGCGCTTTTTCCCTTTTTTTTGTATATGTATACATGTATATATGTATAGGTACACACACACACTCCATAGCACTGTCCCACTCAAAATTTTTTTTTGGGCCGGGGCGCTGCCCCGCACCCCGCAAGGGGGATGCTAGCCCCCTTGACCCCCAGCCCGCTATCCGGGTAGCGGGACCCCCGTAAAAACTCTGCGTGGCTCCCGATATATCCAAACCCCCTCCAAAACAAAACACACGTACACTGTACATTGAGTTCGAATGACCAGTTTAACCCGTTAATCGGAGGTTCCCTCATCCCAAAGGCGAGGGGTAATTAACGGCAGCTTAGTACGCGGCTGCCGGAGATTCGGATCCTCACAATTAAGAAACCCCAGCCTACCCTAGGCAGGGGGAATCCGTAGTACGTCTGACAAGAGCGCGCGTATTCCCATTTCAATGGGGTGACCAAAAACACCCTACAGTAGTGTTACTGATTGGATTCGCAGGAGTGCGTGCAGGCTTGCTTGTTGATCTTCTGATCGCTCAATACCCGGGTGGCCGTTACGTTTAGCAGACCGCTTGCGGCTTGTGGGTGTTTGATATGATCATCACCTACTGCCGGCGTATTGACGAGTCTTTAGAGTCCTACACAGGGGTTTCCTAGCTCAAGCGAAACGGAGTAGGAGCACATATGTGATATATGCGGGACCGAGATTAATGCGATATGTGATACCGCATTCTATTCTCGCGATGTGTGGCATGATTGGTTATATGTGATATAGCCGGATTATCGGATCAAGTGTTGATTTGATAAGATGTTACATTTGATATTAGTCGGTTATATGTGATATATTCAAATTATTAAATCAAGTGTTGATTTAATAATTTAATGTATAAATATATATTTGATATATTACATTACATTAACTAATATTAGCTAACTTAAAATTTCTTTTCTCACTTTGGATATATTGATGTATATGTGATATATGTTAAATATATCCTGCTAGGTTACAAATGCAACTAGGGTTAATGAGGGTTAAACCATGCTAGGGTTAAGATTAGGGTTTAAATTTTATCATTAAGTAATTCAAATATTATGGATAATTGTCATGGTTGATATTTGTTGAAAGCTTGTAGAAGCTTGTAAGCATCTTTGACTTTGTCCATTTTCTTCGTCTAGCTTAAGATAATTTTTGACCTAACCTTTAACCCTAACTCATGGTTAACTCTCTACAAGGGTTAAGTATGACATGCTTAATCCTTGATTGCATTTCTAACCTCAACGATAATTCATTTTCATCACAACTTGTTCTTCTTCTTCTTCTTCTTGACAAAAGATTTCTAGCTTTTTCAAAAGTGATGATTTTGAGTGAGAAAATGATTTCTAATGTGAGCAAAATTCCTACTTCATCATCCTCTACTACTTGCCATTTAGTATAGGGTGTTTGCTTCACTAATTCCATGATTAGTGAAGAGATAGCTTGGGTTAGTATCTCCTCGACGTAGATCATCTTCGGCCTCAAAGTCTTCGAAGCAAGCATGTTCGTTTCTTCAAGGGAGCCTTTCTAGAGTCCGGAGTTCACGACCGCAGCGAAGGGGACTACTACATGGAGCTATTGAAGTGAAGGACCTGTCTACAAAGGTTGTATTCCTTGCTCACTATTAGTTGCAAAGTGTTTGCATTTCATATTCCGTCGATTTCTAGTTAACGATTATTTGTTAGGGTTAGCTAGAACGGCAAAATTTTGAATTTGGCATGGACGATGCCTCCCGAAACCTTGCTGCCGTGCTAGGTTACCCTGCAGATGCATCACACATTAGCTCAAACGGGTGGTTCCAATCAGGAGATGATAGAACAAGGGCTGTAGTGAGGGAATTCTTAAGTGAGCCAAATGCAGCCTCACAATCCGAGTCAGAGTGAAAGGTTGTGTCCTTGGCCAAGAGAAGAGTTAAGGGTCTAGCAATTTTGCTAAAATCCTTAATGAATCTCCTGTAAAAGCCTGCATGGCCAAGAAAAGATCGTATATCTTTGACGCATTTGGGATGGGGAAGGTTATGAATGGCATCTATTTTAGCTCTGTCAATCTCAATGCCTTTCCGTGAAATGACATGTCCAAGCACAATTCCCTCTTGGACCATTAAATGGCATTTTTCCCAATTCAAGGTTAAGTCCTTATCTTTACAACGAATAAGAACTGCGTCAAGATGTGATAGGCAGTCATCAAAAGAATCTTCGAATATCGAGAAATCATCCATGAAAATCTCCAGAAAATTCTCGACCATGTCTGAGAATATCCCCATCATACACCGCTGAAATGTAGCGGGAGCATTGCATAACCAAAAGGGCATGCGTCTATAAGCAAAAGTACCAAAAGGACAAGTAAATGTGGTTTTGTCTTGATCCTTTTCGGCATTAGGGACCTGGTTATAGCCAGAGTATCCGTCCATGAAACAATAATATTCACGTCTAGCTAAGCGTTCTAACATCTGGTCAATGAAAGGTAGAGGAAAGCGGTCTTTCCTCGTTGCGGCATTGAGTTTTCTATAATCAATACATACACGCCACCCAGTTTGAGAGCGTGTCTGGATTAACTCCTCATTTGTTATGACCGTGATGCCAGATTTCTTAGGGACTACATGAATTGGACTTACCCATTGGCTATCAGAGATTGGGTAAATGATACCACTGTCAAGGCATTTGACAATTTCTTTCTTTACTGCATCCTTCATGAAGGGATTCAACCGTCTCTGTGGTTCTCGAGTTGGCTTCACTTCATCCATCAGATGTATATAATGTTCAACAATCAAGGGACTAATCCCTTTGATGTCAGCCATTGTCTAACCAAAAGCCTGCCTATTAGATCTCAAGACCGTCAAAAGAGCGTTCTCTTGCTCTAAGGCAAGAGAAGCAGATATGATCACCGGTAAAGACCCATTCTCACATAAATATGCATATTTAAGATGCGAAGGTAGCAAGTAGATGCTGCTAAAGGGAGTGGCGATGCCATACGCAAAAAGGAACAATAGAAGGTGGGGTAAGAGAATGACATTCAGATTCACGAAGAAGTTCATAGCCTGTAAAGGATACAGACTCGGAAAGTGATGAGTCAAAAGTTTCAGATTCAAGAGTGGACTCATCAAAAGTGTCCTCACTATAATGTGCAAGATCAAACATTGATGTGTTAATGTCATCGAGATTATCAAAGCAAAGTTCATCAACCTTGCAGCTTTCAGAAGCTATCTCGTGGACAGAACAAATATCAAGAATATGAGCAGAGGGTTCAGACGGCTGACTTCCAATCTTATAAATGTTCAGCTCAATTGACATCTTCCTGAAGGATAGGGTCATAGATCCGTTTCGACAATTAATGACTGCATTGGAAGTGGCTAGGAAAGGTCGACCAAGAATCACCGGAATTTGGTTCCGTGGGTTCGCTATAGGCTTTGTATCAAGAACAATAAAGTCCACAGGGAATATAAATTCCCCTACTTTAATCAACAGATCCTCGAGTTCACCCCTAGGTTTGGTGATTGATCGGCCTTCCATTTGGAGAGTGCAATGAGCTGATTTTAACTCTCCAATCCCTAACTGCTCGTAGACAGAATATGGAAGCAGGTTAACACTTGCGCCAAGATCAAATAAAACACGGTTAATGTTTTTACCCCCAATAGAAATCGAGATTGTAGGACATCCAGGGTCTTTACGTTTCTTTGGTAATTGTGGGGTAAAAGCAGTGCTAACATTGTTTGTCATGAATACCTTTTTGGGCACTTGAGTCTTCCTCTTCCTAGTGCACAAGTCTTCAAGAATTTTTGCATAAGCCGGGACTTGTTGTATAGCATCTAAGAGAGGGATGTTGATGTTAACCTGTTAAAACATTTCCATAATCTTCTCCATATGTGGACTCGATTTATTTCCCCTTAACCGATTCGGATAAGGAGCTTTAGCAATAATAGCGGGGTCCAACATTGGAGAAGGTGGTGTGTGTGGAACAGATCCCAGAATAGGAGTGGGGATCGTCTTTGGTGAACTAGAAGAAATGTGCCGAGGGTTCGAGCCTTTGTGAAAACGAAAAATAGGCTCGCAAGAAGGTGGTGGGGTAGACGAACAAGGGTCAGAAGTGGAAGTAGAAGTTGAAGTGAAAGTAGAAAGGAAAGCCGGGGTGTTATTGATAGATTCGTCATGATTATCAATCTCTTCACCAACTTGTGTTAGTTGTATGTATGCCCTAGAGGCCAGTATTGTACAGATGATGTATATTATATTGGATGCTTGGACATATATAGAGATGACTTTCTTGCTCGATATGATAGTATGCTATCTGGTTGCTCTTTATCTTAACATGTACACTTGTCTCTTTAAACTGTCTTATAGTTACATGTTGGTAAAGCCCTTAGGATGAGTACTTGACTACCTGGATTATGATGCAGATCATACTAGTGGGGACATGGTAGTCCATAAGTACATCCTTCAAGGTCCCTAGTCGTGGGTGTATCGAGACGGGGCATCGATATACCAGAGTAGACTAGCGTATACGCTTCTCGACCCATGAGATGGGCGATGGATGATCCCATATCCATTGGTGTTTGACATCAGAGATGGTGTACGGGTGCTCAGTGGAGATTGGGTACACTGGACGGACTCGCCGAGAACTCCCAGATGGTATTATACCTCACGTCAGATGGCAGTTCTCAGGTGATACTTGTACAGGTTAGTCTGTAGACCCGAGATCGTTATAGAGTCTTGTGTGATTCCCACTGTGCTTTGATCTCAACCTTACCACGTCCATGAGGGCGTGCAAAACGGTGGTCTTTGGGTACAGTCCCGAGTCACATGGAGGCAATGAGCGATAGGAGGGGTTTCGTCTCTCCCGGTATTGGGAGTTGATGTTGCGCTGTGCTCGATTGGCCGTAACAGGGAAGTCCCTGGCCAGGGCTGATCAGAGATTTGCTGGTAAGTGTTACCAGTAGTTTCTCGACCCGTTATGAGCCTCACATCGGCACGACTTATCGGTTATTGGGGTCTGACGTATACCACCCCTAGACTTGATATGCGACGTATCAGACGAACTGACCGGACTGTACGGTAAGTGTTACTGGTTGGATTCACAGGAGTGTGAGCGGGCTAGCTCGTCGATCTTCTGATCGCTCAATACCCGGATGGCCGTTACGTTTAGCAGACCGCTTGCGGCTTGTGGATGCTTGATATGATCATCATCTGCTACCGGCGTATTGACGAGTCTTTAGAGTCCTACACAGAGGTTTCCTGGCTCAAGCGAAAAGAAATAGGAGCGCATATGAGATATGTGCAGGACCGAGAATAATGCGTGTATGTGATACCGCATTTCATTCTCGCGATAAATGTTTCGATTGGTTATATTCGATATGACCTAGTTATCGAATCATTGATTCGATAAATCGATACATTGAATACTAGTCGGTTATGTGCGACATGACCGGATCATTGAATCAAATGTTGATTTAATGATTTAATGTATAATTATATATTTGATATATTACTTTGCATTAACTAGTATTGGTTCACTTTATACGGATTTTCTCACTTGATGTGCAAGTTGTATATGTGATATACTTTTGTGCACATATATGTATCATGTTTGATGATACTTGATCATTTGGTTAAGTGTGAAGAATTAAACCATGGTTAAATGATAATTAGGGTTTTGCTTTATCATTTATTTATTCATTTCTTTATTTATTTTATTGGATAAATGAAAATGAAATGGTTTGTTTTTGTCATGAAGCTTGTTGAAGCTTCATGAAGCTTTGACCAAAGAAACCATTTTGTCTTCATGCTTAACCCTAACCCATCCACTTACCATGGTTTATTCTCTACACTTAACCCTTGTTAGATTATGATAAGTATGAATTTTCTTTTCATTTTAAAAACTTATCATAAAAACTAGCTTCATCTTCTCCTTCTTCTTCAAGATAGAAACCTGGATGCCATCAATGGCAACTTGAGTTCTAGTGAGAGAAATCCAATTCTAAAGTGAACCCACCTCCTATTTCTTCACCCTCTACCTCTTGCCAAGTTGTTTTGGGTGTTTTCTTCACAAGTTTCACAATTTTGTGAAGTCGGAGCTTGAGCTTGTGCAACCTCGACGTAGATCGTCTTTGACACGAAGCCGACGACCTAGCTCGCCCGTTTCTCCGATGAAGCCGACGATTGAGTTCGGGATTCATGATGGACAGCGAGAGGACACCCACGTGGAGCTAAGGAAGTGGAGAACCGGATCTACAAAGGTTGTAGCATCTAACTTTTAGTTAAGTAGTTAACTAGATTAACTTTTCGCCTAGATATCTAGTCAACGATCCGCATTAGGGTTTCTCGGCATCCATAATTTTTGAATTTGGCATGGTTGATGCCTTGTGTGACCTCTATAGTGTGCCTAGGAACCCTACAGTGGTATCAGAGCCTAGCTAGAGCCTTAGGCGAAGTCTAGACGGAGTTTGAAGTCCGAACGAACCCGAAACCCTAACCCGATAATGCTCTCTGGAATTTTTCCAAATTTGTGGTTTTTTGTCAATTAAAAATGCTTAAAAAATTCAGCAATGAAATCTAAGAATTACGGTGCAAAAAGTTTCCCATGAACAGTACTTTGTGCGGCGGAACCGCGGCAGAAGCCTGGCTTCTGCGGCGGTTCCGCGGCTATTTGGTGACGTCAGCCGTAAGTGTTTGCACAGTAATTCCTGATTAATTATTCTGAGTTTTCTGGGAATTTTTAAATTGGCTCTTAAGTTGAGTGTTCTGGGGTTAAATTGGGAAACGATGTTTCGATCGGATTATCGAACCTTGTCTAAGTGTTTTTCCGGATATTTGAAGAATATGTTAGAAAAAGTTCGACCGGATATAAATACCCAACTTTTACCCTGTCGGGAAATTTCCAAGTGTTGGATTTTTCCGTAGTTTAACGACGTTCTAAGTAGTGCAAGTAACGCGATGGACCCTCTAGAAGACAACAAACCTTAACTCGATTATGTGACCGTCTTGAACTGCCCTTTGAACCTTCGGGTTTGGGGCAGTACGGCGTGCCACATGTGAGGCATTGGCTTGACCCTTCTACGGCTGGACCGTTGGTACTGAGGCACGAACTGAATGTTGTTAGACTTATTTCATGTGTTGAGTTGTATCGGGAAAACTTGGGTATTCGACTGTTCGATCGGAAAGTTTAACATTTTCTGTTTATCTGGAATGTGATACAATAATTGGAATTCACAAACAGTTATGTGATAACTGAATGAATGTTATAAATCTAGCAGTTTAGTCCCACATGATATTGAAAAGAGTTTTCGATAATGAGACTAAAATGCGGGATTTATATCTGTTAGGCATGTGATGTCTAAGTATTTCATTTGATTAGGCATGCGATGTCTAAAGAAGTTGCGGATTCCAATTGTTGTAGTTTTACACTTTCTTTTCTGTGACCGTAAGTGTAGTATGTTCATATCGCCGGTTTCGTTGCTATACGTCAACGACAATTGGGGTATGCATACTTACTTACGTTAATGACATGTGATGTTATGTGTTGCTGGATATGTTATATTGGATCGTCGTGTTCGAATAGCCGGGGTTTTTTATGTGAGATGAGTGTTTTTCATTTTCATTCATGTAAAAACTTGTATGTAATATTCTTTTATTTGGGGCACTTCCAGGTAGCGGAAGTTGTCACCTTTTGTATATTATTTACTTTTCCGCATTAGGATAGACCCAAGGAGGGGAGCACAAGTAACCGGGTTCTGGGGTCCAGTGGGAGACCAACTCGAGGAGTCGAGTCCGGGTCTCCTAACCCTAGAATTGGCAGGGTTGCTTGCCACTCTCGTAGGGGTCTAGGGGTGTGGGATTGGCTATTCATCACGACCGTGGAATCCGTGTTTTATACTGGCTCGTATTGAAAACACGGACGTCCTAGTATATCCAATATTTCATATGTTTCTTCTGCTGCGATATCTGTGATGTGATCATGTGATGTTCTGTGATGGATACAGTATATAGTATATATGATATATTATATAGACGTTACTTATGTTTTACACCCGTACTAGCCCTGCCCCGCTCTGCCGTTAGTTACCTAACCTAACGGTGCACGAGGGGACATCGAGGCGAATGCGGATGGCATAAGTGTACGTCGTATTTATCTGTGATGTTTAGGTATTTAAATGATGGGACTTCATTAATGTGATTAATGAAAGATAAGAAACCTAAGATGTTGTGGAATCGAATTTTAAAATAAAACAGGTAGCTACAGTTCTTGCTATGCATAGCGGTATATATGATATACCCTGCACCTTATTCGATGAGGAAAGGACCGAGATCCCTTCACCGGGAGTGACTCCTTTAGTAATAACTGGCAGATGCTGCGCACTCGGTTTGCTTTTGATTGCTTTTGACTTTTGCTTTGCACAGTGATATATATGATATATCCCGCACCTCATTCGACGAGGAAAGGGCCGACGATCCCTTCACCGGGAGTGACCCCTTTAGCAAAACTAGAAAAGCCTCAAAATCACTCCATTTCAAAACTTCATTTGATTCTACAACGATATCAAGTTCATTACGCAATTGGTTTTCAGAAAAAACCTGACGTAGCCCTCCGTCATTTCAGATAAATCCTACTTAGTCTTCGTGCTATGTTTGTTGACCTCCGTCAAGGCGTAGTGTGCGGTAGCTAACTAGCATTTATCTGCTTATGCATATGATGCAGATTGGATTAGGGTAGTCGTACGACCTTGTTGACCTCCGTCAAGGGTCGTGCGGGTGGGTTTGATTCAATCAAGAAATGACGGGTTGAACTTGACTTACACCCTGTGGTTTGTTGACCTCCGTCAAGGTCATAGGATGCTTGGGGCAAAATATTATCGGGAATTTCAAGTGTTGAAATTTGCAATGAGATTGCATACCTTCTATGAGATAGTTGGATCCCGATACCCACTGCGAGTAAGAGTTACTCCTGGGAGAGTTTTACACATTGCAATTAGCTGATCAAGTAGGTGTCTAGAAAGGTGTCAACGGGGTTACGCCTCTGGGAAAACGAGGTTTACATTAATTAGGTTCGTGCGAAAGCACGGGGGACCTCCCTCAAAGTACCGACACTGGCCTGGCTGAAAGATTGGCGAACTTGTAGTGTGTAATTAATCCCGGCTAGTCTTTCCTTTTAGGGTTTGAAGGAAGATTTGATAAAAAGCAGTGGGAGCCATCCTGATTAGATAAGATAATAACCAATCTGATCTTGCACGAGCATACGCTAAAGTGTTTTCTTCTCTCTCTCTCCAGGTAGCGATCATTTCATGCCCTATTGAAGATAATAATATGGATGTATTGACCGAACCCGCATGTTATACTGTGCTGGGGAACGTTGGTTCCGTTCTTTCTTATAAGAGTTATAGGAATGAACAGGAAATAGGGGAATACCAGGATTCCCATGCCACCCGATTGAAGAAAGTACATGTTGATGCATTTTCTTCGGGTGTGTTCGTTACAGAGAACTGTTTCTCCATTTGCTCTACGTCCTGGGTATTAGATACCGGGTCAGGATCCCATATATGTAATCAGTTACATGGGCTTAGGAAAGGTAGAGAACTTGGAGAAGGTGATAAAGACATTAGAGTTGGAAATGGTGCAATTGTTACAGCTAAGACCGTCGGGGAATATCACCTTGTATTACCAACTGGTAATACATTGGTTCTGAACGAATGCTATTATATGCCGAACCTGATATGCAACATTATATCGGTTTCTTTGTTGAGTAAAGAGGGATATAATTTTGTATTACAGGACAATGTTATGAACATTTTCCGTAACCAAAAGTTGGTTGGATCAGGCACGTTGTGCAATGGCATTTATGTTCTAAACCAATCAACAGTTCTAAGCATAACAAACACACACAAGAGGAAGAGTTCAGAACTGAACGAATCCTTCTTGTGGCATTGTAGACTGGGTCACATCAATGCGACACGACTGACTAAGTTGCATAAGGATGGATATTTAAATCCTTTTGAATTTTCATCTTATGACACTTGCCAGTCATGTCTCAAGGGCAAGATGACCAAAACTCCGTTTACGGGACACGGAGAGAGAGTTATCGAACTCTTGGGACTTATACATAGTGATGTATGCGGTCCCATATCTACACATGCCAGGGATGGTTCTTCGTACTTCATTACATTCACTGACGATCTCTCTAGGTTCGGGTATGTGTTCCTGATGAAACACAAATCAGAAGCTTTTGAGAAATTTAGAGAATATAAACAAGATGTTGAGAACCAAACCGGAAAATGTATTAAAATCCTACGATCTGATCGAGGAGGAGAATACTTGAGCATTGAATTCCTGGACTTCCTGAAAGAGAATGAGATTCTCTCTCAGCTAACTCCTCCATATACACCACAGCACAACGGTGTATCGGAGCGGAGAAACCGCACCTTATTAGATATGGTGCGCTCTATGATGAGTGTAGCTGAGTTACCTGTTTCCTTCTGGGGATATGCACTGGAAACAGCAGCATACCTACTGAACAGGGTTCCCACCAAATCTGTGCCTACCACACCATATGAGATATGGGAAGGGAAGATACCATATCTTAATTTTATAAAGATATGGGGTTTCCCGGCCTATGTCAAAAGACAAAAACCGGACAAACTCGAGGCAAGATCTGTTTTGTGTAAATTTGTTGGATATCCCAAACATTCGCGAGGGTATATCTTCTACCACAGTGAGGAACAAAGAGTGTTTGTTGCTCAACATGCCACCTTTTTAGAAAAGGAATTTCTTGCAAAAGAAATTAGTGGCTCTGAGGTAGAACTGGAAGAGATTCCAGCTGAACAAAACACAACAGAAGATTTAGTGGAACCAGAGGATTCAGTAGAACTCAACGAACCCCAGCCTCTCCGCCGATCTAGTAGGGTTTCTCGTCCACCAGAGAGATACTACGGTTTTCTCATTGACGGTGGAAGCGAGGATTGTATCATGGAGGATGATGACCAAACTAGCTTCGAGCAGGCCATCACGAGTGGTGACTCAGTGAAATGGCTGGATGCTATGCGGTCCGAGATGGAATCCATGTACACCAACAAAGTATGGACTTTGGACGTTGCTCCTGAAGGGGTAAAACCCATTGGGAGCAAGTGGATCTTCAAGAAGAAACTTGGTGTAGATGGGAAAGTGGAGACTTTCAAAGCTAGACTTGTAGCAAAGGGTTTTCGTCAAAGACTAGGTGTGGACTATGACGAGACCTTTTCTCCAGTGGTTATGCTTAAATCCATCCGGATCATGCTTGCCATCGCTGCTTATCATGATTACGAAATCTGGCAAATGGATGTTAAGACCGCCTTTCTAAATGGTGATTTAGAAGAGTGCGTGTACATGACTCAGCCAGAGGGCTTCGTAGACAGTGGGAGCAGCGGGAAGGTGTGCAAGCTGCTTAAATCCATTTATGGATTAAAGCAAGCATCGCGGAGTTGGAACATCTGCTTTGACGTCGTTATCAAAGAGTTTGATTTCGTCAAAAACCCAGATGAACCTTGTATCTACAAGAAGGTGGCAGAGAGTAAGGTTATCTTCCTCGTATTGTACGTGGACGACATACTCTTGATAGGAAATGATATTCCTATGCTGCAATCGGTCAAGCTCTTCTTATCACAAAGATTCTCAATGAAAGATCTTGGCGATGCCTCCTGCATATTGGGGATTAGGATCTATAGAGATAGATCAAAACGGATTTTGGGATTGTCCCAATCCAGGTATATTGACACCATACTAAAGAGGTTTAGTATGGAAGAGTCCAAGCGTGGGAATTTGCCCACGATCTCTGGAGTCACTCTCTCCAAAGAGATGTCTCTCAAGACTGATTTGGAGAGAGCTCGCATGCAAGGGATACCCTATGCTTCGGCAGTAGGCTCTATCATGTATGCGATGCTATGTACCAGACCCGATTTAGCATACTCACTAAGTGTAGTGAGCAGGTATCAAGCTGATCCTGGAGAGAGTCACTGGACAGCTGTGAAGAGCATTCTCAAGTACTTACGAAGGACTAGAGATATATTCTTGGTGTCTGGTAACGGAGAGCTCCAAGTGGAGTCCTTTACCGATTCGAGCTTCCAGAGTGATAAGGAAGACTCTAAGTCGCAGTCGGGTTTTGTCTTTACCCTTTACGGAGGGGCGGTTAGCTGGAAGTGTTCCAAGCAGGAAACCGTGGCAGACTCGACAATGGAGGCTGAATACATCACTGCCAACGATGCTGCCAAAGAGGCTGTCTGGATCAAGAAGTTCATTACTGAACTTGGAGTGGTTCCATCCATTGAGCATCTAATACCTTTGTATTGCGATAACAATGGAGCGGCGGCTTTGGCCAAGGAACCCAGGTCCCATCAGCGATCCAGGCATATTCTGAGGCGGTATCACCTGATCCGGGAGATAGTTGATCGCCGGGAGATCGAGGTCAGGAGGGTTGACACGTAGAACAACACGGCGGATCCACTCACGAAGGCCATTCCCCAGATACAGTTTGAGAGACTCTTCGGGATGCTCGGTATGCGATACTACAGCAGCTGGCCCTAGTGCAAGTGGGAGATTGTTAGTTGTATGTATGCCCTAGAGGCCAGTATTGTACAGATGATGTATATTATATTGGATGCTTGGACATATATAGAGATGACTTTCTTGCTCGATATGATAGTATGCTATCTGGTTGCTCTTTATCTTAACATGTACACTTGTCTCTTTAAACTGTCTTATAGTTACATGTTGGTAAAGCCCTTAGGATGAGTACTTGACTACCTGGATTATGATGCAGATCATACTAGTGGGGACATGGTAGTCTACAAGTACATCCTTCAAGGTCCCTAGTCGTGGGTGTATCGAGACGGGGCATCGATATACTAGAGTAGACTAGCGTATACGCTTCTCGACCCATGAGATGGGCGATGGATGATCCCATATCCATTGGTGTTTGACATCAGAGATGGTGTACGGGTGCTCAGTGGAGATTGGGTACACTGGACGGACTCGCCGAGAACTCCCAGATGGTATTATACCTCACGTCAGATGGCAGTTCTCAGGTGACACTTGTACAGGTTAGTCTGTAGACCCGAGATCGTCATAGAGTCTTGTGTGATTCCCACTGTGCTTTGATCTCCACCTTACCACGTCCATGAGGGCGTGCAAAACGGTGGTCTTTGGGTACAGTCCCGAGTCACATGGAGGCAATGAGCGATAGGAGGGGTTTCGTCTCTCCCGGTATTGGGAGTTGATGTTGCGCTGTGCTCGATTGGCCGTAACAGGGAAGTCCCTGGCCAGGGCTGATCAGAGATTTGCTGGTAAGTGTTACCAGTAGTTTCTCGACCCGTTATGAGCCTCACATCGGCACGACTTATCGGTTATTGGGGTCTGACGTATACCACCCATAGACTTGATATGCGACGTATCAGACGAACAGACCGGACTGTACGGTAAGTGTTACTGGTTGGATTCACAGGAGTGTGAGCGGGCTAGCTCATCGATCTTCTGATCGCTCAATACCCGGATGGCCGTTACGTTTAGCAGACCGCTTGCGGCTTGTGGATGCTTGATATGATCATCATCTGCTACCGGCGTATTGACGAGTCTTTAGAGTCCTACACAGAGGTTTCCTGGCTCAAGCGAAACGAAATAGGAGCGCATATGAGATATGTGCAGGACAGAGAATAATGCGTGTATGTGATACCGCATTTCATTCTCGCGATAAATGTTTCGATTGGTTATATTCGATATGACCTAGTTATCGAATCATTGATTCGATAAATCGATACATTGAATACTAGTCGGTTATGTGCGACATGACCGGATCATTGAATCAAATGTTGATTTAGTGATTTAATGTATAATTATATATTTGATATATTACTTTGCATTAACTAGTATTGGTTCACTTTATACGGATTTTCTCACTTGATGTGCAAGTTGTATATGTGATATACTTTTGTGCACATATATGTATCATGTTTGATGATACTTGATCATTTGGTTAAGTGTGAAGAATTAAACCATGGTTAAATGATAATTAGGGTTTTGCTTTATCATTTATTTATTCATTTCTTTATTTATTTTATTGGATAAATGAAAATGAAATGGTTTGTTTTTGTCATGAAGCTTGTTGAAGCTTCATGAAGCTTTGACCAAAGAGACCATTTTGTCTTCATGCTTAACCCTAACCCATCCACTTACCATGGTTTATTCTCTACACTTAACCCTTGTTAGATTATGATAAGTACGAATTTTCTTTTCATTTTAAAAACTTATCATAAAAACTAGCTTCATCTTCTCCTTCTTCTTCAAGATAGAAACCTTGATGCCATCAATGGCAACTTGAGTTCTAGTGAGAGAAATCCAATTCTAAAGTGAACCCACCTCCTATTTCTTCACCCTCTACCTCTTGCCAAGTTGTTTTGGGTGTTTTCTTTACAAGTTTCACAACTTTGTGAAGTCGGAGCTTGAGCTTGTGCAACCTCGACGTAGATCGTCTTTGACACGAAGCCGACGACCTAGCTCGCCCGTTTCTCCGATGAAGCCGACGATTGAGTTCGGGATTCATGATGGACAGCGAGAGGACACCCACGTGGAGCTAAGGAAGTGCAGAACCGGATCTACAAAGGTTGTAGCATCTAACTTTTTGTTAAGTAGTTAACTAGATTAACTTTTCGCCTAGATTTCTAGTCAACGATCCGCATTAGGGTTTCTCGGCACCCATAATTTTTGAATTTGGCATGGTTGATGCCTTGTGTGACCTCTATAGTGTGCCTAGGAACCCTACAACTTGATTATTCAGCACTCTTCCGGATCTCGACGTTGTAATGGCATTCACATTGTAGTGTTGTGAATGTCCAGGATTCGGTAAGGGTTGAGACGGAAGTTTCCCTTTCTCTCTAGCATTCATTTCGGCATTCAATCATGCAATTTGTGCTTCCATCGATTTAATACTCTCATCTTGAGAAGTGGTATCTTTCTTGATATTATTGACAGAAGACTTTATCTCAGCCGAAACTTGCATGAAATTTTGCAGAATCGAATTCATGATTTGTTCGAGTGAAGAGGAATTATCAGTACCGGTCAATTGCAAAGAATTATTATACGGTGCAGAAGTGTTGACCGGATTTTGAAAGTTTTGTGATTGATAGGGCTGCTGAGTCAGTTGTAGTGGTTGCTGTTGTTATGGAGAGACCCTTTGAAAGTTGTTTTGGTTTGGAACCGTGTTTTGAGTTTGGTGTTGGTTCCAAGCAAAATTAGGGTGATTCCTCCAACCCTGATTATATGTGGAAGAATACGGATCGTTTCTAGGTCTTTGCTGAAAAGCAGCATTTGTGTGCTCCTGACCTTGAAACGGAGAATTCAAAGGACATTCTTCCGTCAGATGTGATGGATCAGAACAACATCCATAGACAGTTTTGGGGAATGTCATTTGATTTAGGGAGGCTAATAAGAATTTTTGTTCCATAGCTTCAAACTTCTTTTACATTGTTGCCATTTCAGCTTTGACTCATATGGAAACATCCAGTTGATGGATACCACCCCTAGACGATGATTGACTTACACTCTCCCATTGTAAAGTTTTTTCAGCGAAATCTTCTAAAAATTTCCAAGCTTCACCATCGTCTTTAGACATGAAGTTGCCTTGACACATGGATTCAAGCATCTGTTTTGTTGTAGGATTAGTGCCTTCATATATGATTCTGCACAGATCCCATCGATGGATTCTGTGATAAGGACATTGAACTAACAGATCCTTGAAGCATTCAGAACACTTCGAAAATTGTTCATTGGGAAGCTGGTAAATTGATTTATTTCGCTACGGACTCGGGCTGTCTTATGATTGGGGTAGAATTTCTTAAGGAAAACTATGACGAATTCATCCCAGTTTGAAATAGAATGTGCAGCTGTGTTATAAAGCCACTTCTTGGCTAAATCGCACAAAGTGAACGGGAGAAGACTTAGATGCATAGCATCCACAGACAGTTGTGAAGTACCCATCATAGCACATACGTTTTCAAATTTGGTAATAAAAACGTATGCGTCTTCAGACTCGAGACCGTGAAATTTGGGTAAAAGATTGATGTACTGAGCTTTGATTTCGAAATTGTTCCCATTGGCTGGTGGAATAGAAAGACAAGTAGAAAGAGGACCACGAATAGGGTAGCATCTCTCTTGGAGAGAGATGCGGGGCGGATTCTGCACACATGCGGGCGGTGGCAGTGTGGTGTTAAAGAAGTTCGATGGATATCCGTCCATCGAAGTGGATGTGGTAGTGGGTGAAGAAAAAGAAAATGTAGAATTACCGACTTCGGAGTCGATAGGAGAAACGCGGATAAGACGGGCACTAGAATTTCGTGTCCATCCGAGCATGCACTAAATAGTTTAGCACACGTGGCAGCGTTTGTGATAATTAGAGAAAAGTGGATTTGGTGTTTGGTTTTTGAAAAAGACGGATTTTGAAAAATCAAATCAAATCACAAAAAAAGCACAAGCAACCCTAGATCTAATGGTCACCTAGGTCAAGTCACTAGACCACTCCTAGACTTCCAGAAGACAAATCGCAGGATAAATCCTCTACTGTCTCTTTATCCTTTCTGTGGCCAGGTAAGTGCTAGGTAAGTGAGAGGTTCTCCGCTACGTAAGTAGTGGGCCTAATTAAGTAACCATTTGCCTTAGACACACTTGTCTTAGACACCACAAAAGAAACGTGGATAAGTAATAGATTACCCACGACCTCCTTCTGTCCTAATTGAGCGCGACGGTCCTTAGAGTCTTGTCTAGATTTTTTTTAGTTAATGAGGGTGATGCGGATGCTAGTTTTATGATTTTTGGGGCTTAGGAAGGGTAATGAAATCCCTACCTAATCTGAATTTGGTCTTTGCCCCTTAATTTCCGTGTTAAAATATGCAAACAACCAATATCAAAACACACAACAAATTTTTCTTTTAGCGGCGCTGCGAATTTTGCAAAGAATCTTGCAGAAAATGGTTATTGGACAAGAGCAGGGAAGAGATAAGAAAGTAAGAAATATACCAGAGGAAATCGGAGCTCCAATTTGACTAAAAAGCTGCGGTTCCGCGGCGGATCCTTGCTAATGGCCGCGGTTCCGCGGTCTGTTCACAAGATCTCCGCACTAAAATTTTTCCTGGTGCTCCTGTTGCTTCACTGGCCTCTCTGGAATGATCTGAATATTTTTCCCCTTACTGCAGAGAGTCCAGATTTCCTTGCAAAATTCACAACTAATCGTTAAGCACTTGATGCGATTTTGATTTAAAATTCTGATGGAATAATAATATTTCAACTCAAATAGCAATAACGAACAAATTAGCACGCATCCCCGGCAAGGGCGCCATTTGATTGATTCTAAAATTTCGGATCGTGTTTTGAAATGTAATCACAACCAAAGAATTTATAACCGCAATCAATTAACGGTGTCGATGTAGCTCGTTAATGAATACGGATCGTCCACTGAGATGCGAGGATTTGTTCGATCTTGTTTTAGATGAATTGAAAGAAAATATAAAAGAAAATTCAAGAAAGTAATTCGAGATTTAATTGAGTTGTCATTTCAAGAAAATCAAGAACATATTCAAGAATTAAAAAAAATCAAGAAAGTGTCCAATATCAATTTGAATTATCAAGAATATGAAGAATAGCTTGTAGGATTCGATTGAATTAGTAGCAATGATGAATCTAACAATGAATTATCTTATCTATTGATGAATTGTAGTTAGGACGATGGTGATGAATGAAGATTAGGGATCTATTGAAAAAACAAGGGTTTCTCCTTCTCTATCCCTTGTCTTTTCATTGATCATCATTCAGATCTAGTCTTTAGAAAAAGGAATCATCAATTGTTTAATCCCTAATTTGCAACGAAATTAGCAAGAACGTGATCTCGATCCAAATTAGGTCATTGATGATTCTTTTTCCTAAAGTTCACAATCCTCATAAGACTTAAGATTAGTATTAGGATTTCATCATCATTAGATCTACCGATTCTCTCGATTCCTTTACAAGCGGAGATTTCACTCACGCATCATGAAAATTAAAGAATCAAGAACGAAGAATTTCATAATGCAAGAATCTAAGAAAGCAAGACTAATAGTAATGATCACCTTTATTAAATCTTCTTCAAATTTACACAATTCCTCAATTCGAGGTACAAGACTAAGCTCTCGATCGCTCCTTTGAAGAAGGTGAATTTGTCGTCGATCTTTGCGTGGTTCGATCGTCGTGAGACGTGGATCATCGCGGATCTCTTGCTCTTGATGACGATCGGCGATGCGACAAGGACCTTTGAAGTAGATGCTTGATAATGCTCTCAATTGACTCTTGATTTTGATTTGGAATTTGAATTGATTTGGATTTGTGCTAGAATTTTACCACCATTCACCAACAACCAACAAGCTCTTTCCATTAGATCTAGATCCCCTTTTATAGATCTCAAATTAAGCTTCCCTCATAAGCTAGGTTGTTAGAGAGTGCCTTCTAGAATAAGCTAGGTTGTTAGAGAGAACCTTCTAGAATGAGGTTGTTACAAGAAGCCTTTTAGAAAAAGATTGTTATGGAGAGCCTTCCAAAAGAAGCCACGTCGTAATGAAGCGTCTTGAGGAAGCTAGGAGGTTAGAGTGAAGCTTCTGGAAAGAACACGTCATCGGATGCCCTGACTCGGCCGCGGAACCGGGGCAACTCGGCCAACTCTGCCGCGGTTCCGCGGCCATTTGATGAGATCGCTGCTTCATGTTTCTGGGGTAGTCAGATGTTGGTCTTTGGATGCTCTTTTGATGTCTGGAATCATTTAATCTCTTCTGAATCTTTGCCAGATTTGAAGTCTTTGACTTGCTGCGTTTTATCGGCAATTTTGCGATTCAAGTTCTTTGACCTGAATAATTTTCTGCACAACATCTCGATGAAATATTTTGAGATATACAATATCATGCGTGAAGTAATAAACACACAATTTCCATTAAAGAATATTGAATATATATAACACGTGGTATTTAGTATTTTCCAGACAAACTGGTAATATGTGTTATATTTATATCAACTATCCTTAGATGATTAGAATAATGAGGAAATTGATGTGTTACAGATTGCATTATTTTCGACTGAACATGCATCCTCTAGTCAAGGGTATGGATCAATCATCAGATAACACTCATCAAGTACGGTAATCCATCGTACGGCGGCATTAAACAATTAGGGATTCTATTAACCTATATGACAATAAGGGTACGGACCTAACGTCTCGTACGGCATATCACTCATGATCCACAACATTTTCCATATATATATACCTATCTCTCTAGTCACATCCGTATCAATCTCATATCATGGGACCGGCAAAGGTATCAATTATCTCATATCGACTCGCATCCGTATAACGACATATCAAACCAAGTCATCATATTTCATCGTATACTTTTTTCATCACGTCAATATCTCACATCAAATCATCTTGTAAATCTCATGTCGTATTTATCGATCTCATTACATGCCACTATAATCTCATATTTATTCTCTTGCAACTACATATCTATATATCGTGATTCACATTCACTTTTCATATCCTTGTATATCAATTCAAGACACATATCATGTCAAAAAGTCATATCCCTATAGCTTTCATCTCATATCTCGATATATATATATATATATATATATATATATATTCAATCATTCATATCATCTCTAACTATCTTTTTAACCATATCCATAGTTTTCTAATATAGGTTTCTACAACTGTATTCTATAGATCAGTTTCCATTCATAATTTGCGGGGGTGCTATACGCTATCCACCCGACTTCCCCCGTAGATATAAATCTACCCACCCTTGGAATTCTTCGTTCAGTCGTAGTAGATGTACTTCGTCGTCTCGGAATCCACACGAAGGTACCTACAATCAATACACAATCGCAATGCTTACTAAAATCAAATTCCGAAATCCGATATGGCACACGAATCACCTATAGGTTATAACCTATAGCCTACGCATGCAAAACAACCAAACAACATTCGTCGTTGACGTACAAACATCCAACGACCCAATACAATATCAAATACCAAAACACGAATTCAAATATCGGAAAAAATATGGCCAAAGCACTCACAACAGCTCCCAGATTTATCTTAGGTCAAATTGGGACTAAACTAGCAAGTATAGGAGATAGGTTACAGGGATTAGAAGCTACAGTTAAAAACCCAACCCCAGAACCCCTCAAAAATCCGGCGAGACCACATGAAAAACCAGCCTGCTCGGCCTGGGTAGGGAATTGGTACCTCGAACTTGGGTGGGGGTCTCCTAGTCATTTATCTAGGTCACTGGACTTGCTAGATTTTCTCGTACAGGTCTCAGGTCATCCCAGATTCCCTGTAGGCATACAAACTCCACAAAACCGACACGGGGAAGTTTCTAAGTTCGTATTTTGGGTTTATTCTCTGTTTTTTGGCCATACAATCCACACCAAGGTCTTGTAACAACCACTACACATCAACACAACACAACTCAAACCCTAAACCTCATCTAGGAAATTTCTAAGATCATAATCCACACTAAATCAAATTCTAAACTAAACTAGAATACACTAAATATAATAACCTAACTAGGGTCTAGAATTATACCTCATTTGGCAACTCAAGAATTTTCTTGAGTTGCTCAAAGTCTTCAAAATCCAACTTTGATTGGTCCAATGTATTGAGGATGAAGTGGGGATCATTTTTAATGAAGGGGGTATAGGGTTTTGGTAAAGATTTTGTGATGGATCATGAGGGTAGAAGTGAGGGAGCTTGAAGATGAAGAAGGACAAGAAAACAATGGGGGAAATGAATGGGGGCAGCCCTCTCCCCCCCCCTCTCTCTCTTTCTCACTTTCACTCTCTCTTATGGCATGCTCCCATGCCATGATGTGGTCCGCTCTCTCTCCCTCCTCAATAATGCATACTCTTTTCTTTTTCTCATTTAAACCAAATAAAACCAATACCACAAACACACTTAAAACAACATGCAACAAAATGCTTCATGCCATGGTGCACTAGCCATGGGAAAATGTAGAAACACGGATTTGGCTTAATCGCGATTAGTAGTGCACTAATCAATTTTTTTATCCAAACTGCATACAATTAATTATAAAAATGCCAAATCCGATAAATATATTTTTAAATGAATAAATTATTTTAATCTCCAATTATTTCACAATTATTGGTATATATTTATACCATTTTACGAAAACCCCAAATTCGCAAATCGGTTAGTTTTCGCGAAATATATTATTTTAATATTAAATTCCAAAAATAATATTTTATATTTTCTGAAATGTTACAATCTTCCCCCTTAAATAAATTCGGTCCCCGAATTTAAATTTAAACCCCCAAATGCTAAAACATTTCAATAATCAGCTTAAATCAATGGGGCTCCGAAATCACGGAAGATATAGAAATACTACAGCGCATCGTGTGCGCCTGAAAACGAGTACGAAACTCAAAATCGAACTCCGTCAAGCGTCACACAATCATCGGAGTTACAATGGAGATACATATTTCGAAATCCACTACTGAAATCCAATATACACTAGTCGAATACTATAATACATATATAGTACGCATCCTTGGAAAAATCTCGTAAAACTGAATAAAACACATGCAAAATCTTTTCTGAATCGCCGTGTGATCCGTAACTCACAGGACAAGTGACGGACGCTCATTTGTAAAGTAATAAATATATATTCATATACGTTTTTCTCAAATATACGTTCATATATGTTTTGCTAAAATATCCCAAAAGGTTTTCTTTTGTAAATGTTCGTGTCGCTCACGGACACGTAGGAAATAGCGAGACTATAGCTCTTTTTTGAAAAACTCTTGGTAAACTTTTTATGCATGCAAAGTACTCAGGTACTGTTCTCAGAATAATCCTGTTCGGCTACTATATAATATAGTGCCCATCATGAAAACAAGTGCTCAAGAGCAAAATTAGCCCCAACAGACGTATCCAATAATCGCGTGCGTCTGGTGCACACGGAAATTATAAGTCGATGTACAACACCCCACGACTTGCGGGGAGGCGGAATAATAAAAAACGATCTTGTTTTAGGCGTAAACATCGACTAACCGAAGAATCGTTTGCTAAACTATAATTAACAACAAACATAGGAGTTCTAAACTACTATGAAAAGTGATTATACCTGTAGAACCGAGTCTTTCGTCTTGTCGTTCTCCACGTCCTCTCCGGCCTTCTCTATGTAGTAGAAGATCCACCCGAGAGCTTAACTTCAAGCTTCACCTCTAACTTGAGGTAACTAGGTTTCTTAAATCACTAATCTAAGTAACCTAGGTGATATAGAGAATGGTTAAGGATTAAGTAGTCTAATCTAATCCTTGTACTTAACACATGAGAGGGGAGGATTAGGGTTTGAAGAGAGAGAGAGCTTGAGGAGAGAGAAGGTGAGCAAAAGAATGAGATGAGATAATGATGTATCATAATATATATCAAGCATTATCATTTATCCAATAAAAGAAAAATAATGGATGAATAATCATGCTTCATAAATATAAGAGGGTGATTCATCTCCATGAGTCATTAAGCATTTATGATTCATTAATGACATGGATGAATCACTCATATGACTCACTAATCCCATTTAATGCATATGCCACCTTAACCCCCAAGTCACCATCTTCTAGAAGCTTCTCGCGCAATTACGAGAACGCCCCTCCTATCCGTGAAAACACGGAAAAACTTTAGACTGTATAAATCTAATAACTGGATACTAGAAACTGGCTTAAACCAAAACTGGCTAGTAAAAACTGTCCGGATGTCGTATGTGCATAAACACACGTATGCGTCCGAACCCTTGTCGTAAAACCATACGACCTCTATATCGTTTTGCCTGGAGTAGGGAAACTCTCTGTGTGGGACTCTAGAGACTCGACTACTACGCTGGCAGTGGGTTTAACCACAGACCGCAAGCGGCACTAGCTGTACGTAACGGTCCCCAGGTAGATGTCGATAAGAAGGCCGATGAGGAAACCCATCCGAACTCCTACTGAGTCTGATGTGACAATCTCCGTACAGTCCGGTCTGTTCATCAAAGACTATCGCATATCGGGCCTACGGGGGCGGCAAGCGTCAGTCCCCTAATAGCGGTATAAGTCGTGTCAGAGCGAAGCCCATTACACCCTGAGAAACTACTGGAACTTACCAGTAAATCTCGCTTGCCCTGGCCAGGGACTTTGCGTAATGGCTCTCTGACACAGCGCGATATCAACCCCCAATACCGGGAGAGACGAATCCTGTCTAACCGCCACTGCCTCCAAGTGCTCGGGACTGCACCCAACTGCTACCTGTTTGCACGACTCCTTTGAGCCGTGGTAGGGTAGCAATCTAAGAACAGTGGGACACACTCGAGGCGAAGTAGCAGTGTCAAGTCTGCGGACTATGCTGTACTCATGTCACCTGAAAACTGTTAACTGACGACTGGTATAAAACCAACCAACAGTTCCCTGTGAGTCCTGTCCGGTGTACCCGTAACCTAACGAGCACCTGCATACTATCTCCAGTACGACGTACTGACAGCTGTGGGACAGACCATCTCCCCAACTGGGATGAGAAGCGTACACACTAGTCTACTCCGGAGTATCGATGCCCTGTCTCGATAATCCAACGACTAGGGACCTGAATAAGGATGTGCTTGTAGACTACCCAGCCCCTACTAGTGTGACTGCCATCACAACGCTGGTAGTCAAGCAAGATCCTAAGAGCTCTATCAATACGTATACTCACATATTAAGATAGAAAAACCAAGTAGCATACTACCATGTTTAGCAAGACTGTTATATACATATGAATATCCTAACCTTCCATTAAGTAATATACAAACTAGTATGATACAATAATGGCCCCTAGGGCATATACACTAACAGAAATCAAATCCAAATACAAGTGCCACAATATGCATGAAAGCAAAATTAAGTGCAACGGGTGTGCACGAAAGTATCTGTCCAGTGCAACAGGTGTGCACGACAACAATATCAAGTGCATCTAGAGTGCACGAAAATCTCAACCCAGTGCAACTAACATGCACGAATGAAAATCCCATTCGAGTGCATTCGGTGTGCACAAAATCACATCTCATATCATGCTCCCAACATGCGCGAAAATCCAAATCAAGTGCATCCGTCATGCATAAATGAAATCTAAATCAAGTGCATCCGACATGCACGAATAAAATTCAAGTCAAATGCATCCAACATGCACGAATAAAATCTCAGTAAAGTGCATCCGACATGCACGAATAAAATCTAACTCAAGTGCATTCGATGCGTACAAAATCCAATACCAAGCGCTTAATATGCGCAAAAATCCAACCCAAGCGCGTCAAGTCCGTAATAAGCATCTAGTGCAGTAGCATGTACGAAAACGAACATCAAGTGCAAACGCGTACAAAAACATAAATATGGTGAACAATGCTCAAATACATAAATTAGGTGCAACCAATGTACGGAGTATAAATCTAGTGCAACCAATGCACGAAATATCAATCTGGTGCAACAAATGCACGAATACAAATCCGGTGCATCCAGTGCACGAAATACCAATCCGGTGCATCTAGTGCACGAAATACCAATCTAGTGCAACAAATGCACGAAAACTCATCAATAACTCAAATGCGTATAAAAAGCAACACCGAGTATACCAAGATGTATAAAATCATAAGCGTGTGCAACTATGTGCACAAAACACGTATCAATGCATTGCAAGCATATGTAAGCTAAACCGAGTATAAAAACCAAATCGAGTGTGTACCACATGCACAAAATCAAATCAACACTATGAAATCCACGAAATCATAAATACGTGCAGCCGAGGCACAAAATCAACATCAAGTGCAATAGATATGCACAAATCATAAACCAACACAACAGTGTGTAAAACGTATATCAAGTGCAATAACTCTGCACAAAATGTAAATACCCAGCAGGTGCAGCCATGGTGCACGAAAACAATATCATGAAACTCAATAATCAAAACTCAAATCCAAGCGATATAAGCGTGATACTCGGATCACAAACACAAATCGCAACAACTGACATTGAGGTACACCTCCTACAATGTCGAAAAATGCCGGTGCACCCAAAACTGGTAGAGCAAGAACATCCACTTGCCTCCTGCTCACGGTCTGACGTCCTCTATCTCTGGGTCCTCATCTTCTCTGTGGATTACCAATCTCGCAATCCATTGGGTCATCGGCCCGGTCAGGTGTACTAACGGAAACGATTCCGCTCTGACACTCCTCTGGTCATCTCTCGGCCAATTAGCATGACCACTAGTAAAGCAGCACGTCACTGGCGTCGGCCTCTGGCCCTCTGAATACACGTGACACAACTGATCCTCGGTGCAAATCTTATTGCAGTAGTGTCCTGGAAGGCACCTGCTCAAGGTCTCTTCCGATCTCGCCTATGCTGAACTGTACAGAGGCTGGTACTCTTGTATAATCTTTTCTCGTTTTCTGAACATCTGCGTTCTAAGCACAACATCTCCTCGGGAACTAGCCATATCCCAATGCCTCTATATACATATCAGATCTCTACTCTCAACGGGGAGTAACAACAGCTCGTTAACATCTCGCATAAACCTCTTGTTCCACTCGTCTTTATTATCGTCCACTTCGACGTCATGTCATGCTATCTGCGTACTGCAATTGTTCTCGGCTATAGTCAATCCGAAGTCTCTCACACGGACTCGAAATTACGAACTCGGTATCTTCAGCACTCTGTAGAAGATATCTAGCCGAACACGTCCTCGGGAACTCGTCCCAACCATCAGAGGAATATACTTTATTCATCCGCTCTCGATCAACTCACAATGCATCTGGGTGAGGTCCTCTATCCGAAACTGGTCAACTTACTAATCTCCTATCGGATCATCCAACGAACAACGTCATCTCTGGACCGATCTACTTTAGATCTGAATAAGATTCTCCACACTGTAAATCTTCAACTCAACCGGGCCTACGTCGGCGCATCAAATTTGATGAATCACCTTCGTCTCTCAACTCAAGATAGACTAGCTATCATCTGTCACATCTCTACCTGAAAGCTCTAGCGATCTCTGCTCGTAAAGTCTGGAAGCGACATCCCATCAATCTGAGCAACAGCTGGGTCATCCGTATGAACGGTAGACAACATCACGATCTCTGAGGTAGGCTGTACATCAACAGTCCTCACAAAACAGGCAGCCTCTATCAGTGGCCCGATCATCCGGTGCAAAACCGAACACTCGCCTCAAACGAGTGGTCACAACACAAACACTAAATCGAGACGTTCCCATGTCACCAGAAAACACGATGGTCAGTCCTCGTCCATGACGAGCTCGCCCTGACCGCATCACTAGCAGCAGCTCAATCTGCGCTCAAACCATGGTGACAGGAACCTCAAGCATGTATCGATGAAGATAGATCAAAAGGATGGAAATAATCAACAGATCCCAAAATGGATACATGATCATAAGGAGGAACAGAATCAATGAGAGTATGATCATTGGAAACGAATAGAATCAAGGATCTCAAATGGATGTATGATCAAGGGAACGGAGAGAATCACAAGTCTGAAGATATGTACATCCTAAGGTTTCTTAAGTGGAGTATCGTATCGTAAATATGCTGCGGAACATACATACGGTACGTCACTCTACTCAAGCTACCTACTCCATCAATCAGGGTCAACTTATGTAATGAAAGTTCGGGTCTAATACCCTCCTATTCAAGTCTAAGTTCCGTAAGGTCAAGCTTAGGTTCCGAAATAAATTACGCCCCAGACTCTACATAGTCAATCCTAAACTCGAACCAAGGTTAAACCTAGCGCTCTGATACCAACTTTGTCACGACCTGAAAATATTAGCTCGCGACCGACACTTAAATCTCGCCACGTCTATAGGCGTAACGTAATTTAAGTAAGCCGAAACCCAGAAATCTAAACCTTTTAAAAGAAAATAAAAGTGGTGAAGTTTTGAAATAAAGGTATGATGAAATCAAAAGTTTTCTTAAATGAATAGATAATGGAACAAGGAAATGCAAGTGAAATGATACTAGTTGAAAAACATGTTTCGTCTTTTAAAAATTTGGGCAGCACCTCCTTTGTATATTTTGATCCAAAAACACATATACGTAATAACAATAAAGGCATCCCCAAGCGGGAGCTAGCTCTTCGCCAATCGGCGGAATCACAACCACGCAAGACAGAATATATGTATACGACGCCCAACGACGAAGATCAACACAAAGAATAATGAATAAAGAAAGACATCAACCCACCAAGCGAACATATAACCCATCGCTCTAAGTCTTGCAACTACAAGTCTTGCTAAGTCTTACTACATATACAAATACTAGTTTCTGATTGATGGAGTTAACTAGATACAACAGGAATAATAATACAAGAGTGGCACGATCCAATATGTACCACCTACCAAAGCAAATCACTCGAAAGCAAGCTGTGTGCCAGCGATGCCTCTACTGATCCATGCGGTCAACCTGCAAGAACTGTTGTACAACGGGGGTGAGTTGCCATCTCATGAGTAGAAAACATCATCAGGTAGAAATCGAAATAAACAACGATTCCTAGGTCAACTATATCATAAAGGTAATACTATGATATCTAGGGTGACCGTATCTGCATATGTGCCAACAATATAATCAATGCCTATCAGCATGTAGATAACATCTATGTGTCCATCAATGACACAACAACATCATGCATGTAAATATCATGAAAGCATATGCATGTAAATATGAGGAAATCAACTAAGGTGTGTCCATCAATGACATATCAAAATCATGGAACCTGAGTGTCCAAGATCGACACTCGAAACATCATGAAACCCGTGTCCAGCATCGACACGTAAATCCTCATATCTCGAGCTCCGTCAGTCCGGATCGGCCCTCGGGCTCCGTTAGTCCGGATCTGCCCATATCAATATCTCGGGCACCGTCAGTCCGGATCGGCCTACGGGCTCCGTCAGTCTGGATCGGCCAGTATCATCTCACGACTCCGGTCGGTATCCTCTGGATAACCGCCGAGCCCAATACTATCACCGGTAGGTAGTGCTCCCCTGCCAGGCTCACCGCCTAACAATATGAGTCTTCTTGCCCCGTGGTACCTCACCGGGTCCACCATGCACCTGCAGACGGTGCCTACCGCTCCTCGAATCGGGTTTCACATATAAATCTCAGAACTGAGAAAACACATGGTGGACGTCTCGAAATATTATATCAAGAGAAACCAGGTTTTTAAAATAATACATACTTTCTTTTGAAATAACCACGGTTCTCAAATCCAGAAATCTCATGAAAACAACATCTCAATGCATATAATCGTAAATCATGATGTATGCAAACATAGAACAGAAATGTGAGCATCTCAGTATATCGTGCAACATAGCATAATGATGTGGCAATTCTACTGTGTATGTGACATAGCAATTATCGATGATGAAATGTATGAGCCGGCAAATCTGTGTAAGTGTAACATACGCATCATCGATAATGGTGTAGGTGTACTAGCACAGGTACATGTAATGCAATGAGAATAACATGAACATAGTATAAGGTACATCGTAAGTGAAATGCTATAAGGTATACGCATCTATAACATATCTGAGTCGATGAAACTATCAATCGGCATCCAGCCTCACATCATTGTAGGGTGTTTTTCGTCACCCCATTGAGATGGGAATACGCGCACGCTTGTCAGGCATACTATAGATTCCCCCTGCCTAGGGTAGGCCGGGGTTTAATGATTGTGGGGATCCGAATCTCCGGCAGCCGCGGACTAAGCTGCCGTTAATTACCCCTCGCCTTTGGGGCGAGGGAACCTCCGATTAACGGGTTAAACTGGTCATGCGAACTCAATGTGCAGTGTACGTGTGTTCTGTTTTGGAGGGGGGTTTAAATATATTGGGAGCCACGCAGAGTTTTTACGGGGGTCCCGCTACCCGGATAGCGGGCTGGGGGTCAAGAGGGCTAGCAGCCCCCTTGCGGGGTGCGGGGCAGCGCCCCGTTAGAATTTTTTTTTCTAACAGGGACGGTGTCGTGGAGTATGTGTGTATGCACATATGTATACATATGTATATATATATATATATATATATATATATATATATATAAGAAAAAAAGGGAAGAAAAGGCATCCAAAGGATGTATGGGGGCAGCACCTTGGGCGATGTGCGCCTAGGTGCTGTGCGCTCAGGCGCTAAAGTGCCACGTGTCGGCACGTGGGAGCTCTGACGCTCGAGCGCCTGACGCTCGAGCGCAAGCGCGCCACATGTCGGCACGGGGGCGACTTGCGCTTGAGCGCTGGGCGCTTGAGCGCAAGTGCGCCACGTGTCGGCACGGGGGCGACTTGCGCCTGAGCGCAAGCACGCCACGTGTCGGCACTGGGGCGACTTGCGCTCTTGCACTTGCGCTCGAGCGCAAGCGTGCCACGTGTCGGCACCGGGGCGACTGCGCTCGGGTGCTTACGCTCGAGCGCTTGCGCTCGAGCGCAAACGCGCCACGTGTCGGCACGTGAGCGCTTTGCGCTTGAGCGTAGGCCGCTGTAGTACAAGCGCGCCACGTGTCGGCACGTGGGCGCTTTGCGCTCGAACGTTGAGCGCTTGAGTGCAAGCGCGCCATGTGTCGGAACGTGGGCGCCCTGCGCTTGAGCACCGGCGAGAAAAAGAGGCTTTTAGCCTAAAAAAAATTCTAGGAAGAGAAATCAGAGAGGAGTTGGACTCCTGGGTGTGTTTTTTTTTGGGTTTAGTAAAAGGGGTTCTTCTTCTTCCTCCTCTGTTAGCTGGATCTTGAAGATCAAGAGATGTGAGATCTCAAAATCTCTCCTTTTGGGGATCTAAAGACAGATCCAAGTTCCCGTTTGTGGGTTTGGTGGTGAAAAACTATTTTGTTTTTGAAAAGGAAGAGTAAAACTCTTGATTTAATTCAGAAGTAAGAAGAAGGTTTGAGACCTTCAGAAAAGGGAAAGAAATACAAACCCTAAGTTTTTGAGAGAATGACAGTGTTATATTTTATTCATCATCATTTTGCTTTATATAGGCTTACATATTTACATATAGCCCCTTGGGCTCTACAAAATGGCATTTTGCCCATCCCATGGCTCATGTGCCATTTCTTTTTTTGCACATAAGCCATGGGCTTACAAAATATTGGCTTTATGCCCATTTTGCATGCATTCATGTATAAAAAATTACATAAAAAATTATTTATTACATGATCTATATTTTGGCATGGAGGAGGCTGGCCGTGGGTTCGACTTGGGCATGGGCCCGCTTGACCTGGGCTTGGGCCCACCTGGCTTGGGGTTGACCTTGACTTTGACTCGGTCAACGGGGGTGTAAATTTTTACCCCAACAATCATCACGTACGGTATAATCCATCGTACAGCATCCTCTATTCTAGGGTATGGATCAATCATCAGATAACACTCATCACGTACGATAATCCATCGTACAGCGGCATTAAACAATTAGGAATTCTATCAACCTATATGACAATGAGGGTACGGACCTAACGTCTTATACGACATATCACTCATGATCCACAACATTTTCCATATATATATACCTATCTCTCTGGTCACATCCATATCAATCTCATATCATGGGACCGACAAAGGTATCAATTATCTCATATCGACTCGCATCCGTATAACGACATATCAAACCAAGTCATCATATCTCATCGTATACTCTTTTCATCATGTCAATATCTCATATCAAATCATCTTGTAAATCTCATGTCGTATTTATCGATCTCATTACATGCCACTATAATCTCATATTTATTCTCTTGCAACTACATATCTATATATCATGATTCATATTCACTTTTCATATCCTTATATATCAATTTGAGACATCATTTCTATCATATCATGTCAAAGAGTCATATCCCTATAGCTTTCATCTCATATCTCGATATATATATTCAATCATTCATATCATCTCTAACTATCTTTTTAACCATATCCATAGTTTTCAAATATAGGTTTCTACGACTGTATTCTATAGATCGGTTTCCATTCATAATTTGCGGGGGTGCTATACGCCATCCACCCGACTTCCCCCGTAGATATAAATCTACTCACCTGTGGAATTTCTCGTTCAGCCGTAGTCGATGTGCTTCGTCGTCTCGGAATCCACGCGAAGGTACCTACAATCACTACACAATCACAATGATTATTAAAATACAATTCCGAAATCCGATACGGTACACGAATCGCCTATAGGTTAGAACCTATAGCCTACGCATGCCAAAAAAACCAAACAACCCTCGTCGTTGACGTACAAACATCCAACGACCCAATACAATATCAAATACCAAAACACGAATTCAAATATCGGGAAAAACATGGCCAAAGTACTCACAATAGCTCCCAGATTTATCTCAGGTCAAATTGGGACTAAACTAGCAAGTATAGGAGATAGGTTACAGGGATTAGGAGCTACAATTAAAAACCCAACCCCAGAACCCCTCAAAAATCCAGCGAGACCACCTGAAAAACCGGCCTGCTCAACCTGGGTAGGGAATTGGAACCTCGAACTTAGGTAGGGGTCTCCTGGTCATTTATCTAGGTCACTGGACTTGCTAGATTTTCTCGTATAGGTCTCAGGTCATCCCAGATTCCCTGTAGGCACACAAACTCCACAAAACCGACACAGCGAAGTTTCTAAGTTCGTATTTTGGGTTTATTCTCTATTTTTAGCCATACAATCCACACCAAGTTCTTGTAACAGCCACTACACATCAACACAACACAACTCAAACCCTAAACCTCATCTAGGAAATTTCTAAGATCATAATCCACACTAAATCATATTCTAAATTAAACTAGAATACACTAAATACAATAACCTAACTAGGGTCTAGAATTATACCTCATTTGGCAACTCAAGAATTTTCTTGAGTTGCTCAAAGTCATCAAAATCCAACTTTGATTGGTCCAATGTGTTGAGGATGAAGTGTGGATCATTTTTAATGAAGGGAGTATAGGGTTTTGGTGAAGATTTTGTGATGGATCATGAGGGTAGAAGTGAGAGAGCTTGAAGATGAAGAAGGAGAAGAAAACAATGGGGGAAATGAATGGGGGCAGCCCTCTCCCCCCCTTTCTCTCTTTCTCTCTCTCACTCTCTCTCATGGCATGCTCCGATGCCATGATGTGGCCCCCCCTCTCTCCTCAATAATGCATACTCTTTTCTTTTTCTTATCTTTTTCTCATATAGACCAAATAAAACCAATACCATAAACACACTTAAAAAAACATGCAAAAAAATGCTTCATGCCATGGTGCACTAGCCATGGGAAAATATAGAAACACGGATTTGGCTTAATCGCGATTAGTAGTGCACTAATCAATTTTTTTATTCAAACTGCATATAATTAATTATAAAAATGCCAAATCTGATAAATATATTTTTAAATGAATTAATCATTTTAATCTCCAATTATTTCACAATTATTGGTATATATTTATACCATTTTACGAAAACCCCAAATTCGCAAATCGGGTAGTTTTCGCGAAATATATTATTTTAATATTAAATTCCAAAAATAATATTTTATATTTTCAGAAATGTTACAGTGATGTATGCGGTCATATGTCTACACGTCAGAATTGGGTCTTCGTACTTCATTACATTCACCGATGATCTTTCAAGATTCGGTCATGTGTTCTTGTTCAAACACAAATATGAAGTTTTTGAGAAATTCAAGGAATATAAGAGCGAAGTAGAAAAACAGATGGGTAAAAGTATTAAAATATTTTGATCTAATCGAGGAGGTGAATACTTAAGCATGGAATTCCGAGATTATCTAAAAGAGAATGGGATTCTCTCTCGGCTTATTCCTCCGTATACACCACAGCACAATAGTTGTCACGACCCGGAATTTAGCTCGTGACTGGCACTTAGATCACACAACGTCTACAGGCATAACGTAATTCAAGTACGCTGAAGCCCATAAATCTAAACCTTTTTTGCGGAAAATAGTGGAGGTGCAGTTTGAAATAAAGGTATAATGAAATCAAGTTTTTCTTTAAATGCATAACTAAAGATATATGAGAATGCAAGTGGATTATACTATAGTTGAAAACATTTTTCGTCTTTAAAAATTTGGGCAACACCTTATATATTTTGATCCAAAACCACATACAAGCAATATATATTGGCATCCCCTAGCGGGAGCTAGCTCTTCGCTAATCGGCGGAAACACAATCACACAAGCAATATATACGACGCCTAACGGCGAAGATCAACATAGAAAAAATAAATAAAGCAAGACATTAACAACCTAAAAGAAGCGAACATACACCCAACGCTCTAAGTCTCGCAACACAAGTTTGACTAGGTCCACCAATATACAAAGTCTAGTTTCAGATTGATAGAGTTTGTCTAGATACAATAGAAATAATAAATACAAGAATGGGCATGATCCAAAGTGTCCCACTTACCGTAGCAACCACCCTAAATGAAACTGCGTGCCAGCGATACCGCTACTGATCCAAGCGGTCGAACCTGCAAGAAAACTGTGGCACAACGGGGGTGAGTTGCCAACTCGTGAGTAGAAAACATTAGTAGATAGAAATTGAATAAACAGCAACTCCTAGGTCATACTGTATCATGAAAGTAATACTATGATATCTAGGGTGTCCATGTATGCATATGTATCAACAATATAATCGATGCCAATGACATGTAAAAGCAATCATCTAAATCAAATGCCTGTATGTATGAGGAAAATCAACCAACATGTGTCCATCAACAACACATCAATATCATGGAACCCGAGTGTCCAACACCGACACTCGAAGCATAATGAAACTCGTGTCCAGTATCGACACGTAAATCCTTATATCTCAGACGCCGCATCCTCTAATCGGCCCTCAGGCACCGCATACTTTGATCGGCCCTCATATCCATCTCACGACTTCGGTTAGTATTCTCCGGATAACCGCCGGGTCCAAATTATCATCGGTAGGTAGTGCTCCATCCGTTGGGCTCACCACCTAAATCTACGAGTCTTCTTTCCCCGGGATACCTCACCAGGTCCACCATGTACTCGCAAACGGTTCTTCCCTACCTCGAGTCGGGTATCATATAGCTCAGAACCGAGAAAACTCATGGTGGACACGAAATATCATATAAGGAGAAACCGCGTTTTTAAAACAATACACAATTTCCTTTAAATATAACAGTGGTTCTCAAATCCAAAAATCTCATGAAAACTGCATTTCAATGCATATAACCATAACGTACGATGTATGCAAACATAGAACAATATGAGCATATCAAGTATATCATGCAAGCATATCAAGTGATGATACTGAACAATGATTGTACTTTACGGTTATGAATAATATCATGATATGACAGTTCTACTGTGCAAGTGGCATGGCAATTACCGATGATGAATGTGTGTGAGCCGGCAAATCGGTGTGAGTGTAACATGCGCATCATCGGTAATTGTGCAGGTATACTAGCAGCCGATATCATATAACAATAAATACCCGGATCCTGATATGTATGTCACGAGGGATAATCCCACACAAACATGAATAATCAACATGTATATATATTTACACATGAACTATACGGTCAGTTTAAAAATATACGAATCGTAGTTTTGAAAGTGGGGGCTACGATGTTTTTAAGAAAAAGACACCATTTGAAAATCCGTAGCGTCCCTTGAGGTTTTCGTTTAAAATATGCATACGATTCGTCAGTTTTGGAAATAAGTATGGTTCAGGTGGCATCATTACGTCGGCGATCCTGCCTCATAGCATCTGATATGGCAATATTCTCGATCATCATCCTCAAATCATAAGCGCGGATCAATCATCCAGTATAACTCATCGCGTACGGTAATTCATCGTACGGGGTCAACAAACAGAATAGGAATCCCATCGTCCTATTCATCAACAAGGTACGGATCTAAGGTCTTGTACAACATATTTTATCAATCTCATAACACATCTATCTCAACTTATATCGTATTTATCGATCTCATGTCACATCGATATCGATCCCATATCATGCCACTATAAATCTCATACTTGTCCTCTTTCAATTACATATATATCACGATTCACATCCTTATTTCATATCCTCCTATATCAATTCGAGTCATCCTTATCTATCATATCATTTCACACTAAATCCTTTGATCATATCCGTGAGTTTATACATAGGTTTTCTCCAAACTATAGTTTATATATGTCGGTTTCCATTATAAAGGTTGCGGCGGTGCTATACGCCATCCACCCGACTTCTCCCGTAGATATAAATCTACTCACCTGCCAAACTCTTCGCTTAGCCGAAGTCGATGTGCTTCGTCGTCTCGGAAGTCCACGTGAAGGTACCTAAAATCAAAACACATCGTAATGCTATTAAAATCAATTATAAAACGAAAACCGATACGGCATACGGATTGCTTATAGGTTAGAACCTATAACCCACGCATGCAAAAACAACCAAATAACCCTCATCGTTGACGTACAAATATCCAACGACCAAATCACATCAAGAAATCTATAAATCCAAGTTTCAATATCGGAAAACATAGCCACAACCAACCCAAAATGCTCCCAGATTTTGGCACAAGTAGATAGGGATAAAACTAACAATATAGGGGCTAGATTATAAGGAGTGTAAGCTACAGACCAAACCCCAACACCAACACACAAAACTTGGCCGGCGATACAAGCTCAAAAACCGGTGTCGCCGGTTTTACCTAGGTGTTTAGGTCTCGTACTCCTGTGGTGGTCTTCCAGTGGTTTATCTAGGTCAATGTACTTGTTTGATTTTCTTATAAACATCCCAGATTGCTCCAGATTCCATCTGAGCGTCACAATTCAAGAAAACCGACATCGGGAAAATTTCTAAGTTCGTATTTGGGTTCTAGTCTCTGGTCCAGGTTAGAAAAGCATCTCTAAAGTCTTGTAAACCCTCACTAACCACTTCACAAGTCCACAGATCCACTAAACATCAACTTGGGAAATTCCAAGATTATAAATCTACACAAGTTTAATTCTAAACTACACTAGTATACACTAAACACAAATAACTTAACTAAAAGTGTAGGGATTAACTCATTTGGCAACTCAAGAAAATTCTTGGGTTTCCCAAGGTCTTCAAAATCCAAACTTGAACTTGCCATAGGATGGAGGATGAGGTTAGGATCAACTTTTGTGAAGGGAGTGTAGGGTTTTGGTGATGATTTGGAGGTGTTTTCATGAGGTAGGGGAGGTGGAGGAAGTGAAGGAGAAAATGAAGAAAGAAATGAAGAAAATGAATGAGGATGGTTAAGGGTTGTAGGATCCTTACACCCTCTCTCTCTCTCTCACATGCTCATGCCTCAAGCCTCATCATGTTGTCCTCCCTCTCTCTCCTCAATCATACCATCTCCTTTTCTTTTCTTTTCTCTTTCTCACAAATACATAAAAACCAATACCACAATTATAAATCAACAAACATGCAACAAAATGCAACATGCCATGGTGCACTAGCCATGGATATTTAAAAATACGGATTTGACTTAATCGTGATTAGTAGTGCCTTAATCATGTTTAGTATAAACTTGCATATAAATAATTATAAAAATGCCCAAATCCGATAAATATCTTTTTTTTTATAAATAAATCATTTTAATCTTCAATTATTTTCCAAATATTGGTATATAATTATACCATTTTACGAAAACACCAATTCGCAAATCGACTAGTTTTCGCGAAATATATTATTTTATTATTTAAATTCCAAAAATAATATTTTATATTTTTGAAATGTTACAATAGTGTATCGGAGCGGAGGAATCGCACCCTATTAGATATGGTGCGTTCTATGATGAGTACTGCTGAGTTACTTATTTCCTTTTGGAGTTATGCATTTGAGACAGATGCATACATATTGAATAGAGTTTCTACCAAATCTGCGCCTACCACTCCATATGAGATATGGGAGGGGAAGAGACCATGTCTTAATTTCATTAAGATATAGGGTTGTCCGGCTTATATTAAAAAGCAAAATCCGGACAAACTCGAGGCAAGGTCTGTTTATATAAGTTTGTTGGATATCCTAAACATTCGCGAGGGTATATCTTCTACCACACCGAGGAACAAAAGGTGTTTGTTGCTCAACATGCGACCTTTTTAGAAAAGAAATTTCTTATAAAAGAAATCAGTGGTAATGAGGTAGAGGTGGAAGAAGTTCCAGATACACAAATCATAACTGATAATTTGGTAGAACTGGAGGATTCAATAGTCCCCGACGAACTTCAGCCACTCTGCAGATATAGTAAGGTTTCTCACCCACCTGAGAGATACTACGGTTTTCTCATAGTCGGTGGTAGCGAGGATTGCATCATGGAAGATGATGACGCAACTAGTTTCTAGCAGGCCATCACAAGTAGGGACTCTGTGAAATGGCTGGACGCTATGCGATCTAAGATGGAATCCATGTACACCAACAAATTATGGACTTTGGAAGTTGCTTCTGAAGGGGTAAAACCCATTAGGAGCAAGTGGATCTTTAAGAAGAAAATTGGTGTAGTTGGAAAGGTTGAGACCTTCAAATCTTGACTTGTAGCAAAAGGTTTTCGTCAACGACCAGGTGTCGACTATGACGAGACCTTTGCTCCAGTGACTATACTTAAGTCCATCAGGATCCTACTTGCCATTACTGCATACCATGACTATGAAATCTGGCAGATAGACGTCAAGACCGCTTTTCTAAATGGTGATTTAGAAGAGAGCGTGTATATGACACAGCCAGAGGGCTTCGTAGACAGTGGGAGCATCGGAAATGTGTGCAAGCTGCTTAAATCAATCTACGGATTAAATCAGGTATCGCGGAGCCGGAATATCTGTTTTGATGTAGCAGTCAAAGAGTTTGACTTCATCAAAAACGTAGATGAACCATGCATATATAAAAAGGTTGTAGAGAGTAAAATTGTATTTCTCGTATTGTACGTGGATGACATACTCTTGATAGGAAATGATGTTCCTATGCTGCACCCGGTCAAACTCTTCCTATCACAAAAGTTCTCTATGAAAGATCTGGGTGATGCCTTCTACATCCTGAAGATAAAGATCTATAGAGATAGATCTAAAAGGATGTTGAGATTGTCCCAATTCAGATACATAAACGCCATACTAAAGAGGTTTAGTATGGAAGATTCTAAGCGTGGTAATTTACCCGCTTGTTCAGGAATCACTTTCTCTAAAGAGATCTTGTTCAGGAATCACTTTCTCTAAAGAGATGTCTCCTAAGACTGATTTGGAGAGGGCTCGCATGAACGTGATACCCTATACTTCTGCAGTTGGGTCTATCATGTACACGATGTTTTATACCAGACTAGATGTAGCTTACGCACTTAGTGTGGTAAGTAGGTATCAATCAGACCCAGCGGAGAAGCACTGGATAGCTGTGAAGAATATTCTTAAGTACTTGAGAAGGACTAAAGAGATGTTCTTGGTGTATGGTAACGAAGAACTCCAAGCGGAGTCCTTTACCAATTTGAGCTTTCAGAGTGATAAGGATGACAGCAAGTCTATTTCGGGCTTTTTCTTCACCCTCAATGGAAGGGCGGTATGTTGGAAGAGTTCCAAGAAAGATACCATTGCAGACTCGATGATGGAGGCTGAATACATCGTTGTCAACGATGCTGCCAAAGAGGCTGTCTGGATGAAGAAGTTTATTATTTAACTTGGTGTGGTTCCATCCATTGTAGATCCAATACCCTTGTATTGTGATAACAATGGAGCTATAGCTTTAGCCAAGGAACCCCGGTCCCATCAGCGATCCAGATATATTCTGAGGTGGTATCACCTGATCCGAGAGATAGTTGATCTCCGTAAGATCGAGGTCAGGAAAGTAGACACGAAGGACAACACGGCCGATCCACTCACGAAGGACCTCCCCCAGACACAGTTTGAGAGACTTTTTGGGATGTTGGGTATGCGATACTACAACAACTGGCCTTAGTACAAGTGGGAGATTGTTAGGAATATGTATGCCCTAGAGACCATTATTGTATATTATAGTGGATGCTTGGACATATATATAGAGGGCTTTCTTGCTCGACACGATAGTATGCTATATGGTTACTCTTTATCTTAACATGTGCACTTGTTTTAGTTTTCTATCTCATTGATACATGTTGATAAAGCCCTTAGGATGTTGGCTTGACTATCAGGACTATGATGCAGATCATACTAGTGGGGCTTGTGTAGTCCACAAGCACATCCTTAACAGTTCCTAGTCGAGGTAGTATCGAGACAGGGCATCGATATTCGAGAGTAGACTAGTGTGTACGTTTCTTGACCCTGTATAGGATGATGGTTGATCCCATAACCATTGGTGTTTGACATCAAAGATTGTACATATGTGCTCATTGGAGAATGGGTACACCGAACAGGACTCGCCGAGAACTCCTAGATGGTACCATACCTATCGTAGATAGCAGTTCTCTGGTGACACTTGTACAGGTTAGTCTGTAAACCTGAGATCGTCATAGTGTCTTGTATGGTTCACACTGTGCTTTGATTTCCTCCCTACCACGGCTCAAATGAGTCATGCTAACAGGTGCTTTTTTGGTACAGTCCCAAGTCACATGGAGGCAGTGAGTGATATGAGGGGTTTCATCTCTCCCAGTATTACGAGTTGGTGTTGTGCTATACTCGATTGGCTATAACAGCAAGTCCCTGATCAGGGCTGATGAGATTTACTGATAAGTTTTATCAGTAGTTTCTCGAAAGGTTATAGGCCACACATCGGCATGACTTATCGAGTCATTGGGGTCTGACGATTCCACCCCCTAAACTTGATATGCAACATATCAGACGAAGAGACCGGACTGTACGGTAAGTGTTGCTTATACGCTCTATAGGAGTTTGGATATTGATGTTCTATTCGTTCAATACCTGGGTAGCCGTTACGTCCAGCTAGTACCGCTGACGTCTTGTGGGTATCTGATATGATCATTAGCTACTGCTGGCGTATTGACGAGTCTTTAGAGTCCCACATAATGGTTTCCTAGCTCAAGCGAAACGAAATAGGGCACATATGGAGATATGTGCGGGAGCTTGATTAAATACGAGTATATGATACCGTATTCTAATCCAGCGTAAAATGATATCAGCCGGGTTATATATGATATAACCGGATTATTGAATCAAGTGTTGATTCAATGATTTGATATATATATATATATATATGATATTAGCCGGGTTATATATGATATAACCGGATTATTGAATCAAGTGTTGATTTAATAATTTGATATATATATGTATATATATATATATTATAACTAATATTAAATATTGGCCGGTTATATGTAATATAATCGGATTATTGAATCAAGTGTTGATTTAATAATTTGATATACATACATACGTACACACACACACACATATATGTTAGTTATATGTATGCCTTAGAGGCCATTACTGTACATGCGATGTATATTGTAGTGGATGCTTGGACATATATAGGAAGGACTTTCTTGCTCAACATAATAGTATGCTATCTGGTTGCACTTTATCTTAACATGTAAACAAATACTGTTTTGTGATCACATGTTGATAAAGCCCCTAGGATGATTACTTGACTACCAGGATTATGATGCAGATCATCATACTAGTGGGGACAGGGTAGTCGATAACTACATCCTTCAAATGTTCCTAGTCTTGGGAGTATCGAGACAGGGCATCGGTACTCCAGATTAGACTAGCGTATGCGCTTCTTGACCCATATGATGGGCGATGGATGATCCCATATCCATTGGTGTTTGACATAAGAGAAGGTATACGGGTGCTCAATGGAGACGTGGTACACTGGATGGACTCGCCGAGAACTCCTAGATGGTATTATACCTATAGTCGGATAGCAGTTCTCTGGTGACACCGGTACAGGTTAGTCTGTAGACCCGGGATCGTCATAGAGTCCTGTGTGATTCCCACTGTGCTTTTATTTCCACCTAACCACGGTCAAGAGATCATGCAAAACGGTGGCTTTTGGGTACAGTTCCGAATCACATGGAGGCAATGAGCGATAGGAGGGGTTTCGTCTCTCCCGGTATTGGGGGTTAATGTTGCGCTGTGCTCGATTGGCCATAACAGGAAATCCCTGGCCAGAGTTGCTGAGATTTACTAGTAAGTGTTACCAGTAGTTTCTCGAACCGTTATGGACCTTGCATCGGCATGACTTATCGGGCTATTGGGGTCTGAAGTTAAACCACCCCCCACGCTGTGATATGCGACAGATCAAACGAAGAGACCGGACTGTACGGTAGTGTTACCGATTGGATTCGCAAGAGTTATAGCAGGCTTGCTTGTTGATCTTCTGATCGTTCAATACCCAGGTGGCCGTTACGTTTAGCAGGCTGCTTGCGGCTTGTGGGTGTATGATATGATCATCACCTACTGCCGGCGTATTGATGAGTCTTTAGAGTCCTACATAGAGGTTTCCTGGTTCATGCGAAACGGAGTAGGAGAGCATATGTGATATGTGCGGGACCGAGATTAATGTGAGTATGTGATACCGCATTCTAATCTCGCGATTTGTGATATCGGTCTGTTATATGTATTATAGCCGGATTATTAAATCAAGAGTTGATTTAATAATTTAATGTATAATTATATATTTGATATATTTTATTACATTAACTAATTTTTAGCTCACTAATGATTTCTTTTCTCACTTGATGTGCACATTGTATATATATATATATGTGTGTGTGTGTGATATGTATATTTGTGTACATGTATTGTGTCATATTTGATGATACATACAAGATGGGTGTATGAGACTTATACCATGCTAGGGTTAAATTAGGGTTTTGATTATTTTTTAAATTATCACAAAAGAGCAAAAAACTTGGTCAAAGTTTTAAGCTTGGAGAAGCTTGTAGAACTTTGACAAAGTCCACTCTTTTGTCATTCCTTAGGATATTTTACTTGACCCAACCCTTAACCATAGCCATGAGTTAATTCTCTACATGAGTTAAGAATGATAGCTTTAACTTAACCATGGGTGCAATAATTCATTTGGATGATTTATTCATGAGTTCTTCTTCTTTTTCATCAAGCTCCATGAAAAGCTTTCTAGCTTCAATGGAGGTATGAGATAAAATGTGAGAAAATGATTTCTAAAGTGAGCAAACTTCCTACTTCATCATCCTATACTATTAGCCATTTAGTTTAGGGTGTTTGCTTCACTAATCTACACAATTAGTGAAGAGATAGCATGAGCTAGTGTCTCCTCGACGTAGATCATCTTCGGCCTCGAAGACTTCGAAGCAAGCTTGTTCGTTTCTTCATGGGAGCCTCTCTAGAGTCCGGACGATCGTGATCGCATCGAAGGGACTTCTATACGGAGCTATTGAAGTGAAGGACCGGTCTACAAAGGTTGTATTCCTTGTTCACTTAGATGTAAAGTGTTTACATATCTTGTTTAACTCTAAGTCTCTAGTTAAGATCTTGGTTAGGGTTTGTTTAGTACCCTAAAATTTTTAAAGTAGCATGATTGATGCTTGCTAAAACCTTGCTAAAGTGCTAAGCTAACCCTATAGTGGTATCAGAGCCAAGCTAGAGCATTAGGCGTCGTGTAGGCGAAGTTTAAAGTCCGATCGAACTCCAAAACCCCGATAAATCCCACTTTCTGGAAATTTTTTCAAAAGTTGATATTTTTCATATTAAAAATACTCAGAAAATTATGCAGGGAATTCTAATGATTACTATGAAGTACGAAGCTATAACTCACTCAAGTGACCGCGGAACCGAGACCAAAACATGCGTTTGGCGGTGGTTCCGCGGCCAACTTTGGGAGTTAGGGGATAATACTTCAGGGATTTATTCTTGGGTACTTTTTCATGCTTCTGGGAATTTTTAATTCTACTCAAGTGTTGAGCTTTCTGGGAAATATTGGGAACTCGTTGATTTGATCGGAAAGTTTAACTTCGTTTAAGTTTTTCCGGGTAATTTAGAACGTGTTAAAAGTTTCGAGCGGATATCAATAACTCACTTTTTCCCCTGTCGGAAAACTTTCAAGTGTTGGATTTTTCCTGAGTTTAAAACTTTCAGAAAATCATGCAAGCGTATTTGTGGACCCTCTAGAAGAACGTAACCTTAACTCGATTATGTGACCGTCAAAACCGCCACTGAACCATATGGTTTGTGGTAGTTTCGCGTTGCCATATGTGAGGCGTTGGTTTGACCCTTCTACGGTTGGTTCATAGCGGCTGCAACATGTTCTTGGACTTTTTTGAACTCCGCTCAAGTGTTGAGCTATTTGGGAAATCTTAGGTGTTTGTTTTTTCGATCGGAAAGTTTAAAATTGTCTATTTATCTGGAATGTGATACAATATGTGGAATTCATATAGTTAGGCAAGAAATGCGAAATATGTGATATTTCGGATTTATGATGACTAAAGTGATTGTAGATTCCAAATGTTGTAGTTTTACACTTTCTTTTCTTTGACCGTAAGTGTAATATGTGGTGTATCGCCGGTTTCGGTGCTATATGTCAACGACAACTGGGATACGCATATTTACTTACGTTGATGATATGTGATGTTATGTGTTGCTGTGATATGTCATATTGGATAGTCGTGTTTTGAATAGACGGGGGTTTTATGTGAGATGAGAGTTTTTCATTTTCATTCATGTAAAAGCTTGTTTGTAATATTCTTTTATTGGGGCACTTCCGGGTTGAGGATGATGTCACCATTGTATATTATTTACTTTTCCGCATTAGGATAGATCCAAGGCGGGAAGCACATGTAACCAGGTTCTAGGGTACAATGGGAGACCATCTCAAGGAGTTGAGACCGGGTCTCCTAACTCTAGAATTGGTAGGGTTGCTTGCCGCTCTCGTAGGGGTCTAGGGATATGGGTTTGGCTATTCATCGCGACCGTAGAATCCGTGTTTTATACTGGCTTAACTTAAAACATGGAATTCCTAGTATATCCAATATTTCATATGTGATTCTTCTGCTGCAATGTTCTGTGATAAGATCATATTACTGCCTGAGACGAATGCTTATACTATATATATGAGATATGATAAATATTATTGCTTTCGTTTCTTCTGTGATGCTCAGGAAGCATAAATAAATGGGACTTCATTAATGAGATTAATGAAAGAAAAAGAAACCTAAAGATATTGTAGAAACTTGTTTAAAAACCGGTAGCTCTAGTTCTTGCTTTGCATAGCGATATTCCTTGTAGAATATCCTGCACCTTATTCGATAAGGAAAGAGCCGAGATCCCTTCACTGGGAGTGATCTCTTTAGCGAAACTAGCAGATACTACAAACACGGTTTTTCTTTTGATTGCTTCTATAGTTTTTGCTTTGCATAGTGGTATTTGTGAAATATCCTGCACCTTATTCGATAAGGAAAGAGCCGAGATCCCTTCACCGGGAGTGACCTCTTTAGAGAAACTAGAAAAGCCTCAAAAACACTCATTTTAAAATTCACTTGATTCTACAACGATATCAAGTTCATTACGCTCATGGTTTTCTTAAAAATCTGCGTAGCCCTTCGTCATTTTAGGAAATAGAGTACTTAGTATTCGTGCTGCGTATGTCGATCATAGCCGAGGCGTAGTGTACGGTAGCTAAGTGATGTTTTTCCTATACAGCATATGATGCGATTATTTAGGACAGTCACATGATTATGTCGACCATAGCCGAGGGTCATGTGGGTAGGTCTAATTAACCACGAAATGACGGATAGAACTTGACTAGTGCTTATGATATGTTGACCATAGCCAAGGTCATAGGTACTAGAGGTAAAAATCATTATCGGGAATTTCAAGTGTTAAAATTTGCAATGAGATTGCATACCTTCTATGAGATAGTTGGATCCCGATACCCATTGCGAGTAAGAGTTACTCCTGGGAGAGTTTTACACATTACAAATAGCCGATCAAAGTAGGTGTCTAGAAAGGTGTTAACGGGGTTATGCCTCTGGAAAAACGAGATTTATTTTAATTAGGTTCGTGCGAAAGCACGGGTAACCTCCCTCAAAGTACCGACACTGGCGTGGCCGAAAGATTGGCAAACTTGTAGGGTGTAATTAAATCCCGGCTAGTCTTACCTTTTAAGGTTTGAAGGAAGATTTGATTAAAACAGTGGGAGCCATCCTGATTAGATAAACTAATAACCAATCTAATCTTGCAAAAGCGCACGCACGGTGTTTTTCTTCTCTCTCTCTCCTTGTTGCAAACATGTCACGCCTTAATCAAGATAATAATATGGATGCATTGACCGAACCTACTTATTATACTGGGCTAGGGAACGTTGGTTCCGCTTTATCTTATAATTGTTATAAGTCCGAGCAGGAAATAGGGGAATATCCGGATTCCCATGCCACCCAATTCGAAGAAAGTACATGTTGATGCATATTCTTCGGGTGTCCTTATTACCGAGAACTATTTTTTAGTATCCTCTACGTTTTGGGTATGTGATACCAGATCAAGATCCCGCATATGTAATATGTTACATGGGCTACAGAAAGGTACATTTCTGAGAATAGGTGATATGTCTCTAAGTGTTAGAGAATGGTGCAATTGTTGTAGCCAAATCAGTTGCCAGATATCACCTTGTATTAATACATTGATTCTGAACAAATGTTATTACATACCGAACCTGATATACAATATTACATCATGTTCTTTACTGAGTTAAATAAGGATATAATTCTGTATTGGAGGATAATGTTGTGAACATTTTCCTGAATTAAGAATTGATTCGATCAGGCACGTTATATAATAGTATATATGTTCTAAATCAAACCACGGTTCAAAGTATATAGAACAAAGACAAGAGGAGCAGTTCAGGAATGAACGAATCCTTCTTGATGCATTGTAGACTAGGTCATATCAATGCGACACGACCAGCTAAGTTACATAAGGATGAATATGAGAATCTATTCGAATTTTCATCTTATGCTACTTGCTAGTCTTGTCTCAAAAATAAAATGACCAATACTCCATTCACTGGAAACAGAGAAAGAGTTATTGAACTCTTGGGACAGATACATATTGATGTATATGGTCCCATGTCTACAAATGCCAAGGTTGGTTCTTTTGAGAACCAAACGGGTAAAAGTATTAAAGTCCTACGATGTGATCGAGGAGGCGAATACTTGCGCATGGAGATCCTGGAGTTTCTAAAAAGTGAATGTGATTCTCTCTCAGCTTACTCCTTCATATACACCACAGCACAACGGTGTATCGGGGCGGAGGTATCGCACCCTATAAGATATGGCGCGCTCTATGATGAGCACTGCTGGGTTACTTATTTCCTTTTTGGTGTTATGCACTTGAGAAGTTGCATACCTATTGAATGGGGTTCCATCCAAATCAGGCCTTACCACTACATATGAGATATGGTATGGGAAGAGACCATGTCTTAAACAAGTTAAGATATGGTGTTGTCCGGCCTATATTGAAAAGCAAAAACCGGACAAGCTCGAGGCAAGGTCAGTTGTGTAAGTTTGTCAGGATATCCCAAAACATTAGTGAGGGAATATCTTCTACCACTCTGAGGAGCAAAAGGTGTTTTGTTTCTCAGCATGCCACCTTTTGAGAAAATGCATTTCTTGTGAAGAAATTTGTGGATATGAGGTAGAATCGGAAGAAATTCCAGCTAGACAAACTAACAGCTGATGATTTGGTGAAACCAAAGGATTCAATAGTCTCCAACGAGCCTCAGCCTCTCCGGATCTGGTTGGGTTCCTCATCCACTTGAGAGATACTTCGGTCTTCTCATGACAGTGGGAGCGAGGACTGCGTCATGAGATGATGGCCCAACCGGGTTCAGGAAGTTGGAACGTCTGTTTTGATGTGATAGTCAAAAAGTTTGACTTCATCAAAATGGTAGATGAACCTTGTATATACAAGAAGGTTGTAGAGAGTAAGGTTGTCTTCCACGTATTGTACGTAGATGACATACTCTTGATAGGAAATGGTTTCCTATGCTACACTCGGTCAAAGCTCCTCTTATCATGAGGATTCTCAAAGTAAGATCTGGATGATACCTACTACATCTTGTGGATTATGATCTATGGTGATAGATCTAAATGGATATTGGGAGTGTCCCAAAATCCAGGTACATAAACACCATACTAAAAGAGTTAAGTATGGACGATTCTAAGCGTGGTGGTTCACCCACTTACTCTTAGATCACTCTCTCCAAAAAGATATCTCCCGAGACTGATTTGAAGAGAGCTCGCGTACACGTGATATCCTATGCTTCGGCAGTAGGCTCTATCAGAGTATGCAATGTTATGTACCAGACTAGATGTAGATGACACACTATATGTAGTGATCGGGAATCAATCGGATCTTGGGAGAATCACTGGAAAGCTGTGGAGGACATTCTTAAGTACTTGAGAAACACTAAAAGAAAGTTCTTGGTTCCAGCTTCCAGAGTGATAAGTTCGACTGAGAGTCAGTCACAGGCATTGTCTTTACCCTCTGTACAGGGATGGTATGTTGGAAGAGTTCCAAGCTAGATACCGTGACATACTAGACAATAAAGGTTGAATACATTGCTACCAACGATACTACCAAAGTGGATGTCTGGAAATTTCTTGTTCATAAGATGAACAAGGTTCCTACCATTGAGCGTCCAATAACTGTTATTATGACAACAATGGAGTTGTGGCTTAGGCTTATGAACGCAGGTCCCATCAGTGTTCCACACATATTCTGAGGTAAGTATCACCTGATCAGGGAGATGGTTGATCTCCAAGGGATCGAGGTTAGGAGAGTAGACCAGAAGGTTGATACAACGGGTCCACTCATAAAGGCCTAACCCCTAGAGAGACTTCTCTACAATGATTGAGTATGGGATACTACAACCTCTGCTATATTGTTGGGTATTGGATACTACAACAAATGGCCTTAGTGCAAGTGGGAGATTGTTAGTTATATGTATGTCCTAGAGGCCATTACTGTACATGCGATGTATATTGTAGTGGATGCTTGGACATATATAGGAAGGACTTTCTTGCTCAACATAATAGTATGCTATCTGGTTGCACTTTATCTTAACATGTAAACAAATACTGTTTTGTGATCACATATTGATGAAGCCCTTAGGATGATTACTTGACTACCTAGATTATAATGCAGATCATACTAGTGGGGACAGGGTAGTCAATAAGTACATCTTTCAAATGTTCCTAGTCATGGGAGTATCGAGACAGGGCATCGGTACTCCAGATTAGACTAGCGTATGCGTTTATTGACCCATATGATGGGCGATGGATGATCCCATATCCATTGGTGTTTGACATCATAGAAGGTATACGGGTGCTCAGTGGAGACTGGGTACACTGGACGGACTCGCCGAGAACTCCTAGATGGTATTATACCTAATGTCGGATAGCAGTTCTCTAGTGAAACCGGTACAGGTTAGTTTGTAGACCCGAGATCGTCATAGAGTCTTGTGTGATTCCCACTGTGCTTTGATTTCCATCTAACCATGGCCAAGTGATCATGCAAAACGGTGGCTTTTGGGTACAGTCCCGAATCACATGGAGGCAATGAGCGATAGGAGGGGTTTCGTCTCTCCCGGTATTGGGGGTTGATGTTACGCTGTGCTCGATTGGCCATAACAGGAAATCCCTGGCCAGGATTGCTGAGATTTACTAGTAAGTGTTACCAGTAGTTTCTCGTACCGTTATGGACCTTGCATCAGCATGACTTATCGGGCTATTGGGGTCTGACGTTAAACCACCCCCAGGCTGTGATATGCGACATACCAAATGAAGAGACCGGACTGTACGGTAGTGTTACTGATTGGATTCGCAGGAGTTATAGTAGGCTTGCTTGTTGATCTTCTGATCGCTCAATACCCGGGTGATCGTTACGTTTAGCAGACCGCTTGCGGCTTATGGGTGTATGATATGATCATCACCTACTGCCGGCGTATTGACGAGTCTTTAGAGTCTTACATAGAGGTTTCCTGGTTCATGCGAAACGGAGTAGGAGCACATATGTGATATGTGCGGGACCGAGATTAATGCGAGTATGTGATACCACATTCTAATCTCGCGATTTGTGATATCGGTCGGTTATATGTATTATAGCCAGATTATTAAATCAAGAGTTGATTTAATAATTTAATGTATAATTATATATTTGATATATTTTATTACATTAACTAATTTTTAGCTCACTAATGATTTCTTTTCTCACTTGATGTGCACATTGTATATATATATATATGCGTGTGATATGTATATTTGTGTACATGTATTGTGTCATATTTTATGATACATACAAGATGGGTGTATGAGACTTATACCATGCCAGGGTTAAATTAGGGTTTTGTTTATTTCTTAAGTTATTACAAAAGAGCAAAAGACTTGGTCAAAGTTTTAAGCTTGGAGAAGCTTGTAGAACTTTGACAGAGTCCACTCTTTTGACATTCCTTAGAATATTTTACTTGACCCAACCCTTAACCATAGCCATGAGTTAATTCTCTACATGAGTTAAGCATGATAGCTTTAATATAACTATGGGTGCAATAATTCATTTGGATGATTTATTCATGAGTTCTTCTTCTTCTTCATCAAGCTCCATGAAAAGCTTTCTAGCTTCAATGGAGGTATGAGATAAAATGTGAGAAAATGATTTCTAAAGTGAGCAAACTTCCTACTTCATCATCCTATACTATTAGCCATTTAGTTTAGGGTGTTTGCTTCACTAATCTACACAATTAGTGAAGAGATAGCATGAGCTAGTGTCTCCTCGACGTAGATCATCTTCGGCCTCGAAGACTTCGAAGAAAGCTTGTTCGTTTCTTTATGGGAGCCTCTCTAGAGTCCGGACGATTGTGATCGCAGCGAAAGGACTTCTACACGGAGCTATTGAAGTGAAGGACCGGTCTACAAAGGTTGTATTCCTTGTTCACTTAGATGTAAAGTGTTTATATATCTTGTTTAACCCTAAGTCTCTTGTTAAGATCTTGGTTAGGGTTTATTTAGCACCCCAAAATTTTTAAAGCAGCATGATTGATGCTTGCCAAAACCTTACTAAGGTGCTAAGCTAACCCTATATATATATATAGCCGAATTTTATATGATATAACCGTATTATTGAATCAAGTGTTGATTTAATAATTTGATATATATTTATATATTTGATATATATATATATATATGTATATATAAACTAATATTAAGCTCACTTAAGATTTTCTTCTCTTTATATATATATACATATATATATATATATACATATATATATATATACATATATTGTATCATGGTTGATGATACATAGAACATGAATGTATGAGAATCACACAAGAGTTGAAGATGAGAAGATAATGATTTATATTTAAAAGAAAAAGAAAAAGAAAAGAAGAATGAGTCATGGCTTTGGATGCTTAGAGAATCATTGAGAATCCATGACTCATCTTCAATTCTTGTTTTACTAAGATATTTATCATTCTCATCTCATCTCATCAACTTTCAATGGTTCACACACTCTCAACTCTATGTTCATCTTCTTCATCTCCTCTCTAGTTATTTTCTAGGGTTGAGAAAAGAAAAAGAAAAGAAATATTTTTAGTGAGCAAAATTCCTACTTCATCAACCTACACTACTCTAGCTAATTAGTATAGGTTGTTATTTTCACTAATATCTTGATTAGTGAAGTGTGAGCTTGAGTATGAGTTGTCTTAAGGTGGATCATTTTCGACGACGAAGTCTGCAAGCAAGCTCGTTCCATTCTTCAAGTGGAGTCAAAGAAGAGTTCTAGAGACTACTACTTGGAGTTTTAGAAGTGAAGTACTAGACTACAAAGGTTGTAGACTCTCTTCACTTAGATTAGAACTTGTTTGCTTAACTTTAAAACCCTAATTCTCTTGTTAGATTCTTGTTTAGTATACTAGACCTCTAAATTTTTTAAAATTGCATACTTGATGCTCATTAAAACCTAGTAGAGGTGCTAAGACATATTTTCATAAATGATCCCGTCTAGTTCTCCTTTTAAGCTTTGAAGGAGAATTCGAGAAAACAGTGGAAGCCATCCTAATTAGATAAAGTGATTAACCAATCTAATCTTGATAGAGTGCATGCTGAGTGTTTCTTTTCTCTCTCTTTGGCAGCAACCATGACCCGCATTAGACTAAAAACTCGTAAACCAAGTTGACCGAACCTTTTTACAAACCTGGTTTTGTTTTGTCAAGATTCACGAAAATGTCTCATATATCTATGCCACTCCTGCTTTACCCTTTGCTTTCTCCAGAACATTCCGTATCACTACAAAGATCCATATAAAATGGATAAAACCATCTCGTATAGTTATATACGAACTCGCAGAAATTTATTTCAGTTCGAGAATGGATTCCGGTTCTGGGGAAATTGAATGGGATTATTCGGTTGTCTTTTCTCTTTGCCTTCTCTCAGCTTAAGAGGGCTCCTAGTATTAGGAGAGTACACCTATTACGCTTATTAGATAGTTTTCTTTCAAATCTTAGGCAGGTGTCGAAAGATAGGGAAAGAAAAAACCAATTAGCCTAAGTATGGTGTATAAAAGGAAAGAAGTAAAGATGTATAAGGGGATTGGAGTAAGGGCAATAGAAATTGTAACTAATTTCATATGTCTGGTATTAGAAAGGAATTACTAGGAATACCTGGCAACTCTCTCGAAACATTTTCATGTTTCAGCTTTATTATGCGGTGTTAATTGAAAACTTTTTCCCCAATTAGATTCTAACTCCAGAGTATGTATTTACCGGACTTGATTCTCACATCTATATGGCGTTACAGATGCTGAGTGGGAGTAGAATATTGGGAATTGGGCGATTAGATGCTCAATATCAGAATCCTTTGTACTTGGTATTTTTGAGGAAATCGCCTGTGTTTTGCCTAACAAAAAATATTTGTTTTTGAATATCCGTTGTTATACACCAATTTCAAACTGATATATCTGTACGTTTATTTTATAAAGTGAGATATAACTTTTTGAAATTATATTTATAACCTTTACCTTTATCAGTAGATGATTAGGTAAGGTGCATTCAATGACGGTGTAATTCTTCTTAATCATAATACAGTTTTCAACCTACGTCACACAGGTTTTAAGTTATTAAACTTAGAGGATTTATACAAAGTATTGTATGTTGTTCGATATCCATTAGGACAAAGGGTTGATACTCATACTATGTTCCGTTTACTTATGACTTCTCTGGTTTTTAGATACATATTTCGTTGAAATATAAGGTCTAAATTTTGAGAAGTTATAGGTATACGAATAAACTAGAGAACCACACGTTGGAAGTATATTTATTCTTCGAGGTGATTGAAAATGTAGATACTTATGCTAGGTATTCCGTCGTATGTAATATATTTGAGAACTTGCTTCTCTCTCAGGTTACTCATCCGTGGGTACGCTCTTTGATGAGTCATGCCGCATGACCTTCTTCCATTTAGTCGATATGCACTAGAAACAGCTGCATAATTTTTGAATCTGGTTCAAATTAAATTAGTGCATTTGTTTCTATATTGGATATAAAATGTTAGTGTATATGCCCTAGAGGCCATTACTGTATCATACTAGTTTGTATATTACTTAATGGAAGCTTGGGATATTCACAGTTGTATAGACAATCTTGCTCAAAATGGTAGTATGCTACTTGGTTTGTTTCTACTTTAATATGTGCATGTGTTTCTTTTAGCATATCGCTTATACATATTAGTGGAGCCCATAGGATCTTTGCTTGATTACCAGCGTTGTGATGGCAGTCACACTTGTAGGGGCTGGGTAATCTACAAGCACATCCTTATATAGGTCCTTAGTCGTAGGATTATCGAGAAGGGGCATCGATACTCCGGAGTAGACTAGCGTATACGCTTCTCATCCCAGCAGGGGAGATGGTCTGTCCCACAGCCATCGGTACATCGTACTAGAGATAGTATGTGGGTGCTCGTTAGGTTAAGAGTACACTGGACAGGACTCGTCGGGAACTGTTGGTTGGTACTATACCTATCGTCAGATAACAGTTCCCAGGTGATAGGAGTACAGTTTAGTCCATTGACATGACACTGCTGCTTCTCCTCGAGTGTGTTCCCACTGTACTTTGATTACTATCCTACCACGGCTCAAAGGAGTCGTGCAAACAGGTAGTAGTTGGGTGCAGTCCCGAAGCACTTGGAGGCAGTAGCGGTTAGAAAGGATTCGTCTCTCCCGGTATTGGGGGTTGATATCGCGCTGTGTCTAGGAGAGCCATTACACAAAGTCCCTGGGCAGGGCAAGCGAGAATTACTGGTAGTGTTTCCAGTAGTTTCTTAGGGTGTTCTGGGCTACACTCCGGCACGACTTGTACCGCTATTAGGGGTCTGATGTTTACCGCCCCCTAGGCCCGACATGCGATACTCATAGAAGAACAGACCGGACTGTACGGAGATTGTCACATTCAGGCTCAGTAGGAGTTCAGATGGGTTTACCTCATCGGCCTTCTTGTCGACATCTACCTGGGGACCGTTACGTACAGCTAGTGCCGCTTGCGGTCTGTGGTTAAACCCACTGCCAGCGTAGTGTCGAGTCTTTAAAGTCCCATACAGAGAGTTTTCCTGCACTGGGTGAAAGGTGTAGAGGCCGTATGGTTTTACGGCAGGGCTACGATCACTTACATGCACTTGTGCGCGTATGCTGTTCGGGCAGACAATGCTAGTGGGCTTTGCTTTAAGCTGGATCCTAGTATTGTATGGATGGATTAGTTTTGTCTTCTGTGCATTCGCATTCTACGGAATGCGGATGCGGGTGTGTATGCACGGTTGTGAGGAGCGAAGAAGAAGGAGGTGCCTCATTAGGGTTTTGACCGTCGGTTCAGTCAAAACCATTATGAGGTGAGGAAAATATTTACTAATCTTTTTAGTGATAATTATGTTATGGCTAATTGCTTTGACCATTTGACTATGCTTGGCCATGTTGACAATTTGACCATTGTTGACTTGGATCTTTCTTGTGAGCACTAGATCCTTCTTTTGCTTTTGGTTTTATTTTTGTGATGATAATGGTCAAATCAATATAGCCATCAACTTTATCATGATAAGAGATTAGTAATTATTTGGTTTATGGATCATTATCTCTTGCTCATTCTCTTTCTTCAAGTGAGAAGCTCCCATGGTTCCTCCTTCTTCTTCCTCTCTTGATTTTTCTATAGCTCTCATGTGTTGAGGAAAATAGAAACAAAATAGACAAACATATCCACCATCATCTTCTACACAACCTAGGACTTCAAGAATAGCAAACTTTTTGCCCTAGTTACCTCGGCTTGAGGTGGAGCTCGGACTACAGACTCTCGGGTGGATCGTCTTCGATTCAAGGAGGCCGCGGAGGTGACCAAGATCCGGATTGACCCATGGAGCCTACGGAGACAAGGAGGGTAACGGAGAAGACCCGAAGGACTAGTAGCATGAGGTATAATCTCCTTGCATAGTAGATAGAACCTCTTGTAGTTTGTTAGCAATGGTTTGGCAAAGATCCTCAAGTTTTAGTCCATGTTACCTTGTGTTAAAAATTTGATTTTTACCTATTCCGCCTCCTCGTAAGCACCGGGGTGGGTAACGTGGACTTACAGTGGTATCAGAGCCTCGCTAAACCATTACTAACTTGTTAGCAAAGTGTTAGAAATTCGATCGCTGAAAAAAATCGCAATATACGTCGAAAACTGCACTTTTCTGTCGTTTTTAAAAACTGGTCCAAAAATTTTTCAGGGGACCTTAAAAATACGTGCTGGTTTTTTTGGGAAAACTGTAGAAATTTGGGCGCCTAAGTCACTCAGAAGACCGTGGATCCACAGCCTATCCAAACGATCCGCCGCGGATCCGCGGCCGAGTCAACTCGGCCATGCACCAAATTTCTTCTGGGGTTTTCTGTGATGGTTTTGTGATTTTTAAGATAGTTTGTTTCTGCCCAGATTTTGCTGAGTACTGTGTTGTGCTTGGGGTAGTTTCAAATCAAGTTATCGATCGAAATTCTAAGTACCTTTGCTAATCGGATATTCTATGATGTGATATATGTATTGAACGTCTACTAATCGCTATACGTCGATTAGTGGGGGTTATACATATCTATGATCTGTAATGTTGGTTTGTGTATATGAACTTGTTGGATCGTCGTGATGAATAGCCGGAGATGTGAGATGAGAGTTTTCATTTTCTATTCAATGTAAAATTTGTAATTTGATGTAATATTATTTTTATGGCCGCGCATCCGGGTTGAGGTTGTAGCCGCCATTGTATATTATTTCTTTTACTGTTTTTGCTCCTAGGATAGACCCAAGGTGGGGTGCACAAACTACCAGGTATTTTGAAGTGCCGAGTGGCCTACTCACGTTGTTGATGGAGGTTGCTTCACTTCGGGTACTTGGCGGGTAGTTTGCCGCACCCGTAGGGGTCTAGGGTAGGGTTTGGCTATTCATCGCGACCGTGTAATCCGTCTTTCGTTGCAGGCTTAAACGAAACGCGGATTCCTAGCATATCCAATGTGTTCATCTGTGATCTGGAATGGCTATCATTGCATTTGACGAATGTAAATATCTATATATGATATCTAGTAGGCGTTGCTTATGTTTTGCATCCGCGCTAGTCCAGCCCCCGCTTTGTCGTTAGTTAAGTAACCTAACGGGTGATGACGGGGCCCAGTGGCGAATGCGGATGGCATAAGCGTACGTCATATTTTTGTTGTTTTCTATAATGGTAGGATTAATTGATGGGACGCATTATATTAATGCAAAGAAAAATAAACCAAAGCTGAATCGTTGGAACAATTTCAAAACCACTCGGTTTTTTCAAAAACAGAAAACTTTTAAAAACGCGGAGCTTAAACCACTCCTTTTAAAAGCTATCAAGGTTCCTTCGATTATATCAAGTTCACTACGTTCACGGTTTCGCTAAAATCATTCATAGCCCTCCGTCGTTTCATATGAATATTCAATAGTATTCAAGTTATGTTTGTTGGCCTTAGTCAAGGCATAGTGATTGGTAGCTGCTGGGTATTCATATGTTGCATAGATAGATGCGTTGGTTTGGGACAGTCGTATTACTTTGTTGGCCATAGTCAAGGGTATATACGGGTGGGTTCAAATCAACCTGGACAATGACGGGTAGAACTTGACATGTGACTTATGATTTGTTGGCCTTAGTCAAGGTCATAAGAGCATGGGGCAAAAATCCACATCGGGAGTTTCTAAAGAAACTGAAACTTGCTAGTGCTGCATACCATTTAGAGTTTGATAATGTTGGTAGGATTCCTTCAGCATTATCACACAATGATATTTGGATCTCGATCCTACTGTGAGTATCCGCTACTCCTCGGGAGACTTTTCACTTAACAGTCAATGCTATAAACCAAGTAGGTGTCTAGAAAGGTGTTAGCGGGGCTACGCCCACAGGGAAAAGAGGTTATTTAATTAAGGAACTTCGTGAAAGCGTCGTAAAACCTCCCTCGAAGTACCGACACCGGCCTGGCTGAACGGTTAAGCAAGTATTGTACGGTGAGATCAATCCCGACTAATTCTTCTTTTATGGTTTGGGGAAGGATTCGAGAAACAGTGGGAGCCATCCTTTTTAGATAAACTAAAAACCAATCTAAACTTGCAAGAGCATCATGCTAAGTGTTTTCTTCTCTCTCTCTTAATTGCAGCGACCCAGTGACCAGACATAGGTTATATCTAGATAATAAAATGACTGAATCTGACTGTTATGACTGGCAAAGGTCTGTCCAGATGTCCATTACCTATGACAAGCTGGGACACCTCCTAACTAATCAAACCCCTGCCGTCTCAGGACCAGTTTCCCCTGTCACGGATATTGACATCCGTAAGACATCGGAAAAAGACCGTGTGAATGCCAAGTGCCTCGTGTTGGCCTCAGTTGATGGTGCATACCAGAGGCAGCACGAGAAGATGGACTTAGCTTCTGTCTTCCTCCATAACAAAGATTTATATGGAGAGCAATCTCGTATCGCAAGATATGAGACCTCGAATGAATTGCTTCAAGCGAGGTTGGCTTTCGGGTCATCTGCAGGGGACAACGTCCTTACAGAGACTAGCTATTTTGATGAGCTCACGGACCTGAAGACCACGTTGAAGAACGGGTCAAATACTGACTTGATTCTACAGTCTCTGCCCTCTAATTATACCCTGAAGGAAACCAGGGAGGAAGGAGGAAAGGGAAGGTCAAAAGTTTCGGGACTAGATGTAGTGAAGGAGGGACGTTCCTATTGTTACGGGAAAGGACATTGGCAAAAGGATTGCAGGGCTTTGAAAGCCAGTAGCCAGGATTCGAAGCATGTTGTGGCTTCGGCTTCGGGTGTGTTTGTAATAGAAAACTGTATGTCAATTAACCCTACTTCCTGGGTATTGGATACCGGATCAGGATCTCACATCTGTAATTCATTACATGCTCTGAGAAACCGTAGAGTTATCAGGATAGGTGATATGACTCTCAGGGTTGCCAACGGAATGAGCGTGGACGCTGAATCCGTAGGGGAATATCACCTTGGATTGACAACTGGGCAGATATTGATTCTGCGTAACTGTTTGTATGTACCTAGTATGGCTTGTAATATCATATCAGTATCCATACTTTCTAAGGAAGGATATGATTTTACTTTTGTAAGCGATGTGGTCCACATCCACCTAAATCAAGTTCTGATTGGGTCAGGTACATTAGAAAACGGAATATACGTACTGAATCAAGCTCAGGTTTTCAGTGTCCAGAACACACTTAAAAGAAAGTCTCCGGACACAAATCAGGCTTTCTTATGGCATTGTAGACTGGGTCAAATTAATGAGACACGGTTAACAAAGTTACATAAAGAGAGATACTTGAATCCGTTCGAGTATCAGTCTTATGCTACTTGTGAATCTTGTCTCATGGGAAAGATGACAAAGACTCCGTTCACTGGACACAGAGTAAGAGCGAGCGAGCTCTTGGGACTCATACACAGTGATGTGTGTGGTCCAATGTCTATACATGCGTGAAGTGGTTATTCACACTTCATTACTTTTACAGATGATTTCTCTAGGTATGGACATGTCTTCTTGATGAAGCATAAATCCGAGGCCTTTGAGAAATTTCGGGAATACAAGAATGAAGTTGAAAAACAAACAGGCAAAAGTATCAAGACACTGAGATCTGATCGAGGTGGTGAATACTTGAGTGCCGAGTTTCTAAGCTACTTAAAAGAGAATGGAATTCTCTCTCATCTTACTCCTCCATACACACCACAACACAACGGTGTATCGGAAAGGCGGAATCGAACTCTATTGGATATGGTTCGTTCCATGATGAGTAAGGCTGAGTTACCGCGATCTTTCTGGGGTTATGCACTAGAAACAGCTACATATCTTTTGAACCAAGTTCCCATTAAGTCAGTGCCTACCACACCATATCAGATGTGGAGTGGGAAGAAACCCTGTCTTAAACACTTTAAGACATGGGGATGTCCAGCTTTTGTCAAAAAGCAGCATGCGGACAAACTCGAGGCACGCTCAGTACAGTGTAAGTTTGTGGGATACCCAAAGAACTCCAAGGGGTATGTTTTCTATTACGCAGAGGAGAAAAAGGTCTTTGTTTCTTGTCATGCCCGCTTCTTGGAAACTGAGTTTTTTGAAAATCAGATAAGTGGGAGCGCAATAGAATTGGAAGAAATTCCAGAACTACAAGCTATTACTGAAAGCTTGGTAGAACCAGAAGTTTCAGGAGAACAGGACATCCCAGCGCCACTCCGCAGGAATAGTAGGCAGTCTCATCCGCCCGAGAGATACTACGGTTTTCTCATAGACGGGAATCGAGAGGATTGCGTCATTGAAAATGATGAACCTACTAGCTTCCAGCAAGCCATTCAGAGCAGTGACTCAGTAAAATGGCTGGATGCAATGCGGACCGAGATGGAGTCCATGTACACCAACAAAGTTTGGACTTTGGACATTGCTCCAGAAGGGGTAAAACCCGTAGGCTGTAAATGGATCTTCAGAAAGAAGATTGGTGTAGATGGGCATGTTGAAACCTATAAAGCGAGACTTGTTGCAAAGGGTTTTCGTCAAAGACCTGGTTTGGACTATGACGAAACCTTTTCTCCAGTGGCTATGCTCAAATCCATTCGGATCCTTCTTGCCATTGCTGCCTTCCACGATTATGAGATCTGGCAGATGGACGTGAAGACGGCTTTTCTAAATGGAAATTTGGAAGAGTGCGTCTATATGGATCAGTCGGAGGGTTTCATTTAGAGTGGGAGCAGCGGTAAAGTGTGCAAGTTGCATAAGTCCATATATGGACTGAAGCAGGCATCGCGGAGTTGGAACATCTGCTTTGATGATACCGTCAAAGAATTCGACTTTATCAAAAATCCGGATGAACCATACATTTACAGTAAGATTGTAGGGAGAACTGTGGTATTCCTCGTCTTGTACGTGGATGACATTCTCCTAATAGGAAATGACATTCCTATGCTACAGTCAGTCAAAGGATTCTTGTCACAGAGGTTCTCCATGAAGGACCTGGGCGATGCCAACTACATTCTAGGGATCCAGATCTATCGTGATAGATCTAAGAGGATGTTGGGAATTTCGCAGTCCAGGTACATCGACACCATACTGAAACGATTTAGTATAGAAGATTCAAAGTGCGGTAATTTACCGGCTTGTCACGGAATCACCCTCTCCAAAGAGATGTCTCCCAAGACTGATTTAGAAAGGGCTCGCATGTCATCTATACCCTACGCATCTGCGGTAGGATTTATAATGTATACGATGTTGTATACCAGACCAGATGTGGCATACGCATTAAGCGTTGTAAGCTGGTATCAGTCGGACCCAGGGGAGAAACACTGGATAGCAGTAAAGAACATTCTTAAGTACCTGAGAAGGACTAAAGAGATGTTCTTGGTGTATGGCGGAAAAGACCTCCAGATCGAGGCCTTTGATGACTCCAGCTTCCAGAGTGACAAGGATGACTCCAAGTCCATGTCGGGTTATGTCTTTACCCTCAATGGAGGAGCGGTTTGCTGGAAGAGCTCAAAGCAGGAAACCGTTGCTGACTCAACTATAGAAGCGGAGTACATAGCTGCTTGCGATGCCGCAAAGGAAGTTGTCTGGATGAAGAAGTTCCTCACAGAGCTTCAGGTGGTTCCAACCATTGTTGATCCAATACCGTTGTATTGTGACTACAACGACGCTATAGCTTTAGCGAAGGAACCCAGGTCCCATCAGAAGTCCAGACACATCTTGAGGCGTTATCACCTGAACAAGGAGATCGTAGATCGCCGGGAGATCGAGGTGAAGAGAGTAGATTCGGAGAATAACACTGCAGATCCATTCACGAAGGCCATACCCCAGACTCAGTTCGAGCGGCTGATCGAGATGATAGGTCTTCGATACGCCAGTACATGGCCCTAGTGCAAGTGGGAGATTGTTAGTGTATATTCCCTAGAGGCCATTACTGTATCATACTAGTTTGTATATTACTTAATGGAAGCTTGGGAAATTCACAGTTGTATAGACAATCTTGCTCAAAATGGTAGTATGCTACTTGGTTTGTTTCTACTTTAATATGTGCATGTGTTTCTTTTAGCATATCGCTTATACATATTAGTAGAGCCCTTAGGATCTTTGCTTGATTACCAGCGTTGTGATGGCAGTCACACTTGTAGGGGCTGGGTAATCTACAAGCACATCCTTATATAGGTCCCTAGTCGTAGGATTATCGAGAAGGGGCATCGATACTCCGGAGTAGACTAGCGTATACGCTTCTCATCCCAGCAGGGGAGATGGTCTGTCCCACAGCCATCAGTACGTCATACTGGAGATAGTATGCGGGTGCTCGTTAGGTTACGAGTACACTGGACAGGACTCGTCGGGAACTGTTGGTTGGTACTATACCTATCGTCAGATAACAGTTCCCAGATGACAGGAGTACAGCTTAGTCCGTCGACTTAACATTGCTGCTTCGCCTCGAGTGTGTTCCCACTGTACTTTGATTACTACCCTACCACGGCTCAAAGGAGTCATGCAAACAGATAGTAGTTGGGTGCAGTCCCGAAGCACTTGGAGGCAGTAGCGGTTAGACAGGATTCGTCTCTCCCGGTATTGGGGGTTGATATCGCGCTGTGTCTAGGAGAGCCATTACACAAAGTCCCTGGCCAGGGCAAGCGAGAATTACTGGTAGTATTTCCAGTAGTTTCTTAGGGTGTTCTGGGCTACACTCCGGCAGACAATGCTAGTATGCTGTTCGGGCAGACAATGCTAGTGGGCTTTGCTTTAAGCCGGATCCTAGTATTGTATGGATGGATTAGTTTTGTCTTCTGTGCATTCGCATTCTACGGAATGCGGATGCGGGTGTGTATGCACGGTTGTGAGGAGCGAAGAAGAAGGAGGTGATTCATTAGGGTTTTGACCGTCGGTTCGGTCAAAACCATTATGAGGTGAGGAAAATATTTACTAATCTTTTTAGTGATAATTATGTTATGGCTAATTGCTTTGACCATTTGACTATGCTTGACCATGTTGACAATTTGACCATTGTTGACTTGGATCTTTCTTGTGAGCACTAGATCCTTCTTTTGCTTTTGGTTTTATTTTTGTGATGATAATGGTCAAATCAATGTAGCCATCAACTTTATCATGATAAGAGATTAGTAATTATTTGGTTTATGGATCATTATCTCTTGCTCATTCTCTCTCTTCAAGTGAGAAGCTCCCATGGTTCCTCCTTCTTCTTCCTCTCTTGATTTTTCTATAGCTCTCATGTGTTGAGAAAAATAGAAACAAAATAGACAAACATATCCACCATCATCTTCTACACAACCTAGGACTTCAAGAATAGCAAACTTGTTGCCCTAGTTACCTCGGCTTGAGGTGGAGCTCGGACTACAGACTCTCGGGTGGATCGTCTTCGACTCAAGGAGGCCGCGGAGGTGACCAAGATCCGGATTGACCCATGGAGCCTACGGAGACGAGGAGGGTAGCGGAGAAGACCCGAAGGACTAGTAGCATGAGGTATAATCTCCTTGCATAGTAGATAGAACCTCTTGTAGTTTGTTAGCAATTGTTTGGCAAAGATCCTCAAGTTTTAGTCCATGTTACCTTGTGTTAAAAATTTGATTTTTACCTATTCCGCCTCCCCGTAAGCACCGGGGTGGGTAACATGGACTTACATAAAATAGATTCACATCTTAACGATGTTAAGGTATATGGAGTTGTCGGGTTTATGCATAAAACCAGAATCCCGATAAACTCAATACAAGTTTCAGTAATGGAAATTTATGGGTTATCCCAGGCTTTGACGAGGGTTAATATTCTACCATTTATAGGATCAATATTTATATCGTTCTTGACTCGCCACATTTTTAGTAATATGAATTCTTTTCAAAAACATTAGTGGGAGTATGGTAGAACTGGAAGTGATTCAAGAACTACATACGGTTACTAAATATTTAGTAGAACCTAAGGATTTAATCGGATTCGACAATCCATTTGCCACTCTGCAGACTTAGTGGGTAATCTCAGCCATCCAAGAGGTACTTCGGTTTCCTCAAAGACGGTGACAGGGAGGTCTTGATGACCCAAGCTTATCACTACCGCTGTCCTTGACCATGAGATATGCAAGGTGGATGACTATAACATCATTCTAAATTGAATTTGAAAGTACATGAGTATATGACTCTACCAGAGGGTTGTTGTAGTCGGTAGGAGCAACGGAAGCATAGTGGGCAAGATGCTTATGTCTATTTATAGACTAAAGCAAGGAGAGCAGAGACATGTCATCTATTCTTGATGTGACAGTCATAGTGTTTGACTTCATCAAGAATAACAGATAGACTTGCTAAGAAGGTTGAGTAGGGAGTAAGGAAAGCTATCCTGGTTTTTGGATGACATACTTCTGATAGAAAGTATTGTTCCTATACTACGATTGGTTAAACTGTGGTTGTCGCAAATGTTTCTTCACAAAGAATCTGGATAAAATATTAGATATTCTGATGATTAGATTTATGATTTTAGATATAGATTTAGGAAGTGTCCCAATTCGGGTACTTCGACACTATTCTAAAGTGTTTTAGAATGGATGACTCCTGGCGTGGTGGTGTACCTGCAGGTAATGGAGTCACCCTCTCTAAAGAGATGCCTTCCAGACTGATCCGGAGAGGGACTTGCATGATTGGCATATCACTTGCTTAGGCAAGTGATTCAATCATTAGATATCAAGTACCACACCAGATATTTCTTTTGCACTAGCTGCAATAAGCAAATATTAATCCAATCCTGGAGAAATATTGGGAAGCAGTTATGAACATGAGAGAATATTCTTGGTATATGATAATGGCGGCCTCTTTAAGGAGGGGTTATCATTTTAGGCTTCCAAGATGACCTAGATGACAGAGTAGCTGTCAGAGTTAAAGTTTACCCTCTTCTGAGGGGTAGTATGTTGGGCAGTGGTCCAAACGGATATTGTGGTAGGCATGACACATGATACTGATTAAATTCAGTGGAAGATACAGTCTAAGAAGTTTGTTGGATTTGAAGTTCATTTATGAACTTGGTCCCATCAGATATCCTGATAAGCTTTAAGACAGGTATCACTCATTTTGGGAGATAGTCGCTCTTCGTGAATTTGAGATATAGAGAGATAAAAATAGAAATATTGGAGCGGATCCACTCACTGAGACTATTTCTCGAACACGAATGTTTCGCAAACATACTTTGCGAAACTGATTAGTAGAGAAGTTTGGTGTTCGGTAGCACACGGGCTGTGAGTATGCGGCACCGCAATAATTAGCCTTAAGTGCAAGTGGGAGATTGTTGGCTATAGCGCCTTCAAGGCAATTATTATAATCGCATGCAGGCAATTATGATGATTGAGGGAAGACCTATACGGGTAGAACAGTCTTACTCGAGATGATAGTATGCTATCTGGTTTGTCTTAATCATTATGTACATATATTATGTGGTATTACGGAGCACTATTACATGTTGATAGAGCCCATAAGATTCATGCTTGACTACTAGGGTTATTGTGGCGATCACACTTGTAAGAACTGAGTAGTCTATAAGCATATCCTTAAATGTCCTTAGTTTTGGGAATATTAAGACTGGGAATCGATATTCCAGAGTAGACTAGCGTATACGTTTCTTGACCCTGACGAGGGCTGATGGCCGGTCTCACAATCATTGGTGTTAGTTAATCACCAAAGATTGTATACATGTGCTCATTGGGTTATTGGTTACACTGGACGGACTCGCCGGGAACATGCTAGATGGTATTATATCTATTGTCAGGTAGCAGTTCTCCGGTGATATGAGTACATGTTAGTCTGTCGGCCTAAGATCGTCATTTGTCTTTTGTGAGTTCCCACTGTGTTTTGATTACTATCCTACACAGTATTGGGGGTAGATGTCGCGCAGTGCACGGGTGGCCATCACCAGAAATGCTTGGCTAAGGTGGACGAGAATTACTGATTTGGATCAGTAGTTTGTCAGTGGGTGATGGGTTTCACATCGAAACGACTTATCCCGTTATTGGGGGTCTGACTTTATCCATCCCCTAGACCCGATATGCGATACTCTTAGACGAACAGACCGAACTGTACAGAGATTGTCACTTTTAGGCTCGTAGGGATATGGACGAGTTTTCTTGTCGACCTTCCTTTCGTTCAATACGTAGGTAGCCATTACGTACAGCTAGTGCCGCTGATGTGCTTGTAGTTAAACCCACTGCCAGCGTATTGTCAAGTCTTTAAAGTCCCACACAGAGGGTTTCCCAGCTCAGGACAAACGATGTAGTGAACGTATTTTTGATACGTACTTAGGTTCGATTAAAACACGTGTTTTTATACACGTAATTTTAATCGGACATTTTGTTAATACTAGCCAGTTAGAAAGATAACCAGATTATCGCATTTGGATGAAATGCGAGCTAGTATTATATATCTCTTTTACTATCTCTCTTTTACGGTATTTGTATTTTGACAGAATACGATATTTAAATGAAACAGGTATTTGTATAAATACATATATTTGTGTCTTGATATAAATACGGGTATTCATATGTTAATACAAATACGGGTACTCATATTTTTATACGAATATGGTATTCGTATTTTGATACGAATACGGGTGTATGTATTTGTAGCATATAATTGTATTAGTGTATGTATATATGTATGTGTACATGTGAGGTGTGAGGTGGGTATCTCTTCTCTTCTCATCTCTTCTTCTTTATGTGAGAATGGTGTAGACTTGTGAATCACCATGATGAGTTATAAGTCCACCCATTCATCAGATTAAAAGAAAAGATGAAAACGAAAAGAGATGATTTTTTTTCTAGCCATGCTTGGTTTTCTTTTCACCTTCATCCTTGATCTTTCCTTCTCTTCTCTTGAGTTTTGTTAATGGAACAAAAAGAAAAGAAAAGAGAGAACACTTAGAGATCAGCCATTACTATATTCTAGTGATCAATTCTTAACAAGTTTTGATCACTAGTTGCTTCACTTCACTTTTAGTGTGAAGCTAGAGCCTAAACTTGGGTTCCTTCGGGTGGATCATCTTTGAGAAGGAAGACCGACTCCCAAGCTCGTTCCCGGTGGACCTAGGAGCTAAGAAAGTGGTATAGAAGACGAATGACATGACTACAAAAATTGTAATTACTAACCGAGTAGCTAAACTTCTTCTTGTGTGCTAGTTTATTGTTTGGATTCGATTCTGGGTCGTAGTAGTTCGCGCTCTTAATTTGAAAATTTTTGTTTTGTATTTCGCATTGGCCGCAAGTTAGCGGCATGAGCACGAGCGTCTACTTACAGATGCGGCATGGAGAGCTCAAATGACGGAGCAGTGGACTCAATTCTCGCAACAATATGGTCCGTCTTCGCAACCGCCGTCAACACAGGATCCATGACCGTCGCAACCAGTATATTACCTTCCTCCGATGTAGAGACCGTATTAACCCTCCATCATAAGGACTGTACTACCCTTAGCCTCCGCCATAGGGACCGTACTACCCTTAGCCTCTGCCTCCGCCACAGGGAGGGTACTTCTCTTCATTTTTTTCGATGGAAGACAGGAAAGAAATCGTTACATATCAAGGCGGGTTTCTAATGGTGATGGCAACGGCGGGACTTAATAATGTACGTATATATATGTGTTAGTGCAGCTAGCGTTGCTTTGAAAATTATGATTTTAGTTCATATATTTATTTATTTGATTGGATTTGCAGGGTTCACAGAGTTGGGATTGCGATTTGGAGAGTTGTTGGTATTGTTGGATATATAGCATATTGTGTTGGTTTGTATTCAAAATACTATTGTTGTATGTATTGGTTTGAGCTGGTTTATTATGATTTTAGTTCATGTATTTGTTGGTTTATTACGATTTTAGTACATGTATGTGTTGATTTGAGTTGTTGGTATTGTTGGATATATAGTGTATTGTGTTTATGTGTTGGTTTGTATTCAAAACACTATTGTTGGATAATATATCGTGATTACAGTTATTATTGTACGGTATATTGTGATTTTAGGTATTTTTAAACCATTTTTTTGGTATTAGTGACCGTATGCTGATACAGGAACGGTCGCTAATACGTATTAGCGATTGTTCAAAATCCAGCGTGGACTGTCCATATATAGGTATCAGAGTCGGTATTGGACGGTCGCTTATAAATATCAGCGACCGGATGTATTAGCAACCATCCGTTATACGGTCGCTCATACACGTATCAACAACTGAAGTTTCAGCGACAGTGTATTAGGGACCGTATAAAATTTGGACGATCGCTAATACACTTTAGCGACCGTGCATGATGTATTAGCGACTGTTTAGTACGGTCGCTAATATGCACAATATCCAGTATAGAAAAACGCGAACCGGTTTGCAATGGATCACTCCCATATATATATATATAGTACAATTCTATTCGTATTTGATAAAAGTCGGATATGAATATGGAGCTAGTTTGGATTATCTGTATTCGTTTACATCCCTAAAAATGAATCCATAAATTGAATTTTGAATTTATGTGATGCATATGATGCTTTACCTTTTCCAGCCATATCCATATCAGATCTTTCAATTCATATTTACAGGAATGAAATGTAATGTACAGTCTTTGTCAGTTGGATATATTCCCGCCAAAATTTTTGGCCAAAACTTGATATTCCTTTTATAAAAATAGAGGGCAACGCACCAGTGAAAAGCACGTGAGCACGTGAGTGCCTGCTGCAGTTAGGATTAAATCTTATGGCAGCGCTCATGTGTTAAACACGTGAACACTCACATGCAAAGCATGTGAGTACCGGTTTCAGATAGGATTAAATCCTATGATAGCCCCCACGTGTTAAACACGTGAGTTCACTTGCCGCATTCTTATGGAAGCGCTCACATGAAAAGCACGTGAGCACCGCTGCCATATATATATGGCAGCGCTCACGTGATAGTACGTGAGCGCCCCAATTTAAAATACTCCCATCTGATAGAATTAAATTCTATGTGATAGAATTAAATTCTATTTGAAAAATATTTTCCCTGATCTTTCAAATATGGAAAGATCTTTCTCTAACAGAGAATCTGGATTTAAAATCCAACGGTTATTATAAAATTACCAATTAAACCATCTGATAGAATTAAATTCTATGTGATAGAATTAAATTCTATTTGAGAAATATTTTCCCTGATCTTTCTAATATGAAAAGATCTTTCTCTAACAGAGAATCTTGGATTTAAAATCTAATGGTAATAAAATCACCAATTAAACCATCTAATAGAATTAAAATCTATTTGGGAAATATTTTCCCTGATCTTTCTAATATGGAATGATTTTTCTCTAATAGAGAATCTTAGATTTAAAATCCAGTTGTGATAATTCACCAATTAAATCATCTGATGGAATTAAATTCTATGTGGGAAATATTTTCCCTGATCTTTCTAATATGAAAAGATCTTTCTCTAACAGAAAATCTTGAATTTAAAATCCAATGGTGATAAAATCACCAATTAAACCATCTGATAGAATAAAAATTCTATATCAGGAAAATATCTTCCTAATCTTGTTAAACTAACAAGATATTCATATGATCGAATAAAATTCTATGGTTAGAAAAATATCTTCTAAATATTGTTAAAATAACAAGATATTCATATGATAGAATAAAATTCTATATTAGGAAAATATCTTTCTAATCTTATTAAACTAACAAGATATCCATATGACAGAATAAAATTCTATCTTAGGAAAATATTTTCCTAATCTTACTAAAACAAATAAAAAATCTTCTCTGTTAAATAGAGAGCCTTTAGATTAAAAATCCAACGGTGAATAAAATTTACCGGTTGATCTTTTTGATTGATTATGAAATCAATAATGATCTCTCAATAAGAGATTTTCTCAACAAATTGATTTTTCTCTTCTTCTATAAATAGGAGCAAAAAGATTAAATCTAGAGAGAGGAAGAAAACCCCATAAGCTTTTGTAAAAATACAGAAGGATTTCCAAAAGGTTCCAAAAAACAAGAGAGAATTTAATTCTCAAAGATCATTTTCCTTCTCAAAGCCCTACATAAAGAAAAAAGAAGAGATCAAAATATCTCTTTTACCTATCTAAGGGTTCAACCCTTCTCAAGAACTTAGTTCTTTCTCTGGATCTGAGATCCACAAGGCAAGACTTCTACACGTTGAAAATTTAATTCTCAGCGGGAAGATCTTGTTCTTGAGAATCGAAGATTCAGGAAAGAACAAAGTTGAAAAGAAAGAAGATAGAGTCCATAATACTCCAGGAACTTAGTTCCTTCAAATCAAGAACTTAGTTCTTTAAGAACCTGATCCAATATCCTTAAAATAGTGATCTTGGTGATCATTAATGGTCAAAATACCATTAACAGAGATTTAACCTCTCTGAAGACATGAACATGAAAACATGGATAAAAGAACGTGGAGAATATGGAGTTCATAATACTCCAGGAATTTATTTCCTTCAAATCAAGAACATAGTTTTTAAAGAACCCGATCTCAAATCCTCAAAATAGTGATCTTGGTGATTGTTAATGATCAACAGAGATTTAAGTTCTCTAAAAATATCAATAGAGATTAAATCTCCAAAAGAACTTAGCGCCTCATGTGAAAAGCATGTGACCACCTAAGGCCAAGTTATATAGCGCCTCACTTGAAACACACGTAAGCGCTGGAAAAAGTTATTACTTAGCACTATTGTAGCGCCTCACATGAAACACACATGAGCGCCAGAAAACAGAAAAGTCTGGTGCTTACCACTAGTGCAGCGCTTCACGTGAAATGCTCGTGAGCGCCAAAACACAATCCTCGCGTGAAATACACGTGAGCGCTCAAAAGAAGCCAAAATCTCAGCACCTCACGTGAATGCCACAAAAGACTAGTGTTTAGCACTATTTCAGCACCTCACGTGAAACACACGTGAGCGCTATATGTCTGAAGTGCTTAGCACTGCTGGGTAGTACAAAAACCCAATCTTAGCCAAAATTGGCTAAGTCTGTGAAGCTTAAGCTTCTCTCACAATATGCAAACTAATCTTAGTCCTATATACGACTAATGATCTCTCATCGATGATATCCAAAATGATATTCATCTCATATCTTCTAAGTTAATCTTAGTCTCATATAAGACTAACGATTCTTAGATCCATCATGATCTTTTCCCTCAAATATAGGATTTGGTTCAAGGGTATATCTTTCCACACCTCTGATATATGTCATTGTAAATCCTCAATGTCTTCAGAGAGGTGGCGGGTCCCAACAACCAACAACTCCTCTATTTTCGTCTCAAACATGGCGATAATGGACCAAAACGTTTCTAAACTAATATTCACCCCAAACATATCAATAATGGACCGAAATGTTCTTAAACTAACATTCGTCCCCAAAATAGGAATGTTGGACCGAAATGTCCTTAAAATAACATTCGTCCCCAAATACGGGAATGTCGGACCGTGATGTCCTTAAACTAATATAATTGGGCCCATACACTCATTTGTTTCTAAGTTGAGCTTAGTCTCAAATATGACTAACGATCTTTAGATCAAACCCAAATATCACATGAACTGATAGACCTCATTTATATGAGATCCGTGTCCTAAGTTCATTCCCGTTGGCAAACTAAGCTACCAACGTAGACCCCGTCAAGTAAATTCTTGACCCAAACCCAAATCTAAGATTTACGGATTTGGACTAATCCGCGTCCTATGGGCGACGACATAAATTAGTCTCCGTATACAATACAGGGGCAACCAAAATAAACCAAATAACATATGACAGGAAGTGAACTACTAGAGAAGAAGAAAATGGTTATCGCAACGTGATAACGTAATTAATTGTAGGGGCTTGCGCCTGCAGGGTAGAGCGTCCCCACAATAAAAAAAACCCTCACAGATGAGGGGGAATCTGATGAAGTCTGCTAAAACGGTCGCATCTGTCCAAACTTCCGATCTACGGTGCTATAAATCAACTTGGTATCTTCGGAGAGGTGGATGGATATTTCCAAATAGCATATGCCGTCAAATTCAGGCAAGACGTTCAATCCCGTCTCGTCTTTGTTTTCGGCGGTAAACATATTCTGGCACGTCCGGTTGGACCTCTTCATCTTTCCACTCCACACTTCGTGTGTCGTGTTTTTCCGCGATCAAATAATCGCGGTATATATGTTTGTAGTTGCCTTTGGGTGTTGGAATACTGAAGCTGGTGTTTCGTCTCTATGCAAAATGGCGTTTGCTTCCACTCACAGCAACTCAGGCTTTATCACAACTGGTAGAGTCAAATATGGGCCACTTGCTGTCTCAAATCTCTGCAATCCATCTCTTCAAGAAATTAATGGGCTTATCTTTAGGTCTATGCTCCCATCTCTTACCTTTTGTGCCTCAACGCCGAAGGTGGAAGCCCAGAAGAAGTTTGTCTTCTACGGACCAGATCCTCCAACTTCAACTTTGCTGACGAAATTAATCCTCAAACAATTGGCACCTGCCAAAGACCATGGTCGATGCAGGGGGAATAATACTCATGCTTTCAAAAAAAGAATGGGGCAAGCTCCGCAAACTCTTGAGACTGATAAATCTATGGTTGCAAGACATCATCGACATCGAAACGGGCGTTAAATAAGACGAGCTAGGGGCAGTTCTCCATCCAGGCTGATTCCAACTCTGACGGCGAATGCTGCTGTTCCAACCGAGAACAGCTTTGAACTGCTGTGAAGGGTCAGACAAAATTCCTCCGTTATTGTATTGAAAAAGTTTTCGCAAACCACGGAAATCAAAGGAGAGGAGAAGCTGGTTCACTCTCTAAAAGAACTTTCCTCAGCTATATATAAGGTGTTGAAGCAAGTGAAGGACTCAGTCGTTATCCACGGCCCTTCTCCTAAGCGTCGGCTAAACTTTGACAACTCCCCTTCCAAATAAAAGGGCACTCATCCCAAGGCGGTTCCTGCTACAGCGGTTCCTCCTAAAGCCAAAGCGGATTTTCAAAAAAAAGAGAGGCCTAATAAAATCCAAACGCTCGAGGCAAACTCTAAGGGTCAAGATTCCAGTTTCCCTAATCCTGGGAGCATGGTAGTTCACACAGTCCATATGGTAAACTCTAAAGAAGAAATTTGTGCTTCTACTATTCAAGGACAGCATACTCGGTCTCCGACAAAATCTCAACTGCAACATGAAAAGTTACAGGAGATGCTTGCGCAGGCGGCAGCACTCGCTAATCCATTGCCTAAGAAAAATCCTGACACACCCGAAGAAAGAGTAGGGCAGAATTCGGATATTGATTTCCTAAAGCGCGCTCTCAAGAAGAGAGATGAAGAAGTGGCAACGATGTCCGCAAAAATAAACGAGATGGCCTTTCCGATCCAGAATATGTCTGGAATGATGGTCCATTTGGAACCACTGGCAGATAAACCGCCGGTAGTCGCTCTTAAAAACAAGCGTGACATTTCAAATCCTCTACAAGCCTCATCAACGGCTGAGGAGGAAATGATCCCAAAGGCAAAGCTAGACGCATATATCGCTCAACAAATCCATGCTCACTATGCCAGTGAAGCTGCAAATAGGTCAATCCAGACTGGTCGACCGTATCCGGCATGCTACGATCAAATACAGTACCTGCCAGAGTACACACTTCCAACGTTCCACATGTTCAAAAGAACTGGGAATCCTCACCATCACATTGTACGATTAAATCCATGTGCAACAATACTGGAGGAAATGATATACTGCTCCTCCGACAGTTCGTCAGCAGTTTGGCGAGCATCGCCTTCGAATGGTATGCGAAACACCCAAATGATTCCGTGAAAACCTTTGACGAGATGGATATGCTATTCTGTCAGAGATTCACTAGTGTGAATAAACGCACTACCGTGGCGGCGTTGGTTAATGAAAACATTAGACCAAATGAGACTTAGGTTCAATATGTTACCCGATGGCGAAATCTCTGGTCAAAATGCGAGCAGCGCATCGGCGAAATTGCAGCCGTGGGAATGTCCATAACCACGCTTGGCCCAAATTCAAAGGTGTTCCAATATATGTCCCTATTCAAGCCGACGACCTTCCAATAGCTCATGGATAAAATGGCTCGATTGGATCAGATGGGTCAAGACCCTTCCTCTTCCGATGAAGATATATGAAAAGCGGAGGCAAGGCGGCATTTTTCGTCAACACTCAACAAAAAATGAGCGGCTTTGAAACAACCTGTTGCCAAAATAGCGACAGCGCGGGTTCTACCCTGGGAAAAAGATTGGGATGCGAATATCCGCTCCCCCAAAATATACGCAGGGGCATCTTGCTCGCTGGTGGAGGAATCTCTACGGAGGTGCTTCTTTCTTCAAAGAACAGAAAAGATATTAAATGACCTATAAGCTGGTCCTGCAATCAAGTGGAATAGCCCGCTTGAACCAAAAATCATGGATGGGATGTGGAATCCATATCCCACTCTGAATCAGATGAAGGGAAAAGCCCCAAAATTATGTTCATTCTTCCAAGGAAGAAGAAGACTGAGCAGAAAGAGTGATGCAATATCTCGTTCCTTCGTCAGTGTCAGAAGGCGACATTGATGAGCAGGGGGCAGGCGCCGTGTAAAACACCCGATATTTCCCGCAAAAACAACCCTATTGCTGTGATGGTAAAATAAGCAGTTCAAGAAGGTAAAGATAGCTTGAGGTGTGAAGTGTCCATACATACAAAGCAAAGACAGCAGCGCCTCGACAAGTAAACGTTGGAAGGAATGAGTTATGCAACTCCCTGACCAAATGATAACAGTGGACCAAAATGTCCCTAAACTAGCGCGTCGCCCCAAATATGGCGATAATGGACCGAAATGTCCCTAAACTAGCGCGTCGCTCTAAATACGGCGATAATGGACCGAAATATTCCTAAACTAGAGTGTAGACTCAAACATGGCGATAATGGATCCAAACGTCCCTAAACTAGTGTGCCGCCTCAAACACGGCGCGTTGCCTCAAAAACGGTGATATTGGACCGAAACATCCTTAAACTAGCGCGGTGTCCCAAATACGGCGATATGTTTCTTGAGATCAACATTGCAATTAAAGTCCTAACGATGAAAATTGCAACTCATTTCCTACCGGCTACACAACTTTTCCAGCAATGAAGCCATCCCCAAGTCCCACCGGAAAATAGATGGGTCACCTACGGCGAAACTACTTTTGAGAGTTCCGCAAAAAACGGTATGTCCACGAGCGAAATGGGCATGGGTGAAAACCCGAAAGGGCACCGTGAGTAAAAACAACAGGACTACCGGCGAGCGTGTGAAAACCCGAAAGGGCGTAATCTCATGAAAATAAAAAAATATACACGTGCAGGGTCCTTTCGACCTTGTGAAGAGAAAATACCTGCGTGGGATCCTTACGACTCACAGAAGAGAAACACACTTAGGAATCCCTAAGATTCCTAAGGAAAATTCCCTCCTATGAGACCCTCACAGCTCGTAGGATTCAAAATCCTTAAGCTACAGGGATCTAAACCTATTCTTAAACCATTATATCCCCCAACTTGTCCTACAAGTAGTTCGATATCAACTCTTGTATACAATCCATGGGCACGAACAAATTATGTTCCCATAAAGTTCTACTGATGGCGAGAAATATCCCCATATGATGAATGACTCTTGTAAGATCTTTACAACTTGCAAGAGAAAATACTACTTAGGAGTCCTCACGGCTTCTAAGGAGAACATACACCTATGAGATCCTCTCGACTCGTAGGGAGAAATGCTTTTATGAGACCCTTACGGCTCATAAAGTCAAAAGCCTTAGTCGACAGGATCCTAACCCTGTTTACTAAGCCACTTTTGTTCGAATCAATATAGGCAAATAATGAGTCGCTCCTGGCAATATTCCAGTCGTAGGGATGCTGATGCCTAAACAGGTATCAAACTTCAAGTCTTCTCAAGGTAAATGATAATTCTCTCCTGACAATATTCCAGCTGTAGCGATACTGATACCAAAATTGGTATCAGGACCCAAGTCCTCGACTCGTAACAAAATCAGCAAGTAAAAAAATGCATATGAAATAACCGAAATGATGGGGAAATTCGCAATAAAAATCAGCGAGCAAAAAAAATATGCATATAAAAACAGCAGAAATGATGGGGCAACTCGCAATAAAAATCGACGAGTAAAAAAATATGTATATAAAAATAGCCAAAATGTTTGGTCAGCTTGCAATAAATAGCAGCGAGTAAAAATATAAAAAATAGCCCAAATGATTGGGTACTGCGAATAAAAAAGCTGAGATGATTGGGAAATCGTAACTTTCGCGATATGAAAGGCTGAAGAGATAGAGTATCGTGAAAATAAATTAAAAAATGAAAATGAAACTTTTTCTGCCCTGCAGGTAGGTCCACACCTGTTAGTTATATGTATGTCCTAGAGGCCATTACTATACATAGGATGTATATTGTAGTGGATGCTTGGACATATATAGGGAGGACTTTCTCGCTTGACATGATAGTATGCTATCTGGTTACTCTTTACCTTAACGTGTACACTGATTGTCTCTCTGTTACATGTTGGTAAAGCCCATAGGATGTGTACTTGACTACCTGGACTATGATGCGGATCATACTAGTGGGGACATGGTGGTCCATAAGTACATCCTTCAAGATCCCTAGTCGTGGGTGTATCGAGACGGGGCATCGATATACCAGTGTAGACTAGCGTATACCTTCTCGACCCATACAGATGGGCGATGGATGATCCCATATCCATTGGTGTTTGACATCAGAGATGATATACGGGTGCTCAGTAGAGACTGGGTACACTGGACGGACTCGCCGAGAACTCCCAGATGGTATTATACCTTACGTCAGATGGCAGTTCTCTGGTGACACTGGTACAGAGTAGTCTGTTCACCCGAGATCGTCATAGAGTCTTGTGTGGTTCCCACTGTGCTTTGATTTCCATCTTACCACGTCCAAGAGGGCGTGCAAAACGGTGGTTTTTGGGTACAGTCCCGAATCACATGGAGGCGATGAGCGATAGGAGGGGATTCGTCTCTCCCGGTATAGGGAGTTGATGTTGCGCTGTGTTCGATTGGCTATAACCGGAAATCCCTGGCCAGGGTTGCTGAGATTTACTGGTAAGTGTTACCAGTAGTTTCTCGAATTGTTATAGACCTCATATCGACACGACTTATCGAGCTACTGGGGTCTGACGTTTACCACCCATAGGCGAGATATGCGACATAACAGACGAACAGACCGGACTGTACGGTAAGTGTTACTGGTTGGATTCACAGGAGTGTGAGCGGGCTTGCTCGTCGATCTTCTGATCGCTCAATAACCGGGTGGCCGTTACGTTTAGCAGACCGCTTGCGGCTTGTGGGTGCTTGATATGATCATCATCTGCTACCGGCGTATTGACGAGTCTTTAGAGTCCTACACAGAGGTTTCCTAGCTCATGCGAAAGGAAATAGGAGCGCATATGAGATATGTGCGGGACCGAGAATAATGCGTGTATGTGATACCGTATTTCATTCTCGCGATGAATGTATCGATTGGTTGTATGCGATATAACCTAGTTATCGAATCAAGTATTGATTCGATAAGCCGATACATAGGATACTAGTCGGTTATATGCGATATGACCGGATCGTTAAATCAAGTGTTGATTTAATGATTTAATGTATAATTATATATTTGATATATTACTTTGCATTAACTAGTATCGGTTCACTTTAAATGGATTTTCTCACTTGAATTGTGCAAGTTGTATATGTGATATACTTTTATGCACTTGATTGTATCATGTTTGATGATACATGTTTACTTGGTTAAGTGTAAAGAATTAAACCTTGGTTAAGTTAATGATTAGGGTTTTCTTTTTCTTACTAATTTATTTATTTATTTATTTTTGGAAAAGATTAGAAATGAAATGGTTGCAAGTTTTGTTTCTTTCTTTGAAGCTTTATGAAGCTTTGACTTAGTGACCATTTTGTCTCATGCTTAACCCTAACCACTTCACTTAACCTTAGTTTAGTCTCTACACTTGACCATGGTTATTATTATGATAAGTATTCTTTTTCTTTTCCTTTTAATTAACTTATCATAAAATTATCATCATCTTCTTCTTCTTCTTCAAGATGAAGAACCTTGACTTCATCAATGGTGATTGATGAAAAAGGATGAGAAATCCAAATCTAAAGTGAACCCACCTCCTATTTCTTCATCCTCTACCTCTTGCCAAGTAGTAGAGTGTGTTTTCTTCACAAGTTTCATGACTTGGTGAAGTGGGAGCTTGATCTTGTGATGCCTCGACGTAGATCATTTTCGGCACGAAGCCGACGACCTTGCCCGCCCATTTCTCCGACGAAGCCGACGCTAGAGCCCGGGTTTCCATTTGGACAGCGAGGAGACTTCATTGCGGAGCTATGGAGGTGGAGGACCGGATCTACAAAGGTTGTATTTCCGTTCTCTTAGTAAAGTAGTTTACTAGTTGCATCTTTCGCCTAGACATCTAGTTAACGATCCGTAGTCTAGGGTTTCTCGGCACCGTAAATTTTGAAATTGGCATGGTTGATGCCTTGTGAGACCTCTTGAGAGTGCCTAGGAACCCTACAGTGGTATCAGAGCCTAGCTAGAGCCTTAGGCGATGCGTAGACGAAGTTTGAAACTCGAACAAACCCCGAAACCCTAATCCGACATGCTCTCTGGACTTTTTCTAAAAACTGGGATTTTTCCAGATTAAAAATGCTTAAAAAATTCAGCAGGGAAATCTAAGAATTACGGTGCAAAATATTTTCCATGAACTGTTCATAGTGCGGCGGAACCGCGGCAGAAGCCTGGCTTCTGCGGCGGTTCCGCGGCGAAATGATGACGTCATCCTCCCCTGTTTGCACAGTAACTCCTATTTTATTATGCTGGATTTTCTGGGAATTTTTTAATATTTATTCAAGAGTTGAATTTTCTGGGGTTGTTTTGGGGATTCGGTGTTTCGATCGGAGTATCAGATTTTGTCTATGTGGCTTTCCGGATATTTTAGAATATGTTAAAAAGTTCGATCGGATGTAAATACCCAATCTTTCATCTATCGGGAAATTTCCAAGTGTTGGATCTTTCCGTAGTTTAACGACGTTCTAAGTAGTGCAAGTAACGCGATGGTCCCTCTAGAAGACAACAAACCTTAACTCGATTATGTGACCGTCTTGAACTGCCCTTTGAACCTTCGGGTTTGAGGCAGTACGGCGTGTCACATGTGAGGCGTTGGCTTGACCCTTCTACGGCTGGACCGTTGGTACTGAGGCACGAAGTGCATGTCTTTGAACTTATTTCATGAGTTGAGCTGTTTCGGGAAAACTTGGGTGTTCGATTGTTCGATCGGAAAGTTTAACATTTTCTATCTTATTCGGAATGTGATACAATAATTGGAATTCACAAAAGTTATGAGATAACTGAATGAATGTTATAAATCTAGCAATTTAGTCTCACTTGATCGGTTGCTACGGAATTTTGATGCGATCAAAAGTCCGTTGCAATCACGTAGCGTACGCGGATACTCGCCGGGTAAACTTAATAGATAGCTACATCCCTTAGCCACGACCAAGTGACGTAGGAGAACCCCGTCGCCGAAAAGCATCCATCTGGGTGCTCGCGGCAGCGGTGTTCCGCCTTGGTGCACTTCGTCGACGGCATCGGGGGTGCGGCCATCTACTGAAGTTTGCGACGAGCATTCGATCAGGATGTCGGGAATCCTGTTGAATTACCCGACTTGGTATTGAAAAGTGTTTTCGATTTTGAGACTAAAATGCAGGGTTTATAATTGTTAGGCATGTGATGTCTAAGTAATTCATTTGGTCGGGCATGCGATGTCTGAGGTGGTTGCGGATTCCAACTGTTGTAGTTTTACACTTTCTTTTCTGTGACCGTAAGTGTAATATGTGATATCGCCGGTTTCGTTGCTATATGTCAACGACAATTGGGATGCGCATATTTACTTACGTTGATGACATGTGATGTTATGTGTTGCTGGATATGTTATATTGGATCGTCGTGTTTGAATAGCCGGGGGTTTTATGTGAGATGAGTGTTTTTCATTTTCATTCATGTAAAAACTTGTATGTAATCTTCTTTTATTGGGGCACTTCCAGGTTGCGGAAGTTGTCACCGTTTGTATATTATTTACTTTTCCGCACGAGGATAGACCCAAGGAGGGGAGCACAAGTAACCGGGTTTTGGAGTCCAGTGGGAGACCAACTCGAGGAGTCGAGTCCGGGTCTCCTAACTCTAGAATTGGTAGGGTTGCTTGCCGCTCTCGTAGGGGTTTAGGGGTGTGGGTTTGGCTATTCATCACGACCGTGGAATCCGTGTTTTATACTGGCTCGTATTGAAAACACGGACGTCCTAGTATATCCAATATTTCATATGTTTCTTCTGCTGCGATATCTGTGATGTGATCATGTAATGTTCTGTGATGGATAATGTATATAGTATATATGATATATTATATAGGCGTTACTTATGTTTTAAACCCGCGCTAGCCCTGCCCCACTCTGCCGTTAGTTACCTAACCTAACGATGCACGAGGGGACATCGAGGCGAATGCGGATGGCATAAGTGTACGTCGTATTTATCTGTGATGTTTAGGTACTTAAATGATGGGACTTCATTAATGTGATTAATGAAAGTAAAAGAAACCTAAGATGTTGTAGAATCGAATTTCAAAAATAAAATAGGTAGCTACAGTTCTTGCTTTGCACAGCGGTATATGTGATATATCCTGCACCTTATTCGATGAGGAAAGGACCGAGATCCCTTCACCGGGAGTGACTCCTTTAGCAATAACTGGCAGATGCTACACACTCGGTTTGACTTTTGATTGCTTTTAAGAGTTTTTGTTTTGCACAGTGATATATATGATATATCCCGCACCTCATTCGAAGAGGAAAGGACCGACGATCCCTTCACCGGGAGTGACTCCTTTAGCAAAACTAGAAAAGCCTCAAAAGCACTCCATTTTAAAATCATTTGATTCTACAACGATATCAAGTTCATTACGCAATAGGTTTTCAGAAAAACCTGTCGTAGCCCTCCGTCACTTCAGATATGTACTAGTTAGTATTCGTGCTGCGGTAGTTTGGCATTCGTCAAGGCGTAGTGTACGGTAGCTAACTAGTATTTATTTGCTTGAGCATATAATGCGATTGGATTAGGGTATTCGTACGGCGTTGTTTGGCATTCGTCAAGGGTCGTGCGGGTGGGTTTAATTCGATCAAGAAATGTACGGGTTGAACTTGACTAGTGGACTATGGGCTGTTTGGCATTCGTCAAGGTCATAGAACACTAGGGGCAAAATATTATCGGGAATTTCAAGTGTTGAAATTTGCAATGAGATTGCATACCTTCTATGAGATAGTTGGATCCCGATACCCGCTGCGAGTAATTGTTACTCCTGGGAAAGTTTTATACATTACAGTTAGCCGATCAAGTAGGTGTCTAGAAAGGTGTCAACGGGGTTACGCCTCTGGGAAAACGAGGTTTACATTAATTAGGTTCGTGCGAAAGCACGGGGGACCTCCCTCAAAGTACCGACACTGGCCTGGCTGAAAGATTGGCGAACTTGTAGTGTGTAATTAATCCTGGCTAGTCTTTCCTTTTAGGGTTTGAAGGAAGATTTGATAAAAAGCAGTGGGAGCCATCCTGATTAGATAAAATAATAACCAATCTATTCTTGAAAGAGCGCACGCTGAGTGTTTTCTTCTCTCTCTCTCCTGGTAGCGACCTTGTCACGCTTTAATCAAGATAATAATACGGAATATTGACCGAACCCGCTTGTTATACTGAGCTGGGGAACGTTGGTCCCGCTCCAACTTATAATTGTTATAAGACAGAGCAGGAAATTGGGGATTACCAGAATTCCCGTGCCGCCCAAACGAAGAAAGTGCATATGATGCATCATCTTCGGGTGTGTTCATTACAGAGAACTGTTTCTCAGTATCCTTTACGTCCTGGGTATATGATACCAGATCAGGATCCCAGATATGTAATCTGTTACATAGGGCTACAGAAAGGTAGAGAACTGAGAACGGGTGATAAGTTTCATGAGGCAGAAAACGGGGCAAGTGTTGCAGCCAAGTATGTTGGTCACTGTCACCCTGTATTACCAATACATTGATTCTGAACGAATGTTATTAGATACCGAACCTGATATACAAAATCATATCAGTCTCTTTATCAGTAAAGAAATGATAAAATTTTGTATTGTTGGATAATGTTTTGAACATTTCCTATATCAAAAGTTGATCGGTTCAGGCACGTTATCTAAAAGCATTGATGTTCTAAATCAAACTACAGTTCTTAGTATACAGAACACACACAAGAGGAAGAGTTCAGAAATGAACGAATCCTTCTTGAGGCATTGTAGACTAGGTCATATCAATGCGACCCGACTAGCTGAAGTTACATTTAGATGCATATTTAAATCAGTTTGAATTTACATCTTATGAAACTTGCCAGTCATGTCACAAAGATTAGATGACCATAGCTCTGTTTATTGGAAACAGAGAAAGAGTTAGTAAACTCTTGGGATGATACATGTTGATGTATGTAAGGTCCTCTGTCTACACATGCCAAGACCGGTTCTTTGTACTTCATTACATTCTCTGATGATCTTTCGAGATTCAGACCTATGTTCCTGTTGAAACATAAGTCCGAACCTTTTCAGATATTCACAGAATATAAGTTAGAAGTAGAGAACCAAATACGGGTAAAAGTATTATGTCCTATGATGAGATCAAGGAGGAGAATACTTGAGCACGAAATTCTTGGACTATTCTAAAGGAGAATAAGATTCTCTCTCAGCATTACTCCTCCGTATACACCATTGCACGATGGTATATCGGGGTGGAGCAGATACACCCTATTTGATATGGTGTCCTCTATGATGAGTACTACTGAGTTACCTATTTCCTTTTGGGAGTTATGCACTTGAGAAGCTGCATACCTATTGAATAGGGTTCCAGTCAAATCAGTTGCCTACCATTTCATATGTGATATGGAAAGGGAAGAGCCCATGTCTTAAGCTAGTTAAGATTTGGGGTTGTCCGGCCTATGTCTAAAAACAAAATCCGGATAAGCTCAAGGCAAGGTCTATTATGTAGAACTGGAAAGGTTTCAGCTATGCAAACTACAGCAGATGATTTGGCAGAACCAAAGGATTCAGTAGATTCCAACGAACCTCAGCCTCTCCACCGATCTAGTAGGGTTCCTCACCCATCTGAGAGATACTTCGGTTTCTCGATGACAGTGGGAGCGAGGATTACATCATGAGATGATGACCCAACTAGTTTCGAGCTGGCCATCAGGAGTAGGACTCTATAAGAATAGCTGGATTCTTAGCGATCTGAGATGGAATCCTTATACACCAACAAAGTATGGACTTTAGTTGCTATATCTGAAGGGTTAAATCCCCATCAGGAGCAAGTAAATCTTGAGAAGATTACTTTGTGTACATGGAAAAGTTGAGACTTTGAAAGCTAGACTTGTTAAAGGTCTTCGTCATCGACCAGGCGTGGATAATGATGAAACCTTTCCAGTACCTATGCTTAAGTCCATCCAGATACTACTTGCCACGGCTACATACCATGACTACGATATCTGGTGGTTGGGTGTCATGACAACTTTTCTAAATAATGTTTTGGAAGAGAGCGTCTATAAGTACACAGCCAGAGGGCCTCGTAGACAGTGGGAGCAGCGGAAACGTGTGCAAGATGCTTTATAGGATAAAGCAGGCATCGCGGAGTTGGAACATCTGTTTTGATGTATTAGTCAAAGAAGCTGACATCATCAAAATGGTAGATGAACCTTGTATAAACAAAAGGGGAGTAGGGAGTATGGTGACGATCCTCGTAGAGTACATGGATGACATACTCTTGATAGGGAAGGAGTTTCCTATGCTACGCTCGATCAATCTCCGCTTATCACACTGATTCTCCACATAAGATCAAAGTGATACCTACTAAATCCAGGAATTTTGGATCTATGAGATAGATCAAATTGGATGTTAGGATTCTCACTAGTTGTAGTGAGATGGTATCAATCGATCCTGGGAAGAATCACTGGAAGTGTTCCAGGGTGATAAAGACGACTGAGTGTCAGTCACAGGCATTGTCTTTACCCTCAGTAAAGGGGTGGTATGTTGGAAGAGTTCCAAGCTAGATACCGTGACATACTAGACGATTAAGGCTGAATACATCGCTACTTAAGATGCTACCAAAGAGGCTGTCTGGCTGTATATTAGTTCATAAGATGAACTTAGTTCCTCCCATTGTGTGACAATGGGGTTGTGGCTTATGCCAAGGAACGTACATCCCATCAGTGATCCAGACATATTCTAAGGCAGTGTCACCTGATCGTGGAGATGGTTGATCTCCAGGGTGATCGAGGTTAGGAGAGTAGACTCAGAGAACAACACGGCGGATCTACTCACGAACGCCTATTCCCAGAGAGAGACTTTTATGGGATGGTTGAGTATGAGATACTACAACCACTGCTACAGATGGCCCTAGTGCAAGTGGGAGATTGTTAGTTATATGTATGCCCTAGAGGCCATTACTATACATAGGATGTATATTGTAGTGGATGCTTGGATATATATAGGGAGGACTTTCTCGCTCGACATGATAGTATGCTATCTGGTTACTCTTTACCTTAACGTGTACACTGATTGTCTCTCTGTTACATGTTGGTAAAGCCCATAGGATGTGTACTTGACTACCTGGACTATGATGCGGATCATACTAGTAGGGACATGGTGGTCCATAAGTACATCCTTCAAGGTTCCTAGTCGTGGGTGTATCGAGACGGGGCATCGATATACCAGTGTAGACTAGCGTATACCTTCTCGACCCATACAGATGGGCGATGGATGATCCCATATCCATTGGTGTTTGACATCAGAGATGATATACGGGTGCTCAGTAGAGACTGGGTACACTGGACGGACTCGCCGAGAACTCCCAGATGGTATTATACCTTACGTCAGATGGCAGTTCTCTGGTGACACTGGTACAGAGTAGTCTGTTCACCCGAGATCGTCATAGAGTCTTGTGTGGTTCCCACTGTGCTTTGATTTCCATCTTACCACGTCCAAGAGGGCGTGCAAAACGGTGGTTTTTGGGTACAGTCCCGAATCATATGGAGGCGATGAGCGATAGGAGGGGATTCGTCTCTCCCGGTATAGGGAGTTGATGTTGCGCTGTGTTCGATTGGCTATAACCGGAAATCCCTTGCCAGGGTTGCTGAGATTTACTGGTAAGTGTTACCAGTAGTTTCTCAAATTGTTATAGACCTCATATCGACACGACTTATCGAGCTACTGGGGTCTGACGTTTACCACCCCTAGGCGAGATATGCGACATATCAGACGAACAGACCGGACTGTACGGTAAGTGTTACTGGTTGGATTCACAGGAGTGTGAGCGGGCTTGCTCGTCGATCTTCTGATCGCTCAATACCCGGGTGGCCGTTACGTTTAGCAGACCGCTTGCGGCTTGTGGGTGCTTGATATGATCATCATCTGCTACCGGCGTATTGACGAGTCTTTAGAGTCCTACACAGAGGTTTCCTGGCTCAAGCGAAACGAAATAGGAGCGCATATGAGATATGTGCGGGACCGAGAATAATGCGTGTATGTGATACCGTATTTCATTCTCGCGATGAATGTATCGATTGGTTGTATGCGATATAACCTAGTTATCGAATCAAGTATTGATTCGATAAGCCGATACATAGGATACTAGTCGGTTATATGCGATATGACCGGATCGTTAAATCAAGTGTTGATTTAATGATTTAATGTATAATTATATATTTGATATATTACTTTGCATTAACTAGTATCGGTTCACTTTAAATGGATTTTCTCACTTGAATTGTGCAAGTTGTATATGTGATATACTTTTATGCACTTGATTGTATCATGTTTGATGATACATGTTTACTTGGTTAAGTGTAAAGAATTAAACCTTGGTTAAGTTAATGATTAGGGTTTTCTTTTTCTTACTAATTTATTTATTTATTTATTTTTGGAAAAGATTAGAAATGAAATGGTTGCAAGTTTTGTTTCTTTCTTTGAAGCTTCATGAAGCTTTGACTTAGTGACCATTTTGTCTCATGCTTAACCCTAACCACTTCACTTAACCTTAGTTTAGTCTCTACACTTGACCATGGTTATTATTATGATAAGTATTCTTTTTCTTTTCCTTTTAATTAACTTATCATAAAATTATCATCTTCTTCTTCAAGATGAAGAACCTTGACTTCATCAATGGTGATTGATGAAAAAGGATGAGAAATCCAAATCTAAAGTGAACCCACCTCCTATTCCTTCATCCTCTACCTCTTGCCAAGTAATAGAGTGTGTTTTCTTCACAAGTTTCATGACTTGGTGAAGTGGGAGCTTGATCTTGTGATGCCTCGACGTAGATCATCTTCGGCACGAAGCCGACGACCTTGCCCGCCCATTTCTCCGACGAAGCCGACGCTAGAGCCCGGGTTTCCATTTGGACAGCGAGGAGACTTCATTGCGGAGCTATGGAGGTGGAGGACCGGATCTACAAAGGTTGTATTTCCGTTCTCTTAGTAAAGTAGTTTACTAGTTGCATCTTTCGCCTAGACATCTAGTTAACGATCCGTAGTCTAGGGTTTTTCGGCACCGTAAATTTTGAAATTGGCATGGTTGATGCCTTGTGAGACCTCTTGAGAGTGCCTAGGAACCCTACAACACCGACCCCTGTATACAATCCATAGGCTTAAACGAAATAAATGGAACTATATCTTCCCACCAGGCTCCGTCAAAGGGAGAGCCAAGTCTGGACGGTACATCTACAACCTAAAGACTATCCCGACATTCCGTCTTGGTGAAGAAATAATGTCAACAAAGACTAAAGGGTGAAACATATAAAAGTGGAGTGACGACAAAATCCTAACTTCAGATCTCGATGGCAACATCTACAGCCTAGAGATCATCTTGACGTTCCTTCTCAGTGCAGAAGCGACATCAACAAAGACCCAAGGGTCGAACAAAAGAGGAGTAATGGAAAAATCCTAGCTCCAGCTCGGTGTTCTTTCTCGGTGCAGATGCGACGTCAATAAGGACCCAAGGTCAAATAAAAGTGGAGCAATGGTATATTCCTAGCTCATGATCTCAATGGCAACATCTACTGCCTAGAGATCAACTGGACGTCCTTCTTACTCCAACAAAGTATAGACGTGGCGTCAATAAGGACCCAAGGGTCAAACAAAAGTGGAGTGACGGCAAAATCCTAGATCCAGACCTCGATTGCAATACATACAGCATAGAGGTCTTATGGATGTCTACCACTCTTCAGCGAAGAATTGGTACGACATCACCAAATCAAAAGTGGAGTGATGGCAAAATCCTAACTCCAGATCTTAATGGCAACATCTACGGCCTAGAGATCATTTCAACGTTCTTCTCATTCCAGCAGGATGCAGACGCAACGTCATCAAAAAAGAGCCAAGGGTCAAAGCAAAGATGGAGTAATGGCAAAATCCTAGCTCCAAATCTTGACGGTACATGTACAACCTAGAGACTATTTGGACGTCCTTTTTACTCCAGCAAAGTACAGACGTGACGTCAACAAATCTCCAAGGGGCAAAAATAAAAGTAGAGCAATGACAAAATCTTAGCTCCAGATCTTGATGGCAACATCTACAGCCTAAAGATCATATCAATGTTCTTCTCATGCCAGCAGTATGCTGACGCGACGTCAACAAAGACCCAAGGGTCAAATAAAATTGGAGTAACGGCATATCCCTAGCTCCAGACCTCCATGGCAATACATACAGCATAGAGGTCATACGGATGTCTACCCTACTTCAGCAAAGAATCAGCGCGATATCATCAAAGAGAAAATGAAGTGACGCCATATTCCTAGCTTCGGGTCTTGATGGAAATACATACAAAGCCTAAAAACCATTGGAGATCGTCCCACCCTAGAAGGGTGCGGTTATGACTCATCGGGGCTCCAAATTGAGCCTAACCTCAAGTAAAAAGCACCATGATAAATGCCTAATGCTTGTTCTTTCGACGGTAATATGACCTAAGAAGATTACTTGAAGACGTCTTGTCCAGCCTCAGAAGGGATCAGAGACACGACAGACGCGAGGCTACTCGAGTAGCAACCTAAGGGACCGCATATCGAGGATACATCAGCCAACACGGCGGTACGATGGACTTAAACCTAGTACTAAAAACATAACGGATCCCTATCAAAAAAGCGGATTATCTATATTTCATGTTAGGATACACCTGCGAGATCTTCTCGACTCGTTTCGACTCATAGGAAGAAACATCTTTACGAGACCCTCACGGCTCATAAAGGTGAAAACCTTAGGCGATGGGGATATCAACCCATTTCCTAAGCATTGCTGCCCTACAAGGAGATCAAAACTAACTCTTGTATACTATCCATGGGCCACATTCTCCAAAGTCGCATACTAATGAGGAGAAACCACTTATGTGTCCTCTCGACTCATAAGGGAAAAATACTCTTATGAGATCCTTACGACTCTCAAGAGAAAACTCACTTAGGAGTCCTCATGACTCCTAAGGAAAAAATACACCTACGAGATCCTCTCGACTCGTAGGGAGAAACGTCTTTATGAGACCCTCACGGCTCATAAAGTTGAAAAGTCTTAAGCGACAGATCTAAACCTATTTCTTAAGCCATCATTACTCTATAAGGAGGTCCAAACTGACTCTTGTATACTATCCATGAGTCACACTCGCCAATAAAGTGAAGAAGCCATTTACGGGTCCTCACGACTCGTAAGGAGAAAATACCCGAGTGAGATCCTTACGACCCACGAAAGTGATTAACCCTTAGGAATCCTCACGATTTCTAAGGAGAATACGCACTTATGAGATCCTCACGACTCATAAGGAGAAAAACCTTCTCGAGACCCTTACGGCACATGAAGATGAAAAAGCTTTAGACTACAAGGATCCTAAACTTGTCGCCTAAGCCATCAATTCTATGGCCATGCATAAGTTTGCACTACTTAACCCACGTACATACCTGTATGGGTATACCTATATGGGAATTGTAGTGGAGACATTTGTTCCCACCAAAAATTTTGGCCAAAACTTATTATTCCTTTTATAAAAATAGAGGGTAGGGCCCCACGTGCAAAGCACGTGAGTATCTGCTGCAGTTAGGATTAAATCCTATGGCAGTGCTCACGTATTAAACACGTGAACACTCACATGCAAAGCATATGAGTACCGGCTTCAGATAGGATTAAATTCTGTGATAACCCCTACGTGTTACGTGAGTTCATTTGCCGCATTCTGGTGGCAGTGCTCATATTCAAAGCACGTGAGCGCCGCTACCATATATGTATATGGCAGCGCTCATGTGATAGCACGTGAGCACCCCAATTTAAAATGTTCTCATTTGATAGAATTAAATTCTATATGATAGAATTAAATTCTATTTGGGAAATACTTTCTTTAATCTTTCTAATATGGAAAGATTTTTCTCTAAAAGAGAATCTTGGATTTAAAATATAACGGTGATTATAGAATTACCAATTAAAGCATGTGATAGAATTAAATTCTATGTGATAGAATTAAATTCTATTTGGGAAATATTTTTTCTGATCTTTCTAATATGAAAAGATTTTTCTCTAACAGAGAATCTTGGATTTAAAATCCAATGGTGATTAAATCACCAATTAAACTATCTGATACAATTAAATTCTATATGATAGAATTAAATTCTATTTGGGAAATATTTTCCCTGTATTTCTAAAATGGAAAGATCTTTCTCTAACAGAGAATCTTGAATTTAAAATCCAATGGTGATTAAATCACCAATTAAAATATCTGATGGAATTAAATTCTATGCGATAGACTTAAATTCTATGTGGGAAATATTTTCCTTAATCTTTCTAATATAGAAAGATCTTTCTCTAACGGAAAATCTTGGATTTAAAATCCAATGGTGATAAAATCACCAATTAAACCATCTGATAAAATAAAAATTCTATGTCAGGGAAACAACTTCCTAATCTTGTTAAACAAATAAAATATTCATATGATAGAATAAAAATTAATTTTAGGAAAATATCTTTCTAATCTTAAAACTAACAAGATATTCTCATGATATAATAAAATTCTATATTAGGAAAATATCTTTCTCATCTTATTAAACTAAAAAGATATCAATATGATTGAATAAAATTCTATCTTAAGAAAATGTTTTCCTAATTTATTAAAACAAATAAAAAATTCTTCTTTGTTAAATAAAGAGTCTTTGGATTAAAAATCCAACGGTGAATAAAATTCACTGGTTGATCTTTTTGATTGATTATGAAATCAATCATGATCTCTCAATGAGAGATTTTCTCAACAAATAGATTTTTCTTTTCTTTTATAAATAGGTGTAAAGAGATTAAATCTAGGGAGAGAGGGAAAAAACCCCATAAGCTTCTGTAAAAATATAGAAGGCTCTCCAAAAGGTTCCAAAAAATAACCGAGAGTTTAATTCTCAAAGACCGTCTTCCTCCTCAAAACCCTAAGTAAAGAAATAAGTAGAGATCAAAATATCTTCTTTACTTATCTAAGGGTTCAACCCTTCTCAAGAACTTAGTTCTTTCTCTGGATCTGAGATTCACAAGACAATTCTCCCACAAGTTGAGAATTTAATTCTCATTGGAAAGAACTTGTTCTTGAGAATCGAAGATTCGGAGAAGAACAAAATTGAAAAGAAAGAAGATGGAGTCCATAATACTCCAGGAACTTAGTTCCTTCAAATCAAGAAGTTAGTTTTTTGAGAACCTGATCCAAGATCCTCAAAATAGTGATCTTGGTGATCGTTAATGGTCAAAATACCATTAACATAGGTTTAACCTCTCTGAAAACATGAACAGGAAAACATGGAGAATATAGAGTCCATCATACTCCAGGAACTTAGTTCCTTTAAATCAAGAACTTAGTTTTTAAAGAACCCGATCCCAGATGCTCAAAATAGTGATCTTGGTGATCGTTAATAGTCAACAGAGCTTTAAGTTCTCTAAAAATATCAACAGAGGTTAAATCTCTAAAAGAACTCAGCGCCTCACATGAAAAGCACGTGAGCACCCATGGCCAAGTTACATAGCGCTTCACGTGAAACACACGTGAGCGCCGGAAAAAGTTAGTGCTTAGCTCTATTGAAGCGCCTCACGTGAAACACACGTGAGCGCTAGAAACAGAAAAGTTTGGTGCATAGCACAAGTGCAGCGCCTTACGTGAAACACACGTAAGCGTCAAAACTCAATGCCTTATGTGAAATACACGTGAGCGCTTAAAAGAAACCAAAAGCTCAACGCCTCACGTGAAACACACGTGAGCGCCACAAAAAAACTAGTGCTTAACACTATTTCAGCGCCTCACATGAAACACACACGAGCGCTATATGTCTGAAGTGCTTAGCACTACTGGTTAGTACAAAAACCCAATCTTACTCCAGATTGGCTAAGTCTGTGATGCTTAAGCTTCTCTTACAATATCCAAAATAATCTTAGTCTCATATCCGACTAATGATCTTTCATCGATGATACCTAAATTGATATTCATCTCACATCTTCTAAGTTAATCTTAGTCACATATAAGACTAACGATTATTAGATCCGCCATGATCTTTTCCCTCAAATATAGGATTTGGTTCAAGGGTATATCTTTCCACATCTCTGATATATGTCTTTGTAATTCCTCAATGTCTTCAGAGAGGTGGCGGGTCCCAACAACCAACAAATCCTCTTTTTTCGTCTCAAACATAGCATTAATGGACCGAAACGTTCCTAAACTAATATTCGCCTCAAACATAGTAATAATGAACCAAAATATCCTTAAACTAACATTCGCCCCCAAAATAAGCATGTTGGACCGAAATGTCCTTAGACTAACATTCATCCCCAAATACGGGAATGTCAGACCGTGATGTCCTTAAACTAATATAATTAGGCCCATACGCTCATTTTTTTCTAAGTTGATCTTAGTCTCAAATATGACTAACGATTCATAGATCAAACCCAAATATCACATGAACTGATTGACCTCATTTATATGAGATCTGCATCCTAAGTTCATTCCCGTTAGCAAATCAAGCTACCAACATGGACCCTGTAAGGCAAATACTTGACCCAAACCCAAATCTAAGATATATGGATTTGGACTAATCCGCGCCCTATAGGCGATGACATAAATTAGTCCCCGTATACAATCCACGGGAACCCAAAATAGACTAAATAACACATGACATGAAGTGAACAACTGGAGAAAGAGAAAGTGGTTATCGCAATGCGATAACGTAATTAACTGCAGGGGCTTGCGTCTGTAGGGAAGAGCGTCCCCACAATTAAAAAACCGTCACAAATGAGGGAAAATCTGATGAAGTTCGCTACAATGGTCGCATCTGTCCAAACCTCCGATATACGGTGCCATAAATCAACTTGGTATGTTCGGAGAGGTGGATGGATATGTCCAAATAGCATCTGCCCCTAAATTTAGGAAAGACGTTCAATCCCGTTTAGTCTCTTTTTTCGGCAGTAAACACGATACATTTAAGGGTTTTTTACTTGTAGGCCCCCCAAAACATAGCAAATTCTTTTCTAACCCCCAAAACTTGGTATTTACTTTTTATCCCCAAAAAAACTAATAAGATACATTATTTTACCCCGCCCCCTTACGATTCCCGTCAGAAAAAACCCCGTTAACTTTAACTTTAATTTTTCTCCATAGATTTTAGGTTTACTATTTACCTAAAGACAACAAGTAATACCACAGATGTAAGGTTCCTAGTGCTTGCTACACAACACTTGCAGTCAAGGCAGAACAAAAAACAATAACGTTTTGGAAGCACAAGCAACCACAACACAAGAAATTCATCCATAAACTAAAACAAACACAAGATAGAGAGCTGAAAGAGAGTTTAGGGGGATAGCTACCTTTGTAGCATGTCTACCTCCTGTAGAAGACCCTTTCTAGGCTCTGAGTCATCGGGAAGAAACTTTCAAGCCGACCATTTTTGCCGAAGATGATCCATGCGAAGATATTCGGTTCAAACTCTAGCTTCACTCCAAGTGAACTTGTAGAGGCAAGTTGCTATGCAATCTTGCTAAGGATGATAGCAAGTGATGTAGAAGTGTTTACTTTGATTTTTCCTTTCTCTTTTTCTCTCTTAGAAAATCTCAAGAGGAGAAGGAAGAAGAAGGAGAGAAGAGATGAGATCGAATGAGAATGGTTGAGTAAATTGAAGAGAGAGAATCGAGCATACAATAATAATGCATCCATATGATATTTTCCAACAAAGAAATTAAATGCCCGCCTCTCTCAACTATATCAATCTCCACCCCACCTCATGACTCATTTCATTTTCTTTTATAATAAAAGAATATGAAATGAAGTGTCTCCTTCTAGATGTGTAAATATATCAAGTACATTATACACCCCCCCGGTATATGTATCGCATACACATACATGTATTCGCATAAAAATACGAATAGCTAAAGAGAAAGAAATACAAAGTAAATACAGTACTAGAATATATATAGCTAAAGGGAAAGAAATACAAAGTAAATAAAGTACTAGAATATATATATATATATATATATATATATATATATATATATATATAATATCATTAAATCAATACTTGATTTAATAACCCGGCTTAAACATAAGCCAGCTATTATTATGAAACGTCACATTAAAATTTGTGTATCCAATACATGCATTTAATCGAACTCCTGCATGTATCAACATATGGCCACCACATCGTTTCGCCTGAACCGGGAAACCCACTGTGTGGGACTCTAAAGACTCGACAATACGATGGCAGTGAGTTACTGGATCAAATTCATAATTACAAGCATGTTGTTGGATATAGTGCCCTCAGAGTCAATTATTAGATCACAAGCACGTGATTGTAATGATTGAGGGAGGACCTATGTCGGTAGGACAGTCTTACTCGAGATGATAGTATGCTGTCTGGTTTATCTTTATCATTGTGTACATGCTTTAAGTGACCTTACAGGTCACTATTACACGTTGATAGAGCCCTTAGGATTCTTGCTTGACGGCCAGCAGTATGATTGCGATCATATACGTGGGAGCTGGGGTCTATAAGCAATTCCTTAAAGTGGTCCCTAGTCATGGGAGTTTCGAGACTGGGCATCGATACTCCATTAGTAGACTAGTGTATACAGTCGAGACCTCGACGAGGGACGGTGGCCGGTCTCACAAGCCATTGGTGTCAGTTGGTTCACCTAAGATGTATACATGTGCTCATTGGGTTATGAGTACACCGGACAGGACTCGTCGGGAACATGCTAGTTGGTATTATACCAGACGTCAGATAGCAGTTCCCGGGAGACATGTGTACAGGTTAGTTCATCGACCTGAGATCGTCATTTGTCTCGTGTGAGTTCCCACTGTGCTTTGATTACTACCCTACCACGGCTCAAAGGAGTCGTGCAAACATGTTTTAGTTGGGTACAGTCCCGAGCCACATAGAGGCAGTGAGCGGATCGGCAGGGGTTTCATCTCTCTCAGTATTGGGAGTGAAATCGCGCTGTGTCTAGGAGAGCCATTACACGAAGTCCTTGGCCAAGGCAGAAGATTTATTGGTAGGTATTCCAGTAGTATCTCAGGGTGTTCCGGGCTATACTCCGACACGACTTGTACCGCTTTTGGGTGTCTGACTTTTACCAACACCCTAGGCCCGACATGCGATGCTCATAGACGAACGGACCGGACTGTACGGATATTGTCACTGATAGGCTCAATAGGGTGTCAGGATGAGTTCGCTCATCGACCTCCCTTTTGGTCAATACCTGGTAGCCCGTTCCGTACAGCTAGTATCTCTAACGTGCTAGTGGTTAAATCCACAACCAAAGTATTGACGAGTCTTTAGAGTCCCCCACAGACAGTTTCTCAAGTTCCGGGCGAAACGTTGTAGAGGCCGTATGATATATGGCAGGGTTCGATCATATACGTGCGGTAGTGCACGGATCATGATCGGACGGATCATACTAGTGGGCTTTGGTTTAAGCCGGATCCTAGTATTAGATTTGTTAGATTACTTTAGTCTCATCGCATCCGCATTCTGTCGGAATGCGGATGCAGGTATGTATATACAAGTGAGGGGTATCCTTGTGATCCGTCACGAGTTTACTTTAGATGTTGCCGTATCTTTTTATTGTTGTAAATATTTGGATTAATGTTTACAAATGGAAATTGTGAGCTAGAAATCATCATGAGGTGCAATTAATGTGACATGGACTTCATTAGTGACTCATGGTCTCTTTTCTTGTGCTAATGTCACATTATTTGATTGATTTTGTGTTTATATGATGAGAAGAGAGAGAGAGGGCAGCCAAGAGGAAGGTTTGGTCTTGTATTTTTCACTTCTCACTCTCTCATTTTCATCATAAGAAACACATAAGAAAAAAGGGCTTTTCTTCTTCTTCTTGCTCTAGCTCACAACCTCCATTAATGACTTCATCTTTTACCTCCATCCATACACTCTCATGTGATGAGAATCAATGGATGCAAGAGACAAAGTGATCACACACATTCTCTACTTCACCTTGGACACGTCGGCTACCGAACTTCGTGCCCGTGTTGCTTCGGATGAAGCGGGATCCCGTAAAAAGACTCAAAGATGTGGTGCCCTTTTCGATGAGGAGATCGAGATCGGAGATACCGCGAGGAGCTTGGGATGGTGGCCAAAGACCGAAGGACATGGATCGATCGGTATAGCCTTTCTAACCCTTATCTTGTTTGCTAGTTATAGGTTAATGGTTCGATCCGGGATTAAAGTCTGCGATAGCGCCGGTTTCTAGTTTAGAAAAAGTTTTCGTTTCCGCATTTTAGCCTCGGACAGACGGCCGGGGCGCTACCGTAGACTTACATGGTATCAGAGCCACGCCATTAACCTTTACTAGCTTGCTCTAACGTGTTTAGAACTTCGATCGAACGAAATTTCCAAAACCGCGATTCCAATTTGTGCAGTTTCTGTCGAAATTTTTTTATCGTCGAAAATTATTTTGAGTGTGTCAGAAAATCAGGCAGGAATTTATAAGACCACTGCAGAAATTTCGTTGCATGACGTCACTATAGCGCCGCGGAACCGCGGCATTACCCTTGTTTTGGCCGCGGTTCCGCCGCACTCCTGTAGCATCAATGCTCCAAATTTTATGCAGTGGTCTCTAACTTGGAATTGGGGTTTCTGGTATTTTTAGTTTTGGCCCAGATAATTTTGAGTACTGGGTTTTGTGCTTGGTGTAAGTGCACGGCGGCGCCCCGGCTGTCAATCCGAGGCCAAAATGCGGAAACGATACTTTTACGAAACTTGTAAACCGGCACCACCGCGCACTATAAAACCCGGATCGGGCCATTAACCTACTCCTAGCAAACTAGAGAAGGGGTAGAGAGATATACCGAGCGATCCATGTCCTTCGGTCTTCTCGTCGTCATCCCGATCTCCCCGTGGAATCTTCGGTCTTTACCTCCTCGTCGGAAAGGGCACCACATCGCCGGGTTCTTTTACGGGCTCCCACCTCTAGACCGAGGCAACTCGGGCACGAAGTTGGCGAGTCGACGTATCCAAGAATACTATAGATGAAGTGTAGAACATCGGGTCTCATGGGGTTACTGGAAGTTGCCTTTTGGGTGGAGGAATGAGATATTAGCTTTTGGAGATGAACAAAAGGAATTTTGTGCAACCAAATGAGATCAATTTTCCCCTCCAAAAATTGGGACAACCCCTCCCATAGTGGCCGGCCATTTTCTCATGAGGAAAAATGAGAGAGAGGAAGGGAAAAAGACAAGGGGAGGTGAGAAGCAATCATACAAGAGAGAGAGAAAGGTGATGATTAAGAATCATCATCACAACAAAGTCCACACTCATAAACTCATCACTCTCATCACAAAAGTCAAGCCATCATGAACAATCATGAACCAAGAAGTCTTCTCCTTTGTTAATTGCACAATTGCAAATAACCCCCTCCACCAAATTTCAGCCAAAGAAAGAACAAAGGAAAAATGGCCGAAACGGAAAGCAAACTGGCAACTTCAAAAAGCTGATCCCGTAATAAATTACAGGAAAACCGCGCGACTGTATATACATACCCACATTTGTATTCCGACCGAATACAAATGCAATGAGACAAAATCTACACTGTACAATACTAGGATCCGGCTTAAACCAAAGCCCGCTGGTATTATCCGTCCGATCATGATCCATGCAATACCGCACGTACATGATCGAACCCTGCCATATCTCCATACGGCCTCTACAGCGTTTCGCCCGAAACTTGAGAAAACGGTCTGTGGGGGACTCTAAAGACTCGTCAATACTTTGGTTGTGGATTTAACCACTAGCACGTCAGAGGTATTAGCCATTCGTAACGGGCTACCAGGTATTGACCAAAAGGGACGTCGATGAGCGAACTCATCCTGACACCCTACTGAGCCTGTCAGTGACAATATCCGTACAGTCCGGTCCGTTCGTCTATGAGCATCGCATGGCGGGCCTAGGGGGTTGGTAAAAGTCAGATCCCCAAGAGCGGTACAAGTTGTGTCGGAGTGTAGCCCAGAACACCCTGAGATACTACTGGAATACCTACCAGTAAATCTCCTGCCTTGGCCAAGGACTTCGTGTAATAGCTCTCCTAGACACAACGCGACCTCACCCCCAATACCGGGAGAGACGAACCCCTGCAGATCCGCTCACTGCCTCCATGTGGCTCGGGACTGTACCCAACTAAAACCTGTTTGCACGACTCCTTTGAACCGTGGTCGGGTATTAATCAAAGTACAGTGGGAACTCACACGAGACAAATGACGATCTCAGGTCGATGAACTAACCTGTACACATGTCACCAGGGAACTGCTATTTGACGTCTGGTATAAGACCAACTAGCATGTTCCCGGCGAGTCCTGTCCGGTGTACTCATAACCCAATGAGCACCTGTATACATCTTAGGTGAACCAACTGACACCAGTGGCTTGTAAGACCGGCCATCGCCCCTCGTCGGGGTCTCGACTGTATACACTAGTCTACTCTGGAGTATCGATGCCCTGTCTCGAAAACTCCCACGACTAGGGACCTTTTAAGGATTTGCTTATAGACCCCAGCTCCCACGTATATGATCGCCCTCATACTGCTGGCAGTCAAGCAAAAATCCTAAAGGCTCTATCAACGCGCAATAGTGACCTGTAAGGTCACCTAAAACAGTACACGATGATAAAGGTAAACCATATAGCATACTATCATTTTGAGTAAGACTGTTCTAACGGTATAGGTCCTCTCTCAATCATTGTAATCACGTTCTTGTGATCCAATAATTGACTCTGAGGGCACTATCTCCAACAATCTCCCACTTGCACTCAAGGCTAATTATAGCGATGTCGCATACTCACAGCCCGTGTGATACCGAACACCCAACTCCTCTACAAATCAGTCACACAAAACCTGTTTGCAAAACCAATGCGTTCGAGGAATAGCCTCAGTGAGTGGATCCGCTCAGATGTTTCTTTCTATGTCTCTTTTTATCTCAAGTTCGCGGAGAAAACCATCTCCCGAAATGAGCAATACCTGTCTTAGAATATGTCTGGATATCTGATGGGACCTAGCTCATAAATGAACTCTAAATCCAAACTTCTTAGACTGTATCGTCAACTGAACTTAATCAGTATCCTGCGTCATGCCTCCCTCAGTATCCCTTTGGACCACCTGTCCAAAATACTGCCCCTCGTCAGAAGGAAAACTATAACTCTGACAACCTCTTTGTCATCCATGTCACCTTGGAATCCTGGAATGATAACTGTCTCCTAAAAGAGGCTGTTGTTATCATATCCCTAGAATATCCACTTATGTTCTAAAACTGCTTCCGTTCGTTTCTCCAGGATTGGATTAATATCAACTTATTGCATCTACTGCAAAAACAACATCTGGTGTGGTACTTGACATCTCATGATTGACTCAATTGCCTAAGAAAGTGATCTGCTAATCTTGTACATCCCTCTCGTCTTTAGTCTGTAAGATACCTTTAGAGAGGGTGACTCCATTACCTACAGGTACACTACCGTGCTAGGAGTCGTCCATTCTAAAACACCTTTAGAATGCTTTCTAAGTACCCAGATTGGGATACTACCCAAATCTAGATCTAAAACCATAGATCCAGTAACCAGGATGTCTGATATAAAATCCAAGTCCCATGTGGAGAACCACTGTGTGACAACTAAAGTATAACCGATCGTAGTATAGGAATTTCACTTCTTACTCTATGTGTGTCATCCAAATACCAGGACATCACACCCTACTACCTTCTTACCAGATCCATCCCCTATTCTGATGAAGTCAAACCTATGACTGTCACATCAGAAATAGATGATCTATCTCCTCTATATCTGCTTTAGTCTATAAATAGACATAAGCCACCTGTCCACTATGCTTCCGCTGCTCCCTCTGACTATGACAACTCTCTGGCAGAATCATATAAACGTACACTTCTAAAGCTAGTTTAGAACGACGCAATACTCATCCTCCTGCCGGGTCTCACAGTCTGGAACAACAGCAATGGAAAGTCTTGGCAAACAAGAACCTCCCTGCCACCGTCCTTGAGGCTACCGGAGTACTTCTCGGGTGCCTGAGGTTATCCACCAAATCTGCGGAGTGGCCAATGGAATGTCAATCAGATCGAATCTTTAGGTTCTTATCAAATTTTCAGTAATCGTCTGCGGTTCTGGAATCACTTCCAGTTCTACCATACTCCCACTTCTGTTTTCTGAAAAATCCATTTTACTTAAAACTGTGGCGAGTCAAGAACAATATCACTATTGATCTTCCAGATGGTAGAAAGTCAACCCTCATCATAGCCTGGGTCAACCCACAAATAGCCATTACAGAAACGTGCCTTGAGTTATTCAGAGTCTGGTTTTAAGCATAAGCCGGACAACTCCCCGTACCTTAACAATGTCAAGATATGAACAGTTCTATATCCAATATAGAAACAGAGGCACTGATTTAATTGAACCAGATTCAAATCATGCAGCTGTCTCCAGTGCATGTCAACTAAATGGAAAGAGGCCGATCAGCGTTACTCAACTTAGGAATGCTTCCAATTAGGAGTAACCTGAAAGAGAAGCAAGTTCTCTTAATCATTACTATCAACTGAATACCATACACGAGTATCTACATCTTCGATCACCCTGAAGAATCCCAATATTTGCAACACCTGATTCTCTACTTTATCCACATACCTATAACTTCTCAAAACTTGGACCCTGTGTTTCTACGAAACATCTGTCTAAAAACTAGAGAAGTCATAAGTAAACCGAATATAGTACGAGAACCAACCCCTCTGTCCTCATGGACGCTGGACAACATACAATACTCTGTATAAATCCCTTGAGTCTAATAACTCATTCCCTGTGTGTCGTAGGTTGAAAACTGTACCTATGGTTAAGAAGAATTACACCGCTGTTTAATGCTCCTTACCTAACCATCCACTGATATAGGTAAATATCATGGACATAATTTCAAAAAGGTATATCTCACTCTATAAAAATAGACGTACAGATGTATCAATTTGAAATTGGTGCATAACAGCGGATATTCAAAACCAAATATTTGCCGTCCGGCAAACTACCCAGGTGACTTCCTCAAATATCACCAATTACAACGAATTCCCATATAATGAGGACAATCACCTAATTCGCAATAACTTACTCCCACTCATCATCTGTAAAACCATACAGATGTGAGATTCATACCTGGTAAATCCATACCCTGGAGCAAGTGTCTAACTGGGAAATCAGTTTTCTATTAACAATACATAGTGAAACATTGAAATGTTTCGTAGGGGTATCCTGGTATTCCTAGCAATGCCTCTTTCATTATCCAGATTCACAACTGTAACCGTATATTTCTATGCCATCTCTCCACATCCCTTCATATGTCTTTAGTCATTACCTTCTGTACACCCATTTAGGCCAAATGGTTTTCTTCCTTCCCTACCATTCGGCACCGGCCTATGGTTTGGAAGAAGACTATCCAATAAGCATAATGGGTGTACTGTCCTAATCCTAGGAGCACTCGCAATGCGAGAGAAGGTGAAGATAAAAGAAAACCGAATAAACCTTATTCCTATTTCTCCTGAACCAGAATTCATCCCCGAATTGGAACAAGTTCCTTTCGAGTTCGTATATAACCATACGATGGAGTATCCAAATAACTGTGGATCTTCGTAGTGATACGGAGTGTCCTGGAGAAATACAAAGGTGAAGTGGGAGTGGTAATGAAATACTTGGCTTGGTCGTGAATAGCAGTCGCAATTTACTTTGCCCTCTTTCTAATCCCTTTACTTGTCTTAACTTAATACCTTCTGTACACCACACTTAGGCTAATCGGCTTTCTTCATTCCCTACCGTTCGGCACCAGTCTAAGGTTGGAAGAAGACTATCCAATAGGCGTAACAGGTGTACTATCCCCTAAACCAAGGAGTACTCGCAACCTGAGAGAAGGTAAAACGAAAAAACAACTGAATAGTCCTATTCGTTTTCTCCAGAACCGGAAACCATCCTCGAATAAATTCCTTCGAGTTCGTATATAACTATACGATGGTTTTATCCAATGGAAGTGGACGTTCGTAGTAATACAGGGTGTCCTGGAGAAAAGGGTAAAAGTAGGAGTGGTAATGAGGTACGCAACTCTGACAATCCAAAAGCCAGTGTTTAAGAAGGTTCGGTCAACTTGGTCACTGGGTCATAGTCTAGGGTCGGGTCATGGTCGCTGCCAAAGAGAGAGAGAGAAAAGAAACACTCAGCATGCACTCTAACCTAGATCAGAATGGTTATCACTTTATCTAATCAGGAAACCACCCACTGTAACGTCAAATTCTTCCCAAAACCTGAAAGAAGAATTAGTCGGGATCACCCGAGGAGTAAACCAACTCATCAGTGGGAATCGGGATCCAACTATCATCGCATGATAACGTGATGGAATCCACTCACGTTATCACACTCCAGAAGGTATGCGCATATCTGGCAAGTTTCAGTTTCTTTAGAAACTCCCGATGTGATTTTTTCCCCATGCTCTTATGACCTTGACGAAGGCCAACATATCATAAGTCACATGTCAAGTTCTACCCGTCATTATCCAGGTTAATTTGAACCCACCCGTACATACCCTTGATGAAGGCCAAAATAGTAGTACGACTGTCCTAAACCAACGCATCTATCTATGCTGCAGAAAAGTAACAAATAGCTACCATACACTATACCTTGACGAAGGCCAACATACATAGCATGAATACTAAGTGCTACCTTTCTGAAATGACGGAGGGCTACGAATGGTTTTTGGCGAAAAACCTTTAACGTAATGAACTTGATATCGTTGAAGGAACCGGATAGGTTTTTATAAAAATATAGTGACTAAAACCTTTGCTAAAGAGGTCACTCCCGGTGAAGGGATCTCGGCTCTTTCCCCGTAGAATGAGGTGCAGGATATTCCAACTGAATACCACGATGCAAAACAAAAGTAAACGACTATAGTGAAGTTATTGCCCTGACGCAAACTTCTGTCCAAGGGGTCACTCCCGGTGAAGGGATCTCGACCCTTGCCTCGTCGACTGAGGTGCTGGATATTCATAACCGAATACCACTGTGCAAAACAAAAGAGAACGTCCTTGCAATAACAGCTTTTTGAAAAATGTTCCAACAACATCAGAATAGGTTTGTTTAGCTTGCATTGATCCGAATCAATGCAGTCCCATCAATTGATCACACCAATAAAGAACGAAAATAATGATGTACGTATATGCCATCCGCATTCGCCACTGGGTCCCGTCATTACCCGTTAGGTTACTTAACTAACGACAGAGCGGGGACTGGACTAGCGCGGATGCAAAACATATACAACATCTACTAATATATATATCAATATATAATACTCGCTCAAGGCGTGATAAAATGCAACATCACAGAAATATAATAAGCATTACAGAATACTACAGATATCTGTGATCCCCGGGTTTCATAGAGCCGCTACTGAAACCCGACGTTCCCCTGGTCGTGTGGATAGCCTGTGCAATGAAATCCTAGACCCCTACGGGCACGGCAAGTTACCCGCCAAAACCTGAAGCGAGGCGGCCCCCTTCAACAACGTGAATGGACCACCCAGCACTTCACGGAATCCGGTAACTTGGGCACCCCTCCTTGGGTCAACTTGTACCCCCTATGAGTGCGGCGAATAGCCCGCCAATTCTAGAGTGAGGCCCCCTCCGTCTCAACGCCATGAGATGCGGGCTCGTTGCTCTCTAGAACCCGGCTACCCGTGCACCCCTCCGCGGGGTAATCCTAGTACATAAAGTAAAATATACATACAACGGGTACGTCGACCTCAGCCCGGTCGTGCCCCAAAAGAATAGTATACAAACAGGCAGTGACGGCAGTCCACATGTCGGACGCTCGCCCCGCAATATCAAATGTACATATACAACCAAACTGTACTACCATTGCATCCAGGCTATCCACCACGACAAATCCGCAACATCACAGCACAACACAGAATATCAACGTGAATGTCACGTTCGCAAATCCGTCTAAAAGGGCTATAGCAGTTAGACAGGATTTACCGATCAAATGACATTCGCGGTCGCAGATATAATGTAAATACTTTGAACTAACATGTTTAAAATTTTCGATCGACTAAAAATTTCCCGAAGTGGGCCCCAAGCACAACTGTAGCACTCAAAGAAATCTGGGCCTAAACAGAACATTCCAAAAACCCCCACTTCCAAGTCCAAGAGCCTCTGTAAAAATTTGGTGCTACAAGGAGTCATTATGGCCGCGGAACCGCGGCCAGTGCATGGGATTGGCCGCGGTTCCGCGGTGGAACAGTAAAGTTAAGCCACCAAATTTTTGCAGAACTCTTAGAATTGCCTGCATGTATTTCTGCAATGCACTGAAAAAAAATTCGACAGAAAACTGATGTACTTGAAATAGCGGTTTTGGGATATTTGTTCGATCGAAGCTTTAAACTCGCTAGGGCAAGCTAGACTTGGTTAATGGCGTGGCTCTGATACCAGTGTAAGTGCACGGCGGCGTCCCAGCCGTCAATCCGAGGCCAAAATGCGGAAACGATATTTTTACGAAACTTGTAAACCGGCACCACCTCGGAATCTCCGGTCTTCACCTCCTCGTCGGAAAGGGCACCACATCGCCGGGTTCTTTTATGGGTTCCCACCTCTAGAACGAGGCAACTCGGGCACGAAGTTGGCGAGTCGACGTGTCCAAGAATACTGTAGATGAAGTGTAGAACACCGGGTCTCATGGGGTTACTAGAAGTTGCCTTTTGGGTGGAGGAATGAGATATTAGCTTTTGGAAATGAACAAGAGGAATTTTGTGCAACCAAATGAGAGTAATTTTCCCCTCCAAAAATTGGGACAACCCCTCCTATAGTGGCCGGCCATTTTCTCATGAGGAAAAATGAGAGAGAGGAAGGGAAAAAGTCAAGGGGGGTGAGAAGCAATCATACAAGAGTGAGAGAAAGGTGATGATTAAGAATCATCATCACAACAAAGTCCACACTTATAAACCCATCACTCTCATCACAAAAGTCAAGCCATCATGAACAATCATGAACCAAGAAGTCTTCTCTGTTGTTAATTGCACAATTGCAAATAACCCCCTCCACCAAATTTCAGCCTAAGAAAGAACAAAGGAAAAATGGCCGAAACGGAAAGCAAACTGGAAACTTCAAAAAACTGATCCCGTAATAAATTACAGGAAAACCCCGCGACTGTATATACATACCCGCATTTGTATTCCGACCGAATACAAATGCAATGAGACAAAATCTACACTGTACAATACTAGGATCCGGCTTAAACCAAAGCCCGCTAGTATTATCAATCCGATCATGATCCGTAGAATACCGCACGTACATGATCGAACCCTGCCATATCCCCATACGGCCTCTACAGCGTTTCGCCCGAAACTTGAGAAAACGGTATGTGGGGGACTCTAAAGACTCGTCAATACTTTGGTTGTGGATTTAACCACTAGCACGTCAGAGGTATTAGCCATATTTAACGGGCTACCAGGTATTGACCAAAAGGGACGTCGATGAGCGAACTCATCCTGACACCCTACTGAACCTGTCAGTGACAATATCCGTACAGTCCGGTCCGTTCGTCTATGAGCATCGCATGGCGGGCCTAGGGGGTTGGTAAAAGTCAGACCCCCAAAAGCGGTACAAGTCGTGTCGGAGTGTAGCCCAGAACACCCTGAGATACTATTGGAATACCTACCAGTAAATCTCCTGTCTTGGCCAAGGACTTCGTGTAATGGCTCTCCTAGACATAGCACGACCTCACCCCCAATACCGGGAGAGACGAACCCCTGCAGATCCGCTCACTGCCTCCATGTGGCTCGGGACTGTACCCAACTAAAACCTATTTGCATGACTCCTTTGAGCCGTGGTAGGGTAGTAATCAAAGTACAGTAGGAACTCACACGAGACGAATGACGATCTCAGGTCGATGAACTAACCTGTACACATGTCACCAGAGAACTGCTATCTGACGTCTTGTATAAGACCAACTAGCATGTTCCTGGCGAGTCCTGTCCGGTGTACTCATAACCCAATGAGCACCTGTATACATCTTAGGTGAACCAACTGACACCAGTGGCTTGTGAGACCGGCCACCGCCCCTCGTCGGGGTCTCGACTGTATACACTAGTCTACTCTGGAGTATCGATGCCCTGTCTCGAAAACTCCCACGACTAGGGACCTTTTAAGGATTTGCTTATAGACCCCAGTTCCCACGTATATGATCGCCCTCATACTGCTGGCAGTCAAGAAAAAATCCTAGGGGCTCTATCAACGCGCAATAGTGACCTGTAAGGTCACCTAAAATAGTACATGATGAAAAGGTAAACCAGATAGCATACTATCATCTTGAGTAAGACTGTTCTAACGGTATAGGTCATCTCTCAATCATTGTAATCACGTGCCTGTGATCCAATAATTGACTCCGAGGGCACTATCTCCAACACTTGGGGCTTACTTCGGGAAATTTTGTCGATCGAAAATTTTAAATATGTTAGTTCACAGTATTTACATTATATCTGCGACCGTGAATGTCATTTGATCGGTAAATCTTGTCTAATTGCTATAGCCCTTTTAGACGGATTTGCGAATGTGACCTTCACGTTGATGTTCTGTATTGTGCTGTGATGTTGCGGATATGTCGTGTTGGATAGCCTGGATGCAATGGTAGTACAGTTTGGTTGTATTTGTACATTTGATATTGCGGAGCGAGCGTCCGACATGTGGACTGTCGTCACTTCCTGTTTGTATATTATTCTTTTGGGGCACGACCGGGCTGATATCGATGTACCCGTTGTATATTTTACTTTCTGTACTAGGATTACCCCGCAGTGGGGTGCACGGATAGCCGGGTTCTAGAGGGCAACGGGCCCGCATCTCATGGCTTTGAGACGGAGGGGGCTTTACTCTAGAATTGGCGGGCTATTCGCCGCACTCGTAGGGGGTGTAAGTTGACCCAAGGAGGGGTGCTCAAGTTACCAATTCCGTGAAGTGCTGGGTGGTCCATTCACTTTGTTGAAGGGGGCTGCCTCGCTTCAGGTTTTGGCAGGAAACTTGCCGCGCCCGTAGGGGTCTAGGATTTCATTGCACTGGCTATCCATATGACCAGGGGAACGTCGGGTTTCAGTAGCAGCTCTATGAAACCCGGGGATCCCAGATTATCTGTATTGTTCTGTGATGCTTACTACATTTCTGTGATGTTGCATTGTTATCATGCCTTGAGCGAATATTAGATATTGATATATATACTAGTAGATGTTGTATGTATTTTACACCCACGCTAGTCCAGTCCCCGCTCTGTCGTTAGTTAACTAACCTAACGGGTGATGACGGGACCCAGTGGCGAATGCGGATGGCATATACGTATATCATATTTTCGTTCTTTTGTGGTGTGATTAATTGATGGGACTGCATTGATTCGGATCAATGCAAGCTAAACAAACCTATTCTGATGTTGTTGGAACATTTTTCAAAAAGCTATTATTGCAAGGACGTTTTCTTTTGTTTTGCACAGTGGTATTCGGTTATGAATATCCAGCACCTCAGTCGACGAGGCAAGGGCCGAGATCCCTTCACCGGGAGTGACCTCTTGGACAGAAGTTTGCGTCAGGGTAATAACTTCACTATAGTCGATTACTTTTGCTTTGCATCGCGGTATTCAGCTGGAATATCCTGCACCTCATTCTACGGGGAAAGAGCCGAGATCCCGGTATTTTTATAAAAAGCTATCCAGTTCCTTCAACAATATCAAGTTCATTACGTTAAAGGTTTTTCGCCAAAAACCATCCGTAGCCCTCCGTCATTTCAGATGGGTAGCACTTAGTATTCATGCTATGTTTGTTGATCTTCGTCAAGGCATAGTGAATGGTAACTGCTTGTTATCTTTCTGCTGCATAGATAGATGCGTTAGTTTAGGACAGTCGTACAGCCTTGTTGACCTTCGTCAAAGCTTGTACGGGTGGGTTCAAATTAACCTGGACAATGACGGGTAGAACTTGACATGTGACTTATGATTTGTTGACTTTCGTCAAGGTCATAAGAGCATGGGGTAAAAATCACATCGGGAGTTTCTAAAGAAACTGAAACTTTCCAGGTATGCGCATACCTTCTGGAGTGTGATAACGTGAGTGGATTCCATCACGTTATCATGCGATGATAGTTGGATCCCGATTCCTACTGATGAGTTGGTTTACTCCTCGGGTGATCCCGACTAATTTTTCTTTCAGGTTTGGAGGAGAATTTGACGATACAATGGGAGGTTTCCTGATTAGATAAATTGATAACCATTCTGATCTAGGTTAGAGTGCACGCTGAGTGTTTTTTCTCTTTCTCTCTTTGGCAGTGACCATGGCCCGACCCTAGACCATGACTCAGTGACCAAGTTAACCGAACCTTCTTAGAACACTGGCTTTTGAATTGTCAGAGTTGCATACCTCATTGCCACTCCTACTTTTACCCTTTTCTCCAGAACACCCCGTATTACTACGAACATCCACTTCCATTGGATAAAACCATCGTATGGTTATATATGAACTCGAAGGAACATATTCGAGGATGGTTTCTGGTTCTGGAGAAAACGAATAGGACTTTTCAGTTGTCTTTTCCTTTTACCTTCTCTCAGGTTGCGAGTGTTCCTTAGATTAGGACAGTACACCTATTACGCTTATTGGATAGTCTTCATCCAAACCATAGGCAGGTGCCGAAAGGTAGGGAATGAAGAAAACCATTTAGCCTAAAAGGTGTACAGAAGGTATTAAGTAAAGACAAATAAAGGGATTAGTAAGAGGGCAAAGTACATCGCGACTGCTATTCACGACCAAACCAAGTATTTCATCTCCACTCCTACTTCACCTTTGTATTTCTCCGGAACACCCCGTATCACTATGAAGATCCACAGTTTATTGGATACTCCATCGTATGGTTATATACGAACTCGAAGGAACTTGTTCTAGTTCGGGGATGGATTCTGGTTCAGGAGAAATAGGAATAAGGTTTTATTCAGTTGTCTTTTATCTTTACCTTCTCTCGCGTTGCGAGTGCTCCTAGGATTAGGAGAGCACACCCATTACGCTTATTGGATAGTCTTCTTCCAAACCATAGGCTAGTGCCGAACGGTAGGGAAGGAAGAAAACCATTTGGCCTAATAGGGTGTACAGAAGGTAATGACTAAGGACATATAAAGGGATTTGGAGAGATGGCAAAGAAATATACGGTTACAGTTGTGAATCTGATAATGGAAGAGGCATTACTAGGAATACCAGGATACCCCTTCGAAACATTCATATGTTTCAGTTTCACTGTATATTGTTAAAAGAAAATTGATTTCCCAATTAGCCCTTGCTCCAGGGTATGTATTTACTAGGTTTGATTCTCACATCTGTATGGTTTTACAGATGATGAGTGGGAGTAAGTTATTGGGAATTGGGTGATCATGCTCATTATATCGGGATTCGTTGTAATTGGTGATATTTGAGGAAATCGCCTGGGTTGTTTGTCGGACGACAAATATTTGGTTTTGAATATCCGTTGTTAATTACCAATTTCAAATTGATATATCTGTACGTTTATTTTTATAAAGTGAGATATAACTTTTTGAAATTATGTCTATGACATTTACCTATAACAGTGGATGGTTAGGTAAGGAGTATTAAACAGTGGTGTAATTCTTCTTAACCATAAGTATAATTTTCAACCTACGACACATAGGGAATGAGTTATTAGACTCAGGGGACTTATACAGAGTATTGTATGTTGTCCAGTGTCCTTGGTAATAGAGGGATTGGTACTCGTACTATATTCTGTTTACTTGTGACTTCTCTATTTCTTAGACATGTGTTTCGTAGAAATGCAAGGTCTAAGTTTTGAGAAGTTATAGGTATAAGAATAAAGTAGAGAATCAGGTATTGCAAGTATCAGGATTCTTCAAGGTGATCGAAGATGTAGATACTTGTGTATGGTATTCAATTTATAGTAATGATTATGAGAACTTGCTTCTCTTTCAGATTACTCATATCTAGATGTATTCCTAAGTTGAGTAAAGCTGATCGGCTTCCTTCCATCTAGTTGACATGCACTGGGGACAGCTGCATGACTTGAATCTGGTTCCAATTAAATCAGTGCCTCTGTTTCTATATTGGATATAGAAAAACAGTTCATATCTTAACGATGTTAAGGTACGGGGAGTTATCCGGCTTATGCTTAAAACAAGACTCTGGATAACTGAAGGCACGTTTCTGTAATGGCTGTTTGTGGGTTGACCCGGGCTATGACGAGGGTGTTTCCTGATTTAAAATCAGGAAAGCCTACGGAAGAAGCATCACGTGCTAGCACGTGACCAGCAGTCACGTGTTGGCACGTGACAATTAAAAACAGCGGCAAAGGCAGATTCAATTCCCCGATTAAATCGAAGAAAAGGTTTCAGAAAGGGTCACGTGCTCACACGTGACCGGGGGGTCACGTGTTGGCACGTGATGGTTGAACAGCGGCCAGAAGACAGAGCTTAGAAAGAAGAAGAAAGCTCATTCCAGGGGGTCTGTTCAGACCATAATATTGCATTCTTCATTCCCCTATTCTTATCCGTTTTGTAAATAAACAGGTGCTTTTGACGCATGTCTGCTGCATGTTACAGGATACAGGTTTCTGGAGCGAAAACAGTGAAAAAAGACACAAAACAACAGAAAAGGGACTTTTTACCAACAAATAGACGGATCCTAGTCAAGCCGAGACTAATCACAGTTCACATAGGTACAAGGCAACGCAAGGTCCAAACATGTCAAAGTGAAACGGTTAAAAATCCAATACAAATTTTCACTGAAGATCTGGAGAAGAATAAGAAGCCAAACAAAGAAATAGGATGAAGAAATAACAAGCCCAGACAAGTACAATGCAGCCCAGAAAAGATGGTGAGCCAAGCCCACCAAAGGGCCGCGGAACCGCGTCCCAAGCCAACAAATGCCGCGGTTCCGCGGCCGCTTAGTGCCCGTGTCGGTGCATTTTTCCTGTGTCGGTGCGTCGGTGCAGGGGTTGGGATTTTTCGTGGGCATATCTGTAATTGCACATGCGCGAGACTCTGATTCTCCTATTAGCTTATAAATTGTAATCAAAAATTGTAAAACCCTATGCCTCTTTTCAATCAATAAAATTCAGAATTGCTGGGAGTATTATTCAGATCTGTTCTATATTGCTTGGAGGGAGCCGTCAACATAGTAAGTTATTTTATTTTAATTCTTTTAATTAGTATGTCTTATCATCCCCTAATGAGCGAGTAGTCTCCTCGCTTGTTAGGGTTAGCCTTAGAGAAAGGTTTGAGAGATGAGATCTCTCACCCCTTTCATGCCATCCACACCTAAGAGTTAGAACTCCATGCATGCACGTACAACCGCTCCCTACGGCATCCTACCCCACGAGGTAACGATGAACCGTAGTATAAATGGCCGGTTGCGCGTGTTTTCCATGGGGGTTAGGGTAATTATCAATAAAGGAAGGATACGAATCTAGAGAAAGAAACATCTTCCCAAAAGATTCGGATCCACTTTACTGATAATTACCGTAACATCTAATATATCTAAAATAGGGCAATGAAAGCGGTGAGGAAGCCTTTAATCTCCAAACTTCCCCTAAACCTAACCCTAGCAAGACTTTAATTTAGATTAATTTAGTTCAGTGATAGATCTAGTTTTTTAGATTAAATCAATCCAAACAACATTTGGAATCAACTCGTAAAGACACAATAAGAAAATTACACATCTCTGTGGATCGACCCGTATTCACCGGCTAGCTGCAAAGCGACGCCGTTTCTGATTGCGGTTAACTACAAACTTTCATACTAATCAAATGGCGCCGTTGCCGGGGATGGCGTAAATTTCTTTCTGTGTAATTTCGGGTTGATATAAATTTAAAAAAAAAATTATAAAAATCTGAAAATAAAAAAAAAAGAAATAAAAATTATTAATTTCGATCTGTTTGAAGGGTGTATCTTTTGAATGTTGCAGGAACAGCGAAGAATAGCGGATCTGGAATTTTACAGAGGGCAAATCAAAAATTGGGACATTAGAACAGAGGAGAATTTGAGCAAAGTAGCGGCAGAATTTTTTGCAGAGAAAGATTCCTCCACAAGACCGCGATTCCGCGGCCATTGCACGCCTAAAACCGCGATTCCGCCGCGATCTTGCCCCTTCATCGCCTAAAATTTTTCTGGTTTGATTTCTTCCCCTCTCCTCTGTCAACCTCCATATATCTTTTGTGAAAATTTTCTGCAGGATTTCTTTGCGCTAAAAATCTTCTCTCCCCTTCTAAATAACAGATTTTCTGCAGGTTTCTTTGCGCCGCGCTAAAAAAATTGATTGCAAGTGAATTTTATTGTTTTGCATAATTTAATCGGACTTTAAGGGGCTAATTGACCAAACTCAGATTGGGTGGGGATTTCATCACCTTTCCCAGGACCCCAGAAAACACTTAAAGCATTTTGCATCGACCACAATTAATTAAAAAAATATTAGACTCAGACCTAAGGACATCGAGCTCAATAGGAAAAGGACTAGTATAGGCATCGACCGTTTATCTTAACTGACCTTGCGGTGTCTAGGCTAGTGGTTATTAATTAGGCCCACTGTTGTGGTGGTTCCTTCCCACTTACCTGGCCGTACTTGTCGGTGAAGAGGCGGTTTGAGGTCCTATTTCTAGCCCTAGTTAGGAGCTGTCTAGCAGACCTAGGCGACCCTAGATCTAGGCCTGATTGTGCATGTGTGGTTGATAGCAATTGTGTCACGAGTCCCTTTTCAAAAACTTCTTTGCAAACTCTCACATAAATAAAAAAAAGGAAAAAATCTTTTCAAAACTTGCAACTTGTCGCTAAGAAAACTTGCAACTCACTTCCACCACTTCCTTCCATTGACGTTATCTTCCCCCCACATTCTGTTTTTTCTATTTTTCTGACTACACTACTCCTTTAGTGTATGTCACTTTGGACTAGGGATACTAACGCCCGATTAGTCCGTGTTTCGTTGGTACCAACCGACGAACCCTTCGACGAACCCTTCGTCGACATTCCCTCCATTTCCTTACCTCCACCTTCAAATTCTTCTTTCGAAGGTATGTCGGGACATGACCCCAACGATACCTTACCGACGGGAATGATTCCACCTCCGTTAGGTGCGAATAACCCGAATCTTCCGCCTGTTGTAGCGCCCGCACGAGTTGCGCTCCAGGATCTCTTCTACCCCGTCCGCACTTCTTTACCTACATGTCTTTCACCCCCACCGGCAAATGGGGACAATTTTGAAATAAAACCACATTTCATCAATATGCTGCCAAAATTTCATGGTTTGGAATCTGAAGATGCATATATCTTTATCAATAAATTCCAAAATGTGTGCGCTATGATGAAAACGACCCAATTAAGTGATGACGCTATAAGGCTATGAGTCATTCCTTTTACCTTATGTGACCTAGCCGAGAAGTGGCTATACAGCACCGCATCACATTCCATTAGAAATTGGGACGAGTTTGTGAGAGCTTTTCTGAAAAAGTTCTATCCTCATCACAAAACTGCTATAATCCGCAACGAGATTATACAATTTTCACAGCTTCCTTCCGAACCATTTTGGAAGTGCTTCGAGAGATTTAAAGACCTACTTGTTCAATGCCCTCATCATGGGATCGAAAGTTGGCAACTTTGCCAAACATTATACGGGGGATTGAACTCGGCAACGAAGCAGTTGCTAGAAACTATATGTCAAGGTCATTTTCTTTCCAAGTCTAGCGACGAAGCGTGGCAGTTTCTTGAGGATCTTAGTGAGCAAACAATTCAGTGGGAGAGTACCAAGACCACATCATCTTCTTCTGTTGGTCAATCTAGGGCAGGCATACATCAAGTAGATATGTCGATTGCTATGAAGGCCGAGATGGCCGCACTTATGAAAAAGCTAGAAGCCATTGAGACCAAAATCTCATCGTCTTCTCCTGCCCCTGCTTTACCCACACGAACTGTTTGTGCTTGTTGTTCGAATCCATCACATCTAACCGAAGAGTGTCCTTATAATGCATCTACTCAAGGACAGGATCAAGTCAATGCTGCATTTCAGCAACGACAACGAAACGATCCATACTCTTCGACATACAATCAGGGGTGGAGGAGTCACCCAAATTTCGCTTGGAACCAAAATCAACAAGTCCAAGGAAATAACAATTTTCAAAGACCTCCTCCACAACAACAACAAGCACCTTCACAAACTCAAAACCAGCAACCTTTCCAACAACAACCTTATACAAATCAAACGAATAATTTGGTTCAACCAAATGATGATAAGGTTATCTCGCTCGAAAAAAGTCTAGATGCATTTCTTAAGCAATCTACAGAATCCGCAGCAAGATTTGAAAATTATGTTCAGTCTTTGATGCATAACAATGCCTCACACGATCAAAGTATCAAATCTATTGAGGCACAAATTGCACAATTAACTGCTGCGTTGAGCGAGAGAGAAAAGGGAAAGCTTCCATCTCAACCATTGCCAAATCCCGGTCACACACAAAACGCATATCACAATCACAATGTAAATGCGGTGACCACGTTGAGATCCGGAAGAGTGTTGCAGAATAATGTGGAAACTAGTGATGACATCCCCGCCGGTGGTTCTTCTTCTTCTTTTTCTTCGTTTTCTCCATCGTCACCTTCCCCTTCTTCACTTTCTTCTTCACCTTTTTCTTTAGAGCCTATTCTCCACCCTTCACACGGCTCTACTTCTTCTAGCTCGAACGAACCCATTTCTCACAACATGAACACATCTACACCGGGATCCGTTCCTACTCCACATTCTACTCCACAGACATTTGACTCAGCAAATTTTCAAAATGCTCCATTCCCAAACAGGTTGAGTCCTAATAAACCAACTGCACAAGTGGAGAAGATTGTGGAGATATTTAAGCAGGTTAGCATAAATATACCTCTCTTGGATGCAATCCAACAAGTCCCTTCATACGCAAAAATCTTAAAGGGCTTATGCACCTCGAAGAGAAAGGCATCTCAAGTACCCAAGAAAGTGCTAGTGGCTAGTGCAGTGAGCAATGCTATTAACCACCATCAAACCTTACCCCAAAAACGAAAGGACCCCGGCTGTCCTACGATTTCAATCACAATTGGGGATAAGAAAATTAATCGAGCACTTTTAGATCTTGGGTCTAGTGTTAACCTGATTCCCTACTCCGTGTACGAACAATTAGGGGTTGGAGAGTTGAAACCCACTCGTTGTACTCTCCAAATAGCTGATCGATCAATCACCCATCCAAGGGGTCAGCTAGAGGATGTGTTGATCAAAGTTGGGGAGTTCATATTCCCCGTTGATTTTATTGTTATGGATACACAACCTGTTGCTAACCCAAGAAACCAAATTCCGGTGATCCTCGGTCGACCATTTTTGGCCACTTCCAATGCTGTAATAAACTGTCGCAATGGCTCCATGACTCTATCCTTTGGGAAGATGTCTAGTGAGTTCAATATTTATAAGATGGGAAGTCTGCCCCCCGTGCCTAAAACTAGTACACGAGAAGTTTGCTCTGTTCACGAAATCACGCAGGAGGACTGCGAGCTTGAAAGATTTTTATTTGATGAAGACAGTTTTGACGCCACTAGTGCGTCCCTCCTTGAGCCTACCACCATTGACACAACCGATATGGATTATGAATGTTTCACTTTTTCGGATGATGACGACTCACAGCCCGAATATGAGTCTTTTGAATTTGTGGATGAGATAGTTGAACCATCCGAATCGGTTGTTTGCAGTGATTTCGAACATGTGTTGGAGTCCTTTGAGTTCGAGGTAGATTCCGCAATGATTCTTTCGCCTCCAAAACTCGAACTCATGTCCTTACCGCCTCACCTTAAATATGCTTACATAGGTGAAAATGAGACCTTTCCCATTATAATATCAGCTTCTCTAGCCCTTGAGCAAGAGAACGCCCTTTTGATGGTCTTACAAGATAGGCGGCAAGTTTTCGGTTGGACTATGGCGGACATCGAGGAGATTAGTTCCCTTATAATTGAATATCATATGAAATTGATGGATGATGCTAAGTCAATAGAGGACCCACAGGAACATTTTGGGGTTATTGTGGTTAGTCAACCTCCTCCTTCAGGAGTTGATCCACCCCCATTTCTTTTAATAAGCTACGAGAATGCCAATATTCCACTGATTGCTGATCATTTGCATTCTCGTTTTGATTCATCACCACCTCCTGTCTATTCACTTCCATACCTTCCATACCACCACTTCTATCTTCCCAAATTCTTTTTGGACCGCCATAACTTATTCTTCCACCAACCAATACTCTTTACTGATAAATTTTTCAACTGGTTGGTGTTGACGTTTGGTCTATACAAGGTTTGGCAGTAAAGTCTAACATAGTTTAAATGAAGTTTGGGGGAGGGCCTTTCTGTATATATTTTTGTTTTCCTTAACAATAAAAAAAATATAAATAAATAAACAGGGAAGTGCCGGTATTTTGACCCTCTTGGTTTAGCATGACAGTGGGGACACTGTCAAGTTTAAGTTTGGGGGTATGCTTGGTACGTCTTCTTCCTTCGCATTCATTTGTAAATATTTTTGCATTTGCATACTTATTTGAAAACCCATAAAAATTGAAAAAATTTGAAAAATTGTAAAAATAATTGTATTCAATTTTGGCCTTATTTGACTAGAGTTTGACATATAGGTTAACTAGCTAGGAACAACTAGATCTTAGACTTAGTGAATTAAAAACCCTAAAAATAACATTCCTTAAAGTTTAACGGTAGAAAGTATATGCCTCGTAGTTATTTAGAAATAGGCAAATTTTGGGTTCACTTCTTGGACTAAGTCGAAACAAGGGAAGAGTATTGATGTTCTTATTAGAGTATAAGTTTGAAAAATAGTTCCTAGCTTAAGTCTAAATTCTGAAAACGTATATCCTACAATTTGCACAATCACGAACCTTGAAACTTGGAATAGTAGAAGAGACCTTGAAATGCTCTTTTCTAAAAGTCCTTAGTACAATGAAAATAAAGAAAAAAAAAGTGAATAAAAAAAATGGACACTGGTTTTTGTGATTACTTAAGGCTGTAAAAATAGAAAAATCTTTAGCGAGGGTGCTTCATCACCTAGTGCCTTAGACCAACTGGTTTGGGAGTCACTGCTAAAAGCCTTGGGTATTGCAAAAACTAGGAAGTACGCTTTAAAGTGCTAACGCATCTTGTAATCGGTTGTTGGTACCTCAAGAAGTATTAACGGTCGCATGAAGGATGTGTAAGCAAAATTTCATTTAAAAAATTCACTAATTAATAAGTGCTTTGGATAATGGACGAGAGTACGATTGCTTGATTTGAATTTCCAAGTGTAGGGGTGATTTTTACACACACGTGGGGATATGTGATTAGAGTTTAGATGAAAGAAAGGAATGAAGAATAAAACTTGTATCTTTAATAGAGTTGATAGAAATTCCTAAGTGGAGATGGAACCCTAGAAGGAAAACTTAAGAGATGCCGAAAGCTATGTAAGACTACAGAACATATATAATCTTAAGTTAAATAATGAGGAAGTGTGAAGAATGTGGGTGGATAATTTACAAGTATAAGATAATAGAATTCCTTGTTAGAAAACCTAATTGGAGAACAAAAGTCAATGGGCCGAGTTAATAGGATTTTGTGGGTAGTATCCGCTGAAAACCCTCAGGAGACAACACTCCTCCTACTAGGGACACCTAGAGGTTTAACGGCTTGTTGCACTTGCTCAGTGCAATCGCGTTTCCCTGCGAAAGTGTGGTTAGGATTTTAGTGAATAAAATAATAAGTTTGCTCGAGGACGAGCAAAAGATAAGTTTGGGGGTATTTGTTCAGACCATAATATTGCATTCTTCATTCCCCTATTCTTATCCGTTTTGTAAATAAACATGTGCTTTTGACGCATGTCTACTGCATGTTACAGGATACAGGTTTCTGGAGCGAAAACAGTGAAAAAAGACACAAAACAACAGAAAAGGGACTTTTTACCAACAAATAGACGGATCCTAGTCAAGCCGAGACTAATCACAGTTCATATAGGTACAAGGCAACGCAAGGTCCAAACATGTCAAAGTGAAACGGTTAAAAAGCCAATACAAATTTTCACTGAAGATCTGGAGAAGAATAAGAAGCCAAACAAAGAAATAGGATGAAGAAATAACAAGCCCAGACAAGTACAATGCAGCCCAGAAAAGATGGTGAGCCAAGCCCACCAAAGGGTCGCGGAACCGCGGCCCAAGCCAACAAATGCCGCGGTTCCGCGGCCGCTTAGTGCCCGTGTCGGTGCGTCGGTGCAGGGGTTGGGATTTTTCGTGGGCATATCTGTAATTGCACATGCGCGAGACTCTAAAACCCTAATTCTCCTGTTAGCTTATAAATTGTAATCAAAAATTGTAAAACCCTATGCCTCTTTTCAATCAATAAAATTCAGAATTGCTGGGAGTATTATTCAGATCTGTTCTATATTGCTTGGAGGGAGCCGTCAACATAGTAAGTTATTTTATTTTAATTCTTTTAATTAGTATGTCTTATCATCCCCTAATGAGCGAGTAGTCTCCTCGCTTGTTAGGGTTAGCCTTAGGGAAAGGTTTGAGAGATGAGATCTCTCACCCCTTTCATGCCATCCACACCTAAGAGTTAGAACTCCATGCATGCACGCACAACCGCTCCCTACGGCATCCTACCCCACGAGGTAACGATGAACTGTAGTATAAAGGGCCGGTTGCGCGTGTTTTCCATGGGGGTTAGGGTAATTATCAATAAAGGAAGGATACGAATCTAGAGGAAGAAACATCTTCCCAAAAGATTCGGATCCACTTTACTGATAATTACCGTAACATCTAATAGATCTAAAATAGGGCAATGAAAGCGGTGAGGAAACCTTTAATCTCCAAACTTCCCCTAAGCCTAACCCTAGCAAGACTTTAATTTAGATTAATTTAGTTCAGTGATAGATCTAGTTTTTTAGATTAAATCAATCCAGACAACATTTGGAATCAACTCTTAAAGACACAATAAGAAAATTACACATCTCTGTGGATCGACCCGTATTCACCGGCTAGCTGCAAAGCGACGCCGTTTCTGATTGCGGTTAACTACAAACTTTCATACTAATCAGGGTCACGTGCCTACACGTGACCAGGGGTCACGTGGCCACACATGACCAGCTTTCAAAGCCTATTTATTTAACAGAATTAAATTCTGAAGAGATCATTCAAATCTTTCTAAAGGAAAATGATTATTTGGAACCGATTGGACTAAAGATTCAAAGGTGATTAAATATCATCTATTTATGGAAAAATCTTGAACTTGGAAAGATTTTCCCCTTAAAATCTAATCGAAATAACAAAGGAAAATCTTTGGATTTAAAATCCAATGGTGAATAAAATTCACCTAATAATCCAAAGGTCCAAACGAATGGTGAATACAAATCAAATCTCTCAATGAAAGATTCACCAAAACTAATTGATCCTGCTTCTTCTCCTATAAATAGGAGCCAAGAAACACAGAGAGAGAGACATATACAGAGAGAAAGAGACAGGGAAAAAGAGAGAGAGAAAAGCCCTAAGACTTTGGAAGAATTGGATCTTCTGCAGAAGAAAACCTTAGGTAAGAAAGAGAAGACCTCTAAAAGAGAATTTAATTCTCAAAAGAGTTTAACTCTTATATTAAAAAGAAGAACTTAGTTCTCTCTTTAGTAGAGGATCTGTAAAGTGCACATCTCCCCATGAATAGAGAATTTAATTCTCATTGGGTTGAGATCCTGCCATGCAGATCCAAAGCATAGAGAGGTAATGAAAGTTTGAGGATTTAATCCTCGCAGAATTATAGGAATTTAATTCCTTTGAGATGAATTAGGGTTTAACCCTATGTTATAGGAATATAATTCCTTCAGAATGAACAGAATCAGGGTTTAACCCTAGTTAAGAATTTAGTTCTGTTAAAATAACAGGAATTTAATTCCCTTAAGAAAGAAGAAATTAGGGTTTCACCCTATGACAGAATCTAATTCCTCAGAATATAATTTAGGGTTTAACCCTATCTAAGAGTAATTCTCTAAAGAAAGAAGGAATTTAGTTCCTTTAAAGTTATTATTAGGGTTTAACCCTATGACAGAACTCAATTCTTCACATATATGAGGAATTTAATTCCTACAGGAAAATCAGAGTTCAACTCTATCAGAGAATATAATTCTTCAGAAGACAATGGGGATTTAATGAAGAATTTAATCAGAAATTGCAAAAAGGCAGGGTCACGTGCTACCACATGACCCCTGGAAAGATCCACAGAGAAGGGCTTTTGAGGCAATGCCTCACGTGACCTACGTGACCCTTGGCAGAAGCTTTAACACACAAACACTTAAATGCCCATCACGTGACAGCACGTGATGCTCCAAAGTATTCAATACTCTCGGCAGAACAAATAAAGGGGAGGGTGCCCTCACGTTCTACCACGTGACCCCTCTTACCTTAGTGTTTAACACTAAATTGGAACCTCTGAATCCAGTGTTTAACACTGTTTTGCCTTAGTGAACACTAATCGAAGAGCTTTTCTTGCAGTGTTTAACACTGAATTTCTTAGTGTTTAACACTAAATTAAATCTCTGTTAACAGAGTTTAACATTAATTTTCTTAGTGTTCAACACTAAATTAAAATCTCTGTCACCAGTGTTTAACACTGATTATCTTAGTGTTTAACACTAATTTGAGATCTCAGTTGCCAGTGTTTAACACTGATTTGTCTTAGTGTTTAACACTAATTTAAACCCCCTGTTGCTGGTGTTTAACACCAACTATCTTTTAGTGTTAAACACTAACTTGTTCCCAGTGTTCAACACTGCTGGTCTTCAGTGTTTAACACTAACTTTAGCCCAATTGGCTAAGTGGCTAGAGGTAAAGCCTCTCCTTCAATGGACCAACAGAAAGCCAATATTCCAAACATGATTGGACTTAGCCCAAGATGGCCATAAGTCCTCAATTCAGACTTAACTGGGCTGATGGGCTCATAACATAATTAATTGGTCTTGGTCCCAAACTGGGCCAAAGACTGTTTAATCCATCTTGGTTTAAGGGTACATCTCTTCACTCCTTTGATATTTGGCGTTGTAATTCCAAAACGTCTTCAAAGAGGTGACGAGTCCCGATGACCATACATTGATACGGACTGTGGGGTCCTTAAACTCATGGACTATGACGTCCTTAACCTTGACCGAAACGTCTTAAAACTAACAACGGACTATGACGTCCTTAACCTTGACCGAGATGTCTTAAAACTAACATCGGACTGTGGAGTCCTTAAATCCACGGACTATGACGTCCTTAACCTTAACCGAGATATCTTAAAACTAACTTTGGACTGTGGAGTCCTTAAATCCACAGACTATGACGTCCTTAACCTTGACCGCAGCGTCTTAAAACTAACATTGGACCGCAATGTCCATAAACTACCTATTGACCGCAATGTCACTAAACTAAACAACAGGGCTCCCTTAATTGCTCTCTTGTTGGATCTAAACGATCCCGTTAAGTTGATCTTAGTCTAAAAACTAGACTGACGTATCCTATACAAACGTTTAAGTTGATCTTAGTCTCAAATGAGGTTAACGTATCCTTAAACCCAAACCCCCAAACCCAAATCTAAGATAAATACGGATTTGGACTAGTCCACGCCCTACGGGCGACGACATAACTCAGTCTCCGTATACAATCCACGGGCAACTAAACACAAAATAAACACACACGACACGAAGTGACCATCTGGAGAAGGAGAAAGTGGTTACCGCAGTGCGGTAGCGTAATTAACTGCAGGGGCTTGCGCATGTAGGGAAGAGCGTCCCCACAATCAAAAACCCCTCAAGTGAGGGGGAATCTGACGAAGTCTGCTACATCGGACGCATCCGTTTAAACCTTCGATACACGGTGCCATAAATCAACTTGGCATCTTCGGAGAGGTAGACGGATAGCACCAATTAGCATCTGCCCCGAATCTCAGGCAAGACGAGCCTACGCGGTCGCGTCTCTGTATTCGGAGGGGAACAGATTCTGGCACGCCCGGTGGGACCTTTTCCTCTTTCCACTCCACACTTCGTGTGTCATGTTTGCGAACCCAAACACGGTTTGCTAATGGTTGCCCTTGGGTTTCAAGGTACTAAGGTTCGGCGTCTTGCTTATTGCAGAAGGAAAAGAATCAATGGCTTCCACTTGTGCGACATGCTCCAACTGCAATTGCAACCAACGCTCTGCCTCGCCAGGAGGTATAGCCTACGGCCCCCAAGCTGCTTTGCTATTCACAATGCCCGTGGAACAGGTCACTCGAGCCACCACAGGGTTGTTTTTTGGGACCATGCTCTCGCCGACAAGCTTCACCGCTCCTGTGCTGACACCGGAAGCTCCCAAGAAGTCGGTCCTTGATCGGCTTACCCCTACCGCGGCCTCATTCAACGGGTAGCCCAACACCAGCGCCTCGGTCTTCTCCAGACTAGGCCAGAACTCCTGTGAAAGCGTAATGGGGCCTGCAATCCCAGAGAAGGTTGCTCCTGAGAAAATAACCAGTCCTACTCCTGAAGTCGTCAAGGCGGCTTCTCCTGCCAAAAAGTCGGTCTTTACGAGATTGGCTGTTCCAGCTCCCGCTCCTGCTACCCAAAGGACATCGGTCTTTAAAAGGCTGACACCAGCAGTGAACCCCCACCTACACAGGGGGCAAGACGAGAATATCGCTATCACCGAGCCGATTCCATCAGCACGACATGCTCGACGTCGTTACTGGCGCCGAATGAGGAAGGCCGGAGGCAACTCCCCTTCTGGGCTAACCCCTCCAGCCCCGACGACAGAAGTTAATGCTGTTGTTCCAACTCGGAACAGCTTCGAGATGTAAGGTGCGAAGGAATTCTCCTACTGCGGTGCTAAAGAGGTCTCCCCCTCCACTGAAAAAGGCTGCGGAAATAAAGCCAGAACAGCCCCGATCCCCTCAACGGCTGTCTTCAAAAATCTATAAAGTCTGGCGGCAGACCCGAGACTCGGTGATCGATCCAAATTTCTCCCGCCAGCACAAGAAGCTGAAAATCCAACAGGAAGTCAGTCATTACGCTAAGCCACAGAAAGCTGTCTGGGTGCCCACCCCAACGGCCCCCTTAACTTCCACTGCTCATAAAAAGAGGAGGCCGGAGAAGATCCCCAGGACTGCAATGAGAGCTAAAGGTGTTGAGCCCAGACGCCTTAAGGCTGGGGGCAGGATGGTCCACACTGTATACATGGCGTCGGGGAAAGAAGACAGCCGCATATCAACAGGTCATAGACCGCACAAGCGGTCAGTGACCAAAGCTCAGGAGCAACAGCAATACCTCCAGGAAATGTTGATCGCAATGGCCGCGCTTACTGGGCCGAAAGAAAGCCCCGAGGCGTCCTCGGATCAGCAACAAAAACAGGAAACCGACGCAGAGTTCCTCCGGAGGATACTGGAAAAGAAAGATAAAGAGGCTGCGGAACAAGCGGCCAACATAAAGCAAATAGCCCACTTATTCCAGGACATGGTGGGAATGATGATCCAACAAGATCCACCTGCTGAGGATCCTCCGATCATCCTTGAAGACGACAGGGGAGAAACATCAAATCCACCACCGGCTCTCTCAACGGCCAAGGAGGAGACAATCTTTAAGGCTGACTTGGACGACTATATAGCCTAGCAAATCCGGGTTCATCATGCGACTGAGGCAGCTGGTCAAGTCGTAAAAACGGGGCGACCATATCCAAGCTGGTACGACCAAATCAAATATCCGCCGGGTTATACAATACCAAAATTCCACGTGTATAAGGGGACCGGCAATCCCCACCAACATGTTGCCCAGTTCAGGGCTCTTTGCGGTAACACCGGCGGTGACGATAAACTGTTGCTTCGCCAGTTCGTGGGCAGCTTATCAGAAACAGCGTTCGAATGGTATTCGGAACTCCCGAACGATTCTATCAAGACGTTCGCTGAAATGGAGTTTCTATTCACTCAGCGATTCGCAAGCGCCAGCGAACGCACTCCAATAACGGCATTGATTAATGCTAGGGTAAAACCAGGCGAAACGTGGGTCCAGTATGCTATACGCTGGCGAAATTTATGGTCGAAATGCGAGCAACGCATTGAGGAAGCGCCCGCGGTGGGCATGTTCGTGGGAACCCTAGACCCTCATGCAACTATCTCCCAGTTCATGATGTTCTTTAAGCCGACCACATTTCAGGCTTTGATCGACAAGTTGGCCTAGATGGACCAGATGGGTCACAGACCGTCTCCCCCGAAGCCAGAACCCCGGAATGACAAGGGTAAAGGGAAGGCAACCTTCTTCGCGAATGCTCAGCAGCAAACTAGTGCCTCAAAGCTGGCGGATCAGTTGGAAGAAAGACGACGATATTATAATGAGAAGATGAAGCGTCCCTACTCATTCCTACGGGACAAGACAAAACGGTTATTCGAGCTGGCAGTACGCAACAGACTTATAAACTTACCAAATCCAAGGCGACCGCCACAACCCGCTGAGGTGAATAACCCCAACTATTGCCCTTACCATCAAACAGTAAGCCATCCGATTGAGGATTGCTTCGTTTTCAAAGGATGGATTGAAGATCAATACCTCCAGGGAAAGTTTGCACTGTCCGAAATGTGGAAGGTGAACCCGCCACAGCCGCATACTCCTAAGAAGACGGACGCACCGGGGGCAACTTGTTCCTTTATTAAAGAAGCTCCATGGGAAATCGTGTTATCAACTAAAACCAAAAGAATGCTGAGGGATCTTCATGCGTGTCCGGCGGTCGAATGGAGGAACCCGCTCGAACCTCAAATTATCGAAGGGATGCTGAAGCCGCGTCCAACTACAAAGATCGGCGGTTATAGCCCAAGTACTCACACCCAACCATCAAAATTTTCGAAGAAAAAGAAGAAGAAATCCAAAAAGCCCGTGAAGCCTGGAGACAAGCGCACGGATTTGCAGAAACAGATTAACGCGCTGGAGGAGTACAATCAAAAGGCGCAGACTCCAGTCACACTGCAAGAGTTCCTCAACCACGTCTTTCAGGAGGAAGATGATGGAGAGAGCTCATCGGATGAATCCGAGAGATATGTGGCAAGTTGTCATGTGATTTCCCACTCGGAAGATGAGAAAACTCCTGGCACTGAGAAACTGGGGGCACAGCCTGAGCCAAAACTTGTATGGCCAACAGATGAAATGATCGACGCCTTTCTAGACGAGATTCGTTTGAAGAGTAAAGCCGATCAGGAGCGTGAGATGGCTGCATCGGAAGGAGCCAAGCGCAGGCGACTAAACGAAAGAGGCGAAGCATTCCCGCCAGATCAAAAGATATCCGATGCGAATAAAAACATGTTCAAAACGAGAAAAAGGTTTGCCAAAACCATGTCAATGGGGATGAAACTACCACCCTCGCAAGAGAACACGTTCGATGGGGCAGAGAGGCACCCTAATTATTGCTCATACCACCGGAAAATTTCGCACCCTACGGAGGAGTGCGACGCTTTCAGGGTATGGTAGCAGGGATATGTTGCTCACCGACAACATTTTAAGCGCATGAAACGCAAAACTCGTCGGGAGCAAAAAGGTACGGCCGAAGGACACAAAAGAATTGCCGGCAATTGTTACATGATCAACGCCGAAGGATCATAAGTTCTCACCTTTGGGAGTGACTCTGATGAGGAAATGGCTCTGTGCCCTCTCTTCAAAGACCCCGTTTTAGGGAAAGAAGAAGAATCGGAAGCTTGCGAAAACATTCAGCTGCGCAATCGCACGCTCCCGAGAAAGAATCTCGGGCCCGCAAATAGGAAAGATAAGGGAAAGGAAAAGGTCACTGAAGATATCGCCTTAGATGACCAAGTCATGAAAGAGCTGACTGCCAAGGACCCTCCCAGGAAGGGTAAGGTGGACTATAACATCCTAGCGCACCTAAGAAAGCTACCTTCTCAGCTCAGCATTCTCGATGATCTCCTATTATCAAAAGAAGCGCGAGATTCATTAATCAAGGCGTTACAAGAACCCGAGCAATTCCAAGCCTTCCTCACCACGGAAAGGATGAAGGATGAACTGGAAGAAGTGCACACGGCCGACATCACTTTCGGTAACGAAGACCTCCTCCTCGGGACGTGCGACCACTACCGCCCCCTATATGTCTCCGGATATTGCCATGATATCAAGATAGGCAAAATCCTGGTTGACAATGGATCCTCCGTCAATCTCCTTAATGTTCGGGTGTTGAAGGAAATCTGCATGAGCGTGCAGCACCTCGCTCGTGACAAAATTACCATCTCCGGTTTCGACTCCCAGTCGCCACGGACTCTCGGATCTGTGATATTAACATTACGCTTCGGGTTGCTTGACACAGACATTAAATTACACGTCATTGATGCCAAGACCTGCTACAACGCCTTGCTCGGTCGTCCTTGGTTACACGAGTACAACATCATCCCTTCTACACAGCATCAGTGTATGAAGTACTTTAAGGATGGTTTCGAGTATACCGTAACAGGTGAGCTGAACCCATTCTCCGTGAATGAAGTCCGCAAGTACGAAGATGCAAAGTACTTTTTGCCAGACTTCTAGGATACAGAAGGGTGTCGCAAGCCGGAGAACAAAGCCGCCGCCACCATCCCTGTTTTCGGGAGCGATACCGAAGAAGAAGAAGAGATAGTTTATGCTGGTCCGTCTCGACGCAACAACCCGGGATCATCCGCCCCCATGTTGATCTTCGGAAGTGACTCGGAAGATGAGGTTAATGCCGTGTTCTCCAATCGGCCGTCAATACAAGCATCCCCTAGCGATGATCAGAGTTTGCAAATTACCATTGTGCCGCAGGAACACTACAAGGATCTCGACGCACTTCATGCTCACAATGTGTAGGACCTGCAGACGTTTTACGTCCCTCCCAGGCGAAAGGGTGAGAAGGTGATCCTATTCTATCGATCCTCGGAAACGAGAGTAGAGAAAGAGATCTGGCATGGCGCGGATTCTACACTCGACAGGCTCCAACCCATCCGTTTGCCCAGATATTACACAAACGGACTAAAGAGGCTATTGAAGTGCCAAGGAGTACCCTTAAAACAGACCGTTCGACAAGCTCAGTTCTACAACAAGATTTGGAATGCCCCTGGGACTCAGCGCAAATTGCCCAACGGGAGAATGGAGACACTTGGGCTTGGATATGTGAGATCCGGGAAATGTGAGCGAGTCCACGGCAGCTACACCATATATAACTTCGATGAGGAGAAGGACACCCTGTCGGGGGATGCTAACCCCTTGTCAAAACTGGATCCCGCGAGCGAAGTGCCGAGTCTGTCATTTGAAGAACAAGTGGACAAGCTTATCAGGAAAGCAGGTCAAAAGGCTCGGGAAGACCACAACCGCGAGATGGCCATCTACGAGAAGGCCAGGACGCAACGTCTGTTTCAACAGGCTGCAAAAGACAAAGATGCTCTTCCCTGTCAACCCGTTGTACAAAAGGCCCGACGCAGAGGCAGAAGTAAGTCAAGAAGCGGAAAAAGGAGTCGACAACAACGACGCAGGATTAGAGAGTCATGTGATCGGGCATTGCGCGGTCCGGATTTGTCCCTCATGAAGAAGATGAGTCGAGCGTATTCCTTCCCCCGAGACAAGACGAAGAAGTTACTCGAGCTCGCTATAAAACATCAAATGATCGCACTTCCAGAGTCTAAGCACCCTGAGCAAGCTAACAAAGCTTCTCATCCGGGCTATTGCTCTTATCACCGAGCCATAGGACACCCTATCGAAGACTGCTTCACCTTCAAGAACTGGGTCGAAGACCAGTACCAGCAAGGCAGATTTGCTTTATCCAGCAGCTGGAGGGTAACGCCGCCACAAAAGCACGAACCCAAAGCCGCAAGAGCAGAGCCAGATCCACATCGGCCTTGGAAGCGGATTCGCACTTGTCACATGATTACAATATTAAAAGAAGAGCCCGAGAACATGGATGACATTCCCTGGTGCTTTGAGAACAGCAATGACGAGGTGATCTCAGAATTTCCACCAGCTCTGAAAGAACTGGAAGATGTCATACATACTACTGCAGATAACCTCAAGAAGATTGAGTTGGGGTCGGCAGATGATCTGCGACCGACATTCGTCAGCGAGTTGCTCTCTGAAGAATGGGTGGCTGCGTTAAAAGACGTGCTTATGCAGCACAGAGATTGCTTCGCATGGAACTATTCCGAGATGCCAGGATTAGATCCAGAGATTGCTGTGCATAAATTAGCAATATCCCCAGATATCAAGCCAGTCAAACAGGCGCCGAGAAGGATGCGGCTCGAGCTTGAAATGAGCATTAACGCCGAAGTCAAGAAATTGATTGATTCTGGGTTTATCCAGGAGGTACAGTATCCTGACTGGGTCGCCAACATCATCCCGGTAATGAAGAAAAACGGGACAGTGCGCATATGTGTGGACTTCCGAGATCTCAATAAAGCCTGCCCGAAGGACGATTTCCCAGTACCGGTCACCGAACTGATGATAGACAATACGTCCACTCATGAGGTTTTCTCCTTTATGGACAGTTCATCAGGGTACAATCAGATAAAGATGCATCCCGACGACCAGAAGCATACCGCTTTCCGGACCCCTTTGGGTATATTCTGCTACAAGGTTATGCCCTTCGGTCTAAAGAACGCCGGTGCTACCTATCAAAGGGCCATGACAAAGATCTTCGATGATCTCATACATGAAATCGTCGAGTGCTATATCGATGACCTCATAGTGAAGAGCATGTCATACGAAGAGCATTTAGAGCATCTGAAGACCGTATTTCAACGCCTTCGGCAATATAATTTGAAGATGAATCCCCTCAAATGCGCGTTCGGAGTCTCCTCGGGTAAATTCTTGGGATTCATCATCCGACACCGAGGTATCGAAATAGATCCATCTAAGATCAAGACGATTATGGAGATGCCACCCCCAAGGACTCTCAGACAGCTACGGTCTCTCCAAGGAAAGCTCGCGTACATCCGGCGGTTTATCGCCAACCTGTCAGGAAAGTGCCGTCCTTACAGCCACCTGATGAAGAAGGGAACCCCGTTCGTTTGGGATCACAAATGCCAAGGCGCACTGGACGAGATCAAGCAGTACCTGCAGAACCCTCCAGTGTTGGCTGCGCCGGTTAAGGGAAAGCCTCTCATTCTTTATACAACTGCCCTAGAAGGTTCTTTAGGCGCATTATGGGCGCAAGAAAACGACCAAGGGAAGGAGAGAGCGCCCTACTATTTAAGCCGAGTTCTTCTGGGGGCAGAAAGCAATTACTCCCCGATCGAAAAACATTGCCTGGCATTAATCTTTGCGATAACAAAACTCAGGCACTATGCATTGGCACATGAAGTCCATCTTATATCAAAGGTGGACCCCCTAAAATATCTACTGTCAAAGGCCATATTGACAGGGAGACTCACTAAATGGGCCCTGCTCCTGATGGAGTTTTCAATAACCTATCAGCCTCTTAAGGCAGTGAAAGGTCAAGCAATCGCCGACTTCCTTGCTGAGCATCCAGTACCTGCCGGTTCTCCTCTGAATTGCGATTTGCCGGACGAACATGCATTTGTACCCGATGGGAGCTTTATTTTGATGGAGCGTCCTCCGTAAAGAAGCGCAAACAAAGTACCCCAATGATCAAATCGGGGGTAAGCCTCATCTTCGTAACTCCATAAGAAGGGATAATGCACTTCGCTTTCTCCTTAACGGAACCAAGGACGAACAATGAAGCCGAATACGAAGCTCTGATAGCAGGCCTCGAGATCGCCATTGACATGGGAATTGAAAACCTCCTCATATACGGGGATTCTCAACTGGTCGTTAGTCAAGTAAACGACGACTACCAAATGTGCAAACCGGAGTTGGTGAAGTACGGTGAAAAGGTGCAACCACTGTTGACCCAAATTCCCTCCTATACTTTGGAAAGCATACCACGCGCGGGAAATAGCAAAGCGGACGCGTTAGCTAAGCTCGCTAAAGAACTGGCTGACGAGAACCTCGATGACGTTAAAATTGTGGTACAAAGCCGTCGAGTGCTCGCCCCAGCAGAAATATCTCCGGAATCATCCGAAGAAAAGAGAGCGACTGAGCAGACGACCCTATAAATAAAAGACCGTGAGAAGGCTGAGGACTGGAGGGAAGTCTTCATAGACTACTTTAAGTCCCACCGAATGCCCGAAGAAGCGTCCTCAAGACATCAGCTCATGAAACGAGCTCTATCTTTCGCTTTCGTCAATAATACTCTGTACAAAAGGTCATTTGACTCTCTGTGGTTGAGATGCCTGGGACCTGACGAAGCAGAAAGAGTCGTTCAGGAAGTTCATGACGGAATCTGTGGTTCTCATCAAGCAGGCCTGAAGATGAAGTTAAAAATTAAACGGATGGGTTACTACTGGCCTACGATGATCCAGGACTGCCTCGAATATGCAAAGCAGTGCCACTCATGCCAAATCCATGGGGATTTCATCCACCAGCATCCGAATCCGCTACATCCAACGGTGGCTAGCTGGCCATTCGAAATGTGGGGAACTGACATAGTCGGCCCCATCGAACCAGCATCGTCCAGGGGACATCGTTTCATCCTGGCGACGACTGATTACTTCTCCAAATGGGCAGAAGCAGTACCGTTGAGGGAAGTGAAGACGGAGAATATCCTCCACTTTTTCAAGACGCACGTCATTTATCGGTTTGGAACTCCACGGCGGATTATCTCCGATAATGGACCAGCCTACAGAAGCCATAAGATTAGCCGTTTCGCGCAACAGCATAATATAGACTGGAGATACTCTTCAGTTTATAATCCACGAGCTAACGGTCTAACCGAAGCCTTCAATAAGACCTTGACAAAGATCATAAAAAAGACAGTGTCCCGAAATAAGAAAGACTGGCACGAGAGACTGCAAGAGGCTCTTTGGGCGTGTCGAACTACGATCAAGATGGCCACGAACACGACGCCGTACGCATTGGTATTCGGTACGGAAGCAGTACTCCCCCTCGAGATAGAGCTACCTTCTCTACGAGTGGCAGTCCACCACGAGTTGACAGACGAAGAAAATGCTAACCTCCGGCTTGAGGAGCTTGACGCCCTCGATGAAACCCGGCTCATAGCGCAGCAAAATCTGGAGGCTTACAAAGCGAAAATGACGTGCTCGTATGAAAGATTGACCAGGCCGAGGACATTCCGCCAAGGCGAACTCGTGCTAGTGGTCAAAAGGCCTGTGATCCCCAATCACGCCAAGCGGGGAAAATTCGAGCCAAATTATGATGGCCCGTACATCATAGACAAAGTCTACCGGGGTGGAGCCTATCTACTCATGGATATGCACGGTGAGAGGCCTTTCATGCCAATAAACAACCGCTTCCTAAAGAAATACTACGCTTAAGGAGTCACAGCCTAGGTCAATGATAGGTGACGACGACTATGTCCGCTCGCTATCTTCCTAAGCTCAAGCTCTATAAGTAGTAGTTGCCCCTCTCAACGACGGACCGAAACGTCCTTAAACTAACGACGAACCGAAACGTCCTTCAACTAACGACGGACCGAAACGTCCTTAAACTAACGACGGACCGAAACGTCCTTAAACTAATACCGCAGCATCCTTAGGCTGATGAGAAAAAAAAAGAGAAAAAAAGAATATAATAAATAAAAACGGTATGTCCATCAGCAAAAAGGGCACGGATGAAAACCCGAAAGGGCTCCGTGAGTAAAAACAGCAGGGCTACCGGCGAGTGTTCGTGAAAACCCGAAAGGGCGCGACCTCGTAAAAAAATAGAAGAAAATAAAAAGAAAAAAAAAGGTATGTCCATAAGAAAAATGGGCACGGATGAAAACCCGAAAGGGCTCCGTGAGTAAAAACAGCAGGGCTACCGGCGAGCGTTTGTGAAAACCCGAAAGGGCGCAACCTCGTTAAAGGACACTTGCGGGATCGTCACGACCCTGTATGGAGAAACCACCCACGTGAGATTCTTACGACTCACAAGGGAGCAACACACTTAGGAGTCCTCACGATTCCTAAGGAGAAATTACACTTGCGAGATCCTCACGACTCGTAAGGAGAACTCTCTTATGGGACCCTCACGGCTCATAAGATTTAAAAGCCTTAAGTTACAGAGACCTGAACCTGTGCTTAAGCAGCCCCCACAACCTTCGATATTGCCCTACAAGCGGCTCATACTGACCTTGTATACAATCCACGGGCGCGAATAAACATTTCCTCAGCAAAGTCCCACCCGTGACTAGAGGTATGTCCCTATGGTGAACAACCCTTATAAGTCCTCTCGACCTATAAGGAGAAAGCCCTCTTGTAGGATCCTTACGACTTACAGAGGAACATACACTTAGGAATCCTCACGATTCCTAGGGACAAAATACACTTACAAGATCCTCACGACTTGTAGGGGGAAATACCTTTGTGAGACCCTTACGACTCATAAAGTCAAAAGCCTTAGTCGACAGGACCCTAACCCTGTTTGCTAAGCCACCTTTGTTCAACATCGATAGAGGCAGATGATGATTCTCTCCTAGCCATATCCCAGTTGTAGCGGTGCTGATGCCGAAATCGGTGTCTAATTTCAGGTTTATGGCGAAAAGCCAGTAGGACACACGTGCATACGAAATAGCCGAAATGATGGGGCAACTTGCAATAAAAAGCAGCAAGTAAAAATGTATGCACGCAAAATAGCCGAAATGATGGGGCAACTCGCAATAAAAAGCAGCGAGTAAAGATTAAAAAAATAAAAAAAATAGCCGAAATGATTGGGCACCGCGAAAAATAGCCGAAATGATAGGGCAATCGCGACCTTCGTGATATAAAAGCTGAAATGATGGAGCATCGCGGATAAGGAGATGAAATAAAATAAATTTTTTTTATGCCCTACAGGTGATGTTCCATCACACCCTGTATACAATCCAAGGGCGTAAACAAAGAAGTGATCATACTTCCCTCCAGGTTTCATCAAAGAAAGAAGCTAGATCTCGACGGGCCGCAAGCGACCTAGAGATCATCCCAACACTCGTCTCGTAACGACGAACACAACTTCAAACAAAGCGGAGCAGCAGCAATCCCTAGTTCCGTGGCTCGGCGATATACATATCACCAACAGTCAAACCTCCATCCCGTGAAATGCGGATATAATCAGAAAAATTTCTGGTTACGTGGAACGCGGATAACGTCACTCTTTGACCCCGTGGAAAACGCCCAGAGTGGATCCTGGTCCTCGTAGAGCACGGCAGTGAACCCGTGTGAAGCATCCAGAGCAAATTCCTGGTTACGTGGAACGCGGATAACGTCACTCTTTGACCCCATGGAAAACGCCCAGAGCGGAGCCTGGTCCTCGCAGAGCACGGCAGTGAACCCATGTGAAGCATCCAGAGAAAAATTCCTGGCTACGTGGAACCGGATAACGTCACTCTTTGACCCCGTGGAAAACGTCCAGAGTGGAGCCTGGTCCTCGCAGAGCATGGCAGTGAACCCGTGTGAAGCATCCAGAGCAAAATTCCTGGTTATGTGGAACGCGGATAACGTCACTCTTTGACCCCGTGGAAAACGTCCAGAACGGATCCTGGTCCTCGCAGAGCACGGCAATGAACCCGTGTGAAGCATCCAGAGCGGAGCCTAGTCCTCGCCGAACACGGCAGTGAACCCGTGTGAAGTATCCAGAGCGGAGCCTAGTCCTCGCCGAACACGGCAGTGAACCCGTATGAAGCATCTAGTGCAAAATTCTTGGTTACGTGGAACGCGGATAACGTCACTCTTTGACCCCGCGGAAAACGCCCAGAGCGGAGCCTGGTCCTCGCCAAGCACGGCAGTGAACCCGTGTGAAGCATCCAGAGCAAACACCGGACTGTGGAGTCCTTAAAATCCACGGACTATGATGTCCTTAACCTCGACCGTAATGTCTTAAAACTAACGATCAACCATCCTGATTCTATATTGATTCCACCTTGGTTTAGGGGTACATCTCTTCACTCCTTTGATACCCGGCGTTGTAATTCCTGAACGTCTTCAAAGAGGTGACGGGTCCCCGCAACCACACATCGGACTGTGGAGTCCTGAAATCCACGGACTATGACGTCCTTAACCTTGACCGTAATGTCTTAAAACTAATATCGGACTGTGGAGTCCTTAAATCCTCGGACTATGATGTCCTTAACCTTGACCGTTATGTCTTAAAACTAATATCGGACTGTGGAGTCCTTAAATCCTCGGACTGTGGAGTCCTTAAATCCTCGGACTATGATGTCCTTAACCTTGACCGTGATGTCTTAAAACTAATATCGGACTATGTAGTCCTTAAATCCACGGACTATGAGGTCCTTAACCTTGACCGTGATGTCTTAAAACTAACATCGGACTGTGGAGTCCTTAAATCCACGGACTATGGCGCCCTTAACCTTGACCGTGATGTCTTAAAACTAACATCGGACTGTGGAGTCCTTAAATCCACGGACTACGATGTCCTTAACCTTGACCGCGACGTCTTTAAACTACGATGCCTTGAGCAACCCCTGACCCCATGAAACACGGATAAGGGTCACCACATCCAGCACTTGCAAGTCCTCACGACCTGTAAGGAAGAAAAAGTCTCTTCTGAGATCCTTACGACTCTCAAGGGAAAACCCGCTTAAGAATCCTCACAATTCTTAAGAAAAACTTACACCTATGGGATCCTCTCGACCCATGGGGAGAAAAACTCTTTATGAGACCCTCGTGGCTCATAAAGTGCATAAGTCTTAGGAAGCAGATCTTAACCCTGAATCCTAAGCCATCGCTGCCCTGCAAAGAGATCAAGATAAATTGTCCGCAAAACACATTCAATGAAAAGAGACACACCGTCGAGAAGAAAATTGTATCTTTTATTCATAAACCAAAATGGATACAAACTACAATTCATGAAAGAACAAAAGAAGATACTCTCATCTATGAGTATATATAAGAAGGAAGGAAAAGATACAAATGTTTCAAGCCGGTGGGCGATTTAGCAACTTGGTCAGCTCATCCTGCTTTTGTTGGGCCACGGCCTCATGATTTAAGATCGCCAGAAGACGGGCCTCCGCCTGAGCCTGCTGGGCCTGATACGAAGCGAGCCGGCCTTCAAGCTCTTTCTCGGTGGCCTTATGAGCCTCGACCCTCTCACGAGTGAACGTAGCGGCTTTATCAAGAGTCACCACCTCCCTGATAGACTCTTGAAGCACCCGCCAGAGTTCATACGCTTTGTTGGCCTTGGCAGTAAGACTCGCCTGAAGCTCGCTCAGCGCTTTGGAGGCCAGCTCCCTTTCCGAGAGATTGCGACCGAGCCTCTTCTCGTATAGCACCGCGTTCGCTACACGTCGCTCTATCATATTACGCAGGCCTACTTTCATGTCTTTAGCCTCTGATACAGGATGGGTACGCTCAAGACTATGTAAACGGGCCCCGGTCGATAGTAGTAGTCGATCTAAAACACGTGCACGTCATCCGGTATGGGAAGAAACAATAAAGATTTCCGACGTATTTCAAGCATGCATTCGCAATCCTATGAGTACTTAAAAAAATATAATAGTATTTGCAATCATATGAATATTCATAATGCCCATAAAGGTTTGATACACATGAGAATGATAGGCATTTGCAATTGAGGAAAGTTCTCATGGAAAGAACACAAAGTTCATTTATGCAAGCAAAAAAAAAAACATACATGCGGATACCCAGCACACATGAAAGTTCAACATAAAAGCAGGCGAAAACTAATTTGAAAATACTACACTAGCGGGAAAAGGTCACCGAACACGGGATCGATGGCGCAAGGGTTGACAAAACAAAGAACAAGGTTCTCCATCTCTCTCTCTGCCCTCTCCAACACATCAAAGCGACGGTTCTCGCGAGGGGTCGCTCCCCATCGATTGGCGCCATGCTCGTCCGCAAAAGCATACATAACAGCCCGACGGGCTCTTATTTCGCTCAAAAGGTGAACCGAGCAATCTTTCAAAGCTTGAGTAATTAGGCACGCTTCGTGAAAGCCCTCGAGCTTTTCTTCGGCCGCGTCAAGCACCGCCAGGGTCATCTCTGCCGGGTGAGGAGGGACGTCAGCAAGCACGGCGGCAAAAATCATCCGGAGCCAGAGGGAACCCATTGGGATGGGAGACCCTCTGCGGATCGAGAGTTCATACGCCGCTAAGTCGCATTCGTCGTCGGTAAGAAGGGGATCCACCAATCAGGCGTCAAAGCGGGGGATCATCTCCTCGATAGGAACTTCCCAAGGCTGTCGACGAGCATGAAGGCGATTGCAGGCCATGGCACTCAGTTGTCTCTCAAGATAAATCACACCAAAATAAGAATAAATCTCTCTGTGAAGAGAAAAGAAGAACATTGCCTCAGATATAAAGAGGTGCATTAAATGCTGTGCGCGGAAAATCTTGCATGTAAAAACTGTTTCCAAGGCCTTAAAAAGGAAAGGCATCGAAAATCAGGGAGATGGAACTATTTCCAAGGCTCCTTTTCTGCGTCTGATATTGTGCACTAAAAATATGGCATGGAAAAATTTTGAACAGTCCCATCAAAGGACCCCACGTGCAGAACACGTGAGCCCCAAACTTAACGTGCACTAAAAAATGGAATAGCGCCCTGCATATTGGAAGCATCAACAACAACAATAGCAAAATGATAAAATCCCATGGAGATGCATGCAAAAATAGAAAGACATAATAACACTTATCATTCATGCTTTAAGAAGTTCATACAAAATAAAGAGAACACGTTTACAACGGTAAGACCTCGGACGTAGGGCATGGATTGAGAAACTCGAATGTAACTTTATCCAAGATCTTCCAGGCATTTCGAACCATCCTGGTATGCTTCCTCTCGCGGTCGCAAGCGTCGGGGTCCTCACGAATATCCTCCACCCTCCGATAGGTGGCAAGTATGGCTGACTGCTGAAAGGCTTGGTGCAAGAGATCAATGAGGTGATCTCGCCTCCTCTTTGAGATCAAGCTCATCAGGTACACCGAATGTACCTTATCCTCAGCAGTGTCTAAGGCCCCGAGTGGTACGCCGGTGCAAAAGAGAGGGAGTGCCTCCCAGATCGCCAGCACGATCAGTCTCAGAAGAGAAGAGCGACGAGGGAGTAGCCGATGGTTGTACTCATCGAAGCGGTTCATGATCTCAGCGCACTGAGCATCGGTGAGCTCCTGGTTCTGACTGTGGCCTAGTGCACGAATATTCCCATAGGAAATGATTTTGTCAAGACCATACATATGGGCATCCATGATACCTGAAATAAAGGTCATGAGAATTGTTACGAAGCCTCTCTTCCATTAATTACAGAAGGACAACCTAGGGCAAGGAAACCCTCAGAAGCCTCCATGTGAAGAAACCGAGTTCTTCATAGGAATTAAATTCCCTATTAAGAAAAGGGAATTAAATTCCCAAAAGCATTTTTTCTGTGAACGGAGTTAAACTCCATGGATCATCTTCTAAGCCCTAAGAGATCTACAGTTTGAAGGTTAGGTGGTTTTCTGTTCTTGTGGAAAAAAACTTGAAGAAAAAATGGGTTCATAGTAAAGGAGTGAAACCCTTGACACAGATTTAAAATCCAGAGAGTTCTGTCAAAATGAAGGTGCCTTGATCACCATTACCTGAGGAAAAAAAAGGTCACTTGAACAGAGTTAAACTCTGAAGAGTTCGAAGCAGAGAGCTAAGCTCTATAAACGAGAATTAAATTCTCAAAGGAAAAAGTTCTCAAAGGAGGAAGACAGGCAAAGTGGAGGCGTCTCTGAAATGACCCCAATATTTATAGAATGTGATGGAAACGCTTCATCTACCCGAGGCCCTAGAGGAATCCAACGGTCACAAGAGTGACAGCGTTGCACTCACGTGCAGACACGTGAGAACAACGCTGTGGGGGCATTTGTTTCCTGATTTAAAATCAGGAAAGCCTACGGAAGAAGCATCACGTGCTCGCACGTGACCAGCAGTCACGTGTTGGCACGTGACAATTAAAAACAGCGGCAAAGGCAGATTCAATTCCCTGATTAAATCGAAGAAAAGGTTTCAGAAAGGGTCACGTGCTCACACGTGACCGGGGGGTCACATGTTGGCACGTGACGGTTGAACAGCGGCCAGAAGACAGAGCTCAGAAAGAAGAAGAAAGCTCGTTCCAGGGGGTCACGTGCCTACACGTGACCAGGGGTCACGTGGCCACACGTGACCGGCTTTCAGAAGAGATCATTCAAATCTTTCCAAAGGAAAATGATTATTTGGAACCGATTGGACTAAAGATTCAAAGGTGATTAAATATCATCTATTTATGGAAAAATCTTGAACTTGGAAAGATTTCCCCTTAAAATCTAATCGAAATAACAAAGGAAAATCTTTGGATTTAAAATCCAATGGTGAATAAAATTCACCTAATAATCCAAAGGTCCAAACGAATGGTGAATACAAATCAAATCTCTCAATGAAAGATTCACCAAAACTAATTGATCCTGCTTCTTCTTCTATAAATAGGAGCCAAGAGACACAGAGAGAGAGACATATACAGAGAGAAAGAGACAGGGAAAAAGAGAAAAAAAGCCCTAAGACTTTGGAAGAATTGGATCTTCTGCAGAAGAAAACCTTAGGTAAGAAAGGGAAGGCCTCTAAAAGAGAATTTAATTCTCAAAAGAGTTTAACTCTTATATTAAAAAGAAGAACTTAGTTCTCTCTTTAGTAGTGGATTTGCAAAGTGCACATCTCCCCATGAATAGAGAATTTAATTCTCATTAGGTTGAGATCCTGCCATGCAGATCCAAAGCATAGAGAGGGAATGAAAGTTTGAGGATTTAATCCTCGCAGAATTATAGGAATTTAATTCCTTTGAGATGAATTAGGGTTTAACCCTATGTTATAGGAATATAATTCCTTCAGAATGAACAGAATCAGGGTTTAACCCTAGTTAAGAATTTAGTTCTGTTAAAATAACAGGAATTTAATTCCCTTAAGAAAGAAGAAATTAGGGTTTCACCCTATGACAGAATCTAATTCCTCAGAATATAAATTAGGGTTTAACCCTATCTAAGAGTAATTCTCTAAAGAAAGAAGGAATTTAGTTCCTTTAAAGTTATTATTAGGGTTTAACCCTATGACAGAACTCAATTCTTCACATATATGAGGAATTTAATTCCTACAGGAAAATCAGAGTTCAACTCTATCAGAGAATATAATTCTTCAGAAGACAATGGGGATTTAATGAAGAATTTAATCAGAAATTGCAAAAAGGCAGGGTCACGTGCTACCACGTGACCCCTGGAAAGATCCACAGAGAAGGGCTTTTGAGGCAATGGCTCACGTGACCCACGTGACCCTTGGCAGAAGCTTTAATACACAAACACTTAAATGCCCATCACGTGACAGCACGTGATGCTCCAAAGTATTCAATACTCTCAGCAGAACAAATAAAGGGGAGGGCGCCCTCACGTGCTACCACGTAACCCCTCTTACCTTAGTGTTTAACACTAAATTGGAACCTCTGAATCCAGTGTTTAACACTGTTTTGTCTTAGAGTTCAACACTAATCGAAGAGCTTTTCTTGCAGTGTTTAACACTGAATTTCTTAGTGTTTAACACTAAATTAAATCTCTGTTAACAGAGTTTAACATTAATTTTCTTAGCGTTCAACACTAAATTAAAATCTCTGTCACCAGTGTTTAACACTGATTATCTTAGTGTTTAACACTAATTTGAGATCTCTGTTGCCAGTGTTTAATACTGATTTGTCTTAGTGTTTAACACTAATTTGAACCCCCTGTTGCTGGTGTTTAACACCAACTATCTTTTAGTGTTAAACACTAACTTGTTCCCAGTGTTCAACACTGCTGGTCTTCAGTGTTTAACACTAACTTTAGCCCAATTGGCTAAGTGGCTAGAGGCAAAGCCTCTCCTTCAATGGACCAACAGAAAGCCAATATTCCAAACATGATTGGACTTAGCCCAAGATGGCCATAAGTCTTCAATTCAAACTTAACTGGGCTGATCGGCTCATAACATAATTAATTGGTCCTGGTCCCAAACTGGGCCAAAGACTGTTTAATCCATCTTGGTTTAAGGGTACATCTCTTCACTCCTTTGATATTTGGCGTTGTAATTCCTCAACGTCTTCAAAGAGGTGACGGGTCCCGATGACCATGTTGCGCCACGGCAGCGCCCCGGCCTCGTACTCGAGGCCAAAATGCGGAATCAAAAATTTTCCTTACTCGGAAACCGGCGCTACCGCGGACAAAGAAAACCCGGATCGTTTACCATTAACCTAATGCTAGCAATCAAGAGATAGGGTGAGAAGTATACCGAGTGATCCGAGTCCTCCGGTCTTCTCTTCATCGTCCCGATCTCCCGCGGAAAGTCTTGTCTCCATATCGTCGCCTCCTCGCCGGAAAGGGCACCACATCGCCTGCGTCTTTTACGGGCTCCCGCCTCAATACCGAGGCAACTCGAGCATGAAGCCGGCAACTCGACATGCTCAAGATATGCTGTAGAATGTGTAGTGTAGTGTCTCACTTGGGTTTTGGTTGCCTTGATGGAGGAAATGAGATAAGAAAAATGGTGCTTGCATTTTTCTAGCATGAATGAGATCAAGAAGATGAAACTCTCAAGAATGAAGAACTCTCTCCTTCTTCTTCTCTCTTTCTTTTTCTTCTTCTCTCTTTTCTTTTTCTCCTTCTCTCTTTTCTAATCAAAAACTTATCAAGTAAATGAGAATGGTGGAGGAGGTAATAGGAAGCATGAAGGGAGGTGATGGTAGGAGCACAAGTGGTGACCATAGCCAAACATAATCATTACAAACTTACATCAACCATTCTTATCAATTCTAATCAAGATAAAGCATGAAAAGATCAAGGAAAAGAATGGCATCTAAAGATGCTATCATGATAAATACATTTGCAAGAAAAACCTCCACAAAGTGTAATTTGCAAAACTGCAAATTACCCCCTCCATCGGAAAAGTCCGGCCGGGAAAGAACAAAGGAAAACCGGCCGGAACGGAATGCAAACTGGCAACTCCAGAAAACTGGTCCCGTAATAAATTACAGGAAAACCCCTATACTGTGCATACACACCCGCATCTGTATTCCGTCCGGATACAAATGCAATGAGACAAAATCTACACTGTACTAAACTAGGACCGGCTTAAACCAAAACCGGCTAGTAAAATCCGTTCGATCCTGATCCGTGCAATACCGCACGTATCAGATCGAACCCTGCCATATAACTATACGGCTACTAGTACAAAACTGTCCGATCCTGATCCGTGCAATACCGCACGTATCTGATCGGACCCTGCCATATCTCCATACGGCCTCTACAGCGTTTCGCCCGAAAGCTTGAGTAACTGTAAGTGTGGTGGACTCTAAAGACTCGTCAATACTATGGCTGTGGATTTAACCACTGGCACGTCAGAGGTATAAGCCAATACGTGACGGGCCACCAGCTATTGACCAAAAGGGACGTCGATGAGGAAGCTCACCCCGACACCCAACTGAGCCTGTCAGTGACAATATCCGTACAGTCCGGTCCGTTCGTCTATGAGCATCGCATGTCGGGCCTAGGGGGTTGGTAAAAGTCAGACCCCCAAAAGCGGTACAAGTTGTGTCGGAGTGTAGCCCAGAACGCCCTGAGATACTACTGGAATACCTACCAGTAAATCTCCTGCCTCGGCCGAGGGCTTTGCGTAATGGCTCTCCTAGACACAGCGCGACCTCACCCCCAATACCGGGAGAGACGAACCCCTGAAGATCCGCTCACTGCCTCCATGTGGCTCGGGACTGTACCCAACTAAAACCTGTTTCCACGACTCCTTTGAGCCGTGGTAGGGTAGTAATCAAAGCACAGTGGGAACTCACACGAGACAAATGACGATCCTCAGGTCGAAGAACTAACCTGTACACATGTCACCAGGGAACTGCTATCTGACGTCAGGTATAAGCCCAACTAGCAGGTTCCCGGCGAGTCCTGTCCGGTGTACTCATAACCCAATGAGCACCTGTATACATCTTAGGTGAACCAACTGACACCAGTGGCTTGTGAGACCGGCCACCGCCCCTCGTCGGGGTCTCGACTGTATACACTAGTCTACTGATGGAGTATCGATGCCCTGTCTCGAAACTCCTACGACTAGGGACCTTTTAAGGATGTGCTTATAGACTACCAGCTCCCACGTATATGATCGCCATCATACTGCTGGCAGTGAAGCAAGAATCCTAGGGGCTCTATCAACGTGTAATAGCGACATGTCAGGTCACCTAAAGCAGTACACGATGATAAAGATAAACCAGATAGCATACTATCATCTCGAGTAAGACTGTCCTACCGGGATAGGTCCTCTCTCAATCATTGCAATCACATGCCGGTGATCCAATAATTGACACTGAGGGCACTATCTCCAACAATCTCCCACTTGCACTCAAGGCTAATTATTGCGATGCCGCATACTCACAGCCCGTGTGATACCGAACACCCAACTCCTCTACTAGTCAGTCTCACAAAGCTCGTTTGCGAAACTATTGCGTTCGAGGAATAGCCTCAGTGAGTGGATCCGCTGTGATGTTTCTTTCTATGTCTCTCTATATCTCAAGTTCGCGGAGAAAGCCATCTCCCGAAATGAGCAATACCTGTCTTAGAATGTCTGGATGTCTGATGGGACCTAGCTCATAAATGAACTTCAAATCCAAACTTCTTAGACTGTATCGTCAACTGAACTTAATCAGTATCCTGCGGCATGCCTCCCTCAGTATCTGCCTGGATCACCTGTCCAAAATACTGTCCCTCGTCAGAGGAAGAGCTATAACTCTGACAACCTCCTTGTCGTCCATGTCACCTTGGAAGCCCGGAGTGATAACCGTCTCCTAAAGGAGGCAGCCGTTATCATATCCCTAGAACATTCACTTATGTTTTAAAACTGCTTCCGACTGTTTCTCCAGGATTGGATCAATATCAACTTATTGCACCCACTGCAAGAACAACATCTGGTGTGGTACTTGACATCTCATGATTGACTCAATTGCCTAAGCAAGTGATATGTCAATCATGCGTATCCCTCTCCCCTTTAGTCTGTAAGACACCTTTAGAGAGGGTGACTCCATCAACTGCAGGTACACTACCGTGCCAGGAGTCGTCCATTCTAAATACTCATAGAATGCTGTCAAGGTACCCAGATTGGGAAACCACCCAAATCTAGATCTAAAACCATAGATCTAGTAACCAGTATGTCTGATATAATATCCAAGTCCTATGTGGAGAAAACACTGTGTGACGACCAAGGTATAACCGATCGTAGTATAGGAATATCACTTCCTACTACCTTCTCAACAGATCCACCCCCTTATTCTGATGACGTCAAACCTATGACTGTCACATCAGAAATAGATGATCTATCTCCGCTACATCTGCTTTAGTCTATAAACAGACATAAGCCTGATGACCACCAATGCTTCCGCTGCTCCCACTGACTACGACAACCCTCTGGCAGAGTCATATAGACGTGCATTTCTAAAGCTAGTTTAGAACGACGCTATACTCATCCTCCCACCGGGTCTCGCAGCCTGGAACAACAACAATGGCAAGTGTGGGTAAACAAGAACTTCCCTGTCACCGTCCTTGAGGCTACCGGAGTACCTCTCGGGTGCCTGAAGTTACCCACCGTATCTGCGGAGTGGCCAATGGAATGTCAAATCAGATTGAATCTTTAGGTTCCTTATTAAATCTTCAGTAATCGTTTGCGGTTCTGGAATTACTTCCAGTTCTACCATACTCCCACTGCTGTTTTTGAAAAAATCCATTTTTAATAAAACTGTGGCGAGTCTAGAACAATATTTCTATTGATCTGCCAGATGGTAGAAAGTCAACCCTCGTCATAGCCTGGGTCAACCCACAAACAGCCATTACAGAAACGTGCCTTGAGTTATCCGGAGTCTGGTTTTAAGCATAAGACGGACAACTCCCCGTACCTTAACATCGTTAAGATATGAACTGTTCTATATCCAATATAGAACCAGAGGCACTGATTTAATTGAACAAGATTCAAATCATGCAGCTGTCACCAGTGCATGTAAACTAAATGGAAGGAGGCCGATCAGCGTTACTCAATTTAGGAATACTTCCAATTATGAGTAACCTGAAAGAGAAGCAATTTCTCTTAATCATTACTATCTACTGAACACCATACACAAGTATCTACATCTTCGATCACTTTGAAGAATCCCGATACTTGCTATACCTGGTTCTCTACTCTATTCAAATACCTATAACTCCTCAAAACTTAGACCCTGTGTTTCCACGAAACACATGTCTAAGAACTAGAGAAGTTAAAAGTAAACAGAATATAGTATGAGGACCAACCCCTCTGTCCTAATGGACACTGGACAACATACAATACTCTGTATAAGTCCGCTGAGTCTAACAACTCTTTCACTGTGTGTCGTAGGTTGAAAACTGTACTTATGGTTAAGAAGAATTACACCGTTGTTTAATGCTCCTTACCTAACCATCCACTGATATAGGTAAATGTCATCGACATAATATCAAAAGGTATATCTCACTCTATGAAAATAGACGTACAGGTATATCAATTTGAAATTGGTGCATAACCGCGGATATTCAAAACCAAATAATTGCCGTCCGGCAAACAACCCAGGTGACTTCCTCAAATATCACCGATTACAACGAATCCCGATATAATGAGGACGATCACCCAATTCCCAATAACTTACTCCCACTCATCATCTGTAAAACCATACAGATGTGAGAATCATACCTGGTAAATACATACCCTGGAGCAAGTGTCTAACTGGGAAATCAGTTTTCCATTAACAGTACACATTGAAACTGAAACATTGAAATGTTTCGATGGGGTATCCCGGTATTCTTAGTAATGCCTCTTCCATTATCCAGATTCACAATTATAACCATATATCTCTTTGCCATCTGTCCAAATCCCTTTATATGTCTTTAGTTATTACCGTCTGCACACCCCCTTAGGCCAAGTGGTTTTCTTCCTTCCCTACCGTTCGGCACCAGCCTATGGTTTGGAAGAAGACTATCCAATAAGCATAATGGGTGTACTGTCCTAATCCTAGGAGCACTCGCAATGCGAGAGAAGGTGAAGATAAAAGATAACCGAATAAACCTTATTCCTATTTCTCCTGGACCAGAATCCATCCCCGAACTGGAACAAGTTCCTTTCGAGTTCGTATATAACCATACGATGGAGTATCCAATAAACTGTGGATCTTCGTAGTGATACGGACTGTCCTGGAGAAATACAAAGGTGATTCAGGATTGGCGAAGAAATACTTGGTTTGGTCGTGAATAGCAGTCGCAATTTACTTTGCCCTCTTACTAATCCCTTGCTTTGTCTTAACTTAATACCTTCTGCACACCATCGTTATGCTAATTGGTTTTCTTCATTCCCTACCGGTCGGCACCAGCCTAAGGTTTGGAAGAAGACTATCCAATTTGCGTAATAGGTGTACTATCTCCTAAACCAAGGAGTACTCGCAACCTGAGAGAAGGTAAAAGGAAAAGACAACTGAATAATCCTATCCTTTTTCTCCAGAACCAGAAACCATCCTCGAAGTCCTTCGAGTTCGTATATAACCATACGATGGTTTTGTCCAATGGAAGTGGACGTTCGTAGTAATACGGGGTGTCCTGGAGAAAAGGGTAAAAGTAGGAGTGGTAATGAGGTCTGCAACTCTGACAATCCAAAAGCCAGTGTTAAGAAGGTCCGGTCAACTTGGTCACTGAGTCATAGTCCAGGGTCGGGTCAATGGTCGCTGCCAAAGAGAGAGAGAAAAGAAACACTCAGCGTGCACTCTAACCTAGATCAGAATGGTTATCACTTTGTCTAATCTGGAAACCTCCCACTGTACCTCAAATTCTCCTCCAAACCTGAAAGAAGAATTAGTCGGGATCACCCGAGGAGTAAACCAACTCATCAGTGGAAATCGGGATCCAACTATCATCGCATGATAACTTGACGGAATCCACTCAAGTCACCACACTCCAGAAGGTATGCGCATGCCTGGCAAGTTTCAGTTCTTTTGAAACTCCCGATGTGATTTTTACCCCAAGCGGTTTATGACCTTGACTAGGTCAACAAACCATAAACCGCCAGTCAAGTTCAACCCGTCATTATTCTGGATTGCATTAAACCCACCCGTACGTGCCCTTGACTAGGTCAACAAGGCCGCACGACTGTCTTAACCAATCCCACTTATGCAACAAACAAGTACCACTTAGCTACCGAACACTACGTCTTGACTAGGTCAACAAACGCAGCACGAATACCAAATAATACCTGTAGGAAATGACGGAGGGCTACGGCTGGTTTTTGGCGAAAAACCTTTAACGTAATGAACTTGATATCGTCGAAGGAACTGCATAGCCTTTTATAAAAATATAGTGACGAAAACCTTTGCTAAAGAGGTCACTCCCGGTGAAGGGATCTCGGCTCTTTCCCCGTAGAATGAGGTGCAGGATATTCCAACTGACTACCACGATGCAAAGCAAAAGTAATCGGCTATAGTGAAGTTAATGCCCTGACGCAAACTTCTGTCCAAGGGGTCACTCCCGGTGAAGGGATCTCGGCCCTTGCCTCGTCGACTGAGGAGCAGGATATTCCAAATGAATACCACGATGCAAAACAAAAGTGAGCGTCCTTGCAATAACAGCTTTTTGAAAAATTGTTCCAACAACATCAGATTAGGTTTGTTTAGCTTGCATTGATCCGAATCAACTCAGTCCCATCAAATGATCACACCACAAAGAACGAAAATATACTGACGTACGTATATGCCATCCGCATTTGCCACTGGGTCCCGTCATCACCCGTTAGGTTAGCTGACTAACGGCAGAGCGGGGACTGGACTAGCGCGGATGTAAAGCATATACAACATCTACTAATATATATACCAATATATAGTATTTCGCTCAAGGCGTGAATAAAATGCAACATCACAGAAATGTACAGCATCACAGAACAATACAGATATCTGGAAGCCCCGGGTTTCACAGAGCCGCTGCTGAAACCCGACGTTCCCCTGGTCGTGTGGATAGCCTGTGCAATGAAAACCTAGACCCCTACGGGCGCGGCAAGTCACCCGCCAAAACCTGAAGCGAGGCAGCCCCCTTCAGCACCGTGAATGGACCACCCAGCACTTCACGGAATCCGGTAACTTGGGCACCCCTCCTGGGCCAACCTGTACCCCCTACGAGTGCGGCGAATAGCCTGCCAATTCCAGACTGAAGCCCCCTCCGTCCCAAAGCCATGAGATGCGGGCTTGTTGCCCTCCAGAACCCGGCTATCCGTGCACTCCACCGCGGGGCAATCCTAGTACAGAAAGTAAAATATACATACACCGGGTACATCGACCGCAAGCAGGTCGTGCCCCAAAAGAATAATACAAACAGGCAGTGACGGCAGTCCACATGTCGGACGCTCGCCCCGCAATATCAAATGTACATAATACAACAGCACTGTACTAGCATTGCATCCAGGCTATCCCCACGACCGATCCGCAACATCACAGCATAAACATAGAACATCAACGTGAAAATCACGTTCGCAAATCCGTCTAACCGGGCTATAGCAGTTAGACCGGATTTACCGATCAAGTGACATTCACGGTCGCAGATATAATGTAAATACTGTGAAATAATGTGTTTAAAATTTTCCGATTGACCAAAAATTAACAAGTGGGCCCCCAATCAAAACTGTAGCACTCACAGAAAACCTGGGCCCAATTTTAACATTCCAAAACCCCTAATTTCAGCCCATAAGCCCACTGAAAAAAAATAATCACACGATCCCACAATACTGCGGCGGAAGCGCGGCCAAAATGGGGTTTTGGCCGCCCTTCCGCGGTCGTACGGATGAGTCATGTCACAAAATTTTTGCAGTGTTCTTAGAACTCCCTGCACATCATTCTGAGACCACCTGAAAAATTTTTGGACTTCAAAAAATTTCGACAGAAACTGATGTGCTAGAAAAATACAGTTTTTGGAAATTTCGGTCGATCGGAAACGCAAACACATCAAACGAAGCTAGGTAAGGTTAATGGCCTGGCTCTGATACCATGTTGCGCCACGGCAGTGCCCCGGCCTCGTACTCGAGGCCAAAATGCGGAATCAAAAATTTTCCTTACTCGGAAACCGGCGCTACCGCGGACAAAGAAAACCCGGATCGTTTACCATTAACCTAATGCTAGCAATCAAGAGATAGGGTGAGAAGTATACCGAGTGATCCGAGTCCTCCGGTCTTCTCTTCATCGTCCCGATCTCCCGCGGAAAGTCTTGTCTCCATATCGTCGCCTCCTCGCCGGAAAGGGCACCACATCGCCTGCGTCTTTTACGGGCTCCCGCCTCAATACCGAGGCAACTCGAGCATGAAGCCGGCAACTCGACATGCTCAAGATATGCTGTAGAATGTGTAGTGTAGTGTCTCACTTGGGTTTTGGTTGCCTTGATGGAGGAAATGAGATAAGAAAAATGGTGCTTGCATTTTTCTAGCATGAATGAGATCAAGAAGATGAAACTCTTAAGAATGAAGAACTCTCTCCTTCTTCTTCTCTCTTTCTTTTTCTTCTTCTCTCTTTTCTTTTTCTCCTTCTCTCTTTTCTAATCAAAAACTTATCAAGTAAATGAGAATGGTGGAGGAGGTAATAGGAAGCATGAAGGGAGGTGATGGTAGGAGCACAAGTGGTGACCATAGCCAAACATAATCATTACAAACTTACATCAACCCTTCTTATCAATTCTAATCAAGATAAAGCATGAAAAGATCAAGGAAAAGAATGGCATCTAAAGATGCTATCATGATAAATACATTTGCAAGAAAAACCTCCACAAAGTGTAATTTGCAAAACTGCAAATTACCCCCTCCATCGGAAAAGTCCGGCCGGGAAAGAACAAAGGAAAACCGGCCGGAACGGAATGCAAACTGGCAACTCCAGAAAACTGGTCCCGTAATAAATTACAGGAAAACCCCTATACTGTGCATACACACCCGCATCTGTATTCCGTCCGGATACAAATGCAATGAGACAAAATCTACACTGTACTAAACTAGGACCGGCTTAAACCAAAACCGGCTAGTAAAATCCGTTCGATCCTGATCCGTGCAATACCGCACGTATCAGATCGAACCCTGCCATATAACTATACGGCTACTAGTACAAAACTGTCCGATCCTGATCCGTGTAATACCGCACGTATCTGATCGGACCCTGCCATATCTCCATACGGCCTCTACAGCGTTTCGCCCGAAAGCTTGAGTAACTGTAAGTGTGGTGGACTCTAAAGACTCGTCAATACTATGGCTGTGGATTTAACCACTGGCACGTCAGAGGTATAAGCCAATACGTGACGGGCCACCAGCTATTGACCAAAAGGGACGTCGATGAGGAAGCTCACCCCGACACCCAACTGAGCCTGTCAGTGACAATATACGTACAGTCCGGTCCGTTCGTCTATGAGCATCGCATGTCGAGCCTAGGGGGTTGGTAAAAGTCAGACCCCCAAAAGCGGTACAAGTCGTGTCGGAGTGTAGCCCAGAATGCCCTGAGATACTACTGGAATACCTACCAGTAAATCTCCTGCCTCGGCCGAGGGCTTTGCGTAATGGCTCTCCTAGACACAGCGCGACCTCACCCCCAATACCGGGAGAGACGAACCCCTGAAGATCCGCTCACTGCCTCCATGTGGCTCGGGACTGTACCCAACTAAAACCTGTTTGCACGACTCCTTTGAGCCGTGGTAGGGTAGTAATCAAAGCACAGTGGGAACTCACACGAGACAAATGACGATCCTCAGGTCGAAGAACTAACCTGTACACATGTCACCAGGGAACTGCTATCTGACGTCAGGTATAAGCCCAACTAGCAGGTTCCCGGCGAGTCCTGTCCGGTGTACTCATAACCCAATGAGCACCTGTATACATCTTAGATGAACCAACTGACACCAGTGGCTTGTGAGACCGGCCACCGCCCCTCGTCGGGGTCTCGACTGTATACACTAGTCTACTGATGGAGTATCGATGCCCTGTCTCGAAACTCCTACGACTAGGGACCTTTTAAGGATGTGCTTATAGACTACCAGCTCCCACGTATATGATCGCCATCATACTGCTGGCAGTGAAGCAAGAATCCTAGGGGCTCTATCAACGTGTAATAGCGACATGTCAGGTCACCTAAAGCAGTACACGATGATAAAGATAAACCAGATAGCATACTATCATCTCGAGTAAGACTGTCCTACCGGGATAGGTCCTCTCTCAATCATTGCAATCACATGCCGGTGATCCAATAATTGACACTGAGGGCACTATCTCCAACAGACCATACATTGATACGGACTGTGGGGTCCTTAAACTCATGGACTATGACGTCCTTAACCTTGACCGAAACGTCTTAAAACTAACAACGGACTATGACGTCCTTAACCTTGACCGAGATGTCTTAAAACTAACATCGGACTGTGGAGTCCTTAAATCCACGGACTATGACGTCCTTAACCTTGACCGAGATGTCTTAAAACTAACTTTGGACTGTGGAGTCCTTAAATCCACGGACTATGACGTCCTTAACCTTGACCGCAACGTCTTAAAACTAACATTGGACCGTAATGTCCTTAAACTACCTATTGACCGCAATGTTACTAAACTAAATAACAGGGCTCCCTTAATTGCTCTCTTGTTGGATCTAAACGATCCCGTTAAGTTGATCTTAGTCTAAAAACTAGACTGACGTATCCTAAACAAACGTTTAAGTTGATCTTAGTCTCAAATGAGGTTAACGTATCCTTAAACCCAAACCCCCAAACCCAAATCTAAGATAAATACGGATTTGGACTAGTCCACGCCCTACGGGCGACGACATAACTCAGTCTCCGTATACAATCCACGGGCAACTAAACACAAAATAAACACACACGACACGAAGTGACCATCTGGAGAAGGAGAAAGTGGTTACCACAGTGCGGTAGCGTAATTAACTGCAGGGGCTTGCGCCTGCAGGAAAGAGCGTCTCCACAATCAAAAACCCCTCAAGTGAGGGGGAATCTGAAGAAGTCTGCTACATCGGACGCATCCGTTTAAACCTTCGATACACGGTGCCATAAATCAACTTGGCATCTTCGGAGAGGTAGATGGATAACACCAATTAGCATCTGCCCCGAATCTCAGGTAAGACGAGCCTACGCGGTCGCGTCTCTGTATTCGGAGGGAAACAGAGGGTTGATTTTCTACTATCTGGAAGATCAATAGTGATATTGTTCTTGACTCGCCACGTTTTTAGTAAAATGGATTTTTCAGAAAACAGTAGTGGGAGTATGGTAGAACTGGAAGTGATTCCAGAACCGCAAACGATTACTGAAAATTTGATAAGAACCTAAAGATTCAATCTGGTTTGACATTCCATTGGCCACTCCTCAGATATAGTGGGTAACCTCAGGCACTCGAGAGGTACTTCGGTATGCTCAAGGACGGTGACAGGGAGGTTCTTGTTTACACAGACTTACCATTGCTGTTGTTCCAGACTGTGAGACCCGGCAGGAGGATGAGTATAGCGTCGTTCTAAACTAGCTTTAGAAGTGCACGTGTATTTGACTCTGCCAGAGGGCTGTCGTAGTCAGTGGGAGCAGCGGAAGCATAGTGGACAAGTAGCTTCTATTTATCGACTAAAGCAGATATAGCGGAGATAGATCATCTATTTCTGATGTGGCAGTCATAGGTTTGGCTTCATCAGAATAGTGATGGATCTGTTAAGAAGGTAGTAGGGTGTGATGTCCTGGTATTTAGATGACATACACAGAACAGGAAGTGAAATTCTTATACTACGATCGGTTATACTTTGGTTGTCACACAGTGGTTTCTCCACATAGGATATAGATATAATATCAGACATTCTGGTTACTAGATCTATGGTTTTAGATCTAGATTTGGGTAGTTTCCCAATCTGGGTACTTAGACAGTATTCTAAAAGTATTTAGAATGGACGACCCCTGGCACGGTAGTATACCTACAGGTGATAGAGTCACCCTCTCTAAAGGTGTCTTACAGACTAAAGGGGAGAGGGATGTGCAGGATTGACATATCACTTGCTTAGGCAATTGAGTCAATCACGAGATGTCAAGTACCACACCAGATGTTGTTTTTTCACTAGATGCAATAAGTTGATATTAATCCAATCCTGGAGAAACATTCGGAAGCAGTTTTAGAACATAAGTGGATGTTCTAGGGATATGATAACGGCATCCTCCTTTTAGGAGACGGTTATCATTTCAGGCTTCCAAGGTGACCTGGATGACAGAGTGACTGTCAGAGTTATAGTTTTCCCTCTGACGAGGGGCAGTATTTTGGACAGGTGGTCCAAGTGGATACTGAGGGAGGCATGGCGCAGGATACTGATTAATTTCAGTTGACGATACAATCTAAGAAGTTTGGATTTGGAGTTCATTTATGAACTAGGTCCCATCAGACATCCAGACATATTCTAAGACAGGTATTGCTTATTTCGGGAGATGGCTTTCTCCGCGAACTTGAGATAAAGAGAGACATATAAAGAAACATCAGGGCGGATCCACTCACTGAGGCTATTCCTCGAACGCAATAGTTTCACAAACGGGCTTTGTGAGACTGATTAGTAGAGGAGTTGGGTGTTCGGTATCACACGGGCTATGAGTATGCGACATCGCAATAATTATCCTTGAGTGCAAGTGGGAGATTGTTGGATATAGTGCCCTTAGAGTCAATTATTGAATTACAGGCACGTGATTGCAATGATTGAGGGATGACCTTTGGCGGTAGGACAGTCTTACTCGAGATGATAGTATGCTATCTGGTTTATCTTTATCATTGTGTATATGCTTTAAGTGACCTTACAGGTCACTATTACACGTTGATAGAGCTCTTAGGATTCTTGCTTGATGGCCAGCAGTATGATGGCGATCATATACGTGGGAGCTGGGGTCTATAAGCAATTCCTTAAAGTGGTCCCTAGTCGTGGGAGTTTCGAGACTGGGCATCGATACTCCATTAGTAGACTAGTGTATACAGTCGAGACCCCGACGAGGGACGGTGGCCGGTCTCACAAGCCATTGGTATCTGTTGGTTCAACTAAGATGTATACAGGTGCTCATTGGGTTATGAGTACACCGGACATGACTCGCCGGGAACATGCTAGTTGGTATTATACCTGACGTCAGATAGCAGTTCCCTGGTGACATGTGTACAGGTTAGTTCATCGACCTGAGATCGTCGTTTTCCTCATGTGAGTTCCCACTGTGCTTTGATTACTACCCTACCACAGCTCAAAGGAGTCGTGCAAATAGGTTTTAGTTGGGTACAGTCCCGAGCCACATGGAGGCAGTGAGCGGATCAGCAGGGGTTTCGTCTCTCCCGGTATTGGGGGTGAGATCGCGCTGTGTTTAGGAGAGCCATTACACGAAGTTCTTGGCCAAGGCAGGAGATTTACTAGTAGGTATTCCAGTAGTATCTCAGGGTGTTCTGGGCTACACTCCGACACGACTTGTACCGCTTTTGGGGGTCTGACTTTTACCAACCCCCTAGGCCCGACATGCGATGCTCATAGACGAACGGACCGAACTGTACGGATATTGTCACTGACCGTCTCAGTAGGGTGTCAGGATGAGTTCGCTCATCGACCTCCCTTTTGGTCAATACCTGGTAGCCCGTTACGTACAGCTAGTATCTCTGACGTGCTAGTGGTTAAATCCACAGCCAAAGTATTGACGAGTCTTTAGAGTCCCCCACAGAAAGTTTCTCAAGTTTCGGGCGAAACGTTTTAGAGGCCGTATGATATATGGCAGGGTTCAATCATATACGTGCGGTAGTGCACGGATCATGATCGGACGGATCATACTAGTGGGCTTTGGTTTAAGCCGGATCCTAGTATTAGATTTGTTGGATTACTTTAGTCTCATCGCATCCGCATTCAGTCGGAATGCGGATGCATGTATGTATATACAGGTGAGGGGTATCCTTGTAATCCGTCACGAGTTTACTTTAGATGTTGCCGTATCTTTTTATTGTTGTAAACATTTGGATTAATGTTTACAAATGGAAATTGTGAGCTAGAAATCATCATAAGGTGCAATTAATGTGACATGGACTTCATTAGTGACTCATGGTCTCTTTTCTTGTGCTAATGTCACATTATTTGATTGATTTTGTGTTGATATGATGAGAAGAGAGAGAGAGGGCAGCCAAGAGGAAGGTTTGGTCTTGTATTTTTCACTTCTCACTCTCTCATTTTCATCTTAAGAAACACATAAGAAAAAATGGCTCTTCTTCTTCTTCTTGCTCTAGCTCACAACCTCCATTAATGGCTTCATCTTTTACCTCCATCCATACACTCTCATGTGATGAGAATCAATAGATGCAAGAGACAAAGTGATCACACACATTTTCTACTTCACCTTGGATACGTCGGCTAGAGAACATCGTGCCCGAGTTGCTTCGGATGAAGCGGGAGCCCGTAAAAAGACTCGAAGATGTGGTGCCCTTTCCGACAAGGAGATCGAGATCGGAGATGCCGCGAGGAGCTTGGGATGGTCGCCAAAGACCGAAGGACACGGATCGATCGGTATAGCCTTTCCAACCCTTCTCTTGTTTGCTAGTTATAGGTTAATGGTTCGATCCGGGATTAAAGTCTGCGATAGCGCCGGTTTCTAGTTTAGAAAAAGTTTTCGTTTCCGCATTTTGGCCTCGGACAGACGGCCGGGGCGCTACCGTAGACTTACACATGTCAGTGGCACTAGCTGTACGTAATGACTACCGAGGTATCTGTCGAAAGAAAAGTCGGCAAGCATGCTCATCCGTACCATACAAAGTCTATCAGTGACAATCACCGTACAGTCTGGTCCCTTCGTCTGAGAGTGACGCATATCGGGTCTTGGTTGGAATCCGTTAGACCTCTAATAACCCCATAATGCATGTTGATATCAAGCTCATAACCATCTAAGAAACTACTAATAACACTTATCAGTAAATCTCATCTGCCCTGACCAGGGACTTATGGTTATAGTCAATTATGCACAAGGCGACATCAATTCTCTATACTGGGAGAGTCGAATCCCTTCGATCGCTCACTGCTTTCATGTGCTTCGGAACTATACCCAACTAAATTCTGTTTGTACGGCTCTTTAAAGCCATGGCAGGGTAGTAATTAAAGTACAGTGGGAAGACATACAAGACACTATGATGATTTCAAGTCTACAGACTATCCTGTACTCATGTCACCAGAGAACTGCTATCTGACGATAGGTATAGTTCCATCTAGGAGTTCTCGGCGAGTCTGTTCAGTGTACTCATTCTCCAATGAGCATATGTATACAATCTTTGGTGTCAAAAACCAATTGCTATGGGACCAACCATCTCCCCGATCGGGGTCAAGAAACGTATACACTAGTATACTCTGGAGTATCGATACCCAGTCTCGATATTCCTACTGCTAGGAATATTTAAGAATGCAATTATGGACTACCCAAGCCCCACTAGTATGATCCGCATCAAAATCCTGGTAATCAATCAAAGATCCTACGGACTTTATCAACATGTGTTAGAAATAAGACAAAGTCAAACTAGATAGCATACTATCATATCGAGCAAGACTGTCCTGTATATGTATCCTAGCATCCATTACAATAATGGCCTCTAGGGAATACATATCCTACAATCTCCCACTCGCACTAAGGACAGTTATTGGCATATCACATACCTAACATTTCAAATAATCGCTCGAACTGCGCTTGAGGGATGGCCTTTGTGAATAGATCCGCTGTGTTTTCCTTTGTATCCACTCTCCGAATCTCGATCTTCCGGTGATCAACTATTTCCCGGATCAGGTGGTACCGCCTCAAGATGTGTCTAGATTACTGATGGGACCATGGTTCTTTCGCTAACACCATATCCCCATTGTTATCACAATACAAAAGTATTGGATCAATAATGGTTGGAACTACTACAAGCTTAAGATGAACTTCTGCATCCAGACCACTTCTTTGGCAGTATCATTAGCAACGATATACTCAGCCTCCATCGTTGAGTCTGCAATGGGGTCCTGTTTGGAACTCTTCAACAAACCGCCCCTCTATTAAATGTAAACACATAACCCGAAATATACTTGTTGTCATCTCTGTCACTTTGGAAGCTTGAATCGGTAAAGGCCTCTATTCGGAGGTTGCACCAAGAACATCTCTTTAGTCCTTCTTAGGCACTTAAGAATGTTTTTCATAGCAATCCAATGCTTCTCCTCTGGGTTCGATTGATATCTACTTACCACACTAAGTGTGTAAGCTACATCTGGTTTCGTACATAATATCGCATATATTATAGACCCTACCGCCGAAGAATAGAGTATGATACTCATGCGAGTCCTCTCCTCATTAGTCTTGGAAGACATCTCTTTGAGAGGATGATTCCATGACAAGCGGGTAAATTACCGTGCTTGGAATCTTCCATACTAAAATTCTTTAGTATGGTATCAATGTACCTGGACTGGGAAAATCCCAACGTCCTTTTAGATCTATCCCTATAGATCTTATTTCTCAGAATGTAGGAGAAATCACCCAGGTCTTTCATGGAGAATTTCTATGACAAGAAGAATTTGAACGATTGTAGCAAAGGAATGTCATTTCCTATCAGGAGAATGTCATCAACGTACAATACGAGGAATGTGACAGCACTCCTTATAATATTCTTATAAATACAAGGTTCATCTATATTCTTGATAAAGTAAAACTCTTTGACCGTCTCATCAAAGCAGATGTTCCAACTCCACGATGTCTGCTTTAATCCATAAATGGATTTAAGCAACTTGCACACCTTCCCTCTGCTTCCACTGTCTACGAAACCCTATGGTTGATCCATATAAATGCACTCTTCTAAATCACCATTTAGAAAAGCAGTTTTAAGGTCCATCTGCTAGATGTCATAGTCATAGAAGGTAGCAATGGCAAGTAGGATCCATATGGATTTAAGCATAGCCACTGGAGAAAATGTTTCTTCATAGTCTACACGTGCTCTTTGACGAAAACCCTTTGCAACAAGTCTAGCCTTATAGGTTTCCACCTGTCCATCTGTACCAATCTTCTTTTTGAAAATCTACTTGCATCCAATGGGTATTACCCATGGAGGAGCAACGTCCAAAGTCTATATTTTTTTAATGTACATGGATTCCATTTCGGATCTAATAGCATCCATCCATTCACAGAGTCCTTACTTGTGATGGCCTGCTGAAAACTAGTAAGGTCATCATCTTCTATGATACGGTCATCTCTATCACCGTTTGTGAGAAAACCATAGTATCTTTCGGGTGGATGAGAATGCCTACTAGATCTGTGGAGTGACTGAGGTTCGTCAGGCTCTATTTGAATTTGTGGTTCAGCCAAATCTTCAATTCTAGAATTTCTTCCAGTTCTACCGTGCTCCCACTGATTTCTTTTATAAGAAATTCCTTTTCTAAAATGGTGGCATGTCGAGAAACAAATACCTTTTGTTCCTTGACGTGGTAGAAAAGATACCCTAAAGACTTCTTAGGATATCCCACAAACTTGTAAAATACTGATCGTGCCTCGATTTTTTCCGGATTTTTCTTTTTAACATAAGCTGGACAACCCCATATCTTAGTAAACTTAAGAAATGGTCTTTTCTCTATATCTTATATGGAGTCTTAGGCACAAATTTGGATGGAACCTGATTTAATAAGTATGCTGCTGACTCTAGCGCATAGCCCCAGAAAGAAAGTGGCAACTCAGCATTACTAATCATAGAACAAATCATATCTAATAGGGTGCGATTTCTTATCTCCGAAACACCATTGTGTTGTGGTGTATATGGAGGAGTAAGCTGAGAGAAAATCCTACTCTCTTTTAAGAACTCAAGAAACTCGGTGCTTAAGTATTTCCCATTTCAATCAGATCGAAATATCTTGATACTTTTGCCCGTTTTTTCTCTACTTCATTCTTGTATTCTTTGAACTTCTCAAATGCTTCGGACTTATGTTTCATCAAGAACACATGTCTATACCTTGAGAAATCATCGATAAAAGTAATGAAGGAGTACCCGCTTCTCGCATGTGTAGACATTGGACCACATATATCACTATGTATGAGTCCCAAGAGTTCAGTAACTCTTTCTCCGTGTCCTGTAAATGGAGTTTTGGTTATCTTACCTTTGAGACACGACTGACAAGTTGCATAAGATTCATATTCGAACGGATTCAAATATCCATCTTTATGTAACTTGGTCAATCTGGTTTCATTGATATGACCAAGTCTACAATACCATAAGAAAGCTTCATTCATTTCTGAAGTCTTTCTTTTGTTAGTATGTTGGATTTTGAAAATTGTGTGTTGATTTATAACGTATATACTATTATTTAGTGTACCAGACCCAATCGACTCTTGATTAAGGTGAATATTCATAACATTACTTTCCAACGCAAAATTATATCTTTCTTTAAGTAATAAAGCAACTGATATAATATTACACGGTATTGTTGGTACACAATAACAGTTATGCAAAATCAAAATTTTGCCGCTCAGCAATCCAAGATGATAATCCACAACCGCAACAACTTCAACACTTGCGCCATTTCCAATTTTGAGGGTCATATCATCTTTCTTCAAAAACATGCTACTTCTCAATGCCTGCATACAATTATAGATTTAGATCCTGATCCGGTATCTAATACCCAAGAGGCAGAGTTTACTAAAAACAGTTTTCGATTACAAGCACACCTAAAACCGAAGTATCACCATACTTCTTGTCCTTGAGGCTGGCTTTAAAAGCCTTGCAATTCCTTTTTCAATGCCCTTTCTTGTGACAATAGAAACATTCTCCCTTTTCAGCTTCCACATCCCTAGTCTTGTCCTCGCCCCTCACTTTCCTGACACCTCCGTTAGTCTTGGTGGGGTTCTTCCTCTTTTTTCACTTAACCTTAGCCTTAGACATAGAGGAAGAAGATTGCCCAACAAGCAAAATGGATGCCTTGTCCTTTTTCAAGGTGCTCTCTGCACTCCTCAACGTATTGAGGAGCTCTGGAAGTCCACATTCCTGTTTGTGCATATTGAAGTTCAATATGAATTGAGCTTAGGTGGAGGGAAGGGACTGCATAATTAGATCGACATATAATTCATTGTCCAACGTACATCCAAGGTCTGCGAGCTCTTCAATAAGACTAATCATATTCAGACGTGGTCCCCAACAGATGATCCGACAGCCAATCTCGATTGAAACTGTTTCTTTAAGGTCTCATATCTTGCGATACGAGACTGTTCTCCATACAGGTCTTTATAATGGAAAAAGATGGATTGAACATCCATCTTCTCGTGCTGCCTCTGCAGTTCATTGTTCATTGAGGCCAACATGAGGCATTTAGCCGTTGCACAATCTTGATCCCACGTTTTGCGGACCTCAATGTCCACAACTGAGGAATCTGGACCAGGGAGTTGGGGTGCGGTAGCGGTGAGGATATATGCAACCTTAACATATATAAGGGCATTGGTGACATTTCTCAGCCAGTCTTTATAATTTGTTCCTTCCAGTTTATTTTTCTCAAGTAATAACTTAAGTCCTGTCATGGTCGCTGTCTGGAGAGAGAGAAAAGAAACACTCAGCACGCACTCATGCAAGATTAAATTAGTTTATTATCCTATCTAATTAGGATGGCTTCCACTGTTTAATCGAATTCTCCTTCAAACCTTAAAAGAAGAACTAGCCGAGATCATGTACACTCCAAAAGTTCGATATCTGTTCAGCCAGGCTAGTGTAAGTACTCCGAGGGAGGCTCCCCATGCATTCGCACAGACCTAATTAAATAACCTTGTATCCTAAGAGGAATAACCCTATAAACACCTTTCTAGTCACTTAATAGATTAGTTAATTGTGAAGTGAAAATCTCCCGGGAGTAACTATTACTCACAATGAGAATCAGGACCCAACTATCACATATAAGGTATGCAATCACATTAAAAGTCTCAGCACTTGAAACCCCCGATATGGTTTTTGCCCCTAGGACCTTAGGACCTTGACGAATGATCAACAAATCAAAGATCCCTAGTCAAGTTCTACCCGTCATTTCGTGACTAATTTAGACCCACCAGCATGGCTTTTAATGAACAATCAACAAAGTCGTACAAATGTCCTAACTAATCGCATCTCATACGGCAAACAAGAATCACTTAGCTACTGTACACTACGTCTTGACGAATAATCAATAAACGCAGCACGAATACTAAGTACTCTACCCGTCTGAAATTACGGAGGGCTATGGCTGGTTTTGATGAAAACCATTAAAGTAATGAACTTGATATCGTTGAAAGAACTGAGTAGTTTTGAAAATGAGTGGTTTAGGCTCCGTTTTAAAAACAAGTTTTGAAGAAAACCGAGTGGTTTTGAAATTTGGTTCTAACAACATCATTTTAGGTTTATTCCTTTACATTAATCAAAATAATATAATCTCATCAATTAAGTTGCTTGTCACACCAGAAACAACCAAAATAGAATGCAATTATATGTCATCTGCATTCGCCACGGGGTTTCGGGTCTTCACCGTAAGGTTACTTAACTTACAGCAGGTCGGACGCAGGGCTAGCGCAGATGCAAATCATATAGAAGCATTTATTTTATATAAATCATCATCACAGGCATGTAATCATATTATAGACATGCGGTAAACAACAACATAATGGAATAGCGGATATACTAGGAGCCCCGCGTTTCGTTTGAGATGCAAACGAAACGTGACGTTCCACGGTCGTATGAATAGCCCGTACATAAACGATCCAAGGCCCTTACGAGCGCGGAGAGCCACCCGCCAGTTCTGGAAATGAGACAATCCAGCCTTAATGTCATGAGGAGGCAGTTAATTATATGTATACCCTAGAGGCCATTACTGTACATGCGATGTATATTGTAGTGGATGCTTAGACATATATAGGGAGGACTTTCTTGCTCGACATGATAGTATGCTATCCGGTTGCTCTTTATCTTAACATGTACACCGATTGTCTCTATGTTACGTGTTGGTAAAACCTTTAGGATGTGTACTTGACTACCTGGATTATGATGTGGATCATACTAGTGGGACAAAGGTAGTCCGCGAGTACATCCTTTAATGTTCCTAGTCGTGGGTGTATCGAGACAGGGCATCGATATACCAGAGTAGACCAGCGTATAGCTTCTCGACCCATGTAGATGGGCGATGGATGACCCCATATCCATTGGTGTTTGACATCAGAGATGGTATACGGGTGCTCAGTGGAGACTGGGTACACTGGACGGACTCGCCGAGAACTCCTAGATGGTAATATACCTCACGTCAGATTGCAGTTCTCTGGTGACACTGGTACAGTTTAGTCTTTCGACCCGAGATCGTCAGAGAGTCTTGTGTGATTCCCACTGTGCTTTGATTTCCACCATACCACGGTCAAGAGATCGTGCAAAAAGGTGGTTTTTGGGTACAATCCCGAGTCACATGGAGGCAATAAGCGATAGGAGGGGATTCGTCTCTCCCGGTATAGGGAGTTGATGTTGCGCTATGCTCGATTGGCTATAACAGGAAGTCCCTGGCCAGGGCTGATTCGGAGATATACTGGTAAGTGTTATCAGTAGTTTCTCGACCCGTTATGATCCTCACATCGGCATGACTTATCGAGTTACTGGGGTCTGACGTTTACCACCCCTAGATGAGATATGCGACATATCAGGCGAAGAGACCGGACTGTACGGTAGCGTTACTGATTGGATTCGCAGAAGTATGAGCAGTCATGCTTGTTGATCTTCTGATCGCTCAATACCCGGGTGGCCATTACGTTTAGCAGACCGCTTGCAGCTTGTGGGTGTTCGATATGATCATCACCTACTGCCGGCGTATTGATGAGTCTTTAGAGTCCTACAGAGAGGTTTCCTGGCTCAAGCGAAACGGAGTAGGAGCACATATGTGATATGTGCGGGACCGAGATTAATACGATATGTGATACCGTATTCCATTCTCGCGATTTGTGTTATCGGTCGGTTATATGTGATATAGCTGGGTTATCGAATCAAGTGTTGATTCGATAAGTTGATACACATGGTATTAGTCGGTTATATGTGATATAGCCGGATTATTAAGTCAAGTGTTGATTTGATAATTTAATATATAATTATATATTTGATATATTAACATACATTAACTAATACATGCTCACTTATGATTTGTTTTCTCACTTGATTTGTGCACATTGTATATATGTGATATATATTAGTGTACAACATTATGTGTCATGTTTGATGATACATGAAACAAGGGTGTGTGTGTGACTTACACCATGCTATGTATAATGAAGGGTTTTTATTTATTTTGGTAAATAAAAAATGGTGGCATTTTTGTCATGGCAAGAAGCTTGGAGAAGCTTGGATTGCCATTGACTTAGTCCACAACTTTTGTTTTGCCTAAGATATTTATTAACCCAACCTTTATCCTAGTTATGTTTAAGTCTCTACAAAGGTTAGTATATGATACTAATTCACCCATGGTTGCAATTAACTAATTGATTTTTATCATAAGAGTTTTCTTCGTCTCCTTCCTCAAACTTTCTAGCTTCAATGGAAATGAAGAAAAATGAGTGAAAAAATTATTTCTAAAGTGAGAAAAAATCCTACTTCATCATCCTCTACTACTAGCCATTTAGTATAGGGTGTTTGATTCACTAATTCTATATTAGTGAAGGGGTAGCTTGGGTTAGTGTCTCCTCGACGTAGATCATCTTCGGCCTCGAAGACTTCGTGCAAGCTTGCTCATTTCTTCAGGAGAACCCTTTCAAGAGTTCGGGTGTTCATGATTTGCAGCGAATGGACTACTACACGGAGTATTAGAAGTGATGGACCGGTCTACAAAGGTTGTATTCCTCATTCACTTGTATGTAAAGAAGTTTACATATCGTATCGTCGGATTTTCTAGTAAAGATTCTCGGGTTAGGGTTAGCTAGAATGGCAAAATTTTGAAATTGGCATGGACGATACCTCCCGAAACCTTGCTGCCGTGCTAGGAAACCCTGCAGTGGTATCAGAGCCAGGCTAAAAAATTAGACGATGTTTTTTAGATTAAGAAACCGAAACGACTCCGAAACTTGAAGCATTGCAACCCAGTTTCTGTAGAATTTAAAAATTCTTCAAATTTTTTTTTAAACAACTACAGAATGTTGTATGAGATATAATATGAACACTGTAAAAATTTGAAGCAATTTGGGCATGATATGGCCGGCCACATAGGCATAAAAACCGGCCACCTCGGGTAGATTTTGGAATTTTGGCTTCGAATTTTTTCTGTGTTCCAGTCTCTGGGTTTTGGTGTTTCAGGTGTTGTTTGTTTTTGCTAATTTTGCATGAGATGTGATCTTACAGTATAGGCAATTCAGAGTGTTTTGTATTCGTAGTTTTAATATTGTTTCGGGTATTCACATGTTGTCTAGGAGAAGTTAAAAAGTTCGAACGAATTTCAAAAACCTATTTTTCCAAGTTTAATGTATTCGGAAAAACATGCAAGTAATTCTGTGAACCCTCTAGAAGAATGAAACCCTAACTCGACATAATGATCATGGAACTGCTTTCAAACCTTAGGATTTGCGGCAGTTCCGCGGTGCCATTAATGAGGCCTGGGTCTGCCCTTCTACGGCTGGTCCATAGGTACTGTGGCATATTCTGGGTATTATTAAACTGTGCTCAAGTGTTGAGCTCTCGGGGAATTGTGGGGCTGTGATGAATCGATCGAAAAGTTTAACGTCGTCTGGGTATCATGTGATGAGATACAATACTTGGAATCCACAAGAAAACTAATTTGAATTTTATAAATCTAGCAATTTAGTCTCATTTGATCGGTTGTCACGGAATTTTGATGCGATCAAAAGTCCGTCGCAATCATGTAGCGTATGCGGATACTCGCCGGGTAACCTTATTAGATAGCCATGCCTCATAGCCCCGACCAAGTGACTGTAGGAGAATCCCGTTGCCAAAAGCATCCTTCCGGGTGCTCGTGGCTGCGGTGTTCCGCCTTAGTACACTTCGTCGACGGCATCGGGGGTGCGGCCGTCTATTAAAGTTTCCGACGAGCATTCGATCAGATTATCGGGAATCTTGTTGAATTACCGGACAGGTTATTGAAAAGTGTTTTCAATATCGATACTAAAATGCAGGGTTTATAATTGTCAGGCATGTGATGTCTAAGAAATTCATTTGTTGGGCATGAAATCCAAAGTATGAGATACATTGGGTTTATGATGTATAAGGTGGTTACGGATTCTAATTGTTGTAGTTTTTCACTTTCTTTTCTACGACCGTAAGTGTAATATGTGGTGTATCGCCGGTTTCGTTGCTATACGTCAACGAAAATTGGGATACGCATATTTACTTACGTTGATGACATGTGATATTTTGTGTTGCTGTGATATGTTATATTGGATCGTCGTGTTTTGAATAGCCGGGTTTTTTTTTATGTAAGATGAGAGTTTTTCATTTTCATTCATGTAAAAGCTTGTATGTAATATTCTTATATTGGGGCACTTCCGGGTTGAGGATGATGTCACCATTGATGTATATTATTTACTTTTCCGCATTAGGATAGACCCAAGGCGGGGAGCACAAGTAACCGGGTTCTAGGGTCCAGTGGGAGACCATCTCGAGGAGTCGAGACCGGGTCTTCTAACTCTAGAATTGGTAGGGTTGCTTGCCGCTCTCGTAGGGGTCTAGGGATGTGGGTTTGGCTATTCATCGTGACCGTGGAATCCGTGTTTTATACTGGCTTAATTTAAAACACGGAATTCCTAGTATATCTAATATTTCATATATGTTCTTCTGCTTCGATATTCTGTGATGTGATCACTTTATATGATGAGATAGATACTGTATATAGTATATGTGATATATTATATAGACATTGCTTATGTTTTACACCCGCGCTAGCCCTGCCCCGCTCTGCCGTTGGTTACCTAACCAAACGGTGCATGACGGGACATCGAGGCGAATGCGGATGGCATAAGCGTACGTTGTATTTATCTGTGATGCTTAGGTAACTTAAATGATGGGACTTCATTAATGAGATTAATGAAAGAAAATAAACCTAAAAGATGTTGTAGAATCGAATTTTCAAAAACAGGTAGCTCTAGTTGTTGCTTTGCATAGCGGTATTCCTTGTAGAATATCCTGCACCTTATTCGATAAGGAAAGAGCCGAGATCCCTTCACCGGGAGTGACCTCTTTAGCAATAACTGGCTGATGCTACAGCCCTCGGTTTCTTGTTTTGATTGCTTTTCAAGTTCTTGCTTTGCATAGTGGTATATTGAATATCCTACACCTCATTCGACGAGGAAAGAGCTGAGATCCCTTCACCGGGAGTGACCTCTTTAGCGAAACTAGCAAAAGCCTAAAAAACGCTCCATTTAAATCATTTGATTCTATAACGATATCAAGTTCATTATGCAAAAGGTTTTCTTAAAAACCTGTCGTAGCTCTCCGTCATTTCAGATAAGTACTTCATAGTATTCGTGCTACGTTTGTTGGCTTTCGTCAAGGCGTAGTATGCGGTAGTTATTTATGCTTATTTGCAAAAGCATATGATGCGATTGAGTTAGGGTAGTCGTGTGACTTTGTTGGCTTTCGTCAAGGGTCGTACGGGTGGGTTTAATTCAATCATAAAATGTACGGGTTGAACTTGATTAGCAGCCTATGGTTTGTTGGCTTTCGTCAAGCTCATAGGATGCTAGGGGCAAAATTATCAGGAATTTCAAGTATTGAAATTTACAATGAGATTGCATACCTTCTATGAGATAGTTGGATCCCGATACCTACTGCGAGTAAGAGTTACTCCTGGGAGAGCTTTGCACTTTACAATTAGCCGACTAAGTAGGTGTCTAGAAAGGTATCAACGGGGTTATGCCCCTGGGAAAACGAGGTTTATTTTAACTAGGTCCGTGCGAAAGTACGGGGAACCTCCCTCAAAGTACCGGCACTGGCCTGGCCGAAAAATTGGCGAACTTGTAGGGTGTAATTAATCCCGGCTAGTCTTTCCTTTTAGGGTTTGAAGGAAGATTTGATAAAAACAGTGGGAGCCATCCTGATTAGATAAAATAATAACCAATCTAATCTTGCAAGAGTATACGCTGAGTGTTTTCTTCTCTCTCTCTCTCCAGGTAGCGACCATGTCACGCCTTAATCAAGATAATAATATGGATGTATTGACCGAACCCGCTTGTTATACTGAGCCGGGGAACGTTGGTCCCGCTCCAACTTATAATTGTTATAAGACAGAGCAGGAAATAGGGGATTACCAGGATTCCCATGTCGCCTAAACGAAGAAAGTGCATAATGATGCATCTTCTTCGGGTGTGTTACCGAGAACTGTTTCTCAGTATCCTTTACGTCCTGGGTATGAGATACCGGATCAGGATCTCACAGATGTAATCTGTTACATGGGCTAAAGATAGGCAGAGAACTGAGAATGGGTGATAAGTTTTAAGAGTTAGAAATGGTGCAATTGTTGCAGTCAAGTTGTTGGCAGTTATCACCCTGTATTACAAAAATGCATTGATTCTGAACGAATGTTATTAGATATCGAACCTGATATACAATATCATATCAGTCTCTTTATTTAGTAAAGAAGGATATAATTTTGTATTGTTGGATAATGTTTTGAACATTTCCTATATCAAGAGTTGATCGGTTCAGGCACATTATCTAAAAGAATATACGTTCTAAATCAAACCACAGTTCTTAACGTACAAAACACACACAAGAGGAAGAGTTCAGAAATGAACGAATCCTTCTTGAGGCATTGTAGACTAGGTCATATCAATGCAACCCGGCTAGCCAAGTTACATAAAGATGCATATTTTAATCAGTTTGAATCTGCATCTTGTGAAACTTGCCAGTCATGTCATAAAGATAAGATGACCATAGCTCCATTATTGGAAACAGAGAAAGAGTTAGTGAACTCTTGGGGTTGATACATGATAATGTATGTAGGTCCCCTGTCTATACATGCCAGGACTGGTTCTTTATACTTCATTATATTCACTGATGATCTCTCAAGATTCGGACAAGTGTTCCTATTGAAACACAAGTCTGAAACTTTTGAGAAATTCAATGAATATAAATGCGAAGTAGAGAACCAAAACGGGTATAAGTATTATGTCCTTTGATGTGATCAGGGAGGAGAATACTTGAGTATGGAATTCCTGGACTATTCTAAAGGAGAATAAGATTCTCTCTCAGCATTACTCCTCTGTATACACCACAGTACGTCGGTTTATTGGGGCGGAGCAATCGCACCCTATGTGATATGGTGCGCTCTATGATGAGTACTACTGAGTTGTCTATTTCCTTTTGGGGGTTATGCACTTGGGAAGCTGCATACCTATTGAATAGGGTTCCAACCAAATCAGGTTCCTACCACTCCATATGTGATATGGTATGGGAAGAGTCCATATCTTAAGCGAGTTAAGATTTGGGATTGTCCGGCCTATGCCAAAAGCGAAATCCGGACAAGATCGAGTCAAGGTCAGTTCTGTGGAAGTTTGTTGGATATCCCAAGCATTCCCAAAGGAATATCTTCTACCGCACCGAGGAACAGAAGGTGTTTTATTTCTCGGCATGCCACCTTTTTAGAAAAGGAATTTATTTTGGAAACAAATTTGTAGTCATGAGGTAGAACTGGAAGGAGTTCCATCTATACAAACTACAGCTGATGATTTGGTAGAACCGGAGGATTCAATAGTTCCCGACGAACCTCAGCCTCTCCACCGATCTGGTAGGATTCCTCACCCACCTGAGAGATACTTCGATTTTCTCTATGACAGTGGGAGCAAGGATTGCATTATGAGATGATGACCCAACTAGTTTTGAGCAGGCCATCAAGAGTGGGGACTCAGTGAGAATGGCTGGATGCTAAGCGATCTGAGATGGAATCCATATACACCAACAAAGTATGGACTTTGGTTGCTATATCTGAAGGGTTAAATCCCCATCAGGAGCAAGTATATCTTGAGAAGATTACTTGGTGTACATAGAAAAGTTGAGACTTTCAAAGCTAGACTTGTTATAAAAGGTTCTCGTCATCGACCAGGTATGGATTATGATGAAACCTATTCTCCAGTGACCACTTAAGTCCATCCGGATCCTACTTGCCATTGCTACATACCATGACTACGATATCTGGCGGTTGGGTGTCATGACTTCTTTTCTTAATAGTGATTTAGAAGAAAGTGTCTATAAGTACACAGCCAGAGGGCTTCGTAGACAGTGGGAGCAGCGGAAACGTGTGCAAGTTTCTTTACGGGTTAAAGTAGGCATCGCGGAGTTGGAACATCTGTTTTGATGTGGTAGTCAAAGTGTTTGACTTCACCAAAATGGTAGATGCACCTTGTAAATACAAAAAATGTTGTAGAGAGTAAGGTGGTCTTCCTCGTAATGTACGTGGATAACATACTCTTGATAGGAAAGGAGTTTCCTATGCTACACTCGGTCAATCTCCTCTTATCACATAGATTCTCCATGTAGGATCAAGGTGATACCTCGTAAATCCTGGGTTTTGGATCTATGAGATAGATCTAAGTGGATGTTAGGATTCTCACTAAGTGTAGTGGGATGGTATCAATCGATCCTAGGGAGAATCACTGGATAGTTTCCAGGGTGGTAAGCTCGACTGAATGTCATTCACAGGCATTGTCTTTACCCTCACTGGAGGGACGGTATATTGGAAGAGTTCTAAGCTAGATACCGTGGAAAACTAGACGATAAGGGTTGGATACATCGCTACCTACGATACTACCAAAGAGGCAGTCTGGGTGTATTAGTTCATGAGATGAACTTCGTTCCTACCATTGTGTGACAATGGAGTTGTGGCTTATGCCTAGGAACCCCCGTCCCATCAGTGATCCAGACATATTCTTAGGCAGTATCACCTGATCATGTGTCACGACCCAAAAGAGCACGTGACTGGCCCTTGAACTATATGAAGTCTATAGGACTCCATCTGATCCAAGTAAGCCAAAAGCCCAGAAATCTAAAACCAATTTAAGGATAAGTGAAATACAAGCAATATACTATACAATGCCGAATGGCGAGGATCAAAATTCAAATGAAAACCCAGATAAGCATGAAAACTGTAACACTACTAAGCACGACTCTAAGGTCGAAATAATACATCACTAGTGTCTGAATCTGAAACAATACACAAGGTTTTGGTTGATGGAATTTCTAGATACAATGAATAATACATGTACAACGGCGGTCCTGATACAAAGAACCCACCTACCAAGCAAATCACCCGCAAAGGAAAGCAGTGTACCAGAAATGCCGCTATGGAACCTGTACGGCAAAACCCTGCAAGAACTGTGGCACAACGGGGGTGAGTTGCCAACTCGTGAATAGAAAATATCTACAAGCAGAAATTGAATGCAAGACATAATCCTAGGTCAATACGATCAGTATATAATATAACCCTCAAAAGTAAGTCTGAAGCATGAAAATGAGGCAGTGTAACATCTAATCATATAGGTAGTGCCATCTACTCGTGCCAGTGCCTCAGATAATAACATGTCATAATGTAAGGTATGTCTGCATGAAGTAAACATGATGAAGTATCAATGGATATCAATACACATATATTAGCGTCCCATTCCACTAATATTGGTGTAAGGGTATATATAACAGCGCCCTCGTACCCTGTTATATATACAAATGAAGTGTGATCAATGTAGTCAAGTCTGTATGTAATCAATGTATGTATGTAATCAATGTCTGTATGTAATCACTGTCCACCCGTCACCCAATGAAAATAAGCATCATGCATGTAAATGTGAGGATATAATCTAATCATGGAAAACATCATGAAACCCATGCCTAGCATCGACACGTAAATCCTCATCTATCGGGCTTCGTCAGTCCGGATCAGCCCACGAGCTATGTCTGCAGAATCGGCACACGGCCCCGGCAGTACGCTCATATCTATCCATCGACTCTGGTCAGTATCCTCCGGATAACTGCCAGGTCCAACCAATCACCAGTAGGTAGTAATCCCTCTGCCAGGCTCACCGTCTACTACACAGCGAAACCGTTCTCGCCCCGGGGTACCATACCGGGTCCACCATGTACCCGTAATCGGCTTCATCCAACTCCTCGATTCGGGTTCATATATATCACTCTCGCACCGAGAAAACACATGGTGGACGCACCGAAATATCATATCAAGGGAAACCGGGTTTTTAAATAATTAACTATTTTCTTTGAAATATCCACGGTTCCCCAAATCCAGAATAAACATGGAAACAACTTATCTCAATGTGTAATCTAAGCAAGTATGAGTATGTGACATCTAAATGAAATGCAAGTATAACAGTGTATCATGCAACATGGAATTAATAGTATGCACATACAAGGTCATATCCTGATGCAATAATGCTACTGTGTAGTGACATGGCAATTATCGATGATGAAGTGTGTGAGCCGGCGAGTAAGTGTACGTGGAACATACGCATCATCGATAATGGTGCTAGTGCCCTAGCAACATGATAGTAATATAGCAATCAACATATGCAAAGAAATGTGAATAGCATGAATATGCGGAAATAGAATAATTAACGCAACAGTAAAGAATCTACACCCATATTCATATGTCATGCAGTTATGTCATTTGAAATAAGACGAATCAGGATTTTTACTAACAATAAGGGCTACGGTGTTTTTAAGACATTCCCGATTCGTAGTTTTGAAATAGGTATGACTCGGGTCTAGTCTAACATCTACTATGCAAACTACAGATCTAAGTATCAAGTCAAACGGGAGGGGTATAGAAACCACCTAAATCTGAGTCGATATATAGATATAATAGTCGGTGATCCCGCCTCAATAGTATCGCGTACGATACAGTATATCATATGACATCCTCAAGTCATGAGTGCGGATCTATCATCAATATAAAGCTCGTACGGTAAATCGTCATACGGCATCCCAATAGCTGGGTACGGGTCAGTATCACATTCCTCTCATCAAATATCAGGTATCATTATCATCATATCACATAATCTGGGGTACAGATCTAAGTCTAGTACAAATCAATACCATCTATATAAGTATGAAAGCGGGGGTAAAACACATGCCCAACGGCCCGCTAAGATCATATGTCGTATCGCAAGTACGAATCACATCACCTCACCGATCTCACGGCACAATACCCAAAATCATCGACTCATCTCCAATGTCATCCAATATCATCATCAACACTGTGTAAGTATAGTGAATATGCAAGGGTGCGCGTGTGGGTGTAAACCTATTCTAAGGTTCGCGACTATGAACTATACTAGTTTTCTTTTAACCCTAAGCTATCCATAATACAACTAATGCAATATCCATGACACACTATAACTATCAAACATAATATATAATATACCAACTACGGACTGCGGGGGTGCTATACGCCATCCACCCGACTTCCCCCAGTAGATATAATCTGCTCACCTTGCGTCTTCATTTGTCGACGTCGCCGGGCGCTCGCTTGTCATCCCGAAGTCTTCATAGGTACCTACACGTCAAAGTATCGTAATGCGTATTAAAACCAAATCAAAGCTAAAACGGCACACTAAACCTTAAACGATACGATAAGGGGCCTATAGGTTAGAACCTATGGGCACGCCTTCAAAACCATCGATCAGTCCTCGATATCATCGTATAAACGCCAAATAGTCGAGGTAAAACACAATACACAATTTCAGAACTAAAAATACGGAATACGGAAACACGAATCCAAAATAGCAACTAAGGAAATAGGCTCCAGATTTCACGCTAGGTCAAATTAGACAAATCTATACATGCCAGGGGCCTAATCTACACATGTAGGAGCAACAGAACCAGAACGAGGCAAAATGGTAGGGTCCAGGCCGCAATTTGCGGCCAAACAGGACAAATCTGCGGCCTGAAGAAGGAGTTGGGGGCTGGGGTTTTGTGTGATGGTTCCTGGGTGCCTGCACATCTCACTTTCCAATCAATTTTATTTTAGGATGTCTCGGGTGATAGCAAATCTCATATAAGCTTCACAGATTCCATAAACTTTCCGATATCGGTTTCTAAATCCGTATTCTGGGCCTTAAGTCTCAGGCTGGGGTCTCAATTCATACACTAGGGTGTTTACATAACCTCTACTGAGCTCAACTTCACATCATAACTCAAATTTTCCTCAAACCCTAACTAGGTTTTCCTCAAGTCCACAAAATCAAACAATATCGGTTCTAAACTAAACATGGGGTATAAGTAATACTAAAACTAAGCTAAGGGTTCAGAAAATACCTCATTTGGCAACTCAAGAATTTTCTTGAGTTGCCCCTAGTGGCCAAAATCCTTTCTTCCTTGGTCCAATGTGTAGATCTTGAGCTTGTGCACACTTTTAATAAAATGAGAGTGGGGTTTTGGAGTTGTTTTAGAGGTGATTTGGGGTATTGAAGAGGGGAGGTAGGGTGAGGAGTAGGAGCAGCAGCAGCAATTTGAAGGAGAGGGAGAGAAATGAGTGAAGGGAATGAAGGAGATGGCTAAGTCTTTGGGTCAAAGGAGACCATACCTCTCTCTCTCACCAACCTCAATATAAAATTCCATTTTCCATTTCTTTTTCTTTTCCTTATCTTTTCCCTCTAATTCCTTCTCACTCAAATAGTAAACCCAGAAGGAACATGGTGGAAAAATGCACAAGTGTAAGAAAAGATGATATGTGCATGTTTTGCACAAATAGCTAGAAAAATCGATTAACGATTTTTAATCGCGATTAACACTAAATTAGCATATAACTAATCAATTAAACTTAGAAATGGCATAATTCTCTAAATTACCCTATTTTAAAATTTTCCATAACTTTTCCAAAATTTTCCCTATTTATTTGGATTTAAATATACCGAATTATTAAAATATTCAATAAAATAATATTAAATTATAAATATTCCCTAAAAATAATATTTTTATTATTTCGAAATGTTACAATCTACCCCCCTTAAATAAATTCGGTCCCCGAATTTAAATTTAAACCCCCAACTACTAAAACATTCAGTCAAAATCCAAGTTGTCGGATACGTGATAATCGAATCACAAAATCACAAATCATAAATACCGTCGTCGGTAGTCCCTCCTTCAAAGTCAAGAAGGTATCGGTGCATCCAATGCTAGCAGCACAAGATATCCACTTGCCTCTTGCTCACGGTCTGGCGTCCTCTATCTCTGGGGTCCGTATCTTCTCTGCGGATTACCTATCTCGCAATCAATCGGCTCATCGGCCCTGTCAGGTGTGCTAACGGGGACGATTCCGTTCTGGCACTTCTCTAGTCATCTCCCGGTCACTTCTCTAGTCATCTCCCGGTCAATCATCACGACCACTCGTAAAGAAGCAAATCGTTGGCGTCGGCCTCTGGCTCTCTGAATGCACGTGACACATTCGATCCTGGGTGCAATTATCATTGCAGTAGTGTCCTGGAAAGAATCCCGCTCAAGGTCTCTTCCGATCATGCCTATGCCGAACTGTACGGAGGCTGGCTCTCTTGCATAAGCTCTTCTCACTCGATGGACATCTGTGTCCTCAGCACAACATTTTCTCGGAAATTGGTCGCATCCCAACGCCTCTGTAAGCATATCAGGTCTCTAGCCTCGACAGAAAGTAATGACAGCTCGTCAGCGTCTCGCACGAACCTCTGGTTCCACTTGTCTCTATCGTCGTCCACTATGACGTCACGCCATGCTATCTACGCACTGCACTGTTCTCGGCCACGGTCAATCCGAAGTCTCTCGCACGGACTCGAAATCGCGTACTCTGTATCTTCACCATTCTATAGAAGATGTCTGGCCGAACAGGTCCTCGGGAACGCATCCCAACCATCGGAGGAATACTCAATACTCTTTCGTCCTTGATCAATTTACAACGCATTTGGGTGAGGTCCTTTATCCGAACCTGGTCAATTACCTCGTCGACGATGCCGAACTCTGGCCTGCTGGGTGTGCGCAATATGACCACTCCTGGGTCTAGGTCTTCTCGTATCGTATTCCAGAAAGGTCCTGTCGAGGTCTCTCTCTCAAATCTCATTCCTGCCGAATTGCCCGGAAGTCATCATCCATTGCTGAAGGTAATTCTTATTCCGGAACGGCTGCATACTTATCGCGCCTCTTTCTGGAAGATGTATCCATATACAACGCCTCTGCGTGCGTATCGCATCTCTGATGTCAGCAGAGTGGGACATCATCTCACCGAAATCTCTTGCGAACTCTTTACTTCACTCTGCTTCAATGTCGACTGCCTCGGACTCGTCTCATCGTGGCTGCACGGACTGCGCTCCAACGGCTATCCTCGTATCTGGAGTCTCCCAAGAAATGTATCTCACCACCTAGCATCCGAAGGAAGTCGAACCATTCGATCGATTCGTCAAAACCTCTTAATCCCCCAAGAGCTCAACATCTTGGGTATAGTTTAACAGCATCGAGTATATACCACAGCATCAACGATCCAGCCTTAGAAGGGCAAACCCAAGCCTCACTAATGGCGCCGCGGAACTGCCGCAAACCCTAAGGTTCAAAGGCTTTCACACGGTCATTAAGTCGAGTTAGGGTTTCATTCTTCTAGAGGGTCCATAGAATTTCCTGCATGTCTTTTCGAATACTTTAAACTTGGAAAATGGGCTCCTGACATTCGATCGTCTCTATCGACTCTCAACGTCTCCGCGTGAAGTCATCTCTAGCTGGAAGCAACCTATCTGATGACCTCGCATCGGTAAGCGAATGAACCGCACGCCCTAGTCATCCACCCTCGGTGACTAGCGACCGTCCATCATATCTCTAAGTATATACTCGTGTTGTAGTAGCTCCAATCATCTGGGCGATATCTCATCATTTGCAGCAACAACTGGCTCATTCATCTGTACACTGAACAGCGCCTCAATCTTCCAGGAAAGGCAATACATTGGCGGTCATCTCTAAATCGGTCTGCTCTAGACCAGAGTAAGACTCTCCGCACTGAAAATCTTCAACTCAACTGGGCCTGCTCTGGCACATAAATCGGACGAATCACCTTCGTCTCTCAAACCGGGTAGACTCGCTATCATCTGTCTCATGTCTGTCTGGAAACTCCGGCGATCTTAGCTCGTAAGCTCCAGAAGCGACATCCTGTCAATCTCAGCAATAGCTGTTTCATCTGTCTGCACGGTAGGCGACATCATAACCTCTGAGGTATGTTGTACATCAACAGTCCTCTCTCAACTGACAGCTCTAACAATGGCCCGATCATCCGGTGCAAAACCAAGCACTCGCCTCCACTAGAGGTCACAATCACCAATACTAACTCGAGACGTTCCCATGTCACCAGAAAACACAATGGTCGGCCCTCGTACCAGACGAGCTCACACCGACCGTAACCCTAGCAGCAGCCCAAACTGCACTTAAACATGGAGACAGGAACCTCAATCGAGTATCGAAGAGAGCAGATCAATGGCAAGAAAGAGAACAACAGATCCAGAGTGGATACATGATCATAAGAAGGAACAGCATCAATAAAGGTATGATCATGAAACTAATAGTATCGAGGATCTCAAATGGATGTATAATCATGGATATGAAGAGAATCACTGATCTCGAAAATATGTACATCCTAAGGTTCCTTAAGCGGAGTGGCGTGTCGTAATTATGCCGCGGAATATACCCACTGTACGTCACTCTACTTTAGTCACCTATTCTATCAACCAAGGGTTATCCTATGCGACGAAAGTTCGGGTCTAATACCCCCTCGACTAAGTCTAAGTTCCGTAAGGTCAAGCCTAAGTTCCGTATATATATAGACGCCCTAGGCTCCACATAGTCAAACTTAGACTCGAACCAAGGTTAACCTAGCGCTCTGATACCAACTTTGTCATGACCCGAAAGAGCACGTGACTGGCCCTTGAACCATATGAAGTCTATAGGACTCCATCTGATCCAAGTAAGCCAAAAGCCCAGAAATCTAAAACCAATTTAAGGATAAGTGAAATACAAGCAATATACTATACAACGCCGAATGGCGAGGATCAAAATTCAAAAGAAAACCCAGATAAGCATGAAAACTGTAACACTACTAAGCGCGACTCTAAGGTCGAAATAATACATCACTAGTGTCTGAGTCTGAAACAATACACAAGGTTTTGGTTGATGAAATTTCTAGATACAATGAATAATACATGTACAACGGCGGTCCTGATACAAAGAACCCACCTACCAAGCAAATCACCCGCAAAGGAAAGAAGTGTGCCAGAAATGCCGCTATGGAACCTGTACGGCAAAACCCTGCAAGAACTGTGGCACAATGGGGGTGAGTTGCCAACTCGTGAATAGAAAATATCTACAAGCAGAAATCGAATGCAAGACATAATCCTAGGTCAATACGATCAGTATATAATATAACCCTCAAAAGTAAGTCTGAAGCATGAAAATGTGGCAGTGTAACATCTAATCATGTAGGTAGTGCCATGTACTCGTGCCAGTGCCTTAGATAATAACATGTCATAATGTAAGGTATGTCTGCATGAAGTAAACATGATGAAGTATCAATGGATATCAATACACATATATTAGCGTCCCATTCCACTAATATTGGTGTAAGGGTATATATAACAGCGCCCTCGTACCCTGTTATATATACAAATGAAGTGTGATCAATGTAGTCAAGTCTGTATGTAATCAATGTCTGTATGTAATCACTGTCCACCCGTCACCCAATGACAATAAGTATCATGCATGTAAATGTGAGGATATAATCTAATCATGGAAAACATCATGAAACCCGTGCCTAGCATCGACACGTAAATCCTCATCTATCGGGCTCCGTCGGTCCGGATCAACCCACGGGCTATGTCTGCGGAATCGGCCCTCGGCCCAGGCAGTACACCCATATCCATCCATCGACTCTGGTCAGTATCCTCCGGATAACTGCCAGGTCGAACCAATCACCGATAGGTAGTAATCCCTCTGCCAGGCTCACCGTCTACTACACAGCGAATCCGTTCTCGCCCCGGGGTACCATACCGGGTCCACCATGTACCCGTAATCGGCCTCATCCAACTCCTCGATTCGGGTTCACATATATCACTCTCGCACCGAGAAAACACATAGTGGACGCACCGAAATATCATATCAAGGGAAACCGGGTTTTTAAATAATTAACTATTTTCTTTGAAATATCCACGGTTCCCCAAATCCAGAATAAACATGGAAACAACATATCTCAATGCGTAATCTAAGCAAGTATGAAGGTATCAATGTATGTGTACAAGTATGAGTATGTGACATCTAAATGAAATGCAAGTATAACAGTATATCATGCAACATGGAATTAATAGTATGCACATACAAGGTCATATCCTGAAGCAATAATGCTACTGTGTAGTGACATGGAAATTATCGATGATGAAGTGTGTGAGCTGGCGAGCAAGTGTACGTGGAACATACGCATCATCGATAATGGTGCTGGTGCCCAAGCAACATGATAGTAATATAGCAATCAACATATGCAAAGCAATGTGAATAGCATGAATATGCGGAAATAGAATAATCAACGCAACAGAAAAGAATCTACATCCATATTCATATGTCATGCAGTTATGTCATTTGAAATAAGACGAATCAGGATTTTTACTAACAATAAGGGCTACGGTGTTTTTAAGACATTCCCGATTCGTAGTTTTGAAATAGGTATGACTCGGGTCTAGTCTAACATCTACTATGCAAACTACAGATCTAAGTATCAAGTCAAACGGGAGGGGTATGGAAACCACCTAAATCTGAGTCGATATATAGATATAATAGTCGGTGATCCCACCTCAATAGTATCGCGTACGATACAGTATATCATATGACATTCTCAAGTCATGAGTGCGGATCTATCATCAATATAAAGCTCGTACGGTAAATCGTCGTACGACATCCCAATAGCTGGGTACGGGTCAGTATCACATTCCTCTCATCAAATATCAGGTATCATTATCATCATATCACATAATCTGGGGTACAGATCTAAGTCTAGTACAAATCAATACCATCTATATAAGTATGAAAGCGGGGGTAAAACACATGCCCAACGGCCCGCTAAGATCATATGTCGTATCGCAAGTACGAATCACATCACCTCACCGATCTCACGGCACAATACCCAAAATCATCGACTCATCTCCAATGTCATCCAATATCATCATCAACACTGTGTAAGTATAGTGAATATGCAAGGGTGCGCGTGTGGGTGTAAACCTATTCTAAGGTTCGCGACTATGAACTATACTAGTTTTCTTTTAACCCTAAGCTATCCATAATACAACTAATGCAATATCCATGACACACTATAACTATCAAACATAATATATAATATACCAACTACGGACTGCGGGGGTGCTATACGCCATCCACCCGACTTCCCCCAGTAGATATAATCTGCTCACCTTGCGTCTTCATTTGTCGACGTCGCCGGGCGCTCGCTTGTCATCCTGAAGTCTTCATAGGTACCTACACGTCAAAGTATCGTAATGCGTATTAAAACCAAATCAAAGCTAAAACGGCACACTAAACCTTAAATGATACGATAAGGGGCCTATAGGTTAGAACCTATGGGCACGCCTTCAAAACCATCGATCAGTCCTCGATATCATCGTATAAACGCCAAATAGTCGAGGTAAAACACAATACACAATTTCAGAACTAAAAATACGGAATACGGAAACACGAATCCAAAACAGCAACTAAGGAAATAGGCTCCAGATTTCACGCTAGGTCAAATTAGACAAATCTATACATGCCAGGGGCCTAATCTACACATGTAAGAGCAACAGAACCAGAACGAGGCAAAATGGTAGGGTCCAGGCCGCAATTTGCGGCCAAACAGGACAAATCTGCGGCCTGAAGAAGGAGTTGGGGGCTGGGGTTTTGTGTGATGGTTCCTGGGTGCCTGCACATCTCACTTTCCAATCAATTTTATTTTAGGATGTCTCGGGTGATAGCAAATCTCATATAAGCTTCACAGATTCCATAAACTTTCCGATATCGGTTTCTAAATCCGTATTCTGGGCCTTAAGTCTCAGGCTGGGGTCTTAATTCATGCACTAGGGTGTTTACATAACCTCTACTGAGCTCAACTTCACATCATAACTCAAATTTTCCTCAAACCCTAACTAGGTTTTCCTCAAGTCCACAAAATCAAACAATATCGGTTCTAAACTAAACATGGGGTATAAGTAATACTAAAACTAAGTTAAGGGTTCAGAAAATACCTCATTTGGCAACTCAAGAATTTTCTTGAGTTGCCCCTAGTGGCCAAAATCCTTTCTTCCTTGGTCCAATGTGTAGATCTTGAGCTTGTGCACACTTTTAATGAAATGAGAGTGGGGTTTTGGAGTTGTTTTAGATGTGATTTGGGGTATTGAAGAGGGGAGGTAGGGTAAGGAGCAGGAGCAGCAGCAGCAACTTGAAAGAGAGGGAGAGAAATGAGTGAAGGGAATGAAGGAGATGGCTAAGTCCTTGGGTCAAAGGAGACCATACCTCTCTCTCTCACCAACCTCAATATAAAATTCCTTTTTCCATTTCTTTTTCTTTTCCTTATCTTTTCCCTCTAATTCCTTCTCACTCAAATAGTAAACCCAAAAGGAATATGGTGGAAAAATGCACAAGTGTAAGAAAAGATGATATGTGCATGTTTTGCACAAAAAGCTAGAAAAACCGATTAGCGATTTTTAATCGCGATTAACACTAAATTAGCATATAACTAATCAATTAAACTTAGAAATGGCATAGTTCTCTAAATTACCCTATTTTAGAATTTTCCATAACTTTTCTAAAATTTTCCCTATTTATTTGGATTTAAATATACCGAATTATTAAAATATTCAATAAAATAATATTAAATTATAAATATTCCCTAAAAATAATATTTTTATTATTTCGAAATGTTACATCATGGAGATGGTTGATCTCCAGGGGATCGAGGTTAGGAGAGTAAACTCAGAGGACAACACGGCGGATCCACTCACAAAGGCCTTTTCCCAAGAGAGACTTTTATGGGATGGTTGAGTATGAGATACTGCAACCACTGCTGATTGTTGGGTATTGGATACTACAACAGATGGCCTTAGTGTAAGTGGGAGATTGTTAATTATATGTATGCCCTAGAGGCCATTACTGTACATGCGATGTATATTGTAGTGGATGCTTGGACATATATAGGGAGGACTTTCTTGCTCGACATGATAGTATGCTATCTGGTTGCCTTTATCTTAACATATACACCGATTGTCTCTCTGTTGCATATTGGTAAAGCCCTTAGGATGTGTACTTAACTACCTGGATTATGATGCAGATCATACTAGTGGGACAAAGGTAGTCCGTGAGTATATCCTTTAATGTTCCTAGTCGTGAGTGTATCGAGACATGGCATCGATATACCAGAGTAGACTAGCCTATAGCTTCTCGACCCATGTAGATGGGCAATGGATGATCCCATATCTATTGGTGTTTGACATCAGAGGTGGTATACGGGTGCTCAGTGGAGACTGGGTACACTGGAAGGACTCACCGAGAACTCCTAGATGGTAATATACCTCACGTCAAATGGCGATTCTCTAGTGACACTGGTACAGTTTAGTCTGTCGACCCAAGATCGTTATAGAGTTTTGTGTGATTCCCACTGTGCTTTGATTTCAACCATACCACGGTCAAGAGATTGTGCAAAAAGGTGGTTTTTGGGTACAGTCCCGAATCACATGGAGGCAATGAGCGATAGGAGGAGAATCGTCTCTCCCGGTATAGGGAATTGATGTTGCGCTGTGCTCGATTGGCTATAACAGGAAGTCCCTGGCCAGGGCTGATTCGGAGATATACTGGTAAGTGTTATCAGTAGTTTCTCGACCCGTTATCATCCTTACATCGGCACAACTTATCGAGTTACTGGGGTCTGATGTTTACCACCCCTAGGCGAGATATGCGACATATCAGACGAAGAGACCGGACTGTATGGTAGCGTTACTGATTGGATTTGCAGGAGTATGAGCAGGCATGCTTGTTTGATCGCTCAATACCCGGGTGGCCGTTACGTTTAGCAGACTGCTTGCGGCTTGTGGGTGTTTGATATGATCATCACCTACTGCCGGCGTATTGACGAGTCTTTAGAGTCCTACACAGAAGTTTCCTGGCTCAATCGAAATGGAATAGGAGCACATATGTGATATGTGCGGGACCGAGATTAATACGATATGTGATACCGTATTCTATTTGTTGGATATAGTGCCCTCAAAGTCAATTATTGGATTGCGGGCACGTGATTGTAATGATTGAGGGAGGACCTATACCGGTAGGACAGTCTTACTCGAGATGATAGTATGCTATCTGGTTTATCTTTATCAAACGTGTACTGTTTTAGGTGACATGATATATCACCATTGCACGTTGATAGAGCCTATAGGATTCTTACTTGACTACCAACAGTATGATGGAGATCATATACGTGAGAGTTGGGTAGTCTATAAGCACATCCTTAAAAGTGGTCCCTAGTCACAGGAGTTTCGAGATAGGGCATCGATACTCCGGAGTAGACTAGTGTATACAGTCGAGACACCGATGAGGGGCGGTGGCCGGTCTCACAAGCCATTGGTGTCAGTTGGTTCACCTAAGATGTATACAGGTGCTCATTAGGTTATGAGTACACCAGACAGGACTCTCCAGGAACATGCTAGCTGGTTATTAAAACCTGTCGTCAGATAGCAATTCCCAGGTGACATGTGTACAGGTTAGTCTATTGACCTGAGATCGTCATTTGTCTCATGTGAGTTCCCACTGTGCTTTGATTATTCCCCTACCACGGCTCAAAGGAGTCGTGCAAATAAGTTTTAGTTGGATACAGTCCCGAGCCACATGGAAGCAGTGAGCGGATCGGCAAGTGATTCATCTCTCCCAACGTTGGGGGTGAGATCGCGCTGTGTTTAGGAGAGCCATTACACAAAGTCCATGGCCATGGAAAGTGAGATTTACTGGTAGGTATTCCAGTAGTATCTCAGGGTGTTCTGGGCTACACTCCGACACGACTTATACCGCTATTGGAGGTCTGACGTTTACCACCTCCCTAGGCCTGATATGCGATACTCATAAACGAATGGACCGGACTATACGGATATTTTCACACATAGGCTCAGTAGGGTTTCAGGATGAGTTCGCTCATCGGTTTCCCTTTTACTTAATACATGGACAGCCGTTACGTACATCTAGTACCACTGACGTGCTTGTGGTTAAACCCACTGCCAGAGTATTGACGAGTCTTTAGAGTCCCCCACAGAAAGTTTCCCAGTTCGGGAGAAACGTTGTAGAGGACGTATGGTTTTATGGCAGGGTTTGAACATACGCGTGCACTTGTGCACGTGTCATGTTTTGGAATGATAATACTAGTGGGCTTTGGTTTAAGCCGGATCCTAGTATTATATCTTGTAGGAATATTTTTATCTCATTGCATTTGTATTCGGTCGGAATACAGATGCGGGTATGTATATACAGTTGCGGGGTTATCCTGTAACTTATGGATCGCTTTTTGAAGTTGCCAGTTTTTCTCCACCCGTTTAAACATTGTCTTTAATGTTTAATATGTGCATTTCATTTTGGCCACCATTTCTTTTATTCTTGCCTTGGCCGAAATGAGGGTGTGGGGGATTCATTTGGATGAGTCATGGTTGCATTTATTGCAAGCATGGTTCATGTTAGTGATTCATTGTTTGCATTGATTGCTTTTGGATGCAAAAGGATATTTGTGTTGTGATATTTTGCTTAAGGTTACCATTTCATTTTCCTTGCACTCACCCCAACCATCCCTTGGCCGAGCACTGCATTGTGGCTGCCCTCATTTTTTTTTTGAGTGTGAAATTGATTCATTTTCACTGCAACAAAATTCCATAAGCTCATTTCATCTTCACACTACAAGTTTGGCAACTTCGATTAACCTTCACCCAATTGCTTGGGTGACTTGAGACAAAGTGTTCTACACTCACTCTACTTCAACCTTAGACATGTCGGCTAGCAAACTTAATGTCCGAGTTGCCTCGGTTTACAGACGGGAGCCCGTATAAAGATTCGTTGATGTGGCGCAACATTCGGCGAGGAGGAGACCGTAGATCGAGCGAGATCGGAGAGCAAGCTTCGTCGGTGCATCCGCAACAAGCTAGGAGCAGAGGTTAAAGACCGAAGGACATGAATCGATCGGTATAATCTCGAAACCCCTTTTTACAGTATACTAGTTTACGGTTAATGGAACGATCCGGGTTTTAAGTTTGCGTTAGCGCCAGTTCGAAAAGTTTTTTGTTCCGCATTTGGCCTCGGAAAGACAGCTGGGGCACTGGCGTAGACTTACATGGTATCAGAGCCAAACTATTAACCATTTACTAGTTGGTTTAGATAATGTTAAAATATCGAAACCGAAACAAACCCAAACATTGCCCCTGAACATCGTAGTTTTTGTTGTTTCTAAAAGTATCAAGAAAAATTATTTAAACATGTGCAGAAGACTACTGGGGAGACTACAAGACCACACCCCAAAGACGATCCCTACCCCTCAGAATTGGGCTAAGCACTTGCCCCCAATTTCCGAGCTGGCCAGCCTATTCTAGGCTTCTGGTGTTTGTGTTTTGGGTGTGGTTTGGTCTCTGGTAAGTTGGTTCAGTGGTGTTGTTTATTTGGCCCATTTTGGATATGGTTTTATCAGGTTGTTTGGGCTATTCGGGGGTTATTTCCGAGTCGATATTTTCTAATATTGTTTAAAGTTTGCAGTGCATTACATTACTATCTGTGACCGTGAATACCATTCGAGCGGTAAATCTTGTCTAATTGCTATAGCTCTTTTAGACGGGTTTGCGAATGTGACATTCACGTTGATGTTCTGTGTTGTGCCGTGATGTTGCGGATTTTTCGTGCTGGATAGCTTGTGTGCAATGGTAGTGCAGTTTGGATATATTTGTACATTTGATATCGCAGGACAAGCGTCCAATATGTGGACTGACGTTACTGCCTGTTTGTATATTATTCTTTTGGGACACGACCGGGTTGAGGTCGATGTACCCGTTATACATATTTTCTTTTCTGTACTAGGATTACCCCATGGTGGAGTGCACGGATAGCCGGGTTCTGGAGGGCAATGGGTCCGCATCTCATGGCTTTGAGAGGGAGGGGACCTTACTCTAGGATTGGTAGGCTATTCGCCGCACTCGTAGGGGGTACAGGTTGACCCAAGGTGGGGTGCTCAAGTTACCGGATTTCGTGAAGTGCTGGGTGGTCCATTCACGATGTTGAAGGGGGCTGCCTCACTTCTGGTTTTGGCAGGTAACTTGCCACACTCGTAGGGGTCTAGGTTTTCATTGCACAGGCTATCCACACGACCAGGGGAACGTCCAGTTTCATTTGCGGCTCTATGAAACCCGGGGCTCCCAGATTATCTGTATTGTTCTGTGAAACTTATTACTTTTCTGTAATGTTGCATTTTATCATGCCTGGAGCGATTATTTTATATTTATATATATACTAGTAATGTTGTATATGTTTTACACCCGCGCTAGTCCAGTCCCCGCTCTGTCGTTAGTTTAGTAACCTAACGGGTGATGAAGGGACCCAGTGGCGAATGGGGATGGCATATACGTACATTTTATTTTCGTTCTTTATTGGTGTGATTAATTGATGGAACTGCATTGATTCAGATCAATGCAAAACAAAACAGACCTATACAGATTTTGTTGGAACAATTTTCAGAAAGCTGTTATTACAAGGACGTTTTCATTTGTTTTGCATAGCGGTATTCAGTTATGAATATCCAACACCTCATTCGACGAGGCAAGGGCCGAGATCCCTTCACCAGGAGTGACCCCTTGGGCAGAGGTTTGCGTCAAGATAATAACTTCACTATAGTCGATTGCTTTTTGCTTTGCATCGTGATATTCAGTTTGGAATATCCTGCACCTCATTCTCTGGGGAAAGAGCCGAGATCCCTTCACCGGGAGTGACCTCTTTAGCAAAGGTTTTCGCCACTATATATTTGTAAGAGCTATCTGGTTCCTTCAACGATATCAAGTTCATTACGTTAAAGGTTTTTCACCAAAAACCATTCGTAACCCTCCGTCATTTCAGACGGCTAGCACTTAGTATTCATGCTATGTATGTTGGCCTTCGTCAAGGCATAGTGTATGGTAGCTATTTGTTACTTTTCTGTTGCATAGATAGATGCGTTGGTTTGGGACAATCGTACTACCATTTTGGCCTTCGTCAAGGGTATGTACGGGTGGGTTCAAATTAACCTGGATAATGACGGGTAGAACTTGACATGTGACTTATGATATGTTGGCCTTCGTCAAGGTCATAAGAGCATGGGGTAAAAATCACATCGGGAGTTTCTAAAGAAACTGAAACTTGGCAGGCATGCGCATACCTTCTGGAGTGTGATAATGTGAGTGGATTCCATCACGTTATCATGCGATGATAGTTGGATCCCAATTCTCACTGATGAGTTGGTTTACTCCTCGGGTGATCCCGACTAATTCTTCTTTCAGATTTGGAGGAGAATTTGAGGATACAATGGGAGGTTTCCTGATTAGATAAAATGATAACCATTTGATCCAGGTTAGAGTGCACGCAGAGTGTTTCTTTTCTCTCTCTCTCTTTGACAGCGACTATGACCCAACCCTAGACTATGATTCGGTAACCAAGTTAACTGAACTTTCTTAAAACACTGGCTTTTGGATTGTCTGAATTGCATACATCATTGCCACTCCTTCTTTTACCCTTTGGATTTCTCTAGAACACCTCATATTACTACGAACGTCCACTTCCATTGGATAAATCCATCGTATGGTTATATACGAACTCAAAGGAAGTTGTTCCAGATTCGAGGATGGATCTGGTTCTGGAGAGATAGACTAAGGTTTAATCAGTTGTCTTTTATCATCACCTTCACTCAGCTTGCGAGTACTCCTAGGATTAGGAGAGTACACCTAATATGCTTATTGGATCGTCTTCTTCCAAACCATAGGCAGGTGCCGAAAGGTAGGGAATGAAGAAAACCAATTAGCCTAACGGTAGTGTACAGAAGGTAATAAGTAAAGAAATATGGAGGGACTGGAAAGAGGGCAAAGTAAATTGCGAATGCTATTCACGACCAAACAAAGTATTTCATCACCACTCCTACTTCACCTTTGTATTTCTCCAGAACATCCCGTATCACTACGAAAATCCACAGTTATTTGGATAATCCATCGTATGGTTATATACAAACTCGATGGAACTTGTTCCATTTCGGGGATGGATTCTGGTTCAGGAGAAATAGAATAAGGTTTATTCAGTTGTCTTTTATCATCACTTTCTCTCAGGTTGCGAGTACTCCTAGGATTAGGAGAGTACATCTATTATGCTTATTGGATAGTCTTCTTCCAAACCATAGGCTGGTGCCGAACGATATGGAAGGAAGAAAACCATTAAGCCTAACGATGGTGTACAGAAGGTAACGACTAAAGACAAATAAAGGGATTTGGAGAGATGGCAAAGGAAATATACGGTTACAGTCATGAATCTGGATAATGGAAGAGGCATTACTAGGAATACCAGGATACCCCTTCGAAACATATTCATGTTTCAGTTTCACTGTGTATTGCTAATAGAAAACTGATTTCCCAATCAGTCCTTGCTCCATGGTATGTATTTACCAGGTATGATTCTCACATCTGTATGGTTTTATAGATGATGAGTGGGAGTAAATTATTGGGAATTAGGTAATCATCCTCATTATATCGGAATTCGTTGTAATTGGTGATATTTGAGGAAATTTCCTGGGTACAGTTTTCAACCTACGACGCACAGGGTTTGAGTTATTAAACTCAGGGGACTTATATAAAGTATTGTATGTTGTCCAGTGTCCATTAGGACAAAGGGGTAGGTCCTCGTACTATATTCTGTTTACTTGTGACTTCTCTAGTTTTAGACATGTGTTTCGTAGAAATACAAGGTCTTCGTTTTGAGAAGTTATAGGTACAAGAATAAAGTAAAGAACCAGGTGTAGCAAGTATCGGGATTCTTTAAGGTGATCGAAGATGTAGATACCTGTTTATGGTATTCAGTTGATAGTAATGTTTTAGAGAACTTGCTTCTCTTTCGGGTTACTCATAATTGGATAAACTCCAAAGTTGAGTAATGCTGATCGGCCTCTTTCCATTTAGTTGACATGCACTGGATACAGCTGCATGATTTGAATCTGGTTCCAATTAAATCAATGCCTCTATTTCTATATTGTTTATAGAATGGATCATATCTTAACGATGTTAAGGTATATGGAGTTGTCCGCCTTATGCTTAAAACCAGACTCTGGATAACTCAAGGCACGTTTCTGTAATGGCAGTTTGTGGGTTGACCTTGGCTTTGACGAGGGTTGACTTTCTACCATCTGGAAGATCAATAGTGATATTGTTCTTGACTCTCCACAGTTTTAGTAAAATGGATTTTTTCAGAAAACGGTAGTGGGTGTATGGTAGAACTGGAAGAGATTTCAGAACCGCAAACGATTACGGAAAATTTAATAGGACCTAAAGATTCAATCAGGTTTGACATTCCATTAGCCACTTCGTAGATATGGTGGGTAACCTCAGGCACCCGAGAGGTACTCCGGTAGTGATGATGCTCTATATTGGCGATCAGGACACGTGGCAGGTGACGTGTCCCAGGACTCAGAAGAAAGGGCCCACAGGGGCCGACCAGGCCACCCCCATACCCGACCTGCAAGCATAAGATGGCTTCCCTCAGAGCCCCCTGCAAATTGGCCGCCTCGGCCTCTCAGCTCGCCCCGAGCTACCATGGGACCAAGACTCCTCGGCCCTCCCACTCGTTCCCGAGCTCCCCTGCTGAGGCCATCTTCTTCGGTCCTTCCGACCGGACAACTCCACCACTCACAGGCGTAACCGCTGCTCTGCAAATCTCGCCATGCGCAGATTCTCCGCCGGCAACATCCCACGTTCCACGCCATCACGATCCCCATTAACGGGCGATCCGCTCATTACGCGGGCGTGACGTCTGGAGCGTAACTGCCGGTGAGATTCTCGCGCCTGCTGCTGCGTGCTGCCGCCACTAAATAAACCCCTATCACAGAGGGGTCAAGTAAGCTTTTTCTACCCCACTTAGCCGTTACTCTGCTCGGATCTTGTGCTAACTTGATCGTCGGAGGGTCCTCGGTGGTACCAAACCACCCCTGGACTTCCTTGCAAGTACTCGGTGCAAAATTCTTAAACAACCAATCTCCTCAAAACCCATTGAGACCCACACGTGACAGGAGATCACCTCCAACGTCCACCGGGAGATCGACGGAAGACAACATCTGACGGAGACCCGAAAAGGACCTCCATCAGTTGGCGCCATCTGTGGGAACCGAAACTCTACAAACAAACAAAGTTGGCCTTCCGATCTCCATCCACATGGCAAGCAATCACCCTGAAGATCCAAGCACCCCCACCGCCACCCCCTCAATGGAGGCACGGGTGAACCTCCACCGAATGTCATCAACCCCTCCGCCTGCAACCGCCTTACAAACCCAGCGGTCGCCGATCCCTCGATCCGTTCCAGTCAACCTCGAGGTCCCGTGTCGGAGAGCCTCGCCTCAGGCCTCGTCACAATCCTGTCCCTCGACGGGGTCATGCCCATGAGGCCCGCCAAGGCAGCACGAAGGCAACCTCACCACGGGGCCTAAAGGACCTCGCCGGAAGGAACCAAGACCCATCAAGAACTATGGTCATGACGACAAGGGGACATTCGAGCGCCTACGAGACTCAGCACCCTATGCCTACAATGGAGGCCAACGACCGCCCGAGCAAAATGGCCCGGGACCACGAGCCTATCACTTTTGGTGATGGGGATCTCTACGGCATGTCCATGCCCCACAATGTTCCTCTGGTGATCACGGCCCGAATCTACTGGTATGAGGTCCACCGGATACTTATCGAATCGGGCAGCTCGGCAGACATCTTCTTCCACGACTTCTTTCGGCGCATGGGGCTCACCCCAACAGACTTGAAACCGACCTCCAACGTCCTTTCAGGGTTCACCGACCACTCCATCCCGGCGGAAGGGGTGGTCACCCTGCAATTCAACGTCGGGGAGCCCGGCAGCACCCCGTACATTGCCTGTGGACTTCATCGTAGCAAAGGTCCCATCGGCCTACAACGTCCTCCTCGGCCGCCCGACGCTGAACTCTCTCCAGGCCTAGATATCGACCTACCACATGGCGATGAAGTTCCCTCTCGATCAGGGCGGGATAGGTCGGGTCTACGGAAACCAGCAGGTCGTGAAGGTATGCCTTACCGAAACATCTTCGTCCGAGCAGTCGGCCGACAACGCTGAGGTAAAGGACGACATCGAGGGTTCTCTGGACACCCGAGACGAGCTGAAGGAGGTCCGGGAGACGCCGGTTGAACCACTGACCGAGGTGCCCCTGGCAGAGAGAGAGGATGGAAAAACCGTCCAGGTCGGATCACTCCTGACAGGGACTCGGCGAGATGACCTGGTCGGTTTCCTCAGGAATAACTCCGACGTCTTCGCCTGGGCGCCTGCTGACATGCCTGGGATTGACCCTAAAATCATTTCTCACAAACTTGGGGGTCAATCCTGCGGCCCGACCGGCCAGACAGAAAAAGCGAAGCTTCGCCCCCGTCAAACAGAAGGCTATCGAAGATGAGGTTGATCGACTTCTCGCCGCCAACTTCATCCGGAATGTACCCTACTCGGAGTGGCTAGCAAACGTAGTTCTGGTCAAGAATTCAAGCGGAAAGTAGCGCATGTGTGTCGACTTCACCGACCTCGATAAGGCCTGCCCCAAGGACAACTATCCTCTCCCTCGGATAGAACAGATCATCGACAGCTCGGCCGGCCACGAGCTGATGAGTTTCATGGATGCTTTCTCCTGCTGCAATCAGATCCGTATGAATCCGGAAGATGAAGATCTTACCGCGTTCACAATGGACCGGGGGGTATATTGCTACAAGGTGATTCCCTCTGGCCTCAAGAATGCCAAGGCCACATACCAACGGTTGGTCAATCGCATGTTTAAGCCACGGGTCGGCAGGAATATGGAAGTCTACGTTGACGATATGCTCGTCAAATCCGTCTCGTCGGCCGACCATACCAGGGATCTGGGCGAGGCCTTCGAAGTGCTCCGCAAGATCAAGATGAAGCTAAACCCCGCAAAATGCGCATTCGGAGTCACCGGGGGAAAGTTCCTTGGTTTCATAGTCACTCACCGTGGAATCGAAGCTAACCCAGAGAAAATTGATGCTATCTTCAATATGGTCGCGCCCAAGACCAACATCGAGATCATGCGGCTCACGGGACGAGTTGCTGCTCTGAGCCGTTTCATGTCCAGGTCGGGGGAGAAGTGCCTCCCGTTCATCAAGGCTCTGAGGAAGATCCCGAGGTTCGAGTGGTCGGAGGAGTGCCAGGACGCCTTCGACCAATTGAAGAAGCACCTCACGACACCACCACTGCTCACCCAACCAGTTGAAGGAGACGAGTTGTCGCTGTATCTGGCGGTATCCGACCAAGCAGCAGGCTCAGTGCTCGTCCAAGTGGTCAGTGGAGCGCAGAAGCCGGTGTACTATGTGAGCCATGTATTTAAGGACGCGAAAACAAGGTATCCAACCATAGAGAAGATTGTCTTGGCCCTCGTGGTGGCCTCAAGGAAGCTGCGGTACTACTTCCAAGCACACACCATCATCGTCCTCACCGAGCGCCCGTTGGGGGCTATCCTTGCATCACCAGAATCCTCGGGCCGCTTAGAAAAGTGGAGGTAGGAACTATCTCAGTTTGACGTAAAATATCGCCCGAGGCAGGCCATCAAAGCGCAGGCCCTGTCCGATTTCATCGTTGAATGCACCGTCCCTAGCAAGGAACCGAAGTCCATGCCGCCCCTCGCAACTCAGTGTCCCATCGCGGAAAGGCCTGGCTCGGTTCCTGAGTGGGTCATCTACGTCGACGGGTCTTCAACCGAGGAAAGCAGCGGTGCCGGCCTCATTATCCGGGGCCCGAACGAGGCGTAAATGGAGTACTCTCTAAAGCTCGGTTTCAAAGCCTCGAACAACGCGGCAGAGTATGAGGCCCTCCTGGCTGGACTGCGCATGGTCACCGGGCTGGGACTGAAGACAATTCGAATCCGCAGCGACTCGGCCCTTGTCGTAGGCCAAGTGACCGACCGCTTTGAAGCTCGGGAGCCTCTGATGATGAAGTATCTGGACGAGGTGAGGAAACTTTGGAGGAACTTTGACGAAGTTCAAGTAGAACAAATACCCAGGCAGCTGAATGCCCAAGCCGACGCCCTAAGCAAGCTGGCTTCGTCATACTCGGCCAACAATAAGCGGTCTATCCTCTTCGAAAGCTTACCTCAGCCCAGCATGGAAGATGGAGGGACAACACTACACGTATATGTGGCGCAGGAAGGCGACCAAGATTGGAGGAAGCCCCTCGTGGAATTCCTGAAGGACGTTACGCTCCCAGAAAATCGGGGAGCCGCCCGCCGTCTCCGGGCCGAAGCCCGCCACTTTATCTAGAGCAATGGGAACCTCTACAAGAAATCCTTCACTCAGCCCCTGCTCAGTTGCATCGACCCCCACGAAGCCGACTACGTCCTCTGGGAAATCGATGAGGGGATTGGCGGTGCGCACCAAGGGGCCCGAACCTTGATTCAAAAGGCGTTACTCCAGGGGTACTACTGGACCACTGTTTATAAGGACGCCCATAAGCTTGTCAGAAGATGCAACAGTTGCCAGCTCCACGGTAGCATCCCTCGCCTCCCCGCTATCGAGCTGACCGCCCTAACATCCCCTTGGCCATTCGCCCAGTAGGGATTGGACATGATCGGCCAGTTCCCTACCGGTACGGGCGGGCAAAAATATGCCCTTGTCGCGGTAGACTACTTCACCGAGTAGATCGAGGCCGTCCCCATCAGGAAACCGGATGCCGCCACCACCATCAAGTTTCTGCAAAACAATCTGATACTCCGTTTCGGCATCCCGAGATGTATCATCACCGACCATGGGACGAACTTCGAGAACAAGAAAGTGAAGAACTTCTGCAAAGAATACCATATCCTCATGAAGTTCGCTGCGGTCGCACATCCCCAATGCAACGGGCAGGACGAAGTAGCTAACCGAGACGTCCTCCGAGGTCTCCGGACCCGCCTAGAAGGGCGACAAGGCAGTTGGGTCGAAGAAATGCCCCGGGTCTTATGGACCCTGCGCACGTCAAAGAAGACCCCCACCGGGGAAACTCCCTTCAGCCTCTGCTACGGGACCGAGGCAATGTGTAACGTTTTGAAAATCGTTTCGGTGAAATTTCGAAAAAACGGTAAAATAAGGAGGTTTTCTGTAAAAAGTCAAGATGCAAATATCTTTATTATAAAATTAAATATACATATTCTATCTATGTAATTGCTAGTATTTGGTGTTTATTGAGCCACTGGTGAAATTTTAAATTTTCTGAAAATTTTTCCGAAATTAATTATTTTAATATTATTTTAAGCCGTCATTAATACATTTAATTAAGGAAAATTACAAATTGGAATGAGTTGAAACAAATTTTGTGCATCATAAAACATTAAATAAAATTTTATCATGTGGTTTTTGAAATGAAATCGTTTGCCAAAACGGTTTAGAAAATATCGAAGAAAAAGGCTTTTTTTTTAGTGTAAATGGATGTTTGGGGTATTGTATTTATCATTTTCCATCACCCCACACCCATACCCACACTCACACACCCCCATTTACTTCTTCCCTTGGCTGAATCAGCAGCCCCCACCCTTTTTCCCCACTTGAATTTCAAAGAAAGAAAAGAAAAGAAAAGAAATGAGAATGGATAAAAGAGTTGACCTTTTGTTGACTTGGACTTTTCCCTCACCATACCTCACACCACACCCCCTCTCTCCTCTCCCCCACCTGCATTTGGCCGACCCTTTCCAGCAGCAGCCCCCTCCCCCTTTTCTCCTCTTATTTCTCTTCAAAAAATGCTTCAAAATTGCCTCAAAATCCATCAAAAAAATCCCAAAATCCAAATCCAACTCTTACCCATTTTAGCTTAGCCAAACAAGCATGGATTGTGGTGAAAAGAGAAAATTTTGAGAGGCTAGATTTCATGATTGATCCATAATCATGAGGTATAATTTAAACCTTATTCATATATTGTTGTTTAATTGCTTCTATGTTAACAAATTTGATGTTTAATTGGGTTTTATTGCAACTTTAGGAAATTCAAGACTAGGGTTTGAATTTAATTAGGGTTTTTATCATTAGTTTATGGTTGTAATGAGTAGATTAACATGTAATTGTATGCAAAATCTAGGTTGGTTGCTACTTGCTAATTTGTTAAATTAAAATGGTGATAATTTTGCTAAATTGCTAACTAGGTTTTAAAAAATTGTTTAAATATTGGGTTTAAAAATGTGATTAGGTTTTTCATGACTTCATTAACATTATAAAATATAGTTTAATACTTTAGTTCATGAAAATCCAAGCTAAATTGTTGTTTGTGCATTTTTGCTATAAAATTGTTAAATTTGGGTATATTGTAAACTAGAATTTTGGAATTTATGGAAATTGATGAGAATAAATTATAGGAATGGTTTATATGACTTTGTTATGATATTTAGTGAATATTGTGGCCGCTAGATTCGTTTAAACATCAAGAGGTTGTATTAAAGCGGTTAATTTTGCTTATTAGGTTTTCGGAAAAATAGCTTTAAAGAGAATTTGAAGTTTTGGTGATTTTAACCCTATTTTATATATATAATTAAGGTGTTGTGAAACCACGATTGATACGTTTGAGTTTTTCTCGATGGTTTGACTTTTGTAGATCGACATCGAGGGTTGCTTTAGCTATTCTTGCATGCGTAGCCGATAGGTTTTGAGCTTTGCGTGATACGCGTGCCGATTTGGTTTTCATATACCGTATCGATTTCGGATTTGGTTTTTATGTGATACGATACGTTGTGATATGTAGGTACCCCCATGTGGACTTCGAGACGACAAGCAAGCGCGTGGCGACGTCGGCACCGGTTAGCGAGGACCAGGTGAGTAGATTTATATCTACGGGGAGAAGTCGGGTGGATGGCGTTTAGCACCCCCGCAGTCCGTAGTGTAGCTCATATATATATGTTTATATAGGTGTTTTATGATACAAGAATGTTTATTCAAGTTATGTTTATGTGTTCATGGGTTACCTTTGGGTTAGTTGCGAAAACCTAGAGTAGTTGTTATACCTACATACGCACACACAGACTTGCATACTTTACTTTCTTGTGCGCAGATTGGGATGTGTATATATGTATATATGCGTGGGTATGGGACTATGCATATGTACATTCATATACGCATGCATGGATAATGAGGATAGTACTTAGAATATAAGATGAGTCGATGAGATTTGATTTGAGGCCGTGAGATCGTGATATAGCATGGTTCGTATTTGAGATATGACATGACGTTGTAGCGGGTCCTTGACGTAGTGTTTCACACACGTGCATGCATACTTAGGCGGTATCAGTATTGTACTAGACGTAGATCAGTACCCCGATCATGGTATTTGATAAAGAGGATACCAGATGAATAGTATAATGAATGTGATATTGACCCGTACCCAGATTTGGGATGCCGTACGACGGATTTATGTACGAGCTATATATTGATGATTGATCCACACTCTTGACTTGGGATGTCTGATTATAGATATGGTATCGGATATGATATTATTGAGGCGGGATCACCGACTATACATATACAGGTATGTATATGTATCGACTCAGATGATAGGCGGTTTCCTTACCTGTAGTTCAGCTTGTTAGTTCAGCCGTATAGTTTAGTGTAGTTGTTAGATTAGATTAGACTCCTACCTATTTCAAAACTAGCGGATCGTGGGTATTTTAAAAGATAGGTCAAGGGATCTACGGATATTTCAAAAGACGTATCCTTTCTTAAAACTACCGTAGCCCTATTTTCAAAACCCCACGATTCGTGTTATTTCAAATGGCACCATTGTTTAATATTTAGCTCCCGCTCATTTTGGTTGCTCGCTCCGCATCGCATACTTACATTGTTATTTCATATTGCATTGTTGACATTATGCTGTTAGGACACCAGCACCATTACCGATGATGCGTATGTACCACGTACACTTACTTGCCGGCTCACACACATCTTCATCGGTAATTGCCATGCCACGTACACCTTAGAAAATATTATTGCTTAACTTAGCTTGATAGCTAGTAGTTTGACATAATATTAGTGTACTTACCTTATATGCCAGCTTAGATATTGTAGTTATTACTTGTCACTTCATGTATACTGTTATTCATTGTTATGCCGTATTCATGGATTCTTATGCCTATATTCATGGGTTTATATGCTATTGATGATTTGTATTCGGATTTCTATGAGATTTTCTGGATTTGGGGGAAAACCGCAAAACTTGTATAAGCTTCTTCCCTCTCTTTTAAATAAAAAGTGCGGTTTTCCCATGATGTATGAGTCGTCCACCATGAGTTTGCTGATGGATTTCGAGACCCGATTCGAGGAGTGGAGGAACCGTTTCGGGTACATGGTGGACCCGGTGCGGTACCTCAGGGCAAGAGGATCGTGTTGTTGACGTTGAGCCTGGTAGGGGAGCACTACCGACCGGTGATATTACCCGACGCGTCGGATATTCGAAGGATACCGTCGTGGTCTTGAGATGGATGGTAGGGGCCGGTCTGGACTGACGGCGCCCTAGATATTGTGATTGAGACATTGAGATTTCGAGATATTGAGGTACAGAGACTGTGATATAGAGATATCGAGATATTGGGATTACGTTTTGTGCCGATGCTAGGCACTGTTTTATGCTGATTTCATTATGATACCTCATTTTTAAAATACAGAAATCTCACTAATTTATGAAAGCAGTTTTCTTCAGTACATGCATTCTGTTTCATGCATTCATACATCATCCATATGATATATTGCTACCTGAGACACTGATACGGGCCCATGAGATTACACTCGGTTAGATATTACCCTAGCCATTGTTATAGGCTGCATGTTATACATATATTTGAGGATATATTATGATCATTGACCTAGGTTGCGTTATTTATGCGATTCTTTCCGTAGATGTTTTTCTATTCACGATTTGGCAACTCACCCCCGTTGTGCCCCAGTTTCTTGCAGGCTTTGCCGTACAGGTTTCATTACGGCTTTGCTGGCACTGCTTCCCATTTCTGGGTGACTTGCTAGTAGGTGGGTTTACTTGTATCGTACCCCCATTATATATCTTGTATATCATTATTCTGTTGTATCTAGAAGTTCCATCAACCAAACATGTATTTATTTTTGAGATAGAGACCAGTGATGTTATTCTTTCGACCTTAGAGTCGCACGTTGTATTTCTGTGGATTTCTCGTTGTTTTGCGTTTCCTTTTGAGTTTTGATCCTCGCCCTTGGCGTTGTATATTATATTGCTTGTGTGGTTGTGACCGTCGATTGACGAAGAGCTAGCTCCCGCTTGGGGATGCCTTTTTATTGATTTCGTATACTATTCATGTTGTATCCCGTTTGGGGGCCAGTTTTACAAAGGAGACTCTGCCGAAATTTTCAGGAAATATTTGATGTTTTTAAAAAGGCATAATTCGGCTTATGCTATTAAAACTACTTGATTTAAATTGGTTTTCCTTCACTCTACTACTTTTCTTGGTTTGGATTTCTGGGTTTTCGGCTTACTTAGATTACGTACGCCTCGAGACGTTCGTAGTTTAAGTGCCGGTCATATTCCGTACTTTCGGGACGTGACAAAGTTGGTATCAGAGCGTTAGGTTTTACCTTCGGAGCGTAGGATGACCCTTGGTTGATGGAATAGGTGACTAAAGTAGAGTGACGTACCGTAGGTATCTTCCGCGGCATATTTACGATATGCTACTCCACTTAAGAAGCCTTAGGATGTACATTTCTTTGCTCAGTATTATATTCATTCCGATCTAGCCTCATCAGTACCAGTTATGGTTTTGCTTCCACGATTACGGGCAGGGAGAGCTACAGCTAGAGTTGCGGTCAGCACGAGCTCGTCACGAACGAGGACTGACCAGGGCGAAATTCCGGTGACACACGATTGCGGAGATGTGTCTTTTTACTGTGTTTCCGCGCCACGAGCGTTTGGCGGATCGCCTTTATGAGGTTACTCGGATGTGCTGATCGACACTAGAGGATTGAGCCAATGATAGAGGCCAGCCAGATTTTGATGACCGTTGGTGTATTGCTTACTCATGATGATTGAGGCACTGTTCAGCGTGCAGATGAGTGAGCCAGTTGTTGCTGCGAGCGACAAGATATCGCCCCATATGTTGGAGCTATTGCAGTACAGGTTGTACTAAGAGATGATAGAAGGTCGCTAGTCACCCGAGGATGAATGACTAGGACATGTGGTCCGTTCGCCTACCCGATGAGAGGTCATCAGATAGATTGATTCCAGCTAGAGACGACTTCACGCGGAGACGTTGGGAGTCGACAGAGACGATCGAATGTCAGAAGCCTATTATTCCAAGTTTAAAGTATTCGGAAGGGCATGCAGGCAATTCTATGGACCCTCTAGAAGAATGAAACCCTAACTCGACTTAATGACCGTGTGAAAGCCTTTGAACCTTCGGGTTTGCGGCAGTTCTACGGCGCCATTAGTGAGGCTTGGGTTTGCCCTTCTACGGCTGGACCACCGATGCTGTGGTATGTACTCGATACTATTAAACTGTGCCCAAGATGTTGAGCTCTTGGGGGATTATGAGGTTTTGACGACTCGATCGGATGGCTCGACTTAATTCGGATGCTAGGTGGTGAGATGCATTTCTTGGGAGACTCCCGATACGAGGATAGCCGTTGGAGCTCAGTCCATGCAGCCGCGACGAGACGAGTCCAAAGCAGACGACATTAGAGAAAAGTGAAGTAAGAGGTTCGTACCAGATCTAGATGAGATGACGTTCCACTCCGCCGACATCAGAGATGCGATGCGCATGCCGAGGCATGGTACTTGGATTTACCTTCCAGAAGGAGTCGCGATGAGTATGCAGTCATTCCAGAGCAAGATGCAGATATAGGAAAGGACGATGAATTCCGGACAGTTGGCAGAGACGAGACATGGAAGAGACCGTGAGCAGGATTCCTTCCAGGACACTGCTGCAATGATACTTGCACCCAGGATCAGATGTGTCACATACATTCAGAGAGCCAGAGGCCGACGCCAGTGATATGCTGTCTTACGAGTGGTCGCGATGATTGACCGAGAGATGACCAGAGAAGTGCCAGAACGGAATCATCCCCGTTAGCACATCTGACAGGGCCGATGAGCCGATGGACTGAGAGATTGGTAATTCACAGTGAAGACATTGACCTAGGAGTGGTCATTGTTACGCACACCAGCAGGCCAGAGTTCATGATCATCGACGAGACGTCTCACTAGTGACCGCGACAGTTGGCCCGAGATTCTTAGAGGATGCACTTGAGTGATACTATTCCGCCATTATTGATTTCGATGTTTTGGGTGATTTATTCGCATGATTTGATTTTGATGATTGAGGATTTACGATCTTTGCACAGTGTTGCACTTTATATCGTTTTCGTGCTTTGGTTTCACATGTTTGTGATTTTACGGTTTTAGACATTTGAGTTGATTTTGTGCGTATGCACGCACACGATTTGGTTCCTGCACTCTGTATAGTTTATATATGCTTGCAGTGCAGTGATACGCCTTTTGTGCACTTAGATGCACTGGACTTCGATTTCGATTGTGATACTCGATATTTGTTTTATGCACCTTGTGCACCTGATTTGATTTTGCGCATGTTCGGCGCTTGATATTGGATTTCATGATTTCGTGCATGATGGATGCCCCTGGTTTTGGGTTTTCGCGCATGTTGAGCGCATGTCTTGAGATGCGATTTAGGTGCACACCAGATGCACTAAATCGAGATTTTTTCGTGCATGTCAGATGCACCTGATTTTGCTGTCAGGCACACACGTTGCCTACGACAGATGCTTTGTGCACACCCGATGCACTTAGATCTTGTTTCTGTGCACTTGTATGGCACGTATATGGATTTTGATGGTCGTGCGCACCAGACGCACGTGGTATTCATACGCGTATTTTGGGATGGATTTCTTATAGAGCAGTACGTTTTTTTTATGATAATTGCGAGGTGTTTTCGTACTAAGCAGGACTAGTCAGAGGACAGTACCTGAATGTATTTTGCATGCATTGATAGCTATTGAAGGGAATTCCAAAAAGCGAGCTATAGTCTCAGTATTTACCTACGTGTCTGATATGACGCGAAACGTTTAAAACAAGGAAAACCCTTCTAAATTGTTTCCCAAAACGGCGGAACGTACATTTCAAACAAAGGTATATATGTATATAGTTATTTTCTTATGATAGACGTCCGCCACTGTGCAGTGTTATGTGCATTGCACAGCAACTTAAAGGATTTGGCATGCATTTCCTCCTGATATTTGCATGTATAGTTCCGATTTATAGCATATCGGTCTTGCTTGAGATTTGGCATTCGTGTCTTCACCTTGACTCCGATAATTGCGGGATGCTTGACGGAGTTTTGATTTCGAGTTATCTACTCATTACTCATGCGCATGCATTACGCTATGATGTGTTTATGTATTTATGATTTCGAAGCCCCGACGATTTGATGGTTTTGGCTGAAATATTTTAGTATTTGGGGGGAGTTTTAATTTAAATTCGGGGACCGAATTTCTTTAAGGGGGAAGATTGTAACGTTTTGAAAATCGTTTCGGTGAAATTTCGAAAAAACGGTAAAATAAGGGGGTTTTCTGTAAAAAGTCAAAATGCAAACATCTTTATTATAAAATTAAATATACATATTCTAGCTATGTAATTGCTAGTATTTGGTGTTTATTGAGCCACTGGTGAAATTTCAAATTTTCTGAAATTTTTTCCGAAATTAATTATTTTAATATTATTTTAAGACGTCACTAATACATTTAATTAGGGAAAATTACAAATTGGAATGAGTTGAAACAAATTTTGTGCATCATAAAACATTAAATAAAATTTTATCATGTGGTTTTTGAAATGAAATCGTTTGCCAAAACGGTTTAGAAAATATCGAAGAAAAAGGCTTTTTTTTTAGTGTAAATGGATGTTTGGGGTATTGTATTTATCATTTTCCATCACCCCACACCCATACCCACACTCACACACCCCCATTTACTTCTTCCCTTGGCTGAATTCAGCAGCCCCCACCCTTTTTCCCCACTTGAATTTCAAAGAAAGAAAAGAAATGAGAATGGATAAAAGAGTTGACCTTTTGTTGACTTGGATTTTTCCCTCACCATACCTCACACCACACCCCCTCTCTCCTCTCCCCCACCTGCATTTGGCCGGCCCTTTCCAGCAGCAGCCCCCTCCCCCTTTTCTCCTCTTATTTCTCTTCAAAAAATGCTTCAAAATTGCCTCAAAATCCATCAAAAAAATCCCAAAATCCAAATCCAACTCTTACCCATTTTAGCTTAGCCTAGCAAGCATGGATTGTGGTGAAAAGAGAGCATTTTGAGAGGCTAGATTTCATGAATGATCCATGATCATGAGGTATAATTTAAACCTTATTCATATATTGTTGTTTAATTGCTTCTATGTTAACAAATTTGATGTTTAATTGGGTTTTATTGCAACTTTAGGAAATTCAAGACTAGGGTTTGAATTTAATTAGGGTTTTTATCATTAGTTTATGGTTGTAATGAGGAGATTAACATGTAATTGTATGCAAAATCTAGGTTGGTTGCTACTTGCTAATTTGTTAAATTAAAATGGTGATAATTTTGCTAAATTACTAACTAGGTTTTAAAAAATTGTTTAAATATTGGGTTTAAAAATGTGATTAGATTTTTCATGACTTCATTAACATTATAAAATATAGTTTAATACTTTAGTTCATGAAAATCCAAGCTAAATTGTTGTTTGTGCATTTTTGCTATAAAATTGTTAAAATTTGGGTATATTGTAAACTAGAATTTTAGAATTTATGGAAATTGATGAGAATAAATTATAGGAATAGTTTATATGACTTTGTTATGATATTTAGTGAATATTGTGGCCGCTAGATTCGTTTAAACATCAAGAGGTTGTATTAAAGCGGTTAATTTTGCTTATTAGGTTTTCGGAAAAATAGCTTTAAAGCGAATTTGAAGTTTTGGTGATTTTAACCCTATTTTATATATATAATTAAGGTGTTTTGAAACCACGATTGATACGTTTGAGTTTTTCTCGATGGTTTGACGTTTGTAGATCGACATCGAGGGTTTCTTTAGCTATTCTTGCATGCGTAGCCGATAGGTTTTGACCTCTGCGTGATACGCGTGCCGAATTGGTTTTCATATACCGTATCGATTTCGGATTTGGTTTTTATGCGATACGATACGTTGTGATATGTAGGTACCCCCATATGGACTTCGAGACGACAAGCAAGCGCGTGGCGACGTCGGCACCGGTTAGCGAGGACCAGGTGAGTAGATTTATATCTACGGGGAGAAGTCGGGTGGATGGCGTATAGCACCCCCGCAGTCCGTAGTGTAGCTCATATATATATGTTTATATAGGTGTTTTATGATACGAGAATGTTTATTCATGTTATGTTTATGTGTTCATGGGTTACCTTTGGGTTAGTTACGAAAACCTAGAGTAGTTGTTATACCCACATACGCACACACAGACTTGCATACTTTACTTTCTTGTGCGCAGATTGGGATGTGTATATATGTATATATGCATGGGTATGGGACTATGCATATGTACATTCATATACGCATGCATGGATAATGAGGATAGTACTTGGGATTTAAGATGAGTCGATGAGATTTGATTTGAGGCCGTGAGATCGGTGATATAGCAGGGTTCGTATTTGAGATACGACATGACGTTGTAGCGGGTCCTTGACGTAGTGTTTCACACACGTGCATGCATACTTAGGCGGTATCAGTATTGTACTAGACGTAGATCAGTATCCCGATCATGATATTTGATAAAGAGGATACCAGATGAATAGTATGATGAATGTAATATTGACCCGTACCCAGATTTGGGATGTCGTACGACGGATTTACGTACGAGCTATATATTGATGATTGATACGCACTCTTGACTTGGGATGTCTGATTATAGATATGGTATCGGATATGATATTATTGAGGCGGGATCACCGACTATACATATACAGGTATGTATATGTATCGACTCAGATGATAGGCGGTTTCCTTACCTGTAGTTCAGCTTGTTAGTTCAGCCGTATAGTTTAGTGTAGTTGTTAGATTAGATTAGACTCCTACCTATTTCAAAACTAGCGGATCGTGGGTATTTTAAAAGACAGGTCAAGGGATCTACGGATATTTCAAAAGACGTATCCTTTCTTAAAACTACCGTAGCCCTATTTTCAAAACCCCACGATTCGTGTTATTTCAAATGGCACCATTGTTTAATACTTAGCTTCCACTCATTTTGGTTGCTCGCTCCGCATCGCATACTTACATTGTTATTTCATATTGCATTGTTGACATTATGTTGTTAGGACACCAGCACCATTACCGATGATGCGTATGTACCACGTACACTTACTTGCCGGCTCACACACATCTTCATCGGTAATTGCCATGCCACGTACACCTTAGAAAATATTATTGCTTAACTTAGCTTGATAGCTAGTAGTTTGACATAATATTAGTGTACTTACCTTATATGCCAGCTTAGATATTGTAGTTATTACTTGTCACTTCATGCATACTGTTATTCATTGTTATGCCGTATTCATGGATTCTTATGCCTATATTCATGGGTTTATATGCTATTGATGATTTGGATTCGGATTTCTATGAGATTTTCTGGATTTGGGGGAAAACCGCAAAACTTGTATAAGCTTCTTCCCTCTCTTTTAAATAAAAAGTGCGGTTTTCCTATGATGTATGAGTCGTCCACCATGAGTTTGCTGATGGATTTCGAGACCCGATTCGAGGAGTGGAGGAACCGTTTCGGGTACATGGTGGGATCGGTGCGGTACCCCGGGGCAAGAGGATCGTGTTGTTGACATTGAGCCTGGCAGGGGAGCACTACCGACCGGTGATATTACCCGACGCGTCGGATATCCGGAGGATACCGTCGTGGTCTTGAGATGGATGGTAGGGGCCGGTCTGGACTGACGGCGCCCTAGATATTGTGATTGAGACATTGAGATTTCGAGATATTGAGGTACAGAGACTGTGATATAGAGATATCGAGATATTGGGATTACGTTTTGTGCCGATGCTAGGCACTGTTTTATGCTGATTTCATTATGATACCTCATTTTTAAAATACAGAAATCTCACTAATTTATGAAAGCAGTTTTCTTCAGTACATGCATTCTGTTTCATGCATTCATACATCATCCATATGATATATTACTACCTGAGGCACTGACACGGGCCCATGAGATTACACTCGGTTAGATATTACCCTAGCCATTGTTATAGGTTGCATGTTATACATATATTTGAGGATATATTATGATCATTGACCTAGGTTGCGTTATTTATACGATTTCTTTCCGTAGATGTTTTTCTATTCACGAGTTGGCAACTCACCCCCGTTGTGCCCCAGTTTCTTGCAGGTTTTGCCGTACAGGTTTCATTACGGCTTTGCTGGCACTGCTTCCCATTTCCGGGTGACTTGCTAGTAGATGGGTTTACTTGTATCGTACCCCTATTATATATCTTGTATATCTTTATTCTGTTGTATCTAGAAGTTCCATCAACCAAACATGTATTTATTTTTGAGATAGAGACCAGTGATGTTATTCTTTCGACCTTAGAGTCGCGCGTTGTATTTCTGTGGATTTCTTGTTGTTTTGCGTTTCCTTTTGAGTTTTGATCCTCGCCCTTGGCGTTGTATATTATATTGCTTGTGTGGTTGTGACCGTCGATTGATGAAGAGCTAGCTCCCGCTTGGGGATGCCTTTTTATTGATTTCGTATACTATTCATGTTGTATCCCATTTGGTGGCCAGTTTTACAAAAGAGACTCTGCCAAAATTTTCAGGAAATATTTGATGTTTTTAAAAAGGCATAATTCGGCTTATGCTATTAAAACTACTTGATTTAAATTGGTTTTCCTTCACTCTACTACTTTTCTTGGTTTGGATTTCTGGGTTTTCGGCTTACTTAGATTACGTACGCCTCGAGACGTTCGTAGTTTAAGTGCCGGTCATTTTCCGTACTTTCGGGACGTGACACAATAGTCCCGGCGGAGATCGAGCTACCCAGTCATCGGGTCGAGCATTTCGATGACGATGCGAACGCCTCGGCGCTACGGACCAATCTGGACATCTTGCTGGAGAAGAGAGACCGGGCTCAAATCAGGGCTGCCGCTTATCAACAACAAACGGCCCGATACTACAACACTCGGGTCAAGTGCCGCTCCTTCAAGACCAGAGATATGGTCCTACGGTGAAATGAGTTCATCGATCAAGGCAGGCTGCACAAGTTCTCCCCAAGGTGGGACGGTCCCTTCCTCATCTCTGAGGTACTCCCCGGCGGAGCCTATCGCCTACAAGACGCGGACGGACGCAAGTTCCCTCGGCCTTACAACGCCGAGAAACTCAAGCTATACCAATGAGGCCAAGGCCAACAAGTGTGTACCCCTCCTTTCGTGAAGGAAATGTAAATGTTTTCTAAAAATTCTTTCCATTCAAATAAAGGAACGTCAGAACATTGCAAATAGGATTCTGTCTTTGTGATCCAAAGCCCTCATCAAAGAGGCAACCGCGCAGCTTCACTACCCGGTTATCCCTAGCAGTCCTCCTACGGCCCTCCAACGCTAAGGGTCAAAGTCCTCTCTAGAGGCAGCCGGGCGGCTACCCTGCCCGGCTATCCCTGGCCAGTAGCTTCCCTATATGCAACGCCAGGGATCCAAGCCCTTGCCAAGGGGAAACCGCGCAGCTTCACTGCCCGGTTGTCCTTAGCAGGCCTCCTGAGGCCCCTCCAACGCTGAGGATCAAAGTCCTCCTTAGAGACAGCTCAGCAGCTACCCTGCTCGGCTATCCCAGGCTGGTAGCTTCCTACCACAACCGACAGGGATCAAAAAGTCCTCCCAGAGGCGGCCCAGCAGCTACCCTGCTCGGCTATCCACGGCTGGTAGTTTCCTACCACAGCTGACAGGGATCAAAAGCCCTCCCAGAGGCAGTCGAGCCTGACCCTCGCTCGGCTATCCTTCAGGACAAAAGCCCTCGCCAAGAGGCACCGGGCAGTAACCCTTCCCGGCTAAGGATCCTTGGTAGGCTTCTTACAGCCCCTCCCGCGCCAAGGACCAAAGTCCTCCCAGAGGCAGTCGAGCCCGACCGTTGCTCGGCTATCCCTGGCTGGTAGCTTCCTACCACAACCGACAGGGATCAAAGTCCTCGCCAAGAGGCACTGGGCAGTAACCCTGCTCGGTCCCCGTCGTGAAGGATCAAAGCCCTCACAAGAAGCAACCGAGCGGCTACCCTGCTCGGTCATCTCCGGCCGGTAGCTGCCATCCCATGATGCCAGGGATTAAAGCCCTCGCAAGAGGCACCTAAGCGGCTACCCCGCTCGGTCATTCCCGGCTGGCGGTTGCCTACCCACGACGTCAGAGACCAAGGCCCTCGCCAAGAGGCAACCGCGCAGCTTCACTGCCCGGTTATTCTTAGTAGGCTTCTTACAGCCCCACAAATGACAAGGATCAAAGCCCTGGCAAGAGGCAACCGAGCGGCTACCCTGCTCGGTCATCCCTAGCCGATAACTTCCCTACTCGCGGCGCCAAGGATCAAGGCCCTCGTCAAGAGGCAACCGCGCAGCTTCACTGCCCGGATGGCGCCCACCGTTGGGCATCCTCCTACCAACCAGACGCTGCTGGTTTGAAGCCCTCATAATGAGGCCACCTAGCTCCCTTCTGCTTGGCAAATCTACGGCGGGCAGCATGCTGCTCATCAAATGCCGCAGACCCGAAACCCAATTGAGAGACACCAGATCTAGTCTGAGCGATCCTCCCTCGACTCCGGGGCCATGGGAATACCTCCTTCTCAGCGGCACTCGGCATGCTTGACAAGTGATCGAGAATACCTCCTTCTCAACAGCACTTGGCATGCTTGACAAGTGATCGAAATCAACTCGACGTACGATCGCCTGACATGGAAGCCTAACAAAGCAAGCAAGGATATTCTACGAATACACTTCACATCCAAAAGATAAACTGCAAAGTAATGAAACAGCAAGAGTTTTATTCACACAAGCAAAATATTTTTACAGGGGTATTGGGGGCTCCCCAGCCTTACAAAGCTCCAGACGCTTACAAAAGAGGGACGAGGAAATATCAAAGAGGCCTAAGTCACAAACCCCCTCCTACGTCTCGCTGCCCTCATCATTGTCATCGCGGTCTGCCGGAGGCTTCACCACCGAAGGTTTTGACACCAGGGGTGCACCTCGCTTCCCTCATCGCTGTCTGCCGGAGGCTTTGCCACCGGGAGGGGGACCCTAGCATGGAGCTTGCCGTCGGCGAACTCAGGAAGCTGCTCCTTTACGGTATCTAGAACCTTTTTCCACACAACGGCAGCATGCTCGCCAAGCTCGGTGTAAAACTGCTCTGACGCCTTGTAATTGGCCACGGTCTTCCTAGCCCAAACCTCGGCAACCCCGGCCGCCCGAAGCGCCGCCTCGGCATCCCCTCTGCTGGCGTTTTTCTCCTCCTCCATAGCCGTGAAACGATCGGCCAGATCTGCCAGCTTCACCTTGGCAACCCGATTGGATGCACTCAGGCGACGATAGGCACCCTGGTTCGCTGAGACGGCGAGCTCCGCACTCTCCACTCGGGCTGCCAGGACATCAGCCCTTGCCCTCTCCAGATGCAGGTCACGTCGCAAGACCTCGACCTTTGAAGGAAACGCTTCCACCAGTCTCGGTACGAGTAACGAGGGCGCAGTGTTGGAAGACCTGACGGGAAACAGATGAGAAACTTAGAGACGCTCGAGCTAAAGAAAAGAAGGTCAAAAAACAACGTGTGGAGGAGTTCATACCTGGACCGCCCCTTAGGCTATGGCCTCCATATGGATCTTCAGGGTGCCAGACGGAAGCCTCCCCCCAGCCGACTCTTCCATCCCTGCGAGCAAGCCGGCAGCGACGGAAAGCCCAGATGGAGCCATGAAGACGACATCACCCTCCTGCACGGAAATCCCCTCAGGAACCCTCGACGGCGGCGCACGAGAGATTGTCCTTTTCCTTTTAAGGAGGACCCCGTCCTCGCCCTCCCCTACGTCTCTTGTCTAGGGCTCGGATGACCATGGGCGTCTCTGGCCGCCGCCGGAACGATCACCTGGAGCCATAAACGAAGCAGATGGCCCTATCACCGGAGGAACATTCGGCCCAGGGCACGGCCGCGCCACTGGCCTCCCTCTGGAACGAGAAACCCAAAGAGTGGGAACAAACCATATATCCAACCTAAAAGAGGAAGAGCGCCGAGCAGCCAAGACTTAGAAGAAAGAAAAATACGAAGGAGTAGGGGCCCTGGAGTGGGTCCCACCCCTATTTGTCACTGCAATCGCCCTCATCCAAGGGCGCCCTTCATCACCCGCCAAAAGTGCCACCTCACATCCAACGGCTCCGATTGCTCCACTTGTCGTTCCCATACTGGGCCGCACCCCATCAGACGCCATAGGTCTGCACACATCGCGTCGGCCAACCGACGCTTGATACGTGGACCGTCGCTTCAGTGACAGGATGCACGAACCGGCGCACCTTCCTTAAATGCAGATATCTCGCCCTGATTCGCTGGCAGAAAAGACAGCTGACATCTCGGGGACGCGTCCCGACCAAAACTTAGGAGGGATCTCACCCCGGGCGGTCCGGCAGTCCCCTCTTGACCCGACCCACTAGCTGGTCGAGACAAGAGTAGGGGGCTAATGATGATGCTCTATATTGGCGATCAGGACACGTGGCAGATGATGTGTCCCAGGACTCAGAAGAAAGGGCCCACAGGGGCCGACCAGGCCTCCCCTATACCCAACCTGCAAGTACAAGCTGGCTCCACTCAGAGCCCCCTGCAAATTGTCCTCTTCGGCCTCTCAGCTCGCCCTGAGCTGCCACGGGACCAAGACTCCTTGGCCCTCCCGCTCGTTCCCGAGCTCCCCTGCCGAGGCCATCTTCCTCGGTCCCTCCGACCGACCAACTCCACCACTCACAGGCGTAACCGCCGCTCCGTAAATCTATCCATGCGTAGATTCTCCGCCGGCAACATCCCAGGTTCTATGCCATCACGATCCCCATTAACGGGCGAACCACTCATTACGCGGGCGTGACGTCAGGAGCGTAACTGCCGGCGAGATTCTCGTGCCTGCTGCTGCGTGCTGCCACCACTATATAAACCCCCATCACAGAGGGGTCAAGTAAGCTTTTTCTACCCCACTTAGCCATTACTCTGCTCGGATCTTGTGCTAACTTGATCGTCGGAGGGTCCTCGGTGGTACCAAACTATCCCGGGACTTCTTTGCAGGTACTCGGCGCAAACTTCTCAAACCACCAATCTCCTCAAAACCTATTGAGACCCACACGCGACAGGAGATCACTTCCAAAGTCAACCGGGAGATCAACTGAAGACAACATCTGACGGAGACCCGAAAAGGACCTCCATCAGGTAGCCTCAAGGACGGTGACAGGGAGGTTCTTGTTTACCCAGACTTTCCATTACTGTTGTTCTAGACTATAAGAGCCGGCAGAAGGATAAGTATAGTGTCATTCTAAACTAGTTTTATAAGTGCACGTGTATATGATTCTGCCAGAGGGTTGTCGTTGTCAGTGGGAGCAGCACAAGCATAGTGGAAAAGTAGCTTGTGTCTATTTATAGACTAAAGTAGATATAGCGGAGATAGATCATCTATTTTTGATATGACAGTCATGGGCTTTCACTTCATCAAAATAGGGGATGGATCTATTAAGAAAGTAGTAAGGTGTGATGTCCTGGTATTTGGATGACATACAAAGAGTAGGAAGCAAAATTCCTATACTACGATCGGTTATACTGTGGTTGTCACACAGTGTTTTCTCCACATAGGATATGGATATTATATCAGACATTCTGGTTACTAGATCTATGGTTTTAGATCTAGATTTGGGTAGTTTCCCAATCTGGGTACTTTGACAGCATTCTAAAGGTATTTAGAATGGACGACTCCTGGCATGGTGGTGTACCAGCAGGTGGAGTCGCCCTCTCTAAAGGTGTCTTACAGACTAAAGGGGAGAGGGATGTGCATGATTGGCAGATCACCTGCTTAGGCAATTGAGTTGATCATGAGATGTCAAGTACCACACCAGATGTTGTTTTTGCACTAGATGCAATAAGATGATATTAATCCAATCCTGGAGAAACGTTCGGAGGCAGTTTTAGAACATAAGTAGATGTTCTAGGGATTTGATAACGATAGCCTCCATCGGGAGACAGTTATCATTCCACGCTTCCAAGGTGACCTGGATGACAAAGTGATTGTCAGAGTTATAGTTTTCCCTCTGACGAGGGGCAGTAGTTTGGACAGGTGGTCTAAGCAGATACTGAGGGAGGCATGGCGCGGGATACTGATTAAGTTCAGTTGACGATACAGTCTAAGAAGTTTGGATTTGGAGTTCATTCATGAACTAGGTCCCATCAGATATCCGGACATATTCTAAGACAGGTATTACTCATTTCGGGAGATGGGTTTCTCCGTGAACTTGAGATATAGAGAGACATAGAAAGAAACATCAGAGCGGATCCACTCACTGAGGCTATTTCTCGAACACAATAGTTTTACAAACGAGCTTTGTGGCACTGATTAGTAGAGGAGTTGGGTGTTCGGTATCAAATGGGCTGTGAGTATGCGACATCGCAATAATTAGCCTTAAGTGCAAGTGGGAGATTGTTGGATATAGTGCCCTCAAAGTCAATTATTGGATCGTAGGTACGTGATTGCAATGATTGAGGGAGGACCTATACCTGTAGGACAGTCTTACTCGAGATGATAGTATGCTATCTGGTTTATCTTTATCAAACGTGTACTGCTTTAGGTGACATGATATATCACTATTGCACGTTGATAGAGCCCATAGGATTCTTGCTTGACTACCAACAGTATGATGGCGATCATATACGTGAGAGTTGGGTAGTCTATAAGCACATCCTTAAAAGTGATCCCTAGTCGCGGGAGTTTCGAGATAGGGCATCGATACTACGGAGTAGACTAGTGTATACAGTCGAGACCCCGACGAGGGATGGTGGCCGGTCTCACAAGCCATTGGTGTCAGTTGGTTCACCTAAGATGTATACAGGTGCTCATTAGGTTATGAGTACACCGGACAGGACTCGCCGGGAACATGCTATCTGGTTATTAAAACCTGTCGTCAGATAGCAATTCCCAGGTGACATGTGTACAGGTTAGTCTATCGACCTGAGATTGTCATTTGTCTTGTGTGAGTTCCTACTGTGCTTTGATTATTACCCTACCACGGCTCAAAGGAGTCGTGCAAACAGGTTTTAGTTGGGTACAGTCTCGAGCCACATGGAGGCAGTGAGCGGATCGGCAGGTGATTCGTCTCTCCCAACGTTGAGGGTGAGATCGCGCTGTGTTTAGGAGAGCCATTACACAAAGTCCATGGCCATGGCAAGTGAGATTTACTGGTAGGTATTCCAGTAGTATCTCAGGGTATTCTGGGCTACACTCCGACATGACTTATACCGCTATTGGGGGTCTGACGTTTACCACCTCCCTAGGCTCGATATGCGATACTCATAAACGAACAGATCGGACTATACGGATATTGTCACACATAGGCTCAATAGGGTTCGCTCATCGGTTTCCCTTTTACTCAATACATGGCCAGCCATTACGTACATCTAGTACCACTGACGTGCTTATGGTTAAACCCACTGCCAGAGTATTGATGAATCTTTAGAGTCCCCCACAAAAAGTTTCCCAGTTCGGGAGAAACGTTGTAGAGGACGTATGGTTTTATGGCAGAGTTCGAACATACGCGTGCACTTGTGCACGTGTCATGTTTCGGACGGATAATATTAGTGGGCTTTGGTTTAAGCCGGATCCTAGTATTATATCTTGTAGGAATATTTTTGTCTCATTGCATTTGTATTCGGTCGGAATACAGATGCGGGTATGTATATACAGTTGCAGGGTTATCCTGTAATTTATTACGGGATCGCTTTTTAAAGTTGCCAGTTTTTCTCCACCCGTTTAAACATTGTCTTTAATGTTTAATATGTGCATTTCATTTTGGCCACCATTTCTTTTATTCTTGCCTTGTCCGAAATGAGGGTGGGGGGGATTCATTTGGATGAGTCATGGTTGCATTTATTTCAAGCATGGTTCATGTTAGTGATTCATTGTTTGCATTGATTGCTTTTGGATGCAAAAGGATATTTGTGTTGTGATATTTTGCTTAAGGTTACCATTTCCTTTTCCTTGCACTCACCCCCACCATCCCTTGGCCGAGCACTTCATTGTGGCTGCCCTCATTTTTTTTGAGTGTGAGATTGATTCATTTTCACTGCAACAAAATTCCTTAAGCTCATTTCATCTTCACGCCACAAGTTTGGCAACTTCGATTAACCTTCACCCAATCGCTTGGGTGACTTGAGACAAAGTGTTCTACACTCACTCTACTTCAACCTTGGATATATCAGCTAGCAAACTTCATGTCCGAGTTGCCTCGGTTTAGAGGCAGGAGCCGGTATAAAGATTCGTTGACGTGGCGCAACATTCGGCGAGGAGGAGACCGTAGATCGAGCGAGATCGGAGAGCGAGCTTCGTCGGTGCATCCGCAACAAGGTAAGGGCAGAGGTTAAAGACTGGAGGACATGGATCGATCGGTATAATCTTGAAACCCCCTTTTACAGTTTACTAGTTTATGGTTAATGGAACGATCCGGGTTTTAAGTTTGCGTTAGCGCCAGTTCGAAAAGTTTTTTGTTCCGCATTTGGCTTCAGAAAAACAGCTGGGGCGATGGCATAGACTTACACTATTCTCGCGATTTGTGTTATCGGTCAGTTATATGTGATATAGCCGGGTTATCGAATCAAGTCTTGTTTCGATAAGTTGATACACATGGTATTAGTCGGTTATATGTGATATAGCCGGATTATTAAGTCAAGTGTTGATTTGATAATTTAATGTATAATTATATATTTGATATATTAACATACATTAACTATTACATGCTCACTTATGATTTGTTTTCTCACTTGATTTGTGCATATTGTATATATGTGATATATATTACTGTACAACATTATGTGTCATGTTTGATGATACATGCAACAAGGGTGTGTGTGTGACTTACACCATGCTATGTTTGATGATACATGCAACATAATTTATTTTTTGTCATGGCAAGAAGCTTGTAGAAGCTTGGATTGCCATTGACTTAGTCCACAACTTTTGTTTTGCCTAAGATATTTATTAACCCAACTTTTATCCTAGCTATGGTTAAGTCTCTACAAAGATTAGTATATGATACTAATTCATCCATGGTTGCAATTAGCTAATTGATTTTTATCATGAGAGTTTTCTTCATCTCCTTCCTCAAGCTTTCTAGCTTCAATGGAAATGAAGAAAAATGAGTGAGAAAATTATTTCTAAAGTGAACAAAAATCCTACTTCATCATTCTTTACTACTAGCCATTTAGTATAGAGTGTTTGCTTCACTAATTCCATATTAGTGAAGGGGTGGCTTGGGTTAGTGTCTTCTCAACATAGATCATCTTCGGCCTCGAAGACTTCGTGCAAGCTTGCTCATTTCTTCCGGAGAACCCTTTCAAGAGTTCGGGTGTTCATGATTTGCAGCGAAAAGACTACTACACGGAGCATTAGAAGTGAAGGACCGGTCTACAAAGGTTGTATTCATCATTCACTTGTATGTAAAGAAGTTTACATATCATATCGTCGGATTTTCTAGTAAAGATTCTAGGGTTAGGGTTAGCTAGAACGGCAAAATTTTGAAATTGGCATGGACGATAACTCCTAAAACCTTGCTGTCGTGCTAGGCAACCCTGCAGAGGCCACCCAACCCTTCTTAGAACCCGACAACGAGCACTCCTCCACGAGTCTGTCCTAAACTCCTACAAGTGCGGCGAGAAACCTGCCGATTCTAGAACCAGTCGGCTCGATCTTAACTCTCTGAGTTGGCCACTTACCGTATTCTAGAACCCGACATCTCGAGCACTTCATCGTGGGATTAACATAAATGAAATAAACATACGATGGCAATGTCGACCTCAACCCGGACGCGTCCCAAATTAAAGAATATACATTTACATCAAATCGAATACATGAATTACATACAATACATTTGTACATGTACATCACACGAGAGGCTATTCATCATGACAATCCAACCAAACCAACACAATATACACACCAACACATATCATAAAATGCGGATTTTAAATAATGCGATAATTTAAACCAAAAGTTTCCCGAGCATCCCAAAACTCCAGAGAACAAAATCCAACAACTGGGAAGTTTTGAGGTACAATAAAAATCTTATTTCTATAACATTAAGTCACTTCAAGAAGCATAAGGAAAAACTCCATAGTCTGGCCGCCCAGGTCGGCCTTGAGGCCACCTGGGTCGGCCAGGCTACGGAGTTTGGTCCTCGTGTTTCAGTATCTTCATTCATATTGAAAACCCAGTTTAAAAACATATGCCAAAAATTTTTCAGAGTGGTTTTTAAAAATCTGCAAAGACTTGATTCGAAGAAAAAACTTCGGTGAAAAATCCGATTTTGTAACATTTCAGAAAAATAAAATATTATTTTTAGAATTTAAATAAATAACTAATAAATTTTATGGATATTATAAAAGTATGGTTATATACTTATAGTTTGGAAAATAATTGGAAAATTAATTTGAATTATTGATTTTGAAAGAATTTATGTGAATTGAGAATTTATAGATTATTATATAATTGTTTGTAAACAAGTTTAATACTAAACTCGATTAATACTTCACTAATTATGCATTAATCTTGCTTTTGTGTTATGACATGCAACATGACATGTTGCAACACTTGTTGCATTATTTTGAAACATGCTTCATTTCATTATATGGTTTCTTTTGCTTTTGTTTTAAAATAAAGAAAAGGGAAATAAAATAAAAGAAAGAGGAGACATGGAGGCATGAGCATGAGAGAGGGCAGGGGAGAGGGGGAGAGAGAGGGGGGGTTCTACAAAATTCCCAAGCCTTCCTTCTTCTCTTCATTTTTCCTCCATCCTTCATTCCTCTCCTCCTTCATCCTCCTCCACCTCCACTACCACCACCAAAACACCACCAATTCCACACCAAAATACTATATCACCTTCACAAAAAATGATCACAAGCTCATCAGAAATATCTTGGATGAATCAAGTTAAGGTTTTGAACACTTTGGGCAACCCAAGAACTTTCTCCAGTTGCTATTTGAGGTAAATCCTACACCTTTAGTTTATAAATTGAGTTTCTTTATCTCCCGGTGTAGTTTAGAGTTAAACCGATGTAGTTTAGTAATGTTTGAAAATTCCAAGATGAAGTTTAGGGGATATTTAGAATTGTGAAGGTGTATTTGAGGTTTAGTAGTGGACACAAACCCTTATAGTGTTAGAATCCTTGGATAACTTGAGTTTATAACTTTCCAATGTCGGTTTTATGGAATTTTTGAGGATCAAATGAATTTTAGAGCAACTTGGGGTATTTATAAGAAAAACAAACAACTGCATTGACCTAGTTAGACCACTAGAACACCACCACAGAAGAACGAGACCCAAACTCCAAAATCCACCCGTCGCCACCGGTTACTGTAGCAACTTTTGGCGGCCAAATTTTGGAGTTTGATGTTGGGGTTTGGTCTTTAGCTCACACTCCTTATAACTTAGCTACTATATTGTTAGTTTTGTCCTAGTCTACCTGTGCCAAAATCTGGGAGCATTTTGAGTTGGTTTTGACAATGTTTTCCGGTATTTGAATCTTAGATTTTTGGATTTCTTGACGTGACTTGGTCGTTCGACGTTCGCACGTTGAAGTCAGATAGTAGTTTATTATTTTAGCGCGCGTTGACCATAAGTTCTAACCTATGTGCGTTTCGCGTGTCGTGTCGGTTTTCGAATCTTATTTTTATGTGATACAATGTGTTTTGATTTGTAGGTACAAGCGCGGGGATTTTTGGGACGACGAAGGAGGGCAAGGCATCCGTCGGGATCGACTAGAGCAAGGCGTTGTAGGTGAGTAGATGTATATCTACGGGGGAAATCGGGTGGATGGCGTATAGCACCTCCGCAAACGTAGATTAGGATATTTTTATATACTTATATATTTATGTCGATATGAGACTTAGATACTTAGCAAATAGGGTTTAGGAGACTATAGATTGGTTAAGTGTAATCGTAGGTAGGTATACTCTTAGTCTTTTGCCTCTTAGTCATGAGATTTGGTTTTATGTTGTTACACACACACACACACTTATACACTTGGTATGATGTGTGTGTGTGTGTGTGTATAGGTTTGTGTATGTTCATATATGTGTACACACACACACACACATACATGTAAGATGAGGATATGATATGTTATATGGATATGAGTCAATACGATCAAACAGGATGTCAAGAGATTATGATAGCTGATTTGAGTTGAGATATCGTATATGATGCGATATATTAAAGGATCGTTGAGCGAAATATACATAACATGCAATAACATGTGACTTGATGATATAATAGAATGTACGTGACCTTAGATCCATACCTTTGATTATGATATAGTATGATGGATGATACCGTACGAATTGTTATATATATGATATTGATCCGTACCCTCGATTTTGAGGATGCCGTACGACGGACTATACCGTACGAGATGTTTATATGATGATGGATCCACACTCTTGACTCGAGGATGCCGTACGATGGATTATACCGTACGTGATGCTATGTGGCTGGATCGCTGACTACTAGATATATCGACTCAGGAATACTTTCGGTTTCTTTTTACTTCTGACACTGTTTTAGTTTAGTCCCTTAATTACTTAAGTAGGTGTTAGAATAGAGTTCGAGTCATACCTATTTTCAAAACTAACGAATCGTATGCATTTTCAAAGGACAAATCAAGGGATGCTACAGATTTTCAAAAGGTATTTCTTTTCAAAAAAACACCGTAGTCCCTACTTTTCTAAAAACAAAGATTCGTGTGATTTTAAATATGATAATTATATGGCTCATATATCGATGTATATCTTATCTTGTTGCATTACTATTTACCTTTCTGCTATGTTCATATTACTCTCACTGCATTTATTTATACATGTGCTTTCATTAGCTGTTATGATCTCGTCTGCTAGGACACATGCACCATTACCAATGATGCGTATGTTGCACGTACACTTACTGGCCAGCTCACACACATCATCATCGGTAATTGCCATGTCATGTACACATTAGAAACCGTTATCTCACTCGTATAACCTGATAGCTTGTAGTTTAATTATATTGTTCGTATTCTTGTTCTCACATGTTAGTTTAGATATTGCATTTCTTACTTAGATGCCACATGCATTTGTATACATACATTCTGGTTATACACTGCGGTTTGGCTTTATGCCGGTATTCATTATCTCCTTATTAGCTCATGATTATGAGATTTCTGGATTTAGGAATCCGCATGTGAATTCGAAAACTTATGCTCTTTTTAAAAGAAGAAATATGGTTTTCCTTGATTTGATGTGTGGCGTCGACCATGGGATTTCTTGGTTCTGGAGCATATATGTATATCCGATTCGAGGAGCGAGGAGACACCGTCTGCGGGTACATGGTAGACCCGGTATGGTACCCCGGGACAAGAAGGCCGTATAGAAAGACGTTGAGCCCGGCAGGAGAGCACTACCGACCAGTGATAGTTGGCGCGGTGGATATCCTGAGGATACCAACTGTGGTCATGAGATCAGATGATATGGGGCCGATCCGGACAGACGGAGCCCGAGATATGAGGATTATGTGTCACTGATGGATATGGTTTTCATGATGTTTTCGAGTGTCGATGCTGGGCACTCAGGTTTTATCATGATTTAGTGTGTCGTTGCTGGACACACATTGGTTTATGCATTTACACTCACGCATATATTTACATATGACATGGTATTAAATTTGACCTGGACATGATTACTTCAGTATGGTTACATTGATGCTTATACTTTTACCCTTGCACCACTAGACGTCATTATATTATTATTACTGTACTGTATGACCTAGGAGATAGTCATACATTCGATTTTCTACTCGATTGATGTTTTCTACTCATGAGTTGGCAACTCACCCCCGTTGTGCCACAGTTTTTCTTGCAGGTTTGACCGCACAGGTTCCGTAGCGGCTTACGGGCACACAGTTTCCTTCCTGGGTGATTTGCTTTGGTAGGTGGAGTTCACTTGCATCGTGACCGCCATTGTACTCTTATATTTATTCAGTTGTATCTAATTAACAGCTCCATCAACCAGACTATATAAATTTGTAGATTTAGAAGCCATAGTTGTATATTCTTTTGGATTTAGAGTCACGCTGATGTATTTATTCTTATTTCTGTTTTCTTGATGATGTTTCGGTTTCTTTACTTTCTTTCTGTGTTTGATCTTCGCCTTAGGGTGTCGTATACATATTTGCGTGTTTGTTTCCGCCAATTAGCGAAGAGCTAGCTCCCGCTTGGGGATACTTATTATTATTGCTTGTATTGCTTTCGGGTTAAAATTTACAAAGGTGGTGCTGTCCAAGTTTCAAATGACGAAAAATGTTTTCAAGATAGATACAAAACATTGTATTTCATATATTTGAAAGAAAGAACCTGATTTCTTTAAACCTCTATTTCAAAACTTCACCTCCACTACTTTCCCTAAAAAGATTTAGATTTCTGAGCTTTTGGCTTACTTGGATTAGGTGGGGTCCTATAGACTTCACATGATTCAAGTGCCAGTCAAATGCCTTTTTCGGGTCATGACAGATTTTAAAATTAGCGTATCGTCTAAAACTTGTTTTAGTGTATAGGCCTGGCTCCGATACCACTGTAAGATTCCTAGTGCTTGCTACGCAACACTTAAGGTCATGGCGGAACAAAAAACAATTACTTTTTGCAAGCACAAGCAATCACAACACAAGAAATTCATTCATAAACTAAAACAAACACAAGCTAGAGAGCTAAAAGAGAGTTTAGAGGGCTGGCTACCTTTGTAGTGTGTCTACCTCCTGTAGAAGACCCTCTCTAGGCTCCGTGTCATTGCGAAGAAGCTTGCAAGCCAACCGTCTTTCCTGAAGATGATCCATGCGAAGATATCCGGTTCAAACTCTAGCTTCACTCCAAGTGAACTTGTAGAAGCAAGCTGCTGTGCAAACTTGCTAGGGATGATAGCAAGTGATGTAGAAGCGTTTACTTTGATTTTTCCTTTCTCTTTTTCTCTCTTAGAAAATCTCAAGAGGAGGAAGAATAAGGAGAGAAGAGATGAGAGAGAATAAGAATGGTTGAATGAATTGAAGAGAGAATCAAGCATGTAATAATAATGCATCCATATGATATTTTCTAACAAAGAAATTAAATGCCCATCCCTCTCAACTATATCAATCTCCACATCACGCCGCATGGCTCATTTCATTTTCTTTTATAATAAAAGAATATGAAATGAGGTGTCTCCTTCTGGATGTATAAATATATCAAATATATTATATACCCCCGGTATATGTATCGCATACACATACACGTATCCGTATAAAAATACGGATAGCTAAAGAGAAAGAAATACAAAATAAATATAGTACTAGAATATATATATATAATTAAATCAATACTTTATTTAATAACATAGCTTAAACATAAGCCGGCTAGTATTATGAAACGTCCGATTAAAGTTCGTGTATCCAATACACGTATTTAATTGAACTCCTGCACGTATCAACATACGGCTATTACATCATTTCGCATGAACTGGGAAACCCTCTGTGTGGGACTCTAAAGACTCGATAATACGCTGGTAGTGAGTTACTGGATCACATCCGTAATTACAAGCACGTCAGTGGTACTAGCTATACGTAACGGCTACCCAGGTATCCGTCGAAAAAAAGGTCGACAAGCAAGCTCATCCGTACCCTATAAAGCCTATCAGTAACAATCACTGTACAGTCCGGTCTCTTCGTTTAAGAGTGACTCATATCGGGTCTGGGGGTAGAATCCGTCAGACCCCCAATAACCCGATAAGTCATACCGTTACCAAGCTCATAACCATCTGAGAAACTACTGATAACACTTATTAATAAATCTCATCTGCTCTGGCCAGGAACTTATGGTTATAGCCAATCGTGCACAGCGCGACATCAACTCCTTATACTGGGAGATACGAATCCTTCCGACTGCTCACTGCCTCGATGTGCTTCGGGACTGTACCCAACTAAAACCTGTTTACACGGCTCTTTAAAGACGTGGTAGGGTAGTAATCAAAGTACAATAGGAAGACACACAAGACACTATGACGATTTCAGGTCTACAGATTACCATGTGTAAGTCGATGTCGCGCAACCCGCGTGTTCGCGGAGAGGCGGAATATGCAAAAAATGATTTTTCAAAGCTCGCAACACCGACTTGAACTCCAGGATCGATACTAAACCCTAACTAGCTAACATGCAATGAGGTTTAACTACTCGGATGAAAGTTATACCTCACGATACCAAGTCCTTCGGGTCTTCTTCGCTGTCCTCCACCTCGTCATCAGCTCCAAGGATCGAAAACAGATCGGGCAACCTCGACGGCCTCCTCGAGTCAAAGACGATCCACCCGAGAGTCTATAGTCCGAGCTCTTGCCTCGAATCTAAGATAACTACGGCTTTTAGTTCGCTAAACTAGACGTCCTAGGTGATTTAGAGTGAGAAGATGAATTTATTTGTCTGTTGAAACCCTAGGATTCTCAACACATGAGAGTTTTAGGGTTTGATGGAATAAGAAGAAGACTTGAAGAAAAGTGAGAGTGTGTTGTGTTGCAGTGAAAAGAGATGGCTGCCTCTTGATAAAAGATGAAGCATATCTCATAATTGAGGAGATATAATATCTCACACAAATATCTAATGAGCTTCACAAAAATATCTAATGGTTAGTCATAGCCATGATTCACCAAGTAGCCATAATAGATTCAATGTAAAACTCCACCTCATTTCCTCCACCTAATAATATTTAATCCAATAAAGAAATAAACCCTAATTAGGTGTCCTCTTCTTCTAGAAGCTTTCCTGAGGAATTACGAGAATGCCCCTCATCCGTATATACATACCCGTATTCGCATTCCGAAAAATACGAATACAAAGAGACGAAAATAATCCATCAATATAATACTAGGATCCGGCTTAAACCAAAGCCCACTAGTATTATCCGCCCGATCATCATACACGCATAAGTGCACTTACGTGATCGAAGCCCTGCGGTAAAACCATACGACCTCTACACCTTTTGCCCGGTGCAGGGAAACCCTCTGTATGGGACTATAAAGATTCGACATTACGCTGGCAATGGGTTTAACCACAAGCCGCAAGCGGTACTATTTGCACGTAACGGCTACCCAGGTATGTGTCGATAAGAAGGCCGATGAGTTAACTCATCCGAACTCCTACTGAGCCTGTATGTGACAATCTCCGTACAGTCCGGTCTGTTCGTCTAAGAGTATCGCATATCGGGTCTAGGCAGCGGTAATAGTTAGAACCCTAATAGCGTAATAAGTCGTGTCGGAGTGTAGCCTAAAACATCCTGAGAAACTACTGGAGTACCTACCAGTAAATCTCGCTAGCCTTGGCCAAGAACTTTGTATAATGGCCTTCCGAACACAGCGCGATATCAACCCCCAACACCGGGAGAGACGAATCCTATCTAACCGCTACTGCCTCAAAGTGCTTTTGGACATCCCTATATCTTCTTTTACTGAAGATATGGTTTCTTCCCACTCCACATCTGATATGGTGTGGTAGGCACAGTCTTGGTAGGAACCTTATTCAAAAGATATGTAGCTGATTCTAGTGCATAACCTCATAAGGATCGCGGTAACTCAGCATTACTCATCATGGAACGAACCATATCCAATAGGGTTCGGTTCCGCCTTTCCAATACACCGTTGTGTTGCGGTGTGTATGGAGGAGTAAGCAGAAAGAGAATTCTATTCTCTTTTAGGTAACCCAGGAACTCGGCAATTAAGTATTCACCACATCAATCAGATCTCAGTGTCTTGATACTTTTTCCTGTTTGTTTTTCTACTTCATTCCTATATTCTCGGAATTTCTCAAAGGTCTCGGATTTATGGTTCATCAAGAAGACATGTCCATACCTAGAGAAATCATCCATAAAGTAATGAAATAGGAATAATCACTTCGTGCATCTATAGATATTGGACTACACACGTCGCTGTGTATGAGTCCTAAGAGCTCGCTCGCTCTTACTCCGTGTCCAGTGAACAGAGTCTTTTTCATCTTTCCTTTGAGACAAGATTGACAAGTTGCATAAGACTGATATTCGAACGGATCCAAATATCCCTCTCTATGTAACTTCGACAACCATGTTTCATTGATGTGACCCAGTCTACAATGCCATAAGAAAGCCTTATTTAATTCTGGAGACTTTCTTTTAAGTGTGTTCTGGATGTTGAAAACCTGAGCTTGATTTAACACATATATACCGTTCTCTAGTGTACCTGATCCAATCAAACTTTGATTTAGGTGGATGTGGACCACAATGCTTACAAACTAGACTAGGTACACACAAATAGTTACGTAGAATCAATATCTGCCCACTTGTCAATCCTAGGTGATATTCCCTGCGGATACAGCGTCTACGCTCATTCCGTTAGCAACCCTGAGAGTCATATCATCTGCCCTGATAACTCTACGGTTTCTCAAAACCTGTAATAAATTACAAATATGAGATCCTGATCCGGTATCTAGTACCTAGGAAGTAGAGTTATTTGACAGAATGTTTTCAATCATAAAAACACCCAAAGTCGAAGACACAACATGCTTCGGATTCTGGATTCTGGCTATCCAAGCCCTGCATCCCTTCTGCCAATGCCCTTTCCCATGACAATAGGAACATCCCTCCTTCCTTACTGTTGACCCCGAAACTTTTGCCTTGCCCTTTCCTTCTACCTTACTGACACCGTCTATCGGCTTTGTGGAGGTCTTATTCTTCTCACCCTTGGCTTTCGCCTTGGATCCAGAAGAGGAAGATTCCCCAATAAGCAGAGTGGGTGTCTCCCTAGTCAACTGGAAGTATAACTTTCTTCCCCTGGGCGTAAGTAGAAGGTAGGGACTGTAGAATCAAGTCAGTACATGACTCGTTCTCCAACGTGGTCTCCAGGTCCGTGAGCTGTTTAATATAGCTGATCATTGTAGGGAATCGGCCCCTACAGATGACCCGACAACCAACCCCGCTTGAAGAAATTTCTTCGAGGTCTCATATCTTGCGATACGAGATTGCTCTCCGTATAAATCTTTGTTATGGAGGAAGATGGAAACTAAGTCCATCTTCTCGTGCTGCCTCTGGTATACACCATCAACTAAGGCCAACACGAGACACTTGGCATTCACACAGTCTTTTTTCCTTGTCTTACGGATATCAACATCTGCGACAGTGGAAACTGGACCTGGGACGGTGGGGGCTTGAGTAGTAATGAGGTGGTCCAGCTTGTCATCGGTAATGGACATCTGGACAAACCTTTGCCAGTCAATATAGTATAACCCAGTCATTTTATTATCTATTTGTAACTTAATATGGTCACCTGGTCGCTGCAATTAGGAGAGAGAGAAGAATACACTCTGCATGATGCTCTTGAAAGTTTAGACTGGTTTTTAATTTATTTAAACAGGATGGCTCCCACTGTTTCTCGAATCCTTCTTCAAACTATAAAAGAAGAATTAGTCAGGATTAATCTCACCGTACAATACTTGCTTAACCTTTCATTCAGGCTAGTGTCGGTACTTCGAGGGAGATTTTACGATGCTTTCGCGAAGTTCCTTAATTAAATAACCTCTTTTACCTGGAGGCATAGCCCCGTTAACACTGTTCTAGACACCTACATGGTTTATAGCATTGATCTTTAAGTGAAAAATCTCCCGAGGAGTAACGGATACTCACAGTAGGATCGGGATCCAAATATCATTGTGTGATAATCTTGAAAAAATCTTACCAATATTATCACACTCCAAAGAGTATGCAGCACTAGCAAGTTTCAGTTTCTTTAGAAACCCCCGATGTGGATTTTTGCCCAATGCTCTTATGACCTTGACGAATGCCAACATATCATAAGTCACATGTTAAGTTCTACCCGTCATTGTCCAGGTTAATTTGAACCCACCCGTACATACCCTTAACGAAGGCCAAAATAATAGTACGACTATCCCAAACCAACGCATCTATTTATACTACAGATGAATATCCAGCAGCTACCAAACACTATGTTTTGGCGAAGGTCAAAATACATAGCTTGAATACTACTGAATATTCAACTGAAATGCCGGAGGTCTACGAATGGTTTTGGCGATACCGTGAACATAGTGAACTTGATATAATCGAAAGAATCTGATAGCTTTTAAAAGAAGTGGTTTAAGCTCCGCATTTAAAAGTCTCCTATTTTAAATAACCGAGTGGTTTTTAAAATTTGTTCCAACGATTCAACTTTGGTTTGTTTGCTTTGCATTAATAATGCAGTCCCATCATTTACACATATCATCACAAAAAAAGAAGAAAATACCACGTCCACTTATGATATCCGCATTTGCCACTGGGCCCCGTCTAACACCGTTAGGTTACTTAATTAACACCGGAGCGGGGGCTAGACTAGCGCGGGTGAAAAACATAAGCAACGTCTACTATATAGCATATATATAATAAACATTCTTCTGACGAAATAATAGGCATTCCATATCACAGATGAACATATTGGATATACTAGGAATTCTGTGTTTCGTTTAAGCCTTTAACGAAAGACAGATTCCACGGTCGTGATGAATAGCTAAAATCCACCCCAGACCCCTACGGGTGCGGCAAACTACCCGCAAAATACCCGAAGCGAAGCAACCTCCCTCAGTAAAATGAGTAGGCCACTCGGCACTTCAAAGTATCCGGTAGTTTGTGCACCACACCTTGGGTCTATCCTAGGAGCAGAAAATAGTAAAATAAATAATACAACGGTGGCTACAATCTCAACCCGGATGTGCCCCGCAAAATAATATTACATCACTTTACAAATTTACATCGAATGAAAGAATGAAAACCCTCATCTCACATCCCCGGCTATTCATCTATGACGATCCAATAAAGTTCATATACACAAACCAACAAGAACAGCAACACAGATATGTGCAACCCCGACTAATCGACGTATAGCAATTAGTCGACATTTCCAAACACATATATCACAACTTAAAACTTTAAACGACGTTAAAACTACGACTTCGAAACACTCCGTATTGCCACAGTAAAAAGATAACGGTATATCCAAAATTGGCAAAATCAAACAACACCTGAGACCTTAGATCCAAGCAACTAGAACACAGACCAAAATTCAAAGAATTTCACTACAACTAAAAAGGCGAAGCCGGTTTTTTTAAGCTTGTGGCCGGTCATAAAAAGGTGAAAATGCCTCATTTTTTGTGTGTGTTCATCTCACAAGAAGTAGAGCACTCTGCAATTGTTTAAAAAAATTTTAGAGGCTCGGAAAAATTTGACAGAAACTTGGAGTTTAGGTTTCGGAGTTATTTCGGTTTCGTAGTTTTACACTTTGTCTAAACTGTTATCTATGGTTTAGTTAGGCTCTGATACCACTGTAAGTCAATGTGGCACACCCCGCGCATTCGCGAGGAGGCGGAAGATAATAAAAACGATTTTTCAAAGCTCGCAACACCGACTTGAACTCCAGGATCGATACTAAACCCTAACTAGCTAACATGCAATGAGGTTTAACTACTCGGATGAAAGTTATACTTCACGATACCAAGTCCTTCGGGTCTTCTTCGTTGTCCTCCACCTCGTCGTCAGCTCCAAGGATCGAAAACGGATCGGGTAACCTCGACGGCCTCCTCGAGTTAAAGACGATCCACTCGAGAGTCTATAGTCCGAGCTCCTACCTTGAATCTGAGATAACTACGGTTTCTAGTTCGCTAAAATAGAAGTCCTAGGTGGTGTATAGTGAGAAGACGAATTGATTTTTCTGTGGGAACCCTAAGATTCTCAACACATAAGAGCTTTAGGATTTGATGGAAGAAGAAGAAGACTTGAGGAAAAGTGAGAGTGTGTTGTGTTGCATTGAAAAGAGATGGCTGCCTCTTGATAAAAGATGAAGCATATCTCATAATTGAGGAGATATAATATCACACACAAATATCTAATGAGCTTCACAAAAATATCTAATGGTTAGTCATAGCCATGAGTCACCAAGTAGCCAAGATAGATTCAATATAAAACTCCACCTCATTTCTTCCACCTAATAATGTTTAATCCAATAAAGAAATAAACCCTAATTAGGTGTCCTCTTCTTCTAGAAGCTTTCCCGAGGAATTACGAGAATGCCCCTCATCTGTATATACATACCCATATCCGCATTCCGAAGAATATGAATACAAAGAGACGAAAATAATCCATCAATATAATACTAGGATCCGGCTTAAACCAAAGCCCACTAGTATTATCCTCCCGATCATCATGCGCGCATAAATGCACATACGTGATCGAATCCTGCGGTAAAACCATAAGGCCTCTACATTTTTTGTCTGGTGCAGGGAAACCCTCTGTGTGGGACTCTAAAGACTCGACATTACGCTGGCAGTAGGTTTAACCACAACCCGCAAGCGGTACTAGCTGCACGTAACGGCTACCCAGGTATGTGTCGATAAGAAGGTCGATGAGCTAACTCATCCGAACTCCTACTGAGCCTGTATGTGGCAATCTCCGTACAGTCCGGTCTGTTCGTCTAAGAGTATTGCATATCGGGCCTAGGGGGCGGTAATCGTCAGACTCCTAATAACGCAATAAGTCGTGTCGGGGTGTAGCCCAAAACACCCTGAGAAACTACTGGAGTACCTACCAGTAAATCTCGCTTGCCTTGGCCAAGGACTTTGTGTAATGGCCCTCCAAACACAGCGCGATATCAACCCCCAACACCGGGAGAGACGAATCCTATCTAACCGCCACTGCCTCCAAGTGCTTCGGGACCGCACCCAACTGCTTCCTATTTGCACGACTCCTTTGAGCCGTGGTAGGGTAGTAATCAAAGTACAGTGGGAACACACTCGAGGCGAAGTAGCAGTGTCAAGTCAACGGACTAAGCTGTACTCATGTCACCTGGGAACTATTACCCGATGATAGGTATAATACCCACCAGCAGTTCCCGACGAATCATGTCCAGTGTACTCATAACCTAATGAGCACCTGCATACTATCTCCAGTGAGACGTACTGATGGCTGTGGGACAGACCATTTCCCCTGCTGGGATGAGAAGTGTATACACTAGTCTACTCTGGAGTATCGATGCCCTGTCTCGATAATCCTACGACTAGGGACCTGTATAGGATGTGCTTATAGATTACCCATCCTCCACTGGTGTGACTGCCATCACAACACTGGTAATCAAGCAAAGATCCTAAGGGCTCTACCAATATGTATAAGCGATATGTTAAAAGAAACACATGCACATATTGAGGTAGATACAAACCAGGTAGCATACTACCATTTCGAGCAAGACTGTTACTATATCCATATATATCCCAAGCTTCTATTAAGTAATATACAATCCAGTATGATACAATAATGGCCTCTTGGGCATATATCACTAGCAATTTCCTACTTGCACTAAGGCCATGTATTGGCATATCACAGACCTAAGATCTTAAATAGCCACTCGAACTATGTCTAAGGGATGGCCTTGGTGTGGATCTACAGTGTTGTTCTCCGTATCTACTCTCCTCACCTCGATCTCCTGGAGATCAACGACCACCCTGATCAGGTGGTACCGCCTCAAGATATGTCCGGATCTCTGATGGGACCTGGGTTCCTTCCCTATAGTTATAGCGCCATATGTTGTCATGATACTAGAGTATTGGATCAACAATGGAAAGAACCACCTGAAGTTCAGTTAAGAACTTCCTCATCCAGACTGCTTCTTTTGCGGCATCTCTTGCAGCAAGCTACTCAGTTTCCATCGTCGATTCTGCAACGGTGTCCTTCTTTGAGCTCTTCCAACAGACCGCCCCTCTATTGAAGGTAAAGACATAACCTGACATAGACTTGGAGTCATTCTTATCACTCTGGAAGCTGGAGTCAGCAAAGGCCTCGATCTAGAAGTCCTTTTTCGCCATACACCAAGAACATCTCCTTAGTCCTTCTCAGGTACTTGAGAACGTTCTTTATTGCTATCTAGTGCTTCTCCCTTGGGTTTGACTGATACCAGCTTACCACCCTGAGTGCGTAAACAACATCTGGTCTGATACACAATATCGTATACATTACAAAGCCTACCGCAGAAGCGTAGTGTATAGATGTGATGCGAGCCCTTTCCAAATCAGTCTTAGAATACATCTCTTTGGAGGAGGTGATTCCATGACAAGCCAGTAGACTACCGCGCTTAGAATCGTCCATACTAAATATTTTTAGTATGGTTTTGATGTACCTTGACTGTGAAAGTCCCACCATCCTCTTTGATCTATCAAAATTGATCTGGATCCCCAGAATGTAGTTGGTATCACCCAGGTCAATCATGGAGAACCTTAGTGACAAGAATCCTTTGATTGATTGTAGTATAGTAATGTCATTTCCCAACAAGAGAATGTCATCCACATACAAGACGAGGAATACCACAGTTCTCGCTACAATCTTACTATAAATGCATGGTTCATCTGGATTTTTGATAAAGTCGAATTCTTTTGATCGTCTCATTAAAACAGATGTTCCAACTCCGCGATGCATGCTTTAGTCCATAAATGGACTTAAGCAACTTGCACACTATCCCGCTGCTCCCACTCTGATTGAAACCCTCTGGCTGATCCATATACATGCAATCTTCCAAATAACCATTTAGAAAAGCCGTCTTTACGTCCATCTTCCGGATCTCAAAATCTTTGAAGACAGCAATGGCAAGAAGGATCCGAATGGATTTGAGCATAGCCACCAGAGAAAAGGTTTCATCATAGTCCAAACCAGGTCTTTGACGAAAACCTTTTGTAACAAGTCTAGCCTTATAAGTTTTAACCTGTCTATCTATACCAATCTTCTTTCTGAAGATCCATTTGCAGCCTACGGGTTTTACCCATTCTGGAACAATTTTCAAAGTGCATACTTTGTTGGTGTATATGGACTCCATCGCGGTCCGTTGCATCCATCCATTTTACCGAGTCGCCGCTCTGAATGGCTTGCTGGAAGCTAATTAGCTCATCATTTTCAATGATGCAATCCTCTTTATCCCCGTCTATGAGAAAACCGTAGTATCTCTCGGACGGATGAGACTATCTTCTAGTCCTGTGGATTGGCGTAGGGATGTCCTGTTCTTTTGAAACCTTTGGTTCTACCATACTTTCAGTAATAGTTTGTGGTTCTAGAATTTATTCCGGTACTATTAAGCTCCCACTATTTCCTTTTTCAAAAAAAATGGGCATGACGAGGAACAAAAACCCTTTGTTCCTCTGCGTAATAGAAAAGATACCTCCTGGAGTTCTTTGGGTATCCCACAAACTTACACAGTACTGAGTGTGCCTCGAGTTTGTCCACATATTGCTTTTTGGACATCCCTATATGTTCAAATACTGAAGATATGGTTTCTTCCCACTCCACATCTGATATGGTGTGGTAGACACAGTCTTGGTAGGAACCTTATTCAAAAGATATGTAGTTGATTCTAGTGCATAACCTCAGAAGGATCGCGGTAACTCAGCATTACTCATCATGGAACGAACCATATCCAATAGGGTTCGGTTCCGCCTTTCCAATACACCGTTGTGTTGCGGTGTGTATGGAGGAGTAGACTGAGAGAGAATTCTATTCTCTTTTAGGTAACCCAGGAACTCGGCAATTAAGTATTCACCACATCGATCAGATCCTAGTATCTTGATACTTTTGCCTGTTTATTTTTTTACTTCGTTCTTATATTCTCGGAATTTCTCAAAGGCCTCGGATTTATACTTCATCAAGAAGACATGTCCTTACCTAGAGAAATCATCCGTAAAAGTAATGAAATAGGAATAACCACTTCGTGCATCTGTAGATATTGGACTACACACGTCGTTGTGTATGAGTCCTAAGAGCTCGCTCGCTCTTACTCCGTGTCCAGTGAACGGAATCTTTTTCATCTTTCCTATGAGACAAGATTGACAAGTTGCATAAGACTGATATTCGAACGGATCCAAATATCCCTCTCTATGTAACTTCGACAACCGTGTTTCATTGATGTGACCCAGTATACAATGCCATAAGAATGCCTTATTTAATTCTGGAGACTTTCTTTTAAGTGTGTTCTGGATGTTGAAAACCTGAGCTTGATTTAACACACATATACCATCCTCTAGTGTACCTGACCCAATCAAACTTTGATTTAGATGGATGTGGACCACATCGCTTACAAACTAGACTAGGTACACACAAACAGTTACGTAGAATCAATATCTGCCCACTTGCCAATCGTAAGTGATATTCCCTACGGATACAGCGTCCACGCTAATTTTGTTAGCAATCCTGAGAGTCATATCACCGCTCTGATAACTCTACGGTTTCTCAAAGCCTGTAATAAATTACAGATATAAGATCCTGATCCGGTATCTAGTACCCAGGAAGTATAGTTAATTGACAGACTGTTTTCAATCACAAACAAAACCGAAGCCGAAGACACAACATGCTTCGGATCCTGGATTCTGGCTTTCTAAGCCCTGCATCCCATCTGCCAATGCCTTTTCCCATGACAATAGGAACATCCCTCCTTCCCTACTGTTGACCCCAAAACTTTTACCCCGCCTTTTCTTTCTACCTTACTGATACCGCCTATCGGCTTTGTGGAGGTCTTCTTCTTCTCACCCTTGGCTTTCGCCTTGGATCTAGAAGAGGAAGATTCCCCAATAAGCAGAGCGGGTGTCTTCCTGGTTTCCTTCAGGATGCCCTCAGCTGGAAGTATAATTTCCTTCCCCTGGGCGTAAGTAGAAGGTAGGGACTGTAGAATCAAGTCTGTACATGACTCGTTCTCTAACGTGGTCTCCAGGTCCATGAGCTGTTTAATATAGCTGATTATTGTAGGGAATTGGCCCCTACAGATGACATAACAACTAACCCCGCTTGAAGCAATTCCTTCGAGATCTCATACCTTGCGATACAAGATTGCTCTCCGTATAAATCTTTGTTATGGAGGAAGATGGAAACTAAGTCCATCTTCTCGTGCTGCCTCTGGTATACACCATCAACTGAGGTCAACATAAGGCACTTGGCATTCGCACAGTCTTTTTCCCTTGTCTTACGGATATCAACATCCGCAACGGTAGAAACTAGACCTGCGACGGTGGGGGCTTGAGTAGTAATAAGGTGGTCCAGCTTGTCATAGGTAATGGACATCTGGACAAACCTTTGCCAGTCAGTATAGTATAACTCAGTCATTTTATTATCTATCTGTAACCTAATCTGGTCACCTGGTCGCTGAAATTAGGAGAGAGAGAAGAATACACTCTGCATGATGCTCTTACAAGTTTAGACTGGTTTTAATTTATCTAAACAGGATGGCTCCCTCTGTTTCTCGAATCCTTCTTCAAACCATAAAAAAAGAATTAGTGAGGATTAATCTCACCGTATAATACTTTCATAACCTTTCAGCCAAGCTAGTGTCGGTACTTCAAGGGAGATTTTACGACGCTTTCTTGAAGTTCCTTAATTAAATAATCTCTTTTCCCTGGAGGCGTAGCCCCGCTAACACTGTTCTAGACACCTACTTGGTTTATAGCATTGATCGTTAAGTGAAAAATCTCCCGAGGAGTAGCGGATACTTACAGTAGGATCGGGATCCAAATATCATTGTGTGATAATCCTGAAGGATTCCTACCAACATTATCACACTCCAAACAGTATGCAGCACTAGCAAGTTTCAGTTTCTTTATAAACTCCAGATGTGGATTTTTGCCCCATGTTCTTATGACCTTGACGAAGGACAACATATCATAAGTCACATGTCAAGTTCTACCCGTCATTGTCTAGGTTAATTTGAACCCACCCATACATATCCTTGACGAAGACCAAAATAATAGTACGACTGTCCAAAACCAACGCTTCTATCTATGCTATAGATGAATATCCCGCAGCTACCAAACACTATGCCTTGGCGAAGGTCAAAATACATAACTTGAATACTACTGAATATTCAACTGAAATGAAGGAGGGCTACGAATGGTTTTGGCAATACCGTAAATGTAGTGAACTTGATATAATCGAAGGAACCTGATAAGTTTTAAAAGGAGTGGTTTAAGCTTCGCATTTAAAAGTCTCCTGTTTTAAATTACCAGGTGGTTTTTAAAATTTGTTTCAACGATTCAACTTTGGTTTGTTTGCTCAGCATTAATAATGCAGTCCCATCATTTACACCTATCATCACAGAAAAAGACGAAAATACCACGTCCACTTATACCATCCGCATTCGCCACTGGACCCCGTCTAACACCGTTAGGTTACTTAACTAACGCCGGAGCGGGGGCTGGACTAGCGCCGGTGAAAAACATAAGCAACGTCTACTATATAGCATATATATAATAAACATCATCTGACGCAATAATTGGCATTACATATCACAGATGAACATATTGGATATACTAGGAATTCTACGTTTCGTTTAAGCCTGTAATGAAAGATGGATTCCACGGTCGTGATGAATAGCCAAACCACACCCCAGACCCCTACGGGTGCGGCAAACTACCCGCCAAATACCCGAAGAAAAGCAACCTCCCTCAGTAAAATGAGTAGGCCACTCGGCACTTCAAAATATCTGGTAGTTTGTGCACCCCACCATGGGTCTATCCTAAGAGAAGAAAATAGTAAAAGAAATAATACAACGGTGGTTACAACCTCAACCCGGATGTGCCCCGCAAAATAATATTACATCACTTTACAAATTTATATCGAATGAAAGAATAAAAGCCCTCATCTCTCATTCCCGGCTATTCATCCATGATGATCCAATTAAGTTCATATACACAAAGCAACAAGAACAGCAACACAGATATGTGAAACCCCGACTATTCGACGTATAGCAATTAGTCGACGTTTCCAAACACATATATCACAACTTAAAATGTTAAACGACGTTAAAACTACGACTTCGAAACACTCCGTATTGCCACAATAAAAAGATAACAGTATATCCAAAATTGGCAAAAACAAACAACACCTGAGACCTTAGATCTAAGCAACTAGAACATAGACCAAAATTCAAAGAATTTCACCACAACTAAAAAGGTGAGGCCGGTTTTTCTAATCTTGTGGCCGGTCAAAAAAAGGTGAAAATGCCCCTTTTTGGTGTGTGTTCATCTCACAAGAAGTAGAGCACTCTACAATTGTTTAAAAAACAATTAGAGGCTCAGAAAAATTTGACAGAAACTTGGAGTTTAGGTTTCGTGTTTTGGAGTTATTTCGGTTTCGTATTTTTACACTTTGTCTAAACTGTTAGCTATAGTTTAGTTAGGCTCTGATACCACTGTAAGACGATGTCGCGCACCCCGTGTGTTCACGGGGAGGCAGAATATTCAAAAAACGATTTTTCAAAGCTCGCAACACCGACTTGAACTCAAGGATCGATACTAAACCCTAACTAGCTACATGCAATGAGGTTTAACTACTCGGATGAAAGTTATACCTCACGATACCAAGTCCTTCGGGTCTTCTTCGCTGTCCTCCACCTCGTCGTCAGCTCCAAGGATCGAAAACGGATCGGGCAACCTCGACGGCCTCCTCGAGTCAAAGACGATCCACCCGAGAGTCTATAGTCCGAGCTCTTACCTTGAATCTGAGATAACTACGGCTTCTAGTTCGCTAAAATAGAAGTCCTAGATGGTGTAGAGTGAGAAGATAAATTTATTTTTCTGTTGGAATCCTTGGATTCTCAACACATGAGAGCTTTAGGGTTGGATGGAAGAAGAAGTAGACTTGAGGAAAAGAAAGAGTGTTGTGTTGCATTGAAAAGAGATGGTTGCCTCTTGATAAAAGATGAAGCATTTCTCATAATTGAGGAGATATAATATCTCACACAAATATCTAATGAGCTTCACAAAAATATCTAATGGTTAGTTATAGCCATGAGTCACCAAGTAGCCTTGATAGATTCAATGTAAAACTCCACCTCATTTCCTCCACCTAATAATGTTTAATCCAATAAAGAAATAAACCCTAATTAGGTGTCCTCTTCTTCTAGAAGCTTTCTCGAGGAATTACGTGAATGCTCATCATCCGTATATACATACCCGTATCCGCATTTTGAAGAATACGAATATAAAGAGACGAAAATAATCCATCAATATAATACTAGGATCCGGCTTAAACTAAAGCCCACTAGTATTATCCGCCCGATCATCATACGCGCATAAGTGCACGCACATGATCGAAGCCCTGTGGTAAAACCATACGGCCTCTACACCTTTTTCCCGGTGCAGGGAAACCCTCTGTGTGGGACAGACCATCTCCCCTGCTGGAATGAGAAGCGTATACACTAGTCTACTATGGAGTATCGATACTCTGTCTCGATAATCCTACGACTAGGGACCTGTATAGGATGTGCTTATAGATTATCCAGCCTCCACTAGTGTGACTGCCATCACAACGCTAGTAATCAAGCAAAGATCATAAGGGCTCTACCAATATGTATAAGCGATATGCTAAAAGAAACACATGCACATATTGAGGTAGATACAAACCAGGTAGCATACTGCCATTTCGAGCAAGACTGTTACTATATCTGTGTATATCCCTAGCTTCTATTAAATAATATACAATCCAGTATGATACAATAATGGCCTTTAGAGCATATATCACTAACACCATGTACTCATGTCATCAGAGAACTGCTATTTGACGATAGGTATAGTACCATCTAGGAGTTCTCGGCGAGTTCGTTCGGTATACTTATTCTCATTAAGCATCTATATACAATCTTTAGTGTCAAACACCAATGGCTGTGGGACCAACCATCGCCCCGGTCAGGTTCAATAAACGTATACACTGGTCTACTCTGAAGTATCGATACCTAGTCTTGATACTCCTACAACTAGAAACATTTAAGGATGCGCTTATGTACTACCCAGACCCTACTAGTATGGTCCGCATCATAATTCTGGTAGTCAAGCAAAGATCTTACGGGCTTTATCAACCTGTGTTGAAAATAAGTAAACATAAACACAAGTTAAGATAAAGTCAAAACAGATAGCATATTCTCATATCGAGCAAGACTGACCTGTGTGTGCGCGCACGCGCGCGTGTCTAAGCATTCATTACAATAATGGTTTATAGGGCATACATATCCTACAGCAGAAGCATTCAATTTCTTCATTACTAGAGAAAGATGTTGAAGCTAATCCTGATTTCATGGCTGATTTTGATAAAGGTGTAGCAGAAACATAAACCTTACTTTCAATTTGGAGAAGAAATTGCGTATTTCCAAATAAGAAAAGAGGTTGGGATATTTTAAAGAAAAACCTGATGGTATGCCGTTAAAAGTTGATGGAAATTGTAAGGGGATAAAATGATGTATCTTATTAGTTTTTGGGTATAAAGTAATTAACAAGTTTTTTGGGTTAGAAACAAATTTGCTATGATTCAGAGGGACTATAAGTAAAAAACCTTAAATTTAATGATTATTTATGAAGTTTGGTGATCAATAATCTCCTACTATATAACTTTTTGGTATGAACACATTTCTTCTGAGTTGAACCATATGACATGAGCATGTCTACATCAACTTCTACAAAATAAATCAACTATTGGTATGAAATTATGTGAAAAAGGGAAAAGTAGGAAGAAAAAGAAAAAGAAAAGAAAAGAAAAGAAAGAAACCCTATAAACTTTTTACATGTTTAATTTCTATTTAGGAAATGATGTGTTACAAACTAATAATAGGACGAGTTCGGAATTGTAAGGCATTAATAATAGATCATTAGGTTTATTCAGACTTAATCATATATTAAATTAAAGGCTCCTATTGAGAGATGATGCCAGCGATTTGCTATTGAAAAATGAAGAACGAACACAAACAAAATTTCTTTTAACCGCGTGATAAGATTTTTTACACAACTTGTTTAATTAATAAGGTTTAGATTTTTGAGATATGACTTAATAATCACTATATAGATGTTTTAATTAATTCGGTTATAATTTTGAGAACTTGACTTAATAATACTACCGAGTTTTCAGTAGGACAATATTTTTTTGGTCACGTGCACATGTGGAACATCCTCTCAATTAAAAGCGCACGTGCAGTTGCTCTAACCAACCCAAAAGCACGTGCGCAGCATCCAGCTTGGGAAGCATGCATGGACCCCATCACATCATTCACGTTTCTCTTCTTCCCATTTTGCCCTCGCATGCCTATCTAGTGAATAGGGTGCAACTAGGGTCTATCCAACCCTACCCAGCTCGATGTTCCGAGCGATGACTAAATTACATACAAAACATTCAGATCGGATATGGTTTATGACAAATCCCATCAGCTCGAACTCTTTGCCTGATCCGAACCAAACCCGTTTCGTATATTCGATGGGATTGGTGAAAGTGTTTACTAGCACCACAATAGGGTTAAAACGGGCATCACACATAAAATTTTCAAATTTGATGGTGCTAATGAACACTAACCAAGATCTAATTAGAATATTAAGGGTTTAAACATGATATCAAAAAGGCTATACAAAGAGATGGATGACCACAACCTTTATAGACCGTGTCCTTCTCTTCTAAAGCTCCCGGTTGTAGTCCACGCGACTCCACTAGGCTCCACTTGAAGGTTGAACGAACTTCCTCCGATGACCTTCGTGCCGAAGATGATCCACCCGAAATCCGCCAATCCAAACTATCTATTCACTAAACCTTTTAGTGAAGAAAACACACCACACCAAAATGCTAATCTAATGTGGGATGGTGAAGTAGAGGTGTTGTTTGCTCACTATAGATCTCAAGCTCTATGGTTCACATCACATGTGAGAGCTTAAAGTATGAGGAAGAAGATGATGATGGAAAGAGCTAGAGAGAAACTCATCACATGAACTCTAAAAAATGGCTAAGTGTAAGAATGAGTTAGCATGAATGGCTCTATCTTGACCTCACTTATTCAAGCATGGAATAAATTGCAATAAGAAATTACAACCATGGTTGAATAGTGAGTCAAGACTAATAAACAAATGAAAAAACTCATGCCTTGCCATTCCACAAATATCTCCACATTTTATACCTCATTTTCTATTTTCTAGAAATAGAAAATCCATGCCATGCTTATATATATATATATATATATATATATATATATATATATATATGATGAAAATAATTAGTGAGCTAATATTAGTTAATACATAATTATATCAAATATAAATATATATCATATTATTAAATCAACGCTTGATTTAATAATCCAGTTATATCATATATAACCGACTAATATCATTTATCTGTATATCACATTATCAAATCAACACTTGATTTGATAATCCGGTTATATCACATATAACCTAACTGATAACAAATAACCGCCAGATTAGAATACGGTATCATATACTCGTATTTAATCAGGCCCCCGCACATATCAACATATGTGCCCTACTTCGTTTCGCTTGAAGCAGGAAACTTCTGTGTAGAACTCTAAAGACTCGTCAATATACCAGCAGTAGGTGATGATTGCATCAGTCATCCACAAGCCGTCAGAGGTACTAGCTAGACGTAACGGTTACCCAGGTATTGATCGATTAGAAGATCAATAAGCAAACTTGTCCAAACTCCCATGAAGCCTATAAGTAACACTTACCATACAGTCCGGTCTCTTCATCTGATATGTCGCATATCGAGTCTAGGGGTGGAAACGTCTGACCCCAGTAACTTGATAAGTCATGCCGATGTATGGCTCATAACGGTTCGAGAATCTACTGATAACACTTACCGGTAAATCTCATCAACAACCCTGACCAGGGACTTCCAGTTATAGCCAATCGAGTATAGCGCAACATCAACTCCCAATACCGGGAGAGACGAAACCCTTTCTATCGCTTATTGCCTCCATGTGACTTGTGACTGTATCCAAAATCCACCTGTTTGCACGACTCCTTTGAGCCGTGGTGTAATACCCAGTTCCGACTATACCATATCCGTATTTTTAATAAATAATTTCCCAATATCCCCCCCCCCCCCCAAATTTCCCTACATAAGTCTCTATATTTTTCCGTAAAACCTAATTTCTGAACTTTTTACCTAAAACTATATCTTACTTTAAATTTAAAAAAAAAACCTATAATTTAAATCTTAATTTTTACACCCAAGCAGCCAACCCCCAAACTTCTTTTTCCCCTAACTTCTAAACCCTCGGCCCAGTAAAGCCTAAACCCCAACTCTCCTTTTCCTTTTTCCTTCTCCCCGTGCCTAGCCCAACACCCCCTAACCCGACCCGACTTCCCCATCTCCCTCTTCTTCTTCCTCTCCTATTTTCCCGCCTTCCTTGCGCCCCACGTCCTCTCCCTATGCCCCCCCACGGCCACGTCTCCCTCGCAACGGCTACTGCCGACTTCCTTGTGCCCACCGCCGTGAGAACCGCTCCCACGACTCAGCCCTCGTCGATGTTCGCCTCCGCTTCTCCCTTGTAAGCTCCTCGCGTGCCCCGTGCTACTTCACCCCAACGTCCCCATACGACCCGCCGCCTCCCCTCAACTTCTCCAAAGAGATTCGCGCAACCCCTTCATCCTTAACCTCCACCACTCCCCTCACTCACTGCCTCGACCTTCCACCATCACTCTCCTCAAGCGACCCGAGACCCCCTGCACCCTCGCTGACGAGCTCCACTCACCGCCACCGTCTCCATCTTCTTCCTCCATCCTTGCAATAACCAAACCCATTACTTTTTCTCTTCCGCCGGAACCCAGCACCACCTCCTCCTCCTCTACAGCCCCCTTCGCCCCGCACCCACTCCTTTCCCGGCCACCTCCTCCTTCTTCCTGCACCCGAGCACCAACCCACACCCGAGCGACCCATCATCGACCGCCTCGACAACCATGGCCGCTACCCCGATCATCTGGACCGTCGCCGCTGAGGCTATTGTATTCGCTGCCACGTCCCAATCAGCTTTTACCCTTGTCGAAGACTTCGAACCCATCAACCGAGCTCCCTGCAACTCGCCGAGCACCAACAACCTCTTCGCGAACATCGTTGTCTCATCGCCGGAGCTCCCCCAAATCATCACGAAGACCTTCGGCGACCCACCTCCTCTAACCCATCTCCCTCATCGAGCCCGAACTCACGAGCCCTTCCTTTCAGCTTCAAGCAGAGCCCCGCCCGAGACCCCGCGCCGTCGACCATCGCCTGCCGTCCTCGCCAGATCTTCCCCAAACAGCCGTGACCCACCAACTCCCAGACGAGCTTCTCCACCACTAACGTCTGCCCCACCTTGACCTTGCTTCCTCCAACCCGAGCTCCTCCCGCGACCACCGCGACCCCAGCCCGCGTCGCAGCTAACCCTATGCTCATCGTCACATCACCGCCACTTTTGTAGCCCCTAGCGCTAGCTGTGTCGAACCCAAGCCGTGTCATTTCCGTGCCATACCGTGCCCGCCTCCATGCCACCGCGTATCCAGACGTGTCGCGTCCCGTGTCCACTCCCCAAGCCACATCGTACCCAGTCCCCGTGCCACGTCGTGCCAGCCCCGTGGCACATCGTACCCGATCCAGTGCTCATGCTGTGCCATACACGCACCACGCACCGAGTCAAGACCGTGCCCAGTACCGTGTCACGCCCGCGTCGCCACTGCATCCAGTACCGAGGCACCGTGCATCGCGCCCGCGTCGTGCACGTGTCCAGCATCACATCGACTCGAGTGACGAGACGGATCCCGCATGTGGTATCGCTTCTATATCAAGCGACCGAAGGCAAGTGAAATCCCTTTTCACTTGTTTAACATGCTATAGTAAGCATTAGCTAAATGGATTATATTATAGCTATATATATAGATAAATATAATTGGATCGAAACCTATGCTTGAATTTCGTGTAGCGAATAATCGTGCCGTCTTCCTTGAGCAGAGCCCGACGAGGGCTTATTATTGTGTTGGTAACACATGTAAATTAAATAGTTAACATCTAACTTAGTTGTTAGAAGAAACGTTAGTTTCGAGCGATGACTGAATGTTTATCTTAAGTGCTCGATGTGAGCCTTAAGCGAAAATAAAATCTAAAATGGCGGAACTCATCATATTTATACCCTAACGCTGTTAACAAACACTCTTTAGAAATTCAGTGGCAAATTGAATTCGTTTTCACGTATAAAGTCATGCCCTAAGGTTTATACCAAAACTTACGATTTACCGAATACTTAACACCGTTAAATTCAAAATTAATTTTGGGAAAAGCCAATCGCATCGTGCTAGGGTTCGTTGCGAAGGGTACTGCATAATCTTTAAAACTACATATAGCTTTACTGTTAGATATATCCTATGAATATCAAAAACAAATAACTTACCTGACCTTGGACCGCAGTCCAGTGCAGGTACTTACCCCTTGACTTGCTTTTATATACCTGAAACCTAAATGTTTAATTGTGATAGTGTGTAGAGCCAATTACTGCTACGTAGAAAATTATTTTAGCTTTCCAATGGTACCAGTTTTACTAAATTCCAGTATAATTTGGTATTTAAATCATATTTTTATAAGTGACTTGTACGGCAGTTTTCTGTCATTTCAGTTTGCACTCTTCGTCAGTAATATGATCACAACTTTTAAACCAGGATTACAATTGTTAATCTGTTAGTTGCGTTGGAAACATAACACAAAAATATACATATTATTCAACTGTAGCATCGCCTTATTATACTTCCAACTGGGAGTAAATCGTGTTACGAAACGGACTTCCAGCTCAGAAACTGGATTTCCCGCAGTAAAAACTTAAAATGAAATGACCATAATTAGCAAACCTGAAACCCAATTGACACGAAACAAATTTTTTCTATATAGATGATTAAATATATTGCCTACTACTTTTATATTGTTTGGCTTAATTATGTACGTGTGATTTTATATGATTTTTCTAGTCCAACCGATACTGGTTGCATATATGTTTTTAGCAGTGCATTTACTTTATCCCCATCATGTGCATGATTGTCATACCTCTGTAAATAGTGTTCATTTTGCATCAATAACCTAGTGACCGTGTCACATTACCCAGTAATAAATATTAGTGATTGGATTGTGGCAAGTACGTTATGGTAAAAGCGTGAATGAACAAGTGAAGTGAAGCATACTTCAGCGGAACCAAACAGTCATTGTATTGTCGACGCCTATGGGATATATATAAGTGTAACTATAACTGGAATGGGATGGTTATGGAAGCACTTATATTAGTGCCATAAGTAAGACATCGAGTACTGTCCATTTATCTTGGATACCAGTCGAGACATGCTTGATGGAGACCGCGTCTCTAGTTCTCACGTAGACTTGTCATGGAGCGACTAGTATTTGGGTTCATGGTCGGTGTTTGATGTAGACTGCGGGTGTAGGGTAGTTTGAGTGTGAGTTCGATCAACGGAATCTCGGGAGTCCCACTGCCGGCATATACAGCGATTTTGGGAGTCGTATGGATGGTATTAATGATTATTAGCGAGCGTGATTCGGGCCCGTGTTCCCTTGCCCCTGAGGCCTACCCCTTGGTTTGGGGATACTCCTATGGTGGTTGACGCTCACACTTGGACCGACGATAGGTTTAGTGACTTGGACAGTGAAACTTAGAGACTGATAGGTTTAGTGACATGGGCATGCATCGATTACTGATCTGATACACTTGCTTTATCGTTACCTGTACCGGTTACTTCATGCTCATGTCATTACTCTATGTTTACTGTTTCATGTTCATCATCATTGCACGTGTTTACATATGTATTTATATATATTGCTATTGTGTCGCTCTGACGACCTGAGTATGCATGCTCAGAGTGAGAAGTGGACTTAGCTTGGATCAGGATCTGTCGTACCTTGAGGATATTGTGGACATCTAGATCGGCGATGACGCGCTATCTTTCCCTTGATCTCTATCTAGTATATCTCATATCTGTTTTGATAGAATTAGTGACTGCAATTCTCATTACCTGTGCATTGATCGCGTAATGCTAGAAGCCGAAGTGTGACTACGGCAAGATATTTCCTTGACCGTAGAAACATGGCTGGCCTTGTCACCCCTCGTATTCCGTATTTTGGGAAGCGGGGCGTGACACGTGGTAGGGAGGAAATCAAAGCACAGTGGGAGCCACACAAGACTCTATGATGATCTCGGATCTACAGACTAACCTGTACCAGTGTCTCCAGAGAACTGCTATCTGACGATAGGTACATTACCAACTAGGAATTCTCGGCGAGTCCTGTTTAGTGTACCCATTCTCTAATGAGCACCTGTGTACAATCTTTGATGTCACACACCAATGGTTGTGGGATCAACCATCGCCCCATACAGGGTCAAGAAACGTACACACTAGTCTACTCTGGAATATCGATGCCCTGTCTTGATATCCCATCGACAAGGAACTGTTAAAGGATGTACTTGTGGACCACCCTGGCCCCACTAGTATGATCTGCATCATAGTCCTGGTAGTCCAGTACATATCCTAAGGGCTTTATCAACATGTAAGAGAGAGAAAGTATAATAATACCAGTCTACATGTTAAGATAAAGGCAACCAGATAGCATACTATCATGTCGAGTAAGAAAGTCCTCTATATATATGTCCAAGCATCCACTATATCATACAATAATGGCCTCTAGGGCATATATATTCCTAACAATCTCCCACTTGCACTAAGGCCAGTTGTTGTAGTATCTGTAACAACTCCATTTTTAATGTATAAAGAATTGATTTAAATTCAAAGTATACTTGGAGTATGTAATGTTGCTGATATCTCTTTAAGTATTTATTTCACACCATAATTACAAGAAGGAGCTTGTAGCTCATTGGTAATACTTTGCACTGCTGAACCAAGCCACCAGAGTTCAAATCCCATACCCCACATTATTTTTAATATTGATTTTTTTTTAAAAATCTTTAGAATACCAAGAGTTTACACGTGCATATCTCACAAAAATCCTACTACACCCAAAGATGTAACATTTCCAGGAGTGAGATGAACCGTCGGGGGGGATCGCGGCCGCCTGACTCGGCCGGGAATCGGCCTTGACTCGGTCTGACTCAGTCCTCCGACCGAGTCATGGCCGAGTCGGCCGATTCCGGCGACAGCCCCAACATGAAAGTTGTGTCTTTTCATATTCCCTATGCACCTGCAAAATTTCAGCCTCAGACCACTTCCAGAGCTTTTTTAAAACCCCAATTACTCCACTTTTAATACATTTTTTATACATTTTATCACATTTTTCATTTTAACCTTTCATCTACTCTAACCCTAGCCTACCATATAAATACACCTCCTACCATCTACCCTCTCACCCTAAAATCCTGAGCCTACTCTCTCAAAAATTTTCCAAGAGTCGTGTACTTTGAAAACAAGCTCGAGGCGAAGCTCCGACGAATTCCCGGCAGAACTTCCGGTGACCGTTTTAAGGAACTACCGGCGACGACGCAGTACATCGGCAATCACTCTAGTTCCCTCTCACTCCCTTGTTCAATCTAAAACCCGTAAGTCCCACTTCCTTCCCTCTTTTCTATTCAAAAAATACGAAATTACAAAATCTGATGGAATCGGAACAAATCCAATTTTCGATTCGGTTTTCTATAAAATTCCACTTCTCATTAATACAATCATACTTAAACATCCTTATGTTGACTATTAAATACTAATCAAACAATTTGAACAAGTTTCATCACATGAAATGATAGCTTTTTCAAATTATCGTATTTTTCACTTAAATACCACATTGTTTTAATCATTCATTTAACCTCATCAAACTTGATATATATTTAAAGTAGATCATGAGGTAACGACCCAGCTCCTCACACACTTATATGCAACACCCCCGAGAACCTAGAATACGAGAAAACAAACACTTTTCATTTAAATACCACATACTTAATAAAACAAATTCTGAAAGATTTAGTTTTGAAACACTTTTAAAGAAGTACCACTTATCAGGAAAATATGATAAGTTGTGGACATCGGTCGTTTATCTAAACCTGACTTTGTGGTGTCTAGGCTAGGCAAGTGAGAAAGGTAACTTTAAAAGTCCCGTCTCACGGTGATTCGTGAGCAGATCCCTCCTTTCCTCACTTGTACTTACCTAGCCACAATTGGCGGTGAAAAGGCGATTTGAGGCATCTCACAACTTGTCGTTTAGACCATTTAGAAATAGTCTAGTTGACTTAGGAGACCCTAGAACATAGAATACAGAAAATTGATATTTTTACAAATAAATACCATTTACATTATAAAACCGTTTTCTAAAGAATTTAGTATTTTACAATCTTTGCAAAGTGCCGCTACAACCCATTTTGGAGAACCCGTTCGGGATGGTGCGGATTATCGCACATCCTTGGGCTTAGTAGTGCGAGATTCAGACCTTCGTAAGGAGCATTCGGTCTCGAAAGATTTAAAACACGACATCTTAAGAAAATGAGATTTTTAGAATATAAAATATATATATTAAAATTATTTTTATTATAAATATAAGTATATTTATCATTAAAATACCTATTTTGTTATGATATAAATATTCCATCTTTTCTAAAAATCCCAAGAATAAATTTACACTAAAATACCATGAATTTCAAATAAATCAATATTACAGATAAATACCTTTATTTATAAAACTAGGATATTTTCACTAGAAATATCACAATATAAAATCCACACTCATTACAACTCTAAAGACGAATAATAAATGCTTGGAGAGTATTTTGAAAAGTATATAAAAGTATTTTTACACAAAACCCCCTCAAGTTTTATAAATTACCCTAAGGACCCTAACAATTATAGGTTTATGAAATAATCAAGACTTGATTTACATTTCTAATTGTCTGACTCGGGTTTGAGTCTAATTAATCTGACTTGAATATGATTCAGGTCTATCTACAATCTACAATATTCGAATTCAATAGAAACACATGAATCCATGAATCCAATTATCGATCTATACGACCTGACCGAACCGAACCATGGATATACATTCCATTTACATGGTTCTCCAATTATTCCATTTACATGATTCAACGGTTACATCCGTTTACTGATATCATGGTTTCGGTCAGTCTTTCAATTATACACTCAATTCAATTTATAAGATAAACATTACAATCATAACACTACGGGGTTAAGGGGTAGATTGGTACGGAAGGTGTTAAAAGTGGCACGAGGCGGTAATATTAAGACACTTAATATTCCGTTGCTGTTGTACCGTGGCTTAACGGTTCCTTGTACGTTCCGTTTGCCCTGTTCTCTAGCATATAGAGACCCCTCTCGTATACACTGGCATTCTTCTGTACCAAGCTACAAATAACAGCGTTAACACAACATTACAACAATATTATACAACTTAAAAAGATATCTTCTTATTCTGTTTATTCTACTTTCCTCTTATCTTTGGGACTTACTGAGCGATCTGTTCGCTGACGACATTATATTTTTTTCTTCTTTGAATGTCGTCAGGTGGTTTGGACCCGGCAGAGATCGATCCATCTGCAGAAGACTTGGAGCAGTTTGCCGAAGATCCAGCACTTTAACTTCATTGTACACTTTTTCATTCAGTACTTTTCATTTCGTGTTATGCCACTGTTTAGGCATCGTTTTTATTTCAGTTGTATTTCCTTTTCATGCATTGTACAAAAGAATGTTAATAAATAAAAGTTGTTGTTTTTATTATATCTTGTCTCTTATGCATTTTTTTTATATTGCTTAGATACGCTTAGCGTATGTACTTCTGAGTGTATACGTAGCGGACCGGTCGCATCCCCTTCGCCGTATACTGGGAAGCGGGGCGTGACAGTATCTCATACCCAACATCCCAAAAAGTCTCTCGATTAGTATATGGGGAAGGGCCTTAGTTAGTGGATCCGCTGTGTTATCCTTTGTGTCAACTCTCCTGACCACGATCTCCCGGAGATCTACTATCTCACTGATCAGGTGATACCACCTAAGAATATGTCTGGATCACTGATGGGACCGGGGTTCCTTGGCCAAAACCACAGCTCCATTGTTATCACAATACGCAGGTATTGGATGCTCAATGGATGGAATCTCACCTAGTTCATCTTATGAACTTCTTTATCTAGACAGTCTCTTTGGCAGCATCGTTGGTAGCGATGTATTCAGCCTCCATCATCGAGTCTGCTATGGTATCTAGTTTGGAACTCTTCCAACATACCGCCCCTCTACTGAGGGTAAAGACAAAACCCGAGACTGACTTACTGTCGTCCTTATCACTCTGGAAGCTCGAATCGGTAAAGGACTCCACCTGGAGTTCACCGTTGCCATACACCAAGAACATTTATTTAGTCTTTCTCAAGTACTTAAGAATATTCTTCACAGCTGTCCAGGATTTCTCCCCAGGATCTGATTGATACCTACTCACTACACCTAGCGAGTAAGCTACATATGGTCTGGTACATAACATCGCATACATAATTGACCCGACTGCCGAAGCATAGGGTATCCCTTGCAGGAGAGCCCTCTCCAAATCAGTCTTAGGAGACATCTCTTTAGAGAGAGTGATTTCTGAACATGCGGGTACATTACCACGCTTAGAATCTTCCATACTAAATCTCTTTAGTATGGTGTCTATGTACCTGGATAGGGACAATCCCAACATCCGTTTAGATCTATCTCTATAGATCTATATCCCCAGGATGGAGGTGGCATCACTTAGATCTTTCATGGAGAACTTGTGTGATAAGAAGAGCTTCACCGAGTGTAGCTTAGGAACATCGTTTCCTATCAAGAGATGTCATCCACGTACAATATGAGGAAGACAACCTTACTCTCTACTACCTTCTTATATATAAATGGTTCATCTACATTTTTGATGAAGTCAAACTCTTTGATAGCTTTATCAAAATAGATGTTCCATCTCTACGATGCCTGCTTTAATCCGTAGATTGATTTAAATAGCTTTCACACACTTCCGCTGCTCCTACTGTCTACGAAGCCCTCTGGCTGTGTCATGTACATGCTCTCTTCTAAATCACCATTTAGAAAAGCGATCTTGACGTCCATCTGCCAGATTTCGTAGTCATGGTGTACCGCAATGGCAAGTAAGATCCTGATGGTCTTAAGCATAGCCACTGGAGAAAAGGTTTCATCATAATTGACACCAGGTCGTTGACGAAAACCTTTTGCTACAAGTCTAGCTTTGAAAGTCTCAACTTTTCCATCTACACTAAGTTTCTTCTTAATGATCCACTTGCTCCCGGTGGGTTTTAACCCTTCAGGAGAAACTTCCAAAGTCCATACTTTGTTGGTGTACATGGATTTCATCTCAGACCGCATAGCATCCAGCCATTTCACAGAGTCCCCACTTGTGATGGCCTGCTCAAAACTAGTTGGGTCATCATCTTCCATGATGCAATCCTCACTCCCACCGTCTACGAAAAAACTGTAGTATCTCTCAGGTGGATGATGAACCCTACTATATCTGTGGAGTGGCTGAGGTTCATCGGGGACTATTGAATCCTCCAGTTCCATAAAATCATCAGTTATAGTTTGTGTTGCTGGAACTTCTTCCAGCTCTATCTCATTGCCACTAATTTCTTTCACAAGAAATTCCTTTTCTAAAAAGGTGGCATGTTGAGCAACAAATAATTTTTGTTCCTCAGTGTGGTAGAAGATATACTCTCGCGAATGTTTGGGATATCTTACAAACTTGCACAGAACTGACCTTGCCTCGAGCTTGTTCGGATTTTGTTTTTTTGATATAAGCCGGACAACCCCATATCATAATGTAATTAAGACATGGTCTCTTCCCCTCCCATATCTCATATGGAGTGGTAGGTACTGATTTGGTTGGAACCCTATTCAATTGGTATGCAGCTGTCTCAAGTGCATAACCCCAAAAGGAAATCAGTAACTCAGCAACACTCATCATAGAGCACACCATATCCAAAAGGGTGCGATTCCTCTGCTCCGAAACTGTATTGTGTTGTGGTGTATACGGATAAGCTGAGAGAGAATCCCATTCTCTTTTAAGTAGTCTCTGAATTCCGTGCTCAAGTATTCTCCTCCCCGATCAGATCGAAGGATTTTAATACTTTTACCCGTCTGGTTCTCAACGTCGTACTTATATTTCTTGAATTTCTCAAAAAATTCAGATTTATATTTCAACAGGAACACATGTCCGTATCTTGAGAGATCATCGGTGAATGTAATAAAGTACGAAGAACCATTCCTGGCATGTGTAGATATAGGACCGCATACATCATTATGTATCTGTCCAAGAGTTCAGTAGCTCTTTCTCCGTGTCCAGTAAACGGAGATTTGGTGATCCTGCCTTTGAGATATGACTGGAAAGTTTCATAAGATATAAATTCGAACAAATTCAAATATGCATCCTTATGAAACTCAGCTAGTCTTGTCGCATTGATATGACCTAGTCTACAATGCCACAAGAAGGCTTCGTTCATTTCTGAACCGTTCCTCTTGTGTGTGTTATGTATACTTAGAACCGTGTTATGATTTAGAACGTATTTACCATTATATAACGTACCATACCCAATCAACACTTGATTTAGGAAAACATTCACAACATTTTTTGTACGAAATAACAGTCGCTCAGAATCATTGTTTTACCTCTTGGTAATACAAGGTGATATTCGCCAACTGATTTGGCTGCAACAATTGCACCATTCCCTACTACTAGAGACATATCACTCTTTTCTAGTTCTCTACCTCTCATTAGCCTATGTAACAAATTACATATGTGGGTCCTAATCGGATATCCAATACTCAAGGCGTAGAGTTAACTGAGAAACAATTCTTGGTAACAAACACACCCGAAGAAGATGCATCAACATGCTTATTCTTCGTTTGGGTGGCGTGGGAATACTGATATTCCTTGTTTACCGCCGAAAACGGAGATGAAACCGGGTAGGTCGTCTTGCCTGAATTTGGGGGCAGATGCTATTTGGTTTTATCCGTCTACCTCTCCGAAGATGCCAAGTTGATTTATGGCACCGTGCATCGGAGGTTTGAACGGATGCGGCCGTTGTAGCAGACTTCGTCAGATTCCCCCTCGTTGTGAGAGGTTTTTTGATTGCGGGGACGCTCTTCCCTGCAGACGCAAGCCCCTGCAGTTAATTACGTTACCGCATCGCGGTAACCACTTTCTCCTGCTCCAGAAGGCCACATCGTGTCGTGTTTATTTGTTTTATTTTCGGTTGCCCGCGGATTGTATACGGAGACTAATTCATGTTGTCGCCCGTAGGGCATGGACTAGTTTAAATCTGTATATTCTTAGATTTGGGTTTGGGTTGATTTAATGATCGTTAATCTCGTTTGAGATTAAAATCAACTTAAATATTTGTTGAGGATACATTAGTCTAATTTTAGGCTAAGATCTACGCAACATGATTTTGGGATCATTCCGACCCAACAAAAGAGCATTTGGGCTCTATTGCTTTACTTTAAGGACGTTATGGCCCGTCGTTAGTTTAAGGACATTACGGTCCATAGCTAGTTTAAGGACGTTGCGGTCCGTTGTAGTTTAGGGACGTTACGGTCCATAGCTAGTTTAAGGACGCTGCGGTCTGTTGGGATGTGCTCATTGGTTTGGGAGTGCACCAAGAGTTGTTGGTTATCGGGACCCGCCACCTCTCTGAAGACGTTGAAGAATTACAACGACATGTATCAGAGGTGTGTTGAGATGTACCCTTGAACCAAATTCCAGATTGAAGGGAGATCATGATGGAGTGAACATCATTTTAGATACCATCTGCTAGGAGATCATTAGTCATCTTTAGAACTAAGATCTATTTGGGGAGACTTGAGTATAGGAGGGCTCGGTTGACTGGTGGTCAAAAGGGTTTTGGCTTCAGGAGACTTGACTAATTTGGGCTGAGCTTGCCCTCTCATAGTGTTAAACACTAATATCTGCTCAGCGCTCACGTGCTCCTACGTGGGGATCTAAAGCAGTGTTAAATACTGAAATTTAGAGCGCTCACGTGTGGCACGTTAGGCGTCTGAAAACCGAGCACTGTTTCTTTGGGTTTATTCTCTTGTTCTTTTATAAGTGCTAAGTAATATTGGGGGTCACGTGGGATCACGTGAGGCGCCCCAACAATGGGAACTGTCTTTGATTTATTCACTTTCCCTTTTACAAGTGCTAAGCACTATTAGGGGGTCACGTGGGATCATGTAAGGCGATCTCAGTCATTATTTTTTGTTCATCAGAGGTGCTCACGTGGGAACACATGATCTGTCGTTATAGCGTTGAACACTAATATGCATAGAGATCTTGATCTGAATTTTGAGAATTTCAGGTCCCTTATTTTTATAAGAATTAAATTCTTTTATAGGGTTAAACCCTAGTTTTATCAGAGGAATTAAATTCCTATATCTTTTGGTAAGAATTAAATTCTTTGAACTTAGTTCTTTCCCCTAAGTTGTGAATCTGCATGACAGAATCTCCCCGATGAGAATTAAATTCTCTACTTGTAGGGAGATCTGCTTCTACAGATCTCAACCAAAGGAAGAACTAAGTTCATTTTAGATGTGTTAAACTATTGGAGTGGCGAAGAAGAGATAAAATAATCTCTATGTCTTTCTTCTTACCCAGGGTTTCTTTTTCTAAAAGAGAGATCTTCTTCTTTTATTTTGGAGAATTGAATTCTCTTTTTCTCTTTTTCTTTTTGTTTCTCCAAGCTTACGGAGGCTCTCCTCTCTCCCAGACTTGAATTCTTGGGTCCTTTATATAGTAGAGGCTAGTCTGTTGATTTAGTTAAAGAAATCTCTCATTGAGAGATCTTAATTGATTTGGGGATTTTATCCACCGTCGGATCTTTGATCTAAGGACTTCTGTTTTACAGAAGATATCATTCTTGTTTTTAACAAGATTAGGGAAATATTTTCCCATACATAATTTTTCTGTAGATAGGTGTTTTTTAATCACCATTGGATTTGTAATCCAACGGTACTCTGTTTTACAGAGCGTATTCTTTCTTGTTTAGAAAGATTAAAGAAATATTTTCCAAATAGGGTTTTGATCCCTTTGTTTAGAATTTAATTCTATCAACTCAGAAGGCGTTTAAGACCACTCACGTGTAGCACGTGACCCCATAAAGTTAGACTCATTCGCTTATGTGCAACAGCCCAAAAAGGCCATCACGTGCTGACACGCGAGCGTGTATGGCCCGTTATTTGTTTTAAAAAGGCGCCTATATATTTTGTATGTAGATGCTCACGTGCTTGCATATGAGGCTCAATTTCAGCCTTAATTGTTAAGCGCAATGCCTATAATCTTTGTTCATAGGCGCATCACGTGTGGGCACGTGATACTCCATTAGGGGAATTTCTTCCTATCGCTTTTTCTCTCCTTCCTTTCTTTCTTTTATTTTTTTATAAGGGAACAAATGCCCCCACAGCGTTGTTCTCATGTGGCTTGCACGTGAGTGCAACACTGTCACTATTACAGCCGTTGGATTGTCTAGGGGAATGGGAAGATGAACCGCTCCCCATCATGTCTTATAAATGCAAGGTTTTTCACTTCTGGGAAGCCCATGTTCCATCATCTTCTTCCTTGGTCATTTTCTCGAGAATTTAATTATCTTCTTCAGAGCTTAGTTCTCTGTTTCAAAATCTTTCAGAGTTAAACTCTGCAAAACTTCCTTTTGGGTAAGGCTCTTGAACGACCTTTTTTTTGGTTTTCTGCCCTTGATTTTAAATCCACCATCAGAGCTTAGCTCTTTTCTTAAATCGGTTTCTCAAAGATCCCAAAATATACATGATTTTTTTTGCAGGTTTTGAAGTCTTGAATGAATGGGGATTGTTAATCCTCCTTTTAGGGTTTTACCCTACCACCGATCTTTAAGAATCTTGGAATTTAATTCTGTTTTCCTTGTCTTCTTGCCATGGAGGTTTTCTGGGATTCAATCCCTTTATTAAAGGAATTTAATTCCATATACCCACAGAGCTTGGCTCTGAAACGAAGATTCAGAAAAAGAAAAAATAATTATCTCCTGATTTCTCGAATACTTTTAAGGTTTTAACATCCTTAAAGCAGATTTGAATTAATTGCATTTTCTAATAAAATTTGCTTAAGAGTTGTTTAAACTTCATTGCTTGGAGAGAATCCTTTTCGATTCTTTCAACGGTTGTTTTGCTTCTTCATTGGTGAGCCGCCATATTGATTTTGTGGGGACCATGTGTTTTTTTTGCAATCGGTGGTCCAATGGAACAAACTCTTTGTCGTTTCTTTCTGTTGTTGTGCGCGCGCACACACACACACACATATAAGTTTCATTAACGGTTTTTCTTGCCCTTATTTCAGGAACAATGGCTTCTCTTCCCTACTTTCTCTTTACTCGCTCAGATGCCACTATTCCGCAATCGCCATCAGATGAGGAAGCTATGGCGATGATCAGGGCACATGATAGAGACCGTACTAGTCTACTCTTATGGGGAGTTTGGTATGGTCACATCATCCGGGGTCACCGCAGCTTTACTTGTGAGGTGTCAACATAGCCCCTCCGTCCAATATCACTGGTGGAGCACCCGCAGGCCGCTTATGCGGTGGAGGCGGCTAATTGGACTCCTACCGGCCGGCTTGAGCCGTCAACAACCGGAATACCCAACCAGCCCTTGCCGGCTATAGATATCTTAGGGCGCCGCATCTGTCAAGGTGAAGCCCAACCCTGGAGACAGTTTTATAAGGTAGGGCTTACCCCTCTCCACCCAGTAGGCTATCTTCCCTGCGCTCGATATGTTATTTCCGCCCACCGTGCACGGTTGCAGAAGATTGAGCTATATCAAGCGGTATACACGTCCCTTTTTCATTACCAGGCCCCTCACGTCTGGTGGGTTAAAGCTTTTCTGAACTAATGGAATCTTCCCACCGACACCTTCTTGCTAGGGGATCGTGAAGTCTCTATTTCACTGGAAGAGTTTCGCGAGATTTCTGGACTACCAATCAAGGGAGAGCATTATGAAGAGTTGATGCCTCTCGACGAGTAAGTGTTCGCGACCATGCTGGCTATACTTGACGACTGAAAACGTCGTCCTCCATAAGTACCCCAGTCTAATCAAGGTTCTACTGTTCGCGACGTCGGATGGGAAGGGCATCACCTTGAGAGCTTCATCGCCTGCTTTATCCATGAAGACGCTTTAGCCAAAAAGGCTCCAAAGTTTGCGAACATTGATGACCCTTTTGGGTTCGGGCTGAATAAACTGCCAGACAACGAAGAAGACTTGCCGCAGTTTTATATTTCAATCTCGTCGGCCGTTTCCTTCGATGCAATTGCGGCCCCTGGCATGGACAAAGAGACCTTCTTCGTTGGATTTATCAGCCTTTGGCTCAGTTGGTTCACCATTCCGACGCATCGACGCTTCATGAGAACTTCCGTCTTCTATCCCGCTCATCGCGTAGCTAAAGGGGCACGATTGGCCGTTGGTATTGCAGGACTGTCACACCTATACCATGGATTAAGCGTTGCAGCCAATACTTCTACCCCTGGTGTGGATGTTGTGAATTTCTCCCTCCACTACTTCACGTCGTGGATCGAGATGCATGTACTGGGAGCATTTGCAGCACATCAGCGGCCGGATTTCTATGACTCCTATACCTTCCCACGGGTTATGAGGTTGGTGGATGCTTCTGCTCCTGATCCGACTCAGCTAGGGGCCCTCCGCGTGTTGCTCAATCCATATTTAAACGAGGGCGGGATGGTGTTTAGTGACCGAGTCCTCTCTGCTCCTGCGGGGCCCGTTCAACAGCTTTTTGATCTATCAAAAGGGGAAGCGCCATCTTTAAAGCCTAACGAGATTATGCACCTGTACTCGATTAGGCTGGGCTACTTGATATTCCGTCAGAATAATACGGCTCTTTTTATGTGGTATAACCCGCACCTCTTCGCCCAGCAATTGGGTTATAACCAGGGTGTCCCTTTCGAGGCGTTCTTAGTCGAGCCCACCCGTCTCTGGAAGTTACTCGCGACGTCATCCATCATTTTATGCGGCTGAACACCGGCTCCCGTTTTATGATCCCTGAGTCCGACTACCTTCCAAGGTGTGTGGGGTCTTTTACGGGTTGGTATCGTCATCGATTCGGTCCTGTCATCGTCGAAGAGAAGCGGGTACTCTTCGAATGTAGAGCTCCGGCTTCGACCTAAGCCACTGGCGTTATGCTGCGGCCGCAGAAAGTGGTTCTCCCTCCATTTAGGGATAGCGGTGTGGTACTTATCCCCAAGGCCGCAGAAACAGAATCGACTCCTCATACTGCTGGTATGCCAGTGCGCACTAGAGCTCAAGCAAAGGCCTCCAATGAGGTGCCGGCGGTAGTGTCATAAGTGGCGGCGTCATCAATGGCGGTGTCATCAATGGTGGTATCGCCAAAGGGGATACCGGAAGCGAGGTTGGTCAACATCGCGCCAAAGCGTCTAGGGGAAGGAAGCGTTCTTCGGTTAGTGCTAGCACAAGTTGTAAGAGGAGGAAGAGATCGGTCGTCGGCTTACTTGACACCTTGCTTGAGTCCGAGCCGTTCATTTAAGACGATCCGATAGCTATGGAGGAGTCGGACGGCAGTCTTATTTATCCTGGCTCGTCCGCCGAGGAAGCCGCACAATTGGCTGAGGCTTTAAGGCGCTCACAGGACAAGACCGAGAACGTGCGCATCCCGAAAAAGCCCTACGCTCCGGTTATCTTCTATGATGTTAATCCATAGTTACGACGGGTATAAATGGGTCCTTTGCTGATGGAAGAAGAACGGGCCCTCAAACAGCCTATAACGATCGCCTCCGAAAACGAACTTGCATTAAAGACCGGCAGTCATTCGTCTGCACTTGAACCCCGACGAGCGCACTTGGCAAGAAAGGAAAAACACCTGGAGAAAGCCATACTTCAAGCTCCTTGGCGCATTGGTATGCATCTTTCTCATGTCCTTCTTTTAGCGAATAGTCTGTATTATTTTTATGTCTTCTCATTTTTGTGAAAACTTTGCAGGGACATCGGCGGCGAAAAAGGATTTGAATCCAGATCAAGCCATAACTGTGGACTCTACGAATGTCTCTCGTGACACACCGACAAGTGTAGAGGAGATCATTACAGCCGCTATTCCTGTTGTGGAGCTTCCGATGGTAGCTTCTGTTCCTTCGGTATCTATTCCTCCAGCATAGGTGACCCTACAGGTTACGGACCCTATGGACATCTCTAGTGATGCACCAAAGGGTGTAGAAAAGATTGTCGAAGCAGTTAGTCCTATCTTGGAGCTCTCGGTGGTGACTTCCGTTTCTTTAACATCTGTACTTTCCGCAGAGGTGAGCTCACCAGCCGTAGATCCAGTGGGTCTCTCTGGTGGCATCCTGGAGATTATAGAAAGGATCACTGAGATTGTTGTTGCCTCCTCAGATCCTGAAGTGGCGGCTGTTGTTTCCGAATTGGAAGCTGCCACGCCAGCAAATATCTCCAGCGATGCACCTGAGGGTGTGGAGGAGGCTGCCGAAGCTGCTATCCCTTCGGTTCAAGGCGGGCGAAGCATCTAAGGTAATCTTCTACATTTCATTTTAATAATCTTTCCGTTATCTGAACCCTTCTTTCCTTTAGAATTGCGGGAATTGGCGGCGTCCATCGTGGATTTATCTCTCAGGAAGTCCTTCCAGCGTCTACTTGATATGGCTGCCCTACAGGCGATATCCCCGCAAAGCATAGTCCTTTCTTCCGGGCAAGGTCGGTGTTCTTTGACCCCTTTGTTTTATTATCATTTTTTTATGATGATACTAATATGCCCTCTGCAGTTCTGGAAGCTGATGACGAAGTTGAGATCCTCGATGGGCCTGGGGATCTTTCAAACCCCTCTTGCATGACTGTGGGTAAGTAAAGTTTTATCCTTGGCATTGTTTTGTTTATTCCATGTTTTCCAGTCTTGCTGAATGTTCAAAAATCTTGACAGCTTTGCATCCCTGACCCCGTTAGAGTCTCGAATCACTATGCCACCATGCCCATATACCCGATGTGCATCTGAACGGATGGAGAAACAGAGCATTCACTCCTTGTCGGCTCTCATTGACGATCTTCACGCTGGTAGTTCTATCACGGCCGAAGAATTTGCTGCCGAAGCCAACACTTCCTTACTTTTTCTTGCCACCTATCATGACGAAACATTGGTGCATGTCTGGGTTAAGTATTGTTGTCTAGTGGAGGCTTGTCTACACGGGCTTGAGTGCATATGCCTTCCCTCTGACTTTTTAACTGCAAAAGCGAGCCCGCGGGGATGGATCGAACGGAGCACAGCCAATCTGCAGTAGTGCAAGAAGAGGCTCAATCGAAAATTTTCGGAAAGGGAGTTAGCTTTGAATGCTTTGGGGGAACTTCAGGTCGAGCTTACTTCCAAGACTACCCGTGCATACGAAATTTGGCGGGTGCTTCAAGAAGCTATCACGGAGATGGTGGCTCTTGATAAAGTCGTTATCTTTACTCGCGAGATGGTTGAAGCCCATAAAGTTTCCGAAAAGGAGCTTGAGAGTCGGTTTGCTTCATATCAGACTCAACAGACTCAGGCGGGGGCCCGTCTCGCCGCAATTACAGAGCTTTAAGCCGAGGTCCAGCGGAATCATGACGAACTTACCGGCTTATTGCACCATCCTCCAGCTTAAAGATTTTTTTTGTATACTCTTCTTCTCTCCTTTTGTATTCACTCCTGAATAAGAGTATTCTGTATTGATTTTTATTCCTTTATGAAATATACCTTGTATTTATTTGAATTCAAGAATAAAAGACATATTTTATTTCATATTGGCATGTAACTCTGGCAAATGTGGCCCGTAGATAGTCCATCCTGACCTCTTTGTAGAGCAGCGATGGCTTAGGAAACAGGTTTGGATCTGCCGCCTAAGACTTTTCAACTTTATGAGCCATGAGGGTCTCATAAAGACTTTTCTCCCTAAGAGTCGTGAGGATCTCGTAGGTGTATTTTCTTCTTATGAATCGTGAGGACTCCTAAGTGCGTTTTCTCTTGAGAGTCGTAAGGATCCCACAAGAGAATTTTCCCCTTTTACAAGTCGAGAGAACTCGTAAGTGGTTTTTTCCCTCCTTGTCGATATTCAACTTCGGAAAGTGTGGCCCGTGAATAGTATACAATAGTCCATCTTGGACTTACTTGCAAGGCCCCAGTGCTTAAGAAATAGGTTGATATCCCCGTAGCCTAAGACTTTTCCCTACGAGTCGTGTCACGCCCCGCTTCCCAGAGTGCGCTAAGATCGGCACGTGACAGAGCCAACCATGCTACCTGTGGCTAGGAAACATCCCTCCATAGTCACATTACGGCTGTCTAGGAGATATTAAGAACAGGAAAATAAAAGAAACTATCTAGTACATGTCCATAAGCCAGAATAAACGAGTCAAGAAATAATATGCAGAAGTAATAGATCCAATAAACAATAATAATCTGGAATGTACGTCCCAAATACGGGCTCACATCAGGAATGAGAATGCTGAAAGAAAACTAAACTAAAATACTAACAGGTCCTCACTGCTCGGCCTGTTCACTGAAATACTCCTAATCGGTCAGCTGCAAAGGTAGAGGATCTGGGCCATGCAAAATCCAGACGTCAGTGCGTCATAATATCAACAATAATATAATCAGGAGATAACAGGATATGCAGGCATGAGTATGAATAGTAATAAAAGTATAACTGTAACACGAACAAGGAACAGTAAAAAGCATAAGCACATGTGATGGATGGTGAGTAATCTGAACTAAATACTGGGTTAACTACTCTCAAGTCTTTGAAATCAATTTAATGAATCGTCGATGCAACTCAATAGTATCCCGTGCAGGCCCGGGACCACGGTCAAGATTCTCGGGCTGAATCCGAGACGTGCCGCTAGGCAGTAAACAGGTAACATGTATAGATGAATGATGTCAGCAGCATCATCCCGGGGCTGGCCTAGCCCGTAAAACTGATCAGTATAAGTATCGAACTGTCGAGTTACAAGTCAGGTTTCATCATTGATTTCCCCATACCCCCAAGTTATGTGTTCAAGTCAGGTATTGATAAATCTGAGACTAATGCCAACACCGGATCAAGCAGGAACAGGTTTGTCTATACAGACAACAGGATATGTCCATCGGGACAACATGTCAGGATTGTCGGCATTAGAAGCAGAATCAGGTAACATGTCAAGTAGTGATATATCAAGTCATGTCAGGTAGTGTACATGTATCAATTCATGCCAAGTAGTGGTATATCGGGTCATGTCAAGTAGTGTACAGGTATCAAGCGGGTGCTCATAATCAAACTGTAGCAAGTATGGAATCACGGTATAAGTACGGATGTGCGATAAAAGCATGGATGCACAAATATTCATCAGGGGTTACATCATGGCTATGTAGGATACACAATATCAAGCATGGGGTACTAATAAAAACAATAATATGAAATAATGTGACATGGAATGCAAATAGGTACACAATTAATGGTATGGATGCACAAACACCGATTAGGGTTACATTTATAGTTCCATTTCTAAGTGGGATGCACATTTTCTAGCATGGGGTGTTACTACAATAAAAATATGAATTAATGGGATCTATAAATGCAGTTATATATATTTTAAATGATATGGGTGCAAACGGACGTCGTAAAACTGTAAAACTATAACATGGGATGCATGATTTAAAATATAAGTATTATATTTATTCAAATAGATATAAATACAGTAACATAGCATGTAACAAGATAAACTTGCCTAGATCGAATCATGCGACGGATTTGCACGGCACGTCCGATGTCGGTAAATCGTCGCAACGCATACGCGGCACGCGGGACGGGTCCAGGCAAGGCAAGAGGGTGATCACGCAGGTAAGGTACTTCCCCTGGGTCGTCTCGATCGTCGGCATCAAGCCCGGCTCCGGCGAACTATGAAATACAGAAATCGAGAAAGAAAAGAAAGAAAGAGGAAGAAGAAGAAGAAGAAAGGAGAGAGGGGATGAAGCTTACTAAGATTGTAAGTGCTCTGTAGTTTTCAGAGAGGTGGTGTGAGGGTGACGACGAGGTCGACGGAGTTCCGGCGAGGCTAGGGTTGCTTAGAGGAGTTAGGGTAAAGTTAGTGTTAGGCTCGGGTGTTGTTTGCTGGGGTTTTGGGTGCAGGGTTGGTGTAGGAGGGAGAATGCAGAGGAGAGGGAGAGTAGAAGAGGAAGGAGATGGCGACGGCGAGGTGAAGGTGTCGTCGGCGATGAGGTGAGGTGGTGGTGATGGGTTCTCGGTGTGCAGTGGGTGTGCAGGGGTGCTCGGGGAGAAGGAAGGTGTCACGATCCCAAAGTTTGGATGTGACCGGCAATTAGATTGTGTATTATCTAAATATATTTACACAGCCCGAGTAAGCCGAAAAACCAAGACCAATTCCTTTTTTCGGAATTTTCATGAAATTTTACTTTTAAGTAAAAATAACAGTTTTATTGAATTAAGATATTAACATTAACTCACTTGTGAATTCATAAAAAAAAATTATAAATTGTTAAATTTGGTTGCATCCCTTGTTAGGATCAACCATATCAACAGCGGAAATAAAAACCAGTATATAGGATATCAATAAGAATCCCCGACATAAATAAAAGGAATATCTTCTAATATAACCACGATCTCATTTGTCAAATAATATACATATACCCATCTCTCATTCTAAGTCATAGTACAAAGTCTGATGGAGATTTTCTAGATCCAAAACACAATACCAAAAGTGAAGGTTACTACACATGTAACCCACCTATCAAAAGTTGCGATAAAAGCTAGAAAAGTGGATCTGCACTGCTGTTATCCGTCCACTCTACCCCTGTAAGGAACTGTGGCACAACGGGGGTGAGTTGCCAACTCAGTGAATATAACTAACATACAACGGTTAATACTGTAAATATGACGATTATAACTAACTGAAATGAGAGCAAGTATGATATATGATAGCTTATGGAAAGCATGAATCTGTACTAGAAATCACATAACCAAAACTGAAATCTCATCATTTATTCCCAATAAAATTCATCTTTCCGTGTCCACCATCGACACAAAACTTCCATTTCTCTCAGGCATCATTCCCCGAATGATCCTGTAATCAATAACACCGGTCGGTATCCTCTAGATATCCGCCGTGCTTCATAATTCTCTCCGGTATCGAGTATCCTCGCTAGGCTCCCCCGCCTCAAATGCGGCTATCCTGCCTCTCGATCTCGACCGGGTCCACCATGTATCCAACTGTATATCTCCCCCACTCAGTCTGGATAACGTAAAATCCGCGACCGTATAACTCCCCCATTCGGTGTGGAATAAAACCAAATCATAAAATATCCCATGGTGGACATGTCATATAAATCATGAAATCACTGGAATAGTACAAGAAAACCCCAAACCATCAATTCTCAATAATACAAAAACTTATTATATCAACTTAGAATACTCGGATGATAAATATGATGTCATTTATGCAAGTTACCACTATTAGTAATAATTGAGGTATGATAAGAATCATAATTAACAAGATAAATATTTAGTGTAAAAGTGACATGTTAATATCGACGAGGTGTAGTGTAACATGTAAAGGTGTGCACGTGCGGCATAACTCGTCGATAATTGTGCAGTGTTCTATATCTATTACCATAGTGATGCATAGGTATGTATATGAATGCGTATTACTAACTTAGTATACAAAAATAAAACTTTTATTTAAATAAAACTACGGGCGTAACACGCCATCTTTACAAAATTCCCCGGTAGATGTTTAGTCTACTCACCAGAAAAACGTCGTATCTACTCAGGAATCGCCAATCCTTTTCCTTTCCTTGCGGTCTCCGAAGTCCCCGCACTCAAATCTAACATTTAATTAACTTTTATAAGAAAACGACTACATTCCGATACGGCAAAAATCAAGAAACCACAAGTTGTACATGCTAATTACATTACGTACGACTATTGCAAACGATCTAACACTTAACCTCACTGAAATTTAACCCAACACTGCATCGCGACTGAAAACAGAACGCGTTACGTTTTAACCGTGTCGTATTTTAGATTTTAATTACCTTTTTCCGATATTAGCTCCCAAAATTTGTATACAGTTAAACTAACTTAATTAAACAATACCAAACTAACCAATTACCTACACAGAGACCTACCCAAAAACCACACTACCCAACTCACCCAAAAATCCGACGTCGCCGGAATTTGCCTTTGGGTCGCCGGCCAAAATCCGAGCCCTCTGGTTCGTGTTCCTATAGTTTTCTCTAGGTTCAACATATATCAGTTAGACCCTGTTTAGTTCAGTTAACTTTTCTCTAAACTATAGCAGATTCAAACAGACTCGATTTTTCTTTAAAATACGATATTTTAGACATTTTGATTTCAGATTTTGAACTAGTTACAGAATTAAATCCTAACTGTGATTAAGGATTTTACCTACAAATAACTTGCTGGAAGAACACCCTCCAAGAAGCACAAGCTCCTTGTCCTAGCTTGATGATGAGAAATCTCTAGACTTAGCTCTTTTCTTCTTCTTTCTCTTGTTCTTCCTTGTTTTCTTTTAGTTTTCTTTTTCTTTCTTAAATTTTCAGATTGTAAATTAGTTAAATCATCTGAACATAACTTATATATGAGAAGAGGGAAGGATAAGGTGAAGGAGGAGGTGTCAAAGGCTAAAGAGTGTCATCCTCATGCAAGGAGGAGGTGTTGTGTGAGTGTTATACATGAAAGGAGGTGGTGTCAACACAATATCACACCAATATGTTTTATTTTTTGTGATTACATCTGAACTAAAATATTATCTACCCTATTTCACTTACACCCTCTACATTTCTTAGTTTGCACAACTTTCCTAATTTTATATAAAAACCCTTCACAACTTATGTTATTATAAAACACCCTTTTTATTAAAATGAAGCTAAAATTTACATTAAAACCCTTATAATTTATTCATGTTGCATACTAAAATTTTAAATTAATTTGTTTTACATACATCTTATGAAATTGTCTTATTTGGTTTTAATAACTTTTTAATTTAACAGTTTATTATTTAATTAATTAATTTTATTTATTTCCAAAATTTCAGAATATTACAATATTCCCCCCTTAAGAAAATTCGTTCCCCGAATTTAAAACTTAACTAGACGTACCTTCAAAAAGATGTGGAAATTTCTTTTGCATCGCATCCTCGGTCTCCTAAGTAATCTCCTCGCGATTCGTTCCTCTCTAAAGAACCTTTACAGATGGAAGTACCCTCGATCTCAGTTTCTTTGCTTGCCTGTCTAGAATAGCGACTGGCTGCACTGTGTAGGATAAATCCGGCTCAAGCTGTAAGGTCTGATGCTGGATCGCGTGAGAAGGATCGTGAAGATACTAGCGAAGCATCGAAATGTGAAACACTGGATGCACATCGGGAAAATTCGGTGGAAGTGCTAAACGATAAGCTACAGCACCCACTCTCTCTAGAATCTCGTAAGGTCCAACATATCTGGGGCTGAGCTTCCCCTTTTTCCCGAAACGTATCACACCTTTCATCGGAGATACACGAAGAAACACATGATCTCCCACCTGAAACTCGAGTCTACGACGTTGTCGATCCGCATAAGATTTCTGTCTGCACTGGGCCGCTCTCATTCTGTCTCGTATCAGCTGAATCTTTTCTGTAGTCTCCTGTACTATTTGCGGTCCCAAAATGCTACTCTCGCTCAGTTCCGTCAAGCAAATGAGTGATCGACATTTCCTCCCATATAAAGCTTCAAAGGGTGCCATATGGATCGTCTCCTGAAAACTGTTGTTGTACGAAAATTCTATCAAGGGTAGGTGACGATCCTAACTACCACCGAAATCAAGGCTGCATGCTAGAAGCATATCCTCTAATGTCTGAATGGTCCGCTCTGACTGACCATCTGTCTGTGGGTGGAAAGCTGTACTAAAACTTAATCGCGTACCGAGAGCTTCTTGAAGTTTCTTCCATAGCCTACTAGTAAACTGGGTACCCCGATCTGATACTATGCACGTCGGAACTCCATGTAAACGTACAATCTCATCGATATAAATCTGAGCATACTGTGCAAACCCATACGTCGTCTTCACCGAAAGAAAGTGAGCTGCATTTGTCAATCTATCTACAATCACCCAAATGGAATCATACCCTCTTCTAGTCGTGGGTAGACCCACAATGAAATCCATGGAAATCTGTTCCTATTTCCACTCCGGAATGGGCAAGGGCTGCAACTCTCCTGCCGGCCTCTGGTGCTCGCCCTTGACTTGCTGACAAATCAAGTATCTCGAAACAAACTCCGCAACGTCCCTCTTCATTCCTTCCTACCAATAAACATCCCTCAAGTCATGATACATCTTGGTGGAACCAGGATGAATACTATACGCTGATCGATGGGCCTCCTCTAAGATCTCCCGTCTCAATCCATCAGAATCTCGCACACAAAGACGAGTCCCAAAACGTAATACTCCATGATCATCAATCATGAATTCTGACTCCCTGCCCTGCTAACCTGATCCATAATCTCCGATATACGAGCATATGCGGGCTGTATCTCTCGAATACGATCCAATAACTGAGGTCGGGTGCGAACATGTGCTAACTGTTCTCCTGTCGGGGTGAACTCAAACTGTATACGACTATCACATAAAATCTGCCAGTCTGTAGAAGACTGTCTCTGCAATGTGTGCAAATGAGATAAGCTACATCCACGTCTCCGACTCAAAGCATCTGCTACAACATTTTCTTTGCCTGGATGATACAAGATCTCACAATCGTAATCTTTCACCAGTTCCATCCACCTCTGCTGCCTTAAGTTCAGATCCCTCTGCTGAAAAATATACTTCAAGCTCTTATGATCTGTGAAGATTTGGCACGACTCTCCGTATAAGTAATGTCTCTAAATCTTCAGTGCGAATACCACAGCAGCCATCTCCAAATCATGCGTGGGGTAGTTCTGCTCGTGCCTCTTCAACTGTCGAGAAGCATAAGCTATAACCCTGCCGTGCTGCATCAATACACAGCCTAAACCTACTCGAGATGCATCGCAATACACAACAAAACCACCTGACCCGGAAGGTAAAGATAAGACCGGTGCAGTCGTCAAGCGCATCTTCAAATGTTGAAAACTCTGTTCACATGCATCTGTCCAAAGAAAAGGAACCTCCTTCCTAGTCAATCCGGTCAACGGTGCGGCAATCCAAGAAAAATCCTGCACAAAGCGTCGGTAATAACCTGCCAGACCTACGAAACTCCGAATCTCTGTAACTGATACTGGTCTGGGCCAGTGCTGTACCGCTTCACTCTTCTTTGGGCCCACACGTATCCCAGCTCTAGTAACTACGTGTCCCAAGAATTCCACACTATCCAGCCAAAAAGCATACTTGGAGAATTTTGCAAACAGCTGATGCTCCTTCAAGGTTTGTAACGTGATACGCAAATGCTGCTCGTGCTCCTCTCGACTCTGAGAAGAAACGAGAATATCATCAATGAATACTGTAATAAACTGATCAATGAAGGACCTGAAGATACGGTTCATCATATCCATAAAAGCTGCTGGGGTGTTGGTGAGTCCGAACAACATCACCAGAAACTCATAGTGCCCGTATCGGGTGCGAAAAGCAGTCTTCGGAATGCCGTCCTTCCGAACCCTCAACTGGTGATACCCTGACCATAAATCAATCTTTGAGAAGAAGCCAGCTCCCTACAACTGATCGAACAAGTCATCGATACGAGGTAAGGGATACCTATTTCGCACAGTGACGCGATTCAGCTGTCGGTAGTCGATGCACAGTCTCATACTACCGTCCTTCTTCCTTACAAATAAGACAGGAGCTCCCCATGGCAATACACTGGGACAAACTAGTCCTCTATCTAACAACTCTTGCAACTGGCTTTTGAGTTCCTTCAGCTCCATCGGGGCCATCCGATAGGTTGGTATAGAAATAGGCCCCGCACCCGGAATCAAGTCAATGCAAAATTCAATATCGCAATCGGGCGGTAATCCTAGTAACTCAGCAGGAAACACATACGGAAATTCTCGTGCGATCGGAACCTGGTCTAATGGAATCTCAGCGACTCCTATGTCCTGAACAAATGCCAAGAACCCATGACAACCCTTCTTCAAGAGTCGTCCCGCACAAAGAGCAGAAATCATGTTGGCAGTTATATTACAGTCCCCCTGCACAACAAGGATCGGTTCACCTGGAAAACAAAATCTAACCGCTTTCCCCCGACAATCTACACATGCATGACAAGAGACCAACCAATACATACCGAGAAGTATATCGAAATCTAACATATCCAGGAGAATCAGATCAACGAGTGAATCTTTATCACCAATACGTACAGAACATGACCTGAATACGTGTCGAGCTATAAAAGAATCTCCCACCGGAGTAATTACCACTAACGACAACTCTAACAACGACGACTCTTTTCCCAAAGAAAGTGCAAAGCGTGAAGATACTTAAGAATGTGTAGAATCGGGATCAAATAAAATATGGGCTTCTAAGGAACATACTATTAGAGTACCTGTCACAATTGCATTTGATGCCTGGGCATCCTGTGGAGTCAGCGCAAAAACCCGTGCCTGGCCCCTGCCCGCATCCTGTCGTCCTCTACCTCCATCTCCTCGACCTCTCTGAGAGCGTCCTGCAACGCCTCGACCTCGTGGTGTAACTGCCTGACGCGTAGTGCCAACTGGAGGAGGAAGTAAAGCCATCGGCGTAGAAGGTGGAAGGGGTAAAGCAGCCTGTGGAACAACGGTCCCTCCCTGAGATCTACAATCCCTCGCATAATGTCCTGGAAGTCCGCAACTAAAACATATGGATGGGGTCCTCTGATCCTCGGGATAAGAACTGAACATCTGGCCCTGGGTCCAACCCCGTCCGAAACTACGGCCTGGAGTGTACCTGCCTCTACCTCTGCCAAACTGCCTAGTCATCGGCTCAAACAATCTACTCCTCTTTGGTTCCAGAACAACCACCGCCCCGCTCAAATGCTCCTCCACTCGTATCGCTGCATCCATGGCCTGCGCGTACGTATCAAAATGCTGGGAGCCTATATCCAGATACAACTGCATGTCCAGACTCCTTAGGAACCTCTTCACCCGAAGCTCCTCCGTAGGAACTAAATATGGAGCATAGCGCGACAACTGGGTGAATCATAAATCATAATCTGCTACCGACATACTTGCCGATTTCCGCAACGCTTCGAAACTGCTAGCTCTAGCGTCCCTCATACTCTGTGGAAGAAATCTGGCAAGAAAGATCTCGGAAAACTCGGTCCACGATATCGGAGGAAGACCCGTAGCTCGTCCTCTCTCCATCGACTCACACCACTCCTGTGCAAGCCCCTCCAAACGAAAACTAGTCAGCTCAACTAACCTCGCATCAGAACATCGCAATGATCTGCCAATCCTCGCCATCCTATCAAGAAAGGATTGAGGATCCTCTGCTACATCGGTCCCTGTGAATACCGGAGGTCTCAACCTCATAAACTCTGAAACCGATAGCTCTATCACCCTCGTGTCTACAAGTGCGACCGTCTGCGTGGGCTGTACCTCGGACTCTGCCACGGTCGGTGCCGGATCCTGTCTCGGTACTCGAGTGGCCTCGGCTAACTGTCCTACCACTCGCTGCAATCCTAACATGCCTTCCTCTATCCTAGTCATGCGATTTGGAGGAGGAGGATCAACATGCTCAGGCACCGCCGGAACGTCCGGTGTAACAGTCGCCGTCACAGGCGGACTCTCCCTAGCCGCATCTCTGGCTGCGGCTCGCCTAGCTCGCGTAGCCATAGCAACTGGAACAAGAAACGAGAGTTGATAAGGCTTACGAATAGGAACAATCAATAACAGGGAGTCAAAGGAAGGACCAATCAAGATACATATCCTAAGGTTAGTTTAGGCTAAGTATGGTAACGTAAATATGCCGCGGAACATACGTACGGTACTGCACTCATCCTAAATCACCTACTCCATTAAACCAAAGGTCATCCTAAATCACGGACTCACGTCAACTTATCTTAACTCACTACTTGATTTCGTAAGGTTAATCTTAGTCTCTGAAACCAACTTTGTCACGACACCAAAATTTGGATGTGACCGGCACTTAGATTGTGTATTATCTAAAGATATTTACACAACCCGAGTAAGCTGAAAAACCAAGACCAAATCCTTTTTGCGGAATTTTCATGAAATTTTAGTTTTAAGTAAAAATCACCGTTTTATTGAATTAAGATATTAACATTCACTCACTAGTGAATTCATAATAAAAACAATTATAAATTGTTAAATTTGGTTGCATCCCTTGTTAGGATCAACCATATCAACAGCCGAAATAAAAACTCAGTATATAGGATATCAATAAGAATCCCAGACATAAATAAAAGGAATATCTTCTAACATAACCACGATCTCATTTGTCAAATAATATACATATACCCATCTCTCATTCTAAGTCATAGTACAAAGTCTGATGGAGATTTTCTAGATCCAAAATACAATACCAAAAGAGAAGGTTACTGCACATGTAACCCACCAATCAAAAGATGCGATAAAAGCTGGAAAAGTGGATCTGCACTGCTGCTATCCGTCCACTCTACCCCTGCAAGGAACTGTAGCACAACGGGGGTGAGTTGCCAACTCAGTGAATATAACTAACATACAATGGTTAATACTGTAAATATGATGATCATAACTAACTGAAATGAGAGCAAGTATGATATATGATAGCATATGGAAAGCATGAATCTGTACTACAAATCACATAACCAAAACTGAAATCTCATCATTTATTCCCAATAAAATTCATCTTTCCGTGTCCACCATCGACACAAAACTTCCATTTCTCTCAAGCATCATTCCCCAAATGGTCCTGTAATCAATAACACCGGTCGGTATCCTCTAGATATCCGCCGTGCTTCACAACTCTCTCCGGTATCGAGTATCCTCGCTAGGCTCCCCCGCCTCAAATGCGGCTATCCTGCCCCTCGGTCTCGACCGGGTCCACCATGTATCCAACTGTATATCTCCCCCACTCAGTCTGGATAACGTAAAATCCGCGACCGTATAACTCCCCCACTCGGTCCGAAAAAAACCAAATCATAAAACATCTCATGGTAGACATGTCGCATAAATCATGAAATCGCTGGATTTATGTAATAGTACAAGAAAACCCCAAACCATCAATTCTCAATAATACAAAAGCTTATTATATCAACTTAGAATACTCGGATGATAAACATGATGTCATTTATGCAAGTTACCACTATTAGTAATAATTGAGGTATGATAAGAATCATATTTAACAAGATAAATATTTAGTGTAAAAGTGACATGTTAATATCAACGATGTGTAGTGTAATATGTAAAGATGTGCACGTGCAACATAACTCGTCGATAATTATGCAGTGTTTTACATCTATTACCATAGTGATGCATAGGTATGTATATGAATGCGTTTTACTAATTTAGCATACAAAAGTAAAACTTTTATTTAAATAAAACTACGGGCGTAACACGTCATCTTTACAAAATTTCCCGGTAGATGTTTAATCTACTCACTGGAAAAATGTCGTATCTACTCAGGAATCGCCAATCCTTTTCCTTTCCTTGCGGCTTTCGAAGTCCCCGCACTTAGATCTAAATTTTAATTAACTTGTATATGAAAACGGCTAAATTCCGATACGGCAAAAATCAAGAAACCACAAGTTGTACGTGCTAATTACATTACGTACGACTATTGCAAATGATCTAACACTTAACCTCACCGAAATTTAACCCAACGCTGCATCGCGACTGAAAACAGAACGCGTTACGTTTTAACCGTGTCGTATTTTAGATTTTAAATACCTTTTTCCGATATTAGATCCCAGATTTTGTATACAGTTAAACTAATTTAATTAAACAATACCAAACTAACCAAACACCTATACAGAGACCTACCCAAAAACCACACTACCCAACTCACCCAAAAATCCGGTGTCGCCGGAATTTGCCTTTGGGTCGCCGGCCAAAATCCGAGCCTTCTGGTTCGTATTCCTATAGTTTGCTCTAGGTTCAACATACATCAGTTAGACCCTGTTTAGTTCAGTTAACTTTTCTCTAAACTATAGCAGATTCAAACAGACTCGATTTTTCTTAAAAATACGATATTTTAGACATTTTGATTTCAGATTTTGAACTAGTTACAGAATTAAATCTCTACTGTGATTAAGAATTTTACCTACAAATAACTTGCTGGAAGAACACCCTCCAAGATGCACAAGCTCCTTGTCCTAGCTTGATGATGAGAAATCCCTAGACTTAGCTCTTTTCTTCTTCTTTCTTTTGTTCTTCCTTGTTTTCTTTTAGTTTTCTTTTTCTTTCTTAAATTTTTAGATTGTAAATTAATTAAATGATCTGAACATAACTTATACATGAGAAGAGGGAAGGATAAGGTGAAGGAGGAGGTGTCAAAGGCTAAAGGGTGCCATCCTCGTGCAAGAAGGAGGTGTTGTGTGAGTGTTATTCATGAAAGGAGGTGGTGTCAACACAACATCACACCAATATGTTTTATTTTTTGTGATTACATCTGAACTAAAACATTATCTACCTTTTTTCACTTACACCCTCCACATTTCTTAGTTTGCACAACTTTCCTAACTTTATATAAAAACCCTTCACAACTTATATTATTATAAAATACCCTTTTTATTAAAATGAAGCTAAAATTCACATTAAAACCCTTATAATTTATTCATGTTGCATACTAAAATTTTAAATTAATTTTTTTTACATACATAAATTGTCTTATTTGGTTTTAATAACTTTTTAATTTAACACTTTATTATTTAATTAATTAATTTTATTTATTTCCAAAATTTCAGAATGTTACAGAAGAAGAGGAAGGAGATGGCGAGGAGAAGGAGGAGTCTCTGTGAGGGAGATGGGGTTGAGGAGGCAGGGAGTTCAAGGTTAGGGTTTGAGAGTTGTGATGATGGGTTGAAGAGAGGAAGCTCTGGATTTTATAGGAATAGACGAGGGAGAAGAAGGGATTTTAGTGAAGGGAGGTGACGAGATCCTCGGGCGGTGACCACATCCGAGATGCGAACAGTAAACGCAAGAGGAGTGAGAGAGGGTGCGAGAGGAGAGAGAAAGAAGAGAGAGAGAGAAAGAAGAGAGAGAGAGAGAAACAGTGCAGGGGAGAGAGAGAGAGAAGAGATGAAAGATAGCGAGAGGAGAGAGAAAGAGAGGAAGAAAGAGGAGAGAGGAGAGAGGAAAGAGAAAGAGTAAGAGAGAGAGAGGGCTGAGAGAGAGAGAGAGAGAGAGCTCGAGAGGTGGGGCCCAATTAGCAGAGAGAGTGAGCAGTTTAAGTTGTTTGGATGTTAAATTTAAAAATATTTGGTTAGGTAAATAAATTTAAACTGCCGACTAAAATATTATTATAAATATTATATTAATTAAAATTAGGATTTTGGCGGGATACAAAAATATTCCAAAACACACCCGGGTCAGGTCTAAAATTTCAGTTTTAAAACATGAGAAATATATGCGATGACCAAAACTAAAAATGAATGTCCGGATAACGAAAATGCATACCCCCAAGAACAGATGCACGTACGTGCGCGTAGCTATCCAATCAAGCCCGTTTCACTGAACGGGACAGGAACAAGATGCGCGGATGCTACCACGGGGTTAGGGGTATCATGCAGGCTATGCAATGTATTTTTTAAAAATATTTTATGTGACTTAAAATGTTATATTATAAAATGCAAATGCCAGATAAAATGCCAGTATGCAAGATGTATAAATTAAAATGAAAGTGCACGAGTCTACGTAACAAGTTAGGATAAACCATAAACATGAATCAAGACAGGTTTTAAGTATGCGGGTCGGGTCGGATGCAAATACAAATGTCAAATATACTACTTGCACCAAAGCACGTTAAATCAGGAAAATACCATAAAATAAGAAATATGAGAACTGGAATTGGTATAAATGAACTAGGGTGTTACATTATACCCAACTACAAAAAGAATTTCGTCCTCGAAATTCCAAGAACAAGGAAAGATAAACAATGAAGAAACTACAAGAATAAGTATGGAAACTTCTGTCGAATTTCATCTTCTCGTTCCCAAGTCGATTCTCCATGCGAGCGATTTCCCCAAGAAACAAGTACGAGAGGGATAATCTTGTTCTTAAGGACCTTTTCTCTTCGATCAATAATCGACATCGGTTGTTCCTCAAAGGTTAAATCCTCTCTTACAGTCAACTCCGAATTATCCAGCACGTGTGTTTCATCTCGAACATACTTACGGAGTTGAGATACATGAAACACGTCATGAACATTCGCCAACGTTTGTGGTAACGCCAATCGATAAGCTACTTCTCCAACACGCTCCAAAATCTCGAAAGGCCTCACGAATCGAGGACTAAGCTTGCCTCGACTCCCAAAACGAATCACTCCTCTAGTTGGTGATATCTTCAAGAATACCAGATCACCAACAGTGAACTCTAGAGCTCTTCTCGATGTATCGGCCCAACTCATCTGCCGATCTTGTGCTGCCTTCATATGATTCCGGATAGTATTAACTTTCTCTACTGTTTGCACGATCAAATCCGGTCCCACCAATCTTCGTTCTCCAACATCATCCTAACAAACGGGTGAGTGACACTTGCGACCATACAATGCTTCGAATGGAGCCATCTGAATAGTCGCCTGAAAACTGTTGTTGTAAGAAAACTCCACCAAGTGTAGATGATCCTTCCACGAACCCTTGAAGTCCAACGTGCAAGCTCTTAACATATCTTCAAGAGTTTGGATCGTTCTCTCCGACTGACCATCTATCTGGGGATGATAAGCCGTGCTAAACTTTAATCGCGTCCCCAAACTTTCCTGTAAACTCCTCCAGAAGTGCGATAAGAATCGGGTGTCACGATCGGACACGATGCTCACAGGTACTCCATGCAATCTTATAATCTCCTGCATGTACCATTCTGCCAACGCTTCCGTTGATTGACCAACTCGAAATGGTATGAAATGAGCTGCCTTGGTCAATCGATCAACAATCACCCAAACTGCATTGTTGCCCTTTGGACTCCGCGGTAAAGTTGTCACGAAATCCATGGTTATATATTCCCACTTCCATTGAGGAATCGGAAGTGGTTGCAATAAACCAGTAACCCTTTGATATTTATCCTTAACTTGCTGACACACCAAGCACTTCGCTACAAAGCGGGTAATCTCCCTTTTCATGCCTTCCCACCAGAAATGCTATCTTAGATCGCGGTACATCTTCATGCCTCCTGAATGTACGGAATACGCGGAATTGTGTGCCTCCTTCAAAACTTCTTCGCGAATGTCTCCTTTTGGTACACACAAACGGCTACCATATCGCAACGAACCATCTTCATGAATCAACAAGTCCGTTCGAAGTCCAGCTTCAACATGTTCTCGAAACTTCTGCAATCTTGGGTCCTGCGACTGTGCTGCTTTAATATTATCGATCAACGACAACTGTACTTGCAGTTGGATCAACTGTCCCGAAAAATGCGGTAGCACGATCTCCAACTCGAATCTCCGGAAGTCTTCGATAAGCTCCTTCTGTGCAGTCAACATCCGAATTGCTGGCAACCGACTAAGCGCATCCGGCACTACATTAACTTTTCCCAGATGGTACTTAAGATCAAGATTGTAGTCAGCCATCAGCTCCAACCATGTACGCTGCCTCATGTTAAGCTCTTTCTGTGTGAACACATACTTTAGGCTTTTGTGATCGGTGAATACTTCGACCCTTTCGCCCAATAAGTAGTGTCTCCAAATCTTCAAAGCGAAAATCACCGCTGCAAGCTACAAATCATGAGTTGGGTAATTCTTCTCATGGATCTTCAACTGTATCGATGCGTAAGCTATAACCTTCCCATGCTGCATCAAAACACATCCCAAACCTTTCCCAGATGCGTCGCTATGAATCACCAACCCTCCGGAACCGTCTGGTACGGTCAAAATAGGAGCGGTTATCAATCTCTGCTTCAACGCCTCAAAAGCTGACGCACAACTATCCGTCCATACGGACGGTACCTCCTTTCACGTAAGCTTGGTCAAAGGCTCAGCCAAACGAGCAAAATTCTCCATAAACCTTCTGTAATATCAAACTTCTGATCTCTGCTACATTCTTCGGAATCGGCCAATCTTGAACTGCTGCAATCTTTTCAGGGTCAACGGCGATTCCATCTCTAGATACAACATGCCCCAAAAACTTCACTTCTTCAAGCCAAAACTCGCACTTGCTCATCCTTGCATACAATCTTTCTTGTCTCAATGTCTGCAGTACGATCTTCAAGTGTTCAGCATACTCTTCTATGCTCCTCGAGTAGACCAGAATATCATCGATGAACACAACTATAAACTTGTCCAAGAACGGTGAAAAGATTCAGTTCATCAAGTCCATAAATATCGCCGGTGCATTCATGACTCCGAATAGTGTCACTAATGTCACGACCCGAAATAGCACGTGACTGACCCTTAAATCATATGAAGTCTATAGGACCTCATCTAATTCAAGTAAGCCAAAAGCCCAGAAATCTAAAACCATTTTAAATAATAAATGAAGGGAAACTAGTTTTAAAGAAGTGAAGAAAACATGTTTTAAAACAAGGTTTTTAAATAAGTAAGCTGAATATGCATTTTTAAAATCTTAAGCCTTTTCTGAAAATTTCGGCAGAGTTTCCTTTGTAAATACTGGCCCCAAACGGGGTACAACAAGAATAATGTACGCATAATGATCAAAGGCATCCCCAAGCGGGAGCTAGCTCTTCGTCAATCGATGGTCACAACCACGCAAGCAATAATAATATACAACGCCGAAGGGCGAGAATCAAAACTGAAAAGGGAACTCAAACAACATGAAATCCATAATAATATATCGCGCGACTCTAAGGTCGAAATAATAAACAACTGGTCTCTAAGTCTGAAATAAATATACAAGTCTGGTTGATGGAATTTCTAGATACAACAATGAAAATAAATAAATACAATGGTGGTCACGATGCGGTGAACCCACCTACCAAAGCAATCACCCAGAAAGGAAGCAGTGTGCCATAAAAGCCGTAATGAAACCTGTACGGTAAAAACCTGCAAGAACTGTGGCACAACGGGGGTGAGTTGCCAACTCGTGAGTAGAAAACATCACAGAGAAGAAATCGTATGTATGACTCAATCCTTGGTCAATACGATTAGTAATAATATATCCTCAATATGAATAAATCTGAAGCATGATAAGGTGGCAAGGGTAAACATCTATACATAAGTGTAGTACCAAGTGCTCGTGTCAGTTCCTCAGGTAGCAACATATCATAAATATGAGGTATCATCAATGTAATCAATGTCAACTATATCAGGAAGTCTGTGAGTATGTGGATATCATCCAACTATGTGATCAATGTATGTATGCATGTGGATCTCGTCTACGTGCCAACCAATGACATAACATCATGCATGTAAATATCATAAAGCATATGCATGGAAGTATGAGGATATAAATCAACGTGTGTCCTCAGCGACACATCAAAATCATGGAACCTGAGTGCCCAGCATCGACACTCGAAAACATCATGAAATCTGTACCCAGCATCGACACGTAAATCCTCATATATATATATAGGGCTTCGTCAGTCCGGATCGGCCCACAGGCTCCGTCAATCCGGATCGGCCCGTATCATCTCTCAACTCCGGTCGGTATCCTCTGGATATCCTCCGAGCTCAAATGCAATCACCGGTAGGTAGTAGTCCCTCTGCCAGGCTCACCGTCTGTATACACAACATCCCTTTCTTGCCTCGGGATACCATACCGGGCCTCACCATGTACCCGCACACGGCTCATGACTCCTCCTCGCATGGGGTATATATATATATCAGAACCGATAAAACTCATGGTGGGCTCACTGAAATATCATATCAAGGATAACCGGGTTTTTAAAACAATACATACTCTCTTTTGAAATACCCACGGTTCCCAAATCAAGAAATATCATGGAAACAACATATCTCAATGCGTAAAATCATAAAGCAGGATATATGCGACATATGATAGAAATGTAAGCATATCCGTATATCATGCAACATAAAACAGTAATATGCACACATCGAGGGGAAAACCGCTCTTTTAAATGAATCCAGTTTTTAAAATATATCTTGCGGTTCCCAAATCTCCAAAATAAAGCCAGAATTATCTATGTATGTGCAAATACGTATATATGCAAGTATGGGTGTATAATATGTGTGTACGCAAGTATGAGCGTACAATATGTCTGTGCGCCAATATAGATGTATAAGTAGGTATATACGCAAGTATGAGTGTACAATATGTTTGTGTGCCAGTATGTCATACAATGAGTCATATCATGATGCAATAATCCTACTGTATTGTGACATGGCAATTATGGATGATGAAGTGTATGAGCCGGCAAACAGGTGTACGTGGAACATACGCATCATCGATAATAGTGCTGATGTCCTAACAGCATGGGTTTAATATAACAATAAACACATTTAAACATGCAATGCGATGGGAACAGCAGAATATGCGGAAAATGTAGGGTTACTAGGCACTCTAATAAGGTTCTACAAGGCATCAACCATGCCCGATTAAAATTTTAGCTGTGCCGAACAACCCTAAACAAGATCTTTGCTAGATTATTAGGGTTTCACATGCAAGTAAATACCATTTACGACTAAGTGAATACGAAATACAACCTTTGTAGATCGGTCCTTCACTTCATTAGCTCCTTGTTGAAGTCCCTTCGCTGCGATCGTGGTTCTCCAGGACTCTTGCATGGTTTCACGAGGCTAAAGGAGCATCCTTGCTTGAAGTCTTCGAGGCCGAAGATGATCTACGTTGAGGGGATGCCAACTCAAGCTTCTACTTTACTAACTAGAAAATTAGTGAAGCAAACACCCTAAACTAAAGTTCTAGTCTAGTAGAGGATGGAGAAATAGGAAGTGGGTTCACTTTAGAATTTATTTTCTCACAATGTTTCACTCTCTTTTGAAAACCCTAGCAAGCTTTTCTTTTGCTCAAAGAAGAAGAAGATGAACAAAAGAAAAGATGAGGATAATGATCAAGTCAAGTGAGCTAACCATGGGTGAGTGAGTATCATATGCTAACTCATGTAGAGACATAACCATGGCTAATCCAAAATGGTTGGGTTAATAAAAATCTAAAATAAAACAAAGTTAGTGGACTTTGTCAAAGTATCCACAAGCTTCTACAAGATTCATGCTTGTGACAAAAACTCCACTAACTTGTAATTACCTTAAATAATTATAAACCACCATTTAAAATAAAATGGTGTATGTCTTGCACACCCATGAATGATGTATCAATAACCATGATACAAAAAGAAAACATATTTTAATATATATCACATATATATTAAAGTTGTGCACATGTGAGAAAAATCCTTAAGTGAAAAAATGTTAGTTAATGTAAATTAGTATATCAAATATACAATTATACACTAAATTATTAAATCAACACTTGACTTAATAATCCGGTTATATCTCATATAACCGACTAACATCCAATGTATCGTCTTATCGAATTAACACTTGATTCGATAACCCGGCTATATCACAAATAACCGACTGATACAAAAAGTCGTGAGAATAGAATACGGTATCACATACACGCATTATTCTCGGTCCCGCACATATCACATACGTGCTCCTATTTCGTTTTGCCTGAGCCAGTAAAACCTCTATGTAGGACTTTAAAGACTCGTCAATACGCCGGCAGTAGGTGATGATCACATCAAGCACCCACAAGCCGTCAGCGGTACTAGATGGACGTAATGGCTACCCGGGTATTGAGCGATCAGAAGATCAGCAAGGGAGCCCGCTCCAACTCCTGTAAGAGCCTGACGGTAACACTTCCCGTACAGTCCGGTCTCCTCGTCTGATTTGTCGCATATCAAGTCTAGGGGTGGTAAACGTCAGACCCCAATAACCGATAAGTCATGCCGATGTGAGGCTCATAACGGGTCGAGAAATTACTGGTAACACTAACCAGTAAATCACTAAATCAGCCCTGGCCAGGGACTTCCCTGTTATGGCCAATCGAGCACAGCGCAACATCAACCTCCAATACCGGGAGAGACGAAACCCCTCCTATCGCTCATTGCCTCCATGTGACTCGGGACTGTACCCAAAAACCACCGTTTTGCACGCCCTCTTGGATGTGGTAAGGTAGAAATCAAAGAACAGTGGGAATCAAACACGACTCTATGACGATCTCGGGTCTACAGACTAACCTGCACAAGTGTCACCAGAGAACTGCCATCTGACGTGAGGTATAATACCATCTGGGAGTTCTCGGCGAGTCCGTCCAGTGTACCCAGTCTCCACTGAGCACCTGTATACCATCTCTGATGTCAAACACCAATGGATATGGGATCATCCATCGTCCATCTTATGGGTCGAGAAGCGTATACGCTAGTCTACACTGGTATATCGATGCCCTGTCTCGATACACCTACGACTAGGAACATTAAAGGATGTACTTATGGACTACTCTGTCCCCACTAGTATGATCTACATCATAGTCCAGATAGTCAAGTACACATCCTAAGGGCTTTACCAACATGTAACTATAAGACAGTATCAAGAGACAAGTATACATGTTAAGATAAAGAGCAACCAGATAGCATACTATCATATCGAGCAAGAAAGTCCTCTCTATATATGTCCAAGCATCCAATATAATATACATCATCTGTACAATATGTTAGTTATGTGTATGCCCTAGAGGCCATTACTGTACATTGGATGTATATTGTAGTGGATGCTGGGACATATATAGGTAGGACTTTCTTGCTCGACATGATAGTACGCTATCTGGTTGCTCTTTATCTTAACATGTATACTTTCTGTCTCTCTGATTACATGTTGATAAAGCCCTTAGGATGTATACTCGACTTCCAGGACTATGATGCAGATCATACTAGTGGGGCCTGGGTAGTCAATGAGTACATCCTTCATTGTTCCTAGTCGTGGGAATATCGAGACGGGGCATCGATATTCCAGAGTAGACTAGCGCATATCTTCTCGACCCATGCGATGGGCGATGGATGATCCTATATCCATTGGTGTTTGACATCGAAGATGGTATGCGGGTGCTCAGTGGAGACTGGGTATACTGAACGGACTCGCCGAGAACTCCCAGATGGTATTATACCTCATGTCAGATGGCAGTTCTTTGGTGACACTGGTACAGCTTAGTCTGTTGACCCGAGATCGTCATAGAGTCTTGTGTGTCTCCCACTGTGCTTTGATTTCCACCCTACCACGGCTCTACTGAGTTGTGCAAACAGGTGGTTTTTGGGTACAGTCCCGATTCATATGGAGGCAATGAGCTACTAGGCATTGGATGTCGACCTATGGGGGGTTCTCACTGTGTGACAGTGTGGCGAAGCATAGGCTCTTACCCCCAGGGTGTCCGGGGTTCGATTTGGACAGCGGAGGGAGATCATCGTGGAGCTTAGGAATTGGTGGACCGGATCTACAAAGGTTGTAGTCACTTTCTCTTAGCATTTAATTCGATTACTTGCTTGCTTTGCCTAAATATCTAGTAAACGATCCGTATTAGGGTTTGTAGGCACCCGTAAAATTTGATTTGTGCATGTTTGATCACTTGTGAGACCTCACTAGGGTGCTTAGGATCCCTACAGTGGTATCAAAGCCTAGCTAGAGCCTTAGGCGAAGTCCCGACGGAATCAGAAGTCCGATCGATCCAAAACCCGACTTGAAAATTGCTCTCTGGACTTTTCTGTAAAATGTGGATTTTTCGAAATTAAAAATATCCAGAAAAATCAGCAGGGAATCCTAAGAATTTCTGTGCAACACGTGTCCATGATTCGACAAGAGTGCGGCGGAACCGCGGCAGAAGCATGGCTTCTGCGGCGGTTCCGCGGCAGTACAGTCACAATGCCCAATACTGTTTGCACAGTAACTCCTAGTTTCTGGTGTTGGTTTTCCTGGGAATATTTTAATATTTATTCCAGAGTTTTATTTTCTGGCTTGTATTGGGAACTCTGTATATTCGATCGGACTGTCTAATTTTGTCGGTATGGCTTTCCGGGTAATTTTAGAATATGTTAAAAAGTTCGACCGGATATAAATACCCACTTTTTCCCCTGCCGGGAAATTTCCAATTGTTGGATTTTTCCGTAGTTTAACGACGTTCTAAGTAGTGCAAGTAACGCGATGGACCCTCTAGAAGACAACAAACCTTAACTCGATTATGTGACCGTCTTGAACTGCCCTTTGAACCTTCGGGTTTGGGGCAGTACGGCGTGCCACATGTGAGGCGTTGGCTTGACCCTTCTACGGCTGGACCGTTGGTACTGAGGCACGAACTAAATGCCGTTAGACTTATTTCATGTGTTGAGTTGTATCGGGAAACCTTGGGTGTTCGATTGTTCGATCGAAAAGTTTAGCATTTTCTATTTATCCGGAATGTGATACAATAATTGGAATTCGCAAATAGTTATGAGATAACGGAATGAATATTATAAACATAGCAGTTTAGTCTCACTTGATCGGTTGCCACGGAATTTTGATGTGATCAAAAGTCCGTCGCAATCACGTAGCGTACGCGGATACTCGCCGGGTAAACTTAATAGACAGCCTCACTCCATCGCCCCGACCAAGTGACTGTAGGAGAACTCCGTCGCCGAAAGCATCCGTTCGGGTACTCACGGCAGCGGTGTTCCGCCTTGGTGCACTTTGTCGACGGCATCAGGGGTGCGGCCGCCTGCTAAAGTTTGCGACGAGCATTCGATCAGAATGTCGGGAATCCTGTTGAATTGCCCAACTCGATATTGAAAAGAGTTTTCAATAATGAGACTAAAATGCGGGGTTTATAATTGTTAGGCATGCGATGTCTAAGGAATTCATTTGGTCAGGCATGCGATGTCTGAGGTGGTTGCGGATTCCAACTGTTGTAGTTTTACACTTTCTTTTCTGTGACCGTAAGCGTAATATGTGATATCGCCGGTTTCGTTGCTATATGTCAACGACAATTGGGATGCGCATATTTACTTACGTTGATGACATGTGATGTTATGTGTTGCTGGATATGTTATATTGGATCGTCGTGTTTGAATAGCCGGGTTTTTTTTATGTGAGATGAGTGTTTTTCATTTTCATTCATGTAAAAACTTGTATGTAATATTCTTTTATTGGGGCACTTCCAGGTTGCGGATGTTGTCACCATTTGTATATTATTTACTTTTCCGCATTAGGATAGACCCAAGGAGGGGAGCACAAGTAACCGGGTTCTGGGGTCCAGTGGGAGACCAACTCGAGGAGTCGAGTCCGGGTCTCCTAACCCTAGAATTGGTAGGGTTGCTTGCCGCTCTTGTAGGGGTCTAGGGGTGTGGGATTGGCTATTCATCACGACCGTGGAATCCGTGTTTTATACTGGCTCGCATTGAAAACACGGACGTCCTAGTATATCCAATATTTCATATGTTTCTTCTGCTGTGATTTATCTGTGATCATGTGATGTTCTGTGACAGGTATTATATATAGTATATATGATATATTATATAGACGTTGCTTATTTTTTTCACCCGCGCTAGCCCTTCCTCGCTCTGGCGTTAGTTACCTAACCTAACGGTGCAGACGGGACATCGAGGCGAATGCGGATGGCATAAGCGTACGTTATATTTATCTGTGATGGTTTGGTAGACTTAAATGATGAGATATTCATTAATGAGATTAATGAAAGAAAATAAACCTAACTGATGTTGTGGAATCGAATTTCAAATTAAAACAGGTAGCTACAGTTCTTGCTTTGCATCGTGGTGTTCCTTGTAGAACATCCTGCACCTTATTCGATAAGGAAAGGACCGAGATCCCTTCACCGGGAGTGACTCCTTTAGCAATAACTGGCAGATGCTACAACCCTCGGTTTGTCTTTTGATCGCTTCTATAGTTTCTGCTTTGCACAGCGATATATATGATATATCCCGCACCTCATTCGACGAGGAAAGGGCCGACAATCCCTTCACCGGGAGTGACCCCTTTAGCAAAACTAGAAAAGCCTCAAAAACATTCCATTTAAAAACCATTTGATTCCGCAACGAGATCAAGTTCAAAGCGTTAAAGGTTTTCACAAAAACCAGCCGCAACCCTCCGTCATTTTAGGAAGTAGAGTACTTAGTATTCGTGCTGTGTTTGTTGACCATAGTCAAGGCACAGTGTACGGTAGCTAAGTGATGTCTTCCTACACCGCATATGATGCGATTAGTTAGGACAGTCGCGTGACTTTGTTGACCTTAGTTAAGGGTCATGTGGGTGGGTCTAATTAATCATGAAATGACGGGTAGAACTTGACTAGTACTTATGATTTGTTGACCATAGTTAAGGTCATAGGTGCTAGGGGTAAAAACCTTTATCGGGAGTTTCAAGTGTTGAAACTTGCAATGAGATTGCATACCTTCTATGTGATAGTTGGATCCCGATACCCACTGCGAGTAATTGTTACTCCTGGGAGAGTTTTGCACTTTACAATTAGCCAATCAAGTAGGTGTCTAGAAAGGTGTCAACGGGGTTACGCCTCTGGGAAAACGAGGTTTACTGTAATTAGGTCCGTGCGAAAGCACGGGGAACCTCCCTCAAAGTACCGACACTGGCCTGGCTGAAAGGTTGGCGAACTTGTAGAGTGTAATTAATCCCGGCTAGTCTTTCCTTTTAAGGTTTGAAGGAAGATTTGATAAAAACAGTGGGAGCCATCCTGATTAGATAAAATATATAACCAATCTGATCTTGCAAGAGCGCACGCAGAGTGTTTTCTTCTCTCTCTCACCTGGTAGCGACCATATCACGCCTTAATCAAGATAATAATACGGATGTATTGACCGAACCCGCTTGTTATACTGAGCTGGGGAACGTTGGTCCCGCTCCAACTTATAATTGTTATAAGACAGAGCAGGAAATAGGGGATTACCAGAATTCCCGTGCCGCCCAAACGAAGAGAGTGCATGCTGATGCATCATCTTCGGGTGTGTTCATTACAGAGAACTTATTCTCAGTATCCTTTACGTCCTGGGTATGTGATACCAGATCAGGATCCCAGATATGTAATCTGTTACATAGGGCTACAGAAAGGTAGAGAACTGAGAACGGGTGATAAGTTTCATGAGGCAGAAAACGGGGCAAGTGTTGCAGCCAAGTCTGTTGGTCACTGTCACCCTGTATTACCAATACATTGATTCTGAACGAATGTTATTAGATACCGAACCTGATATACAAAATCATATCAGTCTCTTTATTAGTAAAGAAAGGATATAATTTTGTATTGATGGATAATGTTTTGAACATTTCCTATATCAAAAGTTGATCAGTTCAGGCACGTTATCTAAAAGCATTGACGTTCTAAATCAAACTACAGTTCCTCGTATACAGAACACACACAAGAGGAAGAGTTCAGAAATAAACGAATTCTTCTTGAGGTATTGTAGACTAGGTCATATCAATGCGACCCGACTAGCTGAAGTTACATTTAGATGCATATTTAAATCAGTTTGAATTTACATCTTGTGAAACTTGCCAGTCATGTCACAAAGATATAATGACACCAGCTCTGTTTACTGGAAACAGAGAAAGAGTTAGTAAACTCTTGGGACTGATACATGATGATGTATGTAAGGTCTCCTGTCTACACATGCCAGGACTGGTTCTTTTTACTTCATTATATTCTCTGATAATCTCTCAAGATTCAGTCATATGTTCCTGTTGAAACATAAGTCCGAACCTTTTGAGGTATTCACAGAATATAAGTTATAAGTAGAGAACCAATAACCGGGTATAAGTATTATGTCCTATGATGAGATCAGGGAGGAGAATACTTGTGCATGGAATCCTTGGACTATTCCAAAGGAAAATGAGATTCTCTCTCAGTATTACTCCTCTGAATACACCACAGCACAACGGTGTATCGGGGCGGAGCAATCACACCATATTAGATATCGTGTGCTCTATGATGAGTATTACTGAGTTACCTATTTCCTTTTGGGAGTTATGCACTTGAGAAGCTGCATACCTATTGAATTAGGTTTGAATCAAATCAATGCCTACCACTCCATATGAGATATGGTATGGGAATATCCTATCTCTTAAGTAAGTTAAGATTTGGGATTGTCCGGCCTATGTCAAAAGCAAAATCCGGACAAGATCGAGGAAAGATCAGTTCTGTAGAACTGGAAAGGTTCCAGCTGTACAAATCTGCTAATGATTTGACAGAACCAAAGGATTCAATAGTTTCCGACGAACCCCAGCCTCTCCGCCGATCTAGTAGGGTTCCTCACCCACCTGAGAGATACCTCGGTTTCTCGATGACAGTGGGAGCGAGGATTGCATCATGAGATGATGACCCAACCAGTTTCGAGCAGGCCATCGAGAGTAGGGACTCTGTAAGAATGGCTGGATGCTTAGTGATCCGAGATGGAATCCATATACACCAACAAAGTATGGACTTTGGTTGCGATATCTGAAGGGTTAAATCCCCATCAGGAGCAAGTATATCTTGAGAAAATTACTTGGTGTAGATGGACAAGTTGAGACTTTCAAAGCTAGACTTGTTAAAGGTTTTCGTCATCAACCAGGCACGGATAATGATGAAACCTTTTCCAGGGACTATGCTTAAGTCCATCCAGATCCTACTTACCACGGCTACATACCATGACTACGATATCTGGCGGTTGGGTGCCATGACTGCTTTTCTAAATACTGATTTAGAAGAGAACGTCTATAAGAACACAGCCAGAGGTCTTCGTAAACAGTGTTGGAACGTCTGTTTTGATGTGATAGTCAAAGTGTTTGACTTCATCAAAATGGTAGACGAACCTTGTATATACAAAAGGGTAGTAGAGAGTAAGGTGGTCATCTTCGTATTGTACGTAGACAACATACTCTTGATAGGAAAAGAGTTTCCTATACTACGATCGATCAATCTCCTATTATCACAAGGATTCTCCAAATAGGATAAAGATGATACCTCCTAAATCCTGAGATTTGGACCTATGAGATAGATCTAAAGGGATATTTGGGTTCTCACTAGGTATAGTAAGATTGTATCAATCGATCCTGGGGAGAATCACTGGAAGTGTTCCAGGGTGATAAAGACGACTGAATGTCAGTCACAGGTACTGTCTTTACCCTCGGTAAAGGGACGGTATGTTGGAAGAGTTCCAAGCTAGATACCGTGGCAAACTAGACGATAAAGACTGGTAACATCGCTACTGAAGATACTACCAAAGAGGAAGTTTGGGTGTATATTGGTTCATAAGATGAACTAGGTTCCTGCCATTGTATGACAATGGAAGTGTGGCTTTGGCCTTGGAACCCTGGTCCCATCAGTGACCCAGAAAAATTCTGAGGCAGCATCACCTGATCATGGAGATAGTTGATCTCCAGGGTGATCGAGGTTAGGAGAGAAGACTTAGAGGACAACACGGCGGATCCACTCACGAAGGCCTTTTTCCCAAAGAGAGACTTTTAGGGGATGGTTGAGTATGTGATACTGCAACCACTGCTACAGATGGCCCTAGTGCAAGTGGGAGATTGTTAGTTATATGTATGCCCTAGAGGCCATTACTGTACATTGGATGTATATTGTAGTGGATGCTGGGACATATATAGGTAGGACTTTCTTGCTCGACATGATAGTACGCTATCTGGTTGCTCTTTATCTTAACATGTATACTTTCTGTCTCTCTGATTACATGTTGATAAAGCCCTTAGGATGTATACTCGACTTCCAGGACTATGATGCAGATCATACTAGTGGGGCCTGGGTAGTCAATGAGTACATCCTTCATTGTTCCTAGTCGTGGGAATATCGAGACGGGGCATCGATATTCCAGAGTAGACTAGCGCATATCTTCTCGACCCATGCGATGGGCGATGGATGATCCCATATCCATTGGTGTTTGACATCGAAGATGGTATGCGGGTGCTCAGTGGAGACTGGGTACACTGAACGGACTCGCCGAGAACTCCCAGATGGTATTATACCTCACGTCAGATGGCAGTTCTCTGGTGACACTGGGACAGCTTAGTCTGTTGACCCGAGATCGTCATAGAGTCTTGTGTGTCTCCCACTGTGCTTTGATTTCCACCCTACCACGGCTCTACTGAGTTGTGCAAACAGGTGGTTTTTGGGTACAGTCCTGATTCACATGGAGGCAATGAGCGATAGGAGGGGATTCGTCTCTCCCGGTATTGGGGGTTGATGTTGTGCTATGCTCGACTGGCCATAACAGGAAATCCCTGGCCAGGGTTGCAGTGATTTACTGGTAAGAGTTATCAGTAGTTTCACGAATGTTATGGACCCTACGTCGGCATGACTTATCGAGCTATTGGGGTCTGACGTTTACCACCCCTAGGCGAGATATGCGACATATCAGACGAACAGACCGGACTGTACGGTAAGTGTTACTGGTTGGATTCGCAGGAGTGTGAGCGGGCTTGCTCGTCGATCTTCTGATCGCTCAATACTCGGGTGGCCGTTACGTTTAGCAGACCGCTTGCGGCTTGTGGGTGTTTGATATGATCATCATCCGCTGCCGGCGTATTGACGAGTCTTTAGAGTCCTACACAGAGGTTTCCTGGCTCAAGCGAAACGAAATAGGAGCGCATATGAGATATGTGCGAGACCGAGAATAATGCGTGTATATGATACCGTATTTCATTCTCGCGATGAATGTGTCGAATGGTTGTATGCGATATAACCTAGTTATCGAATCAAGGATTGATTCGATAAGCCGATACATTGGATACTAGCCGGTTATATGCGATATAACCGGATCATTGAATCAAGTGTTGATTTAATGATTTAATGTAAAATTATATATTTGATATATTACTTTGCATTAACTAGTATTGGTTCACTTAAGATGGATTTTCTCACTTGAAGTGCACATTGTATATATGATATAGTTTTGTGCACTAGTTTGTATCATGATTGATGATACATGCAAACTTGGGTGTATGTTTGACTTGAACCATGTTTAGGTTAATGGTTATGGTTTTAAAGTATTCACTTATTCATTTCATTTATATTCTTTATTTCTTTTGGCTAAAATAAAATGGTTGCTAATTTTGTCTTTTGTGGAAACTTCATGATGCTTTGAATTTGTAACCATTTTGTTTTATGTTTAAAACCTAACCATTAGCTAAACTAGAGTTTGCTCTCTACAAGAGTTAAGTCTAACCCAAGGTTGCATTATGATAAGATCAATTTTGATTTTATTATTTGATTTATCATTTCTTATCATATCTTCTTCTTCTTCTTCATCTTCTTCAACAAAAAGAGAAAGCTTGCTACTCCAATGGCAAGTGATGATAACTAGTGAGAAATCCAAATCTAAAGTCTACCCATTTCCTATTTCTTCATCCTCTACTACTTGCCATGTAGTAGAGTGTGTTGTCTTCACAAGTTTCTTGACTTGGCGAAGGCGGAGCTCGAGTTTTGTGATGCCTCGACGTAGATCATCTTCGGCATCGAATCGACGATCAAGCCCGCCCATTTCTTCGACGAAGCCGATACTTGAGTTCGGGGTTCGATTTGGACAGCGGAGGGAGATCATCGTGGAGCTTAGGAATTGGCGGACCGGATCTACAAAGGTTGTAGTCACTTTATCTTAGCATTTAATTCGATTACTTGCTTGCTTTGCCTAAATATCTAGTAAACGATCCGTATTAGGGTTTGTAGGCACCCGTAAAATTTGATTTGTGCATGTTTGATCACTTGTGAGACCTCACTAGGGTGCCTAGGATCCCTACACAATACTGTCCTCTAGGGCATACATACAACTAACAATCTCCCACCTGCACTAGGGCCCGCTGCTGTAGTATCGCATACCAAGCATCCCGAAGAGTCTCTCAAACTGTATCTGGGGAATGGCCTTCGTGAGTGGATCCGCTGTGTTGTTCTTCGTGTCAACCCTCCTGACCTCGATCTCCCGGTGATCAACTATCTCCCGGATCAGGTGATACCTCCTCAGAATATGCCTGGATCGCTGATGGGACCTGGGTTCCTTGGCCAAAGCCACCGCTCCATTGTTATCACAATATAAAGGTATTGGATGCTCAATGGATGGAACCACTCCAAGTTCAGTAATGAACTTCTTGATCCAGACAGCCTCTTTGGCAGCATCGTTGGCAGCGATGTATTCGGCCTCCATCGTCGGGTCTGCCACGGTTTTCTGCTTGGAACTCTTCCAGCTAACCGCCCCTCCATAAAGGGTAAAGACAAATCCCGAGTGTGACTTAGAGTCGTCCTTATCACTCTGGAAGCTCAAATCGGTAAAGGAATCCACTTGGAGTTCTTCGTTACCATACACCAAGAGCATCTCTTTAGTCCTTCGTAAGTACTTGAGAATGCTCTTCACAGCTGTCCAGTGACTCTCTCCAGGATCAGCTTGATACCTACTCACTATACTTAGTGAGTATGCTACATCGGGTCTGGTATATAGCATCGCATATATGATAGAGCCTACTGCCGAAGCATAGGGTATCCCTTGCATGCGAGCTCTTTCCAAATCAGTCTTGGGAGACATCTTTTTGGAGAGAGTGAGCCCTGAGATCGTGGGTAAAAACCCATGTTTGGACTCTTCCATACTAAACCGCTTTAGTATGGTTTCAATGTACCTGGATTTGGACAATCCTAGTATCCGTTTGGATCTATCTCTATAGATCTTAATCCCCAAGATGTAGGAGGCATCCCCTAGATCTTTCATTGAGAATCTTTGTGATAAGAAGAGCTTGACCGATTGCAGCATAGGAATGTCATTTCCTATTAAGAGTATGTCGTCCACGTACAATACGAGGAAGACAACCTTACTCTCTGCCACCTTCTTGTAGATACAAGGTTCATCTACGTTTTTGACGAAATCAAACTCTTTGATAACGATGTCAAAGCAGATGTTCCAACTCCGCGATACTTGCTTTAATCCATAAATGGATTTAAGCAGCTTGCAGCAGCTTGCACACCTTCCCGTTGCTCCCACTAGCTACGAAGCCCTCTGGCTGAGTCATGTACACGCTCTCTTCTAAATCACCGTTTAGAAAGGCGGTCTTAACATCCATTTGTCAGATTTCGTAGTCATGATATGTAGCGATGGTAAGCATGATCCGGATGGATTTAAGCATAGCCACTGGAGAAAAGGTTTCACCATAGTCCATACCTGGTCTTTGACGAAAACCCTTTGCAACAAGTCTAGCTTTGAAAGTCTCCACTTTCCCATCTACACCAAGTTTTTTCTTGAAGATCCACTTGGTCCCAATGGTTTTTACCCCTTCAGGAGCATCTTCCAAAGTCCATACTTTGTTGGTGTACATGGATTCTATCTCGGACCGCATTGCATCCAGCCATTTCACTGAGTCCCCACTCGTGATGACCTGCTCGAAGCTAGTTGGGTCATCATCCTCCATGATGCAATCCTCACTTCCAGCATCCATGAGAAAACCGTAGTATCTCTCTGGTGGGTGAGGAACCCTACTAGATCGGCGGAGTGGCTGGGGTTCATCGGGAACTACCGAATCCTCTGGTTCTACCAAATCTTCTGTTGTGGTTTGTACAGCTAGAACCTCTTCCAGTTCTACCTCAGAACCACTAATCTCTTTTGCAAGAAATTCCTTTTCTAAAATGGTGGCATGTTGAGCAACAAACACCCTTTGTTCCTCACTGTGGTAGAAGATATACCCTCGTGAATACTTGGGATATCCAACAAACTTACACAAAGAAGACCTTGCCTCGAGTTTGTCCGGTTTTTGTCTTTTGACATAGGCTGGGCAACCCCATATCTTAATAAAATTAAGATATGGTATCTTCCCCTCCCATATCTCATATGGCGTGGTAAGCACAGATTTGGTAGGAACCCTATTCAGTAGGTATGCTGCTGTCTCCAGTGCATATCCCCAGAAGGAAATAGGTAACTCAGCTATACTCATCATAGAGCGCACCATATCTAATAGGGTGCGGTTCCTCCGTTCAGATACACCGTTGTGCTGTGGTGTATATGGAGGAGTTAGCTGAGAGAGAATCCCATTCTCTTTTAGGAAGTCCAGGAATTCATTGCTCAAGTATTCACCTCCTCGATCAGATCGAAGGATTTTAATACTTTTCCCGGTTTGGTTCTCGACTTCTTGTTTATATTATCTAAATTTCTCAAAAGCTTCTGATTTGTGTTTCATCAGGAACACATATCCGAATCTAGAGAGATCGTCAGTGAATGTAATGAAGTACGAAGAACCATCCCTGGCATGTGTAGACATGGGACCGCATACATCACTATGTATCAGTCCCAAGAGTTCGGTAACTCTTTCTCCGTATCCTGTAAACGGAGTTTTGGTCATTTTTCCTTTGAGACATGACTGGCAAGTGTCATAAGATGAAAATTCAAACGGATTCAAATATCCATCCTTATGCAACTTAGCTAGTCGTGTCGCATTGATGTGGCCTAGTCTACAATGCCACAAGAAGGATTCGTTCAGTTCTGAACTCTTCCTCTTGTGTGTGTTTGTTATGCTCAGAACTGTTGATTGATTTAGAACATAAATGCCATTATACAACATGCCTGATCCAACCAACTTTTGGTTCAGGAAAATGTTCATAACATTATCCTGTAATACAAAATTATATCCTTCTTTACTCAATAAAGAAACCGATATAATGTTGCATATCAGGTTCGGCATGTAATAGCATTCGTTCAGAATCAATGTATTACCAGTTGGCAATACAAGGTGATATTCCCCGACGGTTTTAGCTGCAACAATTGCACCATTTCCAACCCTTATGTCTTTATCACCTTCTCCAAGTTCTCTACATTTCCTAAGCCCATGTAACTGATTACATATATGGGATCCTGACCCGGTATCTAATACCCAGGACGTAGAGCAAATGGAGAAACAGTTCTCTGTAACGAACACACCCGAAGAAAATGCATCAACATGTACTTTCTTCATTCGGGTGGCATGGGAATCCTGGTATTCCCCTATATTCTGTTCAGTCTTATAACTTTTATAAGAAAGAACGGAACCAACGTTCCCCAGCACAGTATAACATGCGGGTTCGGTCAATACATCCATATTATTATCTTTATTAAGGCATGATATGGTCGTTACCTGGAGAGAGAGAGAAGAAAACACTTTAGCGTATGCTCTTGCAAGATCATATTGGTTATTATTTTATCTAATCAGGATGGCTCCCACTGTTTTTATCAAATCTTCCTTCAAACCCTAAAAGGAAAGACTAGCCGGGATTAATTACACCCTACAATTTCGCCAATCTTTCAGCCATGCCAGTATCGGTACTTTGAGGGAGGTTCCCCGTGCTTTCGCACGGACCTAATTAAAGTAAACCTCGTTTTTCCAGAGGCGTAACCCCGTTGACACCTTTCTAGACACCTACTTGATCGGCTAATTGTCCTGTGTAAAACTCTCCCAGGAGTAACAATTACTCACAGTGGGTATCGGGATCCAACTATCTCATAGAAGGTATGCAATCTCATTGCAAATTTCAACACTTGAAATTCCCGATATAATATTTTGCCCCAAGCATCCCATGACCTTGACGGAGGTCAACAAACCACAGGGTGCAAGTCAAGTTCAACCCGTCATTTCTTGATTGAATCAAACCCACCCGCACGACCCTTGATGGAAGCTAACAAGGTCGTACGACTACCCTAATCCAATCTGCATCATATGCATAAGCAGATAAATACTAGTTAGCTACCGCACACTACGCCTTGACGGAGGTCAACAAACGTAGCACGAATACTAAGTAGGACTTATCTGAAATCACGGAGGGCTACGACAGTTTTTTCTGAAAACCTATTGCGTAATGAACTTGATATCGTTGTAGAATCATGTGAAATTTTGAAAAGGAGTGTGTCACGCCCCGCTTCCCAAAATACGGAAAACGAGGGATGACTAGGCCAGCCATGCTCCTACGGTCAAGGAATCATCCCGCCGTAGTCACACTTCGGCTTCTAGAATTACATGGTAATCAGTAAATAAAGCACAGTAGTAAAGGAAATACATCACTAATTTATTACATTAAAATCAATTGTTCACACATTACAGATAACAAGAACAATTTCTAACCAAGTTCAATCTCACGATCACTTTTATGGGAAGCAGTAAATGAAGAAAGTACACCAGACTATATCTCCGTGAACTCGAAGGGTAGATCCGTCTCCTGTGCTGGTCCTTCCACGGAATCTGAGCATGCATACTCAGGTCGTCAGAGCGACACAATAACAATATTATTATAATAAGATAAAACAGGTAAATGAGGTAATACTAGTGTAAAAACAATGCAAGTAATCACTATGTCACTATATGATGCAGAATATATTCTGTGTCCCTATCAGTCTCTAGGTCATGTTTGAAATCGCATAGTGGAAGGAGGATCATGTTAACAGGAGTCTTGTACATACCCGAGACAACGGCCCACATGCCCGAGACATAATCCTGCCAGCCGGATCGCTAGATCCTACCTACTATATATATCACTGCTCGAATGATCATCCTCTAAAACACGGTCCCACTAAATACGATTCTCTTTCCACTTCGATTTCCCCTTTTATTCCCAGGTTTACACTATTTGTGATCTTGATTCAGTCGTGTACAAGTATACCAATGGCACGGTTTTATCACTGCTCACTGTATCAATCACTGTCACGAATATTCACTTCCCATTGGTATACTCGTCACTCCTAAATCAATATCAACCACGCACGATAATGCAATGTCCACTGACTCTAACACGCACTAACACTAAGTATATGGCAAATGGGGTATGATATATATATGTATGCCATCATTAAGCTAAATGTATTATGAATCAATATGCATATCATTATCTTACAAAAATTGCATAAATTAATATGTTAAGAATTCAGCAAAATGATACAAGTAAGATAAATAGAACACTCAGTCAGAAATTCATCAAAATTAGTTTCAGTTCAATCGGGATTCCGTTTCTCAAGATACACCTGTTTCATTTAAGTGCTCACGGCTGGAAATTCAGTTTCAGAACTGAATGTGCGTTTCGCGACACGAATTGCACCCAGTTGGGTTCAGATTTTAGCGATGCTACAGTTTAATGAAATCTAGAGTTTTCAATAGAGTATTCAACGCAATAGACGGATCCTCAATCGCATATGTACGTTGAAAGTTATACACAGTTTAACATCAGTATATCACTTGTGAATCTGTTCTGGACAGTTATACGTTCTGCCCTTTTATTTACAGTTTAAAATAGAAAACGGAAATGAAACGGAATGGAACCACTTGTTTTGTTTAGCTAACAGAATTATCTTTAATCTACTGCAGAGTTCCGTAACATACGGCTTCAGGAAACACAGTGACACACATTTTGGGACAGTACACAATAATCAGAGTCGCTCTGGACTGCAGTCCAGAGTCGCACTCCGATCTAAATATCATCGCAGTTACAGAACAGAAATCATTAGAAGTTTACATAGGGTTAAAGTTCGTCGAGTCGGCTTCGATTTAAGCCCTCGAACGTATCATTCCAGTATGTACATAATTTACAGTGATTTTATTCATTTTCAGATACGGGAAAATTCTAGTTTTATCGGCATATTTGGGGGTATAAATTTTAGTCACTAACGATCGTATTTTCCAGTGAGATTTATACACAATATTCTTCCTCATATGGGACAATAGAAAACATCTATTTCCGTCAAATTAAACAAGTATTTTCATTAGGGACTAGCATCGAACACATAGGTCGCATAATATATCGGGAATCGGTAAATTTATAAACTATATGATTTAGGTTTGTGTCACAATTATATTAGCATGTTGCAAGTAAACACTTGCCTGGAAAAGTCTCGGGGTCACACGGCAGCAGCGGCGTCACGAACGCGCGATATTCGACATAAAACGATTTGCGCGAGCTTGGCTTGCGATACGGAATTTGTGTCGGAGTTGCCCGGAGCCGTCAAGTGCTTGCTGGAAGCGGAGGTGGTACTCTGTGGTTGGCCTGGGACTTGCTGGGGTCGACGACGGTGCTCCGGCGGATAGCAACAGTGAGTTCGCAGCGTGGGGATATCAATTTAAGTTTGGCAGGTTTGGAGGGAGAGAGAGAGAGAGAGACTCGGTTGTGTAGGTGTAGGGGGTGTGTGGGTGTTGATGCTGATGGCGAGGAGGTCGTAGGGTGGTCGGCGATGTGGTGGGGAGTTTGCCGGCGTCGAGGGTGCAAGGTGGCCAAGCTCGGTGCAGGGTTGGTGTGCAGGGGTGCTCGGCAGGGGGTGCTCGGGTTGATGTATGGTGGTGGTGAGGAGTTCTGTTGGTGGAGGAGGAGTGAGCGAGGGGTCGCCGACGTCGAGTGAGGGACAAAGGCGCTCAGTGAGTTTTCGTGAGTGGAGAGGAGTGGGGAAAAATTTGAAAATGAAGGAGAAGAGAGAGGTGAGGAGGTGAGGAAAAGAATGAGGGTTGGAGTCGTGGTGTAACGTCGCGTCAACGGAGGCGTGGGTGTGGGCGCGATCGGAGGCGAGAAGCGCGGATCGCGAGCGGGAATGGAGGGGGTTACCGTTGGAGGAGATGCACAGGAGTGGGTCGGGTCGGGTGTTGAGGAGCGGGCTGGAAGAGTTGGGCTGAGTAGTTTTTTTTAAAAAAATATTCCCTTACTAATAATTTGTGGGCTGAAGGAGGAAGAGTGGGCCAGGGATTTTTATAAAGAATTTATTTAAAAAAATGTTGAGTGGGCTGAGGAAAAGGAAACGGGCTGGGTTTTTAATTTAATTGTTTTGGAAAAGATTTGGGCTGAAGGTTTATAAATAGGGTTTAAAGTAAAGTATTTTACTCATTTTAGTTTAATTCGGTTTTGGTTTTAAATCTTGGGTTTTGGCTTTTAGGGTTAGGGATATTATAAATATTGGGATTCAAGCAACCACCTTCTTCAAAAATATACGAGGAAAAGTAAATCTCTGGGATTTAGAAAATAGGAAAAACTTTTATTAAGATGGTAACGGGGATTTACAGAGTTTTTTTGAGGCTTTTACTAGTTTTGCTAAAGAGGTCATTCCCGGTGAAGGGATATCGGCTCTTTCCTCATCGAATAAGGTGCATGACATATCAGATATATCACTATGCAAAGCAAAACTCTAAAAGCAATCAAAAGACAAACCGAGTGCTGTAGCATCTGCCAGTTTTGCTAAAGAGGTCACTCCCGGTGAAGGGATCTCGGCTCTTTCCTCATCGAATAAGGTGCAGGATATATCATATATATCGCTATGCAAAGCAAAACTCTGTAGCTACCCTTTTTAAAAAAATTTGATTCTACAACATCTTTTAGGTTTCTTTTCTTTCATTAATCATATTAATGAAGTCCCATCATTTAAGTCACCTAATCATCACAGATAAATACGACGTACACTTAGGCCATCCACATTCGCCTCGATGTCCCCTCGTGCACTGTTAGGTTAGGTAACTAACGGCAGAGCGGGGCAGGGCTAGCGCGAGTGTAAAACATAAGTAACATCTATATAATATATCATATATACTATATACAGTATGTAGGGTTCCTAGACACACAAATGAGGTCTCACAAGGCATCAACCATGCCAAATTCAAAATTTTCCGGTGCCGAGAAACCCTAAACTAGATTGTTAACTAGAGAATAGGCGAAACTACAAGCTGGTAAACAACTTTACTGCAAAGTGAATGGAAATACAACCTTTGTAGATCCGGTCCTCCACTTCCTTAGCTCCGTGATGATGTCCCTCCGCTGCGATCATCGGATCCCGGACTCTAGCGATGGTTTCGTCGAAGAAATGATCGGGCTAGGTCGTTGACTTCGATGCCGAAGATGATCTACGTCGAGGCGACTCTAACTCGAGCTCCATCTTCACCAAGTCATGAAAATTGTGAAGAAAACACCCTATACTATATGGCAAGTGGTAGAGGATGAAGAAATAGGAAGTGGCTTCACTTTGGATTTTGATTTCTCACTTGGAATCATCACTTGATCATTTTCAAACAAAGGTTTTCTTTTTCTCTTTGAAGAAGAAGAAGAAGAAGAATGAAAAAGAATAATAATTAAAACAAAATCAAGTGATGGTTATCATTTTGTAACCATGGGTGAGTGTAGAGAATAAACTAGGGTTAAGTTTAATGGTTAGGTTAAAGGAAAGAAACAAAATGGTTACTTCTTCAAAGCTTCATGAAGCTTCAACAAAAGACAAAGCAAGCCACCATTTCATTTTCCTTTGCTAAAAATAATAAAGAGAATAAATAAATAAGTAAATCAAAACCCTAACCATTAACATAACCATGGTTTAATCATACACACCCAAGTTTGCATGTATCATCAAACATGATACAAACTAGTGCACAAAACTATATCATATATACAATGTGCACATCAAGTGAGAAAATCCATCTTAAGTGAACCAATACTAGTTAATGCAAATTAATATATCAAAGATATAATTATACATTAAATCATTAAATCAATACTTGATTTAACGATCCGGTCATATCGCATATGACCGACTAATATCCAATGTATCGACTTATCGAATCAATCATCGATTCGATAACTAGGTTATATCGCATACAACCAATCGATACATTCATCGCGAGAATAGAATACAGTATCACATACTGGTATTATTCTCGGTCCCGCACATATCTCATATGCGCTCCTATTTCGTTTCGCTTGAGCCAGGAAACCTTTGTGTAGGACTCTAAAGACTCATCAATACGTCGGCAGCAGATGATGATCATATCAAACACCCACAAGCCGCAAGCGGTCTGCTAAACGTAACGGCCACCCGGGAATTGAGCGATCAGAAGATCAACGAGCAAGCCCGCTCACACTCCTGTGAATCCAACCAGTAACACTTACCGTACAGTCCGGTCTGTTCGTCTGATATATCGCATATCTTGCCTAGGGGTGGTAAACGTCAGACCCCAGTAGCTTGATAAGTCGTGTCGATATGAGGTCTATAACAGTTCGAGAAACTACTGGTAACACTTACCAGTAAATCTCAGCAACCCTGGCCAGGGATTTCTGGTTATAGCCAATCGAACACAGCGCAACATCAACTCCCTATACCGGGAGAGACGAATCCCCTCCTATCGCTCATTGCCTCCATGTGATTCGGGACTGTACCCAAAAACCACCGTTTTGCATGCCCTCTTGGACGTGGTAAGGTGGAAATCAAAGCACAGTGGGAATCACACAAGACTCTATGACGATCTCAGGTCTACAGACTAACCTGTACCAGTGTCACCAGAGAACTGCCATCTGACGTAAGGTATAATACCATCTAGGAGTTCTCGGCGAGTCCGTCCAGTGTACCCAGTCTCCACTGAGCACCCGTATATCATCTCTGATGTCAAACACCAATAGATATGGGATCATCCATCGCCCATCTGTATGGGTCGAGAAGGTATACGCTAGTCTACTCTGGTATATCGATGCCCCGTCTCGATACACCCACGACTAGGGACCTTGAAGGATGTACTTATGGACTACCATGTCCCCACTAGTATGATCCGCATCATAGTCCAGGTAGTCAAGTACACATCCTAAGGGCTTTACCAACATGTAACAGAGAGACAATTAGTGTACACGTTAAGATAAAGAGCAACCAGATAGCATACTATCATGTCGAGCAAGAAAGTCCTCCTTATATATGTCCCAGCATCCACTACAATATACATCCTATGTACAGTAATGGCCTCTAGGGCATACATATAACTAACACAGTATCTATCATAACATATCAAATGATCACATCACAGATATCGCAGCAGAAGAAACATATGAAATAATGGATATATTAGGAGGTCCGTGTTTTATTTTGAGCCTCTATAAAACACGGATTCCACGGTCGCGATGAATAGCCAAACCCACACCCCAGACCCTACGAGAGCGGCAAGCAACCCTTCCAATTCTAGAGTTAGAAGACCCGGACTCGACTCCTCGTGTTGGTCTCCCACTGGACTCTAGAACCCGGTTACTTGTGCTCTCCTCCTTGAGTCTACCTAATGCGGAAAAGTAAATAATATACAATGGTGACATCATCCTCATCCCGGAAGTGCCCCAATAAAAGAATATTACATACAATGAATTTTACATGAATGAAAATAAAAACCTTCATCTCACATAAAACCCCCGGCTATTCAGAACACGACGATCCAATATAACATATCCAGCAACACATAACATCACATGTCATCAACGTAAGTAAATATGCGCATCTCAATTGTCGTTGACATATAGCAACGAAACCGGCGATATCACATATTACACTTACGGTCGCAGAAAAGAATGTGTAAAACTACAACATTTGGAATCCACAATTACTTTAGACATCATAAATCCAAAATATCACATACTTCGCATTTCATGCCTAACTATATGAATTCTACATATTGTATCACATTCCAGATAAATAGACAGTATTAAACTTTCCGATGGAATAATCAAATACCCAAGATTTCCTAAATAGATTAACACTTGAGCGAAATTCAAAAATACCAGAATACGTCACAGTAGCAATGGTACAACCGTAGAAGAGTCAAGCCAACGCCTCACATGTGGCAACGCCGTACTGCCCCAAACCCTAAGGTTTAGAGGCCATTCAGACGGTCACATAATTGAGTTAAGGTTTGTGTTCTTCTAGAGGGTCCATCACGTTACTTGCACGTTTTTCCGAAAGATTTAAACCCAAGAAAAATTCAACACCTGAAAGTTTTTCGTGCCGGGAAAAAATGAGTTAATGATATCCGTTCGAACATTTTAATACTTTCTAAATTATCCCGAAAAAGAACGCAATTAAATTTTCCAATCGAATCAACGAATACAAAATAATCCCCAGAAAACTCAACACTTGAGTCAGATTAAAAATACCCAGGAATGTGCACTAACAGCTACGGATATTACTGTGCCAAAATCTAACCCTAACTCTACTGTGCTGCCGCGGAACCGCCGCAGAATGCATGGTACGGCCGCGGTTTCGCGGCGCTTTAGTGGAGTTTTGGTGTCGTTTTGCACAGTAACTCTTAGAATTCCCTGCTGATTTTTTTTGAGTATTTTTAATGCAGAAAAAATCACATTTTTAAAATTTGTCCAGAGAGGGGGTCAAATTGACATTTCGGGGTTCGATCGGGGTTTTAACTTCGTATACACGTCGCCTAATACTCTAGCTAGGCTCTGATACCTCTGTAGGGTTACTAGGCACTCTAACAAGATTCTACAAGGCATCAACCATGCCCGATTAAAATTTTAGCCGTGCCGAACAACCCTAAACAAGATCTTTGCTAGATTATTAGGGTTTCACATGCAAGTAAATACCATTTACGACTAAGTGAATACGAAATACAACCTTTGTAGATCGGTCCTTCACTTCATTAGATCCTTATTGAAGTCCCTTCGCTGCGATCGTGGTTCTCCCGGACTCTTGCATGGCTTCACGAAGCTAAAGGAGCGTCCTTGCTTGAAGTCTTCGAGGCCGAAGATGATCTACGTCGAGAGGATGCCAACTCAAGCTTCTACTTCACTAACTAGAGAATTAGTGAAGCAAACACCCTAAACTAAAGTGCTAGTCTAGTAGAGGATGGAGAAATAGGAAGTGGGTTCACTTTAGAATTTATTTTCTCATAATGTTTCACTCTCTTTTGAAAACCCTAGCAAGCTTTTCTTTTGCTCAAAGAAGAAGAAGATGAACAAAAGAAAAGATGAGGATAATGATCAAGTCAAGTGAGCTAACCATGGGTGAGTGAGTATCATATACTAACTCATGTAGAGACATAACCATGGCTAATCCAAAATGGTTAGGTTAATAAAAATCTAAAGTAAAACAAAGTTAGTGGACTTTGTCAAAGCATCTACAAGCTTCTACAAGCTTCATGCTTGTGACAAAAACTCTACTAACTTGTAATTACCTTAAATAATTATAAACCGCCATTTAAAATAGAATGGTGTATGTCTTGCACACCCATGAATGATGTATCAACAACCATGATACAAAAAGAAAACACATTTTAATATATATCACATATATATTAAAGTTGTGCACATGTGAGAAAAATCCTTAAGTGAACAAATGTTAGTTAATATAAATTAGTATATCAAATATAAAATTATACACTAAATTATTAAATCAACACTTGACTTAATAATCCGGTTATATCTCATATAACCGACTAACATCCAATGTATCGTCTTATCGAATCAACACTTGATTCGATAACCCGGCTATATCACATATAACCGACCGATACAAAAAGTCACGAGAATAGAATACGGTATCACATACACGCATTATTCTCGGTCCCGCACATATCACATACGTGCTCCTATTTCGTTTTGCTTGAGCTAGTAAAACCTCTATGTAGGACTCTAAAGACTCGTCAATACGCCGGCAGTAGGTGATGATCACATCAAGCACCCACAAGCCGTCAGCGGTACTAGATGGACGTAACGGCTACCTGGGTATTGAGCGATCAAAAGATCAGCAAGGGAGCCCGCTCTAACTCCTGTAAAAGCCTGACGGTAACACTTCCCGTATAGTCCGGTCTCCTCGTCTGATTTGTCGCATATCAAGTCTAGGGGTGGTAAACGTCAGACCCCAATAACCAATAAGTCGTGCCGATGTGAGGCTCATAACGGGTCGAGAAACTACTGGTAACACTTACCAGTAAATCTCTAAAGCAGCCCTGGCCAGGGACTTCCCTGTTATGGCCAATCGAGTACAGCGCAACATCAACCCCCAATACCGGGAGAGACGAAACCCCTCCTATCGCTCATTGCCTCCATGTGACTCGGGACTGTACCCAAAAACCACCGTTTTGCACGCCCTCTTGGACGTGGTAAGGTGGAAATCAAAGCACAGTAGGAATCACACACGACTCTATGACGATCACGGGTCTACAGAATAACCTGCACAAGTGTCACCAGAGAACTGCCATCTGACATGAGGTATAATACCATCTGAGAGTTCTCGGCGAGTCCGTCCAGTGTACCCAATCTCCACTGAGCACCCGTATACCATCTCTGATGTCAAACACCAATGGATATGGGATCATCCATCGCCCATCTCATTGGTCGAGAAGAGTATATGCTAGTCTACACTGGTATATCGATGCCCTGTCTCGATACACCTACGACTAGGAACATTAAAGGATGTACTTATGGACTACTCTGTCCCCACTAGTATGATCTACATCATAGTCCAGGTAGTCAAGTACACATCCTAAGGGCTTTACCAACATGTAACTATAAGACAGTATCAAGAGAAAAGTATACATGTTAAGATAAAGAGCAACCAGATAGCATACTATCATATCGAGCAAGAAAGTCCTCTCTATATATGTCCAAGCATCCAAAACAATAAACATCATCTGTACAATACTGGCATCTAGGGCATACATACAACTAACAGAAAATGAATGACAAACACAACAGTGAATACTCTACATCAATACATATAGGTCATACAGTTTTACCATTCGAAATAACACGAATCGTGGTGTTTAGAAAAATAAGGGCTATGGTGTTTTTAAGAAAAAAAGCGTCTTTTGAAAATATCCATAGAATCCCTTTGCCTGTCTTTAAAATACCCACGATTCGTTAGTTTTGAAATAGGTATGACTCGGGCCTTGTCTAACATCTACTAAGTAAACTACATATCTAACTAACAAGCTAATCAGAAGGGTATGGAAACCACCTAAACCTGAGTCGATACATATATACAAATAATAGTCGGTGATTCCGCCTCAATAGTACCGCGTACGATACAATATATCATATGACATCCACGAGTCATGAGTGCAGATCTATCATCAATATAAAGCTCGTACGGTAAATCATCGTACGGCATTCCAAATCTGGGTACGGGTCAATATCACATTCATCTCATCATTTATCTGGTATCCTTATCATCATATCTCATGAACTGGGGATACTGATCTAAGTCTAGTACGACTGATACTATCGATATATAAATATATGCGTGTGTAAAATACGCGTCCAAAGGCCCGCTAAAATCTCATGTCGTATCTCATAACACAAACTACCTCATATCACCGATCTCATGATACCATGCCCAATCTCATCGACTCATCTCCAAAAACCATATACAATCCTCATCATCCATGTGTAGGTATACGTGTATACATATACATAGTCCCATACCTATGTGTGTATATGTATATACGTATCCCCGTATACACACAGGTATAACAAAGTAAACATGTGTATGCGTGTGGGTGAAAACCTATTCTAGGGTTCGCAACTAAGAAGCTATACTAGTTCACTTCTAAAACCCTAATCTAACCATTGAACACCTAATCATATCCTGAAAATCCATGTCACACATAAACGATAACATATATATATAGTATATATAGCATACTAAATATCGAACTGTGGGGGTGCTATACGCCATCCACCCGACTTCCCCCGTAGATATAATCTACTCACCTTGATCTTCGCTTGCCTATGCCGACGTCGCCAAACGCTTGCTTGTCGTCTCGAAGTCATCATGAGGGTACCTACACATCATAACGTATCGTATCACGTTAAAATCAAATTCGAAGACGAAACGACATACGAAAACCAAAACGACACGCTTAAAAGCCTATAGGTTAGAACCTATGGTTTGCATCTCGCAACTCAACCCAACAACACTCGGGATAGACGTACAAACGTCAAGTGACCGAGTACAAACATAAATATCAAAACTTAGATTCGAAAACAACGCAAAACATAAGGCAGCAACATTGAAAACATGTTCCAGATTTTGCTTAAGGTGAAAACAATGTTCCAAAACAATACTGGAGTGATGTATAAAGTGTAAATGAGCTATGGAAGCAACCAGGACCCCTGACTCCACAAGGTGGCCGGCCCCATACCCTAAAATTCTGGCGACCTCGGCCCTGGTAGGGAGTTGGGGTGTCGTGTTTGTAGGGTAGTCTCCTGGTAGTCAATATAGGATAATGGTCTTGCTAGTTTTTCCAGTAAGTGTCTAGAGTCACTCCAAATTTCCTGTAGGCCACCAATCTAACACAAAATCAAGATTTGGTATCTAAAGTTTAAGTCATGGCAATGTCATAATAAGAAATTGTAGGAAATTGGTCCCAGATTTGGATGAGGGTGAAAACAATGTGAGCAAACAACACTAGGGTGATATATAGGGTGTATGTGACCTACAGTAGAAACCTGGACCCACTCCCTCACCAAGTGGCCGAGCCCTACCACATAATTTCCGATCTCGCTGGCCCTGCATGCTCCAATGGGGTTCGTCTTAGTTGGGTGGTCTCATGGTGGTCTATCTAGGTCTCTGAAGTTGTTTGTTTGTCTTAGAATTTCCCCGGGTCATCCCAGATTTTCCTGCACGCTCTAAGTTCACAAACCGACATAAAAAAGTTACTGTTTTTCAGAAATTTGGTTTTCAAGTTTTATCTAGTGTAAGTTCTGGGTTTGTAACACCATGGGGGGTTTAAGGTCACTCAATACACCCAAGTTCACCACACAAACTCAACTTAAACCCTAACCCTCTCTAGTAATGTCCAAAGTGCACTAAAATTCGCCAAAACGATTTTAAACTTGAAAAGAGGCTTAAACATAAGAAACACTACACTAATTGTGAAAGTATTATCTCATTTGGGACCTAAGAATCCCCTACAGCACTAAAACTCAAACTTTCTTGGTCCAAAGGGTAACTTGTGAGCTTGTGCACAACTTTTGTGAAGTGGGAATGGGGTTTTGAGGTGGTTTGAAGCTTGAGTGAAGAGAAGAAGAAGAAGAAGAGGAAGGAGAAGGGGAAAGGGAGGGCTGCTGCTGGAGTCTTGGGAGGGAGTGAGGGAAAGAGAGAGTGTCCAAGGTCAAGCACCATGCCTCCTAACTACCCCCCATACCTCTTGACTTTCTTTTCTTTATTGTTTTCTTTTCTTTTCTTTTCTTTTCATTTTCCCTTCTCTTTGCAATAGTAAATCCAAAACAAAGAATGAAAAATGATGATAAAGCCATGTAAGAAAATGTAACACAAGTATGAAATGATATGGTGCATGTTTTGCACAAAACACGCATAAAACCCGATTAGCGATTTTTAATCGCGATTAGCACTAAAATAGTGTCAAATAAATCATAAAATTTCATAATTTGCATAAATCACATAAAGCACCCTCATTTTAGTAATTTCCAAAATTTTCAAAATTTTTCCCCAATTTATCGGTATTTAATTATACCGCCTTATTAAAACATTCAATATAATATTATTTAATTATAAAAATTCCCAAAAATAATATTTTATTTTTTAGAAATTTTACAATCTTCCCCCCTTAAAAAAATTCGGTCCTCGAATTTAAATTTAAACCCCTCAATACTAAAACATTTCAGTAAAAAGTCCAAGTCGTCGGGGCTCCGAAATCATCAATACATAAAATGCATCATAGCGCAATGCACGCGCATGAACAATGAGCAGATAAATCAAATTCAAAACTCCGTCAAGCATCCCGCAATCATCGGAGTCATGAACAAGACACACATGTCAAATCCAATACGAAAACCAATATGATATAAATCAGAACTATACATGTAAACATCTGAAGGAAATGCATGCCAAACCTTTCATGTTGCTATGCGACGCGCGTATCGCGGCACAGTGGCGGACGTCTATTGTAAGAAAATAGCTATATATATATACTTATCCTTTGTTTAATATGTGCGTCCCGCCGTTTTTGAAAATAATTTAGAAGGGTTTCCTTGTTTTAAACGTTTCGTATCATGTCAGACACATAGTTAAATACTGAGAATATAGCTCCCATTTTTTGGAAATCCCTTCGATAACTATCAATGCATGCAAAATATATCCAGGTACTTTCCTCTGACTAGTCCTGCTTAGTACGAAAACAAATAGCAAATATCATTAAAACGTACTGCTCCATAAGAAATCAATCACAAAAATGTGCATATGAATGATACGTGCGTCTGGTGCGCACGGAAATCAAAATCCATATATGTGCACAGAAACAACATCTGAGTGCATCGAGTGTGCACGAAACATCTGTCAAAGGCAACGGGTGTGCCTAACAGCAAGCTCAGGTGCATCTGATATGCACAAAAAATCTCGATTTAGTGCATCTGGTCTGCACCAAAACCGCATCTCATAACATGTGCCCAACATGTGCAAAAATCCAAATCAGGTGCATCCATCATGCACGAATAAAATCTAAATCATGTGCATCCGACGTGCATGAAATCATGAAATCCAATATCATAATCGAAATCGACGGTATACAATAAAGTTCAATCCAAATCAGCTATACCGTGGTATATAATCTCACAACCATGTGCATCAGCGTACACAAACCAAATCAAAACACACTAAAAGTGCATGAAAACTATGCTGAAAGCATAAGTCAAATCACATGCATAACATAGGCATGAAATCAAAATCAACATATCGAATGACATCAAATCGAAGTCATGTGCAACTGTAGTGCACAAAATACGTATCACAGCACTGCAAGCATATATGAACTATACCGAGTGCAATAATCAAATCGGGTGCATGCCATATGCATAAAATCATGAAATCCAATATCATGGAACTCAGCCATCAAGACTAAATCATGCAAATAGATCGCCCAAAATACTAAAATCTAAGGTGACGGATACGTGATTATCGAATCACCAAATCACAAATCATAAATACCGTCGTCGATATTTCCTTCTTCAACGTCAAGAAGGTGCCGGTGCATCCAAATCTAGCAGAGCAAGATATCTACTTGCCTCCTATTCATGGTCTGGCGCCTGGTGCTTTTAAGCTCTTGCCTCTCACTGTGCATTGCTAGATATATAGCTCCTCGGCTCAACGGCCCAATGTGGAATGACGACGAAAACAGTCCCGCTCTGACACATCCTCTAAAAATCTCTGGCCAACTATCTCTTCGACGATGCCGAACTCTGGCCTGCTGGGTGTGCGCAATATGACCGCTCCTGGGTCCAAGTCTTCTCGTATAGAATTCCAGAAAGGTCCTGTCGAGGTCTCTCTCGAATCTCGCTTCTGCCGAACTGCCCGGAAGTCATCGTCCTTTACTAAAGCTATTTCTTGTTCCGGAACGGCCGCATACTCATCTTGACTCCTTCTGGAAGATATATCCATAATCAACACCTCTGCATGCGTATCACATCTCTGATGTCGGCGGAGTGGAACGCCATCTCATAAAGATCTCGTACGAACCCCTTACTCTACTTTCCTCTGCTGTCGACTGCTTCAGACTCGTCTCATCGTGGCTGCATGGACTGTGCTCCAACGGCTATACTCGTATCTAGAGTCTCCCAAGCAATACATCCCACCACATAGCATCCGAATGAAGTCGAACCATTCGATTGATTCGTCAAAACCTCATAATCCCCCAAGAGCTCAACATCTTGGGTATAGTTTAATAGTATCGAGTACATACCACAGCATCGGTGGACCAGCCGTAGAAGGGCAAACCCAAGCCTCACTAATGGCACCGCAGAACTGCCGCAAACCCTAAGGTTCAAAGGCTTTCACACGGTAATTATGTTGAGTTAGGGTTTCATTCTTCTAGAGGGTCCATAGAATCGCTTGCATATCTTTCCGAATACTTTAAACTTGGAATATGGGTTTCTGATATTCGATCGCCTCCATCGACTCTCAATGTACCTGCGTGAAGTCGTCTCTAGCTGGAAACAATCTATCTGATGACCTCGCATCGGGGTAAGCGAACGAACCACATGTCTTAGTCATTCATTCTCGGGGGACTAGCGACCATCTTTCATATCTCTAAGTACCACTCGTACTGCAATGCTCCAACATCTGGGGCGATATCTCGTCGTTGGCAGAAACAACTGGCTCATTCGTCTGCACGCTGAACAGTGCCTCAATCATCATGAATAAGCGATACATCAATGGTCATCATATTCTGGCTGGCCTCTATCAGTAGCTCAATCCTCTGGTGCTAATCTGCACGTCCGAGAAATCTCGTAAAAGCGATTCGTCAAACGCTCATGGCGTGAAGATACAATAAAACGACGCCTCTATACACAATCGTATGTCCCTGGAATCACGCTCTAGTCAGTCCTCGTCCGTGACGAGCTCATGCTGATGCAACTCTAGCCGTAGCTCTCTCTGCCCGTGTAATTGTGGCAGCAAAATCATAACCAAAATCGATGAGGATAGATCATAGGAATGAATATAATACTGTGCAAGGAAATGTACATCCTAAGGCTCCTTAAGTGGAGTAGCGTATCTTAAGTATGCCGCGGAACATACACACGGTACGTCACTCTACTGAAGTCACCTACTCCATCAACCAAGGTCAACCTACGCGACGAAAGTTCGGGTTTAATACCCCCTCGACCAAGTCTAAGTTCTGTAAGGTCAAGCCTAAGTTTCGTATATATACAAACGCTCTAGGCTCCGCATAGTCAAACTTAGACTCGAACCAAGGTTAACCTAGCGCTCCGATACCAACTTTATCACGACCCGAAATAGCACGTGACTGGCCCTTGAATCATATGAAGTCTATAGGACTTCATCTAATTCAAGTAAGCCAAAAGCCCAGAAATCTAAAACCATTTTAAATAATAAATGAAGGGAAACTAGTTTTAAAGAAGTGAAGAAAACATGTTTTAAAACAAGGTTTTTAAATAAGTAAGCCGAATATGCATTTTTAAAATTTCAAGTCTTTTCTGAAAATTTCGGCAGAGTTTCCTTTGTAAATACTGGCCCCAAACGGGGTACAACAAGAATAATGTACGCATAATGATAAAAGGCATCCCCAAGCGGGAGCTAGCTCTTCGTCAATCGACAGTCACAACCACGCAAGCAATAATAATATACAACGCCGAAGGGCGAGGATCAAATCTGAAAAGGAAACTCAAACAGCATGAAATCTATTGTAATACATCGCACGACTCTAAGGTCGAAATAATAAACAACTGGTCTCTAAGTCTGAAATAAATATACAAGTCTGATTGATGGAATTTCTAGATAAAACAATGAAAATAAATAAGTACAATGGTGGTCACGATGCGAGTGAACCCACCTACCAAAGCAATCACCCAGAAAGGAAGCAGTGTGCCATAAAAGCCGCAATGAAACCTGTACGGCAAAAACCTGTAAGAACTGTGGCACAACAGGGGTGAGTTGCCAACGCATGAGTAGAAAACATCACAGAGTAGAAATCGTATGTATGACTCAATCCTTGGTCAATACGATCAGTAATAATATATTCTCAATATGAATAAGTCTGAAGCATGATAAGATGGCAAGGGTAAACATCTATACATAAGTGTAGTACCAAGTGCTCGTGTTAGTGCCTCAGGTAGCAACATATCATAAATATGAGGTATCATCAATGTGATCAATGTCAACTATATCAGGAAGTCTATGAGTATGTAGATATCATCCAACTATGTGATCAATGTCTGTTTGCATGTGGATCTCGGCCACGTGTCAACCAATGACATAACATCATGCATGTAAATATCATAAAGCATATGCATGGAAGTATGAGGATATTAATCAACGTGTGTCCCTCGCGACGCATCAAAATCATGGAACCTGAGTGTCCAGCATCGACACTCGAAAACATTATGAAACCTGTGCCCAGCATCGGCACGTAAATCCTCATATATATATAGGGCTCCGTCAGTCCGGATCGGTCCGTATCATCTTTCAACTCCGGTCGGTATCCTCCGGATATCCGCCGAGCTCAAATACAATCACCAGTAGGTAGTAGTCCCTCTGCTAGGCTCACCGTCTGTATACACAGCATCTCTTTCTTGCCCCGGGGTACCATACCAGGCCCTACCATATACCCGCATATGGCTCACGACTCCTTCTCGCATGGGGTATATATATACATCAGAACCGATAAAACTCATGGTGGGCGTACTGAAATATCATATCAAGGGTAGCCGGGTTTTTAAAACAATACATACTCTCTTTCACGGTTCCCAAATCCAGAAATATCATGGAAACAACATATCTCAATGCGTAAAATCATAAAGAAGGATATATGCGACATATGATAGAAATGTAAGCATATCCGTATATCATGCAACATAAAACAGTAATATGCACACATCGAGGGGAAAACCACTCTTTTAAATGAATCCAGGTTTTAAAATATATCTTGCGGTTCCCGCCTCAATAGTACCGCGTACGATACAATATATCATATGACATCCTCGAGTCATGAGTGCAAATTTATCATCAATATAAAGCTCGTACGGTAAATCATCGTACGGCATCCCAAATCTGGGTACGGGTCAATATCATATTCATCTCATCATTTATCTGGTATCCTTATCATCATATCTCATGAACTGGGGGTACTGATCTAAGTCTAGTACAACTGATACTATCGATATATAAATATATGCGTGTGTAAAACACACGTCCAAAGGCCCGCTAAAATCTCATGTCATATCTCATAACACGAACCACCTCATATCACCGATCTCATAGCACCATGCCCAATCTCATCGACGCATCTCCAAAAACCATATACAATCCTAATCATCCATGTGTAGGTATACGTGTATACATATACATAGTCCCATACCTATGTGTGTATATGTATATACGTATCCCCGTATACGCACAGGTATAACAAAGTAAACATGTGTATGCGTGTGGGTGAAAACCTATTCTAGGGTTCGCAACTAAGAAGCTATACTAATTCACTTCTAAAACCCTAATCTAACCATTGAACACCTAATCATATCTTGAATATCCATGCCACACATAAATGATATCATATATATATATATATATATATATATATATATATATATATATAGCATATATAGCATACTAAATATCGAACTGCGGGGGTGCTATACGCCATCCACCCGACTTCCCCCATAGATATAATCTACTCACCTTGATCTTCGCTTGCCTATGCCGACGTCACCACACGCTTGCTTGCTGTCTCAAAGTCGTCGCGAGGGTACCTGCACATCATAACGTATCGTATCGTGTTAAAATCAAATTCGAAGACGAAACGACATACGAAAACCAAAAGACAGGCTTAAAAGCCTATAGGTTAGAACCTATGGTTTGCATCTCGCAACTCAACCCAATTACACTCGGGATAGACGTACAAACGTCAAGTGACCGAGTACAAACACAAATATCAAAACTTAGATTCTAAAAAAACGCAAAACATAAGGCAGCAACATTGAAAACATGTTCCAGATTTTGCTTAAGGTGAAAACAATGTTCCAAAACAATACTGGAGTGATGTATAAAGTGTAAATGAGCTATGGAAGAAACCAGGACTGATGACTCCACAAGGTGGCCGGCCCCATACCCTAAAATTCCGGTGACCTCGGCCCTGGTAGGGAGTTGGGGTATCGTATTTGTAGGGTAGTCTCCAGGTAGTCAATATAGGGTAATGGTCTTGCTAGTTTTTTCAGTAAGTGTCTAGGGTCACTCCAGATTTCCTGTAGGCCACCAATCTAACACAAAATCAAGATTTGGTATCTAAAGTTTAAGTCATGGCAATGTCATAATAAGAAATTGTAGGAAATTGGTCCCAGATTTGGATGAGGGTGAAAACAATGTGAGCAAACAACACTTGGGTGATATATAGGGTGTATGTGACCTACAGTAGAAACCTGGACCCACTCCCTCACCAAGTGGCCGAGCCCTACCCCATAATTTCCGATCTCGCCGGCCCTGCATGCTCCAATGGGGTTCGTCTTAGTTGGGTGGTCTCATGGTGGTCTATCTAGGTCTCTGAAGTTGTTTGTTTGTCTCAGAATTTCCCCGAGTCATCCCAGATTTTCTTGCATGCTCTAAGTTCACAAACAGACATAACAAGTTACTGTTTTTCAGAAATTTGGGTTTCAGGTTTTATCTAGTGTAAGTTCTGGGTTCGTAACACCATGTGGAGTTTAAGGTCACTCAATACACCCAAGTTCACCACACAAACTCAACTTAAACCCTAACCCTCTCTAGTAATGTCCAAAGTGCACTAAGCTTCGCCAAAACAATTTTAAACTTGAAAAGAGGCTTAAACATAAGAAACACTACACTAATTGTGAAAGGATTACCTCATTTGGGACACAAGAATCCCCTACAGCACCAAAACTCAAACTTTCTTGGTCCAAAGGGTAGCTTGTGAGCTTGTGCACAACTTTTGTGAAGTGGGAATGAGGTTTTGAGATGTTTTGAAGCTTGAATGAAGAGAAGAAGAAGAAGAAGAAGAAGAAGAAGAAGATGATGATGATGATGAAGGAGAAGGGGAAAGGGAGGGCTGCTGCTGGAGTCTTGGGAGGGAGTGAGGGAAAGAGAGAGATTGTCCAAGGTCAAGCACCATGCCTCCTAACTACCCCCCATACCTCTTGACTTTCTTTTCTTTATTGTTTTCTTTTCTTTTCTTTTCATTGTCCCTTCTCTTTGCAATAGTAAACCCAAAACAAAGAATGAAAAATGGTGATAAAGCCATGTAGGAAAATGTAACACAAGTGTGAAATGATATGGTGCATGTTTTGCACAAAACACGCATAAAACCCGATTAGCGATTTTTAATCGCGATTAGCACTAAAATAGTGTCAAATAAATCATAAAATTTCATAATTTGCATAAATCACATAAAGCACCATCATTTTAGTAATTTCCAAAATTTTCAAAAATTTTCCCCAATTTATCGGTATTTAATTATACCGCCTTATTAAAACATTCAATATAATATTATTTCATTATAAAAATTCCCAAAAATAATATTTTATTTTTTTGAAATGTTACAACTAAATACTCGTAATGTCCATACTGAGTTCGGAACGCAGTCTTGCAAATATCTTCCAATTTAACTCGGACCTGATGATATCCAGATCGCAAATCCAGTTTCGAGAATACCCTCGCGCCACTGAGTTGCTCGAATAATTCGCCAATGCGAGGGATCGGGTACTTGTTCTTAATAGTCACCCGGTTTAATTCTCGATAATCGATGCACATCCTCCTTGTGCCATCTTTCTTCTTGACTAGAAGAACTGGAGCTCCCCAAGGTGAATTGCTGCTGCGAATCCAACCCTTCTCAAGCAATTCGGTAACCTGCTTCTTTACTTCTTCCAACTCCACTGGTGCCATTGGATAGTACGCCTTTGAGATTGGCGCTGCACCAGGAACAAGATCGATTGCAAACTCCACATCTCGTTTTGGCGGTAAATCCGAGATGTCCTCGAACACGTCCATGAACTCTCGAACTACCGCTGGCGCTTCCTCCTTATCAACTTCTATTAATGAAAGAACACTGCTTGTCGGCCTAGCCCTAAACTCAACGGGCCAGAACTGTTTCCTCCAGCAAAAACAAACTCCGGATGTCTGGGAATTAGGAAAATCACTTTTTTTGCCCTACAATCAATGTGAGCGTGGAAAGTGCCGAGAAAATCCATTCCCAAGACAACTTCATAACTGCCGGTATCGATCACCAAGAAATCTGCAAATAACTCCCGTCCACAAATAACAACAGAACAATCCTTGCATTCGCTACTAGATATGATCTTCCCATTCCCAGTGCGTATGTCCCAACAACTAGACAGGGTCGTGCAAGAAATCGAGTGTGCAGCAATAAACTTGGACGACATAAAACAATGGGATGCACCAGAATCGAATAATGCTAATGCGGGAAAATCATGAACAAGTAGGATACCGGAAACAACTTCTCTTGAAGCCAAACACTGACGAAGATAAGCACGGTAAACAGGATTCAAGCTGACGATAAAACATGAACTGGTAAGCAATGAAACCGAGAGAAGCAAGGTAATATCACGACCATAAATCAAGGAAAAGAATCAAGACTAGGACTCCAAGTTACTTAAATAGAGTACCGCATTGTAACCATGCCGCGGTACATAGTTACAATCACATAACTCCACTCAAGTCACCCAAATCCTAGTATTAGAATCAAAGGAACAGGGAGAAACAATAGGGAACCAAAAGGTTTCAAGCCGAGATGCAAAATTGTTTGCATATCGTCAAGACAAGGGTTAAGAGAAAGATATGATTCAAGAATCACGATAACAATGTTGCAGGGCATGTTCCTAATCACGAGTATTCTGATTCGTGTATTGGGTCCAATACCCAACTACAAAAGAATCAAACCCGATTAACCTAAATCCTATGGCTCTGATACCAAACAAATCCTGTCATGCCCCGCTTCCCAGAGTGCGCTAAGATAGGCATGTGACAGAGCCAATCATGCTACCTGTGGCTAGGAAACATCCCTCCACAGTCACATTACGGCTATTTAGGAGATATCAAGAACAGGAAAATAAAAGAAACTATCTAGTACATGTCCATAAGCCAGAATAAACGAGTCAAGAAATAATATGCGGAAGCAATATATCCAATAAACAATAATAATCTGGAATGTATGTCCCAAATACGGGCTCACATCAGGAATGAGAATTCTGAAAGAAAACTAAACTAAAATACTAACAGGTCCTCACTGCTCGGCCTGTTCACTGAAATACTCCTGATTGGTCAGCTGCAAAGGTAGAGGATCCGAGCCATACAAAATCCAGACGTCAGTGCGTCATAATATCAACAATAATATAATCAGGAGATAACAGGATATACAGGCATGAGTATGAACAGTAATAAAAGTATAACCGTAACACGAATAAGGAACAGTAAAGAGTATAAGCACATGTGACGGGTGGTGAGTAATCTGAACTAAATACCGGGTTAACTACTCTCAAGTCTTTGAAATCAATTTAATGAATCGTCGATGTAACTCAATAGTATCCCGTGTATGCCCGGGATTATGGTCATGATTCTCGGGTTGAATCCGAGTCGTACCGCTAGGCAGTAAACAGGTAACATGTATAGATGAATGATGTCAGCAGCATCATCCCGGGGCTGGCCTAGCCCATAAAACTGATCAGTATAAGAATCGAACTGTTGAGTTACAAGTCAGGTTTCATCATTGATTTCCCCATACCCCTAAGTTATGTGTTCAAGTCAGGTATTGATAAATCTGAGACTAATGCCATCATAGGATCAAGCAGGAATAGGTTTTTCTATACAGACAACAGGATATGTCCATCAGGACAACAAGTCAGGATTGTCGGCATTAGAAGCAGAATCAGGTAACATGTCAAGTAGTGATATATCAAGTCATGTCAGGTAGTGTACATGTATCAAGTCATGCCAAGTAGTGGTGTATCAGGTCATGTCAAGTAGTGTACAGGTATCAAGCGGGTGTTTATAATCAAACTGTAGCAAGTATGGAATCACGGTATAAGTACGGATGTGCAATAAAAGCATGGATGCACAAATATTCATCAGAGGTTACATCATGGCTATGTAGGATGCACAATATCAAGCATGGGGTACTAATAAAAACAATAATATGAAATAATGTCACATGGAATGCAAATAGGTATACAATTAATGGTGTGGATGCACAAACACCGATTAGGGTTACATTTATAGTTCCATTTCTAAGTGGGATGCACATTTTCTAGTATGGGGTGTTACTACAGTAATAATATGAATTAATGAGATCTATAAATGCAGTTATATATATTTTAAATGATATGGGTGCAAATGGACGTCGTAAAACTGTAAAACTATAACATGAGATGCATGATTTAAAATACAAGTGTTATATTTATTCAAATAGATATAAATACAGTAACATAGCATACAGTAAGATAAACTTGCCTCGATTGAATCACGCGACGGATACGCACGGCACGTCCGACGTCGGTAAATCGTCGCAACGCATACGCAGCATGCAGGACGGGTCCAGGCAAGGCAAGAGGGTGATCACGCAGGTAAGGTACTTCCCCAGGGTCGTCTGGATCGTCGGTGTCAAGCCCGGCTCCGGCGAACTATGAAATACAGAAATCAAGAACTAAAGAAAGAAAAGAAAGAAAGAGGAAGAAGAATAAGAAAGGAGAGAGGGGATGAAGCTTACTGGGATTGTAAGTGCTCTGTGGTTTTCAGAGAGGAGGTGTGAGGGGGACGACGAGGTCGACGGAGTTCCGGCGAGGCTAGGGTTGCTTAGAGGAGTTAGGGTTAGGTTAGGGTTAGGCTCGGGTGTTGTTTGCTGGGGTTTTGGGTGCAGGGTTAGTGTAGGAGGGAGAATGTAGCGGAGAGGGAGAGTAGAAGAGGAAGGAGATGGCGACGGCGAGGTGAAGGTGTCATCGGCGATGAGGTGAGGTGGTGGTGATGGGTTCTCGGTGTGCAGTGGGTGTGCAGGGGTGCTCGGGGAGAAGGAAGGAGAGGAAGGAGATGGCGAGGAGAAGGAGTCTTCTCTGTGAGGGAGATGGAGTTGAGGAGGCAGGGAGTTTAGGGTTATGGTTTGAGAGTTGAGAGTTGTGATAATGGGTTGAAGAGAGGAGGCTCTGGGTTTTATAGGAATAGACGTAGGAGAAGAAGGGATTTTAGTGAAGGGAGGTGACGAGATCCTCTGGCGGTGACCACATCCGAGATGCAAACAGTAAACGCGAGAGGAGTGAGAGAGGGTGCGAGAGGAGAGAGAAAGAAGAGAGAGAGAGAGAGAGAGAGTGCGGGGGAGAGAGAGAGAGAAGAGATGAAAGATAGCGAGGGGAGAGAGAAAGAGAGGAAGAAAGAGGAGAGAGAAAGAGTAAGCGAGAGAGAGAGAGAGCTCGAGAGGTGGGTCCCAACTATTAGAGAGAGTAAGCAGTTTAAATTCTTTAGATGTTAAATTTAAAATGATTTGGTTAGGTAAATAAATTTAAACTGTCGACTAAAATTTAAATATAAATATTATATTAATTAAAATTTGGATTTTGGCGGGACACAAAAATATTCCAAAACATGCCCGGGTCGGGTCTAAAATTTCGGTTTTAAAATATGAAAAATATATGCGACGGCCAAAACTAAAAATGAATATCCGGGTAACGAAAATGCATACCCCCAAGAACGGATGCATGTACATGCGCGTAGCCATCCAAATAAGTCCGTTTCACTGAACGGGACAGGAACAAGATGCGCGGATGTTACCACGGGGTTAGGGGTATCATGCAGGCCATGCAATGTATTTTTTTAAAATATTTTATGTGACTTAAAATGTTTTATTGTAAAATGGAAATGCCAGATAAAATGCCAGTATGCAAGATGTATAAATTAAAATAAAAGTGCACGAGTCTACGTAACAAGTCAGGATAAACCATAAACATGAATTAAGACAGGTTTCAAGTATGCGGGTCGGGTCGGATGCAAATATAAATGTCAAATATACTACTTACACCAAAGCACGTTAAATCGGGAAAATACCATAAAATAAGAAATACGAGAACTGGAATTGGTATAAATGAACTAGGGTGTTACAAGTCGAGAAGTTCTCGCAGGAACATTGTTTTCCCTACGAGTCGAGACGAATCGAGAAGTTCTCGCAAGGATGTCTTAACGTCACAGTTAACCTCTGTTGATAGAAGTCCGTTAGGGTCTGTGGTACTAGGGCTTTTATCCGTCGCACCGTCGCGTTAGCCGATGTATTCCCCGATACGCAATCTTGCTGTTCGAGTAGCCCCGCGACTGTCGTGTCTCTGATCCCTTCGGAGGCTGGACAAAACGTCTTCAAGTAATCTTCCAGGTGATATTACCGTCGGAAGAGCAAGCATTAGGGATATTCCATGCCGCTTTTTACTTGAGGTTAGGCTCAGATTGGGAGCCCCGATGAGTCATGACCACTCTGCGCTGGTATAGGATGATCTCCGATAGTTTTTCAGGTATCATTTGAGTTGCCGTCAAGACCCTGAAGCTAGGGATCTTCCTTTGCTTCGTTTATTGACATTGTGTCTGCAATATTGCGATGAATGTCGGGGTTGCCTGTAGGTTGTCTATGAACCGTCGAGTCTTGGAACTAGGGACTTTGCCATGGCTCCATTTTGTTGATGTCGCGTCTGCATCCTGCTGGAGTGAGAAGAAACGTTGTTGTGATCTCTAGGCTGTAGATGTTACCGTCGAGATCCTGAAGCTAGGGATCTTCCTTCGATTGTTTGTCGACATTTTTTCTGCAATATTGTGACTAATGTCGAGGTTGCCTCTAGGTTGTCTGTGAACCGTCGAGTCTTGGAACTAGGGACTTTTCCATGGCTCCATTTTGTTGACGTCACGTCTGCATCCTGCTGGAGTGAGAAGAAACACCGTTGTTGATCTCTAGGTTATAGATGTTGCCGTCGAAACCTTGAAGCTAGGAATCTTCCTTTGCTTCGTTTGTCAACATTGTGTCTGCTATATTGCGACGAATGTCGAGGTTGTCTCTAGGTTTTCTATGAACCGTCGAGTCTTGGAACTAGGGACTTTTCCATTGCTCCATTTTGTTGACGTCGCGTCTGCATCCTGCTGGAGTGAGAAGAAATGCCGTTGTTGATCTCTAGGCTATAGATGTTGCCGTCGAGACATGGTTCTCCTTCTAATGGAGCCTGGTGGAAAAATGTGGTTCCCTTTTTCATTTGCGCCCATGGATTGTATATAGGGGTCGACGTAGGCTCTCCTGCAGGGCAGAAGTTTTCATTTTTTATTCTTTCTTTCCGCGATGCTCTATCATTTCAGCTTTTTATATCACGAAAGTCGCGATTGCCTAATCATTTCGGCTATTTTTCATGGTGCCCAATCATTTTGGCTGTTTTTCTTTTTACTCACTGCTTTTTATTGTGAGTTGCCCAAACATTTCGGCTATTTTATATGCATACATTTTGCTCGCTGATTCTTACTGCGAGTTGCCCCATCATTTCGGCTATTTCATATGCATTTTTGCTCGCTAATTTTTATTGCGAGTATGAAACTCGAGATCTGATACCAATCTTAGCATCAGTATCGCTGTGACTGGAATATTGCCAGGAGCGAATCATTATTTGCCGTGAAAGGGCTTGGAATTTGATACCGATTTAGGCATCAGCATCGCTACAACTGGGATATTTCCAGGTGCGAATCATCATTTGCCTTTGTCGATTTGAACAAAGGTGGATTAGCAAACAGGGTTAGGATCCTGTTGACTAAGGCTTTTCGACTTTACGAGCCGTAAGGGTCTCATAAAGGTGTTTCTCCCTACTAGTCATGAGGATCTCATAGGTGTATTTTTCTCTTTAGGAGTCGTGAGGATTCCTAAGTGATATCTTCTTCTGTAAGTCGTAAGGATCTCACAAGAGTATTTTCTCCTTACAAGTCGAGAGGACCTACAAGTGTTGTTACCAAATGGGGCAATTTTGCACCGTTGGTGGAACTAGGTGAGGGAATGTTTATTTGTACCCGTGGATTGTATACAAGGGCCAATATTGGACCGCCTGTAGGGCATTTTGGGAAATGTGATGGCTTAAGAACATGTTCAGATCCCTGTAGCTTAAGGCTTTTGAATCATATGAGCCATGAGGGTCTCGTAGGGGGGAATTCTCCTTACGAGTCATGAGAATCTCGTAAGTGTAATTTCTTCTTAGGAATCGTGGGGATCCCTAAGTGTGTTGCTCCCTTGAGATTCGTAAGGATCTCACGCAGGTGTTTTCTCCTTATAAGGTCGAGGGGACCTTGCAAGTGTTTTTATTTTAACGAGATTGTGCCCTTTCGGGTTTTCATCCGTGCCCATTTCGCTTGTGGATTTATAGTTTTTTTCTAACTATGATGAAACCCTCGAGAATAGTTTCGCCGCATGTGACCCATCTGTTTGCCGGTGGGATTTGAGTTGCAGTCCTCACCGCTGGGACTCGTGGACTTGAATTCCAGTGTCGCCGTGTTTGAGGTGACGTACTAAGTTTAAGGACATTACGGTCCATTGTTAGTTTAGGGACATCTCGGTCTACAGCTAGTTTAAGGACGTTGCGGTCCATGGGGATTTTGAGGCGAAGTTTTGCCGGATACTACTTACAGAGTCTTGACTCAGGAAGATAGCGAGCGGACACGAGTATCGTCATCTATCATTAACCTGAGCTGTGACTTGTCAGGCGTAGTATTTCTTAAGGAACCAGCCGTTTATTGGCTGAAAGGGTATTTCGCCATGCATATTCATGAGCAAGTAGGCCCCACCTTGGTAGACCTTTTCTATAATGTACGGGCACTCATAGTTTGGCTCGAATTTCCCCCGCTTTGCACGGTTGGGGATCATAGGTCTTTTTACGACTAATACAAGTTCACCTTGGCGGAATGTTTTCGGTCTAGTCAGTCTTTTGTATGAGCGCGTCATCCTTGCTTTATAAGCTTCCAGGTTTTGTTGCTCTATAAGACGAGTTTCATCAAGGGCATCGAGCTCCTCAAGCCGAAGATGGGTATTTTCCTCATCTGTTAGCTCATAACGAAACACCACTCATAGAGAGGGTAGTTCTATCTCCAGAGGAAGTACCGCTTCCGTGACGAATACCAATGCGAATGGCGTTGTATTCGTGGCCGTTTTGAATGTGGCTTGACACTCCCAGAGAGCTTCATGCAATCTCTCGTGCCAGTCCCTTTTGTTTCTGGACACCGTTTTCTTTATGATCTTCTTCAAGGTCTTGTTGAAAGCCTCAGCCAGACCGTTAGCTCGGAGATTATAGACTGAAGAGTATCTCTAATCTATTTTATGATGTTGTGCGAAGCGGCTGATCTTATGGCTCCTGTAGGCTGGCCCATTATCCGAGATAATTCGTCGCGGAGTGCCGAAACGGTAGATGACCTGTGTCCTGAAGAAATGGAGGATGTTCTCCATCTCCACATCCCTTAGTGTTACTGCTTCTGCTCACTTAGAGAAGTAATCGGCTGTTGCCAATATGAACCGATGTCCTTTAGACGACGCTGGTTCGATAGGCCCGATTATATCGGTTCCCCACATTTCGAATGACCAACTAGCCAATGTTGGATGTAGCGAATTCGGATGCCGGTGGATGAAGTCCCCGTGAATTTGGCATGAGTGACACCGCTTCGCATATTCAAGGCAGTCCTGAATCATCGTGGGCCAATAGTAACCCATTCTTTTGATCTTCAGCTTCATCTTTGGCCCGGCCTGATGAGAACCGCAGAATCCGTCGTGAGTTTCTTGGACAACCCTTTTTGCTTCTTCCGGTCCTAGGCATCTCAGCCACTGACAGTCGAATGATCTCTTATAAAGAGTATCATTGACGAAGGCGAAGGACAGGGCTCGTTTCATGAGTTGATGTCTTGACGACGCATCTTCGGGTGTTCGATGGGATTTGAAGTAGTCTACGAAGACTTCTTTCCATTCCTTGACCCTTTGTTCGTCTTCTATTTGGAGGACCATTTTTCTGGTCGCTTCTTTTCTTTCAGGCGACTCTGGAGATGTTTCTGCTAGTGCGAGAATCCGGCGGCTTTGCACGATGATCCTCAGGTCATCGAGGTTTTTGTCGGCCAGTTCTTTAGCGAGCTTGGCTAACACATCCTCCTTGCTATTTTCGGCACGCGGTATGCTTTCCAGGATGTAAGAAGGGATTTGAGTCAGCAGTTATTGCACACTTTCACCATACCTGATCGGTTCTGGCTTGCACGTCTGATAGTCGCCATTTATTTGGCTAACGATCAACTGGGAGTCTCCATATATGAGGAGGTTTTCGATTCCCATGTCAATAAAGATCTCAAGACCTTCTATCAAAGATTCATATTCCGCTTCGTTGTTTTTTCTCGGCACCGTTAAGGAAAGGGCAAAACGCATTATCTCTCCTTGTAAAGTCACAAAGATAAGGCCTACCCCAGCTTTGATTATGGGGGTGTTTTTCTTTCGCTTTTTCATGGAAGATGCTCCATCGAAATAGAGTTCCCATCGGGCATTATTTTCCTCCGTCTTCCTTTCGATTGTGTCGAACGCGTGTTCATCTGGAAATTCAGAATTTAAGGGAGAGTCGGCTGGTATCGGATGCTCAGCGAGAAAGTCGGCAATGGCCTGGCCTTTTGCTGCCTTGAGGGGTCGATATATTATCGAGAACTCCATCAAAAGGAAGGCCCATTTGGCAAGCCTTCCTGTTAGTATGGCTCTTGACATCAAATATTTGAGAGGAACCACCTTTGATATGAGATGGACCTCATGTGCCAAGGCATAGTGCCTGAGCTTCATTATCGTGAAGATTAGTGCCAAGAAATGCTTTTCAATGGGAGAGTAGTTGTTTTCTGCCCCCAGAAGGACTCGACTCAAATAATAGAGGGCTCTCTCCTTCCCGTGGTCGTTCTCCTGTGCCCATAGCGCGCCTAGAGAACCTTCAAGGGCTGTTGTGTACAGGATGATGGGGTTTCCCTTGACCGGAGCGGACAGTACCGGTGGGTTCAGCGGATATTGCCTGATTTCATCCAGTGCACTTTGGCATTTACGATCCTAAATGAACGGGGTTCCCTTCTTCATTAGATGGCTGTAGGGGCGGCATTTGCCAGAGAGGTTGGCTATGAACCGTTGGATATACGCGAGCTTCCCTTGGAGAGACCGCAGTTGCTTGAGATTTCTTGGCGAGGGCATTTCCATAATCGCCTTGATCTTTGATGGATCTATTTCAATGCCTCGGTGTTATACGATGAATCCCAGGAATTTTCCTGAGGAAACTCTAAACGCGCATTTTAAAAGGTTCATCTTCAGATTATATTTCCGAAGACGCTGGAACACTATTTTCAAATGCTCCTAGTGCTCCTATTACGATTTGCTTTTCACCACGAGGTCGTCGATATAACATTCGACTATTGTTAGTTATATGTATGCCCTAGAGGCCATTACTGTACATTGGATGTATATTGTAGTGGATGCTGGGACATATATAGGTAGGACTTTCTTGCTCGACATGATAGTACGCTATCTGGTTGCACTTTATCTTAACATGTATACTTTCTGTCTCTCTGATTACATGTTGATAAAGCCCATAGGATGTGTACTCGACTTCCAGGACTATGATGTAGATCATACTAGTGGGGCCTGGGTAGTCCATGAGTACATCCTTGAATTGTTCCTAGTCGTGGGAATATCGAGACGGGGCATCGATATTCCAGAGTAGACTAGCTCATATCTTCTCGACCCATGCGATGGGCGATGGATGATCCCATATCCATTGGTATTTGACATCGAAGATGGTATGCGGGTGCTCAGTGGAGACTGGGTACACTGAACGGACTCGCCGAGAACTCCCAGATGGTATTATACCTCACGTCAGATGGCAGTTCTCTGGTGACACTGGTACAGCTTAGTCTGTTGACCCGAGATCGTCATAGAGTCTTGTGTGTCTCCCACTGTGCTTTGATTTCCACCCTACCACGGCTCTACTGAGTCGTGCAAACAGGTGGTTTTTGGGTACAGTCCCGATTCACATGGAGGCAATGAGCGATAGGAGGGGATTCGTCTCTCCCGGTATTGGGGGTTGATGTTGTGCTATGCTCGACTGGCCATAACAGGAAATCCCTGGCCAGGGTTGCTGTGATATACTGGTAAGAGTTATCAGTAGTTTCACGAATGTTATGGACCCTACGTCGGCATGACTTATCAAGCTATTGGGGTCTGACGTTTACCACCCCTAGGCGAGATATGCGACATATCAGACGAACAGACCGGACTGTACGGTAAGTGTTACTGGTTGGATTCGCAGGAGTGTGAGCGGGCTTGCTCGTCGATCTTCTGATCGCTCAATACCCGGGTGGCCGTTACATTTAGAAGACCGCTTGCGGCTTGTGGATGCTTGATATGATCATCATCTGCTGCCGGCGTATTGACGAGTCTTTAGAGTCCTACACAGAGGTTTCCTGGCTCAAGCGAAACGAAATAGGAGCGCATATGAGATATGTACGGGACCGAGAATAATGCGTGTATGTGATACCGTATTTCATTCTCGCGATGAATGTGTCGAATGGTTATATGCGATATAACCTAGTTATCGAATCAAGGATTGATTCGATAAGCCGATACATATGATACTAGTCGGTTATATCCGATATGACCGGATCATTGAATCAAGTGTTGATTTAATGATTTAATGTATAATTATATATTTGATATATTGCTTTGCATTAACTAGTATTGGTTCACTTTAAATGGATTTTCTCACTTGAATTGTGCACATTGTATATGCGATATAGTTTTGTGCACATGTTTGTATCATGTTTGATGATACATGCTTACTTGGTTAAGTGTAAAGAATCAAACCATGGTTTAAGTTAATGATTAGGGTTTTGATTACTTATTCATTTATCTTATTTATTTATATCCATTTTGGAAAATGAAAAAGGTAAATGAATGGTTGCTTATTTTGTTTTTAGTTGAAGATTCTTGAAGCTTTGACTTAGTCTTCATTCTTGTCTTATACTTAACCCTAACCATTTAACTAACCCAAGTTAATTCTCTACACTTAACTATAGTTGAAGTCATGATAAGTATTGATTTAATTATCTCATTTTTAATTCACTTATCATATCTTCTTCTTCTTCTTCATCTTCTTCTTCAATGAAGAAAGCTTGCTACTCCAATGGCAAGTCATGAAATCTAGTGAGAAATCCAAAACAAAAGTTTACCCACTTCCTATTTCTTCATCCTCTACCTCTTGCCAAGTAGTATAGGGTGTTTCCTTCACAAGTTTTTCCGACTTGGTGAAGTTGGAGCTTGTTCTAGCGATGCCTCGACGTAGATCATCTTCGGCATCGAACCGACGATCAAGCCCGCCTATTCTTCGATGATGCCGACGCTAGAGCCCAAGACTTGATTTGGACAGCGAGGGGACTTCATTGCGGAGCCGTGGAGGTGGTGGACCGGATCTACAAAGGTTGTATATCCGTTCCCTTAGTTAAAATGTTAACTAGTTTGCTTGTTTCGCCTAAATATCTAGTAAACGATCCGTATTAGGGTTTGTAGGCACCCGTAAAATTTGATTTGTGCATGTTTGATCACTTGTGAGACTTCACTAGAGTGCCTAGGAACCCTACAGTGGTATCAGAGCCTAGCTAGAGCCTTAGGCGAAGTCCCGACGGAGTTAGAAGTCCGATCGACCCAAAACCCGACTTTGAAATTGCTCTCTGGACTTTTCTGTAAAATGTGATTTTTTCGAGATTAAAAATATTCAGAAAAATCAGCAGGAAGATCTAAGACATAATGTAAAATTCGTGGTCCTGATTCCTCAAAAGAGGCGCGGATCCGCGGCCCTACAGAAGGCTCATGCGGCGGATCCGCGGCCCTTTTGTCGCTTTGTGCATCCTATTTTGCACAGTAACTCTTAGTTGTCTGTGCTGGTTTTCCTGGGAATTTTTAATATTTTATTCCAGAGTTGTATTTTCTGAGTTGTATTGGGGACTCGGTGTATTCGATCGGACTGTCTAATTTTTGTCGGTATGCTTTTCCGGGTATTTTTAGAATATGTTAAAAAGTTTGACCGGATATAAATACCCACTTTTTCCCCTGCCGGGAAATTTCCAATTGTTAGATTTTTCCGTAGTTTAACGACGTTCTAAGTAGTGCAAGTAACGCGATGGTCCCTCTAGAAGACAACAAACCTTAACTCGATTATGTGACCGTCTTGAACTGCCCTTTGAACCTTCGGGTTTGGGGCAGTACGGCGTGCCACATGTGAGGCGTTGGCTTGACCCTTCTACGGCTGGACCGTTGGTACTGAGGCATGAACTGAGTGTTGTTAGACTCATATTTCATGTGTTGAGCTGTATCGGGAAAACTTGGGTGTTCGATTGTTCGATCGAAAAGTTTAGCATTTTCTATTTATCCGGAATGTGATACAATAATTGGAATTCACAAATAGTTATGAGATAACGGAATGAATATTATAAACGTAGCAGTTTAGTCTCACTTGATCGGTTGCCACGGAATTTTTGATGTGATCAAAAGACCGTCGCAATCACGTAGCGTACGCGGATACTCGCCGGGTAAACTTAATAGACAGCCTCACTCCATCGCCCCGACCAAGTGACTGTAGGAGAACCCCGTCGCCGAAAGCATCCGTTCGGGTGCTCACGGCAGCGGTGTTCCGCCTTAGTGTACTTTGTCGACGGCGTCGGGGGTGCGGCCGTCTACTAAAGTTTACGACGAGTATTCGATCAGAATGTCGGGAATCCTGTTGAATTGCCCGACTTGATATTGAAAAGTGTTTTCGATTTTGAGACTAAAATGCGGGGTTTATAATTGTTAGGCATGCGATGTCTAAGTAATTCATTTGGTCAGGCATGCGATGTCCGAGGAGGTTGCGGATTCCAACTGTTGTAGTTTTACACTTTCTTTTCTGTGACCGTAATTGTAATATGTGATATCGCCGGTTTCGTTGCTATATGTCAACGACAATTGGGATGCGCATATTTACTTACGTTGATGACATGCGATGTTATGTGTTGCTGGATATGTTATATTGGATCGTCGTGTTTGAATAGCCGGGGTTTTTTTATGTGAGATGAGTGTTTTTCATTTTCATTCATGTAAAAACTTGTATGTAATATTCTTTTATTTTGGCACTTCCAGGTTGCGGAAGTAGTCACCGTTTGTATATTATTTACTTTTCTGCACTAGGATAGACCCAAGGAGGGGAGCATAAGTAACCAGGTTCTGGGGTCCAGTGGGAGACCGACTCGAGGAGTCGAGTCCGGGTCTCCTAACCTTAGAATTGGCAGGGTTGCTTGCCGCTCTCGTAGGGGTCTAGGGGTGTGGGATTGGCTATTCATAACGACCGTGGAATCCGTGTTTTATACTGGCTCGTATTGAAAACACGGACGTCCTAGTATATCCAATATTTCATATGTTTCTTCTGCTGTGTTTTATCTATGATGTGATCATGCGATGTTCTGTGACAGGTATTATATATAGTATATATGATATATTATATAGACGTTGCTTATGTTTTACACCCGCACTAGCCCTGCCCCGCTCTGCCGTTAGTTACCTAACCTAACGGTGCACGAGGGGACATCGAGGCGAATGCGGATGGCATAAGTGTACGTCATATTTATCTGTGATGTTTAGGTAATTTAAATGATGGGATATTCATTAATGAGATTAATGAAAGAAAATAAACCTAATTGATGTTGTGGAATCGAATTTCAAAATAAAACAGGTAGCTACAGTTCTTGCTTTGCATCGCGGTGTTCCTTGTAGAACATCCTGCACCTTATTCGATAGGGAAAGGACCGAGATCCCTTCACCGGGAGTGACTCCTTTAGCAATAACTGGCAGATGCTACATCACTCGGTTTGTCTTTTGATAGCTTCTATAGTTTCCGCTTTGCACAGTGATATATATGATATATCCCACACCTCATTCGACGAGGAAAGGGCCGACGATCCCTTCACCGGGAGTGACCCCTTTAGCAAAACTAGAAAAGCCTCAAAAACATTCCATTTAAAACCATTTGATTCCGCAACGAGATCAAGTTCAAAGCGTTAAAGGTTTTCACAAAAACCATTCGCAACCCTCCGCCATTTTAGGAAGTAGAGTACTTAGTATTCGTGCTGTGTTTGTTGACCATAGTCAAGGCACAGTGTACGGTAGCTAAGTGATGTCTTCCTACACCGCATATGATGCGATTAGTTAGGACAGTCGCGTGACTTTGTTGACCTTAGTTAAGGGTCATGTGGGTGGGTCTAATTAATCACGAAATGACGGGTAGAACTTGACTAGTACTTATGATTTGTTGACCATAGTTAAGGTCATAGGTGCTAGGGGTAAAAACCTTTATCGGGAGTTTCAAGTGTTGAAATTTGCAATGAGATTGCATACCTTCTATATGATAGTTGGATCCCGATACCCACTGCGAGTAATTATTACTCCTGGGAGAGTTTTGCACTTTGCAATTAGCCGATCAAGTAGGTGTCTAGAAAGGTGTCAACGGGGTTACGCCTCTGGGAAAACGAGGTTTACTGTAATTAGGTCCGTGCGAAAGCACGGGGAACCTCCCTCAAAGTACCGACACTGGCCTGGCTGAAAGATTGGCGAACTTGTAGAGTGTAATTAATCCCGGCTAGTCTTTCCTTTTAGGGTTTGAAGGAAGATTTGATAAAAACAGTGGGAGCCATCCTGATTAGATAAAATATATAACCAATCTGATCTTGCAAGAGCGCACGCAGAGTGTTTTCTTCTCTCTCTCTCCTGGTAGCGACCTTATCACGCCTTAATCAAGATAATAAAATGGATGTATTGACCGAACCCGCTTGTTATACTGAGCTGGGGAACGTTGGTCCCGCTCCAACTTATAATTGTTATAAGACAGAGCAGGAAATAGGGGAATACCAGAATTCCTATGCCGCCCAAACGAAGACAGTGCATATGATGCATCTCCTTCGGGTGTGTTCATTACAAAGAACTGTTTCTCAGTATCCTCTGAATCCTGGGTATATGATACCGGATCAGGATCCCAGATATGTAATCTGTTACATAGGGCTACAAAAAGGTAGAAAAACTGAGAACGGGTGATAAGTTTCATGAGACAGAAAACGGGGCAAGTGTTGCAACCAAGTCTGTTGGTCACTGTCACCCTGTATTACGAATACATTGATTCTGAATAAATGCTATTAGATACCGAACCTGATATACAAAATCATATCAGTCTCTTTATTAAGTAAAGAAAGGATATAATTTTGTATTGATGGATAATGTTTTGAACATTTCCTATATCAAAAGTTGATCGGTTCAGGCACGTTATCTAAAAGCATTGACATTCTAAATCAAACTACAGTTCCTCGTATACAGAACACACACAAGAAGAAGAGTTCAGAAATGAACGAATTCTTCTTGAAGCATTGTAGACTAGGTCATATCAATGCGACCCGACTGGCTGAAGTTACATTTAGATGTATATTTAAATCAGTTTGAATTTGCATCTTGTGAAACTTGCCAGTCATGTCACAAAGATAATATGACCATAGCTCTGTTTATTGGAAACAGAGGAAGAGTTGGTAAACTCTTGGGACTGATACATGATGATGTATGTAAAGTCTCCTGTCTACATATGCAAGGACTGGTTCTTTATACTTCATTATATTCTCTGATAATCTCTCAAGATTCAGTCATATATTCTTGTTGAAATATAAGTCCGAACCTTTTGAGGTATTCACAGAATATAAGTAGGAAGTAGAGAACCAAAATACGGGTATAAGTATTATGTCCTATGATGAGATCAGGGAGGAGAATACTTGTGCATAGAATTCCTGGACTATTCTAAAGGAGAATGAGATTCTCTCTCAGCATTACTCCTCCGTATACACCATAGCACGATGGTATATCGGGGCGGGGCAATCACACCCTATATGATAAGGTGTGCTCTATGATGAGTACTACTGAGTTACCTGTTTCCTTTTGGGGTTATGCACTTGAGAAGTTGCATACCTATTGAATAAGGTTCGATTCAAATCAGTGCCTACCACTCCATATGAGATATTGTATGGGAAGAGCCTATCTCTTAAGTTGAGAATTGGGATTGTCCGGCCTATGTCAAAAGCAAAATCCGGACAAGATCGAGACAGGATCAATTCTGTAGAACTGGAAAGGTTCCAGCTATACAAAACTGAAGTTGATGATTTGACAGAACCATAGGATTCTATAGTTCCCAACGAACCTCAGCCTCTCCGCCGATCTAGTAGGGTTCCCCATCCGCCTGAGAGATACCCCGGTTTCTCGATGACAGTGGGAGCAAGGATTGCATCATGAGATGATGACCTAACTAGTTTCGAGCAGGCCATCGAGAGTAGGGACTCTGTAAGAATGGCTGGATGCTTAGCGATCTGAGATGGAATCCATGTACACCAGCAAAGTATGGACTTTAGCTGCTATATCTGAAGGGTTAAATCCCCATCAGGAGCGAGTATATCTTGAGAAGATTACTTGGTTTAGATGGAAAAGTTGAGACTTTCAAAGCTAGACTTGTTAAAGGTTTTCGTCATCGACCAGGCGTGGATAATGATGAAACCTTTTTTCCAGTAGCTATGCTTAAGTCTGTCCAGATCCTACTTACCACGGCTACATACCATGACTACGATATCTGGCGGTTGGGTGCCATGACTGCTTTTCTAAATACTGATTTAGAATAGAACGTCTATAAGAACGCAGCCAGAGGTCTTCGTAAACAGTGGGAGCAGCGGAAACGTGTGCAAGTTGCTTTACATAATGAAGCAGGCGTCGCGGAGTTGGAACGTCTGTTTTGATGTGATAGTCAAAGTGTTTGACTTCATCAAAATGGTAGACGAACCTTGTATATACAAAAGGGTAGTAGAGAGTAAGGTGGTCATCTTCGTATTGTACGTAGACAACATACTCTTGATAGGAAAAGAGTTTCCTATACTACGATTGATCAATCTCCTATTATCACAAGGATTCTCCAAATAGGATCAAAGTGATACCTACTAAATCCTAAGCTTTGGATCTATGAGATAGATCTAAATGGATGTTAGGATACTCACTAGTTGTAGTGAGATGGTATCAATCGATCCTGGGGAGAATCACTGGAAGTGTTCCAGGGTGATAAAGACGACTAAATGTCAGTCACAGGCACTGTCTTTACCCTCAGTAAAGGGACGGTATGTTGGAAGAGTTCCAAGCTCGATACCGTGGCAAACTAGACGATAAAGGCTGGTAACATCGCTATTAAAGATACTACCAAAGAGGAAGTTTGGGTGTACATTGGTTCATAAGATGAACTAGGTTCCTGCCATTGTATGACAATGGAAGCGTGGCTTCGACCGTGGAACCCTGGTCCCATCAGTGACCCAGACATATTCTGAGGCAGCATCACCTGATCATGGAGATAGTTGATCTCCTAGGTGATCGAGGTTAGGAGAGTAGACTCAGAGGAGAACACGGCGGATCCACTCACGAAGGCCTTTTCCCAAAGAGAGACTTTATGGGATGGTTGAGTATGTGATACTGCAACCACTGCTACAGATGGCCCTAGTGCAAGTGGGAGATTGTTAGTTATATGTATGCCCTAGAGGCCATTACTGTACATTGGATGTATATTGTAGTGGATGCTGGGACATATATAGGTAGGACTTTCTTGCTCGACATGATAGTACGCTATCTGGTTGCACTTTATCTTAACATGTATACTTTCTGTCTCTCTGATTACATGTTGATAAAGCCCATAGGATGTGTACTCGACTTCCAGGACTATGATGTAGATCATACTAGTGGGGCCTGGGTAGTCCATGAGTACATCCTTGAATTGTTCCTAGTCGTGGGAATATCGAGACGGAGCATCGATATTCCAGAGTAGACTAGCTCATATCTTCTCGACCCATGCGATGGGCGATGGATGATCCCATATCCATTGGTGTTTGATATCGAAGATGGTATGCGGGTGCTCAGTGGAGACTGGGTACACTGAACGGACTCGCCGAGAACTCCCAGATGGTATTATACCTCACGTCAGATGGCAGTTCTCTGGTGACACTGGTACAGCTTAGTCTGTTGACCCGAGATCGTCATAGAGTCTTGTGTGTCTCCCACTGTGCTTTGATTTCCACCCTACCACGGCTCTACTGAGTCGTGTAAACAGGTGGTTTTTGGGTACAGTCCCGATTCACATGGAGGCAATGAGCGATAGGAGGGGATTCGTCTCTCCCGGTATTGGGGGTTGATGTTGTGCTATGCTCGACTGGCCATAACAGGAAATCCCTGGCCAGGGTTGCTGTGATATACTGGTAAGAGTTATCGGTAGTTTCACGAATGTTATGGACCCTACGTCGGCATGACTTATCAAGCTATTGGGGTCTGACGTTTACCACCCCTAGGCGAGATATGCGACATATCAGACGAACAGACCGGACTGTACGGTAAGTGTTACTGGTTGGATTCGCAGGAGTGTGAGCGGGCTTGCTCGTCGATCTTCTGATCGCTCAATACCCGGGTGGCCGTTACGTTTAGCAGACCGCTTGCGGCTTGTGGATGCTTGATATGATCATCATCTGCTGCCGGCGTATTGACGAGTCTTTAGAGTCCTACACAGAGGTTTCCTGGCTCAAGCGAAACGAAATAGGAGCGCATATGAGATATGTGCGGGACCGAGAATAATGCGTGTATGTGATACCGTATTTCATTCTCTCGATGAATGTGTCGAATGGTTATATGCGATATAACCTAGTTATCGAATCAAGGATTGATTCGATAAGCCGATACATATGATACTAGTCGGTTATATCCGATATGACCGGATCATTGAATCAAGTGTTGATTTAATGATTTAATGTATAATTATATATTTGATATATTGCTTTGCATTAACTAGTATTGGTTCACTTTAAATGGATTTTCTCACTTGAATTGTGCACATTGTATATGCGATATAGTTTTGTGCACATGTTTGTATCATGTTTGATGATACATGCTTACTTGGTTAAGTGTAAAGAATCAAACCATGGTTTAAGTTAATGATTAGGGTTTTGATTACTTATTCATTTATCTTATTTATTTATATCCATTTTGGAAAATGAAAAAGGTAAATGAATGGTTGCTTATTTTGTTTTTAGTTGAAGATTCTTGAAGCTTTGACTTAGTCTTCATTCTTGTCTTATACTTAACCCTAACCATTTAACTAACCCAAGTTAATTCTCTACACTTAACTATAGTTGAATTCATGATAAGTATTGATTTAATTATCTCATTTTTAATTAACTTATCATATCTTCTTCTTCTTCTTCATCTTCTTCTTCAATGAAGAAAGCTTGCTATTCCAATGGCAAGTCATGAAATCTAGTGAGAAATCCAAAACTAAAGTTTACCCACTTCCTATTTCTTCATCCTCTACCTCTTGCCAAGTAGTATAGGGTGTTTCCTTCACAAGTTTTTCCGACTTGGTGAAGTTGGAGCTTGTTCTAGCGATGCCTCGACGTAGATCATCTTCGGCATCGAACCGACGATCAAGCCCACCTATTCTTCGATGATGCCGACGCTAGAGCCCAAGACTTGATTTGGACAGCGAGGGGACTTCATTGCGGAGCCGTGGAGGTGGTGGACCGGATCTACAAAGGTTGTATATCCGTTTCCTTAGTTAAAATGTTAACTAGTTTGCTTGTTTCGCCTAAATATCTAGTAAACGATCCGTATTAGGGTTTGTAGGCACCCGTAAAATTTGATTTGTGCATGTTTGATCACTTGTGAGACTTCACTAAAGTGCCCAGGAACCCTACAACTATCTCGTGTATGAGGTCATCAAATATCTTCATCATGGCCCTCTGGTAGGTAGCGCCAGTGTTCTTCAGACCGAAGGGCATCACTTTATAGAAAAATATTCCCAGCGGAGTCCGGAAGGCAGCATGCTTTCGATCTTCGGGATGCATCTTTATTTGATTGTAGCCTAAAAACCCGTCCATGAAAGAAAAGACCTCATGAGTGGACATGTTATCGATCATCAGCTCGGTAACAGGTACTGGGAAGTCATCCTTCAGGGAAAGCTTTATTGAGATCCCGAAAGTCTACCCAGACGTGCACCGTCCTATTTTTCTTCATCACTGGGACAATGTTGGTGATCCAGTCGGGGTATTGAACTTCTTGGATGAAGCCAGAGTCAATTAGCTTCTTGACTTCGGCATTGATACTCATCTCAAGTTCGAGCCGCATTCTTCTTGGAACCTGCTTGATTGGCTTAACGTCCGGTGATATAGCCAGTTTATGCACAGCTATTTCTAGATCTAGTCCCGGCATCTCGGAATAGCTCCACACAAAGCAGTCTTTATACTGCATAAGCACGTCTTTTAGTGTAGTCACCTGCTCTTCAGACAGCAGCTCACCGAAGAACGTTGGCCTCGGATCGTTTATCGTCCCCAAGTCGATTTTCCTCAGGTTGTCGGCCGTGGTGTGTATCCCATCTTCTAGCTCTTTCGGCGCCGGTGGAAATTCTGAGATCATCTCGTCCTCATCTTCATTTGCGAAGCACTGGGAAAGGTCGTCCACATTCTTATGCTCGCCCTCTTTTGAGAACGTTATCATGTGGCAGGTATGAGCTCGTTTCCAAGCTCGATATTGATGTGGACTTTCCCTCGCAGTGTAGGTTGCTCTTGGCTCATACTTTCGTGGTGGGGCTACCCTCCAATTGTCGAACAGAGCGAACCTGCCTTGCTGATACTGGTCTTTTATCCAGTCTTTGAAGGTGAAGCAATCTTAAAGAGGATGTCCTATTGTTCGGTGGTAGGAGCAATAAGCCGGATGATAGACCTCGTTTATTTGCTCAGGGTGCCGAGACTCCGGGAGTGTCATCATTTGATGTTTCATGACAAGGTCGAATATTTTCCTTGTCCTGTCTTGAGGGAAGGAGTATTCCCGATCCATCTTCTTTATAAAAGACGAATTCCGGCTGACTTTTTCTCGATCGTGTGGCTTCTTGAATCCGCTCCACTGTTTTCGAGCGTCATTCCCATTCTTCACCTTGTTGTTACTTCTATGTCGGGCTTTTTTCTTACCACGAAAGCGCACAGCGAGCTGAGGGTGAAGAGCATCGTCATCCTCCATAGCCTGCTGAATGATACGTTGCGTCATGGCTTTCTCGTAAATGGGCATTTCGCGGCTGTGGTCATCCCGAACCTTTTGACCCGCTTTCCTTATTAGCTTGTCAATTTGTTCTTCGAACGACAGGCTTGGAATTCTCATGGCGGGATCTCGCTCAGGTTCAATATCAGCGCTATCTGGAAATGCATTTTCTTCTCCACCGGAGTTATGTATAACATGGCAGCCATGGAATCACTCTCGTTTCTTGGACTGAACGTATCCAAGCCCGGTCATTTCCATCCTCCCGTTGGGCATCTTTCTCTGAGTCCCGGGAACGTCCCAAATCTTGTTGTAGAACTGGGCTTGTCGAGCAGTTTGTTTAAAGGGTATGTCTTGGCATCTTAATAGCCTTCTCAATCCCTCTGCGTAATATCTAGGCAGACGGATTGGTTGGAGCCTATCGAGTGCAAAATCGACACCATGCCAGACTTCTTTCTCCACTTTGGTCTTCGTGGATTGATAGAAGAGGACCGTCTTTTCACCTTTTCGCTTAGGTGGAACGTAGAAGTTCTGTAGCTCTTGCACGCCGTATGTATCGAGCGCATCAAGTTCCCTGTAATGCTGCTGCGGAACCATGGTGATTTGCAAACTCTGATCAGCTTCAGTGAAGGTCTGCATTGATGGACGAACAGAGAATACTGCGTTGATCTCGTCTTCAGAGTCGCTGTCGAAGACAAAAATAGGAGTAGATGGTCCTAGCCTGCTGCCTTGGGGTTGCCCCGAGAAGACTATCTCTTCATCCTCCTCGATATCGCTCCCAAAGATTGGGATGGTGGTGACGGCTTTTTGTTTATTCTCTGGTTTACGACATCTTTTCGTGTCTTCGAAGTCTGGTAAGAAGTACTTAGCTTCTTCATATTTACGGACTTCATTCACGGAGAATGGGTTTAGCTCCCCTGTAACTGTGTACTCGAGGCCGTATTTGAAGTACTTCATACACTGATGTTATGTAGAAGGGATGATGTTGTATTCGTGTAACCAAGGCCGGCCGAGCAGAGCGTTATAGCAAGTCTTGGCATCAATGACATGAAACTTGATGTCAATGATGACCATCCCGAAGCGTAATGCCAGTATTACGGACCCAAGCGTCAGTAATGATTGCGAGTCGAACCCAGAGATGGTAATTTTGTCCCGAGCTAGGTGCTGAACCTTCATGCAGATCTCCTTCAGTACCTTTATGTTGAGAAGGTTGATAGAGGACCCGTTGTCGACCAGGATCTTCCCTATCTTAATGTCATGGTAGTTCCCGGTGACATATAGAGGACGGTTGTGCACGCATGTTCCAAGGAGAAGATCTTCATCGCCGAATGTGATGTCAGCTGTATGAACCTCTTCCAGCTCATCCTTCATCTTTTCTTCCGCAAAGAAAGCTTGGAACTGATCAGGCTCTTGGAGTGCCTTGATCATAGAATCTCGTGCCTCTTTGGACAGGAGGAGAGCATCCAGTATGCTCAGTTGTGAGGGTATCTTCCTCAAGTGTGCCAGGACATTATAATCCACCTTGTTTTTCTTAGACGGGTCATTGGCTGTGAGCTCTTTGACGACTCTATCATCGAGGGTGATTTCCTCAGGGACTTTTTCCTTTCCTTTGTCTCTTTTGTTTGAATCCTTGTTTGTAGACCGATGGTTCTTTCCAGGCAATGTACGGTTATACAGCTGAATGTTCTCGCAGTTCTTCTCCCCTTCTTCTTTTCCAGAGGTGGATTCTTTGAAGAGAGGGCCGAGGGTTATTTCTTCGTCAGAATCGCTCTCGAATGTAAGAACTTGAGAATTCCTGGTATCAACCATATAACAGCTGCCAGTAGTTTTTCCGCAGTCATCTGTCAGATTTCTTCACTGTCGACGAGCTTCACGCTTCATCCTCTTGAAATGTTGTCGGTGGGCAACGTATCCCTGCCACCACTTCTTGAAGGCATTGCACTCTTCGTTGCGGTGCGTAACCCTCCGACAGTATAAACAGTAGTTCGGGTGTTCATCTGCTTCGTCAAGGCATGTACTCCCGGGAGGATTTCCTTTGAAAGGTGGTAGCTTCATTCCCATTGACAGGGCTTTGAAGAACCGTTTCCCTATCTTAAACCTACTTTTGTCTGCCGCAGGTGTGCTTCGACCTGGTTGGAGTATCGTGTGATTCTTCCTCGCCGCAGCTTCTTCGTCCTGACGCCGACGCTTGGCCTTTTCGTATATGGCCGTTTCACATTCTCGGTCGGCTTTTCTCTTTTGAACGGCTTCGTTCAGCAGTTTATCGATCAGGTTTTCTGACGGTTCTAGGGATTTTGACGTTGGTCCTGCCCCCAGTTCCTCTGCGTTGCTTTCCGATACCGAGGGAGCTTCTTCATCTTTTAACGACAGGTGAGAGATCATGTGGCAACTCGCTACATAATCCTCGGGTTTTTCTGATGAGCCGTCTCCTTCATCAATATCACTGTCTCTGTTCTCAAGAATATGCTTGAGGAACTCTTCGAGAGTGACTGGGGTCCACGCCTTTTGGTTGTATTCTTCCAGCGCGTCAATGTACTTTAGCAGGTTCGTGCGCTTGTCGTCAAGCTGCACAGGCTTCTTGGTCTTCTTCTTTTTCTTCAAAGAATTTGAAGGCATGACCTGGGTGTTTTGCCCATCGCTACCAACTTTCGGTGTTGGGCGTGGTTTCAGCATCCCGTCAATGATCTCGGGCTCCAGCGGACTTTTCCACCTTATTGTTGGGCATGCTTGAAGATCCTTCAGCATTCTTTTAGTTTTAACCGAAAGGAAAACTTCCCATAGAGCTTCTTCTACAAATGAACATGATTCCCACGATGTATCCACCTTTTTAGGAGCATGCTGCTATGGCGGGTTTACCTTCCAGTTTTTGGACAGCGCGAACTTGCCTTGTTGGTATTGGTCCTCAACCTAGTTTTTGAAAATGTAGCAATCGTCGATTGGGTGACCTATTAGTCTGTGGTAGGGGCAGTAATTGGGACTGTTGACGTCACCAGGCTGCAGTGGGCGTCTTGGATCCGACAGAGTGACGAGCCTGTTGCGCACCGCCAATTCGAACAGTCTCCTCGTCTTATCTCGGGGAAACGAGTAAGGACGTCTCAATTTCTCTTCGAGGGATCGTGGTTTGTTGCTTTGGCGAGCAACCGGTTTTGGGTCGCTCGGTTGTTGTTGAGCGTTGGCAACGAAGGTCGCTTTCCCATTGCCCTTTTTATTCCGGGGATCTGTTTTTGAAGTGGACGGCCAATGGCCCATTTGGTCCATTTAGGCCAGCTTTTCGATCAAGGCCTGGAAGGTGGTCAGCTTGAAGAACATCATAAATTGGGATATGGTCGCCTGAGGATCAAGGGTCCCCACGAACATGCCCACGGCAGGAGCTTCTTCGATGCGTTGTTCGCATTTTGACCATAGGTACCACTACCGAATTGTGTATTGAACCCAGGTTTCTCCCGGCTTCACCCTGGCATTGATTAATGCCGTGATCGGGGTGCGTTCGCTTGCACTTACGAAATGCTGCGTGAACAGTAGCTCCATTTCTGTAAATGTTTTGATGGATTCATTAGGAAGCTCCGAGTACCATTCAAATGCTGTCACCGCCAAACTGCCGACGAATTGGCGAAGCAGTAGTTTGTCGCCGCCTCCAGTATTGCCGTATAGAGCTCTGAACTGAGCGACGTGCTGATGGGGATTGCATGTCCCCTTATACACGTGGAATTTAGGGATCGTATAGCATGGTGGGTACTTGATTTGGTCGTACCAGCATGGATAAGATCGCCCAGTTCTGACGACTTGGCCAGCCGCTTCGGTTGCCTGATGAGCTCGTATTTGTTGAGCTATGTAGTCGTCAAGGGTAGCCTTGGAAATTGTTTCTTCCTTGGCTGCTGAGAAAGCCGGTACAGGATTTGACGTTTCCCCTCTGTCGTTTTCGATAATTATCGGAGGATCTTCGGCTGGAGGTTCCGGCTGGATCACATCCTAACCATGTCTTGGAATAGAAGCACCATCTTCTTTATATTAGCGGCCTATTCCGCGGCCTCTTTATCCTTCCTTTCCAGCACCCTTCGCAAGAACTCCGTATCGGTCTCCTACTCTCGGTGCTGTTCAGACGATGCTTCTGGGCTTTCTTTTTGCCCAGAGAGTGCTGACATCTTCATTAGCATTTCTTGGAGCTTTTGCTGCTGATCTTGAGCTTTTGTCACAGACCGTGTGAGTGGTCGATGACCCATGGAAGTACGGGTTTCCTCTTTCCCGGAAGCCATGTACACTGTGTGTACTACCATGCCCCTAGACTTGGGGCGTTTGGATCCATCACCCTTGGGATCTGCCGCCGGCGGTGGTAGATTCTCTGGCCTTCTCTTTTTGTGAGAATTCGAAGTCGAAGGAGCTATTGTAACAGGTGCTTGAGAAATCCTTCGCTGCATGCTATAGGGATGACTTCCCTCTTGTCGAACCGTCATTTTCTCCGGTCGACGAGAGTAGTTCTTGTTGATCACAGAATCCTAGACTTTCCGCCAGACTCTGTGGATTCGGGAGGACAGCCGCTGAGGGGGCTGCTCCGGCTTCGCCTGCGTCATATTTTCAGCAGGAGGTGGAGATTTCTTCAACACCGCGGTTGGGGAGCTCTTCCACACTATCCTAAGCGGTTCAAAACTGTTCCCAGTTGGAACAACAGCGTCCACCATCGGAGCTGGTAGAGTAAGTCCAGAGGGGGAGTTACCCCCAGCTTTCCTCACTCGGCGCCAGTGGCGACGTCGAGCATGCCTTGCGGATGGGATTGCCTCAGTTGTGGGAGTGGCTTCGTCATGCCCCCTGCTCTGATGAAGGGCTCCTGCTGGTTCCAGCCTATTGAAAACTAACGTCCGTTGGGAGGGGACAATCAATCTTTCAAAGGCCGACTTTCTGGTAGAGGAAGCATTTTTTACGACTTAACCCATAGAAGGAGTTGGAACGGCCAGTCTTGCGAAGACCGATCCTTTAGCAGGAGAAGCCTCTTTGACGACTTCATCTGCAGGAACTGGAATGGCTATCCGCTTCGGGATAACCTCTTCAGGTATTGCGAACCTTTTTGCGGGCCCACTTGAGTTGCAGCTCAGCCAGTTAAAGATTGAGGCGTTAGAATTGGACGACCTGTTGAGAGGGGCCGTGGTGGTTGGAAGCCGATCGAAGACCGACTTCTTCGGAGCTTCCTGTGATGGCACCGGAGCGCTGAAGCTTGCTGGTAGGATCATGGTCCCAAAGAATAATCCAGTGGTGGCCTGAGTCACCTGCTCTACTGGAATTGCAAAGATGGAGGCCGCTTGGGGACCATAAGTCACTCTTCCGGTGGGAACGGAGTGTGAGTTGCTGTTGCAGGTAGTGTTGCTGGAGGCCATCGATGTTATCTCCTTTTCTGCATGGAGAAAGACACCAAATCTTAGTACCTCGAATCCAGGGGCAACCATATTAAACTGCGATTCGTTCGTGAACACGACACACGAAGTGTGGAGTGGAAAGAGGAAAAGGTCCCACCGGGCGTGTCAGAATCTGTTTACCGCCAAAAACGGAGACGAAACCGGATAGGTCGTATAGCTTGAATTTGGGAGTAGATGCTATTTGGTTTTATCCGTCCACCTCTCCGAAGATGCCAAGTTGATTTATGACACCGTGTATCATAGGTTTGAACGGATGCGGCCGTTGTAGCAGACTTCATCAGATTCCACCTCGTTGTGAGAGGTTTTTTTATTGTGGGGACGCTCTTACCTACAGGTGCAAGCCTCTGCAGTTATTTACGTTACCGCATCACAGTAAGCACTTTCTCCTGCTCCAGAAGGTCACTTCATGTCTTGTGTGTTTGTTTTATTTTTGGTTGCCCGTGGATTGTATATGGAGACTAATTTATGTTGTCTCCCGTAGGCCGTGGATTAGTCCAAATCCGTATATTCTTAGATTTGGGTTTGGGTTGATTTAAGAATCGTTAATCTCGTTTGAGATTAAGATCAACTTAAATATTTGTTGAGGATACGTTAGTCTAATTTTAGGCTAAAATATACTCAACAAGATTTTGGGATCATTCAGACCCAACAAAAGAGCATTTGGGCTTTATTACTTTAGTTTAAGGACGTTATGACCCGTCGTTAGTTTAAGGACATTACGGTCCATAGCTAGTTTAAGGACGTTGCGGTCCATTGTAGTTTAAGGACGTTACAGTCCATGGCTAGTTTAAGGACGTTGCAGTCTGTTGGGATGTGCTCATTGGTTTGGGAGTGCACCAAGAGTTATTGGTTGTCGGGACCCACCACCTCTATGAAGACGTTGAAGAATTACAACGACATTTATCAGAGGTGTGTTGAGATGTACCCTTGAACCAAATTCCAGATTGAATGGAGATCGTGGCGGAGTGAATATCATTTTAGATACCATCTGCTAGGAGATCATTAGTCATCTTTGGAACTAAGATCTATTTGGGGAGACCTGAGCATAGGAGGGCTCGGTTGACTGGTGGTCAAAAGGGTTTTGGCCTCGGGAGACATGACTAATTTGGGCTGAGGTTGGTCTCTCATAGTGTTAAACACTAATATCTGCTCGGCGCTCACGTGCTCCCACGTGAGGCTCTAAAGCAATATTAAACACTGAAATTTGGAGCGCTCACGTATGGCACGTGAGGCGCCTGAAAACTGGGCACTGTTTCTTTGGGTTTATTCTCTTGTTCTTTTTTAAGTGCTAAGTACTATTGGGGGTCACGTGGGATCATGTGAGGTGCCCCAAGAATGGAAACTGTCTTTGATTTATTCCCTTTCCCTTTTAAAAGTGCTAAGCACTATTAGGGGGTCACGTGGGATCACGTGAGGCGATCTCAGTCGTTCTTTTTTGTTCATCAGAGGTGCCCACGTAGGAATACGTGATCCGTCATTATAGCGTTGAATACTAATATTCATGGAGATCTTGATCTGAATTTTAAGAATTTCAGGTCCCTTATTTTTATAAGAATTAAATTCTTTTATAGGGTTAAACCCTAGTTTTATCAGAGGAATTAAATTCCTATATCTTTTGGTACGAATTAAATTCTTTGAACTTAGTTCTTTCCCCTAAGTTGTGAATCTGCATGACAGAATCTCCCCGGTGAGAATTAAATTCTCAAACTTGTGGGGAGATCTGCTTCTGCAGATCTCAACCAGAGGAAGAACTAAGTTCTTTTAGAAGAGTTAAACTCTTGGAGTGACGAAGAAGAGATAAAATAATCTATATGTCTTTCTTCTTACCCAGGGTTTCTTTTTCTAAAAGTGAGATCTTTTTCTTCTTTTTTTGGAGAATTGAGTTCTTTTTTTCTCCTTTTCTTCTTGTTTCTCCAAGCTTACGGGGGGTCTTCTCTCTCCCAGACTTGAATTCTTGGGTCCTTTATATAGTAGAGGCTAGTCTGTTGATTTAGTTCAAGAAATCTCTTATTGAGAGATCTTAATTGATTTGGGGATTTTATCCACCGTCGGATCTTTGATCCAAGGACTTCTGTTTTACAGAAGATATCTTTCTTTTTTTAACAAGATTAGGGAAATATTTTCCCATACAGAATTTTTCTGTAGATAGGTGATTTTTAATCATCATTGGATTTTTAATCCAACGGTACTCTGTTTTACAGAGCATAATCTTTCTTGTTTAGAAATATTTAAGGAAATATTTTCCAAATAGGGTTTTGATCCCTTTGTTTAGAATTTAATTTTATCAGCTCAGAAGGCGTTTAAGACCACTCATGTGTAGCACGTGACCCCACAGAGTTAAACTCATTCGCTTATGTGCAACAGCCCAAAAAAGCCATTATGTGCTGACACATGAGCTTCTCTGGCCTGTTATTTGTTTTAACAAGGTGCCTATATACTTTGTATGTAGATGCTCACGTGCTTGCGCGTGAGGATCAATTTCAGCCTTAATTGTTAAGCGCAATGCCTATAATCTTTGTTCATAGGCGCATCACGTGTGGGGACATGATGATCCGTTAGGGGAATTTCTTCCCATCGCTTTTTCTTTCCTTCCTTCCTTTCTTTTATTTTTTTATAAGGGTACATTCCCCTATTCTTTGCTCAGACTTATGACAATCATAAGATATAGTGAAATCTAGCCCAGTATAAAAAGTGGGTTCGGTCAATACGTCCATATTATTATCTTGATTAAGGCATATCATTGGTCGCTACCAGGAAAGAAAGAAGGATAATCACTTTGCGTGCGCTCTTTGAAAGATTAGATTAGTTATTATTTTATCTAATCAGGATGGCTCCCACTGTTTTTATCAAATCTTCTTTCAAACCTTAAAAGGTAAAATTAGCCGGGATTAATTACACCCTACAAGTTAGCCAATCGTTCGGCCAGGCAGGTATTGGTACTCCGAGGGAGTCTCCCATGCTTTCGCATGGAACTAATTAAATAACCTCGTTTCCGTAGGGGCATCACCCCATTAACACCTTTCTTAGACACCTAATGGATCGGCTAATTGTAAAGTGGAAAACTCTCTCAGGACTAACTCTTACTCGCAGTGGGTATCAGGATCCAACTATCATATAGAAGGTATGCAATCTCATTGCAAATTTCAGCACTTGAAATTCCCAATATTGTTTTTACCCCATGCGATTTATAACCTTGATAAGGTCAACAAACCATAAACCGCAAGTCAAGTTCAACCCGTTCATTTCTTGATTGAATTAAACCTACTCGCACGACCCTTGACAAGGTCAATAAGGCCGCACGACTACCCTAATCCAATCGCATCACATGCGACAGATACGCACTAATCAGCTACCGCACACTACGCCTTGATAAGGTCAACAAACACAGCACGAATACTAAATAGCACTTATCTGAAATGACGGAGAGCTACGTTGGTTTTTAAGAAAACCTATAATATAATGAACTTGATATCGTTGCAGAATCTAGTGATTTGAAAAGGCGTGTTTTTTGTAGCTTTTGCTAGTTTTGCTAAAGAGATCAATCCCGGTGAAGAGATCTCGACTCTTTCCTCATCGAATGAGGTGCTGGATATTCATCAAGGAATACCACTATGCAAAACAAGAACTAGAGAAGCTATTAAAACAAAACCGAGTGGGTTGTAGCATTTGCTAGTTTTGCTAAAGAGGCCAATCCCGGTGAAGGGATCTCGGCTCTTTCCTCATCGAATGAGGTGATGGATATTCATCAAAGTTATATATATCATATATATATATATATATATATAGCATTCGTCTCACGCAGTTATATGATCACATCACAGAACCAAGCAGCAGAACTCAACATATGAAATATTGGATATACCTTGATGTTCGTGTTTTAAATTCAGCCAGTAATGTAAAACACGGATTCCACGGATGAATAGCCAATCCCACATCCCTAGACCCCTACGAGAGCGGCAAGCAACCCTGTCAATTCTAGAGTTAGGAGACACGGTCTCGACTTCTCGAGATGGTATATATCCCACTGGACTCTAGAACCCGGTTACTTGTGCTCCCCGCCTTGGGTCTATCCTAATGCGGAAACGTAAATAATATACATGAATGGTGACATCACCCTCAACCCAGAAGTGCCCCAATAAAAGAATATTACCTACAGATTTTACATGAATGAAAATGAAAAACTCTCATCTCACATAAAACCCCCGGCTATTCAATCATGACTATCCAATATAACATATCAGCAATACATAACATCACATGTCATCAACGTAATTAAATATGCGTATCCTGAATTCCGTTAACATATAGCAACGAGATTGGGGATACCCCACGTATTACACTTACGGTCGCAGAAAAGAAATAAAAAAACTACAATATTTAGACTTTCTATTTTCCTTAGACATCATAAACCCGGAATATCTCATATTCCGAATTTCATGCCTAACAAATAAACCTTGCATTTTAGTTTCAAATTGAAAACACTTTTCAATAACTTAGTCGGGTAATTCAAAAAGATTCCCGACTCCTTGATCGAATGCTCATCGGAAACTTTCGTAGATGGCCGCACCCCCAATGCCGTCGACGAAGCGCACTAAGGCGGAACACTGTGGCCGCGAGCACCCAAATAGGTGCTTTTGGCAACGGGGTTGTTCTACAGTCACTTGGTCGGGGCTGTGAGGCGTGGCTATCTAGTAATGTTATCCGGCGAGTATTCGCGTACTATACGCGATTGCGACGGAGTTTTTATCCGAATCAAAACTCCGTGGCAATCAAATAACCGAGACTAAAACGCTAGATTTACAAAATACTAACTAGTTTTCACAAAACTAATTATTTGGATTCTAAAAATTGTATCACATATCATCATCATCTATACAACGTTAAACATTACGATCGATTTGTCGAACGCCCACAAATTCCAGAGACCTCAACAACTTGAGCATCATTAAAAACACCCAGAAAGTGCCAAATCTAACAATGGAGCAGCACAAGAAAAACCAATCCCTAAACTCCCCAAACTGCGGCGGAACTGCGGACAAACTAGGGTTTGGGCCGCGGTTCTGCGGCGCTTTTAAGGAATTAGTGTTTGAAATTTCTTGGGGTTCCATAAAAAACCCTGCACGATTTTCTGCATATTTTTAATCACCAAAATTTCAACTTTTGAAAAATCGACAGAAACTTGATAATTTCTGGGTTTCGAAAATTGATCGAACACTTTAACATCGTAAAGACCTACCCTAATGTTCTAGCTTGGCTCTTATACCATGAAAGTGTTTACTAGCACCACAATAGGGTTAAAACGGGAATCACACATGCAATTTTCAAATTTGATGGTGCTAATGAACACTAACCAAGATCTAACTAGAATATTAAGGGTTTAACATGATATCAAAAAGGCTATACTAAGAGATGGATGGCCACAACTTTTGTAGACCGTGTCCTTCTCTTCTAAAGCTCCGGGTTGTAGTCTACGCGACTCCACTAGGTTCCACTTGAAGGTTGAACGAACTTCCTCCGATGACCTTCGTGCTGAAGATGATCCACCCGAAGTCCGCCAATCCAAACTACCTCTTCACTAAACCTTTTAGTGAAGGAAACACACTACACCAAAGTGCTAATCTAATATAGGATGGTGAAGTAGGGGTGTTGTTTGATCACTATCTCAAGCTCTATGGTTCACATCACATGTAAGGATTTAGAGCTTGAAGTATGAAGAAGAGAACGATGATGGAGAGAGCTAGAGAGAAACTCATCACATGAGCTCTCAAAAATGGCTAAGTGTTAGAATGAGCTAGCATGAATGGCTCTACCTTGACATCACTTATTCAAGCATGGAATAAATTGCAATAAGAAATTGCTACCATGCTTGAATAGTGAGTCAAGACTAATAAACAAATGAAATAACTCATGCATTGCCATTCCACAAAATATCTCCACATTTTACACCTCTTTTTCTATTTTCTAAAAATAGAAAATCCATGTCATGCTTCATATAATATATATATATATATATATATATATATATATTATGATGAAAATAATTAGTGACCTAATATTAGTTAATATATAATTATATCAAATATAAATATATATCATATTATTAAATCAACACATGATTTAATAATCCGGTTATACCATATATAACCGACTAATATCATTTATCTGTATATCACATTTTGAAATCAACACTTGATTCGATAATCCGGTTATATCACATATAACCTAACTGATAACAAATAACCGCCAGATTAGAATACGGTATCTCATACTCGTATTTAATCAGCCCCCCGCACATATCAACATATGTGTCCTACTTCGTTTCGCTTGAACCAGAAAACTTCTGTGTGGGACTCTAAAGACTCGTCAATACGCCAGTAATAGGTGATGATCACATCAGTCACCCACAAGCCGTCAGCGGTGCTAGCTGGACGTAACGGCTACCCAGGTATTGATCGATTAAAATATCAACAAGCAAGCTTGTCCAAACTCCCATGAAGCCTATAAGTAACACTTACCGTACAGTCCGGTCTCTTCGTCTGATATGTTGCATATCGAGTCTAGGGGTGGGAACATCAGACCCCAGTAACTTGATAAGTCATGTCGATGTATGGATCATAACGGTTCGAGAAACTACCGATAACACTTACCAGTAAATATCATCAACAGCCCTGGCCAGGGACTTCCAGTTATAGCCAATCGAGCATAGCGCAACATCAAATCCCAATATCGGGAGAGACGAAACCCTTCCTATCGCTCATTTCCTCCATGTGACTCGGTACAGTACCCAAAATCCACCTGTTTACACGACTCTTTTGAGCTGTGGTAGGGAGGAAATCAAAGCACAGTGGGAGCTACACAAGACTCTATAACGATCTCAGGTCTACAGACTAACATGTACCAGTGTCACCAGAGAACTGCTATCTGACGATATGTATAGTACCAACTAGGAATTCTCGGCGAGTCCTGTTCGCTGTACCCATTCTTTAATGAGTACCTGTGTGCAATCTTTGATGTCGCACACCAATGTTTGTGGGATCAACCATCGGCCCATACAGGGTCAAGAAACGTACACATTAGTCTACTCTGGAATATTGATGCCCTGTCTCGATATCCCCTCGACTAGGAACTGTTAAAGGATGTACTTGTGGATCACCCTGGCCCTACTAGTATGATCTGCATCATAGTCCTGATAGTCAAGTACATATTCTATAGGCTTTATCAACATGTAAGAGAGAGAAAGTATAATAATACCAGTCTACATGTTAAGATAAAGGCAACCAGATAGCATACTATCTTGTCGAGCAAGAAAGTCATCTATATATATATCCAAGCATCCACTATATCATACAATAATGGGCTCTAGGGCATACATATTCCTAACAACTAGAACCAAGGTGTACACTTGTTGTCTATTTTTACGGTCTTCTATCGATAGGCCTGCATTAAACAAAGAACGACCTTTTTCAGTAACTGCATCTTCCTAAATAATTTAACTTATTTTTAGAGGAAAGGGTGAAAAGTCTCCTAACAAAAAGAATTCAACCCGGTAACGAGCAATACGGTAGATACTCATAAGTATTCAAAAGATGAGCTTCGACCGAAAGGGTCGGCCTTGTTCAATTCTATTTTAGTAAAAAAATGCTAAACATATACAATAAGCTCTAGAGGTCGGTCCAAGGACCAGACCAGCCAAATATTACAATTATCTAGGTATCAAGGAGATAGCCAATTCATTACAAGCAACCAACCCAATAATCAGCTTGGGAACAACCGGATATCACAAACAGTTAAACATTCAATAAAAATAAGTGGCATTAGGGTGTGGTTTCGGCCGAACAATATCTCCCCTCATTATTCTGAGGGCGTTCGGTCTAAATCTGAAAGTCTTATAGCCATTGAGCTACATATTTTTTATTCCATTCGTGAACTACTCAAATAGGAGACCGAAAACATCACTTACGAACCACATGCCCGTCCAGGACTGGATATTTGACCTGCGGGCAAAGTAAACCATAAGTGCTGATTCCGTCTACAATTCCATACTCGGCCTGGTCTCGAGTGCCTTGAATGTAGGATTGTACCTTTAATAACTCGTCCGACCTCAGGTATAAAAACCCTGGATCGGTCGTTGATGCTTTGATAGTCCGAGCAAGTACCGCTCACTTTGCCCTTTGGCGAGATCCAGATCAAATCCATTGAATCGATGGCGCAAAGCTGGACATCCGGATCGCCCTCAATGATGGACCATTTCTGGATCTAACCGCGAAGCTCTTCGGTCTCTCCCTTGCCAACACGGGCAACCATGGCAAGGCTGAGCATTCGCGCAAGGCCGAGAGTCGTCCCATCTAATGGTGTAACACCCTAGAGCGTTTGTACATTATTTTCTCAAATAAAACTATATTAATGGATATTATTATTTTATTATTCGGTTTACAGATATTTATTTGTTTAAAAGAGTTGTACATTATTTATCCTTATGAATGATATTGATATTTTGCCTCATTTCTCTTTTCCCTATTACTAATCAAAGTCTTCCCTCACGAAATATTCGAACCGGATGTTTATATCCATACTATTTAAACCTTAATAATCATGCAACCCATTTATTATTCATATTTCTTTTCCTCTCAAAATCCCTAACCCTAGCCGATCTCTTCCCCCTCTCAAAACCTAAACCCTAACCCTATCCCGAGCACTTCATCATCAACGTCATCATCGTCGTCGTCATCATCTTCTTCTTCCCTCGGTTGCAGAAGCTCTAGCTGAGAACCCATCCAAGGCCGAGCATAATCCCAGGCGGCTCCATCATCAATAACCGTGCACGTCTAAGAGGAGATCTTGTCGTCGTTGTCTAGGTTTCGTTGTCTTCTTTCATGTAATCATCGTGATATTCATCCCGAGGCTGTTGACCTATGAGTCTCATTCTCTTTAATTTTGATTATTTTGCAAAAACCGTACTTCAAAGATATCAAATGTTACCAACGGTGTCAGATAAGTTAAAGTGTTAAAGTAATGAAATTATTCAAGTAAGAAAACAATCAATAATGCAACTGGCATCTTAACAGTAATATTAAGAGACTCTAAAAATCAAAGAACATTTGAAAGGAAATAACGAAGAAGTCGAACAACGGAAATATTGAAAACTTTTTTTTGAGTCTAGAGTCGATCTTAATGGTTTGAATCTCTTTCGAATCTTAATTTTTTATATTATATATCTCTTTACTTAAAAGGGATATATAGATTATAAATTTGAGTTTCAAACATCATCCTTCCTTTATAAAAATATCAGAAATATCAGTATAGACATCCTTGGAGATGTCTATGTCTAATATATCAGACTATAGACGTCTATAGGATTATAGTTGTCTGTAGATACGTCTATGACAATTATGACCTTTCTCAAATTTTCTATTTCGATTTGAATTTCAAATCCTAATGGCTATTAACTGCCTCCAACGGTCCAAAACTATAGGAACAGTTATTCTAACTTCCCACATCCAAATTCTATATATAGGACCTTATTCCAAAGAGTTTTTAACCTAACTTACGAATTCAACACTTATTTCTTTCACGTTTTCATTATTCTTTAATCTTTGTGTTGAAAACTCTTTAACTCTTAGTTCTTAAATTTTTTAATACTCTTTAGAGAGAAGAGATCTTTTAAGGCCTTAGAATTTTATAGTCAATAGAAAAGAAAGATCTCTAGTTCTTTTTAAAGAAGTTTCTCTTGATTTAAGTTTTTCTTTATCCTTTTTGAAAACTTCTTTGAATCATTCTTAAACGTTTTATTATCTCCAAAACACAATCCATATCTCCTTGATTTGAAACTTGATTTATCTATTAAGATCAATAGAATTATAAAGTTGGTATTTGTAAAGATTTGTCAAAATATGTTCTGTACGACCTAGTAAAGAAGGTCTGTGATATTCACCGATTTAACCTTGGGAGAAGGTTGTGTTGATAACCTTGTGGGAAGGTTTGCATCCCCACGTTGTAAACCTAGTAGAGAAGATTTGTGTTCTCCATTTTTTACTAAGGGAGAGTTAATTTTTGAGCTGGTGCCTCAAGAAGGAATTAGCCACAGAGTCGGTGAACTCTAGTAAAGAAATCTCCGTGTCATTTACTTTCTGTACTTTCTGTGTTGTGAAAAATTTATTACTATTAGACTCTGATATATATTCAGCTGCAAAATTTTCAAATTAGCATAAACGCACTGTGTTTGCCATAAAGCCTTATTCACCCCCCTTTAAAGCTATTTTCAATTGGTATAAAATCAATGTTACTCTATTTTCTAAGATTAATCTCTTGAGTATCCGATCCTACGGAAAACCACACGGAAGGATAATCCACTAATCGTCATCCTCTGTTTAACGGCACCAACTATCAATTCTAGAAAACTAAGATCAAAGTTTTTCTTCAGTGTATAGATCTAGAAATCTTAGACATCATCAATCAGCCTTTTGTCATCCCTATTACAAATCCATTATCGGAGGCCGACAAAAGATTAATGACATTAAATGTCAAAGTATTGAATGCACTTCATTGCTCTTTGAATTTAGAAGAATTCAATAGAATTTAGAAGAATTCAATAGAATTTCTATGTGTCAAACGGCCAATAAGATTTGGACTACTCTTCAGAATGCCCATGAAAGAACCAGTTAAGTTAAAGAGAGGAAGATCAACCATCTCATGCACGAGTATGAGATGTTCCGAATGAGAGACGATAAGACCATCGAATCCATGTATTCTAAATTCAATAACGTTATAATGGAACTCTTCAAACTAGAAAAGAAATTCGATGAGAAAGAAAGGTGTTGCAATGTCACGATCCGGAATTGGCACGTGACCGACACGTGAATCACGTGAAGTCTATAAGACCCTCCCGTAATCTAAGTAAGCTGAAAGCCTAGAATCTAAACCTTTTTAGGAAAATAATGGAGGTAAAGTTTTGAAATGAATGTATAATGAATTCAAGTTCTTCTTTAAAAAGTATAGGTAATGATACATGAAATAACAAGTGAGTAGTATAATATAGTTGAAAACATTTTCGTCATTTGAAATTTGGGCAGCATCTTCTTTGTAAATTTTGATCCAAAATCGATACATAACAACAATAATATAGGCATCCCCAAGTGGGAGCTAGCTCTTCGCCAATTGGCGGAAAAAACCACACAAATACAAATATACAATGTCCAAGGTGAAGATCAACACAGAAAAGAAAGTAAAGAAACCAAAACAACATCAAACCCAGAATAAAGAATAATACACACATCTCGCTCTAAATCTGAAAGAATATACAAGTCTGTGATTTCTAAGTCTACCAAATATACATAATCTGGTTGATGGAGCTTTTAACTAGATTACAACTGAAATAATATATATAAAAGGTGGTCATGGTCCAAAGTGTACCACACCTACCAATGCAAATCACCCAGAAGAAAGTTATGTGCCAGCAAGCTGCTACTGGATCTGAGCGAATGATCCTGCAAGAAAAACTGTGGCACAACGGGGGTGAATTGCCAACTCGTGAGTAGAAGACATCATCAGGTAGAAATTGAATGTATGACGATCTCCTAGGCCACGGTAAAATAATCATATAATACCGGGTGATAACAAGGGTAAACGTGTATACATAAGTATTATAATCGAAGATTATCGTGCCCGTGTCATAATATGGTACCATGTCATCTGAATCATATGTATGTATACATGCGTATCATCCAACGTGTGTCCATCAACGACACATCAAATCATCATAAAACCTGAGTGTCCAGCATCGACACTCGAAAATATCATAAAACCGGTGTCCAGTATCGACACGTAAATCCTTATATCTGCAGGCGCCGTCTCATCGGATCGGCCCTCATATCCATCTGTCTCAATCACTCTGGTCAGTATCCTCCGGATATCCGCCGAGTCCAATACCATCGCCGGTAGGTAGTATTCCCCTGCTGGGCTCAACGTCTCTCTATACGATCTTCTTGCCCAGGGGTACCGTACCGGATCCACCATGCACCCGCAGAAGGTGCCTCCTCACTTCTCGAATCGGGTAATATCATAGCTCAGAACCGAGAAATCTCATGGTGGACGTAGAAATATCATATCAAGAGAAACCGCGTTTTTAAAATAATCATAAGACTTTAAAAATGTATCTGTGGTTCTCAAATCCAAAAATCTCATGAAAACAGAATCGCATATGCATGTAACAACGATGGAACAGAAATACAAGCACAGAACAGTACTATAAGGTATAACCGGTTTTTTCATATAAGCATGTCGTGTAACTAGGTAAGGAAGTGCAATATCTAAACTAGAATGTGCGATAATGAGTACTAAACAAATAATTGCAATTCTACAATTTAGAGAACAATACAGAGATATAGCAGTTTCTAATGTGTATGTGGTATGGCAATTACCAATGATGAGTGTGTGAGTCGGCGAGTATGTGTACGTGCAACATACGCATCATCGGTAATGGTGCATTTGTCTTAGCAGACGTAGTCATATAAAGATAAACACAAGAAAACGTAGTAGATACGTCGCCAATGAAAAGTAATACGAGCGTAACAGAAATAAGAAAAAGCGTAAACGTGAACAGTATAAAATACGTGACTTATATGAACCATACAGTATAGCTTAGAATAGTACGAATCGTTTTCTGAAAATGGGGGCTACGATGTTTTAAGAAAAGGCGCCATTTAAAAATCCGTAGCGTCCCTTGAGATTTTTATTTAAAAGTGCATAACGATTCGTTAGTTTTGAAAATAGGTATATTTCTAAATATATCATAATATCTACTTAAGTGATATTAATCAATATTCCTTGAGTCGATATATATATGTCGGTGATTCATCCTCACAATATCACGTACGGTATAATCCATCGTACGATATCATCAAATCCAAAGTACGGATCTATGGTTACGTACATCATATCATCTCACATCATATATATATATCATCTCATGTCATATTTTAGCATATGTATATATAGATCGCCTCACATCCTCATATCAAACATATCGACTCGTGTCATTTTATTTCATCATATCCTCATCTCATCATATCATCTTGTAATTATCCTCATGGTTATATATGTATATGTATATGTATATGTGTATGTGTATACGTATATGTGTATGTGTATACGTACATACATACATACATAAATATATATATATATATATATATATATGCGTGTGTACCTATGACTCATGGATTAAGAAAACTAGAACTAGGGATATACCTTCCTACACGTACACTACTAAGGTTTATAGTATCCCAGAACCTTATTAGCTGGGTATACATATCTAAAATATATATATATATATATATACCGAATTTCTAATATCCTAATACTATGGTTGCGGGGGTGCTATACGCCATCCACCTGACTTTCCCCATAGATATACATCTACTCACCTACTATCCTCTCTCTAATCGAAGTCGATGAACGCCTTGCTCTCTTTCGCCGCCCTGGAAGTTCACGCAATGTACCTACAAGTCAAAACACACCACGTCGAAATCAAAATCAACTCTTGAAAACCGATACTGCAAGAGAAGTGTACATAGGTTAGAACCTATGGTCCACGCATACAAGAACAACCAAACAACTCCTGACGTTGATGTACAAACGTCAAACGACCGAGTCAAAACTCAAATATCAAAAACTTAGTTTTCAAAAATCGTAAAACAAAATCTGAAACTTAGAAAAAAAAACTCCCAGATTTTACCCAAGATGAAATTAGGACATTCTGCACATTAGATAGGCCTAGATATCAAATGATTGAGCCATGGACCAAAAACCAAACCCTAACTCAAAAATGTGGCCGCAAATTACGGCCATATCTATTAAATTTGCGGCCAGGAATGGGAGATGGAGGCTCGGGATTCTAAGGCAGCTTCCTACTTGTCTGCACATCTCACTGTACTCGCTAGTTAATTTTCAAAGCTCGGGGTAATACCAGATTCCATTAGAACACCACAATTCAACAAAACCCGACATCGGAAAATTCTAAGTTCATATTTGAGACTTCAAAGCTCATTTTAAATAAGGCTACCAACACTACTAGTCCATGAGACACTTACTACACCTCCACTAAGCTCTACTACAAGTTTCATCCTTCTAACTCTCATCCTAGAATTTTCCAAGATCACCAAAACTTAGACTTTTTAACTCAAAACTAGTGTTTGAGGTTAGGAAACTAAACACTTAAACAAAGGTGGGTGTTTTACCTCAAGAAAGAAACAAAAATGAAACCAAGCATGCAACAAATAAAATGTGTTATGGCACATTAAACATGGTTAAAAAAATGGATTTGGCTTAATGCATAATTAGTAATATACTAATCAAGTTTAATATAAACATGTATGTAAATAATTGTATAATAATTTATAAAAGCCAAAATCCAATAAATACTTCCATAATTAATAATTCATATTAATTTCCAAATATTTTTCAAAATATAGGTATATAATTATACCATTCTACGAAAACTCAAATCCATACTCGTATAGTTTTCGTGAAATTTATTATTTTATTATTTAAATTCTAAAATATTATTTTATATTTTCTGAAATGTCACACACAAGTTGCTGAAATCCCTAACGATCTCCTGACAACCCAAGATCACTGCTATCGAGGAAGCAAATGATATGACAACGTTGAAGGTCGACTTCCTAATAGACAAGTTAAAGACGTACGCAATGCAACTAGGCAATCTAAAACAAAAGCAAGAAAAGGATATTCAAAGGAAAAATATTGCGCTAAGGGCATCTACCAGCAAGTCTAAGGCTAAGAAAATATCTAGTGATGAGAAAACCAATGATAAAGAAATGGCCAATATTGCAAGAAACTTCAGGAAGTATCTGAAGTATAGAAAATCCCCTTCGAAGAAAGGTATGTATATATCAAATTAAAATTGTAATTCTAATAAAATTCTTCGTTGTTTTGAATGCAATAAAGAAGACCATATCAAATCGGCGTGCCCAACATTAAATAAAGATACGTGGATGTCAAAGAAGAAATCGGAAAAACATTCTTTTCAAGCAATTTGGGCTGACACTGATTCCAGTGACTCAGAAGCAAAAGAAGTCACAAACATATGATTCATGGAACAAGAAGATGAGTTAATAGATGAAGATTTTGATTTAGAATCTTTTAGTAAAGAATATTTAATAGATATTTGTCATTTTCGTAAAGATAATTATCATAGTGTTAATTCTAAATATAAAACATTAAAATCAAATTTATCCTCTGAAAATGATATATAATTAACTACTCAAAAAAATTAAAATAAATTAAATTAGAAAATGAAAAATTAAAATCATTAACTTCTGCTAATGATACACTAGTTAACACAATTAATACTTTAAATTTTTAAATTTTTGACCTAAAAAGAAAAATAGATTTAAAAGATAAAATACTTTTAAATTTCACAAAGAGTAAATGTAATTTAGATGTAATGTTAGGTCGGCCAATTAAATATTGTAAGAAAGAAGGTATTGGGTTTGATAAATATTCCCAATTAACCTTAAAATCTAAACCTTTTAGGAGTAAATACTATTATAGATATGGAAACAAGTATGTTAATTTTACATGTAACTATTGTTGCACCTTAGAACATATATCATAATATTGTACAATTAAAAATATCTCATCTTATAAATGTCATTTTTATCTAAAGACTAACCCTAGTGGACCAAGAATGATACGAGTCCTGAAGATCACACAATCTTTTTCCTATTTTGTAGGAAATCCAAACACGTAACAGTCGTTGGATCCTTAATTGCGGATGCTCAAGGCATATGACCGACAATATTCAAAGTTTCGAAACACTATCAAAAGAAGAAAGTGGCAAAGTCACTTTTGGAGACAACAATAAGGATAATCATCGATAAAGGTGATATTTTCTTTAATAATGATACTAATACAACAGTAATTAAGGGCATATCATATGTAGAAAACTTAAAGCATAACTTATTTAGTGTGAGTCAGTTTTGCGATAAAGGGTATAATGTAATTTTTGAATTTTTTTTTGTAAAATCCTATATGATGATAAAGTAGTTTTAACAGGTAAAAGATATCATAATATATACATCATTTATACCCAAGATTTTATAAATCCTGATATTAAGTGCTTAATTTTAAATAATGACATAGATGGTTTACTTTGGTATAGAAAACTAGGCCACTACTCAATGGATATTTTATCTAAAATTTCGAAGAATAACCTTGTCAAAGACATCCCTAAAATAAAATTTATAAAATATAGGTTATGTGATGCCTACCATAAAGGTTAAAAAAACTAAATCATAATTTAAACTTAAAATTAATATATCTACTAATACTCCCTTGCAATTGCTTCATATAGATCTTTTTGGTCTTAGTCCAAATGCAGGTCTAGGAGGTAAATACTATGCCCATGTCATTATAGACAATTTTTCAAGATTTATTTTGGGTATTTTTCTTAAAAACCGAAGATGAAACTTTTGATATTTTCAAAATATTTTGTAAATGAATTCAAAACGAAATAGATTTAAATATATCTAAGATTAGAAGTGACCATGGTGGAGAGTTTGAAAACTCAATATTTGAAGAATATTGCAATCAGAAAGGTTTCAAATATGAATTCTCCTGTGTCAGAACTCCACAACAAAATGAATTTGTTGAAAGAAAAAATCGTTTCTTATAAGAAATGGCACGCACCATACTAAATGAAAATATTTTACTACTATATTTTTGGGCTAAAGCAATTAATATTTCATGTTATATAATTAATAAGGAAATAATTGGAAAATATTTAAATAAAACCCCCATATGAATTATTTTTTGGTAAAACCCCTATTAAATATTTTAAGGTTTTTGTTTGTAAATACTACATATTAAATACCTTAGACAATTTAAGAAAGTTCGATTCTAAATGTGATGAAGCAATATTTATCGGTTATTCAATGACCAGCAAGACTTATCATGTTTATAATAAATGAACTTTAACAATTCAAGAAAGCATGTATATCCAATTTGATAAAACCAACTCCTTTAATCCTGAGCATCTAATAGATAATGATGATTCTAACCTGTCAAAAGGCTTAGATGATTCAATAGACCAAAATGTTGAAACTAATCAAGTAAAACAACAAGAGCAAGTAATTGATACTACTCTTCCAAAATATTGGCAATTCAACAATGATCATCCTAAGGATATAATAATAGGATAAATAGATAAAGGAGTGGTTATTAGGTCATCAAAATTTAACTTATGCATCAATTCCACTTTTATTTCGGTTATAGAACCAAATAATTTTAAAGAATTTGAAAATTATGAGTATAGATAGACGCAATGCAAGATAAGTTAAATCAGTTTGAAAAAAATAAAGTTTGGAAACTTGTTCCAAAACCTAAAGATAGACCAATAATTGGTACTAAGTGGGTTTTTAAAAACATGTTAGATGAGTCAGGGAACATAGTAAAAAATAAAACACGTTTAGTTGCTCAAGATTATAATCAAATTAAAAGAATTGATTATGACGAAACTTACGCACCCATTGCTAACTTGAGGCTATTAAAATATTATTAGCCTAAGCTTGTTTCAAAAACTTTAAAGAATTTCAAATGGACGCTAAGAGTGTATTCTTGAATGGTAAAATAGATGAAGAAGTATATGTAGCACAACCACCAAGTTTTATAAATCATAAATTCCCACAACATGTATTTAAACTAGAAAAAGCATTATGCGGTCTCAAACGCTTCCCTAGAGATCTAATGAGGGAAGGTAAGAGACGAGTTTAATTAAAAAAAAATTAAAACTAGGTAGTTAAGGGTGTTCATCACAGAAAACTGCATTTTAATATCACTCATTCATTATCTATTTTGTTATATATCGGTACTATTAACCAATGTCTACTCAGTAAATACAGATTACAGGTATTCATGACATAATACTGGAAACACACTCAAAATCACGGATATAACATTTGGGAGCCGACACTGCAATCAGAATAGGAAACCGACCAATATTCAAAGAGCTATTTTGCAAATAAACATGTGTACACAATTTTGGTCCAACACAATACATGTGTACAAATATCTATTTTGGGACATGGACCATGGTGGGGGCTGCCTTGGCACACTCATGACTTGTGAAAGTGGGCACAAGTGAGTGTGATGTGTGTTAAATGCAAAAAGTTATGATGTGATGTATGGCATCAAGTTTCCTTCCAAATCTCTGAATGCAAACCAGGCTTAAACAGATAAATCAAAGAGCATCAGAGTGATTGTGGAGAGCACACAAATCCACCATGACAAGACGAGCCTTAGTGCTCGGATCCTGACTGGCGAGTCCCCCCATAAATCCGGCGACACCGGTCCCCCTTGCTCCAAACGTCCTCATTTTTCTTCTAGAACTTTATAAGCATCACATCACACCTTCTATATTGTTTGTATATTGTTTGTTTATTCTATTTTGATTCCTACAAATACCAGAACAGATTAGAGCCAAGGGGCATGTAAGATATACCATATATTCTATAGTTTTGTAGTTTTGGTTTAGCTTGAGAGTTTAGTGGGCTTCAACTTGGTTTCTTCTTCTTCTTCCCTCTTGAAACTTTCTTTTGAGAGCTTCATTATGGAGGTTGAACAAATTACCAATATCTTGTACCTAAATTTCTTCAAGTGTTAATAATATTGCTTTTGCTTTGTTTCTTTTATTCTTTTTCTTACTTGCTTTCTTTTGCTATTACTATGTGTAACTAATCTTTCCTTGGTTGTGGTGATGGTGAGGAAATGAGATGAAAGGCTTTGCCTTCCTCCTCCTCCTGTTTATGTTTAATGTGCTTAACATGATTCTAACTTAAAAAGATTGTTTATGTATTTATGTGATATGGTATATTGAAACCATTGTTACTTTGTAATCTCTTCTTATACCATACTCACTCCCTTTCCCCATTTCACAATGTTTAAGTTAAAATCAATTTGGTGTTAAATTTGCTAAGTTTAGATACGGTATTTTGCGACCAAGTGCTTGACAAACCCTCGGTTTTCATATACCCTATACTATCACAAACACATAGCAAAGTTAACAATAAAACTAATTGCTCTCACTCGCTATTTTGTGTTTTTGACATTGTTGTATGCTTGCTAACCCTTGTGCTTAGTGTTGATACCTCAAGCGTGGACATACAAACGGTAAGTGAACAAAACGGACTCGTTTTGTGTTTTGCGCCGAATATCGGAATTTGATGACTTGTGCTCCGCAACCGCCTTGACAAGTCATGCCTCACACTGGGATCGACACAAGGACGGACAACTCATGAGCAAGGGAGTGTCGAAAGAATCGTCCCATCCGAGCCAAAACCACAGCCATTTCTTTCTTAACTTGTTTTCTTTGTTTTCGTGTTTTATATTTTTTTGACAAACCAACCAATTCATTATTTGTTGAACCTTAAACAATAAAACCTAATACACAATTCCCTGCGGATCGACCCGTACTTGCCGGCTCGCTACAACGCGTTGTGCACTTGCAGTTTATAAATTTTAAAACGAGACCAAGCTCGCGTGCACATCCATTTCCTTAAAACGATTCCATTTCCAAAACATACGCGTTTGCACGCATGGATAAAGTCCCAACAAAGAGTGATCTAGATAATTCGATAAGATGATAGAAATAGATTGATCACCTACCGTTATTAATCAAAGATTAAACGTAGATTATTTTTAATTAACTAGAAAAAGTTTTCTAATATGCTATCTAAATGATATTTTTATAATTGATAGGTTAACTTTAATAATATTAAATTAACATATGCTTTTATAGGATTAATAGAAAATATATTAAACATAGATCGAGAAACGAAGTAACATCTTTTAAACTAACCAATAGAGATAAATAAATACAAACCCCTAGATTCTTCTATATTCATAAAAAGCCCACTTTTAATTGCACTTTTAAAAAAAACAACTCTTTAACTTACTTTAAAAGTAGTTAACACGCCTCTTTGTGGATCGATCCTCAAGTATTACGATTACACCATCGTATACTTGGAGTTAAAATTGAAGACTAATAAAATCCTTATCAATTTTTTGGCGCCGTTGCCGGGGAGGTGTAGTTTAATTACTTTTAAATTCAAGTTTTAGTTATTTAGGTTAAATTATATTTCTTTTAGTGCATTTGATTCTGCAAAATTTCTGTTTAAAATTTCAGGAATCGAGACAAATTTCCAGGAAGAGCAGATCGAGACGAATATGTGGTAACTTGGCAATTATGCCCATCAAAGCAATTTTTGGCCGAAACCCATTTAAAATCAAAATCGGCCAAAATTTTTAGAGTTTCACAAAAAATTCAAGTTTTGGTTTGTTGCGTTTATTGCGCATATTCTGGAACTTTGTTCCAATTTTTGATAAAGTGCCAAGATTGCAATAGAATCAGGGTAAATCTCTAAACTTTAGGTAAACTTTAAGTAAGATCTCGTTCTTCCCAAATCTTGATTTGATTCCAACTGACAGATTTCTGCAGGATTCTTTACGCTATTAAAAAAATTAGTTTATATTTTCATTGTTTTAGATTGTATTGTGTATTTAAAAAAATTCTAAGGGGCAACAACCCAAATCCAGATTAGGTAGGGATTTCATCATCCTCTTTAGGCCCCACAAACCACAACTGAACATCTGCATTAATCTATATTAATTTAAAAAATATCTAGACTTCATCCCCTGAGGACATATCGCGCTCAATAGGACAAGAAGAGTTTGTAGGTAATGTAACAGTTATCCGATTCAATCTTAAGGTGTCTAGTGACGTGTGACTAAGTTGTGGTTATTTAATTAAGGCGCGCTATTTCGGTGATTCGTATAGGGGAACCTTCCCACTTAATTGGCACTGATCAGGCTTCAAGGTTATTAAAGAGCTGTTAGAGAATCTATCCCACAATTTGTCTATTGACAATTAGGAGCGGGTCTAATAACTTGACCTAGGTAAGCCTAGATCTAGGTTTATTTACGCATTTTGTTGGTGATTTATTAGAATCTCTAGTTTAGTTTCTGATTTAAAAATACCAAAAAAAAACTTAGAAGAATATAACCTATATTCTTTTTCTTGCGATGTATGCATGTATGGGATCAAGATGAAACAAACCGTTTGACTCGTCTTGATTTATTAGATCCTATGGCTGAGATTTTCCTCGATACACCTACGCTACAGGATCAATGTTATCCTGTGCGTACTTCTTTACCATATTGCATGGTCTTACCGCATGTTGCTAGTGACTATGAAATTAAACTTTTTTTCATAAACTCGCTTTCTAAATTTCACAGTCTTGAGTCAGAAGACGCTTATGTGTTTATAAAGGAATTTGAGAATTTATGCTAATTGTTCAAATTGAAGCAGTTAAATCAAGATGTTGTAAAACTTAGACTAATAGCATTTGCCCTCATTGATAAAGCTAAGCATTGGCTTTATAGTATGCCAGCCAATACTATTCGCACATGGGAGGAGTTTACTAAACCTTTCCTTAAAAAAATTTACCCACATTTTAAAACCGCTAAATTCAGAAATGAAATTAGGACATTTTCATAAAAACCGGGGGAATCTTTTTGGAAATATTTTGAACGTTTTAAAAACCTTCTCATTAAATGCCCACATCACAATATAGCTAAGTGAGAATTATGCCAGATAGTGTATGATGGTATGGAGTCTGTAGGGTGTTTTTCGTTACCCCAATGAGATGGAAATACGTGCCGTGTGTCAGGCGTATACAGATTCCCCCTACCTAAGGTAGGCTGGGGTTTATTGATTGTGGAGATCTGAATCTCCGACAGCCCGGACTAAGCTGTCGTTAATTGCCCTTCGCTTTTGGAGCGAGAGAATCTCTGATTGATGGGTCAAACTGGTCATGCGAACTCCATGTGCAATGTACATGTGTTGTATTTTGAAGGGAACTTGGACGTATCGGGGGCCTTGTAGAGTTTACGGGGGTCCCACTACCCGGATAGCGGGCTAGGGTTAAGGAGGATAGCAGCCCCCTTGCGGGGTGCAGGGCAATGCCCTGATAGAAATTATTTTTTCTATCGAGAGAGGTATTTTTAGTGGGGAATGTTTGGAAAAAGGAGGGGTGGGTACCGTCCTAAGGATGCGTAAGATGGCACGTGGGCGCTGGGAGCCCGTGGGTCACGTGCATGGCGCGTAGGTGCTGGATTCCCGTGGGTCACGTGTGTGGCGCATGGACGCTGGACGCCCGTGGGTCACGTGTAGGGCGCGTGGGTGCTGGGCATCGGCGTCTTACGCGCCCGATACATGGGCGCTGGGCGCCTGTGGGTCACGCATGGGGTGCGTGGGCGCTGGGCGCTAGCAGGTCACGCGCGCAGCACGCGACCGCTGGATACCAGCAGGTTACAACGCGGCACACGACCGCTGGAAACACCAGCGGATGAAGCGGGCTAAGCCCTTGAGTTTGGAGTTGAAATCCTAAATAGGAATTGGGAGTAGATTTGGAGTTAAACTCCAAAAGATTTGGATTTGGTGTTAAACTCCTAAAAGATCTGAATTAGGAGTTAACCTCCTTTGAGGATCTGTGTCTTGGAGTTGGACTCCTCAAAGATCTTCGGAGATGATCAAAGGGGACGCATTTCTTCTCCCCTGAGCCCTGGATCTTCTCTTGAGCCTTGGATCTTCCCAAAGTGGGATTTTTGGAGATGGGTATCCTTCTTTCTCCTCTCTGTTGGTTGGATCTTGGAGAAAAGGGTAAGACTTAAAAATCTCCCCTTTTAGAGAATTGATGGGAGATCCGAGCTCCCATTTAAGGGTTTTATGGTGAAAATTATTTCTTTTGGAAAAGGAAGAGTTAAACTCTCGATTTAATTTATAACAAAGAAGTAGGTTTAAAACCTTGAGGAAGGAGAAGGATGCACAGAACCCTAATTTTTGAAGGGAATGAAATTATCCTTTCATTTCATTATCATGTTACCTTATATATGGTTATAAGTTTACATATAGCACTTTGGGCTTTACAAAATGGCATTTCGCCCATCTCATGCCATATGTGCTTACTTCTTTTTGCACATGAGCCATGGGATTTATAAAATTTTGGCTTTTTGCCCATTTATTTTACATTCATGCATGAAAATTACATCAAACTTATTTACTACATAATTTTCTTCTTGGCATGGGAGAGGCCAACTTCTTCATGTTTGGGTCCGACTTGGGCATAGGCCTACTAGACCGGGGCTTTGTCCCACTTGATTTGGAGTTGACTTTGACTTTGATTTGGTCAACCAAGGTGTACTTTTTGACCCCAACAAAGTGCCCCCCATAAATAAATGCACACTGTGTATATGGGTTGTGTGCATGAAATTGATGGATTTTGTTCCATGTGAAATTTGACTTTGAGGTGGAGCATCATTTCGGGGGCGAAGCATCCTTCCAAGAGTATGATTCTAGGGGTCAGAGTGTCATTCCGATGTGCGGAGCATAATTCCGAGCTCGGAGTATCATTCCAAAGAGCGGAGCATAATTCCAAGGAAGGATATATTCTGAGACGCAGCATAGTTTCGACGCAGGGTTCCGGGGCGAAGCATGATTTTGACAAGGGACAGGTGTATCCTGGGACGAAACTTAATTCTGGCACAGAGCAGACATTCTGAACGAAAGATAGCTCCAATGTAGAGGTTTATTCCCAGGCAAAACATAATTCCGACACGGGGCATAATCTGAGACGAAGCATGGTTTCGACGCAAAGGTAGACATTCTGAACGAAATACAGTCCCGATGCAGAGGTTGATTCCGAGTCGAAGCATAATTCCGACAGGGAAGATAGATACTCTGGGACGAAGCATGATTCCGATGCGGGACATATTATGAGACGGAACATGATTCTGACACAGAGGTTGTTGGTTGACTTGATTCCGAGACGGAGCATAATTCCGACAGGGAGGTCGTTGGTTGACTTGATTCTGATGCGGAGCATAATTTCGACAGGGAAGGCAAATACTCTGAGGCAAAGCATGATTTCGACATGGGGTACATTCTGAGACAGAGTATGATTCTGACACAGAGGTTGTTGGTTGACTTGATTCCGAGACGGAGCATAATTCCGACAGGGAGGTCGTTGGTCGACTTAATTCCGAGACGGAGCTTGATTCCGACGGGAAGGTCGTTACTTGACTTGATTTCGAGATGGAGCATAATTTCGACAAGGAAGGCAGATACTCCGAGGCGAAGTATGATTTCGACACGGGTACATTCTGAGACGGAGCATGATTCGGACGCAGAGATTGTTGGTTAACTTGATTCCAAGACGGAGCATAGTTCCGACAGGGAGGTCGTTGGATGACTTGATTTCGAGGAGAAGCTTAATTTCGACGGGGAGGTCGTTAGTTGACTTGATTCCGAGGCGGAGCATAATTCCGACAAGGAAGGCTGATACTCCGAGGCGAAGCATAATTCCGACACGGGGTACATTCTGAGACGGAGCATGATTCCAATGCAGAGGTTGTTGGTTGACTTAATTTCGAGACGGAGCATAATTCCGACAGGGAGGTCGTTGGTCAATTTGATTCCGAGACGGAGCTTGATTCCCATGAGGAGGTCATTAGTTGACTTGATTCCAACGCGGAGCATAATTCCGACAAGGAAGGCAGATACTCTGAGGCGAAGTATGATTTCGACACGGGGTACATTCTGAGATAAAACATGATTCCGACGCAGAGGTTGTTGATTTAATTTGATTTGGGAGTTTCTTATCCGTCCAGTGGGGCTTTTGAGCCTGGGACTTGGAATTTGGGTTTTTGTTTGGCGTCAGCATCGCTATACTGGAATATGGTACCTGGAGCGAATCATCATTTGCCGTGAAGAACATCGAATTTGGGTTGGCATCATCATCGCTACACTGGAATATGGTACCAGAAGCGAATCATCATTTGCCATGAGAGGATTTGGGGATTTTGGTTTTGGTTTGTCATCAGCATCGCTACACTGGAATATGGTACCAGGAGCGAATCATCATTTGCCGTGAGGGGATTTCCCCCGTTTCCCAGTTTAACGACTTAGGGGTCATCTGTTCCCAGTTTAACGACTTAGAGTTCATATGTTCCCAGTTTAAAGACTTAGGGGTCTATTTGATCGAAAGTTTGGAATTTTGGGGTTGGGGTCAGTATTAGCGTTGCTAACACTAGAGCATAAGTGCCAGGAGCAATTCATCATTTGCCTCTGCCTGTTGGGGAGCGATGGCTTAGGAGACAGGTTTAAGTCCCTATCTCTTAAGGCTTTTCAATTTTATGAGCCGTAAAGGTCTCATAAAAGCATTTTCTCCCTACAACTTGAAAGGATCTCATAGATGTATTTTCTCCTTAGGAGACGTGAGGACCCCCAAGTGTGTTTTTTCCCTTGTGAGTCGTAAGGATCCCACGAAAGTGTTTTCTTACGAGTCGAGAGGATCTTGTAAATTTTGTTCTCCTCATGTATCGTGAGGATACATGAGTGGGTCTTTCCTAAATAGAGCATAATTCCATGGGCGGAGACCAGCCGCAGGGCTTGCGATTGCGGTGGGGCATGGGTGTGATGAGGATTATTTGAGCCCGTGAATTGTATACGGTAGCCAATTTGGGGACTGGCTGTAGGGCTGGGAGAATTTGGGGGATTTGGAATTTTGTTGGCGTCTACATCGCTAACACTAGAATGGTACCGGGAGCTACTCATCATTCGTCATTTGGGAATTTGGGGATTTGGATTTTGGTTGGCGTTTACATTGCTGCACTGGAATAAGGTACCACGAGCGACTCATCATTCGCCGTTAGGGAATTTAGGGATTTGGATTTTGGTTGGCGTCTACATCGCTACACTTGAATATGGTACTATGAGCGATTTATCATTCGCCGTTTGGGAATTTGGAATATTTATTTGTATACAAGTTTTTTACTGCGATTGCTCTATTATTTCAGATTTTCTTATCGCAAAGGTCACGATTGCCCTATCATTTCAGCTATTTATTAGCGGTTGCCCCATCATTTTGGCTTTATTTTCATTTCATTTATTTTACTCGCTGATTTTTATTGTGAGTTGCCCCATCATTTCGACTTTATTTTCATTTTTTTACTCGCTGATTTTTATTGCGAGTTGCCCCATCATTTCGGCTTTTATTTATTTACATATTGTTTTACACTCCCGGTTTAATGATTTAGGGGTCAACTGTTCCAGTTTAACGACGTGGTGGTCAGTTGTTCCCAATTTAACGACGTGGTGGTCGACTGTTCCCAGTTTAACGATGTGGAGGTCAAATGTGTTTGCTTAACCCAGCTCCTCGAACTTTGCTCTTGGCGATGCGTCTTGATGACCGTAACTTTGTGGCTTGCCGGTACATCCGAGGACTGTGAGGTTTTCCTAACCTTGTATTGGTTCTCCACCCAATCATTGAAAACATAGCAGTCTTCGATAGTATGACTCGCCAATCTATGATACGGGTAGTATATAGAATTGCCGGTCATATTCATTTCATGTGGGCTCTTTGAAATAGGCAGTTTCAGACCGTTGTTCAAGACGTCCTTAAATATTTTGCGGACTTCGTCCCTCCTTAAGGAGTATACTTTCTTCTTTCTCTCCATTATAGTAGGTGCCTTTCCTGAAGCTGGTCCTCAATGCCGATCAGTCTTTGGTTTGCCTGCTGTCCGATTACCCCATTCAGTGTACGTATCAAAGGGACTGGAGGATGATCGTGGGCGTTTTTCGCAAAGGTGTTCTGCTTTTGGGCTGAAGAGGGTATCGGTTGGCTATTTCAGAATATCAATCCCTGGCTCATGAACTAAATTTTGATTTTGCTACAATTGCAATCGAACGACTTGGGTCGCGAGATCTTCCACGACGTTTTCTATCTCTTCGACTTTGGAATGGACCTTGGCCAACTTCTCGTCACCGTCCTGAAGCTGCTTTTGGAGCCATTGGAATAATACTTTCTCTATAGTTCCGGGTATGAAAACAGGGTCATCCTTAACGCCTGAGCTTGATTCCGCAAGAACCATGGGATCTTTTGGCTTAATGGCCTGAGTGGGCTCTTCATCATTTAGACCGAGTAAACATTGGGTAGCGACAACCACGTCATTGTCATGGGTATGAGGCGTAGGAGGACTTGTTCTTTTGGGCTCCACCATGTAGATCGTATGGATTGTTTACCCGTTTACTGTCTCTTCATTGGTAATGTTGCTCGTTTGGCTTTTGGCTTGTTACCTTGATTCGCTCCTTTCCAAGAAGGGCAGACGATTGAGAGCAGCAGATTCCCAAAGGGATTCGATCTCGGTTTGTACGAAATTGGCGATCGCTGCTTGATTGTTTGCTAACATGCCTTTAGATGGTTCTATCTCTCCTGCCTTGTATTGCTTTTCGATCCAATCTTTGAAGACAAAGCAGTCTTCAATGGCATGACCTATCACTCTGTGATGGGGGCAATATTTGGAATCGTCGGTCATATTAGCTTCTTACGGTCTTTTTGATTCTGGCAAATATAGACCGTTTCTTAGGGCATCCTTGAATATCTTATGGATTTTATCCCTTCTGAAGGAATAGGCCCTATCCATCTTCTCTTTCAGAGGCGATTCTCCTCTCCCTCCCCACACTGGCCTCTGAGGCTGGTTGGCATTAGGCCCGTTTGTCCCTCGCCTACTTCAGTTAGCCGAAATGTTAAAAGATTTAGCACCGTCAAAATTTCCGCCTTTGCGATTATCGTCTTTTCAGTTTCTTCAGGATTTATTGCCATTGTGGGAATCCGAGGAAGATTCCTGCTTTGAGCGCTTCAACATTTGAACTTTCTTGGTCGGTTCTTAGAACGTCTTGAGACCTGCGGTGCATAGAAAAAGATTCATCCAGGTATCGAGATTTCCTATGAGGAGATTGACGGATTGGTCTTGTTCCAACGGTGGCTCACATTTGATGGAGAGATTGAGCCATCGGGTTATAAAATCCGTGCTTCTTTTGTTGTTCTTTGGCGTGGTCCTTATGAGGTCAGCAGTGGTGATCTTATCACTGACACTCATGAACCTTTGTCGAAACAGAGATTCAATTTGGACGAAAGTAGTAACGGAGCCATCTGTATGCTCGCGTACTAGTCAAAAGCGACATCAGTTAGGCTATTAACAAACTGGCAGAGGAGAAGCGCATCATTTCCCCCAGTATTCCCGCATGAGGCTTTGAAGTGGGTGATGTACTGATTCGCATTTCCCGTCCCATCAAATCTTTCGAATTTGGGGATGACATAGCTACCAGGAAACTCTACTAGATCATACCGAGTAGGATATAGTCTCCCTCTACTGCTGACATCTTTTTGCGCTCCGGTTTCGGCTACCAATGTTTTGACTTTGTTGGCGACCAAATCCATGATTTTATCTTGTGTTAGCGAGTTGCTATCATCGGTAGTCAAGACATTTCCCAAGATAGGCTACAGCCGACTTTCATGCGGCTCGCCCACTTTTGGATTTGAGGGAACAGGCGTTGGCTGCCTCGAGACATCGTTTCCCAGTTCATGAGCAGAGCCCTGCGCTTGATTGGGAGGCTGAGAAGCAACTTGAGTCGTGAGCTATACGACGACGTTTGTTAAGTCGTCAATCTTTGAGTAGAGCTTGGTCATCTCCTTATCTTTGTTTCTGAGCTGCTTCTGGAGCTCTTGGAGAAGTTTCTGCTCTGCGGTCTTGGGATGGAAGATTGGCTCTTCTTCGCTTTCCGAGCCCGACTCCTCATGAACCGAGGGACCTTTTTGCTTATCAGCCTCACTGGAAGGGTTTTCATTACCTTCCAAAGGAGGCTGGTCTTGGGAAGTGGCAGCCACATTCACACTAGATTGGATTTGAGATGTGGTGGCCCCGTCCTTGCACTTGCTATGCGTGCCCATTATGTAGACGTTGTGGACCATATATCCAGCCATCTCTTTATCTTTGGCGGCTGATTTTTCGGACCGTCGTCATGGCCCTTCCTCTTCTGGAAAGGATAAGCAACCGAAGATGGTTGGCTTGACTGGGTCTTTGGGTGGCGCTGTCTGGATCACAGTTTTCTTGACTTTTGCGGTCATGGCATTCTTCTGAACCAATTTCAGTGGTTCAAAAGAGTTAGCGAGCTTTACAGCCGATTCAGCTGTTGCGGGGTAACCCTATTCTTGGAACCTCATAAAGTTTAGCCTAGCAGGAGCTCTAGCCTTTCTGTTGGCTCTGTATTTGAGCCTTTTCTGTCTTAGCTTCTCGATTTTGAGGGCTTGGCGAGCATCCGTTATCCAGAAAGCCTTCATGAGTCGATTGACGGGGAGATTAGAGAAGATGCCCGATCGAGCAGTTTTCAGGGGCACCGCTGGAGGTTTCCCAAGACACCTTATTGCTTTATTGGTATTGATGGCCTTGCCCCCGGTTGGAGCAACGGAGAGTCGTTCGGAAACGGATTTTTGCTTAGGTTGAGGTGCCTCCGCGACCATGACATATGGCCTTTTTTCCTTTTTGAGGCTGGTTTATCTGTCACCAGGGCTTGAGGAGCAGGGATACCATTAGCTGGCACGAATAGAATAGAGCCAAATGGTAGCAGCGGCTCCTCCCACTGTCACCCGAAACTGGCCGAGAGGATCGTCCTGGCGTCCATCTTCATCGTGTAGGAGATGGGAGCTGTGTTGAGAGTTAAGCTTGTCCTTGGAGACATTTTTGCTGCGTCCGAAGATTGCAATTGGAAACTGTTAACCTACACAAAGAAGCATGATTTTAGTATAGCCAATCGATGTATATGTTGATTGAGTTCTCATGAATATTTAACCCGAAATATAGGAGGAGAGAAAACGGCGCATCGGGCGTGCCAGAATCTGCAGGGTGTTTTTCGTCACCCTATTGAGATGGGAATACACGTCGCTTGTTAGGCCTATACAGATTCCCCCTGCTTAGGGTAAGCTAAGGTTTATTGATTGTGTGGATCTGAATCTCCGGCAACCGCAGACTAAGCTGCCGTTAATTACCCCTCTCTTTTGGAGCGAGGGAACCTCCGATAGACGGGTCAAACGGAGCATGCGAACTCAATATGTAGTGTGCATGTATTGTGTTTTGAAGGGGACTTGAACGTATCGAGGGCCTCGCAGAGTTTACGGGGGTCCCGTTGCCCGGATAGCAGGCTGGGGGTCAAGGGGGTTAGCAGCCCCTTGCGGGGTGCGGGACAGCACCCCGTTAGAATTTTATTTTAATGAGAGAGATATTTTTAGTGGGGAATGTTTGGAAAAAGGAGGGGTGAAGAGCGTCCTAAGGACGCGTGAGATGGCACATGGGCGCTGGGCGCCCGTGGGTCACGTGCGAGGCGCATAGGCACTGGGAGCCCGCGGGTCACGTGCGAGGCGCGTGGGCGCTTGGCGCCCGCGGGTCACGTGCGAGGTGTGTGGGCGCTCGGCGCCGGCCCCTCAAGCGCCCGGCATATGGGCGTTGGACGCCTGCGGGTCACATATGGAGCGCGTGGACACCGGCGCCTCACGCACCTGGAGCGTGAGCGCGGGTCGCCGGCGCCTCAAGCACCCGGCGTGTGAGTGCAGGGCGCCAACGGGTCACACGGACGGCATGCGACCGCTGGACGCCAGTGGGTCACGCACGTGGCACACGACCACTGGAAACACCAACGGAAGAAGGGGCTAAGCCCTTGGGTTTGGAGTTGAACTCTTAAACAGGAATTAGGCGTAGATTTGGAGTTAAACTCCAAAAATTTGGATTTGGAGTTAAATTCCTAAAAGATTTGGATTAGGCATTAAACTCCTTTGAGGATCCAGGTCTTGGAGTTGGACTCCTCAAGCATCTTCGGAGATGATCAAAGAGGACACGTTTCTTCTCCTTTGAGCCTTGAATCTTCTCTTGAGCCTTGGATCTTCCCAAAATGGGATTTTTGGAGATGGGTCTCGTTCTTCCTCCTCTCTGTTAGCTGGATCTTGGAGAAAAGGGGGGTGAGACTTTAAAATCTCCCCTTTTAGAGATTTGATGGGAGATCCGAGCTCCCTTTCAAGGGTTTTATGGTGAAAACTATTTCTTTTTGGAAAAGGAAGAGCTAAATTCTCGATTTAATTCAAAAAAAAGAAGTAGGTTTAAAACCTTGAGGAAGGAGAAGGAGGCACAGAACCCTAATTTTTGAAGGGAATGAAATTATCCTTTCATTTCATTATCATGTTGTCTTATATAGGCTTACAAGTTTATACACAACCCCTTGGGCTTTACAAAATGGCATTTCTCCCATCTCATGCCTCATGTGCTTACTTTTTTTTACACATGAGCTGGGCTTTACAAAAATTTGGTTTTTTGCACATTTATTTTACATTCATGCATGAAAATTACATCAAACTTATTTACTACATAATTTTCTTCTTGGCATGGGAGAGGCCGGCCTCTTCATGTTCGGGTCCGACTTACGCATAAGCCCACTAGACCGGCGCTTGGTCCCACTTGATTTGTAATAGACTTTGACTTTGACTTGGTCAACAAGGGTGTAATTTTTTACCCCAACAGAGTCTAAGCTTATGATAGAGTCGATGTGTCAAGTCGACTTTATAATGGAAAAAGGAAGATGACGTATGGAACTTCTAGATGAACTATCTGATAAAACTATACAATGGGAGAGTACTAGTGAGAGAGGTACGACCACATTTGGGGGAAGGATACACGCAATTGAAGCTACAATTGGAATGCAATCCAAGTTGGCAGCAATAAAAAAATCAATAGAAAAGCTATCAACTACAACCGTCCCCGTCCAACAAGTTAGCAAACCCTCTCCTTACTTAAACTATCAAGACACTTTCCATATTTCCGAAAAATATCCCCTTGTGTGCGGTCCTTTAGGTCAAGAAACCGCAAATGCTGCATATCAACAATATAATAATAATTCGTATTCTTAAATATAAAACCCAGGTTGGAGAAACCACCCAAATTTATAATGGAATTAAGGAAACAACAGTCAACAATTCCAAAGACAAGGTTCCCCAGCCAACCTAACCCAACCCAAAACACAACAAGGGTATGAGGAAGAGAATACTAAACTTAATAAGGTTGAAAAGAAGCTGGAAAATATTGAAAAGCAAATTGGCCAGCTAGTTGCAGTATTGAAAGGACGAGAGATGGGCACCTTACCTAGCCAACTTGTAATAAATCCAAAAAATACACGTATAAATCTTACTCAAATAAATACTATAACCACTTTGAGGTCGAGAAAATAGGTTGATAACCAGGTTAAGATGCCCAATAATTCTGAAGCGATCCCGCCTGATGAGGACCAGCAGACTCCCAATCCACTTGCACAGCCGGCATCCACTTCCATACCCGATCCTACAAACCAACCATCTTATATTAATAACACTCTTGGGGGTACAGCACTATATCCAAACCGTTTAAAAGCCAAGTATGATGCTAAAGTAGCAAAGATGATGGAGACGTTTAAACAAGTCAAGGTCAACATCTCTCTACAAGATGCAATTGACCAAATTCCATCCTATGCTAAATTTCTTAAAGACCTTTGCACTAAAAAGAGACAAACATATGTGCCTAAGAAGATTTTTCTAGCCGGTAATATTATTGACGTCCTACGTAATGTATTGCTCAAAAATTATAAGGACCCCGGTTGTCCTACAATTCCATGCATTATCGGAAGTAAAGTCATTAATAGAGATTTACTTGACCAAGACGCTAGTGTGAACCTTCTTCCTTTTTGGTCTATGAACAGTTAGGGATATGTGAGTTTAAACCAGCAAAATTCAGTTTACAGTTGGCAGATCATTCCATTAAGAAGCTAAAGGAAGATATTAAGGATGTGTTAACCAAAGTAGGCTAATTTATATTCCATGTAGATTTCATCGTTTTAAAAACACAATCTATCTTTAACCCTAAAAATCAAATTCCGGTAATCTTAGAACGACCATTCCTAGCTATCGCTAACACTTTGATTAACTGTTGCAATGGTTCAATAAAAATTTCATTTGGAAAGATGATAGTTGATATAAATATTTTGAATCTAGGAAGCCAACTTAGCAATTCTTATGACTTATCTTAGATATCAATGCTTTATTTGAATTGTCTAATGAGGAAACAAGTGACGATGATGAGTGTTTATTTGATTTTAAGGACCGCGATTCTTCATTTGATGGTACATATGATCAACTTATTGTTACTTCTCATAATCTTCATGATGAACTTAATATGGTAATTTCTCGAAATAGTTTCCTTGAAAATAAAATTTGGTTGTTAGAAAAGGAGAAAAAGGAATTGATTTCGTTGAATGAATTTTTGAAAAGCGATTAAGAGAATTTAATCTTGTCTCGTAATTCTTTGAGGGAAGAAAATAATTGTTTGATTGAAATTTATACCTTTGAAATTGATATTTTAAAATCTTTTAGTTCACAAGAAGTTTTAAGAAATGATGTTTTGATTGATAGATTAGAAAAAGAGAAAAATGATTTTCTGGCACAAATTGATCAATTCGAGAAGGAGAAAATTGAGTTTCTTTCAAAAATTGATATTCAATAAAAACTATTGATACTAAAAACACTAAAAATGAAAATTTGATTTTCTCATGTGATGTTTTGAGAAATGATCATGAAAATTTGATTTCAACTTTTAAAGCCGAAATTGATTCTTTAAAATTTTCCTGTATTTCTCAAAGAAAGTTGATCGAGAAAATTGTTTTGCTCAAGAAACAAAATAATGATTTAACAGTTACTTTTGAAAAGTTTTCAAAAAGAAAGGAAACGATTGATCATTTACCAAGCAAAGAGAAAAAAATTTAAATAAAGGAGTTAATTATCTTAAAACTTCAAATATTCAAAAATGCCCTTCATCTAAATTTGTCAACCACTATTCTAATCATAAATCTAGTTTCATTGGTATATCTAATCAGACTTGTCACTATTGTGGTGCACATGGTCACTTTATATATTCTTGTGAGTTAAAAAGAAATATATGTTTATATACCAATTTGAAATTGGTCCCCAAAACTAATCCCCATAAACCCAAGTTAGTTTGGATACCAAATGCACACCCACATTTTCTTTTACATATTGAGAATTTGAAACCAGAAAAATTTTAACAAAGGTAAGCACAACTATGCGGGTGTAATAAGGTATGTAGTCTAACACAATAAGGAAATTGTTAGAAATAAGTGTAGGGGTGGTTTTGTACATAGTTTTTTATTTTATTTTTAGTCTCTTAAAAATAGGGGGAAATTAGAAAATTTTGAAAATAGAAATGAAAACGTGAAAAATGTATATAAAAGAGAGAGAGATTTTAAGAAAAAGATATCGTTAAATGGATCTAGTAATAAGTTGTCATGAGACTGTTCCCAAAAGGCTAGTATCGTGAAGGAGTTAATAGGTTTGAGAAGATATAAGTGGAGCCTATTTTTGAGTCCAAACATTTGAACGTTGATATCCTACTATACGCACATGCACACATCTTGAAGTTTGAGATAGTAAAAGAGACATGTCATGCTCTTGTCTGTAATGCCCTAATACAAAAAAAGGAAAAAAATTGTGAACACTGTCTTGCAATTATCAAGGCAGCATAAAAAAAATTCAGCAAAGATGCTTTATCACCTAGTGACTTAGACCAACTAGTTTGGGATCATTTACTGTGCTTTAGGTGTTGCAAGATTAGGATACTATTATTTACGCTCAATATGTGATTACATTTGGTAATCGGTTGGTTAGTGCCTCACAAAGCATTGACGGTTGCATGAAAAATGTGGGAATAAATCCATCAATTTGATCCGCCAATTAAAAAGTAATAGGGAGCTAAGGGCAAGAGTATGATAGCTTGAATTGAATTCTCCGAGTGTAGGGATGATTTTACACACACGTAGGGGTATATGATCATATTTGGAAGTAAGATGTATAGGAAAGATTGGAAGAATGATAAGGAAGTAATTTTCTGTATAGATCAAAGTCTATTAAGGCATGGTTCATGATTATAGAAGATCTAGTGAAGTTTAAACTCTTGTTTTTCATATTTTTCTTATCTATTCATATCTTTATATATAGTTTTCTTTTCTTATTTTTTTCCTCTATTTTCTTTAGTTTTTATAGATTTTGTGGGTATTGTCCGCTGGAAACCCTCAGAAGACAACACCCGTCCTACTAGGACCGCCTACACGTTTAAATGCTTGTTGCATACGCTTAATGCAATCGCACACCCACGAAAGGTGTATAGGAATAAGAGTAGGATTTAACTAGATTGTAGTTTATTTTAGTTTAGAGTTTGAAACCCTAGATTTGCTTGAGGACTAGCAAAAGATAAGTTTGGGAGTATTTAATTGGTGTAATTTATTTCACATTTTTCTAATTTATTTATTATTTTATTGTCATAATTTATGTTGTTCCAGGTATTTTTTGTGAATTATTACAGATAATAGGGTTTGGATAAAAAAAGACGGAAAATTGCCCTAAAAGATGGATTACGTATGTGCAATATGGACTACATGAAATTATATCAAAATCAAGGAGATAATAAAAAAATAACAGAAGATCACGTACGTGCGATGGAAATCAAATTGGAGATATATAGAAAATTCGAGATCCAATTAGAAGATTTGAAACAAAGTTTGGAGATCTCGAAATTAAAAAAAAATTGAAAAAAATCCAAAATATCCCAGGTTTCAAAATTTTGACCGAAATGCCCATTCTAGAAGATTCAACCGGTTTTTGGTGGAGATTTGAGTTGTGATTTTAGAGTAGTTTTTTTATTCTCTGTTTATTTGTAAAGTTTTTTCCAAGTCTCATAAAAGACTATATAAACACTTGTATAGCATTAGGATTTCATCTCTCTCTCTTGATAATTTCTTTTGAGAGATCAACTCCATTGTAAGTTCTTTCATTATGAATAAATTTTTGCATTTTAATATGATGTGTAAGTAATTTTCTTTTCTAGGTTTTTGTGTTTATTTACTCTATTTAGTTGGATGTATTATTGCTTTCTTTTCTTGTACTTAAATATTAATCTCTTATTATTTAAATTCTTCTCACTCATTTTATCATCTAAAAAGCTAATCTTTTTAATGATAATTGACGCCTAAAAAGAAGATTATGGGAAGATGATAATACCAAGAAACTTATAAGGTTAAATGATAGGTTGACACCCTGAAGATCTAATGAGAGAAGGTAAGAGACAAGTTTAATTAAAAGAAATTAAAAATAGGTAGTTAATAGTGATTTAGGTTATTCGATAAGATGATAGAAGTAAATTGATCATCTACCGCTATTAATCGAAGATTAAACGTAGATTATTTTTAATTAACTAGAAAAAGTGTTCTAATATGGTATCTAAATGATATTTTTATAATTGATAGATTAACTTTAATAACATTAAATTAACCCATGCTTTTATAGGATAAATAGAAAATATATTAAATATAGATCTAGAAAAGAAGTAACATCTTTTAAACCAACCAATAGAGATAAATAAATACAAAACCCTATATTCTTCTATACTTATAAAAAAAACCAGTTTTTAATTGCACTTTTAAAAAAAATTCTAACTCTTTAACTTAGTTTAAAAGTAGTTAACACTCCTTTCTATGGATCGACCCTAAAGTATTACGATTACACCACCATATACTTGCGGTTAAAATTGGAGGCTAATAAAATCCTTATCAAGAAGTCGCGTTTAAATTCATCTCTGACAAAGCCTATTAACTATATGAGTGCATCGTGAAGAAGAAGATCACGACCGGCGCCTTCGTTCGATTAAATGAGATAAAAAAAATTTACATCTCACACCACTTCTTCAACACCAAGGTTGGATAAATTTTCTTACACTAGATTTTCCTACTCATACAAATTTTGTCTACATTTTCTATATCAATCTAGTCAGTAATCAAGACAATACCACCATTCTCAAAACTAAGCTTTAAAACCAATCCATCATTACCTCACCCTCTTCTCTTACTAGGATTCTTCGAATTCCAAATGGGGGTGTTGACATCTATAACAAAGTTTGTCTAACATTATCCATCAAATGTGACCAAGGAGGATGCCTCTAGGATCCTTCATACATCCTTCATGGTAATGACTATCCTAATTTGTACAATGATCCATACACCCAAACCCTTCTTCCTCAAGCTCGAGTATTGGCCTATTTACTAGATAATACTATTTATCCTAAGATGGGTGGTAGAGATCGCATCACCCTTATAAACAAATTGTTGACCTATTGTGTGTTAGCCCGTATTAGCCCGCATTAAAGTGAATCTTCTCTTGATTCTTATCAATACTATTTGGAATCTATCAACAAGCACTTTGAATCTTTACTATAGAAAAGTGATCGCCAAAATCATTGAAGATGCTGGTATTGATCCCAATATTGACACCTCAATCCAACGTGAAGACAAACATTTCGGTCTTTATAACATCTGTCTCATGTCTTTAGATAGTCCACCTGCCCAAGAACAATCTCCACCACATCAATCTCCACCACATCCTCATCCCGAACCTCAACTCCAACAACCTTACCCTTTCAACTATCAAGATCTTGAAAACCGCATGTTTGAGCACATGAACAAACTGCATCTTCAAACCCGTAATTTGATCAATACGGGATTCGATGAAACCAATGCTCGATTTGACTGTCATATGGAATATCTCTATAGTCAGTCCAGCTACCCTCCACCGCCACATTTTCACGATCAAGGTCCAATGGATTAGGAATAACAGCCTCCTCTTCTGTCTGATGACGACATGTAGTTATTCGTTATTAGTTTTTAAGGTGTTATGTAATATTTCAGACTTATATAGTTGTTTGGTACTTGATTGTGTGTTTGCTTGAGAACGTGATGCTTAGTAGTATTTGTTTGAGTTTTATTAGTATTCCATGTCTATTAGTGCTTATTATGTTCATTATTTACTATTCACTTGCTACCTATTTTTTATATATTCTTTCTACATGCTAAAAACTATTTGATATTTCCAAAAGAAGGGATAATTAATATGCAATATTCATGGGGAGTATTTGAATAAGTAATATCTTTTTGAAACTATATGTATCTTCAATTTTATTAATTAAGTTTTTTAAAATATCAAAAAGGGGGAAATTGTTGACCCATGAGTCTCATTCTCTTTAATTTTGATTATTTTACAAAAAACGTATTTTAAAGATATCAAATGTTACTAACTATGCCAGATAAGTTAAAGTGCTAAGGTAATGGAATTATTCAAGCAAGAGAACAATCAACAATGCAACTAGCATCTCAACAGTAATATCAAAAGACTCTGAAAATCAACGAACAGTTCAAAGGAAATAACGAAGAAGTCGAACAACAGACATATTGAAGATTTTTTATTTTCTTTGAATTTAGAGTCGATCTCAATGGTTTGAATAGCTTTATAATCTTAATTTTCCGTATTAGATATCTATTTACTTAAAAGGGATATCTAGATTCTCAATTTAAGTTTCAAACATCATCCTTCCTTTATAAAAATATCAGAAATATCAGTATAGACGTCCTTGGAGACGTCTGCGCCTGATATATCGGACTATAGACGTCCCTATAGTGGGGATTAACCATAGAATTGGTGAATTCTTGAGCCAGTGCCTTAAGTAGGGATTAACCATAGATAGTGAATTCTCTAGCCAGTGCCTTAAGTGGGGATTAACCATAGAATTGGTGAACCCTAGTAAACAAATCTCTGTGTCATTTACTTTCTATGCTTTCTGTGGTGTAAAAATTTTATTACTATTAGACTCTTATTTATATTCCGCTGCAAAAATTTTAAATTACCACAAACACACAGTGTTTTCCATAAACCCTTATTCACCCCTATAAGGCTATTTTCAGAGGCAAGTATCTGAATACTTGCTCTAATATGCTAGTACGTCAAGATGAGATCTTGAAATATATTATTACATTAGTTGATATAAGTCGACATTAAATCTAAAAGATATCTTTTTACGATGAACTGGATTAAATCCAAGTTGGATATAAGATGCACTGTTGAACACTAAAATACCACCTTTAACGTTAACTAGTTAACACAATGCAATCTAGAGGAATTGATGTTATTACATTCGTTTTCATTCATATATTTGGATCAAATAATAGAAACCCTTCTGATCATTTCAGAATTTTCTCTGTAGAGACGTCTGCTGCCAGAGTACAGTCATTTTTGAAACATATTTTCAGAAACATAATTAAATTACAGATGCCTGCTAGTAAGGACCGGACGTCCTTGTTGTCTTTTCCAGAAAACATAAATGAACTGGAGAACCCCAAACGTATGCCATACACATAAGTAAGAACCAGACATCTGCTACAGACATCTGGTGTATAAAACATTATGGACTAGATGTCTGCCATGGACGTCTGGAGTAGAAAATGTTGTGTACCAGACGTCTGCCATAGACGTCTGCTATATATATATAATGGAATAAAAATGTCTGATACATGAATCCAATACTGATATTGCTATTGATTTGATTTGTTTATTGCCATTCATTGATCATTATATTCCTGATAATGCTAGTAAATTAATTGTTTACCTGTACCTATGCTTGAACATATTCATTAGTTATCATGTCAGAATATACGTGCAATGTAATCATTACCCAATACCAATGAATTCATGATACTACTTGACTTGAATTGATTGACTGGACTTTACCGAGTTTAACATGACTTGTTACATGCTTGTTCTAGAGTTGGCATTAGGTAAAGATTAGATTGATACTTGACATGAAACGTAAAACCGAGGAAAATGGGAAATCACGAAATGGAACCTAAATCGTAGCTCGAGAGGATTTAAATTTTAGAGACTGATCGATCGAGAGAAACCTTCACGTTTTAGAATGATGATGCTGATATCATTCGTCCATAATTGATAGTGTAGGATTTAGTGCCTAGTGGCATGTCTTGGGATTCATCCCCGAGGGTCTTTCACTATGGTCGCAGGCACGCACAACAAACTATTGAGTTACGAAGAAAATTTCATTTACTGATTTCAAATATGATTAGGATAGACAGCTATTAGTGACATTGACACTTAGGTTCCATATGTTATGATTGATACATTATGATTAACTTATACATTATATGCTATTGTTCATTTCTTTGCTCACATGTCATCAGTTTCCATTATAGCTATATATATTACATCACATTTTCGGCTGTTGTTATTATTATTATTATTATTATTATTATTATTATTATTATTATTATTATTATATATTCGACGCTCTGACGTCTGGGTTTTGCATGGCCTAGATTCTTTGACCATAGAACCACAGGACCAGGAGTATTGCGAGAAGGTAGCCGAGCTGTGAGGCCGATCTTCTTTTACCTAGTTATTAGTTTTTTTTTATTTATTCCAGAACTGAACTTAGAATTCTTTGTGAGCCCATAAGAGAATAGAATTTGTGTACCTTTCTATTTTATTATTTGGATCAGTTTGCACTTGACTATTCTTTTATTCCATCTTTTGATTTCTATTATTGTTATTGTTGTGGCATTGGACATGTATTAGAATTATGTATAATTTCTGTATCACTTGATTGCTGCAAGAAGTCTTAATGTGACTATGGAAGGATGATTCCTTACCATAGGTAGTATGGCTGGCCGAGTTACGTTCCCATATTTATGTATTTTGGGAAGCAGGGCATGACAAGATTTCGTTAGTATCAGAGCCTAGGGTTAGGTAAGTTGGGTTTGAGTTCAATTTGTAGTTGGGTATCAGACTCAATTCATTGACCTTAAATCCCTTGAACTTTAGGAATATATCCTGCCATATTTACAGCTTATCATTAAAATTCTTGAATCCTTGTTTCTATTTGATCTTTTTTCGTTACTAGCCTCATCTTTCGTCCTTAACTTTAGACTCATGGCGAGAAGAGCTCAACCCGCTCCACCTACTGACAATGTCGTGCTCCTTGGTGTCATGCACGGAATGCTGGAGAATCAACAATGCCAGGAGAATTTGATCCAGCAGCATGCTGAGGCATTTCAAGAAGGCTTGAGCATGGCCCAAAAGACTGTTACCACTGCTATTAAAAGGGCGGTAGGTCCCAGGCATGGTCCATGCGAGGGTACTGTTGCTAAATTCCGGACGCTTAACCCAGCAACTTTCACGGGAATAGAGGACCCGCTTCAGGCCGAGCAGTGGCTCGTAGATACGGAGAACCTTTTGATCGCTGCCCAGATCCTGATGAGAAGAGAGTGGATGTGTTACACATTCAGCAGGTGGATTATGCTCATGAGTGGTGGCTCATTGAAGAGATTCGTTTGACGAAGCCAATCAATTGAGTGAATTTTACCCAGAGTTTCTTGGAGAAGTTTTCCTGCAATCTACTAAAGAGGAGATGAAAGAAAATTTTATCGGTTTAAGGCAGAATGGCGGGTCAGTGGATGTGCACGCAGCTAAGTGGACTCGACTTAGTCGATCCGCAGGACCTTTAGTACCTAGCGAGGCAAACAGAGCAAGGCATTTCCTGCGGAGTCTTGATGTGGAAATGCAGAGGCATCTTACTTCCTTGGGGTTGACTACCTTCTCTCAGGTGCTTTCGGCGGCTAGAGAGCAGCAAAGACTTACAGACAAGGAGAAGGGTACTCATCAGCAAGATGTTCTAGCATGTATGGTGTTTCCAGTGCCAACTGGAGTTCCAGTGCATGGGGATATTCCTGTTCGGAGATAGGGAGTTGTTTCTATGAAGCGTCCTTTTGTTCCAGTTCCAGCACAGAAGAAGGTAGTGGTATGTATCTATTTCCAAGGGCTAGGCCACATTCGGAGGGAGTGTTGGAGAGCTAACGGAAAGTGCTTGGTTAGTGGAGCTACTGATCACCAGATCAACACCTGTCCATCGAGGATTCGTTTAAGAGAATGTTTGGAAAGCACCGCATAAACAAGCTTATGAGCAGAAGCAGATTACACAAGAGGCAAATCATGGACATGCTTTCACCCTAACGGCCGAAAAGGCGGAGGCTTCTGAGGATGCGGTTTCAAGTACTCTCCTTATTTGTACTTTCCCGGCATTGGATTTATTTGATTTCTGGGCATCCCACTGCTTTATATCTTCCAAGTTTGTTAGTACACACTCTATTCTACTTGAGGTTTTATTTATTAGTTTGGACATACACACCGGGAACGGGAAGATTGTTTCTAGCAGGGAATGTAAGGAGTGTCCCATCGTAGTCTGTGGCCGGGAGTTATTTGCGGATTTCTTAGTGATTGAAACCGGCAGCTACGATGTAGTTTTGTGTATGGATTTCCTTGGTACCTTTCATGCCCAAATAGATTGTAGAGCGAAGAAGATGACCTTTTGGATTCCTAGACATTCGGAATTTGAATTCCTAGGTGGCAGCAGATCCGTCGGGCCAGTTGACTTTAGGGCTAAGCCGACCAGTGCAGTCTTATCGTCCATAGAGGTGGACAAAGAAGAAGCATCGTTAGTAGTTCATGAGTGTCAGGTCAGACGCGCTTGGCGCGTATGCGCAGCGCAAGTGGAACTGATTGGACAACAAAAAATTTCCTAGCGCGGTCGACCGTATGCCAAGAAATTTTCCAAACACAAGTCTAGCAAAACAAAAATCATAGAAAGAGTATAGAAGGTGCTGCAACCTTTGTAGCATGTCCGGCCGATCCTGGAAAACCCCGTATAGACTCCGTGAGCTCCCAGACGCGTCGGAACGCTAACAGCCTCGCCGTAGATGATTCCCGTTGAATGTGGATTGCTCGAACTCCAACTCCGTTACCGGTTAGAGAAACTTCCTCCAGAAGTTTGCTATGCGTAGAAGAAGGCGATGTGAATACTGGGTACTCTATCTTTTTCTTACTTACTCACCATGGCAACATTTGCTATTGGTCAAGAGATCAAGAGCTCTTCATAAGAGGAAGAAGAAGATGTATTTGGATGGATGAAAAATGAATTGAATTAATTTTCACCCTTTTTCAACCATGTCATAATGTTATGACACATAACACTTTCCCACTCTTTCTCTCATGTATGTCTCACACACACAAGAGAGAGGGTGGGCCCCACCACTATGTTACATATAATAAATAATATAATGTATATATACATATTAATGAATATATAAAGATATATATATATATATATTTACATATACATATATATGTATATTTATTTATACATAATACAAAAGAGTGGGAATATATATATATATATATATATATATATATTAAATAAGTATTTGTATGTGTATCCCATACACATACACATCATGTATCACATACACGAAATGCCATCAATATCTTCTCAGTATCACATACTGTAGAGAGTGCGCGTATCATATACACTATACTAGAAACCGCATCATAAACACGGTTATCAAGTCAACACATGAATTGATATTCCTGCTTTTAAACCGGCTAGCACAACAGTCGTCCGATTAAACGTGCATATCCAATATACATATTTAATCGAACTCATGCACGTATCCCAAAACGCATGTCATATCGCGTTTTTCCTGGGCAGGCACTTTCGTTGCGAGACTCTAAAGACCTGTCAATACACTGGCAGTAGGTTATACAGGATCGCATCCGATCGAATCTGAAACACTTTCAGATTTAACCCCCTTTCAGGTTACCTCACAAGCTCGTCGGTAGCACTAGCTGTACGTAACGGCTACTCAGGTATGAGCAAGATAAAGGCAGGTAGACGAGCGAACTCATCCGGACCTGACAAAGTCTATAAGTGATAGTCACCGTACAGTTTGGTCTTTTCATTAAAGAGTATCGCATACCGAGTCTGCGGGTAGAATCTGTCAGACCTCCAATAACCCGATAATTCATGCTGACAGAGGACTCATAACCAAAGAGATACAACTGGTAACAATTACCAGTTTATCTCTACTGTCGTGACCACGGACTTCTAGTTATAGTCGTGTCCTGCACAGCATGATATCGACTCCCACTATCGGGAGTGACGAATTCCTTCGACCGCTTACTGCCTTTATGTGCTTCAGGACTATACCCAACTAAAACATGTTTGCACGACTCAGTAGAGCCGTGGTAGGGTAGTAATCTAAGTACAGCGGGAGCACACATGACACTGTGGAGATCTCCGGTCTAGAAACTACCTTGTACTCATGTCTGTAGAGAACTGCTATCTGACATTGTTATAGTACCAACTAGGAGTTCTCAGCAAGTCCGTCCAGTGTAACTCATCCAATGAGCACATGTATAACTCATCGGTGTCAAAAAACAATGGCTATGGGATCAGCCATCGCCCCGTACATGGTCATGAAGCGTATACACTAATCTAATCTGGAGTACCAATGCTCAGTCTCGATACTCCTACGACTAGGGATATTTAAAGATGTGCTTATAAACTATTAGGCCCTACTAGTATGATCCCTATCATAATCCTGGTAGTCAAGCAAAGATCATATAGGCTTTATCTCATGTGTTAGCGATACGTGATAACTAGTAACACATATACACATGACATAAAGTCAAACCAGATAGCATACTATCGTCTCGAATAAGATTGTTCAATGTATAGATCTTCATGAATTCAACAATTGCATTGCTATAATTATGATAATTGTCTTGAGGGCACCTATATCCAACAGTCTCTCGCTTGCACTCAAGACCAATCATTGCGGTATCGCATGCATACATCTTATGTGCTACTGCATACCCAACTTCTGTACTAACAGTTTCGCAAACTGTATTCGAGAAATAGCCTCAGTGAGTGGATCCGCTATAATGTTTCTAAGAATATCTCTTTGAATCTCAACTTCACAAAGATCAACTATCTCCCGAAATGAGCGATACCTGCCTTAGAATTTTGTTTGCATAGCTGATGGGACCTTGTTCATAAATGAACGAATTTATCAAAACAAAAACTCAGGATGTATCCTCTGTTGATCCATAAGCAGCATTTAGCGTTTTGACTACCTCAATATCCAGCTTGGAACTCTTCCAAAATACTGTTCCTCAAAAGTGGGTAAACTAATAACTAGTGATAGATACTCTGTCATCCTTGTCACCTCGGAAGCAGGAATCGGTAATCGCCTCATGAGGAGGCAGCAATTACCATACACCAAGAACATATCATATGTTCTTCACTTCCTCCTATGTCTCTCCAAGATTGGACTAATATCTGCTTACTACACCAAGTGTAAAAGCATCATCTGGTCTGGTATATAACATCGCATGATTTACCTCACCGTCGAAGCATGTCAAATGCCACTCATGCGAGTCTCTCTCTTCATCAGTCCCGAAAGACATCATTTTACAGAGAGTGACCCTATTACATGCGGGTACATTACCACACTAGGAGTCCTCCATTCTAAACTACTTTAGAATGGTGTCAAGATACCTCAATTAGGACAATGCCATACTTGATCTAACCCTTTAGACCGAGTCACCAGATTCAATGATGTATATATAATCCATAAAGGAGAAACAAATGTGACAACCAATGATTGACCAAATCATAGTATAGGAACACCACTTCCTATCAAGAATATGACATCCACATAATTATGAGGAACCTGACACTACTCTCTACAGCTTTCTTACAAATACCAGGTTCATCTCTAATTTTGATGAAGTCAGACTCTTTGACTGCAACATCAAAATAGAAGATCCTTCTCCGATATGTCTACTTTAATCTACAAATAGACTTAAGCAACTTGCACACTATCCGTTGCTCCTGCTAACTAAGACAATTCTCTGGTAGAGTCATATACACATAGACTTCTAAATCCAATTTAGAAAAATGTTATATTCACCCTCATACCAAATGTCATAGTCATGAAAGACAACATTGGCAAATTATATCTGTATGGACTTCTGCACAGACACTGAAGTAACAATATTATCATAATCCACATCGGCTATTTGATGAATACATATATACTACAAGTCTAGCCATATAAGGTTCATACCATTCCATTTGCATTGATCTAGAAAGATCTGCTTGCTCCTTATGGGTTATACCCTTTTTAGGAGCACACAACAAAGTATATAATTTGTTGTGGTGCATGGAGTCCAACTTGGATAACTTGGTATTTAGCCATTAGTAAGAAGTCGCCACTTCCTATGGCCTGCAGATAACTAGTAGGGTCATCATCACATGACGCAGGCCTCTAAGTCACCGTCTACGAGAAAACCGAAGAATCTCTCGGGTGGCTGAGGTCACCTACTAAACCTGCGGAGTAGCTATGGTCTGTCAGAGTCAATTGAATCATTAGGTTCTACTAAACTTTCAATAACCGTTTGCAGTTTTAAAATCACTTCCAGTTCTACCATACTCCCACTAATTTCTTTTGCAAGAAATTCCTTTATCAAGGAGATGGCGAGTCAAGAACAAAACACTTTTGATCTTGGAAATGATAGAAGCAATCCCTCGCGAAAACTTGGGATAACCCACAAACTGCTATTACTAAGACGTGCCTCAAGTTTTTCTGGATTATGTTTTTAAGAACAAACCGGATAACACAACTTCTTAACAACCTTAAGGTGAACACTAAGCACTGGTTTAGGTGGAACCAATATCAATTGCTATGCATCTATTTCTAGTGCATCCCCTAAATTGAAAAAGAGATTCAGCATTACTCGTCATGGAGCACACCCATGGATGGGCAATCTGAGAGAGAATCACATTCTCAATACGGAATACCTGGTACCAACCCCATGTCCGTATAGACGTCAGATAACATACATCAAATGCATAAGTCCCTAATCTTCACTAACTCAATTTCCTATGTGCTGTTAATTGAAAAACATTCTTTTGGTTAATAGGAGCCAAAAGTTTGCAAAACCTGATGATTTTCCTCAATAACAAAAATTGCTATGTAAATCGATATTTAGGATAAAATCATCCATTCTCAATTCTCTGCTCCATCTCAACATCCGTAACGCCCTACAGATATGTGGATTCTAATCCGGTATCTATATATCCAGGAGTTAGAGTTTATTGAGAACAGTTTTTCAAAACACAAACACACATGATATCCGAAACATCAAAATGTTTCAACGGGGTTAGTCAGGTATTCATAATATTGCCTTTTTCGTTGTCCAGGCTTATGACAGTAGTCGCAATTTTCTTTTCTCACTTCAACCCCTATTGATGTCTCTCCATATTACCTTTCTATATACCGAACTTATGCTAGTTAGTTTCCTTCTTTCCATTCCTTTAGGACCAGTTTCGGGATTGGAAGAAGATTATCCAATAAGTGTAACTGGTATACACTCTTTATATATAAGGAGCTCTCAAATTTCAGATAAGGTAGAAGGGAGAGACAAATGAACAATTCATCTACTCCAGAATCAATGGCCATCCTCGAACTGAAATAATTTCATCGAGTTCATATCTAACCATACGATAGCCTTCCAAGTAATATGGATCTCTGTACCGAATACAGAGGGTTCTGGAGTTAGCAAAAGGAAAAGTAGGATAGATAAGGATATGTACGACTAGGTCGTTAATTAGGGCAATCCAGACATTCCAAAGCAATAAGTTTGTAAAAAGGTTGGTCAACGAGGTTAATGAGTCTTAGTTTAAGGTGAGTCAAGGATCATTGTAAGAGAGAGAAAAAAGAAACACTCAGCATGCACTCTGACCTAGATTAGATTGGTATATTTATTTAATCAGGATGACTCCCACTATTCCATCGAATTCTCCTTTAAAATGAGAACTAGTCAGAATTTCGTATAGAAAATCTTCCGGAAGTAACTATTACTCACGGTAGGAATCGGGATCTAAACTATCATGGTGTGGTAATCTTGACAAATGATCAACAAATTACCACACTCCATAGAAGATACGCAATCCCATTGCAAGTTTCAACACTTAAAACTCCCGATAAGGTCTTTGCCCCTGGGACCTTGACGAATACTCAACAAATCAAAGGGTCCTGATCAGTCATAATTATTGCACATTTTTACGGTCATTTTCCCTATTATTATTAATTACTAAAGATATTATTTATAATTTAAGAACATATGTGGGTTTTTTTGTAAAATTATTTTGTCATATGTTTCTTAATTTATAATTAATATAATTATGGAAATATATGCATATCATATTTAAATAAAATATACATGAGATTCTTAATTATTAAAATATACATATCATGTTATATCAAATATTCTTAACCATTATTATTAAGATATCATATCCGTAATTTAAATAAAAGCGGTTGGAATATTATCTCAAATAAAATAAATGCTACTAATGATTTGATTTGAGATATTGTGCAGGTATTAAAATAAATCAGTTCAGGGCTACAAATATAAGTAGGAGATCCACATCAAATCGAGTTAGTAAACCAAATCTGACAAATTTTAGAAGAAAATTGAAGAATCTCGCAACTGCAGAGAGAGAAACTATTTGATTGATTTGAAAAACTATGTCTTTGTGTTTCCTAAATACCGCAATCAATAACGGTGTCGCAATAGCTATCCTAATGAGTACGGGTCATCCACAGGGAAATGGTGAACTATCTTTCTTATTTTAGACGAGTTAATAAAGAAAGGTGGGATTTTTATCGTTTTATACTAAAGAGATTTGAAAATTTTATAAGAGAATGACTTATAGGGTTTTTCGGATTTAGTAGTTAAAGGATGGAGTTTTAAAAATAATTCTTTTTATCTTTTAATTATTTAATACTAGAGAAATAGCGATGAATGTGGATTAGGATACTTGGAGGGATTAGGGTTTTCCTCTACTGACCCTTGTCCTTCCATTGACCCATATTTATCACAAGCCCTCAACAAAGCAAGTATTAACGAATCTCAAATCATGGTCATAACTATCATGAATTGATAGCACACCCGAATAAAAGGGTTAAGACTCTCTTTGCTAAAGTTTATAAAAATTAAAACATAAAAAGAAATTAAGGATTTTTTCATCCATTATACTACCCTATCCTACAAACCCTAACAAGCAAGAATTTACTCGCTCATTAGGAAAAACACAGTAAAAGAAATGTGGAAGAATACGGAACCCATAAGTTAAAGAAAAGTGTAGAAAGTAAATGCGGAAAACAAATGCGGAAAGTAACGAGACAAAATTAAAAGAAAATAAACTACCTTTTATTAAACCTTTTGCATTATGCTGAAAAAACTAAAAGAACTAAAAAAAAAACCCTAAATTGCTCGATAGATCAAGATTGCTCGATCGGTAGATCAGTAGATGATTTGATTATGATAACCCTAGTTTGCTCTCGGTCCTTTAAATAGGCTCTGAAACTTGAAACTGTAGACGTCATCTTAAAATATTTCGAAAGATGATCAAGCCTCTGAATTTTCATATCCAACGGCCATGAAATGACCGTGGTTCCGCCACCATATGCCTCATTCAACCGCGGTTCCGCCGCCTCCTGGTGGAGTTTGGTCTCTAGATTTTTCCCGCCTTCTTCTCTCGATATTAGGAGATCCTTCTGATGAATATATTTTGAAAATATATTTCTCTCTCTGCAGTTGCGAGATTCTTCAATTTGCTTCTAAAATTCGGCAGATTTGGTTTACTAACTCGATTTGATGTGGATCTCCTACTTATATTTGTAGTCTTGAACTGATTTATTTTAATACCTGCATAATATCTCAAATCAAATTATTAGTAGCATTTATTTTATTTGAGATAATATTCCAACCACTTTTATTTAAATTACGGGTATGATATCTTAATAATAATGGTTAAGAATATTTGATATGACATGATATGCATATTTTAATAATTAAGAATCTCATTGATATTTTATTTAAATATCATATGCATATATTCCCCTAATTATATTAATTATAAATTAAGAAACATATGACAAAATCTTTTTACAAATAAACCCACATATGTTCTTAAATTATAAATAATATCTTTTAGTACTTAATAATAATAGGGAAAATGACCATAAAAATGTGCAATAATTATGACTGATCAAATACCCCCAAACTTATCTTTTGATCATCCTGATCAAACTGTTTTATTTTAAAAGAAAAATTAAAAACTTAACACACTTTCGTAGGCAACACGATTGCACTTAGCTCGTGCAACAAGCCGTTAAAGCTCAAGGTGTTCCTAATAGGAGGAGTGTTGTCTCCTGAGGATTTTCAGCGGATTACACCCAGAAAATCCCAAAATTTAGAAAATAAAGGAAAGATGACGAAAATTACATGAAAAAATAAGAACATATAAAAGAAAAACTTGAAAATAAGAGTTTCAAATTACACTAGTTTTTTAGTTGTCATGAGCCCTATCTTAATGGTCTTGAAAAGATGTCGGAAATCATATCCTCTCTCAATAAAATATCGTCTTTAGTCTTCCTTCCTACCTCTCCTCCAAACATCGATCATATACACCTACGTGTGTGTAAAAGTCATCTTTATACTTGGAGAATTCAATTCAAGCAATCATACCCTTTGTCCATATTCCTTAATACTTTTTAGTCGGTTATGTCTTAGATGGATTTGCTCACATATTCTTCATGCCACCGTTAATACTTTTTAAGGCACTAACAAACCGATTACCGAATGTGCTCACTTATTAAGGCGTACTTAGTAATATCCTAGTCTTGCAACACCTAAGGCTTAGCAGTGACCCCCAAACCAGTTGGTTTAAGACACTGGGTGATAAGGCACCCTCGCTGTATTTTTTTATATGTTGCCTTAAGTAATTACAAAACCATGTTCCCTTAATAATTAAATACAATAAAAAGAACTAAACTCTGTTCAAACCCAATGATGCAGTGCCTCACATGCTCCCCACATGAGCGCTAGCATTGGCCTCTTATAAGATTAAATCTTATAGTGGCGCCTCACGTAGAATACACGTGAGCGCCGGCGTGTAAAGCACGTGAGTGCCAGCGCCCAAACTAAAGCGGGTAGAATTAAATTCTACATGAGGAATATTTACCCAAAATCCGGGATATTCTCTGTTAAACAGAGCCGTTGGTGATGATAAATCATCAACTGATAGAATTAAATTCTATTAAGAGAAAATATCTCCCTAATCTTTCTAAGTGAGAAAGATATTCTCGGTTGGATCAAACATCCAATAATAGAATGAAATTCTATTTTGGAAATATATTTCGCCAAATTTTCTAAACAAAGAAAGATTGTGCTCTGTTAAACCGAGCACCCTTGGATTAAAAATCCAATGATAATTAAAAATCACTGATTGATAGAAATAAAATTCTATCTATGAGAAAATATTTCCCTAATCTTGTTAAAAAACAGAATATATATATTCCGTGAAATAAAATTCACTGGATCAAAGATTCAATGGTGGATAAAAAAACCCCAAATAATCTTTGAGGCCAAATAAAATCAATTAGTATATCTCAAATGAGAGATTTTCTCAAACCAGTCAATAAATTTGATTCTCCTATAAAAAAGATAGGGGACTTCAAAAAAAAGGAAGGAGATCAACACCACAACCTTCTTTCCACAACAAAACTGAGAATTCAATTCTCTTTTAAAGAAAAAAAAAATCATTTCTCTTCAAAACCCTACGTAAAGGAAAGCGGAGATAGAACTTATCTCTTTTGCCTAACAAATAGAAAACAAGGGTTTAACCCTCCACAAAAAAAAACTTAGTTCTTCCCTTGATCTGAGATTTGAAAAGCAAATCTCTCCACAAGTTGTGAATTTAATTCTCATCGGGGAGATTCTATTCTCCAAACTCAAAGTCTAGGAAAAAGAACTAGATCAAAAAGAAATAAAGATACATTGTCTAGGAATTTAATTCCTTCATAAACAGGGTTTAACCCTACATAAAGAACCTTGTTCGTACAAAAAAAATAATAGAAGAACTTAGTTCTCCAATGAAATCAGTCTCAGATCTCCAAAACAGAGATCATTAATGGTCAAAATTCCATTAACAGAAATTAAAACTTCTTTAGAAAACATTAACAAAGAAAAAAGACTTGGTGCCTCACGTGCTTCCAACATGAGCGCCCAAAAGATTCCCTTAAATGAAACCCAGCGTCTCACGTGCTTCCCACGTGAGCATCCAAAACAAAGGACTCAGTTCCTCACGTGCTTCCCACGTGCGTGCTCAAAATAGAAGGCCCCGCGCCTCACATGAAATACACGTGAGCGCTGAGTAAAAGTGCAGAAGCATGACTAGGTGCTTAGCACTGATTGGGCAGCGCCCATGTCCCAGTGCCTCACGTGAAACACACGTGAGCGCCCGATAAAATAAATGAAACAGCGCCTCACGTTCCCATCACGTGAGCACCATACAAAGTGCTTAGCACTGATTGGGCAGCACCCATGTCTGAGCGCCTCACATGATACACATGTGAATGCCAGAGCCCCAAACAAGTGCTTAGCACTTCTGCATAAAGGAAAAGGACTGAGCAAACAGAACCACAAATAAGTGCTTAACACTTTTGAATAAAAAAACTGAGCAGCCCAAGCCCAAATTGGCTAAGTCTCTTTGAAATGTTTCTTGCAGTGGAACCTAAATGCTCTGTTGTTGGGATCTTAATACGATATAATGATCATGAAAATATTGCTAAGTTGATCTTAGTCTAAAAATAAGGCTAATGTATCCTTAGTTAAAATAAATTGAGCCCAAATGCTCATATATTTAAGTTGATCTTAATCTCAAACTAGATTAATGGTCCTTAAATAAAACACAATATTCTTAAACTAAAGGAATATATAATCTAATTTCAAAAACCAAATTCATAAATATACGGATTTAGACTGATCTGCGCCCTACGGGCGACAACATAAACTAGTCTCCGTATACAATCCACGGGCAACCAAAACAAACAAAATAACACACGACGCGAAGTGAACTAATAGAGAAGGAGAAAGTGGTTATCACAACGTGATATCGTAATTAACTACTGGGGTTTAGCCTGGAGGGAAAAGCTTCCCCACAATCAGAAAACCCCTCATAAATGAGGGGGAATCTGATAAAGTCTGCTACATCAGCCGCATCTATCCAAACCTCCGATATACGGTGCCATAAATTAACATGATATCTTCGGAGAGGTGGATGGATATGTCCAAATAACATCTGCCCTCAAATTCAGGCTAGACGTTCCCAAGCGTCTCGGTTCGGTCTTCGGTGCTAAACAGATTCTGACACGCCCGGTGGGAACTTTTCCTCTTTCCACTCCAGATTTCATGTGTCGTGTTTTGCGAACAAAATCATGGTTTGTTATGGTTGCCCTTGGATACAAAGTACTAAAATTTAGTGTCTTGCTCCTGTGCAGAAAATCAATGGCTCTCAACTGCACATCATGCAAGAGCAACTCCCACTCCACCCCAACTAGAGGAGTGGCCTATGGGCCCAACGCGGCCTTTATTTTCTCATTGCCGGTGGGGCAGGTCACACAAGCTACTACCAGACTATTCTTCGGGGCCATGCTCCCACCTGTGAGTTTCGGTGCCTCAACGCCATAAAAAGAAGCTCCCTGAAAGTCGGTCTTTGATCGGCTGGCAACCATGACGGCTCCCATCAGCAAGACGTCAAATCTTGAAACTTCAGTCTTCAACAGGCTGAAAAAAAGCTCGAGCGAGCTTGTAAAGAAGCCCGTGATACCTGAAGGGGCTACCCCAAAAAGGTTAGCCATTCCTGCCCCTGCTACAGACGAAGCCGGCAAAGGTGCTTCCCCCATAAGACAATCAGTCTTCGAAAGATTGGTCGTCTCTCCTGAAACCCTATCAAGGACGTCGGTCTTCAATAGGCTAACGCCGATGGAAAACCCTCAGCAAAGCCGGGGGAATAATGAATCCGCTTCCGAAACTAAGGCGGTCCCTTCAGCAAGGCACGTTCGACGTCACCACTGACGCCGAATAAGATAGGCTGGGGGAAACTCCCTCATTGGATTCACCCCATCGGCTCCTACGGTGGATGTCAACGCCGCTGTTCCAACCGGGAACAGCTTTGATCCGCTGAGGAGAGTATGCAAGAACTCTCCAACGACGGTGCTGAAGAAATCACCTCTACCAGTAGAGGTCCCAGTGCTGCAATAGCCAGAGTATCCTCGCCAAAGTCTCTCTTCACAGATACATAGGGTCTGGCGAAAAGTCTAAGACTCTGTGATTAACAAAAATTACTCTCGTCGACCCGAGAAATCTAAGGGCCGGCAAGAAAAAAACCACTCTTCTGCCATACAATGGGGAACTTCTCCTAATCAGGCGCCTGTTACAACGGCTCCTTCAACTCCAATCTCTCATAAAAAAACGAGGCTGGAAAAAACTTTACCGCCCGCGGCAAATTCCAAAGGCGATAGACCTAAATGCCCCAAGTTTAGGGGCATAACCATACGTACGGTCTATATGACTAATGGGAAAGAAGAGAGTCGTTCTTCGATGAGTCACCAACCGCAAACTCGGTCACAGACAAAGGATCAGGAGCAACAACAAAAACTTTAAGAAATGCTGAATAAAATGATGGCACTCACAGGACAAAAAAAAGTCCGGACAAAGAAGCAGAACAGCGCCAAGAGCAAGAGACCAATACAGAGTTTCTGTGAAGGGTTCTAGAGAGGAAGGACAAAGAGGCTGCTGAGCAAGCTGCTAATATAAAGAAGATGGCTCTCTTGTTCCAAGATATGGTGGGAAAGGTGATACAATCGGAACCCCCAGCCGAAGAGCCGCCAATAGTCATTGAGGATGATAAAGGGGAAACATCAAACTCTCTTCCGGCCTTATCAGCGGCCAAGGAGGAACCAATCTCCAAGGCCGCCCTGGACGATTACATTGCTTTGCAAATAAGAGCTCACCAAGCTAATGAAGCCGCCGGCCAAATTGTCAGAACCGGACGACCATATCAAGGCTGGTATGATCAAATCAAATACCCGCCGGGATATACGATCCCTAAGTTCCATGTCTACAAAGGAACAAGTAACCCTCACCAACACATCACACAATTCAGAGCTCTGTGCGGCAACACTGGAGGCGACGACAAACTGTTGCTTCGCCAGTTCGTTGACAGCTTATCAGAAACAGCCTTCGAATAGTACTCGGAGCTCCCAAATGACTCCGTGAAAACATTCGCAAAAATGGAACTGCTGTTCACACAGCGTTTCTCTAGTGCAAAAGAACGCACTCCGATCATGGCATTAATTAATTCCAGGGTAAAGCCGGGAGAAACTGGGTCCAATACACAATCAGGTGGCAGAACCTATGGTCTAAGTGCGAACAGCGCATTGAAGAATCTTCTGCCGTAGGCATGTTCATCGGGACCGTTGATCCTCAAACGACTGTGTCCCAATTCATGACGTTCTTCAAGCCCACAACCTTTCTGGCTCTGATAGATAAACTGGCCTAGATGGACCAGATGGGCCATGGGCCTTCATCTTGAAATAAAGACCCTCGAAATACTAAGGGTAAAAGAAAGGCGGCCTTCGTCGCTAACACGCAACAACAACCGAGTGGCCCAAAACTGGCTGCTCGCCAAAACAACACGCGTCTGTGCCCGTCCTTAGAGGAAAGACTAGGACGCACTTAATTGTTTCCGCATGATAAAACGAGGAGACTATTCGAGTTGGCAATGCGAAATAACCTTATCACATTGCCATACCCACGGCGTCCAGCCCAACCTAGCGACGTCAACAACCCTAATTACTGCTCCTATCACAGGGTGGTGAGCCACCCAATTGAGGATTACTATGTCTTCAAAAATTGGGTTGAAGACCAGTATCAACAGGGGAAATTCACGCTGTCTGATAACTGGAGGGTAAACCCGCCCCAGAAATACACTCCGAAAAAGGGGGACGTGTAGGGGCATCATGCTCACTCGTAGAAGAAACTCCATGGGAAGTCGTTCTTTCAGCGAAAACCAAAATAATGCTGAAGGATCTATAAGCATGTCCGGCAGTCAGGAGGAAAATCCCGCTTGAACCTGAAATAATCGAAGGGATGCTAAAACCTCGTCCCATGCCAAAAATTGCTAACAAAGGGAAAAGCCCCCAAGTCAAGCCTTCAAAGTCTTCAAAGAAAAAGAAGAAGACCAAGAAACCTGTGCAGCCTGCTGAGTATAACGACAAGCGCAAAAATCTACAAAAATATATAGATGCGCTGGAGGAGTATAACCAGAAGGCACGAACACCGGTTACGCTCGAAGAATTCCTCAAGCATATTCTTAAGGGCGAAGATAGTGACAATGATGAGGGAAATGAATCATCAAAAGATGTCGAAGACAGTGTAGCAAGTTGTCACATGGTCTCCCATTCATCGTTATATGATGAAGAGGCTCCCTCAGCGTCAGAAAACAACGCAGAGGAACTAGGGGAAGAATCGGCATTAAAATCCCCGGAACTGCCAAAAGAAGACCCAATTGAGAGGCTGCTAAACGAAGCCTTTTAAAAAAGAAAAGTTGATCGAGAACGTGATACATCCATATATGAAAAGGCTAAACTTCAGCGTCTGGATAAATAAGCTGTAGCGAGGACAAGTCGTAAAGTGCTCTAACCAAACCAAAACACATCTGCAACAAATAAAAGCAGGATCAAAATAGAGAAGTAGTTCGCTAAAGCTTTGTCAATGGGGATGAAGCTGCCACCTCTCATAAAGAACACTCCCGGGGTCATATGCCTCGATGGAGAAGAATCACATCCAAACTACTGCCAATATCATCGAAGGGTCACCCACCCCATCGAGAAATGCAGTGCCTTCAAGAAGTGGTGGCAAGAATACGTTGCCCATCAAAAACACTTTAAGAGGATGAAGCGCGAAGCTCGCGCTCGTCGACAGCAAAATAGTGGGACGAGCGCGCATGAAGAAATGACTGGCAACTGTCATATGGTTGGTACCAGTTCGAATGGAGGAAAACCTCCAGTCCTTACATTCGGGAGCGATTCTGAGGATGAAACACCCCACAATCCTCTTTTTAAAGACTCCGCCTCCGAAAAAGAAGAAGATGAGAAGAACTGCAAGAATATTCAGATGTGTAACCGCACGCTGCCTAAGAAAAATCTTAGACTTACAAACAAAGGTTCGAACAAAAAAGACAAAGGAAAAGGGAAAATCCCTGAGGAAATTGCCCTCGATGACGAAATGGTAAAAGAGCTCTTCATAGAAGACCCGCCTAAGAAAACAAGGTGGATTACAATGTCCTGGCACATCTGAGGAAAATACCCTCGCAACTGATCATATTGGATGCTCTCCTCCTGTCCAAAGAGGTACGAGATTCCCTGATCAAGGCATTACAAGAGCCCGATCAGTTCCAAACTTTTCTCACAGAGAAGAAGATGAAAGATGAACTGGCAAAGGTCCACATGGTCGATATTACATTCAGCGATGAAGATCTACTTCTCGGTACGTGCGAACATAATCGCCCGTTATATGTCACTGGGTACTGCCCCGACATCAAGATAGGGAAAATCCTTGTCGACAACGGATTCTCCGTTAACCTTCTCAACGTGAGAGTGCTGAAGGAAATTTGCATGAACGTTCAGCACCTTGCCCGAGATAAAATTACCATCTCTGGGTTCGACTCACATTCGTCACGGACGCTTGGGTCCGTAATACTGACACTACACTTCGGGTTGCTCGTCACTGACATCAAATTTCATGTCATTGACACCAAGACTTGCTATAACGCCCTACTCGGCAGGCCCTAGTTACACAAGTACAATATCATCCCTTCCACACAACATCAATGTATGAAGTATTTCAAGGATGACTCTAAATACACCATCACGGGAGAGCTAAATCCGTTCTCCGTAAACGAAGTCCGAAAATACGAAGACACAAAGTACTTTCTACTAGACTTTGAGGATAGTGAAAGGTTCCACATGCCGGAGACTAAACAAAAATCCTTCGCCACCATCCCGATATTTGGGAGCGACACCGAGAAAGACGAAGAAATAGTCTACACAGGGCAACCCAAAAAGAAAACAATAAGCCCGGACCATATACTCATATTTTGGTCTTTGGCAATGACTCTGAGGACGAGGCTGATACAGTGTTCTCCGTCCACCTGTCAATGCAGACTCTTGCCTTGGCAGATCAGAGTCTGCAAATCAAAATGGCTCTTCATCGACACTATAAGGAACTTGATGCGCTTGATATATACAGCGTACAGAACTGCAAACTTTCTACGTACCTCCCAGGTGAAGAGGTGAAAAGGCGATCATCTTCTACCAATCTACGGAAACCAAAGTAGAGAAAGAAATTTGGCACGGTGCCGATTTTGCACTCGACGGGCTTCAACCCATCCGTCTGCCAAGATATTACGCGGAAGAATTGAAGGAGCTGTTAAGACGACAAAACGTACCCTTTGAACAAACTGTTCGACAAACCCATTTCTACAAAAAGATTTAGGATATTCCTGGGACTCAGCGAAAGAAGCCCAACGGGAAGATAGAGACTACTGGGCTGGGATACGTTCAGTCCAAGAAGCGGGAGCAAATCTATAGCTTCCACGTCGTAATAGCTCGAGTGAAGAAGAAAACGCTCTTCTAAGTAGCTGTGACGTCAAATCGGAGCGAAATCCCGCTCTAAGAACGTTAAGTCCATCGCTTGAAGAACAAATTGACGAGATAATAAAAGAAGCTTGTCAAACGAGTCAGAACAATCACAGCCGCGAAATGGCCATTTATGAAAAGGCCAAGACGTAGCGTCTCAGCCAGCAATCTGCAGAGAAGTTAGACCGTAATGCCCTTCATTCCCAACCCGATATATGTTCTCACGAAAGGGGAAAATCACGAAATGGAGGCAAAAACAGGGCCAAGAACGCAAACGATATTCAAAGACAACAAAAAGGATCCAAGACGCCGTGCAATCGAGAAAAACTCGATTGAAGCTCATCCTTTATAAAGAAGATGGGTTGGGAATACGCTTTCCCTCAAGACAAGACAAGGAAAATATTCAACCTTGTCATAAAGTACCAAATGATGACGCTTCCGAAGTCTTGACACCCTGAACAGATAAAAGAGGTCCATCATTCGGATTATTGCTCCTATCACCAAGCAATAGGTCATCCCCTTGAAGACTGCTTCACCTTCAAAGACTGGGTAGAAGACCAGTAATGAAAAGACATGTTTTCTTTATCCAACAGCTGGAAGATATGCCCGCCGCGAAACATGAGCCAAAGAGGACTTATACCGTAAGGATAGGACCAGCTCGACATCGAGAATGGGAGTGAACTCGTATCTGCCATATGATAACACTCTCAAAAGAGGGAGGGCATGAGACTATGAATGACCTCTACAAGTGCTTCGCAAATGAAGACGAGGACGGGGTGATCTCAGGGTCTCCACCAACACCAAAAGAGCTGGAAGATGGGATACACACTATGGTAGACAACCTAAGAAAAATCGACTTAGGGACGAAAAAAGATCCGATGCCAACGTTCGTCGGTGAGCTACTATCTGAAAAACAGGTAGCCACGTTAAAAAACGTGCTCATGCAGTATAAAGATTGCTTCACCTGGAACTTCTCTGAAATGTCGGGTCTAGATCCAAAAGTAGCAGTACATAAACTGGCCATATCTTCAGGTATAAAGCCAATCAAACAGGCGCCAAGAAGGATGCGACTTGAACTTGAGATGAGTATCAACACTGAAGTCAAGAAACTAATCGACTCTGGCTTCATCCAAGAGGTCCAATATCCCGACTGGATCGCTAACATCATCCCAGTGATGAAGAAAAATGAGACAGTTCGCATCTACGTGGACTTTTGGGACCTCAATAAAGCTTGCCCGAAGGATGACTTTCCAATACCCGTTACCGAGCTGATGATCGATAACATGTCTTCTCATTAGATCTTCTCCTTCATGGATGGATCTTCAGGATATAACAAAATAAAAATGCATCCTGAATACCAGAAACATACCACCTTCCGAACCCTGCTGGGCATATTCTGCTATAAGGTGATACCCTTCGGTTTGAAGAACGCTGGCGCTACCTACCAGAGGGCCATGACAAAGATTTTCGATGACCTCATACACGAGATTGTCGAATTTTACATCGACGACCTTGTAGTGAAGAGCTAATCTCATGAGGAATATTGGGAAAATCTAAAAATAGTGTTCCAACGTATTCGAAAGTATAATCTAAAAATGAACCATCTAAACGCGTTTGGAGTTTCCTCAGGCAAATTCCTGGGATTTATCATACATCACCGGGGTATTGAAATAGATCCCTCAAAGATTAAGGCGATTATGGAAATGTCCATGCCGAGAACCCTCAAACAGTTGCGATCTCTCCAAGGAAAGCTCGTGTACATCCGGTGGTTCATAGCCAACCTCTCCGGAAAATACCGTCCCTACAGTCATCTGATGAAGAAAGGGACCCCATTCATCTGGTATTTGAAATGCCAAAATGCACTAGACGAAATCAAGCAATACCTGCAAAATCCGTCGGTATTAGCCACTCCGGTTAAGGGAAAACCCCTTATCCTATATATAACAGCCCTTGAGGGTTTTCTAAGCGTATTGTGGACACAAGAGAACGATCAGGGAAAGGAAAGATTTCTATACTATTTTTTGGGTTATGGGCTAGCGCCCTGGCCATCTACCGTGACCGATGCAGAACAAAAATGGTGTTTAAAAAAACTTGGCGCTAAAAAACCCATCCTAGAATTGAACCATAAACCGATACTAGCTACAAAAGGAGATCTTAACTACAAGGTTAGAAGTTGTATATCGAATGATACGTGTCCTTCAGTCTTCTACCCTTTTCTTTGGCTCCTTGAGGTCTCCTCGATCGAACTTGGCCGCCGGTCTTCCTCCGTCGAAGATGATCCACCCGAGGGATGTAGCTCATGGCTCTAGCTCTACATTAAGAATATAGTGAAGCAACTAGGGACTCTAGGTTGCTAATCTAGAGTGTCTAGGGATGTAGTGAGTTGCTCTGAGTGAATATCTATCTCTCTTCTACCCTTGATTCTCAACACATGAGATGGTAGGGTAGAAGATGAAGAAGAAGGAGGAGGAGCTCAAGAAAGATAGTGAAAAGAGAAGAAGCAAATGGTGAGAGTCTTTTTTCAAATGATCATCCATCAAGTGAGAGAAAATATGAAGCGAGATTTTGTAAAACCATTTTTTTCAATAAACATATTGCAACCATGCTTGAATAGTTTGCACAAATGAATTAACAATTCATTTTTCAGTACTATTCAAGCATGGTTCTCACCATTCTCTCTTCACCATCTTTACACCTCATTTCCATTTAATTTAATAAATGGAAAAACCAAAATGAGGTGTCCACCTTCTAGAATGTTTTCCATATAAATACGGATTACACTCAACTGTATATATATAACTGTATTCGTACCAAAATACGAATACCCAAAGAGATAGAATAACACAAAGAACATAATAGTAGAATATACATATCGAAATACATATACGTAAATTATTAAATCAATACCTGATTTAATAATCTGGCTCAAACCCGAGCCGGCTAGTATTATCAGCCGTCCGATCGAAAGTCCGGGTAACTAGTACAATCATTCAATCGGAGCCATGCACGTATCAAAATACGGCTACTGCATCATTTCGCCTGAACCAGGGAAACCCTCTATGTGGGACTCTAAATACTCGTCAATACGCTAGCAGTGGGTTTAACCACAAGCACGTCAACGACACTAGCTGTCGTAACGGCTACCCAGGTATTGAGCGAAGGGAAGGACGACGAGAAAACTCATCTGAACCCTTACTGAGCATGTCTGTGACAATCTCCATACAGTCTGGTCTATTCGTCTAAGAGTATCACATATCGGGTCTAGGAGGTGGATAAAATCAGACCCCTAAAAACGCGATATTTCATGTCGGTGTGAAGCCCATCACCTACTGAGAAACTATTGATCCAAATCAGTAATTCTCGTCTACCTTGGACAAGGATTTCTTGTGATGGCCACCCGTGCACAACGCGACATCAACCCCCAATACTGGGAGAGATGAATCCCCGACGATCTGCTCATTGCCTCCATGTGGCTCGGGACTGTACCCAACTAAAACCTGTTTGCACAACTCCTTTAAGCCATGGTAGGGTAGTAATCAAAGCAAAGTGGGAACTCACACAATACAAATGACGATCTCAGGTCGACAGACTAACCTGTACTCATGTCACCTGAGAACTGCTATCTAACAATAGGTATAATACCATCTAGCATGTTCCCGGCGAGTACGTCCAGTATAACTCATAACCCAATGAGCACATGTATACTATCTTAGGTGACTAACTGACACCAATGACTTGTGAAACCGGCCGCCACCCCTCGTCGGGGTCTCGAAAAGTATACACTAGTATACTTCGGGCCCGGTCTCGATACTCTCTCGACTAGAGACATTTAAGGATATGCTTATAGACCACCCGGCTCCTACGTATATGATTGCCATCATAATACTGGTAGTCAAGTAAGAATCCTATAGGCTCTATCAACATGTAATAGTGATCTGTAATACCACATAATACTTGTACATGATGATAGAGACAAACCAGATAGCATACTATTATTTTGAGTAAGACTGTTCTACCCGTATAGGTCCTCCCTCAATCATCACAATCGCGTGCCTGCGATTACAATAATTGACTTGAGGGCACTATATCCAACACTATTTAAGTCGAGTTTTCCTGGGGGCAGAAAACAACTATTCCCCCATCGAAAAGTATTGGCGCTGATCTTCGCAATAACGAAGCTCAGACATTACGCCTTGGCATATGAGGTCCATCTCATATCGAAGGTGAATCATCTCAAACATCTAATGTCAAGGGACATAGTAACAGGAAGGCTTGCCAAATGGGCTCTTCTCCTGATGGAGTTCTCGGTAACGTATCGTCCCCTCAAAGCGGTGAAAGGGTAAGCCAACGCCGACTTTCTAGCGGAGCATCCGATACCAGCCGACCCCCCCATAAATTGCAAGTTGCCAGACGAACATGCATTTGATGCAATCGAAGAAGAAAATGATTCCCAATGGTAACTCTACTTCGATGGAGCATCTTCCATGAAGCGGCAAAAGCAAAACACCGCCATAATCAAAGCCGGGGTGGGCCGTATCTTCGTGACCCCGCAAGGAGGGATATTGCATTACGCCCTCTCCTTAATGGAGCCAAGGACTAACAACGAAGCTGAATACGAAGCTTTGATAGTAGGTCTTGATATCGCTATCGACATGGGAATCAAAGACCTCCTCATATATGGGAACTCCCAGCTGATCGTTAGCCAAGTAAATGGCGACTATCAGACATGCAAGTCAGAGCTGATAAAATATGGCGAAAGAGTGCAGTAACTGCTGACACAAATCCCTTCCTATACCTTGGAAAGTATACCGCGTGCGGAAAACAGTAAGGTGGATGCATTAGCCAAATTGGCTAAGGAATTGGCCGATGAAGACCTCGATGACTTGAGGATCATTGTGCAAAGATGAAGGGTTCTCATGCCAATAGATATATCTTCGGAAGACCTGATAGAGCCATCCAAAAGAAAAGAAACGACCGAACAAGTAGCCCTTCAAATAGAGGACGAAGAAAAGGTCAAGGACTGGAGGGAAGTCTTCATAGACTACTTTAAGTCCCAACGAACGCCCAAAAATGCGTCGTTTAGACATCAGCTCATGAAACGAGCTTTGTCTTTCACCTTCGTCAATGATACTCTATATAAGAGATCGTTCGACTGTCTATGGCTAAGATGCCTTGGGCCGGAGGAAGCAAAGAAAGTCGTCTGAGAAATTCACGACGGACACTGCGATTCTCATCATGCTGGGCCAAAGATGAAGCTGAAAATAAAAAGAATGGATTACTATTAGCCCACAATGATCCAGGACTGCCTCGAATAGGCGAAGCAGTGTCACCCATGCCGAATTCATAGGGACTTCATCCATCAACATCCAAATCCGCTACACCCGACAGTGGCTACCTGGTCCTTCGAAATGTGGGGAATCGATATAATTGGCCCTATCGAACCGACATCATCTAAAGGACATCGGTTCATACTAGCAACAACTAACTACTTCTCTAAGTAGGCAGAAGCGGTACCACTAAGAGAAGTAAAGTCAGAGAATATCCTCCATTTCTTCAAGACCCATGTCATATAGCGTTTTTGAACTCCGCGACGGATAATCTCGGATAATGGGCCAGCTTACAGAAGCCATAAAATAAGCTGCTTCGCACAGCAGTATAAAATAGATTGGAGATACCCTTCAGTCTATAATTCTCAAGCCAACGGTCTAGCTGAAGCTTTAAACAAGATCTTTGTTAGTTATATGTATGCCCTAGATGCCATTACTGTACATACGATGTATATTGTAATGGATGCTTGGACATATATAGGGAGGACTTTCTTGCTCGACATGATAGTATGCTATCTGGTTGTACTTTATCTTAACATGTACTCTGATTGTCTCTATGTTACATGTTGATAAAGCCCTTAGGATATGTACTCGACTACTGGGACTATGATGAGATCATACTAGTGGGGCCACGGTAGTCGACGACTACATCCTATAACTGTTCCTAGTCGAGGGTGTATCGAGACAGGGCATCGATACACTAGAGTAGACTAGCGTATACGCATCTTGACCCATATGATGGGCGATGGATGATCCCATATCCATCGGTGTTTGACATCAAAGATGGTGTACGGGTGCTCAGTAGAGACTGGGTACACTGGACGGACTCGCCGAGAACTCCCAGATGGTATTATACCTCACGTCAGATGGCAGTTCTCCGGTGACACTGGTACAGAGTAGTCTGTTGACCCGAGATCGTCATAGAGTCTTGTGTGATTCCCACTGTGCTTTGATTTCCATCATACCACGTCCAAGAGGGCGTGCAAAAAGGTGGCTTTTGGGTACAGTCCCGAATCACATGGAGGCAATGAGCGATAGGAGGGGATTCGTCTCTCCCGGTATAGGGAGTTGATGTTGTGCTGTGTTCGATTGGCTATAACCGGAAATCCCTGGCCAGGGTTGCTGAGATTTACTGGTAAGTGTTATCAGTAGTTTCTCGAACTGTTATAGACCTCATATCGACATGACTTATCGAGCTACTGGGGTCTGACGTTTACCACCCCTAGGCGAGATATGCAACATATCAGACGACGAGACCGGACTGTACGGGAGTGTTCCTGTTTGGATTCACAGGAGAATGTACAGGCTTGCTTGTTGATCTTCTGAGCGCTCAATACCTGGGTAGCTGTTACGTCTAGCTGACCGCTTGCAGCTTGTGGGTGTTTGATATGATCATCACCTACTGCCGGCGTATTAACGATTCTTTAGAGTCCTACACAGAGGTTTCTTGACTCAGGAAAAACGGAGTACGGGCACGTATGTGATATGTGCGGGACCGAGGATAATGCGATATGAGATACCGTATTCTATTCTCGCGATATTTGATATCAGCCGGGTCATCGGATCAAGTGTTGATTCGATGAATCAGTACGTATAAATATTAGTCGGTTATATGCGATATAGCCGGATTGTCGGATCAAGTGTTGATTCGATAATTTAATGTATAATAATAAATATATGATATATTAAATCACATTATCTAATATTAGCTCACTAAAAGATTCTTTTTCTCACTCGGGTAATACATTGATATATATGCGATATATGTTAAATGTATTATTTTATTTTGTTACGATAAATATTATATATGTGATATATAATATTGTAACATGATATGATTACTAATACAACAAGTTTAGTAGAGATTAAACATGGTTAGGATTTGATTAGGGTTAAACCTTTCTAGATGTTTCTAGAAGATTTCTTTTTGTTTTGTGCAAAGATATTTGTTTAGATATTTTTGCATGATATTTCTTAACCCAACCACACCCCTTAACCCTAGCTCAATCTCTATAAAGGTTACTTGACCATGGTTGCATAATTCATCATTATCATCTTTTCATTATTCATCACAAAAGGATTATTGATTTTTGATCATCTTCTTCCTTCTTCTTCTTTGCTTGCAAAGCTTTCTAGCTTTGATCTTTGTGATGAAAATGAGTGAGAAATAGAAAACAAATGAGAGCAAAAATACTACTTCATCATCCTCATTTATCCTTGCCATTTAGATGAGGGTGTTCACTTCATATTATGAGTGTTAGCTTGTGTTAACGAACTTCAAGGTAGATCATCTTTGTATCGAAGATCGGAAGCAAGCTGCATCTTTCTCTTCGTGAAGCCTCTCGAGAGTCCGGAACACGATGATCGCAGCGAAGGGACCTCAACACGGAGCTTAAGAAGTGAAGGACCGGATCTACAAAGGTTGTAATCCCTCTCACTTAGTGTTAAACTGTTTAACATGTTAGTCTTCGCCTAAACCCTAGTTTAAAGATCCGGCTTCGGGTTGTTCGGCACGGCTATTTTTTTAATCGGGCATGGTTGATGCCTCGTAGAACCTTGTGCGCGTTCCTAGCAACCCTACAGTGGTATCAGAGCCAAGCTAGAGCTTTAGGAGAAGTCTAGACAAAGTTTAAAGTCCGATCGAACCCGAGAACCCCGATAAAACCCCTTCTCTGTATATTTTTCAAAAAGGTGGTTGTTTCTGAATTAAAAATGCTCAGAAAATTAAGCAGGAAAAAATAAGAATTACTGTGAAGTACTAACCTCTAACTCAAAAATTTGACCGCGGAACCGCGGCCAAACCAAGGGTTTTGCGGCGGTTCCGCGGCCAAAATTTGGACTTAGTCCCTGGAATTTCACTTAATTATTCTTAGGTCCTTTCTTGTTATTGTTTTCTGGGAATATTTTAATTCCACTCAAGTTTTGAGTTTTCTAGGGTTGTATTGGGGAATCGTTGATTCGATCAGATATTTTAACATTGTTTGGTTTTGTCCGGATAATTTTTAGAAACTGTTAAAAAGTTCGAACGGATATCAATAACTCACTTTTTCCCCGGTCGGAAAATTTTTCAAAAGTTGGATTTTTTCTCGAGTTTAAGAACGTTCTAAGTCGTGCAAGTAACGCAGTGGACCCTCTAGAAGAACACAAACCTTAACTCGATTATGTGACCGTCTTGAACTGCCTCTAAACCTTAGGGTTTGGGGCAGTACGGCGTGCCACATGTGAGGCGTTGGCTTGACCCTTCTACGGCTGGACCATTGGTACTGTGGCATGTGATGGATGTTTTTAAACTGATTTCAAGTGTTGAGATATATTGGGAAATCTTGGGTGTTTGATTATTCGATCGGAAAGTTTAACATTGTCTATTTATCTGGATTGTGATACAATATTTGGAATCCACATGTAGTTATGAGATAACTAATTTGAATGTTATAAATCTAGCAGTTCAGTCTCAGTTGATCGGTTGCTACGGAATTTTGATGTGATCAAAGTCCGTCGCAATCACGTAGCGTACGCGGATACTCGCCGGGTAAACTTAACAGACAGCTGCGTCCCATAGCCCCGACCAAGTGACTGTAGGAGAACCCTGTCGCCAAAAGCATCCGATTGGGTGCTCGCGGCAGCGGTGTTCCGCCTTAGTGCACTTCGTCGACGGCATCCGGGGGTGCGGCCGTCTACTAAAGTTTGCGACGAACATTCGATTAGGATGTCGGGAATCTTGTTGAATTGCCCGACTTGATATTGAAAAGAGTTTTCGATAAATGAGACTAAAATGCGGGGTTTATAATTGTTAGGCATGTGATGTCTAAGAAATTCATTTGGTTAGGCATGCGATGTCTAAGGAGGTTGCGGATTCCAACTGTTGTAGTTTTACACTTTCTTTTCTGTGACCGTAAGCGTAGTATGTGGTGTATCGCCGGCTTCGTTGCTATACATCAACGACAATCGGGATACGCATACTTGCTTACGTTGATGATATAAGATATTATGTGTTGTTGTGATATGTTGTATTGGATCGTCGCGTTTGAATAGCCGGGGGTTTTATGTGAGATGAGAGTTTTTTCTTTTTCATTCATGTAAAATTCATTTGTATGTAATATTCTTTTTTTAGGTCACTTCCGGGCTGAGGTTGATGTCACCATTGTATATTATTTACTTTTCCGCATTAGGTAGACCCAAGGTGGGGAGCACAAGTAACCGGGTTCTAGGGTCCAATGGGAGACCATCTCGAGGAGTCGAGACCGGGTCTCCTAACCCTAGAATTGGCAGTGTTGCTTTCCGCTCTCGTAGGGGTCTAGGGATGTGGGTTTGGCTATTCATCGCGACCGTGGAATCCGTGTTTTATACAGGCTCGTACTAAAACACGGACGTCCTAGTATATCCAATATTTCATATATGTTCTTCTGCTGCAATGTTCTGTGATGAGATCATATTACTGCCTGAGACGAATGTTTATATTATATATATGAGATATATGTTATATTGCAGATTTAGTTTCAAATGTGATGCTTGTGAAGCATAATAAAATGGGACTTCATTAATGAGATTAATGAAATAAAAGAAACCTAAAGATATTGTAGAAACTTGTTTAAAATAATTGGTAGCTCTAGTTCTTGCTTTGCATAGCGGTGTTCCTTGTAGAACATCCAGCACCTTATTCGATAAGGAAAGTGCCGAGATCCCTTCACCGGGAGTGACCTCTTTAGTGAAACTAGCAGATGCTACAAACTCGGTTTGTCTTTTGATTGCTTCTATAGTTCTTGCTTTGCATAGTGGTATATATGATATATCCTGCACCTTATTCGATGAGGAAAGGGATGACGATCCCTTCACCGGGAGTGACCCCTTTAGCAAAACTAGAAAAGCCTCAAAAACACTCCATTTCAAATCACTCGATTCTACAACGATATCAAGTTCATTACGCAAAGGGTTTTCTTAAAAACCTGTCGTAGCCCTCCGTCATTTCAGATAAGTACTGGTTAGTATTCGTGCTGCGGTAGTTTGGCCTCCGTCAATGCGTAGTGTATGGTAGCTAACTAATGCTTATCTGCTAGCATACGATGCGATTGGATTAGGGTATTCGTACGGCGTAGTTTGGCCTCCGTCAAGGGTCGTGCGGGTGGGTTTAATTCAATCAGGAAATGACGGGTTGAACTTGACTAGCGGACTATGGGTAGTTTGGCCTCCGTCAAGGTCATGCGAAAGCACAGGGGACCTCCCTCAAAGTACCGACACTGGCTTGGCTGAAAGATTGGTGAACTTGTAGCGTATAATTAATTCCAGCTAGTCTTTCCTTTTAGGGTTTGAAGGAAGATTTGACTAAAACAGTGGGAGACATCCTGATTAGATATATTAGATAACCAATCTAATCTTGCAAGAGCATACGCTGAGTGTTTTCTTCTCTCTCTCTCCAGGTAGCGACCATATCACGCCTTAATCAAGATAATAATTCGGATGTATTGACCGAACCCGCTTATTATACTGAGCCGGGGAACGTTTGTCCCGCTCCAACTTATAATTGTTATAAGACAGAGCAGAAAATTGGGGAATACCAGATTTCCCGTGCCGCCCAAACGATGAAAGTGCATGTTGATGCATTATCTTTGGGTGTGTTCATTACAGATAACTGTTTCTCAGTATCCTTTACGTCCTGGGTATGAGATACCGGATCAGGATCCCGCATATGTAATCTGTTACATGGGCTACAGATAGGTAGAGAACTGAGAACGGGTGATAAGTTTCATGAGATAGAAACGGTACAAATGTTGAAGCCAAGTCTGTTGGTCACTGTCACCCTGTATTACCAGAATACATTGATTCGGAACGAATGTTATTAGATACCGAACCTGATATACAACATCATATCACTCTCTTTATTAGTAAAGAAAGGATATAATTTTGTATTGTTGGATAATGTTTTGAACATTTCCTATATCAAGAGTTGATCGGTTCAGGCACGTTATCTAAAAGCATTGACGTTCTAAATCAAATTACAGTTCTTAGTATACAGAACACACACGAGAGGAAGAGTTCAGAAATGAACTAATCCTTCTGGAGGCATTGTAGACTAGGTCATATCAATGTGACCCGACTAGCTGAAGTTACATTAAGATGCATATTTAAATTTGTTTGAATTTACATCTTGTGAAACTTGTCGGTCATGTCACAAAGATAAGATGACCATAGCTTTGTTTATTGACAATAGAGAAAGAGTTAGTGAACTCTTGGGATTGATACATACTGATGTATGAACGTCCCCTGTCTACACATGCCAAGACCGGTTCTTTGTACTTCATTACATTCTCTGATGATCTCTCAAGATTCAGACATATGTTCCTGTTGAAACACAAGTCCGAACCTTTTGAGATATTCACAGAATGTAAGTTAGAAGTAGGGAACCAAAAACCAGGTATAAGTATTATGTCCTTTGATGAGATCAAGGAGGAAAATACCTGAGCACGGAATTCCTGGACTATTCTAAAGGAGAAAGAGATTCTCTCTCAGCATTACTCCTCCGTATATACCATAGCACGATGGTATATCGAGGCGGAGCAATAACACCCTATGTGATATGGTGTGCTCTATGATGAGTACTACTAAGTTTCCTATTTCCTTTTGGGAGTTATGCACTTGAGAAGCTGCATACCTATTGAATAGGGTTTAAATCAAATCAGTTGCCTACCACTTCATATGTGATATGGAAATGGAAGAGCCCATATCTTAAGTTTGTTAAGATTTGGGGTTGTCCGGCCTATGTCTAAAAAGCAAAATCCGGACAAGCTCGAGGCAAGGTCTGTTATGTAGAACTGGAAATGTTCCAGCTATACAAACTGCAGCTGATGATTTGGTAGAACCAAAGGATTCAATAGTTTCCAACGAACCTCAGCCTCTCCGCTGATCTAGTAGGGTTCCTCACCCACCTGAGAGATACTTCGGTTTCTCTATAACAGTGGGAGCGAGGATTACATCATGAGATGATGACCCAACTAGTTTCGAGCTGGCCATTAGGATTGAGACTCTGTAAGAATGGCTGGATGCTTAGTGATCTAAGATGGAATCCTTATACACCAACAAAGTATGGAATTTGGTTGCTTTATCTGAAGGGTTAAATCCCCATCAGGAGCAAGTATATCTTGAGAAGATTACTTGGTGTACATAGAAAAGTTGAGACTTTCAAAGCTATGCTTAAGTCCATCCAGATGCTACTTGCCACGGCTACATACCATGACTACGATATCTGGCGGTTGGGTGTCATGACTGCTTTTCTAAATGATGTTTTAGAAAAGAGCGTCTATAAGTACACAGCCAGAGGGCTTCATAGACAGTGGGAGCAGCGGAAACGTGTGCAAGATGTTTTATATGATAAAACAGGCATCGCGGAGTTGGAATATCTATTTTGATGTGGTAGTTAAAGAGTTTGACTTCATCAAAATGGTAAATGAACCTTGTATATACAAAAAGTTAGTATGGAGTATGGTGATGATCCTCGTAGAGTACGTGGATGACATACTCTTGATAGGGAAGGAGTTTCCTATGCTACGCTTGGTCAATCTCCGCTTATCACAAGGTTCTCCATATAGGATCAAGGTGATACCTCCTAAATCCTAGGTTTTGGATCTATGAGATAGATCTAATTGGATGTTAGAATTCTCACTAGTTGTAGTGAGATGGTATCAATCGATCCTTGGAAGAATCACTGGAAAGGTTCCAGGGTAATAAGGACGACTGAATGTCAGTCGCAGGCATTGTCTATACCCTCTGTGGAGGGACGGTATGTTGGAAGAGTTCCAAGCTAGATACTGTGACATACTAGACGATTAAAGGCAAGATACATCGTTACCAAGGATGCTACCAAAGAGGCAGTCTGGATATATATAAGTTCATGAGATGAACTTCGTTCCTACCATTGTGTGACAATGGAGTTGTGGTTTTAGCCAAGGAACTACCGTCCCATCAGAAATCCAGATATAATTCTTAGGCAGTATCACCTGATCATGGAGATAGTTGATCTCCAGGGAGATCGAGGTTAGGAGAGCAGACACAGAGGACGACAGCGCGGATCCACTCACAAAGGCCTTTTTCCCAGAAGAGACTTTTATGGGATGGTTGAGAATGAGATACTTCAACCACAACTAATTGTTGGGTATGTGATACCACAACAGATGGCCCTAGTGCAAGTGGGAGATTGTTAGTTATATGTATGCCTTAGAAGCCATTACTGTACATACGATGTATATTGTAATGGATGCTTGGACATATATAGGGAGGACTTTCTTGCTCGACATGATAGTATGCTATCTGGTCGTACTTTATCTTAACATGTACTCTGATTGTCTCTATGTTACATGTTGATAAAGCCCTTAGGATATGTACTCGACTACTGGGACTATGATGAGATCATACTAGTGGGGCCACGGTAGTCGACGAGTACATCCTATAACTGTTCCTCGTCGAGGGTGTATCGAGACAGGGCATCGATACACCAGAGTAGACTAGCGTATACGCATCTTGACCCATATGGTGGGCGATGGATGATCCCATATCCATCGGTGTTTGACATCAAGGATGGTGTACGGGTGCTCAGTAGAGACTGGGTACACTGGACGGACTCGCCGAGAACTCCCAGATGGTAATATACCTCACGTCAGATGGCAGTTCTCCGGTGACACTGGTACAGAGTAGTCTGTTGACCCAAGATCGTTATAGAGTCTTGTGTGATTCCCACTGTGCTTTGATTTCCATCATACCACGTCCAAGAGGGAGTGCAAAAAGGTGGCTTTTGGGTACAGTCCCGAATCACATGGAGGCAATGAGCGATAGGAGGGGATTCGTCTCTCCCGGTATAGGGAGTTGATGTTGTGCTCTGTTCGATTGGCTATAACCAGAAATCCCTGGCCAGGGTTGCTAAGATTTACTGGTAAGTGTTATCAGTAGTTTCTCGAACTGTTATAGACCTCATATCGACATAACTTATCGAGCTACTGGGGTCTGACGTTTACCACCCCTAGGCGAGATATGCAACATATCAGACGACGAGACCGGACTGTACGGGAGTGTTACTGTTTGGATTCACAGGAGAATATACAGGCTTGCTTGTTGATCTTCTAAGCGCTCAATACCTGGGTAGCTGTTACGTTTAGCTGACCGTTTGCAGCTTGTGGGTGTTTGATATGATCATCACCTACTGCCGGCATATTGACGATTCTTTAGAGTCCTACACAGAGGTTTCTTGACTCAGGCAAAATGGAGTAGGGGCACGTATGTGATATGTGCGGGACCGAGGATAATGCGATATGAGATACCGTATTCTATTCTCGCGATATTTGATATCAGCCGGGTCATCGGATCAAGTGTTGATTCGATGAATCGGTACCGATAAATATTAGTCGGTTATATGCGATATAGCCGGATTGTCGGATCAAGTGTTGATTCGATAATTTAATGTATAATAATATATATATGATATATTCAATTACATTATCTAATATTAGCTCACTAAAAGATTCTTTTTCTCACTCGGGTAATACATTGATATATATGCGATATATGTTAAATGTATTATTTTATTTTGTTACGATAAATATTATATATGTGATATATAATATTGTAACATGATATGATTACTAATGCAACAAGTTTAGTAGAGATTAAACATGGTTAGGGTTTGATTAGGGTTAAACCTTTCTAAATGTTTCTAGAAGATTTCTTTTTGTTTTGTGCAAAGATATTTGTTTAGATATTTTTGCATGATATTTCTTAACCCAACCACACCCCTTAACCCTAGTTCAATCTCTACAAAGGTTACTTGACCATGGTTGCATAATTCATCATTATCATCTTTTCATTATTCATCACAAAAGGATTATTGATTTTTGATCATCTTCTTCCTTCTTCTTCTTTGCTTGCAAAGCTTTCTAGCTTTGATCTTTGTGATGAAAATGAGTGAGAAATAGAAAACAAATGAGAGCAAAAATCCTACTTCATCATCCTCATCTATCCTTGCCATTTAGATGAGGGTGTTCACTTCATATTATGAGTGTTAGCTTGTGTTAACGAAACTTCAAGGTAGATCATCTTTGTATCGAAGATCGGAAGCAAGACTGCATCTTTCTCTTCGTGAAGCCTCTCGAGAGTCCGGAACACGATGATCGCAGCGAAGGGACCTCAACACGGAGCTTAAGAAGTGAAGGACCGGATCTACAAAGGTTGTAATCCCTCTCACTTAGTGTTAAACTGTTTAACATGTTAGTTTTCGCCTAAACCATAGTTTAAAGATCCGGCTTCGGGTTGTTCGGCACGGCTATTTTTTTAATCGGGTGTGGTTGATGTCTCGTAGAACCTTGTGCGCGTGCCTAGCAACCCTACAATCTAGACAAAGATTATAAAAAAGACGATGTACAGAAACAAAAAGGACTGACATGAAAGGCAGCATGAGGCTCTCTAGGCGTACCGAACAACATTCAAAGCAGCTACGAATACAACACCATACGCATTGGTGTTCGGCACGAAAGCAGTGCTCCCATTGTAAATAGAACTCCCCTCTCTATGAGTAGCGGTTCGATATAAGCTGAAAAATGAAGAAAATGCTCATCTTAGGCTTGAGAAGCTCGATGCACTTGACGAAATCCGCCTTATAGCACAGCAAAATCTGGAGGCTTATAAGCCAAGGATGACACGGTCATATGAAAGATTGACAAGGCCGAGAACATTCCGCCAAGGCAAACTCGTCCTGGTTTTCAAAAGACCAATAATGATCCCCAATCGTGCAAAGCGGGGGAAGTTCGAGCCAAACTATGAAGGCACATACGTCATAGACAAATTCTACCAAGGTGGAGCCAACCTGCTCATGAATATGCATGGCGAAAGACCCTTCCGGCTAATAAAAGGTCAATTCCTAAAAAAATGCTATGCTTGACGAGTCATGACTTAGGTCAATGATAGATGACGACGTTTATGTCCGCTCGCTATCTTCCTGAGTCAGAACCCTGAGAGTGGTATCCAAAAATCTTCGTCGCCTCGAAATACGGCGATATTAGACCAAAACGTCCCTAAACTAATGTGTTCCCTCAAACACGGGAATAATAGACCGAAACGTCCTTAAAATAATAATGGACCGAAACGTCCTTAAACTAATATTCGTCCCAAATATGGGAATGTTGGACCGAAATGTCCTTAAACTAACATTCGCCCCTAAAATGGGAATGTTGGACCAGAACGTCCTTAAACAAGCATTTCGCCCTAAAATACGGAGATAAAGGACCGTCTGTCCTTAAACTCACACGTTTAGCCCTATGGTGAATCCCCATATCGATTACCATATACAATCCACAGGCATAAACGATTCATAACTCTCCCAGGTCCCACATGATATAATCCTTTAAAGAAGATCGGGGCCTACAGCTAATGGTGTGTTACCTTACGGGCCGCCTAAAAAAAGAGAGGTATGTCCACAAGCGAAATGGGCACGGATAAAGACCCGAAAAGGCACCGTGAGTAAAAACAGCAGGACTGCCAGCGAGCTAGTGAAAACCCGAGAAGGCATGAACTTGCAAAAAAGGTATGTCCACAAGCGAAATGGGCACGGATGAAAACCCGAAAGGGCGCCACAAGTAAAAACAGCATGACTGCCAGCGAGCTAGTGAAAACCTGAGAGGGCGCAAACTCGTAAAAAAAAGGTATGTCCACAAGATAAATGGGTTCTGATGAAAACCTGAAAGAGCACCGTGAGTAAAAATAGCAGGACTGCCAGCGAACTAGTGAAAACCCGGGAAGGCGCGAACTCATAAAAAAAGCACTTACAAAGCCATCACGACTTTGTAAGGAGAAAGCACCTGTGTGAGAGACTTACGACTTGCAAAGGAGTAACACACTTGGGATTCCATACGATTCTTAAAGAGAAAATGCACTTACGAAATCCTCATGACTCGTAAGAAAAATATACTCTCTATAAGACCCTCACGGCTTATAGAATTCAAAAAGCTTGAGATACAGGGACCTGAACCTGTTCTTATGCCATCATAACCCTACAAAACTTTCTTGCCCTACAGGCGGTCCAATATTGACTCTTATATACAATCCATGGGCATAAATAAATATTCTCCCACCAAGTTCCACCAATGGCGAGAAATGTCCCCATATGGTGAAAGACGCGTGTAAGTCCTCTAGATTTACAAGGAGAAAATACTCTTGTAAGATCTTTATGAGTTATAAGAGAAAAACACACTTAGGAATCCTCACGACTCCTGAGGAGAAAATACACTTACAAGATCCTCTCGACTCGGAGGGAGAAATACCTTTATGAGACCCTTCCGGCTCATAATGCCAGAAAGCCTTAGTCGACAGGATCCTAACCCTGTTTGCTAAGCCACCTTTGTCCAAATTAACAAAGGCAAATGATAATTCGCTCTTGGCAATATCCTAGTTGTAGCGATACTGATGCCTAAATAGGTATCAAATTTCAAGTCATCTCACGGAAAATGATGATTCGCTCCTGGAAATATTCCAGTTGCAGCGATGCTGATGCCAAGATTGGTATCAGATTCCAAATCCGCAACTCGCAAAAAAAAAACAGCGAGTAAAAAAAATGATGACATAACCGAAATGATTGGGTACCGTGAAAAATAGCCAAAATGATTGGGTACCGTGAAAAATAGCCGAAATGATTGGGCAATCACGACTTTAGCGATATGAAAGGCTGAAAAGATAGAGCGTTGCGGAAATAAATATATAGATATATAAAACAAAATAAAACTTTTCTGCCCTGCAAGTATATCTATATTGATTCTTGTATACGATCCATGCGCACAAATAAAGGAAAGGGAACCATTATTTCCCACCACTCTTCGTCAAAAGGAGAACCAAGTCTTGACGGTACATATACAACATAGAGACTATCCCGGCGTTCCTTCTCATTCCAGCAAAATGCAGACACAACGTTATCATAAAAAAAGACCCAAGGGTCAAAGCAAAAAGGGAGTAATGGTAAAATACTAGCTCCAAGTCTTGACGGTACATATACAACCTAGAGACTATCCCGGCATTCCCCCCTCATTTCAGCAGGGTGCAAACGCAACTATCAAATGAAATTGGAGTAATAGCATATTCCTAGCTCCAGACCTCAATTGCAATACATATAGCATATAGGTCCTACAGATGTTTTCCCTACTTCGGTAGAGAATCGGCGCGACATCGTCAAAGTAAAAACGAAGTGATGACATATTCTTAGCTTTGGGTCTTGACGGTAGTACATACAAAGCCTAAAAACCGTTGGAGATCATCCCATCCCAGAAGGGTGCAGTTAAGACTCATCGGGGCTCCAAATTGAGACTAACCTCAAGTAAAAAGTGCTACGACAAATACCTAACACTTGTTCTTCTGACGGTAATACATATACATCAACCTAAAAAAGATTATTTGAAGACGTTTTGTCCAGCCTCAGAAGGGATCGGAGACAGGACAGTTGCAGGGCTACTTGAACAGCAGCCTAAGAACTGCATATCAAGGAATACATCAGCCAATGCGACCGTACGATGGACTTAAACCTAGTACCACAAACCTAACGGACCCCTGTCATAAAAGAATGGGGGTTATCTACATCCAACGTTATGGAAAATTTGCCTGTAAACCCAAGGGAGGTAAACTAAAAAAACACTCCAAAATGAGTACATAAACTAGAGACTCCGAAATGATTGAATAAACTATAACTACTTCACGCCGGATCAAGACATCAAGAAACATAAGGGTGCAACTCATGGGTCTCAGGGTTTAAAACTACATTTCTTAAGAATTGATATCTGAGTTAATGATAAATGACGACTCTTGTATCCACTCGCTATCTTCTCAGATCAAAATTCTAAAAGCTTCGTATGACATACCAGCCCAAAACCAGCCGTATGCTATGCATAGAAGTAGGGAGAGCATTTGATTCACACCCGTTTAAGTGCTCACTTACAAATACATACGTACTTAAATGGAAACAGCGTTGAAAGCATGCCGATTTATATACGCATGTAGAAGGGTTAGTGCATAACATGTGCATATCAGTGATGTTTGCACTTAAAAAGAAACCCTTAATGTGAAGTGCGTGTGCGCACATGCAGGTTGCACGTATGTTTAAACAATACAATCAGAAGAAGAACATGTGTTAGAAACAAAGCACTTGGTAGTCAATGATAAAAGGAATGCATTTAAATAAATATTTTATTCTACAGGAAAGAGGTCACCAAATACAGGATAAAAAATACAAGGGTTTAAAAAACTATAAACAAAGTTTTCTAAAACCCTCTTAACCTTCTCAGCCATATCGAATCGACGATCTTCGCGAGGAGTCACTCCCCATCGGTCAGTGTTTTGCTCATCGGCGAAAGCAGACATGATAGCCCGCTGAGCCCGTATCTGGCTTAGCAACTGAACAGAAGATCTCTCAGAGGCTTGATAATCAAATGTACCTCATGAAAGGACTCGATCTTATCCTCCGCTGCGTTGAGCATCACCGGAGTCATCTCTGCTAGATGAGGATGAATGTCATCGAGCACGGATAAGAAGATCATCCGGAGCCAAATGGAGCCGATGGGCAGAAAAGATCCTTTATGAGTCAGGAGCTCGTGTATCACCGTGTCACATTGGTCATCCGTGAGAGCGGGATTCACCAAGCGTGCAGCAAAACGAGGAACAATTTTCTCGATAGGCACCTCCCATAGCTGTCGATGAGCATGTGGACAATTGCAAGCCATGACTCTTGATCTGTTAAAATGGTTCTTTCCTTGTGAAAGAGAAGAAGAACATTGCTTCTGGTTATAAAGAGAAGCATTTAAGTCTAGACACAGAAAATGTTGTGCATGGTGGAACTATTTCCAAGCTCTGACAAAAAGAAGGCATTGGAAAAGAAAGAGTTGACTCAGGAAAAGAAAAGCAAGAAAGTGTAACGATTCCCTCGTATAATAAGGCAGCGCCTTACGTGCATAACACGTGAGCACAGGCGCAATTTTTTTTAGGATTAAATCCTATAACTGCGCCTCACGTGAAGCACATGTGATCGTTGGCGTAAAAAATGCTTTTTTCATTCATGCTTCAAAGAAATTTATACATTGGTAATGAGGATGATAACAAAAAAAGGGAAAGAAAATAATGTCATCAAAAGTCTACAATGGAAAGACGCTAAATTCCGGACATGGATTGTCAAACTTAAAGGCAACTTTGAGTAAAGCGCTTCTAACTTTCTTGATCATCTTCTTATGCGTCCTCTCCTGAATACAAGCTTCGGGATCCCAGCTGATGTCTTCCATCCTTAGGTATGCGGATAGTATCGCTTTCTATTGGAAGACGCGATGCAAAACAGCAACGAGATCATCTCTATGCTTCTTTGAGATCAGGCCCATCAGATATACTGAATGCATCTTGTCTTCAGCGTTATCAAGTGCTTCGAGTGGAATAGCCTCATCAAGCTTAGGTAGCACTTCCCAGATTGATCCAACGATAATCTTCAAAAGCGCAGAATGGCGAGAGAGCAATCGGCCGTTGTGATCATCAAAGCAATGCATTGGGTATCAGTGTATTCCTGGACATGAGAGCGACTTTGTATGCGGATTTCTTCGTAGGAGACAATTTCCTCGATATCATATAGATGACCATCCATGTTACCTGAAAAGAAACCCAATGGAAAGTTAGCAATAAAAACAAAATGCTAGCATCACAGAATTAAGATGGCGGCTCCTTAATGGTTGGAACATGTGCCTAATGGAGAAATCTAAAAAGATTCTCTAAGGATCTTTTTAATAATAAAATTTCAGAGCTCAGCTCTTCTTTATCAAAATGGTATAAAATACCAAAAACTTCAAGAAAATCCCTAAAAGGATTTGATATTTAGAGCAAAGCTCTAATTAAACTTAAAATCTAAAGAAATCCCCAAGAGAGATCTGATATTAAATTTCCAGAGCAAAGCTCTGATCTCAAGAAAATCCCCAAAGGGAAAAGATTTAGATCAGAACTAAGTTCTGTAAATTCCCAAAGGGAATGTTGGATGTTTGCCGCCGAAAACAGAGACGAGCCGGGTAAGTCGTCTTGCCTGAATTTAGAGGCAGATGCTATTTGGATTTATCAGCTCACCTCTCCGAAGATGCCAAGTTGATTTATGGCACCGTATATCGGAGGTTTGGACGGATGCGGCCGTTTTAGCAGACTTCGTCAGATTCCCCCTCATTTGTGAGGGGGGTTTTGATTGTGGGGACGCTCTTCCCTGAAGGCGCAAGCCCCTGCAGTTAATTACGTTACCGCATCGTGATAACCACTTTCTCCTGCTCCAGAAGTTCACTTCGTGTCATGTGTATTTGTTTTATTTTTGGTTTCCCGTGGATTATATACGGAGACTAATTTAAGTTGTCGCCCGTAGGGTGTGGATTAGTCCAAATCCGTATTTCTTATATTTGGGGTTTTGGTTGATTTAAGGATCATTGATCGTTTTGATTTAAGGATCATTGATCAGGATCGACTTAAATGTATATGAGCAGTTGGAGGCTTGGTTGGTTTTTTTTAAGGATACGTTAGTCCAATTTGAGACTAAAATCTACTTAACGGGGTTTTAGGAACATTCAGATCCAACAAAAGAGCATTTGGGCTCTATTGTTTTAGTTTAAGGACGTTATGGCCCATTGGTAGTTTAAGGACGTTTCGGTCCGTAGATCGCCATTTTTGAGGTGAGGGTTGTAGTTTGAGAACGTTATGGTCCGTAGTAGTTTGAGGACGTTAAGATCCGTAGATCACCATTTTGAGGTGAGGGTTTAGTTTAAGGACGTTTCGTTCCGCCGTAGTTTGAGGACGTTACGTTCCGTAGATCACCATTTTTGAGATGAGGGTTTTAGTTTGAGGACGTTACGGTCCATAGATCACCAATTTTGAGGTGAGAGTTTTAGTTTAAGGATGTTACGGTCCGTAGTAGTTTGAGGATGTTACGGTCCGTAGATCACCATTTTGAGGTGAAGGTTTAATTTAAGGACGTTTCGGTCCGCCGTAGTTTGAGAACGTTACGGTCCGTAGATCACCATTTTATACCCGTGTATTTGTTACATGACGGGATGTACAGCGATGTTGTGGGATACAACCAATTGGGGTGTGATTTGGTTTAAGGTGTGCACATCAGCTTGGGAAGTGCGCCCAAAAGAAGTTGGTTGTCGGGACACGCCACCTCTCTGAAGACGTTGAGGAATTACAACGACATGCATTAGAGATATGGAGAGATGTACTCTTGAACCAATTCCCATGTCTGAGGGAAGAGATCATGGTGGACCATCTAAGAATCATTAGCCATTTTTGGGGGACTAAGATTAACTTAAGAAATATGAGATGAACATCATTTTGGATATCATGAGTCATGTTTGGGAAACAATGAACCCATGGGCTCAGTTGATCTGAATTAGGGACCTAGCAAACTTGGGATTGACCCACTCAATTTTCTTTTATTTGAAAGAAGTGGTAAGCACTGGTTTGGGCTCAGTCCCCTTTTCTTGCAAAAAGTGCTGAGCACTTATGTGAGTTCTGACGCTCACACTTTACTCTCTCTTTTCTTCTGTCTCTATATGGAAGGCTGAGCACTCTTTATGGCGCCCACATGCGAAGCACGAGAGGCGCTAGGCGCTGAATGATGAGTGTCAAGCACTTTTATATTCTGTGGCGCCCACGTGAGGGACACGTGAAGCGCTGGGCGCTGGGCGCCGCTCACTGAGTGCTAATTACTCCTTTATTTTGTAGTGCCTACGTGAGGGACACGTGAGGCGCTGGGCGGTGAGCACCAGCTACTGAGTACTAAGTACTCCTTATTTTGTAGCGCCCACGTGAGGGGCACGTGAAGCGTTGGGCGTTGATTTTTCCTTGTATATTTTGTTCTGAGGAGTTCAATTTCCTTGTTCTTTTCTGAATCTTTGATCTCCAAGAACAAGTTCGTCCCGATGAGAATTAAATTCTCAACTTGTGGGAGACTTGTCTTATGGATCTTAGATCCAGAGAAAGAATTAAGTTCTTCTTTTTAAAAAGGGTTAAACCTTTCAATAGGCAAAAGAGATGTTTTGATCTCTCTTCTTCTTTTTTTATTTACCTAGAGTTTTTTTCTGAGAAGGGAGATCTTCTTCTTCCTTTTTGAAGCTTTCCGCTTTGTTCTTCTTTTTTTTCAAAGCTTATTGGGGGGTTCCTCTCTATTAGACTTGAAGTCTTGGGTCCTTTATATAGTAGAGGCAAGTCTGTTGATTAGTTGAAGAAATATCTCATTGAGAGATCTTAATTGATTTGGGGATTTTACCCGCCATTGGATTTTTGATCCAAGCGCTTCTGTTTTACAGAAGGTATTTTTCTTGTTTTTAACAAGATTAGGGAAATATTTTCCCACACAGAATTTATTCTGTAGATCGGTGATTCTTTAATCACTATTGAATTTTTAATCCAATGGTACTCTGTTTTACAGAGGGCAATCTTTCTTGTTTAGAAAGATTTGAGGAAAATTTCCTCAACGGAATTTAATTCTGCATTCTGATGATTTATCATCTCCGTTGGATCTTTGATCCAACGGCTCTGTTTAACAGAGAGTAGAATTTAATTCTACTTGGCGCCGGCGCTCACGTACTGTGCATGTGCGGCGCTAGTAAGAGTTTTTAACTCTGGCGCTGGCGCTCTCATGGCAGGCACGTAAGGCACAGCCTCTTGAGTTTTGAACAGAACTTTGCTCTTCTAAGAGTTTTTTTTAATTCTGGCGCTGGCGCCCTCATGGCAGACACGTGAGGCGCTGCCTCTTGAGTTTTTGAACAGAGCTTTGCTCTTTTATTGGGAAAACAAATGCCCCCTACCGCCGCGCTCACGTGGCTCACACGTGAGTGCAGCGGTGGCATATTTTACACCGTTGGATCTTCTCGGGAGTGGAACCGTCTCCTTGTACCTATAAGTAGGGCCTTTGGCCCTTGAGATGACTATTGTTCATCTTTCCTAGACTTCTTCTTTCTGAGAATATATTTCTCTTTCCAGAGCTTAGATTTTTGCCCAAAGAAACTCTTTTAGAGTTAGAACTTTGCCAAAAACTTGGTAAGGATTACAATCGAACCCATTAACAGAGCTTTGCTCTTCTTAGATCGTAGATCTTAAAATGTATTTTAGGGTTTCTTAACCCGTTAATCAGAGCTTTGCTCATCTTTCAAGAAGAACTCTTAGAGTTTTTAGGATTTTTCTTGCAGATTTTAAAGATCTTGGGGTTTTACCCTGTTAAAAAGCTTTGCTTTTGAGGGCTCTGGTAGATTACCCCATTGTTTTACAGAGCATGGCTCTAAGAAATATTGGGGAATTTTGTTCCCTCCTTAATTTTCTAACAGATGTGAAATCTGTTTGCAGAGCACAGCTTTCGAGGGAGTTTAACTCCTTAGTCCAATGATATTTCTCATTAAATGAGAATCCTTTTAGGATTCTATTCTTAATGAGTGATTGCCCAATCAATGATAGGGCGTTACCTTAACTTTGTGGGCCTTTTATCCCTTTCTTTTGAACTGCAATGCAGTAAAAAAAATTTAAGTATCAAAGAGCGTTAAAATTCTGAACATAACGTCAATAGCTGAACCTTTTCCTTTTGTGCAGATGCTATGGTTTTCGACTCTTCCTTCCCTTTCATACGTTCAGAAAGCGCTTTTGCTGACACGCCCGTGGATCAAGAAGTCTTTGCGCTTATTAAAGATCATGACCCGGAGCAGAAATCTCTTCACATGTGGGGGTCGTGGTATAATCAGATTATCCGGGGTCGGCGCAGTTTTTCTTGTGCAGCGCCCTCAGAGCCAATTTCAGCGATTCATTATGCTAATTCGCCTCAAGTGACTTATGCCGTAGAAGAGGTCAACTAGACCTCGGAGGGTCGCCTTCATCCCTCCATGGCATCAATACCCATACAACCACCGATGGCTTTGGATATTTTAGGGCGACGCATATGCCAAGGCGAGTAGTGCCCTTGGGGGCAAGTTTATATGATAAAATTGACTCCTCGCAATTCAGCCGGTTACCTGTAGTGGACTCGATATATCCAGTCGGCCAAGAAGTCACTGCTGCTGAAGCTTAGGCTGTATCCTGCAATCTATGCGTCTCTTTTTCAATATCCCTCACTTCATGTATGGTGGGTCAAGGCTTTTCTGGAACAGTGGAACATCCCAACCCACACATTTCTTCTATCGGACTGGGAGGTCTCAATTTCCTTAGAGGAGTTTGCAGAAATTTTCGGCTTACCCGTCAGAGGGGAACATTACGAGGAGATACTTCCCCCTGATGAGTATATCTTTGCCACCAAATCAGTGGTGATGGGCCTTACTCCAGAAAATGTTGTTCAACACCGGTTCCAGAGCCTAATCAAGGTGTTGAATAGTTATGAGAGTTTTTTCTTAGAGTCTGCAGGGCACGGAGTCGGCTTTGCAGATATCATCGCCCGCTTTCTTTGAAAGGTTACGCTAGTGCCCCGGCCAACTTCCGTGGCTAAATGCGGAACAAAAAAATTTCTAACGATTAGAACATGGCACTAGAATAAATTTTAACCCAGATCTTACCATAAACCTAACTAGCTAAATAAAGAGAGCTATCTGCTATGATGAAGAAATCTCACCAAACGAACCAAGACCTTCGGTCTTCTTTCTTCATCTTTAGCTCCAAGTGGCCACCTTGAACATTCTTGATCTTCTTTGTTGGCTCCTTTGGTTCTCCGCGATCGATCTTTCTCTCCAGTCCTCCTTTGTCGTGGATGATCCACCCGAGGGATATGATCTATAGCTCTAGCTCCTCACAATATGTCAAATGGAGCAACTAGAGAACTTGGGTTGCTAAACCAAGTAATCTAGGATGTAGTGTGAAGATCTAAGTGTTTGCTATATCTTTCTTGCCTCTTCACTTGTTTCTCAACTCATGAGAAGGGTAGTTAAGAGGAAGATGATGAAGGTGGAGGAAACTCAAGAGGAAGGTGGAAATGAAGAAAAATGGGAGCTCAAGAAAAATATGAAGCATCCATGTGAGAGAAAATCAACAGAAAAGTTCTGTGTATGAATTTCTTTCAATAAACAAGTGTAGCCATGCTTCAATAGTAACCACAAATGAATAAATAATTCATTTGTGAACTATTGAAGCCATGCCTCTCTCTCCTTAATTTCCACCTCATTTCCATTTATCAATAAATGGAAAAGTCCATGATGAGGTGTCCACCTTCTAGAAGGTAATCAATAACAAAATACGGATTACAGTCTGCTGTATATACATACCTGCATTCGGATAAAAACACGAATGCCTAAAGAGATAGAATAACACGAAAAATGTAATACTAGAATATACATATCGAAATACATATATGTAAACTATTAAATCAATACCTGATTTAATAATCCGGCTCAAACCCGAGCCGGCTAGTATTACCAACTATCCGATCGAAAGTCCGAGTACAAAGTACATCAATCAATCGAGACTCTGCACGTATCCAATATGGCTACTGTAAGCCAATGTTACACACCCTACAAGATGCGGGGAGGCGGAATAGGTAAAACAATCATTTTGTTCAAAGTAACATCGACTATCAAACGGATCTTTGCTAAACCCTAACTAACAAACTATCTAGAAGTAGTTAACTACTATGATAGATGATTATACCTCAAGATACTAGTCCTTCTTGTTCTTGTTGTTCGCCTCCTTGTCGGCCTCCTCGATGTAATAGAACATCCACCCGAGAGTTCCTTCTTCAAGCTTTAACCTCAAACTTGAGGAAACTAAGTGGCTAGGATTGCTAATCCAAGTGACCTAAAGGATATAGAGATAGATTAAGGATCTATTAGTCTTTCTAACACTAGGGTTCTCAACACATGAGAGGATTAGGGTTAGGATGAAAAAGATGAGAGCTTGAGGAGAGAGAATGTGTATGTGATAATGAAATAAATCTTGAGTCTCTTAGATAATTATGAAGCATGAAAAATATCTAAACAATAATAAATATATTCAACAACCATGCTTCATTAATTACCTTGAGGTGAATCACCTCATGACTCATGGTGTAATTAATGAAAATTACACATCACCTCTCCTCCTTATTAAGTTTAATTCACAAATGAATTAAAACTAAATGAGTCACCTTTCTTCTAGAAGCTTCTCGACTAATTACGAGAACGCCCCTCCCATCCATATTTACAAAAAACACGGATATACTGAGACTGCATAAATCCAATAATCCAACTAGAATCTGGCTTAAACCAAAGCCTGCTAGTATAATCTGTCCGAACATCATACGTGCACAAGTATACGTATATGTCCGAACCCTGTCGTAAAACCATACGACCTCTATATCGTTTCGCCTGAAGCAGGAAAACCCTCTGTATGGGACTCTAAAGACTCGACACTACGCTGGCAGTGGGTTTAACCACAGGCCGCAAGTAGTACTAGCTGTACGTAACGGTCCCCAGGTAGATTTAGATAAGAAGGTCGATGAGAAAACCCATCCGAACTCCTACTGAGCCTAATGTGACAACCTCCGTACAGTCCGGTCTGTTCTTCTAAGACTATCGCATATCGGGCCTAAGGGCGGCAAGCGTCAGTCTCCTAAAAACGGTATAAGTCGTGTCGGAGTGAAGCCCATCATACCTTGAGAAGCTAATGGAAAACCTACCAGTAAATCTCGCTTGCCTTGTCCAGGGACCTTGCGTAATGGCTCTCCAAACACAGCGCGATATCAACCCCCAATACCGGGAGAGACGAATCTTATCTAACCGCCACTGCCTCCAAGTGCTTCGGGACTGCACCCAACTGCTACCTGTTTGCACGACTCAGTCGAGCCGTGGTAGGGTAGCAATTTAAGAACAGTAGGAACACACTCAAAGCGAAGCAGCAGTGTCAAGTCTACGTACTATGCTGTACTCATGTCACCAGGGAACTGTTAACTGACGACGGGTATAATACCAACCAACAGTTCTATACGAGTCCTGTCCGGTGAACCCATAACCCAACGAGCACCTGCATACTATCTCCAGTACAACGTACTAATGGCTGTGGGACAGACTATCTCCCCTGCTGGGACGAGAAGCGTATACACTAGTCTACCCTAGAGTATCGATGCCATGTCTCGATAATCCTACGACTAGGGACCTGAAAAAGAATGTTCTTGTAGACTACCCGGCCCCCACTAGTGTGACTGCCATCACAACACTGGTAGTCAAGCAAGATCCTATGGGCTCTATCAATATGTATTCGCGATATGCTAAAAGAAACATATACACATATTAAGATAGATATAAATCAAGTAGCATACTACTATGTTGAGCAAGACTGCTAATACAACTGTGAATATCCCAAGCTTCCATTAAGTAATATACAAGCTAGTATGATACAATAATGGCCCCTAGGGCAAATACACTAACAATCTCCCACTTGCACTAGGGCTGTGTACTGGCGTATCGAAGACCTATCATCTCGAATAGCCTCTCGAACTGTGTATGAGGAAAGGCCTTTGTGAATGGATCTGCAGTGTTCTTCTCTGCAGCAACTCTCCAGACCTCGATCTCTCGGTGATCTATGATCTCCCTGATCAGGTGATACCGCCTCAAGATGTGTCTGGACTTTTGATGGAACATGGGTTCCTTCGCAAAAATTATAGCCTCATTGTTGTCATAATATAGAGGTATTGGATCAACAATGGATGGAACCACCTGTGTGACAAGAATCCTTTGACAGATTATAGTATAGGAATTTCATTTCCTATCAAGAGAATGTCATCTACGTACAAGATGAGGAATACAACAGTTCGTGCTACAATCTTACTATATATACATGGCTCATCTGGATTTTTGATAAAGTCATATTCTTTGACCGTTTCATCAAAACAGATGTTCCAACTCCGTGATGCCTGCTTTAGACCATAAATGGACTTAAGCAACCTGCACACTTTCCCATTGCTCCCACTCTGATTGAAACCTTCTGAATGATCCATATAGACGTACTCGTCAAATTTCCATTTAGAAAAGCCGTCTTTACGTCCATCTGCCAGATCTCATAATCATGGAAGGAAGTAATGGCAAGAAGGATCCGAATGGATTTGAGCATAGCCACTGGAGAAAAAGTTTCTGTAGGGTTCCTAGGCACACTAATGAAGTCTCACAACAGATCAAACATGCCCAATTCAAATTTATCATGTGCCTACAAACCCTAATACGGATCGTTAACTAAATAATGAGGCGATGCAAGCAAGTTAACGGTTTTAACTAAGAGTGAACGAACATACAACCTTTGTAGATCCGGTCCTCCACCTCCATAGCTCCGTGATGAAGTCCCCTCGCTGCGATCATCGGGTCCCGGGCTCTAGCGTCGGCTTCATCGGAGAAATGGGCGGGCAAGGTCGTCGACTTCGATGCCGAAGATGATCTACGTCGAGGCAACTCAAGATCAAACTCCAACTTCACCAAGTCATGAAACTTGTGAAGAAAACACCCTATACTACTTGGCAAGTGGTAGAGGATGAAGAAATAGGAAGTGGGTTCACTTTAGAATTAGATTTCTCACTCTTTTTCTCAAGTTGCCATTAATGGTTGCAAGCTTTTTTCTTTTGTTGAAGAGGAAGAATAAGAAGAAAATGAATTATGATAAGTTTTAAAAGGAATTATCTTATCATATAGCAACCATAGTTAGGTGTAGAGAATTAACTAAAGTTAGGTTGAATGGTTAGGATCAAGGCTACGAGAAAAAATGGTGAAAGCTTCAAAACTTCATGAAGTTTCAACTAGCAAACAAAGAAAGCCACCATGATTTATTTATCTTTCAAAAATGAATAAATAAATAAATGAAAAGATAAGTAAATCAAAACCCTAACCATTAACATAACCATGGTTTAATTCTTTACACAAACCCAAGTTTGCATGTATCATCAAACATGATATAAACAAGTGCACAAAAGTATATCACATATACAACTTGTGTATATCAAGTGAGAAAATCCAATTTAAGTGAACCAATACTAGTTAATGCAAAGTAATATATCAAATATATAATTATGCATTAAATCATTAAATCAATACTTGATTTAACGATCCGGTCATATCGCATATAACCGACTAATATCCAATGTATCGGCTTATCGAATCAATCCTTGATTCGATAACTAGGTTATATCGCATACAACCAATCAATACATTCATCGTGAGAATGGAATACGGTATCATATACACGCATTATTCTCGATCCCGCACATATCTCATATGCGCTCCTATTTCGTTTCGCTTGAGCCAGGAAACCTCTGTGTAGGACTCTAAAGACTCGTCAATATGCCGGCAGCAGGTGATGATCATATCAAACACCCACAAGCCGCAAGCGGTCTGCTAAACGTAACGGCCAGCCGGGTATTGAGCGATTAGAAGATCGACGAGCAAGCCCGCTCACACTCCTGTGAATCCAACCAGTAACACTTACCGTACAGTCCGGTCTGTTCGTCTGATATGTCGCATATCTCGCCTAGGGGTGGTAAACGTCAGACCCCATTAGCTCGATAAGTCATGCCGACATGTGGTCCATAACAATCGTGAAACTACTGATAACTCTTACCAGTATATCATTGCAACCCTGGCCAGGGATTTCCTGTTATGGCCAGTCGTGCATTGCGCAACATCAACCCCCAATACCGGGAGAGACGAATTCCCTCCTATCGCTCATTGCCTCCATGTGAATCGGGACTGTACCCAAAAACCACCTATTTGCACGACTCAGTAGAGCCGTGGTAGGGTGGAAATCAAAGCACAGTGGGAGACACACAAGACTCTATGACGATCTCGGGTCTACAGACTAAGCTGCACCAGTGTCACTAGAGAACTGCCATCTGACGTGAGGTATAATACCATCTGGGAGTTCTCGGCGAGTCCGTTCAGTGTACCCAGTCTCCACTGAGCACCCGCATACCATCTCTGATGTCAAACACCAATGGATATGGGATCATCCATCGCCCATCACATGGGTCGAGAAGATATACGCTAGTCTACTCTGGAATATCGATGCCCCGTCTCAATATTCCCACGACTAGGAACATTGAAGGATGTACTCATGGACTACCCAGGCCCCACTAGTATGATCTACATCACAGTCCTGGAAGTCGAGTACACATCCTAAGGGCTTTATCAACATGTAACAGAGAGACAGAAAGTATACATGTTAAGATAAAGAGCAACCAGATAGCGTACTATCATGTCGAGCAAGAAAGTCCTACCTATATATGACCCAGCATCCACTACAATATACATCCAATGTACAGTAATGGCCTCTAGGGCATACATATAACTAACAGTTTCGTCATAGTCCAAACCAGGCCTTTGACGAAAACCCTTTGCAACAAGTCTAGCCTTATAGGTTTCCACCTGTCCATCTACACCAATCTTCTTTCTAAAGATCCACTTGCATCCTATAAGTTTTACCCCATCTGGAGCAAAGTCCAAAGTGCATACTTTGTTGGTGTACATGGACTCCATCTCGGTCCGCATTGCATCCAGCCATCTTACTGAGTCGCCGCTCTGGATGGCCTGCTGGAAGCTAGTAGGTTCATCATTATCAATGACGCGATCCTCTATATCCCCGTCTATGAGAAAACCATAGTATCTCTCAGACGGATGAGACGGCCTACTACTCCTGCAGAGGGGTGGAGGATTGTCCTGTTCTTCTGGAACTTCTGGTTTTACCAAGTTTTCAGTAGTAGCTTGTGGTTCTGGAATTTCTTCCAGTTCTATTGCGCTCCCACTTATTTCCTTTTCTAAAAACTGCTGTTCTAGAAAATGGGCATTGTGAGAAACAAAAACCTTTTTTTCCTCTGCGTAATAGAAAAAATACCCCTTGGAGTTCTTTGGATATCCCACAAACTTACACTGTACTGAGCGTGCCTCGAGTTTGTCCGCATGCTGCTTTTTAACAAAAGCTGGACATCCCCATATCTTGAGATACTGAAGATAGGGTTTCTTCCCACTCCACATCTGATATGGTGTGGTAGGCACAGTCTTGGTAGGAACTCTGTTCAAAAGATATGCAGCTGATTCTAGTGCATAACCCCAGAAAGATCGCGGTAACTCAGCATTACTCATCATGGAACGTACCATATCCAATAGGGTTCGGTTCCGTCTCTCCGATACACCGTTGTGTTGTGGAGTGTATGGAGGAGTAAGCTGAGAGAGAATTCATTTCTCTTTTAGGTAACCCAGGAACTCGGCACTTAAGTATTCACCACCTCGATCAGATCTCAGTGTCTTGATACTTTTGCCGGTTTGGTTTTCTACTTCATTCTTATATTCTCAGAATTTCTCAAGGCCTCGGATTTATGTTTCATCAAGAAAATGAATCCATACCTGGAGAAATCATCCGTTAAAGTAATGAAGCATGAAAAACCTCTTCTTGCATGTGTAGACATTGGACCCCATACATTGCTGTGTATGAGTCCTAAGAGCTCACTCGCTCTTACTCCATGTCCAGTGAATAGAGTCTTTTTCATCTTTCCTTTGAGACATGATTGACAAGTGGCATAAGATTGATATTCGAACGGATCCAAGTATCCTTCTTTATGTAACTTAGTTAACCTTGTCTCATTGATGTGACCTAGTCTACAATGCCATAAGAAAGCCTGATTTATATCTAGAGACTTTCTTTTTAGTGTGTTCTGGACATTGAAAATCTGCAATTGGTTTAACACGTATATACCGTTATCTAGTGTACCGGACTCAATCAAACCATGATTAAGGTGGATGTTAACAACATCGCTTACAAACATGAAATCATAACCTTCTTTTGATAACAACGATACTGATATGATATTACACGTTAAACTAGGTACACAAAAACAATTGCGTAAAACCAAAATATGTCCACTCGTCAATCCAAGGTGATAATCCCCTACGGACACAGCATCTACGCTCGCTCCGTTCGCAACTCTTAGGGTCATATCACCAGTCTTCAGCACTCTACGGCTTCTCAGTGCCTGCAATGAATTGCATATATGAGATCCTGATCCGGTATCCAATACCCAGGAAGTAGAGTTGATTGACAGACAATTTTCAATTACAAACCCCGAAGCCACAACTTGCCTCGGGTCCTAGTTCTTGGCAATCAAAGCTTTGCAATCCTTCTTCCAATAGCCTTTCCTACGACAGTGGAAGCACTCGTCCTTTGCTACTACCGGCACCGCAACCTTTGCCTTTTCCTTGACTCCTACCTTACCAACACCACCTCTTGGTTTGGTAGCGGCCTTTTTCTTCCTTCCTTTGGCCCTTGCCTTGGACCTGGAAAAGGAAGCACCACGAACAAACATAGCGGGTGTTTTCCTTGCTTTATGCAAGATGCCCTCTGCACTCCTCAACATGTTAAGGAGTTCTGAAAGTTCAACTTCTTTACCTTGAATATTGAAATTCAAGATAAACTGGGCGTAGGTGGAAGGAAGGGACTGGAGAACCAAGTCTGTATACAGCTCATTCTCTAATGTTGTCCCGAGGTCCGCGAGCTCCTCAATATAGCCAATCATCTTAAGGACATGTTCTCCTACAGATGATCCAACGGCCAGCCTCGACTAAAACGAGTTCTTCAAGGTCTCGTATCTAGCTATACGAGATTGCTCTCCATACAGTTCCTTGGTGTGAAGAAATATAGATTCAAGATCCATATTCTCGTGCCTCCTCTGATGTTCATTATCCATAGAGGCAAGCACGATGCATTTGGCCTTCACGCAGTCAATCTCCCAGGTCTTGCGGATTTCCTTATCTATGATACTGGATTCTGTTGGAGATAGTGCCCTCAGAGTCAATTATTGGATCACAGGTACGTGATTACAATGATTGAGGGAGGACCTGTCCCAGTAGGACAGTCTTACTCGAGATGATAGTATGCTATCTGGTTTACCTTTATCATCGTGTACTGCTTTAGGTGACCTTACAGGTCACTATTACACGTTGGTAGAGCCCCTAGGATTCTTGCTTGACCACCAGCAGTATGAGGGCGATCATATACGTGGGAGCTGGCAGTCTATAAGCATATCCTTAAATGGTCCCTAGTCGTGAGAGTTTCGAGACAGGGCATCGATACTCCAGAGTAGAATAGTGTATACAATCGAGACCCCGACGAGGGGCGGTGGCCGGTCTCACAAGCCATTGGTGTCAGTTGGATCACCTAAGATGTATACAGGTGCTCATTGGGTTATGAGTACACCGGACAGGACTCGCCAGGAACATGCTAGTTGGTCCTATACCAGACGTCAGATAGCAGTTCCCAGGTGACATGTGTACAGGTTAGTTCATCGACCTGGGGATCGTCATTTGTCTCGTGTGAGTTCCCACTGTACTTTGATTACTACCCTACCACGCTCAAAGGAGACGTGCAAACAGGTTTTAGTTGGGTACAGTCCCGAGCCACATGGAGGCAGTGAGCGTATCTTCAGGGGTTCGTCTCTCCCGGTATTGGGGGTGAGGTCGTGCTGTGTCAAGGAGAGCCATTATACGAAGTCCTTGGCCAAGGCAAGAGATTTACTGGTAGGTATTCCAGTAGTATCTCAGGGTGTTCTGGGCTACACTCCGACACGACTTGTACCGCTTTTAGGGGTCTGACTTTTACCAACCCCCTAGGCCCGCCATGCGATGCTCATAGACGAACGGACCGGACTGTACGGATATTGTCACTGACAGGCTCAGTAGGGTGTCAGGATGAGTTCGCTCATCGACGTCCCTTTTAGTCAATACCTGGTAGCCCGTTACGTATTGGTTTATATCTCTGACGTGCTAGTGGTTAAATCCACAACTAAGGTGTTGACGAGTCTTTAGAGTCCCCCACATTCAGTTACTCAGCTTTCGGGCAAAAAGCTGTAGAGGCCGTATGAAGATATGGCAAGGTCCGATCAGATACGTGCGGTATTGCACGGATCAGGATCGGACAGTTTGTACTACAGGCCGTATGGATATATGGCAGGGTTCGATCAGATACGTGCGGTATTGCACAGATCAGGATCGAACGGATATTACTAGCCGGCTTTGGTTTAAGCCGGATCCTAGTATAGTACAGTATAGAATTTGTCTCATTGCTTTTGTATTTCGGTCGGAATACAAATGCGGGTGTGTATTCACAGTATCGGGGTTTTCCTGTAATTTATTACGGGACCAGTTTTCTGGAGTTGCCAGTTTGCTTTCCGTTTCGGCCGATTTCCTTTGTATCGTTCATTGGCCGAAGATTGGTGGAGGAGGGCTTATTTGCATTGTTGCAAATAAGCTTTTATGGAGGGTGTTCTTTGCCTATATTAGCATCATGATGGTTTCATGATGGAGCCCCATCCCTTGACCTTTCTTGACTTCTTGACTTCATGATGGTTCATCATGGCATGACTTTTGTGATGGTGATGGGTGTTGATGATGGTTGATTTGATGATGGAGTGTTGGATTAAGCTAGTGATCATTTCTCTTTGCATGATAGCCTTCTCTCTCTCTCCCTTGGATTATTGGATGGCTCTCTCATTCTTTCCTACACTCTCCACTCTCTCACTCTCTTGCTATTGCCATGGCCGGCCAAGCTCCCTGGGGCTGTCCAAAAATTCTAGAGCTGGGATTTTTGTGCTTTTGCTTTGATAAAAATCCCACAAGATCAATCTCCATTAGCTGGTATCATCCCTCCACCAATAAGGCAATTCCTACAACCCCAAATGAGACTTGAGCACTACACATTCTACAGCAAACCTTGGGCACGTCGACTAGCCAGCTTCGTGCCCGAGTTGCCTCGGTATTGAGGTGGGAGCCCGTAAAAGATGCAGACGATGTGGTGCCCTCCCGGCAAGGAGGCGACGACCGGAGTTTCCGCGGGAGATCGGGACGACGACGAGAAGACCGGAGGACTCGGATCAGTCGGTATATCTCTCTTCCCCATCTTGTAGTTAGCTAGGACTGGTTAATGGTTCGATCCGGGTGTTTAGTGCGCGGTGGTGCCAGTTTGCTAGTTTGCAAAATTAAAGTTTATCACCGCTTCCACATTTGGCCTCGGGATGGAGGCCGGGGCGCCGCCGTGCACTTACAGTGGTATCAGAGCCTCGCCATTAAACTAGTCTAGCTTTGTCTAATGTGTTTTACATTTCCGATCGATCAAAAATTCCAAAATCCGCGTTTTCTCATGCATCAGTTTCTGTCGAAATTTTTTGGAATCCAAAAATTTTTCAGGTTGTCTCAGAACACTGTGCATGGACTTTTAAGCCTACTGTAAAAATTCGACAACGTGATTCCACAAGAAGACCGCGAAACCGCGGCTAAAACCCCCTTCTGGCCGCGGTTCCGCGGCGGTTCTGTGTTATCATTGTGCCAATTTTTTTCAGTGGGCTTTTGGGTTAAAAATAGGGGTTTTGGAATATTAATTATGGGCCCAGAATTTCTTGATGTGCTACAGTAGTACTTGGGGGCCCACTTGTTAAAATTTGATCGATCGGATATTTTAAACACATTAGTTCACAGTATTTACATTATATCTGCGACCGTGAATGTTACTTGATCGGTAAATCCTGTCTAACTGCTATAGCCCGGTTAGACGGATTTGCGAACGTGACTTTCACGTTGATGTTCTGTGTATTTGCTGTGATGTTGCGGATCGGTCGTGGGGGATAGCCTGGATGCAATGCTAGTACAGTTTTTGTTGTATTATGTACATTTGATATTGCGGGGCGAGCATCCGACATGTGGACTGCCGTCACTGCCTGTTTGTATTATTATTTTAGAGCACGACCAGGTTGCGGTCGATGTACCCGTTGTATGTATATTTTACTTTCTGTACTAGGATTGCCCCGCGGAGGGGTGCACGGATAGCCGGGTTCTAGAGGGCAACAAGCCCGCATCTCATGGCATTGAGACGGAGGGGGCTTCACTCTAGGATTGGCGGGCTATTCGCCGCACTCGTAGGGGGTACAGTTTGACCCAGGAGGGGTGCCCAAGTTACCGGATTCCGTGAAGTGCTGGGTGGTCCATTCACGTTGCTGAAGGGGGCTGCCTCACTTCAGGTTTTGGCGGGTAACTTTCCGCGCCCGTAGGGGTCTAGGATTTCATTGCACAGGCTATCCACACGACCAGGGGAACGTCGGGTTTCAGCGGCTTTGTGAAACCCGGGGATCCCAGATATCTGTTTTATTCTGTGATGCTGTACATTTTCTGTGATGTTGCATTTTTATCACGCCTTGAGCGAATATAATATATTGGTATATATATTAGTAGATGTTGTATATGTTTTGCATCCGCGCTAGTCCAGTCCCCGCTCTGTCGTTAGTTAGCTAACCTAACGGGTAATGACGGGACCCAGTGGCGAATGCGGATGGCATATACGTACATCAGTATATTTTCGTTCTTTGTGGTGTGATCTATTGATGGGACTGCATTGATTCGGATCAATGCAAGTTAAAACAGACCTAATCTGATGTTGTTGGAACACCTTTTCAAAAAGCTGTTATTGCAAGGACGTTCACTTTTGTTTTGCATCGTGGTATTCAGTTGGAATATCCTGCTCCTCAGTCGACGAGGCAAGGGCCGAGATCCCTTCACCGAGAGTGACCCCTTGGACAGAAGTTTGCGTCAGGGCATTAACTTCACTATAGCCGATTACTTTTGCTTTGCACCGTGGTATTCAGTTGGAATATCCCGCACCTCATTCTACGGGGAAAGAGCCGAGATCCCTTCACCGGGAGTGACCTCTTTAGCAAAGGTTTTCGTCACTATATTTTTAAAAGCTATCCGTTCCTTCAACGATATCAAGTTCATTACGTTAAAGGTTTTCGCCAGAAACCATTCGTAGCCCTCCGTCGTTTCATATGGATAGTCAATAGTATTCAAGCTGTGTTTGTTAGCCAAAGTCAAGGCACAGTGTTTGGTAGCTGTTGGTTATTCATATGCAGCATAGATAGATGCGTTGGTTTGGAACAGTCGTACTGCCTTGTTGGCCAAAGTCAAGGGTAGGTACGGGTGGATTCAAATTAACCTGGAGAATGACGGGTAGAACTTGACATGTGACTTATGATTTGTTGGCCAAAGTCAAGGTCATAAGAGCATAGGGTAAAAATCACATCGGGAGTTTCAAAAGAACTGAAACTTGCCAGATATGCGCATACCTTCTGGAGTGTGATAGCATGAGCGGATTCTATCACGTTATCATGCGATGATAGTTGGATCCCGATTCCCACTGATGAGTTGGTTTACTCCTCGGGTGTTCCCGACTAATTCTTCTTTTAGGTTTGGAGGAGAATTTGACGGTACAGTGGGAGGTTTCCAGATTAGATAAATTGGTAACCATTCTGATCTAGGTTAGAGTGAACGCTGAGTGTTTCTTTTCTCTCTCTCTTTGGCAGCGACCATTGACCCGACCCTACGACTATGACTCAGTGACCAAAATTAACCGAACCTTCTTTAACACTGGCTTTTGGATTGTCAGAGTTGCAAACCTCATTGCCACTCCTACTTTTACCCTTTTCTCCAGGACACCCCGTATTACTACGAACGTCCACTTCCATTGGACAAAACCATCGTATGGTTAGATACGAACTCGAAAGAATTTATTCGAGGATGGTTTCAGATTCTGGAGAAAAAAGATAGGATTATTCAGTTGTCTTTTCCTTTTACCTTCTCTCAAGTTGTGAGTACTCCTTGGTTTAGGAGATAGTACACCTATTACGCAAATTGGATAGTCTTCTTCCAAACCTTAGACTGGTGCCGAACGGTGGGGAATGAAGAAAACCAATTAGCATAACGATGGTGTGCAGAAGGTATTAAGTTAAGACAAAGCAGGGATTAGTAAGAGGGCAAAGTAAATTGCGACTGATATTCACGACCAAACCAAGTATTTCTTTACCACTCCCACTTCACCTTTGTATTTCTCCAGGACACTCCGTATCACTACGAAGATCCACAGTTTATTGGATACTCCATCGTATGGTTATATACGAACTCGAAAGGAACTTGTTCCAGTTCGGGGATGGATTCTGGTTCAGGAGAAATAGGAATAAGGTTTATTCGGTTGTCTTTTATCCTCACCTTCTCTCACATTGCGAGTGTTCCTAAGATTGGGACAGTACACCCCATTATGCTTATTGGATAGTCTTCTTCCAAACCATAGGCTGGTGCCGAACGGTAGGGAAGGAAGAAAACCAATTGGCCTAAAGGGGTGTGCAGAAGGTAATGACTAAAAACATATGAAGGGATTTGGAGAGGTGGCAGAGATTTATACGGTTACAGTCGTGAATCTGGAAGAGGCATTACTAGGAATACCGGGATACCCCATCAAAACATTTCAATGTTTCAGTTTCACTGTGTACTGTTATAGGAAAACTGATTTCCCAATTAGTCCTTACTTCAGGGTATGTATTTACCAGGTATGATTCTCACATCTGTAGGGTCTTACAGATGATGAGTGGGAGTAGGTTATTGGGAATTAGGTGATCATCCTCATTATATCGGGATTCGTTGTAATCGGTGATATTTGAGGAGATCACCTGGGCTGTTTGCCGGTCGGCAAATATTTGGTTTTGAATATCCGCTGTTGTGCACCAATTTCAAATTGATATATCTGTACGTCTATTATCATAGAGTGAGATATACCTTTTGAAATTATGTCTATGACATTTACCTATATCAGTGGATGGTTAGGTAAGGAGCATTAAACAGCGGTGTAATTCTTCTTAACCATAAGTACAGTTTTCAACCTACGACACACAGTGAATGAGTTATCAGACTCAAGGGACTTATACAGAGTATTGTATGTTGTCCAGGGTCCATCAGGACAAGAGGGGTTGGTCCTCATACTATATTCGGCTTACTTATGACTTCTCTAGTTTTTAGACAGGTGTTTCGTGGAAACACAGGGTCCGAATTTGGAGAAGTTATAGGTATTTGAATAGAGTAGAGAACCAGGTGTTACAAGTATCAGGATTCTTCAAGGTAATAGAAGATGTAGATACTTGTGTATGGTATTCAGTTGACAGTAATGGTTAAGAGAACTTGCTTCTCTTTCAGGTTACTCATAATTGGAAGTATTCCTAAGTTGAGTAACGCTGATCGGCCTCCTTCCATCTAGTTGACATGCACTGGAGACAGCTGCATGATTTGAATCTGGTTCAATTAAATCAGTGCCTCTGGTTCTATGGTGGATATAGAACAGTTCATATCTTAACGATGTTAAGGTACGGGGAGTTGTCCGGCTTATGATTAAAACCAGACTCTGGATAACTCAAGGCACGTTTCTGTAATGGCTGTTTGTGGGTTGACCCAGGCTATGACGAGTGTTGACTTTCTACCATAAGAAAGATCAATTGTGATATTGTTCTTGACTCGCCACAGTTTTAAATTAAAAATGGATTTTTTCAGAAAAACAGTAGTAGGAGTATGGTAGAACTGGAAGTGATTCCAGAACCGCAAACGATTACTGAAGATTTGATAAGGAACCTAAAGATTCAATCTGGATTGACATTCCATTGGCCACTCCGCCGATAAGGTGGGTAACTTCAGGCACCCGAGAGGTACTCCGGCAGCCTCAAGGACGGTGACAGGGAAGTTCTTGTGTACCCACACTTGCCATTGCTGTTGTTCCAGGTTGCGAGACCCGGCAGGAGGATGAGTATAGCGTCGTTCTAAACTAGCTTTAGAAGTGTACATCTATATGACTCTGCCAGAGGGTTGTCGTAGTCAGTGGGAGCAGCGGAAGCATTGGTGGACAGGTAGCTTATATCTATTTATAGACTAAAGCAGATATAGCGGAGATAGATCATCAATTTCTGATGTGACAGTCATAGGTTTGACTGCATCAGAATAGGGGATGGATCTGTTAAGAAGGTAGTAGGGTGTGTGTATCCTGGTATTTGGATGACATACACAGAATAGGAAAAGAAATTCCTATGCTACGATCGGTTATACTTTGGTCGTCACACAGTGGTTTCTCCACATGGGACTTGGACATTATATCAGACATACTGGTTACTAGATCTATGGCTTTAGATCTAGATTTGGGTGGTTTCCCAATCAGGGTACTCAGACAGCATTCTAAGAGTATTTAGAATGGACGACTCCTGGCACGGTAGTGTACCTGCAGGTAATAGAGTCACCCTCTCTAAAGGTGTCTTACAGACTAAAGGGGAGAGGGATGTGCATGATTGGCAGATCACTTGCTTAGGCAATTGAGTCAATCATGAGATGTCAAGTACCACACCAGATGTTGTTCTTGCACTAGATGCAATAAGTTGACATTAATCCAATCCTGGAGAAACAGTCGGAAGCAGTTTTAGAACATAAGTGGATGTTCTAGGAAAATGATAACGACAGCCTCATTCGGGAGACAGTTATCATTCCAGGCTTTCAAGGTGACCTGGACGACAAGGAGGTTGTCAAAGTTATAGTTTTCCTTCTGACAAGGGGCAGTATTTTGGACAGGTGGTCCAAGGCAATACTGAGGGAGGCATGGCGCAGGATACTGATTAAGTTCAGTTGACGATACAGTCTAAGAAGTTTGGATTTGGAGTTCATTTATGAGCTAGGTCCCATCAGACATCCAAACACATTCTAAGACAGGTATTGCTCATTTCGGGAGATGGGTTTCTCCGCGAACTTGAGATATAGAGAGACATAGAAAGAAACATCAAGGCGGATCCACTCACTGAGGCTATTCCTCGAACGCAATAGTTTCGCAAACGAGCTTTGTGAGACTAACTAGTAGAGGAGTTGGGTGTTCGGTATCACACGGGCAGTGAGTATGCGGCATCGCAATAATTAGCCTTGAGTGCAAGTGGGAGATTGTTGGAGATAGTGCCCTCAGAGTCAATTATTGGATCACAGGTACGTGATTACAATGATTGAGGGAGGACCTGTCCCAGTAGGACAGTCTTACTCGAGATGATAGTATGCTATCTGGTTTACCTTTATCATCGTGTACTGCTTTAGGTGACCTTACAGGTCGCTATTACACGTTGGTAGAGCCTCTAGGATTCTTGCTTGACCACCAGCAGCATGAGGGCGATCATATACGTGGGAGCTGGCAGTCTATAAGCATATCCTTAAATGGTCCCTAGTCGTGAGAGTTTCGAGACAGGGCATCGATACTCCAGAGTAGACTAGTGTATACAGTCGAGACCCCGACGAGGGGCGGTGGCCGATCTCACAAGCCATTGGTGTCAGTTGGATCACCTAAGATGTATACAGGTGCTCATTGGGTTATGAGTACACCGGACAGGACTCGCCGGGAACATGCTAGTTGGTCCTATACCAGACGTCAGATAGCAGTTCCCAGGTGACATGTGTACAGGTTAGTTCATCGACCTGGGGATCGTCATTTGTCTCGTGTGAGTTCCTACTGTACTTTGATTACTACCCTACCACGCTCAAAGGAGACGTGCAAACAGGTTTTAGTTGGGTACAGTCCCGAGCCACATGGAGGCAGTGAGCGTATCTTCAGGGGTTCGTCTCTCCCGGTATTGGGGGTGAGGTCATGCTGTGTCAAGGAGAGCCATTACACGAAGTCTTTGGCCAAGGCAAGAGATTTACTGGTAGGTATTCCAGTAGTATCTCAGGGTGTTCTGGGCTACACTCCGACACGACTTGTACCGCTTTTGGGGGTCTGACTTTTACCAACCCTCTAGGCCCGCCATGCGATGCTCATAGACGAACGGACCGGACTGTACGGATATTGTCACTGACAGGCTCAATAGGGTGTCAGGATGAGTTCGCTCATCGACGTCCCTTTTAGTCAATACCTGGTAGCCCGTTACGTATTGGCTTATACCTCTGACGTTCTAGTGGTTAAATCCACAACTAAGGTGTTGACGAGTCTTTAGAGTCCCCCACATTCAGTTACTCAGCTTTCGGGCAAAAAGCTGTAGAGGCCGTATGGAGATATGGCAAGGTCCGATCAGATACGTGCGGTATTGCACGGATCAGGATCGGACAGTTTGTACTACAGGCCGTATGGATATATAGCAGGGTTCAATCAGATACGTGCGGTATTGCACAGATCAGGATCGAACGGATATTACTAGCCGGCTTTGGTTTAAGCCGGATCCTAGTATAGTACAGTGTAGATTTTGTCTCATTGCTTTTGTATTTCGGTCGGAATACAAATGCGGGTGTGTATGCACAGTATCGGGGTTTTCCTGTAATTTATTACGGGACCAATTTTCTGGAGTTGCCAGTTTGCTTTCCGTTTCGGCCGATTTCCTTTGTATCGTTCATTGGCCGAAGATTGGTGGAGGAGGGCTTATTTGCATTGTTGCAAATAAGCTTTTATGGAGGGTGTTCTTTGCCTATATTAGCATCATGATGGTTTCATGATGGAGCCCCATCCCTTGACCTTTCTTGACTTCTTGACTTCATGATGGTTCATCATGGCATGACTTTTGTGATGGTGATGGGTGTTGATGATGGTTGATTTGATGATGGAGTGTTGGATTAAGCTAGTGATCATTTCTCTTTGCATGATAGCCTTCTCTCTCTCTCCCTTGGATTATTGGATGGCTCTCTCATTCTTTTCTACACTCTCCACTCTCTCACTCTCTTGCTATTGCCATGGCCGGCCAAGCTCCTTGAGGCTGTCCAAAAATTCTAGAGCTGGGATTTTTGTGCTTTTGCTTTGATAAAAATCCCACAAGATCAATCTCCATTAGCTGGTATCATCCCTCCACCAATAAGGCAATTCCTACAACCCCAAATGAGACTTGAGCACTACACATTCTACAGCAAACCTTGGGCACGTCGACTAGCCAGCTTCGTGCCCGAGTTGCCTCGGTATTGAGGTGGGAGCCCGTAAAAGATGCAGACGATGTGGTGCCCTCCCGGCAAGGAGGCGACGACCGGAGTTTCCACGGGAGATCGGGACGACGACGAGAAGACCGGAGGACTCGGATCAGTCGGTATATCTCTCTTCCCCATCTTGTAGTTAGCTAGGACTGGTTAATGGTTCGATCCGGGTGTTTAGTGCGCGGTGGCGCCAGTTTGCTAGTTTGCAAAATTAAAGTTTATCACCGCTTCCGCATTTGGCCTCGGGATGGAGGCCGGGGTGCCGTCGTGCACTTACAGATTCTAGACCTGGGACGGCAGGGGCTTTAGTAGTAAGGACATACCCCAATTTGTCATAGGTGATTGCCATCTAGACATTCTGGAACCAATCTTTATAGTTTGGCCCTATCAAAATATTTTTATCTAATAATAACTTAAGTCCCGTCATGTTCTGGTCGCTGTAATCAGGAGTTAGAGAAGAAACATTTTAGCATAATGCTCTTGCAAGTTTAGAGTGGTTTTTAGTTTATCTAAACAGGATGGCTCCCACTGTTTCTCGAATCCTTCCTCAAACTATAAAAGAAGAACTAGTCAGGACTATTCTCACCGTACAATACTTGCTTAATCGTTCAGCCAGGCTAGTGTTGGTACTTCAAGGGAGGTTTTACGACGCTTTCGCGAAGTTCCTTAATTAAATAAGCTCTTTTCCCTGGGGGCGATCCCGGCTGACACCTTTCTCGACACCTACTTGGTTTATAGCATTGATCGTTGAGTGAAAGAATCTCCTGATGAGTAGCATATACTCACAGTAGGATCGGGATCCAAATATCATTGTGTGATAAAGCTGAAGGAATCCTACTAAAATTATCACACTCCAAATGGTATGCAACTCTAGCAAGTTTCAGTTTCTTTAGAAACTCCCGATATGGATTTTTTCCCCATGCTCTTATGACCTTGACGTTGGCCAAAATATCATAAGTCACATGTCAAGTTCTACCCATCATTATCTTGTTAATTTGAACCCACCCGTACATACCCCTGACGTTGGCCAAATGGAAGTACGACTGTCCCAAACCAACTCATCTATCTATGCAACAGATGAATACCCAGCAGCTACCAAACACTATGCATTGGCGTTGATCAAAATACATAGCTTGAATACTACTGAATACCCCAATGAAATGACAGAGGGCTACGAATGGTTTTGGCGAAACCGTGAACGTAGTGAACTTGATATAATCGAAGGAACCTGATAGCTTTTAAAAGGAGTGGTTTAAGCTCCGCAATTACAAAAAAATCTTCTGTTTTAAAATAACCGAGTGGTTTCTTTTAAACTGTTCCAACGATTCAACTTTGGTTTATTTTCTTTTCATTAATATAATGTGTCCTATCAATTAACCTATCATTGCAGAAAACAACAAAAATACGTCCGCTTATGCCATCCGCATTCTCCACTGGGCCCCGTCATTCACCTGTTAGGTTACTTAACTAACGACAGAGCGGGGGCTGGGCTAGCGCGGATGCAAAACATAAGTAACGCCTACTAGATATCATATATAGATATTGTACATTCGTCAGACGCAATAATAGGCATTCCAGATCACAGATGAACATATTGGATATTCTAGGAATCCGCATTTCCTTTGAGCCTGCAATGAAAAACGGATTACATAGTTGTGATGAATAGCCAAACCCACCCTAGACCCCTACGGGTACGACAAACTAGCCGTCAAGCACCCGAAGTGAAGCGGTCACCCTCAACGACGTGAGTAGACCACCAAGCACTTCAAAGTACCCGGTAGTTCGTGCACCCCACCTTGGGTCTATCCTAGGAGCAGAAAACAGTAAATGAAATAATACAACGGTGGCTACAACCTCAACCCGGATGTGCCCCACAAAAGAATATTACAACAAATTACAATTTACATTTGAATGAAAGAAACACTCGTCTCACATCCTCGGCTATCCATTCACGATAATTCAATAAGTTCATATCCACAAACATAAAGTAACCATTACAAAAATGTGCAACCCCCTGCTAACCGACATACTACCAATTAGGGGAGGTTTACAAATACATTAATCACAACACAGATATAATCCAGTTAGGCAAATTTCTTAGAATTTCGATCAAGCACCATATATGAATCTACTCCGAATAATTCTCTATGCACATAAAACCTGAGCAGAAACAAAATATCCCAGAAAACCCAACATCAACACAGAAGAATAACTGAGCAAATTTGGGTTGACTCAGTGTCAACTCGGCCGCGGATCCACGGCGGATCGCTTGGATCGGCCGCGGTTCCGCGGTGGTTTGGACGAGTCACGATCCTAAATTTCTTCACAATTCTTAAAAAACCCTGCTTGTATTTTTAAGGGTCCCTGAAAAATTTTTAGACCCCAATTTAAAATCGGCAGAAACATAGTGAAAATGTCATTTTTTCAGGATTAAATCACGATCAAATTTCTAAAGACTTTGCTAACATGTTAGTTATGGTTTAGCTAGGCTCTAATACCATTTTAAGTCAACGTTACACACCCCACAAGATGCGGAGAGGCGGAATAGGTAAAACAATCATTTTGTTCAAAGTAACATCAACTATCAAACGGATCTTTACTAAACCCTAACTAACAAACTATCTAGAAGTAGTTAACTACTATGATAGATGATTATACCTCAAGATACTAGTCATTCTTGTTCTTGTTGTTCACCTCCTCGTCGGCCTCCTAGATGTAATAGAAGATCCACCCGAGAGTTCCTTCTTCAAGCTTTAACCTCTAACTTGAGGTAACTAAGTGGCTAGGATTGCTAATCCAAGTGACATAGAGGATATAAAGATAGATTAAGGATCTATTAGTCTTGCTAACCCTAGAGTTCTCAACACATGAGAGGATTAGGGTTAGGATGAAGAAGATGAGAGCTTGAGGAGAGAGAATGTGTATGTGATAATGAAATAAATCTTGAGTTTCTTAGATAATTATGAAGCATGAAAAATATCTAAACAATAATAAATATATTCAACAACCATGCTTCATTAATTACCTTGAGGTGAATCACCTCATGACTCATGGTGTAATTAATGAAAATTACACATCACCTCTCCACCTCATTAAGTTTAATTCACAAATGAATTAAAACTAAATGAGTCACCTTTCTTCTAGAACCTTCTCGACTAATTACAAGAATACCCCTCCCATCCGTATTTACAAAAAACACGGATATACTGAGACTGCATAAATCCAATAATCCAATACTAGAATCTGGCTTAAACCAAAGCCTGCTAGTATAATCTGTCCGAACATCATACGTGCACAAGTATACGTATATGTCCGAACCCTATCGTAAAACCATAAGACCTCTATATCGTTTCGCCTGAAGCAGGGAAACCCTCTGTGTGGGACTCGAAAGACTCGACAGTACGCTGGCAGTGGATTTAACCATAGGCCGCAAGCGGTACTAGCTGTACGTAATAGTCCCCAGGTAGATGTCGATAAGAAGGTCGATGAGAAAACCCATCCGAACTCCTACTGAGCTTGATGTGATAATCTCCATACAGTCCGGTCTGTTCGTCTTAGACTATCGCATATCGGGCCTAGGGGACGGCAAGCGTCAGTCCTCTAAAAACGGTATAAGTCATGTCAGAGTGAAGCCCATCACACCTTGAGAAGCTACTGGAAAACCTACCAGTAAAGCTCGCTTGCCCTGGCCAGGGACCTTGCGTAATGGCTCTCCAAACACAGCGCGATATCAACCCACAATACCGGGAGAGACGAATCTTATCTAACCGCCACTGCCTCCAAGTGCTTCGGGACTGCACCCAACTGCTACCTGTTTGCATGACTCAGTCGAGCCGTGGTAGGGTAGTGATTTATAGAGAGATTTTATAGATCAAAAATATATGTTACCGCAATCAAGAACGGCGTCGCTTGGTAGCTAGCCGATGAATACAGGTCGGTCCACAGGGATGTTGTAAATATCCTAAATGTTCTTACGAGCTAATTCCAAAGGGTGTTGGATCTTTTAATTAAATCTAAAAACTAAGTTGAGTTATACTAGGATTAGAAAACTAAGATTATCTAGATCTAAGTCTTGCTAGGGTTAGGTCTAGGGTAAGTTGAGAGATTAAAGGTTTCCTCACCGCTCTCAATGCTCTAATTTAGGTCTATTAGATGTTATGGTAATTATCAATAAAGTGGATTAGAATCATTTGGGAAGATGTTTCTTCCTCTAGGTTCTTGTCCTTCCTTTATCGATCCTTACCCTAACCTATATGGAAAATACGCGCAACCGGTCCTTTATACTACGGTATCACCGTTACCTTGAGGGATAGGGTGCCGTAGGGAGCGATGTGTGCATGTATGCATGAAGTTCTAATTATTATGTGTGATGGGCAAGAAAGGGGTGAGAGATCTCATCTCTCAAACCTTTCTCTGAAGCTAACCCTAACAAGCGAGGAGACTACTCGCTCATTAGGAAATTAAAAGACATTCTAAATTAAAAGTAAACTAAGGCAAAGAAATAAAAGAACTTACTAATTTTTATTGATGGCTCTCTCCAAACATCAACACAGTACAGATATGAATTTATGAAATGAAAAGAGGCATACCTCAAAAGAGGTATTAGGGTTTCTATTTATAGGGCATAGAAACCCTAGAGTTACAATTGACTCGCACATCTGCTATTACAGAAATACCCTCTAAGAAAAGACCTAGTCAAAGATCCGCGCACACCACAAATTTTGGTAAAAAATTATTTAGCTTCGGGTTCTAGATGGCCGCGGAACCGCGGCCGCAGCAGGAGTTGGGCCGCGGTTCCGCGGCCTAATGATGGAGTTGGATGCTGAGTCTTCTGGGCTGGGTTCTGGTTGCCTTGGGCTACTTAATTCTTTAGTTCTTTTCTCAAATTAGCTTCTGGTTCTCTTCCAGATTTTCCAGTGAATAATTGTGGTGGACTTTAACCGTAGCTTTGTAATCTTGGACCTTGCGTTTCCTTGTACAGATCTTTTGTGTAGGCTTGATTAAGATCCTTCTATTTGTTGGTCAAAGTCTCACTTTTGCATCGTCTTTTATCTTTTTCACTGTTTTAGCTCCAAGAACCTGTAACCTGTAATTATGTAGCAGACATGGGTCAAAAGCATCTGTTTATTTGTAAAAAGAATAAGAATGGGAATATAATAATGCAATATAATGGTGTGAACAGGTAGCAATCTAAGAACAGTGGGAACACACTCAATGCGAAGCAGCAGTGTCAAGTCTATGAACTATGCTGTACTCATGTCACCAGGGAACTGTTAACTGACGACGGGTATAATACCAACCAACAGTTCCCTACGAGTCATGTCCGGTGTACCCATAACCCAACGAGCACCTGCATACTATCTCCAGTACAACGTACTAATGGCTGTGGGACAGACCATCTCCCCTGCTGGGACGAGAAGCGTATACACTAGTCTACTCTGGCGTATCGATGCCCTGTCTCGATAATCCTACGACTAGGGACCTGAAAAAGGATGTGCTTGTAGACTACCCAGCCCCCTAGTGTGACTGCCATCACAATGCTGGTAGTCAAGCAAGATCCTATGGGCTCTATCAATATGTATTCGCGATATGCTAAAAGAAACATATACACATATTAAGATAGATATAAACCAAATAGCATACTACTATGTTGAGCAAGACTGTTAATATAACTGCGAATATCCCAAGCTTCTATTAAGTAATATACAAGATATTATGATACAATAATGGCCCCTAGGGTATATACACTAATAGCTACTACATCATTTCGCCTGAACCAGGGAAACCCTCTGTGTGGGACTCTAAAGACTCGATAGTACGCCGGCAATAAGTTACTGAATAAATCCATAACCACAAGCACGTCAGCGGCACTAGCTGTACGTAACGGCTACCTGGGTACCCGTCGAAAAGGAAGGCCGGCGAGCAAACTCATCCGGATCCCTACTGAACCTATCTGTGACAATCTCCGTACAGTCTGGTCTCTTCGTCTGATAGTATCGCATACCGGGTCTAGGGGGTGGTAAACATCAGACCCTGATAACCTGGTAATTCGTGCTGATGCGGCTCAGGACTAATCCGGGAAACTACTGATCAGTCTATCAGTAAATCCCAACTACCTTGGCCAAGGTCTTATGGTCCTGACCAATAGAACACAGTGCGATACCGACTCCTAATACCGGGAGAGACGAATCCCCGACAATCGCTCACTGCCTCCATGTGGCTCGGGACTGTACCCTACCAAAACCTGTTTGCACGACTCAGTAGAGCCGTGGTAGGGTAGCGATCAAAGCACAGTGGGAACTCACACGAGAAAAATGACGATCTTAGGTCTAAGGACTAACCTGTACTCATGTCACCTGAGAACTTCCATCCGACGATAGGTATAGTACCATCTGGAAGTTCTCGGTGAGTCCGTCCGGTGTACTCAACCCCAGTGAGCACCTGTATACGATCTAAGGTCTAAAGACCAATGGTTGCGGGACCAAACTATCGCCCCTCATCGGGGTCTAGAAACGTATACACTAGTCTACTCCGGAATATCGATGCCCGGTCTCGATACTCCCATGACCAGGGACCATTTAAGGATGTGCGTACCGACTACCCAGCTCTCATAAGTATGATCGCCATCACAACGCAGATAGTATAGCAATGATCCTACGGGCTTTATCAACATGTATAAAAGATATATAATAGCAAGTAAAACATACACATGTTAAGATAAAGTCAAACCAAATAGCATACTATCATATCGAGCAAGACTGTCCTGTACATATATATGTCCAAGCATCCATATGTATACATATACAATAATGGCCTCTAGGGCATACATATCCAACATTCTTCGCCCAAAATTCTTGTCAAAACAAGCTGCGAAATTCGCCAAGTTTAACGACCTGATCGGTTTTGATCTCTAGGCTGTCTGTGAGAAGAAACGCCGTTGTTGATCTCTAGGCTGCCTGTGAGCCGTCGAGATTTGGAACTAGGATTTTGCCATGGCTCCATTTTATTGACGTCGTGTCTGCATCCTGTTGAAGTGAGAAGAAACGTCGTTGTTGATCTCTAGGCTGTCTGTGAACCGTCGAGATTTGTAACTAAGGGCTTTTCTATGGCTCCGTTTTATTGACGTCGCATTTGCATCCTGTTGGAGTGAGAAGAAATGTCGTTGGTGACACTACGTCTGCTGTAACGAGGTGAGTATCGAGGTGGTCTCTAGGTTGTTCGTGAACCATCGAGACTTGGCTCTCCCTTTGACGAAGCCTGGTAGGTAAATGTGGTTCCCTTTTCGTTTGTGCCCATGGATTGTATACAAGGGTTGATGTGCACTCACCTGTAGGGAAAAGGTTTCATTTTTTTTATTTCATCCCGCAATGCTCTATCATTTCAGCATTTTATATCGCGAAAGTCGCGATTGCATAATCATTTCGGCTTTTTTTATCATGGTGCCCAATCATTTTGGCTATTCTTTTCTTTTTACTCGCTGTTTTTTATTGCGAATTGCCCAAACGTTTTGGTTGTTTTTTATATGCATACATTTGGTTGCTGATTTTTATTGCGAATTGCCCCATCATTTCGGCTATTTCATATGCATTTTTTGCTCGCTGATTTTTGTTACGAGTATAGAACTTGAGATCTGATACCAATCTTGGCATCAACACCGCTGCGACTGGAATATTGCCAGGAGCGAATAATCATTTGCCGTGAAAGAACTTAAAAATTGACATATGTTCAAGAATCAGCATCGCTACCACTGGAATATTTCCAGGAGTGAATCATCATTTGCCTTTGCAGATTTGAATAAAGGTAGCTTAGTAGACAGGGTAAGGATCCTGTCGACTAAGGCTTTTGACTTTATGAGCCGTATGGGTCTCATAAAGGGTTTTCTCCCTACGAGTTGAAAGGATCCCGTAGGTGTAAGTTCTCCTAGAAGTCGGACTCCTAAGTGATATTTTCTCTTGCAAGTCGTAAGGATCTTAGAAGAGTGTTTTCTCCTTACAAGTCGAGAGGACTTATAAATGCCGTTCACCACATGAGGACATTCCTCATTATTGGTGGGACTTGATGGGGGGAATGTTTATTTATGCCTATGGATTGTATACAAGGGCCAGCATTGTACCGCCTGTAGGGCAACTTAGGAAGTATCACGGCTTAAGAACAGGTCCAGGTCCCTGTAGCTTAAGGCTTTGAATCCTATCAGCCATGAGGGTCTCATAGGGGGAGTTCTTCCTACGAGTCAAGAGGATCTCGTAAGTGAAAATTTTACGAGATTGCGCCCTTTCGAGTTTTCACAAGCTCGCCGGCAGCCCTGCTGTTTTTACTCACGGCACCCTTTCAGGTTTTCATCCGTGCCCATTTCTCTTGTGGACGTACCGTTTTTTTTACCCCTCTGTTCGCCAATAGAACTTATGGGGGACTTCGCCACCGAGGCAGCTGTGCAGCCAGTGGGACTTGAGTTGCAGTCCTCGCCTATGGGACTTGTGAACTTGAATTCCACTATCGTCGTGTTTGAGGCGACGTATTTAGTTTAAGGACATTATGTTCTATTGTTAGTTTAGGGACATCTCAGTCCGTGGTCACCGTGTTTGGGGGCGATGGTTAGTTTAAGGACATTTCGGTCCGTTGTTAGTTTAGGGACATCTCGGTCCAGTGCCAGCTTCGAGGCAAAGTTTTGCCGGATACTACGTATAGAGCCTTGACTCAGGAAGACAGCGAGCGGACATGAGCGTCGTCATCTATCATTAACCTGAGTCGCGACTTGTCAAGCATAGTATTTTTTAAGGAACCGGCCGTTTATTGGCCGGAAGGGTCTTTCGCCATGCATATCAATGAGCAAGTAGGCCCCACCTTGGTAGACCTTGTCTACGATGTACGGACACTCGTAGTTCGGCTCGAATTTCCCCCGCTTTGCACAGTTAGGGATCATAGGTCTTTTTATGACTAACACGAGTTCGCCTTGGCAGAATGTTCTCAGTATGGTTAGTATTTCATATGAACGCATCATCCTTGCTTTGTAAGCTTCCAGGTTTTGCTGCGCCGTGAGACGAGTTTCATCGAAGTCATCGAACTCCTCAAGCCGGAGATGGGCATTTTCTTCGTCTGTCGGCTCATATCGAACTGCTACTCATAGAAAGGGTAGTTCTATCTCCAAGGAAAGTACCGCTTCAGTGCTGAATACCAACGCGAATGACAATGTATTCGTGGCCGTTTTGAACGTGGTTCAAAACGCCCAGAGAGCTTCATGCGGTCTCTCATGCCAGTCCTTTTATTTCTGGACACCGTTTTCTTTATGATCTTCGTCAAGGTCTTGTTGAAAGCCTCAGCTACACTGTTAGCTCGGGGGTTATAGACTGAAGAGTATCTCCAATCTATATTATGCTATTGTGCGAAGCGGCTGATCTTATGGCTTCTGTAGGCCGGCCCATTATCCGAGATGATCCGTCATGGAGTGCTGAATCGGTAGATGACATGTGTCCTGAAGAAATGGAGGATGTTCTCCGTCTTCACTTCCCTTAGCGGTATTGCTTCTGCCCACTTAGAGAAGTAATCGGTTGTTGCCAATACAAACCTATGTCCTTTGGATGATGCTGGTTCGATGGGCCCAATTATATCGGTTCCCCACATTTCGAACGGCCAGCTGACCACCGTTGGGTGTACGGATTTGGATGTTGGTGAATGAAGTCCCCATGAATTTGGCACGAGTGATACTGCTTCGCATATTCGAGGCAGTCCCGAATCATCGTGGGCCAATAGTAACCCATTCTCTTGATCTTCAGCTTCATCTTTGGCCCGGCCTGATGGGAACCGCAGAGTCCATCGTGAGTTTCTTGGACGACCCTTCTTGCTTCTTCTGGTCCCAAGCACCTTAGCCACAAACTGTTGAACGATCTCTTATATAGAGTATCATTGACAAAAGCAAAAGACGGAGCTCGTTTCATGAGCTGATGTCATGAAGATGCGCTTTCGGGCGTTCGATTGGATTTGAAGTAGTCTATGAAGACTTCTCTCCAATCCTTTGCCTTTTCTTCATCCTCTAATTGGAAGGCTGCTTGTTCGGTCGCTTCCTTTCTTTCAGACAACTCTGGAGATATTTCTGCTGACGCGAGAATCCGGCGGCTTTGCACAATGATCCTTACGTCATCGAGGTTTTCGTCGGCCAGTTCTTCAGTGAGATTGGCTAACGCACCCGCCTTGCTATTTTCCGCCCGCGGTATGCTTTCCAGGATGTAGGAAGGAATTTGGGTCAGCAGTTGTTGCACTCTTTCGCCATATTTTACCAACTCCGGTTTACACGTCTGATAGTTTCCATTCACTTGGCTAACGACCAGCTGGGAATCTCCATATATGAGGAGATCTTCTATTCCCATGTCGACAGCAATCTCAAGACCCGCTATCAAAGCTTCATATTCAGCCTCGTTGTTTGTCCTTGGTTCTGTTAAGGAAATGGCGAAATGCATTATCCCTCCTTGCGGAGTCATAAAGATAAGTCCTACCCCGGCTTTGATTATGGGGGTGCTTTGCTTTCGCTTCTTCATGGAAGATGCTCCATCGAAATACAGTTCCCATCAGGCATTATTTCCTTCCTTCTCCCCTTCGATTGTGTAGAATGCATGTTCGTCTGGCAATTTGCAATTTAAGGGAGAATCGGCTAGTATTGGATGCTCGGCGAGAAAGTAGGCGATGGCCTGGCCTTTCACTGCCTTAAAGGTTCAATGCGTTATCGAGACCTCCATCAAGAGGAGGGCTCATTTAGCAAGCATTCCTGTTAGTATGGCTCTTGACATCAAATATTTGAGAGGATCCACTTTTGATATGAGATAGACCTCATGTGCCAAGGCATAATGTTAAAGCTTCGTTATCGCGAAGATCAGTGCCAGACAATGCTTTTCGATGGGGAGTAGCTGTTTTCTGCCCCCAGGAGAACTCGACTCAAATAGTAGAGAGCTCTCTCCTTCCCCTGGTCTTTCTCATGTGCCCATAGCATGCTTAAAGAACCTTCAAGGGCTGTTGTGTACAGGATAAGGGGCTTTCCCTTAACCGGAGCGGTCAGTACCGGCGGGTGCTGTAGATATTGCTTGATTTTGTCTAGTGCACTTTGGCATTTACGATCTCAAACGAACGGGGTCCCGTTCTTCATTAGATGGCTGTCGGGGTGGCATTTGCCGGAGAGGTTGCTATGAACCGCCGGATATACGCGAGCTTTCCTTAGAAAGACCGCGGTTGTTTGAAAGTTCTTGGCGCGGGCATTTCCATAATCGCCTTGATCTTTGATGGGTCTATTTCGATGCCTCGGTGCCGTACGATGAATCCTAGGAATTTGCCTGAGGAGACTCCAAACGCGCATTTCAAAGGGTTCATCTTCATATTATATTGCCGAAGACGCTGGAACACTATTTTCAAATGCTCCCAGTGCTCCTCGTACGATTTTCTTTTCACCAATAGGTCATCAATATAGCATTTGACAATCTCATGTATGAGTTCATCAAAGATCTTCATCATGGACCTTTCGTGGGTAGCGTCAGCGTTCTTCGGATCGAAGGGCATCACTTTATAGCAGAATATGCCCAGCGGAGTCCGGATGGAAGTATGCTTTTGGTCTTCGGGATGAATCTTTATTTGATTATACCCCGAAGATCCGTCCATGAAGGAGAAGACCTCATGGGTAGACGTGTTATCGATCATCATCTCGGTAACAGGCACTGGGAAGTCATCCTTCGGACAAGCTTTGTTGAGATCCCGAAAGTCCACGCAGATGCGTACTGTCCCATTTTTCTTCATCACCGGAACAATATTAGTGATCCAGTCAGGATAGTGAACTTCCTGGATGAAGCTGGAGTCAATTAGTTTCTTGACTTCGGCGTTGATCCTCATTTCAAGTTCGAGCTGCATTCTTCTCAGCGCTTACTTGACTGGCTTAACGTCCGGCGATATAGCCAGTTTATGCATCGCTATTTCTGGATCTAATCCCGGTATCTCGGAATAGTTCCATACGAAGCAGTCCTTATACTGCATAAGCATGTCCTTTAGTGTGGCCACCTGCGTTTCAGACAATAGCCCACTGATGAATGTTGGCCTTGGATCGTTTTCCGTCCCTAAGTCAATTTTCCTTAGATTGTCTACCGTGGTGTGTATCCCATCTTCCAACTCTTTTGGCGCCGGTGGAAATTCTGAGATCACCTCGTCCTTATCCTCATCTGCAAAGCAGTGAGAGAGGTCATCCATATTCTTGTGCTCCCCCTCCTTTGAGAATGTTATCACGTGGCAGGTACGAGTTCGTTTCCAAGCTCGATGTTGATCTGGACTTACCCTCGCAATATAGGTTGCTTTTGGCTCATGTTTTCATGGTGGGGTTAACCTCCAACTGTCGGATAGAGAAAACCAACCTTGCTGATACTGGTCTTCAACCCAGTCTTTGAAGGTGAAGCAGTCTTCAAGAGAATGTCATATTGCTCGGTTGTAGGAGCAATAAGCCGGGTGATGGACCTCGTTTATTTGTTCGGGATGCCGAGAATCCGGGAGCGTCATCATTTGATGCTTAATGACAAGTTCGAATATTTTCCTTGTCTTGTCTTGGGGGAAGAATATTCTCAACCCATCTTCTTCATTAGCGATGGATTCCAGCTGACTTTTTCTCGATCGCGTGGCTTCTTGAATCCGCTTCGCTTATTTCGAACGGCATTCTCGTTCTTCACCTTGTTGTTGTGTTTGCGTCGGGCCTTTTCCTTACCACGAGAGCGCACAGCGGGCCGAGGGTGAAGGGCATCATAGTCTTCTCTTTCCGCAGACTGCTGAGTGAGAAGCTGTGTCCTGGCCTTCTCGTAAATGGCCATTTCGCGGTTGTGGTCATCCCGAACCTTCTGACCGGCTTCTCTCATTAGCTTGTCAATTTGTTCTTCAAATGACGGACTTGGCATTCTTACGGCGAGATCTCGCTCTGGTTCAATATCAGCACTATCTGGAAAAGCATTCTCTTCTCCACCGGAGTTATTTATGACACAGAAGCCATGGAATCGTTCCCGTTTCTTGGACCGAACGTATCCAAGCCCAGTCGTCTCCATCCTCCTATTGGGCATCTTTCGCTGAGTCCCGGGAACGTCCCAAATCATGTTGTAGAACTGGGCTTGTCGAGCGGTTTGCTCGAAGGGTATACCTTGGCATCTTAATAGCCTTTTCAATCCCTCTACGTAATATCTCAGCAGACGGATTGGTTGAAGCTTGTCAAGCGCAAGTTCGGCACCATGCCAGACTTCTTTCTCCACTTTGGTCTCCGTAGACTGAAAGAAGAGGATCGCATTTTCACCTCTTCTCTTAGGAGGGACGTAGAAGGTCTGCAGCTCTTGCACGCTGTACTTATCGAGTGCATCAAGTTCCCTGTAATGTCGCTGCGGAACCATGGTAATTTGTAAACTCTGATCAGCTCCAGTGAAGGTCTGCATTGACGGGCGAACGGAGAATACTGCATTGACTTCGTCTTCATAGTCACTGCCAATGACCAAAATAGGAGTAGACGGTGCTGGCCTGTTGCCTTAGGGTTGCCCCGAGTAGACTATTTCTTCATGTTCCTCGGTATCGCTCCCAAAGATCGGGATAGTGTTGACGGCTTTTTGTTCATTCCCCGGTTTATGACATCTTTCTGTGTCTTTGAAGTCTGGTAGGAAGTACTTGGCATCTTTATATTTGCGGACCTCATTTACGGAGAACGGGTTTAGCTCCCCTGCAACTGTGTACTCGAGGCCGTCTTTGAAATACTTCATACACTGATGTTGTGTAGAAGGGATGATATTGTGCTCATGTAACCAAGGCCGGCCGAGCAGAGCGTTGTAGAAAGTCTTGGCATCAATGACATGGAATTTAATGTCAATGATGAGAAGCCCAAAGCGTAATGTCAATATTACGGACCCAAGCGTCCATAATGACTGCGAGTCGAACCGGGAGATGGTAATTTTGTCCCGAGCCAGGTGCTGAACGTTCATACAAATCTCCTTCAGCACTTTCATGTTGAGAAGGTTGACGGAGGACCCATTGTGTAAGTCAACGGTAGCGCCCCGGCCGTCTAACAGACGCCAAATGCGGAACAAATTTTTTTTTCAACTGCCGCTATCGTGTACCGTAACCCGGATCTGCCATTAAAGCTAAACTAACAATCTACAAAGTGGGTAGACATATTATACCGAATGATCCGAGTCCTTCGGTCTTCAACCATCATCCCACGCTTTGTTGCGGCTGCTCCGATCTCCTTGAACTCCAGTCTTCTCGTCCTGGTGGCACCACGTCGACGGATCTTTAAACAGTCTCCCGCCTCTGAACCGAGGCAACTCGGTCGTCAAGTTTGCTAAAAGAGACGACCAAGATGAAGTAGAGAATGAGTAGAACACTTTGTCTCGTTACGTCCAAGGCTATGGACGAACGGTTAATAAAGTTGCCTTTTGGATCGGGTGAAAAGAGAAACCGATCACATCTAATTTCTATGCATCAAAACTTATATCTTTTTTTCAAATAACAACCATGAACCTCCACCAAGGGGTGGCCGGCCACTTATAGGAAGAGGGAGGTGAGGGTAGAAGCAAAGTGATGACAATAAGAATGAAGCTTATCATGACACATAGTATGAACACAATTTAAAGCATGTGATGAATCATTAAGCTTAGTCACCAAAACATTAATGGAACAATTAATGCACCCATGAGTCACTAATCCTAGTCATCATCTAGAAACTTCTAGATGCACGACTCACCTCATGACTCACCCTCCAGAAGAAAAGATAAATCTGTATTTAACCGAATGTTAAATACGGCTGATAGAAAAATGGAAACTGGCAACTTCCAAAAGTGATCCTGAAACGAATTTCAGGATAACCCCGTATCAGTATAAACATACCCGCATTTGTATTACGACCGAACACAAATGCATCTGAAACAAAGATATTATATCTACACAGTATAATACTCGGATCCGGCTTAAACCAAAGCCGACAAGTATTATCTGTCCGAAAAACGACACGTGCGAAAACGCACGTGCTTTTTCCGAACCTTGCCATAAACCCATATGGCCTCTACAACGTTTCGCCCGAACTTGGGAAAGTGTCTGTGGGGGACTCTAATGACTCATCAACACACTGGCACTGGGTATAACCTCTAGCACGTCAGAGGTACATGCTGTACGTAACGTTTTGCCTATGTATTGATTGGAAGGGAAGCTGACGAGCGAACTCATCTATAAATCCTACCGAGCCTAACAGTGACAATATACATATAGTCCGGTCCGTTCGTCTATGAGTATCGCATATCTGGCCTAGGGGGCTAGTAACGTCAGACCCCCAAAAGCAGTATAAGTCGTGTCAGAGAGTAGCCCAGAACACCCTGAGATACAACTGGAGTACCTACCAGTAAATCTCCTGCCTCGGCCGAGGGCTTTGTGTAATGGCTCTCCTAGACACAGCGCGATCTCACCCCCAATACCGGGAGAGACGAATCCCCTGCCGATCCGCTCACTTGCCTCCAATGTGGCTCGGGACTGTACCCAACTAAAACCTGTTTGCACAACTCCTTTGAGCGTGGTAGGGTAGTAATCTAAGCACAGTGGGAACTCACACGAGACAAATGACGATCTCAGGTCGATGAACTAACCTGTACACATGTCACCAAGGAACTGCTATCTGACGATATGTATAATACCAACTAGCATGTTCCCGGCGAGTCATGTCCGGTGTACTCATAACCCAATGAGCACCTGTATACATCTTAGGTGATCCTACTGACACCAATGGCTTGTGAGACCGGCCATTGCCCCTCGTCGGGGTCTCGACTGTATACACTAGTCTACTCTGGAGTATCGATGCCCTGTCTCGAAACTCCCATGACTAGGGACACTTTAAGGATGTGTTTACAGACCCCAGCTCCCACGTATATGATCGCCATCATACTGCTGGTAGTCAAGCAAGAATCCTATGGGCTCTATCATCATGCAATAGTGAACTAAAGCAAGTATACGATGATAAAGACAAACCAGATAGCATACTATCATCTCGAGCAAGACTGTCATATCGGTATAGGTCCTGCCTCAATCATTGCAATCACGTACCTGCGATCTAATAATTGACTTTGAGGGCACTATCTCCAACAATCTCCCACTTGCACTCAAGGATAATTATTGCGATGTCGCATACTCACAGCCCGTGTGATACCGAACATCCAACTTCTCTACTAATCAGTTTCACAAAGCTAGTTTGTAAAACTCTTGTGTTCGAGAAAGAGCCTCAGTGAGTGGATCCGCCCTGATGTTTCTTTCTATATCTCTCTAAATCTCAAATTCGTGGAGAAAGCCATCTCCCGAATCGAGTAATACCTGTCTTAGAATATGTCTGAATATCTGATGGGACCTAGTTCATAAATGAACTCCAAATCCAAACTTCTTAGACTGTATCGATAACTGAACCTAATCAGTATCCAGCACCATGCCTCCTACAGTATCCTCTTGGACCACCTGTCCATAATACTGTCCCTCGTCAGAGGGAAAACTATAACTCTGACAATCACTCTGTCATCCATGTCACATTTGAAGCCTGGAATGATAACCGTCTCCCGAAAGAGGCTGCCGTCATCAAATCCTTAGAACAAACACTTATTTTCTAAGACTGCTTCTTTATGTTTCTTCAGGATTGGATTAATATATAAACTTATCGCATCAAGTGCAAAAACAACATCTGGTGTGGTACTTGACATCTCATGATTGACTCAATTGCCTAAGCAAGTGATCTGCCAATCATGCACATCCCTCTCTCCTTTAGTTTCGAAGACACCTTTAGAGAGGGTGACTCCATCTACTGTAGGTACACCACCATGCCAGAAGTCATCTATTATAAAAATACTATTAGAATACTGTCAAAATACCCACATTGGGAAACTACCCAAATCTAGATCTAAAACCATAGATCTAGTAGCCAGAATGTCTGATATTAAATCCATATCCTTTGTGGAGAAATAACTGTGTGACGACCAAAGTACAACCGATCATAGTATAGGAATTTTACTTCCTACTCTGTGTATGTCATCCAAATACCAGGACATCACACCTTACTACCTCCTTAACAGATCCATCCCCTATTCTGATGAAGTCAAACCCATGACTGTTACATCAAAAATAGATGATCTATCTCCGCTATATCTGCTCAAGTCTATAAATAGACATAAGTTGTTTGCCCACTATGCTTCCGCTGCTCCCACTGACTACGACAACCCTCTGGCAGAATAATATCTACGTACACGTCTAAAGCTAGTTTAGAACGACGTTATACTTATCCTCCTGCCGGGTTTCATAGTCTGGAACAACAGTAGTGTCAAGTATGGGTTAACAAGAACCTCCCTGTCACCGTCCTTGAGGCTATCTGAGTACCTCTCGGGTGTCTGAGGTTACCCACCATATCTGCGGAGTGGCTATTGGAATGTCAAACCTGATTGAATATATAGGTCCTATTAAATTTTCCGTAATCGTTTGCGGTTCTGGAATCACTTCCATTTCTACCATACTCCCACTACTATTTTCTGAAAAAAATCCCATTTTAATAAAACTGTGGCGAGTCAAGAACAATATCACTATTGATCTTCCAGATGGTAAAAATGTCAACCTTCGTCAAAGCCAGGGTCAACCCACAAACAGCCATTACAGAAACGTGCCTTGAGTTATCCAGTGTCTGGTTTTAAGCATAAGCTGGACAACTCCCCTTACCTTAACATCGTTAAGATATGAACCATTCTATATCCAATATAAAAACAGAGGCACTAATTTAATTGGAACCAGATTCAAATCATGCAGCTGTCTCCAGTGCATAACAACTTAATGGAAAAAGGCTAATCAGCATTACTCAACTTAGGAATCCATCCAATTATGAGTAACCTGAAAGAGAAAAAAGTTTCTCAAAACCATTACTATTATCTGAATACCAATCACAAGAATCTACATCTTCAATCTCTTTGAAGAATCCCGATACTTGTGACACCTGGTTCTCTACTTTATTCTTATACCCACAACTTCTCAAAACTTAGACATTGTATTTCTGCGAAACACTTGTCTAAAAACTAGAGAAGTCATAAGTAAACAGAATATAGTACGAGAACCTACCCCTTTGTCCTGACGGACACTGGACAACATACAATACTCTGTATAAGTCCGCTGAGTTTAATAACTCAAAAACCTGTGCATCGTAGGTTGAAAATTGTACCCAGGTGATTTCCTCAAATATCACCAATTACAACGAATTCCGATATAATGAGGATGATCTCCTAATTCCCAATAACTTACTCCCACTCATCATCTATAAAACCATACAGATATGAGAATGAAACCTGGTAAATACATACCCTGGAGTAAGTATGTAATCGGAAAAACGGTTTTTCTTTAACAATGCACAGTGAAACTGAAACATGAAAATGTTTCGTAGGGGTATCCTGGTATTCCTAGTAATGCCTCTTCCATAAACCAATTCATGACTATAACCGTATATCTCTTTGCCATCTCTCCAAATCCCTTTATTTGTCTTTAGTCATTACCTCCAGTACACCTCGTTAGGCTAAATGGTTTTCTTCCTTCCGTACCGTTCGGCACCAGCCTATGGTTTGGAAGAAGACTATCCAGTAAGCATAACAGGTGTACCCTCCTAATCCTAGGAGTACTCCTAACTTGAGAGAAGGTGGTGATAAAAGACAACTGAATAATACCTTATTCTTTTAAAGGTGAAATAGGAGTGGCGATGAAATACGCGGTTTGGTCGTGAATGATAACAGTCGTAATTTACTTTGCCCTTTTTCTAATCCCTTTATTTTGTCTTTAGTTATTCCCTTCTGTACACCCTACTTAGGCTAATTGGTTTTCTTCATTCCCTACCTTTCTGCACCTGCCTATGGTTTGGAATAAGACTATCCAATAAGCATAATAGGTGTACCCTCCTAAACCAAGGAGCCCTCGCAACCTGAGAGAAGGTGATAATAAAAGACAACTGAATAAACCAATTCTATTTCTCCTGAACCTGGATCTATCCTCGAAGAAGTCCCTTCGAGTTCGTATATAACCATACGATGGATCTATCCAATGGAAGTGGATATCCGTAGTAATACGGGGTGTTCTGAGAAATGCAAAGGGTAAAAGAAGGAGCGGTAATGACTTATGCAACTCGGACAATCCAAAAGTCAGTATTTTAAGAAAGCTCGGTCAACTTGGTCACTGAGTCATAGTCTAAGATCGGTCAAAGGTCGCTGTCAAAGAGAGAGAAAAGAAAAACACTCTGCGTGCACTCTAACCTAGATCAGAATGGTTATCACTTTATCTAATCAGGAAACCTCCCACTGTAATCTCAAATTCTCCTCCAAACCTGAAAGAAGAATTAGTCGGGATCACCCGAAGAGTAAACCAACTCATCAGTGAGAATCGGGATCCAACTATCATCGCATGATAACTTGATGAAAGCCACTCAAGTTATCACACTCCAGAAGGTATGCGCATGCCTGGCAAGTTTGCTTCTATGTTTGAAACTCCCGATGTGATTTTTGCCCCATGCTTTTATGACCTTGACGAAAGCCAACAAATCATAAGTCACATGTCAAGTTCTGCCCGTCATTGTCCAGGTTAATTTGAACCCACCCGTACATACCCTTGACGAAAGCCAACAAGGTAATACGACTGTCCCAAACCAACACATCTATCTATGCTACAAATGAATACCCCAACAGCTACCAAACACTATGCCTTGACGAAAGCCAACAAACATAGCTTGAATACTACTGACCATCCATAAGATACGACGGAGGGCTACGACTGGTTTTTAGCGAAAAACCTTTAACGTAATGAACTTGATCTCGTTGAAGGAACGTGATAGCTTTTTATAAAATATAGTGACGAAAACGTTTTGCTAAAGAGGTCACTCCCGGTGAAGGGATCTCTGCTCTTTCCTCATGGAATGAGGTGCAGGATATTCCAACTGAATACCGCGATGCAAAGCAACTTGTAATCGACTATATTAAAGTTACTACCCTGACGTAAACTTCTGCCCAAGGGGTTTTTCCCGGTGAAGGGATATCAGCCCTTGCCTCGTCGAATGAGGTGCAGGATATTCCAACTGAATATCACTATGCAAAACAAAAGGAAACATCTTTATAATAACTCCTGTTAAAATTTTATCCAACAACATCAAATATAGGTTTGTTTTATCTTTGCATTGATAAGAATCAATGCAGTCCCATCAATCAATCACACCAGAAAAGAACGAAAATATAATGTACGTATATGACATCCGCATTCGCCACTGGGTCCCGTCATCACCCGTTAGGTTACTTAACTAACGACAGAGCGGGGGCTGGACTAGCGCGGGTGTAAAACATATACAACATCTAATAGTATATATACCAATATACAATAATCGCTCCAGGCGTGATAATATGCAACATTACAGAAAAGTAATAAGCATCACAGAACAATACAGATAATCTGGGATCCCCGGGTTTCACAGAGCCACTGCTGAAACCTGACGTTCCCCTGGTCGTGTGGATAGCCTGTGCAATGAAACCTAGACCCCTACGGGTGCGGCAAGTTACCCGCCAAAACCTGAAGCGATGTAGTCCCCACAGCATAGTGAATGGAACACCCGGCACTTCATGGAATCCGGTAACTTGAGCACCCCTCCTTGGGTCAACCTGTACCCCCTACGAGTGCGGCGAATAGTCTGCCAATTCTAGAGTGAGGTCCCTCTGCCTCTCAAAGCCATGAGATACGGACCCGTTGCCCTCCAGAACCCGGCTATCCGTGCACTCCTTCGCGGGATAAACCTAGTACAGAAATGAAAAATATACAACGGGTACATCGACCTCAACCTGGTCGTGCCCCAAAAGACTATTATACAAACAGGCAGTGACGGCAGTCCACATGTTGGACGCTCGTCCCGCAATATCAAATGTACAAATAAATCCAAACTGCACTATCATTGCACCCTGCTATCCACCACGACATATCCGCAACATCACAGCATAACACAGAACATCGGCGCGAATGTCACGTTCACAAACCCGTCTAAAAGAACTATAGCAATCAGACGCGGTTTACCGATCAAATGACATTCCCGGTCAGAGATATAATGTAAATACTGCATACTAACAAATTTAAAATTTCGATCGACTAAATTTCCCGAAGTGGGCCCCACGTACATGTGCTGTACAGTAACAAAATCTGGGCCCAAAAGAATTATACCAAAAACCACATTTTCCAAAAACAAGCTCTCTGTGAAAAATTGATGCACTGTTCCCACTAAAGCGCCGTGGTTCCGCGGTGCTCTTGTGGGATCACGTGCCCAATTTTCATCAGTATGCTTAAAAAACCCTGCTTAATATTCTGTGATATGTAAAATTATTTTTAGACTCTATTTAAAATCGACAGAAACTTAAGCACTTGAAAATTGTGATTTCGGAAATTCCGTTCGATCGATCTTTTAAACGCGTTAGCACAACTTAGTATAGCTTAATGGTGAGGCTCTGATACCACTGTAAGTCCACGGTAGCGCCCCGGCCGTCTAACAAACGCCAAATGTGGAACAAAAACTTTTTTCAACTGGCGCTATCGTATACCGTAACCCGGATCTTCCATTAAAGCTAAACTAACAATCTACAAAGTGGGTAGAAACGTTATACCGAATGATCCGAGTCCTTCGGTCTTCAACCATCATCCCACGCTTTGTTGTGGCTGCTCCGATCTCCTTGAACTCCAGTCTTCTCGTCCAGGTGGCACCACATCGACGGATCTTTAAACGGGCTCCCGCCTCTGAAACGAGGCAACTCGGTCGTCAAGTTTGCTAAAAGAGACGACCAAGATGAAGTAAAGAATGAGTAGAACACTTTGTCTCGTTACGTCCAAGGCTATGGACGAACGGTTAGTGAAGTTGCCTATTGGATCGGGTGAAAAGAGAAACTGATCACATCTAATTTCTATGCATCAAAACTTATATCTTTTTTTCAAATAACAACCATGAACCTCCACCAAGGGGTGGCCGGCCACTTATAGGAAGAGGGAGGTGAGGGTAGGAGCAAATTGGTGACAATAAGAATGAAGCTTATCATGACACATAGTATGAACACAATTTAAAGCAAGTGATGAATCATTAAGCTTAGTCACCAAAACATTAATGGAACAATTAATGCAACCATGAGTCACTAATCCTAGTCATCATCTAGAAACTTCCACTACTACAATATGGGGTTGCCCCTACGGATTGAACCGTAGGTCCATATACTTGGCCCTACGGTTCTCTACGTTTTAATTTAAAAATATTTATTCGTAATTTGATGTTTGGCCCTACGGAGCCGCAAACAAAGGACCTACGGGTTAGTCCGCAGGGACATGTATATTGGTTAATTAATAAAAAAAATGGCACAGAAAATCCCTCCGTTCCCAAAAATCTTTTTCATCTTCTCCCGCGCCTCGCGATCGATTTCCTCCCGCGCCTCGTCGACTTCGTCGTCGCCTCCTCCGTCGTCTTCTCATAACATCCTCGTCGACTTCCTCCACCGCCTCGATCCCGAGCCTCGCCGACTTCCTCGTCGCCTCCTCCGTCGTCTCTTCCACCGCGAAAAAGGTTAGTAAATCTCCAATTTTTACTTCTAATATAATGCTTTTATTTCCCTCTTTTGATGATGTTAAGTTCAGGTCAGGGTTTGGGTACGGGTGAGGGTGAGGTTAGGCATCGGGTCAGTTTAGGGTTAGGGTTAGGGGTCGGTTGGGGTTGGGGTTAGGGTTCTATTGCGGTTGGGGTTGGGTTTAGGGTTGGGGTTGGGGTTGGGGTTAGGGTTAGGGTTAGGGTTCGGAATTGGGGTTGAGGTTGGGATTAGGGTTAGGGTTCGGAATTGGGGTTAGGGTTAGGGTTAGGAATTGGGGTTGGGGTTGGGATTAAGGTTGTTTTTTTCTTGAAAACAACTCTAATTAAAGGCTAGGGTTAATTTGGGTTTAGTGTTAGAGGCTAGGGTTAATTTGGGTTAATTAAAGGGTAGGGTTAATTTGGGTTAATTAGTGATAATTTGAAAGGGTTATGGTGTTGATTAGGTTTAATTTGGTTAAGTTTGGGTTGATTAGGGTTAATTTGGGTAAATTGGGTTAAGTTTGGGTTAATTAGAGATAATTTGTGTTAAGGTAACGATTATGGTTAATTGTGGTTAATTAGGTTAATTTGGGTTATTTTGGTTTATGGTGCACTAGTTTATTTAGTAGGATACAATAGTTCATTGCAGTAGAATACTCGATGATAACGTAAACGTACAACTTTACAAGTGATGGGTGTTCGCTCTATACATTCTTAATGGGATAGAAGCCTACCCCAGACAGCCGGAACACACACATACAACAAGAATACACAACAAACGCATCATTAGAGAACGATTCGAGATGTTCGGGTTAAAACCAATATATGATAATATGAAACCTTCATATTCTCAGCGATACTCATATATGAAACTAAAAGCGCCACTTAGTCCCCGTCTATCGGTTAACATACGTGCGATGCTCGTCGTGACCTAGAACTATACGAAGGTTGTTAAATATCGGACAGTATAGCTCGATACTAACAACCGTCGTATAGTCTACGCGACGAGAAAATTCATTCGTATGGTAACCCATAGATTTGTCCCGTGTGGACAAGTTAAGAATGTATAAAGCAAACGCCTTCATTCACTTGTGTTTTCATCCGTTTCGAGATATTTCGTCGGTACCTTTCCGCTGGTTCTCCGTATACAAAGATAGATTAGATGTTCATTTCAACGTTATTTCACAGCTTTGAAATGATTATCTATTTTATTACAGTGTACTCGAAGAACAGCGGGGAGGTGCTGCCGAAATTTACTCGAAACGGTTGAAAGCACAAGTGATGGGTGTTCGCTCTATACATTCTTAATGGGATAGAAGCCTACCCCCGACAGCCGGAACACACACATACAACAAGAATACACAACAAATGCATAATTAGAGAGCGATTCGAGATGTTCGGGTTAAAACCAATATATGATAATATGAAACCTTCATATTCTTATCGATACTCATATATGAAACTAAAAGCGCCACTTAGTCCCCGTCTATCGGTTAACATACGTGCGATGCTCGTCGTGACCTAGAACTATACGAAGGTTGTTAAATATCGGACAGTATAGCTCGATACTAACAACCGTCGTATAGTCTACGCGACGAGAAAATTCAATCGTATGGTAACCCATAGATTTGTCCCGTGTGGACAAGTTAAGAATGTTTAAAGCAAACGCCTTCATTCACTTGTGTTTTCATCCGTTTCGAGATATTTCGTCGGTACCTTTTCGCTGGTTCTCCGTGTACAAAGATAGATTAGATGTTCATTTCAACGTTGTTTCACAGCTTTGAAATGATTATCTATTCTATTACAGTGTACTCGGAGAACAGCGGGGAGGTGCTGCCGAAATTTACTCGAAACGGTTGAAAGCACAAGTGATGGGTGTTCGCTCTATACATTCTTAATGAGATAGAAGCCTACCCCCGATAGCCAGAACACACACATACAACAAGAATACACAACAAACGCATAATTAGAGAGCGATTCGAGATGTTCGGGTTAAAACCAATATATGATAATATGAAACCTTCATATTCTCATCAATACTCATATATGAAACTAAAAGCGCCACTTAGTCCCCGTCTATCGGTTAACATACATGCGATAATTTATTCTTTTCAACGACAAACGCACACACAAAGCATATACACGGATTTTCTTCTTTGTCGGTAACTATCCCGTTCTTATATTTCTCAATATAGTCAGCATAACCTACAATTTATATGTTATACAGTCTAACATGGCCAATGAGTACGTCAGAGTTAAGGACTGGATGTATGTGGATTGGAAACAACGTATGCAACCTAAGTTTGTCGCAGGAGTTGCTGCTTTCCTTGAATTTGCACGCGCACATAATAAGATCATAATAGAGAAGATTCTCTGTCCGTGCGATAGATGTGGCAATAAGTACTGGCAGAAGGTAGAATTGGAAGAGCTTCATATTGTAAAACATGGGTTTACTAGACTTTATACAACTTGGAAATATCACGGGGAAGGAGAAGAATGCAGTACTGCGGCAGAAGAAGAAGGAGAACACGATAATACGGTAGGAGAAGAAGAAGAATTCGGTAATGCGGCAGGAGACGGAAATTTATTTCCATCAGAAGAAATGGAGGATATGGTAGAGGCTGCCCTAGGTGAATCTATTCGTACCGAAGATGACATTCCTTCCGGTCAAGGAACGCGTGTGGATAAATATGAAAATTTCATGAATGATGCTAGGAAACCAATTTATGCGAATGCGAAGTATTCCACCCTCTCATGGTTCGTCCAACTTTTCCAGATTAAGTGCCTAAATGGATGAAGCAACAAGTCATTCACAATGCTTCTTTCGTTCTTGAAAGATTCTATGCCTTCGGGAAATAATGTGCCCGACAGCTGGTACGAAGCCCAGAAGATGATGTCTGATTTGGGTCTAAAGTGCGAGAAGATTCAAGCATGTCCTAAAAATTGCGTGTTGTACCGGAAAGAAAATTCGGATTTGAAAGAGTGTCCAACATGCGGAGAGGCCAGGTATAAGCCGAAAGATTCTGATAAGAAGCCTGATATACCTGTGAAGATAGCACGATACTTTCCCATAACACAGAGGCTACAGAGGCTATTCAGGTGCAAGAAAACAGCCGAGGCAATGATTTGGCATCACCGTGCTCCTCCAAGCGAAGATGGAAAAATTAGCCATCCAAGAGATTCACCGGCATGGAAGGATTTCGATAGGAGGCACGCAATATTAAGTAGCGATCCTCGCAATGTCCGGCTCGGACTGGCTACTGATGGCTTCTGCCCATTCAACTATATGGCTGGGAGTCACAGCACATGGCCCGTTGTAATGATAATTTATAATCTGTCGCCTTGGTTGGCTATGGACCAATCATACTTTATGATGCCTATTCTTATCGACGGACCAAACTCACCGGGGAACAATATCGACGTATATCTCCGACCTCTGATCGAGGAGTTGAAATCTTTGTTCATTGATGGTGTAGAGACATATGATTCAAACACAAATACAACCTTCATACTGCGTGTGGCTTTAATGTGGACAATTAATGACTTTTCTGCGTATGGAATGCTATCAGGTTGGTCCGTACATGGTCACAAAGTATGTCCTCATTGCCATGAACACACAATATCAAAATTCTTGAATTTTAGCAGGAAGGTTTGTTATTGCGGCCATCGACGTTTCCTGCCTCCAGACCACCCCTATAGGTTAGACACGGTTCACTTTGATGGTCATCAGGAGCTTCTTGGACCTCCATCCCCATTGTCCGGAGAGGACGTGACTGCTAAATGGGATGGTTACAATAACGTGACCTTCGGGATGGATCCGACGAAACAGGTCAAACCACAATATTGGAACAAGTTAAGCATTTTCTTCGAGCTTCCGTACTGGTCTACAAATTCAGTGCGTCATTGTATGGACGTCATGCATATAGAGAAGGGAGTATCAGAGCACATACTTAACTTGCTTCTTTGTAAAGACGGGAAATCGAAAGACAACATGAATGCTCGGATGGATCTACAAGAGTGGGGAATAAGAAGTGAATTGCACCCTAGACCGGTAGCGGGTAAACCGGGCAAGTTTGTACTTCCCAATGCCGCTTATCATATGTCACAGCCGGAGAAGAAAAGATTCCTGCAGGTGTTGCATGATTTGAAAGTCCCCACAGGTTTCTCAGGATCATTCAGCAAGAAAATAAAAATTGTGAAGGGCAAGATTGATGGGTTGAAAAGTCATGATCACCATGTTATCGTGGAGCACCTTCTTCCATTAGCCCTCAGGACTTCTCTCCCCGACTCGGTTGGTCTAGTAATCAACAACCTATGTTGTTTTTCAGGGAGTTGTGTGCTAAAACACTGGAGGTTGCGACGCTAGATAAACTAGAAAATTCTATTGCGTTGATACTTTGCAAGTTTGAGCGTATTTTCCCACCGTCATTCTTCGATATCATAATACACTTGACGGTTCATCTTGCAACTGAGGCGAAGTTAGACGGACCGGTGCAATATCGATGGATGTATCCCGTCGAGAAGTACGTATAATTTTTCGTTTCGCGCAATTTATAAATTTATTGTTGTCCTGTATGCCCATATTTATTTATTCAACATATTCTCATTAGGTACCTCTACACTCTTAAGAAGTATATACGCAATAAAAATCGAACAGAGGGTTCTATCATGCAAGGTTATCTTCTTGATGAAGCAACCACATTTTGTTCCTGCTATCTGGACGAGAACATTGAGACAAGGTTTAACCGACCACGAAGAATTCAAGATGGGCCATATGGTAAAGCCGAGCATAATAGGGTAGACACTATGTTTATCAACAAGATATACCGGTTTATCTTGCTTAATTGCGCATGTCTTGAACAAATTAGAGAGTAAGTTCTTTTGGATTAATTGTTATATCTGTGTTTGTGTGTGTATGAAATGATATAATATTAATGTCACAATTATTTGTCGAAAACAGAATTCATTTTAACGAGGTACGTGAGGGGCATCCTGATTGGAACGAAGAACGTTTGGAAAAATACCATCAGGATAATTTTTGTGATTGGGTCGCAGATCATGTAAGTTATTCGAATAACATTTTATTGCTATCAGTTTTAATCTAAACTTGTATCGTTATGTATTTGTCGTAAAATTTGTTTTGTTAGATCCACGATCCGAACTTGTTTGCATCATTTGAGAGTGATTCAAGATGTTTAGCTCAATTTCCTAATATGGAGGTTGCATATTACAAAGGATTTGGTGTCCTTGGATACAAATTCGAAGTTAAAGACATAGAAACATCTAGAACCACTCAGAATAGTGGGATTGCGACGGTAGGATCGGACGGTGTAATTTACTATGGGTACTTAAATTGTATACTCGGCATCCACTATCCCGGACGATCAGAACCCTTTTATATATTCCAGTGTACTTGGTACGATCCGCGAACCGATATAGACAGGTGGAGAAGCAATCTTGGGACTTGGAAAGATGAATATGGATTGACCAGTGTGAACACACTTCGATTTTACGGTCAGGACGATCCGTTTATCTTTCCGAACCAAGCGTTCCAAGTATACTACTCACAGTGTTTGAAGCATCCGGGATGGAGTGTTGTATGCCGATGGAAATCCAGAGATGTCTACAATGTCCCAGAATTCGAGGACAGCGATGAGGACGAAGAAGAAAGAAGGCTTAAAGTGCTCCGACCGTCTGTTTCGAAGGACGGGTTGTCTTCGACCGATCATGAAGTTACGTGGGTTAGAAATGACATCGACGATGAAATCCAAGTAGATATGTATAATGCGCCCACGAAACGAAAAAGGTTATCAGTAATGTTATATTATTACTTCACATTTTACGCTCTATACATATATAGTCAATACTTTAATGATTGTCTAAGGCGTCCACGAACCGTTTATCTAGATTTGATGACGATGTCGGGAGCAGCGAGGGGCGGTAGAAGCTCCAGCCGCGGCAGAGGCAGAGGCAGAGCGGTTCTGCCGCCCGGAGAGCTCCGTAGGGAGCTTCAGAGGGCCGGTCTTGCACCCAGATCGGAGACCCCTTCGGATGCCTCCTTCCGTGTGGATTTTGCCACACATCCAGGTATACTGCACGCATATCCATTTTGAATGTAATATTACAGATATTCATGCATGTTTATATCAAAATTACTTATATTGTCAATGTTTGATTGTCTAGTTGTTGGTGATGCGTCCACATCTGGGACAGAGGCCACTCCCGATCCTCCAGGTATGTTTATATATCATATAGTGCATGTATATTGATTTAGAATGCTATATCATAAATACACACATTCCTTTTGCTCTTACTTAGCAATTTTTATTATTGTCTAGCTGTAGGTGGTGACACCACCGCACCTGCGGGTATGTTTATATATCCTATAGTGCATGCATATTGATTTAGAACGTTATATTATTGATCTACACATTCTTTTTGCAATTGCTTATATAATCTATTTTTAATTGTCTAATTATAGGTGGTGCGTCCACATCTTCCGCAGGGGCCACTCCTGCCGCTTCCATACCATCCGCATCGTCTGCAGGTTAGTATGAATAAATTTAAAATATTTATTCATTTTACATATGCTCTATAGAATAAATATGAACTTCATGGAAATTTAGCGTCGATGTTTATTTTCTAGTTGGAGGGGATGCGTCCGCATCCGAGACCCCGGTTGTTCCTCACCGGAGGAACTATCGTCCCGCTCGTGCTGCTGCCTGGGCCCAGGCTCGTGCGATAGTCACCGGAGGTATATATCACACTTGAATTTTCATTTAACCTTGATTTCTTAATACAACTTTGTCTTAATATTGATTGTCTTGATATTTCGTGCAGACGCAGGGCCTCCCCATCCCCAGAGGGGGACTCGAGGCCCGAATCAGTTCCATAGGCTGAGGCCTGACAGAGCTAGGGGGGAGGCAGCATTTCCGCTTTTTTTTACCCTTGACTATCGCTATACCGGTCCTCATGCCGAGAGGTTCGGCCGGTATATGGGGGACGAGAGCCGGCTCGTGAAGAACTATCCACTTCACGTTGAGTGGGGCGAGCCGCACCAGCGCTCATTCGCCCTCTTCTTTGATCAGGCTCGAGTACGTATTAATATATATTTTCAGTTGATATATCCGCTTATCATATTTATTATTAACACTTGCAATCTAATAACAATGTTTTTTTTTTGTATTTTCAGTTGAATTACGATTTTCAGCCTGTAGCCGACCCTGATCGTCCGGGGAGGGTGATCGACCTTCATGCTCTGTACAATGGCCTGATGAAGAACATGCAGGCCAAGGTCCGATACAACAGGAATGAGCTAAAGGCCGACTGCTACTCCCTGTGGATGGCGACCCCCGAGGTAGAGAGAGCGGCCCTCCTATCTACTCCGGCGTTTGCGAGAGTCGACGTAGAGACATGGCCTCTATTGTGCGAATATTTCGACTCCCAGCGCAAACAGGTATGTATTTTAAATGTAATTCATTGTTTAGGATATAATTTATTTTTTGTGTTCCTTAATTAGAAAACTAAATGTTAATGCGTTGTGCAGAAACAGTCCGCTCAGAATACAGAGAACAGGAAGTCGGTGAAGAGGGGTCGCCCTACATACACACGTGGCTCGAGGAACATTACTCGAGCCATGGAGTTATCGGTAAATTACAATAGACCGACCTTTGTGATATTCTGCAATATTAAGAGTTATTTTCTAATATTTCTAATATTAAGAGTTATTTTCTAATATTGCAGACATATCGGACCGTGGCGTCAGGTGGTACACCGAGCGTGCTGTCCGCATATCTTGCCGTCCATGGCACCTCGACAGATCCCGCCACGGGCGAGCTTCGATATCCCAACGTCGCTATCCAGGAGTATTGCGTAAGTGTTAATATTTTTTCTACCCAAATTTGAAATTTTAGTTTTGGAAGGTTCAAGTTTAAATTTTATACTTATACTTTACTGCTTAATGTGGGTGTAGGAGCGGGTGGTTGAGCAGGCCCAGGCCTCGGGGATCGATTTTACCGGACAGAGCGATCCGAGGCTGCTGACCCCAGTTCTGGACGCCGCACACGGAAGGCACCATGGAGGTTGGGAGAGAGTCCGGGGACTGGGCCCAAGCAGGGCCCATATGAGGTTGGACTCTACCCCGGCGGTTACTTCCTCCGTCTCCGGTGACCGACGTATCTATCAGGAACTGGAGAGCTTGAGGGCCACCATTCAGGAGTTGAAAGAGATGATGGTATGTATACTACTTTATAGTAAAATATCATGTCATATTATATAGATATCAACATATCCATAATTAGTACGTAGCTTGAGCTTATTTGGTTTTAGACTTAAGTTTGATTAATCATACATACATATGTAATAAAAATAAACAACGGTTTTCCAAACTAGATATCCAAACGGGGTTTCGAAATAACTTAATAATGATACGAATTCAAATAATACACAGTTCTTACACGCTTCTTACACACGTTATGTCCAGACGCGACAGGGTACATCGACCGAGCCTCCATATGCATCTCCTTCGGCTGCGGCTCCGCAAGCTACTACATCGGCTGCGGTTCCACAGACAGCTCCTATAGCTCCACCGTCCGCTCAAACTCCCGCAGCCGCGGCTCCGCAAGTGACTACCTCGACGGCGGCTGCGCAGACCACATCGCCAGCTCCACAGGCCGCTCAGAATCCCGCTCGCGCCGAATTGCAGAGTTTATTGACCGAGGAGCAGGCGCCCGTTATTCTATCGTTATTCAGAGGTGGAGCTGGACCGAGCTAGGGTAGCTTTTTGGTTCTTATTTTTTGAAACATTTATTTATTTATATCATACACATTGTACTACATTTTGAAACGATATTGATATTGGTTTATATTTATATCATATTCAGTTTTTGGGTTTCTTTTGTATATTATATGCGTGAGATGTGATTATGAATACTGCGATATATGTTGTGTGATGATTAATTTTATATTTGATTGATGTATATATTATTGTGCACAGGGCGGGAAAAAAATCAGGCAGCCCTTTTTTTAAAAAAAATACAGATAATGTGTACCTACGGATTAATCCGTAGGTACACATGTTGCCCCTACGGTTATATCCGTAGGGGCAAAATATCAGCAGTAACTGATATTTCCCCCCTGATCTCAGTACCAAGGTGTTGGGAGTGCCCCTACAGACATATCCGTAGGGGCCATTGCGTAGCCCCTACGGATAGGTACCTACGCAGGTATCCGTAGGGGGTAGTACTTGGCCCTACGGTTATGTCCGTAGGTATAATTAATATATTTAAAAAAACCGTAAATAATATACCTTTTTTTACCCTACGGCCTACTCCGTAGGTGCAATAGGACCTACACAGAAATCCGTAGGGGCAAGTTCAAGGCTTCAACTTGCACCTGCGGCCTTTGCACCTACGGGGTCTTTTTTCGTCCCTACGCACATCTCCGTAGGGGCAGTGGGTTGCCCCTACGGATAAATCCATAAGGGCAACCCTTATTTGTAGTAGTGTTCTAGATGCACGACTCACCTCATGACTCACCTTCCAGAAGAAAAGATAAATCTGTATTTAACCGAATGTTAAATACGGCTGATAGAAAACTTGAATCTGGCAACTTCCAAAAGTGATCCTGAAACGAATTTCAGGATAACCCCGTATCAGTATAAACATACCCGCATTTGTATTACGACCGAACACAAATGCATATGAGACAAAGATATTATATCTACACAGTATAATACTCGGATCCGGCTTAAACCAAAGCCGACCAGTATTATCTGTCCGAAAAACGACACGTGCGAAAACGCACGTGCTTTTTCTGAACCTTGCCATAAACCCATATGGCCTCTACAACGTTTCGTCCAAACTTGGGAAAGTGTCTGTGGGGGACTCTAATGACTCATCAACACACTGGCACTGGGTATAATCTCTAGCACGTCAGAGGTACAAGCTGTACGTAACGTTTTGCATATGTATTGATTGGAAGGGAAGCTGACGAGCGAACTCATCTATAAACCGTACTGAGTTTAACAGTGACAATATACATACAGTCCGGTCCGTTCGTCTATGAGTATCGCATATCTGGCTTAGGGGGCTAGTAACGTCAGACCCCCAAAAGCAGTATAAGTCGTGTCAGAGAGTAGCCCAGAACACCCTGAGATACAACTGGAGTACCTACCAGTAAATCTCCTGCCTTGGCCAAGGGCTTTGTGTAATGGCTCTCCTAGACACAGCGCGATCTCACCCCCAATACCGGGAGAGACGAATCCCCTGTCGATCCGCTCACTTGCCTCCAATGTGGCTCGGGACTGTACCCAACTAAAAGCTGTTTGCACAACTCCTTTGAGCATGGTAGCATAGTAATCTAAGCACAGTGGGAACTCACATGAGACAAATGACGATCTCAGGTTGATGAACTAACTTGTACACATGTCACCAGGGAACTGCTATCTGACGATATGTATAATACCAATTAGCATGTTCCCGGCGAGTCCTGTCCGGTGTACTCATAACCCAATGAGCACATGTATACATCTTAGGTGATCCTACTGACACCAATGGCTTGTGAGACCGGCCATTGCCCCTCGTCGGGGTCTCGACTGTATACACTAGTCTACTCTGGAGTATCGATGCCCTATCTCGAAACTTCCACGACTAGGGACACTTTAAGAATGTGCTTACAGACCCCAGCTCCCACGTATATGATCGCCATCATACTGCTGGTAGTCAAGCAAGAATCCTATGGGCTCTATCATCATGAAATAGTGAACTAAAGCAAGTATACGATGATAAAGACAAACCAGATAGCATACTATCATCTCGAGCAAGACTGTCATATCGGTATAGGTCCTGCCTCAATCATTGCAATCACGTACCTGGGATCTAATAATTGACTTTGAGGGCACTATCTCCAACACATTGTCGACCAGGATCTTCCTTATCTTAATGTCGTGGCAGTACCCGGTGACATATAAAGGACGGTTGTGCTCGTACGTCCCAAGGAGGAGATCTTCATCGCTGAATGTGATGTCGGCTGTATGAACCTCGGCTTGCCCATCTTTCATCTTTTCTTCCGCAAGGAAAGCTTGGAACTGATCAGGCTCTTGCAGTGCCTTGATCAGAGAATCTTGTACCTCTTTGGATAGGAGGTGAGCATCCATTATGCTCAGTTGCGAGGGTATCTTCCTCAAATGTGCCAAGACATTGTAATCCACCTTGTTTTTCTTAGGCAGGTCCTTGGCCGCGAGCTCTTTGATGACTTTATCATCGAGGGCAATTTCCTCAGGGACTTTCTCTTTCCCTTTGTCTCTTTTGTTAGAACCCTTGTTTGTAGACCCGAAGTTCTTTTCAGGCAACGTACGGTTACGCAGCTGAATGTTCTCGCAGTTCTTATCTTCTTCTTTTCCAAAGGTGGATTCTTTGAAGAGAGGGCCGAGAGTTATTTCTTCTTCAGAATTGCTCCCGAAGGTAAGAACTAGAGATTTTGCTCTTGTCGAGCTGGTATCAACTATATGACAGTTGCCAGCCGTTCCTTTACGCTCATCTGTCTTGCTTCTCTGTTGCCGACGAGCTTCGCGCTTCATCCGTTTGAAGTGTTATCGGTGAGCAACATATCCTTGCCACTACTTCTTGAAGGCGTTGCACTCTTCGGTAGGGTGTGTGACCCTCCGATGGTATAAGCAGTAGTTCGGATGTACATCCGCTTCGTAGAGGCACGTACACCCGAGAGTGTTTTCCATGAGAGGGGCAACTTCATTCCCATTAACAAAGCTTTGGCGACCCGCTTCTCCGCTTTGATCCTGCTCTTGTTTGTAGCAGGTGTGCTTTGGCTTGGTTGGGATGTTTTACGACTCATCCTTACCGCGGCCTCTTCAGTCTGACGCCGACGCTTGGCTTTTTTGTATATGGTCGTCTCACATTCTCAGTCAGCTCTGCTCTTTTGAAGGGCTTCATTTAGCAGCCTGTCAATTGGGTCTTCTGACAGTTCCGGAGATTTTAGCGCTGATCCTGCCCCCAGTTCCTCTGCGTTGCTTTCGGACGCTGAGGGGGTTTCTTCTTCATTTAACGACGAATGAGAAACCATGTGGCAACTCGCTACATAATCCTCAGGTTCTTCTGACAAGTCTTTTCCTTCATCAATGTCACTGTCTCCGTTCTCAAGGATATGGTTGAGAAACTCTTCGAGAGTGACTGGGGTCCATGCCTTTTGGTTGTACTCCTCCAGCACATCGTTGTATTTTTGCAGGTCCGTGTGCTTTTCGTCAGGATGTATGGGCTTCTTGGTCTTCTTCTTTCCTTTCGAAGACTTCGAAGGCTTGACCTGGGTGTTTTGCCATCGTTACTAGCTTTCGGTGTCGGGCGCGGTTTAAGCATCCCCTCAATGATCTCGGGCTCTAGCGGGCTTTTCCATTTGATCGCCAGACATGCTTGAAGATCCTTTAGCATTCTTTTAGTTTTAGCTGAAAGGACCACTTCCCAAGGAGCTTTTTCTACAAACGAGCATGATGCCCCCGACGTGTCCATCTTTTTAGGAGCGTGCTTCTGCGGTGGGTTCACCCTCCAGTTTTGGGACAGCACAAACTTCCCTTGTTGGTATTGGTCCTCAACCCAGTTTTTGAAGACGTAGCAATCCTCAATTGGTTTGCCCACTACTCTGTGGTAGGAGCAGTAGTTAGGACTCTTGGCATCACCAGGCTGCAGTGGACATCTCGGATCTGGCAGAGTGATGAGCTTGTTGCGCATCTCCAGTTCAAACAGTCTCCTCGTTTTATCATGGGGAAATGAGTAAGGACGTCCTAGCTTCTCCTCGAGGGATTAGCGCGGGTGCATGTTGCTTAGGCGAGCAAAAGGTTTCAAGTTGCTCGGCTGTTGTTGAGTGTTGGCAACGAAGGTCGCTTTCCCTTTACCCTTTTCATTTCGAGGATCCATTTTTAAAGAGGATAGCATATAGCCCATCTGGTCCATTTGGGCCAGCTTGTCGATCAGGACCTGGAAGGCGTTCGGCTTGAAAAACATCATAAACCGGGATACAGTCGCTTGAGGATCAAGAGTCCTTATGAACATGTCCACGGCCGGAGATTCCTCTATGCGTTGTTCGCATTTCGACCATAGGTTCCGCCACCGAATTGCGTATTGCACCCAGGTCTCTCCTGGCTTCACCCTGGCGTTGATTAACGCCGTGATCGGGGTGCGCTCGCTTGCGCTGGTGAACCACTGTGTGAACAGTAACTCCATCTCCGTGAATGTTTTGAGAGAGTCATTTGGGAGCTCCGAGTACCATTCAAACGCCGTCTCTGACAAGCTGCCAACGAACTGGTGAAGCAGCAATTTGTTGTCACCTCTAATATTGCCGCATAATGCTCTGAACTGGACGACGTGCTGATGCGGGTTGCCTGTCCCCTTGTATACGTGGAACTTGGGGATTGTATATCCCGGCGGATACTTGATTTGATCATACCAGCCGGATACGGTCGCCCAGTTTTGACGACTTGGCTAACCTCTTCACTTGCCTGATGAGCTCGTATTTGTTGAGCTATGTAATCATCAAGGGAAGTTTTGGAGATCATTTCCTCCCTGGTTGTTGATAAAGATGGAAGAGGGTTTGATGTTTCCCCTCTGTCGTCCTCGATGATTATCGGCGGGTCTTCAGCTGGAGGTTCTGGATGGATCATCATTCCAACCATGTCTTAGAACAGGAGTGCCATCTGTTTTATTTTAGTTGATTGTTCCACGGCCTCCTTATCCTTCCTTTCCAGTACCCTTCACAAGAACTCTGTATCGGTCTCCTGCTCCTGGCGCTGGTCGGACGCTGCTTCCAGGCTTTCTTTCTGCTCGGTGAGTGCTGCCATTTTCGTCGACATCTTCTGGAGCTATTGTTGATGCTCCTGAGCTTTTGTTAACGACCGAGTTTGCGGCCGATGACTCACGGAAGCAAGACTCTCCTTTTTTCCGGAAGCTATATAAATCGTGTGCACCATCATGCCCCCAGACTTGGGACGTTTGGGTCTGGCGCCTTTGGAATTTGCCGCAGGCAATGAGATTTTCTCCGGCCTTCTCCTTTTGTGGGAGGTCGAGGTTGAAGGAGCCGTTGTAACATTCTTCTATATGAAAGAAGTACCTCGCTGTATAGTGGAGGGATGATCCTCTTCTTGTCGAGCCTTCATTTTCTCCGGTAAACGAGAGTGGTCTTTGTTGATCACAGAATCCTGGACTTTCCGCAAGACCCTGTGGATTTGGGAGGACAGCCGCTGAAGAGGCTGCTCCGATTTTTCCTGCATCATGTTTTCAGCAGGTGGGAGAGATTTCTTCAGTACCACGGTTGGGGAGATTTTGTGCACCCTCTTTAGCGGTTCAAAGCTGTTCCCGGTTGGAACAGCAGCGTTAACTTCCACCGTTGGAGATGGTGGGGTAAGTCCAGAGGGGGATTTTCCCCCAGCTTTCCTCACTCAGCGCCAATAGCGACATCGAGCATGTCTTGTAGACGGGACCACCTCAGTTGTGGAAGCGGCTCCGTCGTGCCTCAGGCTTTGATTAGGGGCTGCTGCTGGTGCCAGCCTGTCGAAGAACGATGTCCGTTGAGAAGGAACGACAAATCTTTCGAAGGCCGACTTTCTGGTAGAGGAAGCTCTTTTGATGACTTTGCCCATAGCTGGAGTTGGAACGGCCAATCTTGCGAAGACCGATCCTTTAGCAGGAGAAGCCCTTTTGACGACTTCATCTGCCGGAACTGGAATGGCTATCCGCTTCGGGCTAACCCCTTCGAGTATTGCGGGCCTCTTTGCGGGCCCACTTGAGCTTTGCCTCAGCCTGTTGAAGACTGAGGTGGCAGACTTGGACGACCCATTGAGAGGGGCCATGGTGGTTGCAAGTCGATCGAAGACCGACTTCTTTGGAGCTTCCTGTGATGGCACTGGGGCGCTGAAGCTTGCTGGCAGGAGCATGGTCCCGAAGAACAATCCAATGGTGGCCTGAGTCATCTGCTCCACTGGTATTGAAAAGATGCAGGTCGCATTTGACCCGTATGTCACTCCTCTAGCGAGGACGAAGTGGGAGTTGCTGTCGCAGTTGGTGCAGCTGGTAGCCATTGATGTTCACTTCTTCTTTCTGCATAGGAGCAAGACACCAAATCTTAGTATCTCGAACCAGGGGCAACCATAGTAAACCGCAATTTGTTCGTGAACACGACACACAAAGTGTGGAGTGGAAAGAGTAAAATGTCCCACCGGGCATGCCAGAATCTATTTACTGCCGAAAACAGAGACAGACCGCGTAGGTCGTCTTTCCTGAATTTGGGAGCAGATGCTATTTGGATTTATCCGTCCACCTCTCCGAAGATGCCAAGTTGATTTATGGAACCGTATATCGGAGATTTGGACGGATGCGGCCGTTGTAGCAGACTTCGTCAGATTCCCCCTCGTTTGTAAGGGGGTTTTTGATTGTGAGGACGCTCTTCCCTGCAGGCGCAAGCCCTTGCAGTTAATTACGTTACTGCATCGCGATAACCACTTTCTCCTGCTCCAGAAGTTCACTTCGTGTCGTGTGTGTTTGTTTTATTTTTGGTTGCCCATGGATTGTATACGGAGATTAATTTAAGTTGTCACCCGTGGGGTGTGGATTTGTCCAAATCCGTATTTCTTAGATTTGGAGTTTTGGTTGATTTAAGGATCATTGATCTATTTTGAGATCAAGATCGACTTAAATGTATACGAGCAGTTGGGGGCTCGGTTGGTTTTTTGTTAAGGTTATGTTAGTCCAATTTGAGACTAAAATCTACTTAACGGGGTTTTAGGATCATTCAGATCCAACAAAAGAGCATTTGGGCTCCATTTTTTTAGTTTAAGGACGTTACAGTCCGTTGGTAGTTTAAAGACATTTCGGTCCGTAGATCGTCATTTTTGAGGTGAGGGTTGTAGTTTAAGGACGTTACGGTCCGTAATAGTTCGAGGACGTTACGGTCCGTAGATCACTATTTTGAGGTGAGGGTTTAGTTTAAGGACATTTCAGTCCGCCGTAGTTTGAGGACGTTACGGTCCGTAGATCACCATTTTTTGAGGTGATGGTTTTAGTTTAAGGACGTTATCGTCTGCCGTAGTTTGAAGACGTTACGGTCCGTAGATTACCATTTTTTAGGTGAGGGTTTTAGTTTAAAGACGTTACGGTCCCTAGTAGTTTGAGGACGTTACGGTCCGTAGATCACCATTTTGATGTGAGGGTTTAGTTTAAGGACGTTTCGGCCCGCCATAGTTTGAGGACGTTACGATCCGTAGATCACCATTTTATGCCCGTGTATTTGTTACGTAACGGGATATACAGTGGTGATGTGGGATACACCCAATTGGGGTGTGATTTGGTTTAAGGTGTGCACATCAGCTTAGGAAGTGCGCTCAAAAGAAGTTGGTTGTCGGGCCCACCACCTCTCTCAAGACGTTGAGGAATTACAACGACATGCATTAGAGGTATGGAGAGATGTACCCTTGAACCAATTCCCGTATGTGAGGGAAGAGATCATGGTGGACCATCTAAGAATCATTAGCCATTTTGGGGGGACTAAGATTAACTTAGGAAATATGGGGATGAACATCATTTTGGATATCATGAGTCATGTTTGGGAAACAATGAACCCATGGGCTCAGTTGATCTGAATTAGAGACCTAGCCAACTTGGGCTTGACCCACTCAATTTTCTTTTATTTGAAAGAAGTGTTAAGCGCTGGTTTGGGCTCAGTCCCCATTTCTTGCAAAAAGTGCTGAGCACTTATGTGAGTTCTGACGCTCATACTATACTCTCTCTTTTCTTTTGTCTCTATATAGAGTGCTGAGCACTCTTTATGGCGCCGACGTGCGAAGCACGTGAGGCGCTAAGCGCTGAATGATGAGTGTCAAGCACTTTTATGTTCTATGGTGCCCACGTGAGGGACACGTGAGGCGCTGGATGCTAGGCACCGCTCACTGAGTGCTAAGCACTCCTTTATTTTGTAGTGCCCACGTGAGGCGCTGAGCGCCAGCCACAGAGTGCTAAGCACTCCTTATTTTGTAGTACCCACTTGAGGGGCACGTGAAGCGCTAGGCGTTGATTTTTCTTGTATATTTTGTTCTGAGGAGTTCAATTTCCTTGTTCTTTTCTGAATCTTTGATCTCCAAGAACAAGTTCGTCCCGATGAGAATTAAATTCTCAACTTATGGGAGACTTGTCTTGTGGATCTTAGATCCAGAGAAAGAACTGAGTTCTTCTTTTTAAAAAAGGGTTAAACCCTTCAATAGGCAAAAGAGATGCTTTGAACTCTCTTCTTTTTTTTATTTACCTAGAGTATTTTTCTGAGAAAGGAGATCTTCTTCCTTCTTCCTTTTTGAAGCTTTTTACTTTGTTCTTTTTTTTCAAAACTTATGGGGGGATCCTCTCTATTAGACTTGAAGTCTTGGGTCCTTTATATAGTAGATGCAAGTCTGTTGATTAGTTGAAGAAATCTCTCATTGAGAGATCTTAATTGATTTGGGGATTTTACCCACCTTTGGATCTTTTGATCCAAGGGCTTCTATTTTACAGAAGGTGTTTTTCTTGTTTTTAACAAGATTAGGGAAATATTTTCCCACACAGAATTCATTCTGTAGATCGGTGATTCTTTAATCACCATTGGATTTTTAATCCAACGGCACTCTATTTTACAGAGGGCAATCTTTCTTGTTTAGAAAGATTTGAGGAATATTTTCTCAACAGAATTTAATTCTGCTTTCTAATGATTTATCATCTCCGTTGGATCTTTGATCCAACGGCTCTGTTTAACAGAGAATAGAATTTAATTCTACCAGGTGCCGGCACTCACGTGCTGTGCACGTACGGCGCTAGTAAGAGTTTTTAACTCTGGCGCTGGCGCCCTCATGGCAGGCACGTGAGGCGCTGCCTCTTGTGTTTTGAACAGAGCTTTGCTCTTCCAAGAGTTTTTTTAACTCTGGCACTGGCGCCCTTGTGGCAAACACGTGAGGCACTGCCTCTTGAGTTTTTGAACAAAACTTTGCTCTTTTATTGGGGAAATATTGGATATGTATGCCCTAGAGGCCTATATTGTATAGGATGCTAAGGATATGTATGTATAGGATGTTAGTAATATACGCCCTATAGGCCATTATTGTATAGTACAGGTTTGTATATTATATTTTAGAAGCTTGGGATATATACGGGTATAATAACAGTCTTGCTCATTATGGTAGTATGTTACTTGGTTTGATTCTATCTTAATATATGTATATGTTTCTTTTAACGTATCGCTAATACATATTGATAGACCCCTTAGGATCTTTACTTGACTACCAGCGTTGTGATGGAAGCCACGCTAGTGGGGGCTAGGTAGTCTATAAGCACATCCTTATACAGGTCCCTACTCGTAGGATTATCGAGACAGGGCATCGATACTCTAGAGTAGACTAGTGTATACGCTTCTCATCCCATAAGGGGAGATGGTCTGTCCCACAGCCATTAGTACGTCATACTGGAGATAGTATGTAGGTGCTTATTGGGTTATGAGTTACACTGGACGGACTCGTGGGGAACTGCTGGTTGGTACATACCTATCGTTAGGTAGCAGTTCCCAGGTGAAATGAGTACAGCATAGTCCGTTGACTTGACATCGCTACTTCGCCTCGAGTGTGTTCCCACAGTTCTTAGATTACTACCCTACCACGGCTCATAGGAGTCGTGCAAACAGATAGTAGTTGGTGCAGTCATGAAGCACTTGGAGGCAGTAGTGGTTAAATAGGGTTCGTCTCTCCCGGTATGGGGGTTGATATTGTGCTTTGTTAGGAAAGCCATTACAGAAATTCCCAGGCCAGAGCAAGCGAGATTTACTGGTAGGTATTCCAGTAGTTTCTCAGGGTATTTTGGGCTCTACTCCGGCACGACTTATTGCGCTGTTAGGGGTATGACGGCTATCGCCCCCTAGGCCTGATATGCGATACTCTTAGACGAACAGACCGGACTGTATGGAGATTATCACAGATTGGATCAGTAGGAGTTCGGATGAGTTTGCTCATCGGCTTTCTTATCGACAGATACCTGGGTAGCCGTTATGTGCAGCTAGTACCGCTGACGTGCTTATGGTTAAACCCACTGCCAGCGTACTGTCGAGTTTTTAGAGTCCCATACAGAAGGTTTCCCTGCTTCGGACGAAACGATGTATAGGCCGTATGGTTTTACGGCAGGGTTCGATCATATACGTGTACTTGTGCACGGATTATGATTCGGACGGATAATACTAGTGGGCTTTGGTTTAAGCCAGATCCTAGTATTATATTATTGGATTATTTTCATCTCTTTGTATTAGTATTTTTCAGAATACGGACATGGGTATGTATATACGGTGAGGGGTATTCTTGTAATTTACTCAAGAGTGCTTCTAGAAGAAGACACCTTATTTTTTATTTGAATCATTTTGTTAAATGGTTAATGAGGTGGAGGTATGGGGTGTGGATTTTCATTAAATGAAGCATGGCTACTTGGTGACTCATGGGGATGACTCATCTTGTGACTATTGAAGCATGCTTGATATTTTCATTTGTGAATTATTGTATGCTTCATTCATCACAAGACTTAGCCATATTCATTTCATTATTATCTTCAACACTCTCTCTCCTTAAGAGCTCTCTTCTTCTTCCTCAAACCCTAATTGTCTCATGTGTTGAGAAACCTAGGGTTCTTGAGACTAAACAATCCATAATCACTCTCTACATCATCTAGACTACTTAGATTAGCATACTAGGTACCCTAGTTACCTCAAGTTAGAGGTAGGAGCTCAAAGTACACACTCTCGGGTGGATCATCTTTGACGCAAGGAGGCCGACGATCAAGCGCGATCCGTACACTCTTCGAGGAGCTCAAGAAGAGGAGGAGGAGAACAAGAACCGAAGGACTTGATACTAGGAGGTATAACACTTTTACATAGTAGTTAGAACCTCCAAGTTGTTTCGCTAGCTAGGGTTTATGTTCGATACTGGGTTCAAGTCGGTGTTGCGAATCCCGTAAAAATCGTTTTTTGAGTATTCCGCCTCCCCGCGAACCCGCGGGGTGTGCAACATCGACTTACAGTGGTATCAGAGACTCTCTATAAGCGTTAGATAGCTTGTAGCGACAAAAACAGTACCGAAAAAGTTGTTTTAAGATATTTACACACCCCGCGGGCTCATGGTTTGAACCGAGCGGGGTGGAGCATGGGCACCCTGGGGATACCTGAGGGGACCCAAGGCTGGGCCTACCCCCCAAAACCACCATATGGTGGCCTTTGGGGGTGGTGACCCGAGAGCACCCCAAAAGGGTGCTCTCGGATCTACCTCCCCTTGGGGGCCAACTCGAGGTGGTCCCCGGGAATGGGTACCCGCCTGAGGCCCTCGGATCGATACTTAATTTTTGCCCCCTCGCCTCCGCGAAGGTTTGGATGGGTTTCGAGTTCGTTTTGACTCCCGGATTGGCTTAAAACGATTTTTTTTGGTGACTTTAGTGGACAGTTTTTCATGGTCTTGAAAAATTAGTTTCGTTCGCTAATTGTGCGCGGATTTTATAATATCGTGGATTACTTTACAAGCTTTGTGATGTGTATATGTGTTCTTAAACGTCTTCTAACCGCTATACGTCGATTAGAAGGGGTTGCACATATCTATGATCTGTTTGTGGTTTATGGATATGGAGTATTAGATCGTCGTGGATGAATAGCCGGGGGATGTGAGAAGTGTGTTTTCTTTTCTTTCATTCGATATAAATTTGTAAAGTGATGTAATATTAATTTGCGGGGCACATCCGGGTTGAGGGTATAGCCACCGTTGTATTATTTCATTTACTGTTTTTTTGCTCCTAGGATAGACCCAAGGTGGGGTGCACAAACTACCAGGTTCTTAAAGTGCTGAGTGTCCTACTGATTTTATTGAGGGAGGTTGCTTCACTTCAGAAATTTGGCGGGTAGTTTTCCGCACTCGTAGGGGTCTAGGGTAGGGTTTTGGCTATTCATCACGACCGTGGAATCCGTCTTTCATTATAGGCTTAAACGAAACTCAGAATTCCTAGTATATCCAATATGTTCATCTGTAATCTGGAATGCCTAGTATTGTGTGAGACGAATGTATACGTGTGTGTGTGAGAGAGAGAGATAGTAGACGTTGCTTATGTTTTACACCCGCACTAGTCCAGCCCCCGCTCTGTCGTTAGTTAAGTAACCTAACGGTGCATGATGGGGCCCCGTGGCGAATGCGGATGTCATTAGCATACATTGTATTTTCATTTTTTTTTTGCAATGATATGATTAAATGATGGGACATCATTAATTGATTAATGCAAAGAAAACAAACCAAAGCTGAATCGTTGGAACAATTTCAAAGCCACTCGGTTTTCTTCAAAAAGAAAACTTTTAAATGCGGAGCCTAAACCACTCCTTTAAAAGCTATCATAGTTCCTTCGATTATATCAAGTTCATTACGTTCACGGTTTCGCCAAAACCATTCGTACCCCTCCATCATTTCAGATGGGAATTCAGTAGTATTAAAGCTATGTATTTTGACCTTCGCCAAGGCATAGTGATTGGTAGCTGCTGGATATTCATCTGTAGTATAGATAGATGCGTTGGTTTGGGACAGTCGTACTACTATATTGGCCTTCGTCAAGGGTATCTATGGGTGGGTTCAAATTAACCTAAACAATGACGAGTTGAACTTGACCTGCGACTTATGATATGTTGACCTTCGTCAAGGTCATAAGAGCTTGGGGCAAAAATTCACATCGGGAGTTTCTAAGGAAAATTGAAACTTGCTAGTATTGCATACCATTTGGAGTGTGATGATTTTGGTAGGATTCCTTCAAGGTTGTCACACGATGATATTTGGATCCCGATCCTACTGTGAGTATCCGCTACTCCTCAGGATATTTTTTCACTAAACAATCAATACTATAAACCAAGTAGGTGTCTAGAACGATGTTAACGGGACTACGCCTCCAGAGAAAAGAGGTTATGTAATTAAGGAACTTCGCGAAAGCATTGGAAAACCTCTCTCGAAATACCAACACTAGCCTGGCCGAAAGGTTAAGCAAGTATTGTAAGAGTGAGATTAATCCTGACTAATTCTTCGTTTATAGTTTGAGGAAGGATTCGAGATACAGTGGGAGCCATCCTGTTTAGATAAACTAATAACCAATCTAAACTTGCAAGAGCATCATGCTGAGTGTTTCCTCATCTCTCTCTTGACAGCAGCAACGAAAATGACTGGGCTTTGGTTACTGCTAGATAATAAATTGACTGGGCCAAACTATAATGATTGGCTAAGGAATGTCCAGATAGCCATAACCTATGACAAGCTGGGCTACCTCCTTACTACCAAAGCCCCCGCCATCCCAGGTCCAGATTCCACTGTCGCGGATATTGATATCCGTAAGACATGGGGAAAAGACAGTGCGAGAGCCAAGTGTCTCGTGTTAGCCTCAATGGATTATGAACACCAGAGGTAGTACAAGAAGATGGATTATCTTTCATCTTCCTCCTTACCAAAGTTTTATATGAAGAGCAATCTCGTATCGCAAGATATGAGACCTCGAAATTATTGTTTCAGGCGAGGTTGGTTGTCGGGTCATCTGTAGGGGACCATGGCCTTACGATGATTAGCTATATTAAAAATCTCACGGACCTTAGGACCACATTGGAGAACGAGTTATTTAGTGACTTGATTCTACAGTCCCTCCCTTCTACCTACGCCCAGTTTATCTTGAATTTCAACATTCAAGAGAAGGAAATTTCACTTCCAGAACTCCTCAACATGTTGAGGAGCTCAGAAGGCACCTTGCAAGAATCCAGGGAGACACCCGCTCTGCTCATTGGAGAATCTTCCTCTTCTAAATCCAAAACGAAAGCCAAGGGAGAGAAGAAGAAGTCCTCCACCAAGCCGAAAAGCGGTGTCACTAAGGTAGAGGGAAAGGACAGGGCAAAAGTTTCGGGGCTAACAGTAGAGAAGGAGGAATGTTTCTATTTTCACGGGATAGACCATTGTCAGAAGGACTACAGGGCTTGGAAAGCCAGAAACCAGGATTCGAAGCACGTTGTGGCTTCGGCTTCGGGTGTGTTTATGATTGAAAATTGTCTGTAAATTAACTCTACTTCCTGGGTACTAGATACCGGATCAGGATCTCATATCTGTAATTCATTACAGGCTCTAAAAAACCGTAGAGTTATCAAGGCAAGTGATATGACTCTCAGGGTTGCTAACGGAATGAGCGTGGACGATGTATCCGTAGGGGAATATCACCTAGGATTGACAAGTGGAAAGATTTTGATTTTGCGTAACTGTTTGTGTGTACCTAGTCTGGCTTGTAATATCATTTCCGTATCTTTACTTTCTAAAGAAGGTTATGATTTTACATTTGTAAGCGATGTGGTCCACATCCACCTAAATCAAGCTTTGATTGGGTCAGGTACACTAGATAACGGTATATACGTATTAAATCAAGCTCAGGTTTTCAACGTCCAGAACACACTTAAAAGAAAGTCTCCAAAATTAAATCAGGATTTCTTATGGCAATGTAGACTGGGTCATATCAATGAAACGCGTTTGACGAAGTTACATAAAGAGGGATATTTGGATCCATTTGAATATCAGTCTTATGCAACATGCCAATCATATCTCAAAGGAAATATGACAAAGACTCCGTTCACTGGACATGGGGTAAGAGCGAGTGAGCTCTTAGGACTCATAGTGACGTGTGCGGTCCAATGTCTACAAATGCAAGAAGTGGTTATTCATACTTCATTACTTTTACGGATGATTTCTCAAGGTATGGACATATATTCTTGATGAAACATAAATCCGAGGCCTTTGAGAAATTCCGGGAATATAAGACTGAAGTGGAAAAACAAACAGGCAAAAGTATCAAGACACTTAGATTTGATCGAGGTGGTGAATACTTAAGTGCCAAGTTCCTAGATTATTTAAAAGAGAATGGAATTCTCTCTCAGCTTACTCCTCCATTCACACCTCAACACAACGGTATATTGGAAAGGCGGAACCGAACCTTATTGGATATAGTACGTTCCATGACGAGTAACGCTGAGTTACCGCAATCCTTCTGGGGTTATGCACTAGAATCAGCTGCATATATTTGTTGGATATAGTGCCCTCAGAGTCAATTATTGGATCACAGGCACGTGATTGCAATGATTGAGGGAGGACCTATGCCGATAGGACAGTCTTACTTAAGATGATAGTATGCTATCTGGTTTATCTTTATCATCGTGTACTGCTTCAGGTGACCTTACAGGTCACTATTGCACATTGATAGGGCCTATAGGATTCTTGCTTGACGGCCAGCAGTATGATGGCGATCATATACGTGGGAGCTGGGGTCTATAAGCGCATCCTTAAAGTGGTCCCTAGTCGTGGGAGTTTTGAGACTGGGCATCGATACTCCATTAGTAGACTAGTGTATACAGTCGAGACCCCGACGAGGGGCGGTGGCTGGTCTCACAAGCCATTGGTGTCAGTTGGTTCACCTAAGATGTATACAGGTGCTCATTGGGTTATGAGTACACCGGACAGGACTCGCCGGGAACATGCTAGTTAGTATTATACCTGACGTCAGATAGCAGTTCCCTCGTGACATGTGTACAGGTTAGTTCATCGACCTGAGATCGCCATTTGTCTCGTTTGAGTTCCCACTGTGCTTTGATTACTACCATACCACGGCTCAAAGGAGTCGTGCAAATAGGTTTTAGTTGGGTACAGTCCCGAGCCACATGGAGGCAATGAGAGGATCGGTAGGGGTTTCGTCTCTCCTGGTATTGGGGGTGAGATCGCGTTGTGTCTAGGAGAGCCATTACACGAAGTCCTTGGCCAAGGCAGGAGATTTACTGATAGGTATTCCAGTAGTATCTCAGGGTGTTCTGGGCTACACTCCGACACGACTTGTACCGCTTTTGGGGGTCCGACTTTTACCAACCCCCTAAGCCCGACATGCGATGCTCATAGACAAACGGACCGGACTGTACGGATATTGTCACTGACAGGCTCGGTAGGGTGTCAGGATGAGTTCGCTCATCGACCTCCCTTTTGGTCAATACCTGGTAGACCGTTACGTACAGCTAATACCTCTGACGTGCTAGTGGTTAAATCCACAGCCAGTATATTGACGAGTCTTTAGAGTCCCCCACAGACTGTTTCTCAAGTTTCGGGCGAAAAATTGTAGAGGCCGTATGATATATGGCAGGGATCGATCATATACGTGCAGTAGTGCACGGATCATGATCGGGTGGATCATACTAGTGGGCTTTGGTTTAAGCCGGATCCTAATATTAGATTTGTTGGATTACTTTAGTCTCGTCGCATTCGCATTCAGTCGGAATGTGGATGAAGGTATGTATATACAGGTGAGGGGTATCTTTGTGATCCGTCACGAGTTTACTTTAGATGCTGCCGTATCTTTTTATTGTTGCAAACATTTGGATTAATGTTTGCATATGGAAATTGTGAGCTTAAGCCATCATTTTGTGCATTAAATGATACATGTACTTCATAGGTGACTCATGGTATCATTTCTTGTGCATATGTCACTTTATTTGATGGATTTGAGTGTTGAAATGAGAAGGAGAGAGAGAGGGGCTGCCATATGATAATGTTTGGTCTTGTATTTTTGTACACACTCTCTCACTCTCATTATCATCACAAGACATAAGAAAAAGAAAAGGAGACTTCTTCTTCTTCCTCTTCTTCTTCTTCTTCTTCCTCTAGATCACAACCTCCATTAATGACATCATCTCTAACCTCTATCCATGCAATGGATGCAAGAGACAAAGTTGTCACAAACATTCTCTATTTCGCCTTGGACACGTTGGCTAGCGAACTTCGTGCCTGAGTTGCTTCGGATGAAGCGGGAGCCTATAAAATGACTCGAAGATGTGGTGCCCTTTCCGACGAGGAGACCGAGACCGGAGATGCCGTGAGGAGCTTGGGATGGTGGCCAAAGATCGAAGGACACGGATCGATCGGTATAGCTTTCCAACCCTTTCTCTAGTTGCTAGTTGTAGGTTAATAGTTCGATCCGGGTTTTAAGCATACGATAGTGCCGGTTTCTAGTTTGAAAAAGTTTTCGTTTCCGCATTTTGGCCTCGGACAGACGGCCGGGACGCTACCGTAGACTTACATGGTATCAGAGTCACACCATTAACCTTTACTAGCTTACTCTAACGTGTTTAGAACTTCGATCGAACGAAATTTTCCAAAACTGCATTTCCAATCATGAAGTTTCTGTCGAATTTTTATTGTTGTCAAAAAATTATTTTGAGTATTGCAGAAAATCAGGCAGGCTTTTCTAAGAAAACTGTAGAAATTTTGTAGGCTGATTTCACTGTAGCGCGGCGGAACCGCGGCCATACCCACATTTTGGCCGCGGTTCCGCCGCCTTACTGTAGCATCAGTCCATAAAAATTTCCACAGTGGTCTCTGACATGGAAATGGGGTTTCTGGTATTTTTTGTTTGGGCCCAGATTTGTTTGAGTACTGGGAATTGTGCTTGGGGCCCACTTCGGGGAAATTTTGTCGATCGAAAATTTTAAACATGTTAGTTCACAGTATTTACATTATATCTGCGACCGTGAATGTCATTTGATCGGTAAATCTTGTCTAATTGCTATAGCCTTTTTAGACGGATTTACGAACATGACATTCACGTTGATGTTCTGTGTTGTGCTGTGTTGTTGCGGATTTGTCGTGGTGGATAGCCTGGATGCAATGGTAGTACAGTTTGGTTATATTTGTACATTTGATATTGCGGGACGAGCGTCCGACATGTGGTCTGTCGTCACTGCCTGTTTGTATATTATTCTTTTGGGGCACGACCGGGCTGAGGTCGATATACCCGTTGTATATATTTTTCTTTCTGTACTAGGATTACCCTGCGGTGGGGTGCACGGATAGCCGGGTTCTAGAGGGAAACGGGCCCGCATCTCATAGCTTTGAGACGGAGGGGGCTTAACTCTAGAATTGGAGGGTTATTCGCCGCACTCGTAGGGGGCACAGGTTGACCCAAGGAGGGGTGCTCAAGTTACCGGATTCCGTGAAGTGCTGGGTGGTCCATTCACTTTGTTGAAGGGGGCTGCCTCGCTCAGGTTTTGGCGAGTAATTTGCCGCGCCCGTAGGGATCTAGGATTTCATTGCACAGGCTATCCACACGACCAAGGGAATGTTGGGTTTCAGTAGCGGCTCTATGAAACCCGGGGATCCCAGATTATCTGTATTGTTCTGTGATGCTTATTACATTTCTGTGGTGTTGCATTTTATCACGCCTGGAGCGATTATTATATATTGATATATACTAGTAGATGTTATATATGTTTTGCATCCGCGCTAGTCCAGTCCCCGCTCTGTCGTTAGTTAAGTAACCTAACGGGTGATGACGGGACCCAGTGGTGAATGCGGATGGCATATACGTACATCATATTTTCGTTCTTTTGTGGTGTGATTAATTGATGGGACTGCATTGATTCGGATCAATGCAAGCTAAACAAACCTATTCTGATGTTGTTGGAACATTTTTCAAAAAGCTGTTATTGCAAGAACGTTCTCTTTTGTTTTGCACAGTGGTATTCGGTTAAGAATATCCAGCACCTCAGTCGACAAGGCAAGGGTCGATATCTCTTCACCGGGAGTGACCCCTTGGACAGAAGTTTGCGTCAGGGTAATAACTTCACTATAGCCGATTGCTTTTTGCTTTGCATCGTGGTATTCAGTTGGAATATCATGCACCTCATTCTACGGGGAAAGAGCCGAGATCCCTTCACCGGGAGTGACCTCTTTAGCAAAGGTTTTCGCCACTATATTTTTATAAAAAGCTATCCGGTTCCTTCAACGATATCAAGTTCATTACGTTAAAAGGTTTTTCGCCAAAAACCTGCCGTAGCCCTCCGTCGTTTCATATTAGTATTGCTTAGTATTCATGCTACGTTTGTCGTGCATTACCGAGGCGTAGTGTTCGGTAGCTCTGTAATGCTTTTCTGTCGCATGGATATGTGGATTGGTTAGGACAGTCGTACGGTTATGTTGGCATTGTCAAGGACTCGTACGGGTGGGTTTAACGCAATCAAGATAATGACGGGTTGAACTTGACTAGGACTCTTTGATATGTTGGCATTGTCAAGGTCACTTGGGTCCTAGGGGTAAAAACATACATCGGGAGTTTTTAAAGAAACTGAAACTTGCCAGGCATGCGCATACCTTCTGGAGTATGATAACGTGAGTGGATTCCATCATGTAATCATGCGATGATAGTTGGATCCCGATTCCCACTGATGAGTTGGTTTACTCCTCAGGTGATCCCGACTAATTCTTCTTTCAGGTTTGGAGGAGAATTTGACGTTACAGTGGGAGGTTTCCTGATTAGATAAATTGATAACCATTCTGGTCTTGGTTAGAGTGCACGCAGAGTGTTTCTTTTCTCTCTCTCTCTCTTTGGCAGCGACCATGGCCCGACCCTTGACTATGACTCAGTGACCAAGTTAACCGAATCTTCTTAAAACACTGGCTTTTGGATTGTCAGAGTTGCATACCTCATTGCCACTTCTACTTTTACCCTTTTCTCCAGAATACCCCGTATTACTATGAACATCCACTTCCATTGGATAAAACCATCGTATGGTTATATACGAACTCGAAGGAACTTATTCGAGGATGGTTTCCGGTTCTGAAGAAAATGAATAGGACTATTCAGTTGTCTTTTCCTTTTGCCTTCTCTCAGGTTGCCAGTGCTCCTTGGATTAGGACGGTACACCTATTATGCTAATTGGATAGTCTTCTTCCAAACCATAGGTAGGTGCCGAACGGTAGGGAATGAAGAAAACCAATTAACCTAACGGTGGTGTACAGAAGGTAATAAGTTAAGACAAATAAAGGGATTAGAAAGAGGGCAAAGTAAACTGCGACTGCTATTCACGACCAAACCAAGTATTTCATCGCCACTCCTACTTCACCTTTTGTATTTCTCCGGGACACTCCGTATCACTACGAAGATCCACAGTTATTTGGATACTCCATCGTATGGTTATATACGAACTCGAAGGAACTTGTTCCAGTTCGGGGATGGATTCTGGTTCAGGAGAAATAGGAATAAGATTTATTCAGTTGTCTTTTATCTTCACCTTCTCTCATATTACGAGTACTCCTAGGATTAGGAGAGTACACCCATTATGCTTATTGGATAGTCTTCTTCCAAACCATAGGCTGGTGCCGAACGGTAGGGAAGGAAGAAAACCATTTAGCCTAAAGGGGTGTACAGAAGGTAATGACTAAAGACATATAAAGGGATTTGGAGAGATGGCAAAGAAATATACGGTTACAGTTGTGAATCTGATAATGGAAGAGGCATTACTAGGAATACCCGGATACCCCTTCGAGACATTTACATATTTCAGTTTCACTGTGTATTGTTAAAGGAAAACTGATTTCCCAATTAGCCCTTGCTCCAGGGTATGTATTTACCAGGTTTGACTCTCACATCTGTATGGTTTTACAGATGATGGGTAGGAGTAAGTTATTGGGAATTGCGTGATCATCCTCATTATATCGGGATTCGTTGTGATTGGTGATATTTGAGGAAATCGACTGGATTGTTTGCCGGACGGCAAATATTTCGTTTTGAATATCCATTGTTATGCACCAATTTCAAATTGATATATCTGTACGTTTATTTTTATAAAGTGAGATATAACTTTTTGAAATTATGTCTATGACATTTACCTATATCAGTGGATGGTTAGGTAAGGAGTATTAAACAGCGGTGTAATTCTTCTTAACCATAAGTACAGTTTTCAACCTACAACACACAGGGAATGAGCTATTAGACTCAAAGGACTTATACAGAGTATTGTATGTTGTCCAGTGTCCATTAGGACAGAGGGGTTGGTCCTCATAATATATTCGGTTTACTTATGACTTCTCTAGTTTTTAGGAAAGTGTTTAGTAGAAATGCAAGATCTAAGTTTTGAGAAGTTATAGGTATAAGAATAAAATAGAGAACTAAGTGTTGCAAGTATCAGGATTCTTCAAGGTGATCGAAGATGTAGATACTTGTGTATGGTATTCAGTTGATAGTAATGATTAAGAGAACTTGCTTCTCTTTCAGGTTACTCATAATTGGAAGTACTCCTAAGTTGAGTAATGATGATCGGCCTCTCTCCGTTTAGTTGACATGCACTGGAGACAGCTGCATGATTTGAATCTGGTTCCAATTAAATCAGTGCCTCTGTTTCTATATTGGATATAGAATAGTTCATATTTTAACAATGTTAAGATATGGGGAGTTGTCTGGCTTACGCTTAAAACCAGACTCTGGATAACTCAAGGCACGTTTCTGTAATGGCTGTTTGTGGGTTGACCCAGGCTATGACGAGGGTTGACTTTCTACCATCTGGAAGATCAATAGTGATATTGTTCTTGACTCGCCACAGTTTTAGTAAAATGGATTTTTTCAGAAAACAGTAGTGGGAGTATGGTAGAACTGGAAGTGATTCCAGAACCGCAAACGATTACTGAAAATTTGATAAGAACCTAAAGATTCAATCTGGTTTGACATTCCATTGGCCACTCCGCAGATATGGTGGGTGACCTCAGGCACTCGAGAGGTACTTCGGTATGCTCAAAGACGGTGACAGGGAGGTTCTTGTTTACCCAGACTTACCGATGTTGTTGTTCCAGACTGTGAGACCCGGCAGGAGGATGAGTATAGCGTCGTTCTAAACTAGCTTTAGAAGTGTACGTGTATATGACTCTGCCAGAGGGTTGTAGTAGTCAGTGGGAGCAGCGGAAGCATAGTGGACAAGTAGCTTATGTCTATTTATGGACTAAAGCAGATATAGCGGAGATAGATCATCTATTTCTGATGTGACAGTCATAGGTTTGACTTTATCAGAATAGGGGATGGATCTGTTAAGAAGGTAGTAGGGTGTGATGTCCTGGTATTTGGATGACATACATAGAGTAGGAAGTGAAATTCCTATACTACGATCGGTTATACTTTGGTTGTCACACAGTGGTTTCTCCACATAGGATATAGATATAATATCAGACATTCTGGTTACTAGATCTATGGTTTTAGATCTAGATTTGGGTAGTTTCCCAATCTGGGTACTAAGACGGCATTCTAAAGGTGTTTTAGAATGGACGACTCCTGGCACGGTAGTATACCTGCAGGTGATGGAGTCACCCTCTCTAAAGGTGTCTTACAGACTAAAGGGGAGAGGGATGTGCATGATTGGCAGATCACTTGCTTAGGCAATTGAGTCAATCATGAGATGTCAAGTACCACACCAGACATTGTTTTTGCACGAGATGCAGTAAGTTGATATTAATCCAATCCTGAAGAAACATTCGGAAGCAGTTTTAGAACATAAGTGGATGTTCTAGGAATATGATAACAACAGCCTCTTTTAGGAGACAGTTATCATTCCAGGCTTCCAAGGTGACCTGGATGACAGAGTGACTGTCAGAGTTATAGTTTTCCCTCTGAAGAGGGGCAGTATTTTGGACAAGCCGTCCAAGCGGATACTGAGGGAGGTGGGGCGCAGGATACTGATTAAGTTCGGTTGACGATACAGTCTAAGAAGTTTGGATTTGGAGTTCATTTATGAACTAGGTCCCATCAGATATCCAGACATATTCTAAGACAGGTATTGCTCATTTCGGGAGATGGCTTTCTCCGCGAACTTGAGATAAAGAGAGACATAGAAAGAAACATCAGGGCGGATCCACTCACTGAGGCTATTCCTCGAACGCAATAGTTTCTCAAACGGGCTTTGTGAGACTGATTAGTAGAGGAGTTGGGTGTTCGGTATCATACGGATTGTGAGTATGCAACATCGCAATAATTAGCCTTGAGTGCAAGTGGGAGATTGTTGGATATAGTGCCCTCAGAGTCAATTATTGGATCACAGGCACGTGATTGCAATGATTGAGGGAGGACCTATGCCGATAGGACAGTCTTACTCAAGATGATAGTATGCTATCTGGTTTATCTTTATCATCGTGTACTGCTTCAGGTGACCTTACAGGTCACTATTGCACGTTGATAGAGCCCATAGGATTCTTGCTTGACGGCCAGCAGTATGATGGCGATCATATACGTGGGAGCTGGGGTCTATAAGCACATCCTTAAAGTGGTCCCTAGTCGTAGGAGTTTCGAGACTGGGCATCGATACTCCATTAGTAGACTAGTGTATACAGTCGAGACCCCGACGAGGGGCGGTAGCTGGTCTCACAAGCCATTTGTGTCATTTGGTTCACCTAAGATGTATACAGGTGCTCATTGGGTTATGAGTACACCGGACAGGACTCGCCGGGAACATGCTAGTTGGTATTATACCTGACGTCAGATAGCAGCTCCCTGGTGACATGTGTATAGGTTAGTTCATCGACCTGAGATCGTCATTTGTCTCGTGTGAGTTCCCACTGTGCTTTGATTACTATCCTACCACGGCTCAAAGGAGTCGTGCAAACAGGTTTTAGTTGGGTACAGTCCCGAGCCACATGGAGGCAGTGAGCGGATCAGCAGGGGTTTTGTCTCTCCCGGTATTGGGGGTGAGATCGCGCTGTGTCTAGGAGAGCCATTACACGAAGTCCTTGGCCAAGGCAGGATATTTACTGGTAGGTATTCCAGTAGTATCTCAGGGTGTTCTGGGCTACACTCCGACACGACTTGTACCGCTTTTGGGGGTCTGACTTTTACCAACCCCCTAGGCCCGCCATGCGATGCTCATAGACGAACGGACCGCACTGTACGAATATTTTCACTGACAGGCTCAGTAGAGTGTCAGGATGAGTTCGCTCATCGACCTCCCTTTTGGTCAATACCTGGTAACCCGTTACGTACGGCTAATACCTCTGACGTGCTAATGGTTAAATCCACAGCCAGTATATTGACGATTCTTTAGAGTCCCCCACAGACCGTTTCTCAAGTTTCGGGCGAAACGTTGTAGAGGCCGTATGATATATGGCAGGGTTCGATCATATACGTGCAGTAGTGCACGGATCATGATCGAGTGGATCATACTAGTGGGCTTTGGTTTAAGCCAGATCCTAGTATTAGATTTGTTGGATTACTTTAGTCTCATCGCATTCGCATTCAGTCGGAATGCGGATGCAGGTATGTATATACAGGTGAGGGGTATCCTTGTGATCCGTCACGAGTTTACTTTAGATGTTGCCATATCTTTTTATTGTTGCAAACATTTGGATTAATGTTTTCATATGGAAATTGTGAGCTTAAGCCATCATTTTGTGCATTAAATGATACATGTACTTCATAGGTGACTCATAGTATCATTTCTTGTGCATATGTCACTTTATTTGATGGATTTGAGTGTTGAAATGAGAAGGAGAGAGAGAGGGGCAGCCATATGATAATGTTTGGTCTTGTATTTTTGAACACACTCTCTCACTCTCATTATCATCACAAGACATAAGAAAAAGAAAAGGGGACTTCTTCTTCTTCCTCTTCTTCTTCTTCCTCTAGCTCACAACCTCCATTAATGGCATCATCTCTAACCTCCATCCATGCAATGGATGTAAGAGACAAAGTTGTCACAAACATTCTCTACTTCGCCTTGGACACGTCGGCTAGCGAACTTCGTGCCCGAGTTGCTTCGGATGAAGCGGGAGCCCGTAAAAAGACTCGAAGATGTGGTGCCCTTTCCGACGAGGAGACCGAGACCGGAGATGCCGCGAGGAGCTTGGGATGGTGGCCAAAGACCGAAGGACACGGATCGATCGATATAGCTTTCCAACCCTTTCTCTAGTTGCTAGTTGTAGGCTAATGGTTCGATCCGGGTTTTAAGCATATGATAGCACCGGTTTCTAGTTTGAAAAAGTTTTCGTTTCTGCATTTTGGCCTCGGACAGACGGCCGGGGCGCTACCGTAGACTTACAATATTTTGAACAAGGTTCCTACCAAGACTGTGCCTACCACACCATATCAGATGTGGAGTGGGAAGAAACCCTATCTTAAGTATTTGAAGATATGGGGATGTCCAGCTTTTGTAAAAAATCAGCATGCGGACAAGCTCGAGGCACGCTCTGTACTGTGTAAGTTTGTGGGATACCCAAAGAACTCCAGGGGATATCTTTTCTATTACGCAGAGGAACAAAGGGTTTTTGTTTCTCGGCATGCCCACTTTTTGAAAAATCAATTTTTAGAAAAAGAAATAAGTGGGAGCGCAATAGAACTGGAAGAAATTCCAGAACCACAAGCTATTACTGAAAGCATGGTGGAACCAGAAGTTTCGAAAGAACCGGACATCCCCGCGCCACTCCGCAGGACTAGTAAGCAGTCTCATCCACCCGAGAGATGCTACGGTTTTCTCATAGACGGGGATCGAGAGGATTGCATCATTGACGATGATGAACCAACTAGCTTCCAACAAGCCATTCAGAGCAGAGACTCAATAAAATGGCTGGATGCAATGCAGACTGAAATGGAGTCCATGTACATTGAAAAAGTATGGACTTTGGACATTGCTCCGGAAGGGGTAAAACCCGTAGGCTGCAAATGGATCTTTAGAAAGAAGATTGGTGTAGATGGACAGGTTGAAACCTATAAGGCTAGACTTGTTGCAAAAGGATTTCGTCAAAGACCTGGTTTGGACTATGATGAAAACTTTCTCCAGTGGCTATGCTCAAATCCATTCGGATCCTTCTTGCCATTGCTGCCTTCCACGATTATGAGATTTGGAAGATGGACGTAAAGACCGCTTTTCTAAATGAAAATTTGGAAGAGTGTGTCTATATGGATTAGCCAGAGGGTTTCATTCAGAGTAGGAGCAGCGGGAAAGTGTGCAAGTTGCTTAAGTCCATTTATGGATTAAAGCAAGTATCGCGGAGTTGGAACATCTGTTTTAATGAGACGGTCAAAGAATTTGACTTTATCAAAAATCCAGATGAACCATGCATCTATAGTAAGATTGTAGCGAGAACTGTGGTATTCCTCATCTTGTACATGGATGACATTCTCTTGATAGGAAATGGCATTCCTATGCTACAATCAGTCAAAGGATTCTTGTTACAAAGGTTCTCCATGAAGGACCTGGGTGATGCCTTCTACATTCTGGGGATCCAGATCTATCGTGATAGATCTAAACAGATGTTGGGACTTTCACAGTCCAGGTATATCAACACCATACTGAAAAGATTTAGTATGGAAGATTCAAAGCGCGGTAATCTACCGGCATGTCACGGAATCACCCTCTCCAAAGAGATGTCTCCCAAGACTGATTTAGAAAGGGATCGCATGACTATTATACCCTATACTTCTGCGATAGGCTCTATAATGTATGTGATATTGTGTACCAGACCAGATGTAGCTTACGCACTGAGCGTTGTAAGCAGGTATCAGTCAAACCCAGGGGAGAAGCACTGGATAGCAGTAAAGAACATTCTCAAGTACCTGAGAAGGACTAAGGAGATGTTCTTGGTGTACGGCGAAAAAGACCTCCAGATCGAGGCCTTTGCTGACTCTAGCTTCCAGAGTGATAAGGATGACTCCAAGTCCATGTCGGGTTATGTCTTTACCTTCAATGGAGAGGCGGTCTATTGGAAGAGCTCCAAGAAGGACACCGTTGCTGACTCGACGATGGAAGCGGAGTATATCGCTGCTTGTGACGCCGCGAAAGAAGCTGTCTGGATGAGGAAGTTCGTAACAGAACTTTAGGTGGTTCCATCCATTGTTGATCTAATAGCTCTGTATTGTGACAACAACGGGGCTATAGCTTTAGCGAAGGAACCCAGGTCCCATCAGAAGTCCAGACACATCTTAAGGCGGTACCACCTGATCAGGAAGATCGTTGATCGCCGGGAAATCGAGGTGCGGAGAGTTGACACGGAGAACAACACTGCAGATCTACTCACAAAGGCCATCCCTTAGACGCAGTTTGAGAAGCTATTCAAGATGATAGGTCTGCGATATGCCAATACATGGCCTTAGTGCAAGTGGGAGATTGTTAGTGATATATGCCCTAGAGGCCATTATTGTATAGTACTTGTTTGTATATTATATTTTGGAAGCTTGGAATATACACGCATATAATAACAGTCTTGCTCATTATGGTACTATGCTACTTGGTTTGATTCTATCTTAATATGTGTATATGTTTCTTTTAACATATCGCTAATACATTATAACGTTTTAGAAATCGTTTAGGTTAATCGTCCGATAATCAGTAATATAACTCGTGTTTTCCGTAAAACTTAATTATAATTATTTTTCAACATAGACCTAATTATACCTATTTAACTATGAAATTGCTAGTATTTGGTATTTAATTAGTCACTTATAAATTGCTAGCTTACTTAAATATTTTCTGATAATGCTCAATATTGGCGATCATCATCAACGCCCTCGCCAGCCGAATAGATCGGCTGCAGTCCCTCGTGGAGGCGCTCATCCGCGTCCAAACGGCCGGTCCTGGGCCCCAGATCGCCGCTCCTCCGCCTCCAAAAGGCTCTTCCCCCGTTGGCACAGCTGACCACCGACAGGCTACGACTCCAGACCACGGATCTCATGGGCCGATACTCCCTGAGGCCCGTTGGGCGCCCCACAGCTCCACACCAAGGTCCGCCACCGAAGCACCTCGCCTCGAGCCTCCTCGCAACCCGAACCCCCTAAGAATATGTCAGTCACCTCGCCTGCCCACAGGCTGACCGACGCCCCCTCCCTCGACGGGGTCGCACAGAGGGGGCCCGCCATGATGGCTCGAGGGCCACCTCGTCCGGGGATCTAAGGAACCTCATCGAGAGGAACCGGGGTCGTGCCCAGACGAAGGTCACCCACAGCAAAGGCCAGGGATCATGGGCACCGAGTCCTCGGGGTACCACGGCCGACTCGACGCCCTCGAAAAGAAGATCGAAGACATGCGCCGGGAAGGTCACCTCTCGGCCAACGGGGCTGAGTACGCCGCCGACTCACTCACCAAACCGTTTATCGAAGGACTACTCGTTGTCCATGTCTCCTTGTGCAACAAGCCCCCAAAGGTCTCTCTGTTTGACGGGAAGACCGACCCCAAAGACCATTTGGACACTTTCACCACGGGGATGAGCTTCCAGGACCATTCCGACACCGCCCAATGCAGGGCCTTCCCAGCCACCCTCATCCGCGCAGGTCGAGACTAGTTCCGAGGGCTCGAGCCTCGCTTGATCTTGACCTTCGACGAGCTGGCTACTCAGTTCCTCGGCTACTTCGTTGGGAACCGTCGGCAGAAGCGCACGGTTGACTACCTCTTCACAATAAAGAGCGGAGATAAGGAGACATTCAAGGCTTACATTACCCGCTTCTACAACGCCCTCCTCGAGGTCCCCGAGCACCGGGACGAGACCGTCATCACGGCGCTAAGATCTGGCCTTAGGCACAAGGAGTGGTTGTGCTCCTTTGCGTTGGCGCAGCCTAGGACCATGGCCGAAGTCAAGGTGTGGACCGAGCACGAGGTTCAGCTAGAGTCTGAGATGAACGTGAACCTCCCCCGAGCAGAACGGCCTGACCCGAAGAAGAGGGCTCGGTAAGAGAGGCCAGAGCGTCAGTAGCCCTATCACCCGAAGTTCCATGAGTACACCCCGCTCAACGTCTCCATCGCAGTGTTACTAGAGGAGGCCTAAGGCGAGGGGTTCTTCAAGTTTCCCCCAATCCCGCGTCAGGCCTCGAAGAGAACCCGGGGCCCTTACTGCGCCTTCCACCAGACACTGGGCCACGCCACGGAGGATTGTAAGCAACTCCGGGACTACGTCGAGGAGCTCATACAATCGGGGCACCTCGCCGCCTACTTAAGGGATAAACGGCAAGCCGACCGCGAACAGGAGCAGCGTCCTCCTCCCGCCGAGCTGACCATCGGCCAGATCATGCTTGTCTCAACAGATGACCAGTCCGGTGCTCGAGAAGCCCCATACCCGGTGCCGAGAACGAAGACTCGCAAGCCTCCGGGAATCTCGGGCCACGCTGATAGGGTCATCTACTAGCATGTACTTTTCTTTTGGGGCAATGTAAACTCTCCCTAGGGTCTATTGTTAATTTAATAAAGATCAACGGAACATTGCGGAAAAATAAGAAAGATCTCATTTATTCAATAAAAGGTAATATGGGCTCCTCAGCCATACATACAAAAAGAGAAAGAAAAATTACAACAGCGGGGGAAGGGGGTGCAGAGAGCACTGCTCATGATACTCGGTAAAGATCTCCACCAGCCGAGGCCTCACGAGATCCAACCTCTCATCTCGGTTCCCCCCGCGCGCGTTGACCCCGAGCCTCAACTCGTAGCACTCGCGGAAGATCGCCTCCGAGTGAGCCAGCCGGTTCGCGGAGATTAGGCCGAAGCGCCTCAGGGACCGCAGCTTGCCCACGGCCTCGTCATAGAGCTGCTCGGACCGAGGGTTGTAAAGCCCTGGCGATGCCCTCCACATAGAGTACATCAGCATCTGCAGCAGGGAAGAACGTCGGGGGAGCAACCGGCCGAAGTGGTCCTTGATGCTCCCATATACCAACTGCACCGTGTCCTCGGTGCAGTTCTGGTCATAGAGGTACACTTCTTTGAAATGGATGATCTCGGGGATGGTAAAGGGGAAATCCTGCATTTTCGACGATCTGTTTATGAAGGAAGGAAGGACCGGTGCTCCTTCAGCCTTGTATAGCCCACTGCGCCCCAACGTAGCTCAGCAGTCGCCCGCTTTCACCCAAAAAGTCGCTGCCACGCGGCGGTCATCAAGCCTTCTCTGGCAGAATCGAAACGACGCGACCCTAGCGCTTCGCCCCCCTCCCCACATTCAATGCGCATGCTGCGCGCACTCCCGCTGCGACCGTTCCTGTTCTCCATACCCGCAACTAGATGGTCGGGCGAAACCTTATGAAGATTCGTCCGAGCAGCTGCCTGCCCGGTTGTCCTTAGCCGGCCTCCTCAGGCCCCCCAGCGCTAAGGATCAAAGTCCTCCACAGAGGCAGCCGAGCGGCTCCCCTGTTCGGCTATCCCTGGCGGGTAGCTTCCCTACCGCAACACCAGGGATCAGAAAGCCCTCACCAAGAGGAAACCCAGCAGCTACCCTGCTCGATCACCCCTAGCGGCTAGCTTCCCTACCGCAATGCCAGGATCAGAAAGTCCTCCCAGAAGCAGTCGAGCCCAACCGTCGCTCGGCTATCCCAGGCAGGTAGCTTCCCTACCGCAATGCCAGGGATCAGAAAGCTCTCACCAAGAGGAAACCCAGCAGCTACCCTGCTCGGTTACCCCTGGCGGGTAGCTTCCCTACCGCAACGCCAAGGATCAGAAAGTCCTCCCAGATGCAGTCGAGCCCAACCGTCGCTCGGTTATCCCTGGCGGGTAGCTTCCCTACCGCAACGCCAGGGATCAGAAAGCCCTCCCAGAGGCAGTCGTGCCTGAGGATCCCTCGCTCGGCTATCCTTCAGGACAAAAGCCCTCGCCAAGAGGCACCGGGCAGTAACCCTGCCCGGCCAAGGGTCCTTGGTAAGCTTTTACAGCCCCTCCCACGCCAAGGACCAAAGTCCTCCCAGAGGCAGTCAAGTTCTTGCTCGGCTATCCCCGGCTGGTAGCTTCCTACCACAACCGACAGGGATCAAAGTCCTCGCCAAGAGGCGCTAGGCAGTAACCCTGCTCGGTCCCCGTCCTGAAGGATCAAAGCCCTCGCAAGAGGCAACTGGGCAGCGACCCTGCTCGGTCATCTTCGGCTGGTAGCTCCCTACCCATGACGCCAGGGATCGAAGCCCTCGCAAGAAGCATCCGAGCGGCTACCCCTCTCAGTCATCCCAGGCTGGTAGTTGCCTACCCACGGCGCCAGAGATCAAAGCCCTCGCCAAGAGGCAACCGCGCAGCTTCACTGCCCGGTCATCCCTGCTTAGTTATCCCCGGCGGGTAGCTTCCCTACTGCAACGCCTGGGATCAGAAAGTCCTCCCAGAGGCAGTCGAGCCCAACCGTCGCTCGGCTATCCCTGGCGGGTAGCTTCCCTACCGTGATGCCAGGGATCAGAAAGCCCTCCAAGAGGCAGTCGAGCCCGAGGATCCCTCGCTCGGCTATCCTTCAGGACAAAAGCCCTCGCCAAGAGGCACCGGGCAGTAACCCTGCCCAGCCAAGGGTCCTTGGTAGGCTTCTACAGCCCCTCCCACGCCAAGGACCAAAGTTCTCCCAGAGGCAGTCGAGTCCTTGCCCGGCTATCCCCGGCTGGTAGCTTCCTACCACAACCGACAGGGATTAAAGTCCTCGCCAAGAGGCACTGGGAAGTAACCCTGCTCGGTCCCCATCCTGAAGGATCAAAGCCCTCGCAAGTGGCAACCAGACAGCTACCCTGCTCTGTCATCTTCGGCTGGTAGCTCCCTACCCATGACGCCAGGGATCGAAGCCCTCACAAGAGGCATCCGAGCGGCTACCCCGCTCAGTCATCTCAGGCTGGTAGTTGCCTACCCACGGCGTCGGAGATCAAAGCCATCGCCAAGAGGCAACCGCGCAGCTTCACTGCCTGGTTATCCCTGCTTAGTTATCCCCGGCGGGTAGCTTCCCTACCGCAACGCCTGGGATCAGAAAGCCCTCCCAGAGGCAGTCGAGCCTGAGGATCCCTCACTCGGCTATCCTTCGGGACAAAGCCCTCGCCAAGGGACACCGAGCAGTAACCCTGCTCGGTCCCCGTCCTGAAGGATCGAAACCCCCGCAAGTGGCAACCGAGCGGCTGCCTTGCTCGGTCAACTCCGGCTGGTAGCTCCCCACCCATGACGCCAGGGATCGAAGCCCTCGAAAGAGGCCTCCGAGCGGATACCCTGCTCGGTCATCCCAGGCTGGTAGTTGCCTACCCACGACGCCAGAAATCAGAAGACCTCGCCAAAGGGCAGAGAAGTAGCTTCCATCTACCCTCAGCACAAATAAGGCGGACAGCCCTCTGCACATCGCATGCAGAGGATCCGAGCCACCAACAAGGTGCATCAGGTCTATCCAAGTCTCGAGTGATCTCCCCTTGACTTCGGGGCTATAGAGACGCCTCCTTGTCAGCGGCGCTTGGCGCGCTTGGCAAGTAATCGAAACCAACTCGACGGACGATCGCTAGGCAAGCAGCCGACCTGACATGGAAGCCCAACAGCGCAAGAAGAGAAATTTTACGAGCATTCTTCATGAACAAAAGACAAAGTGCAAACCGATGAAACCAAAGAAAAAGTTTTATTACTAAATGGAAAAGTCTTTACAAAGGGTATTTTTGGCTCCCCAGCCTTACAAAATGCCGGGAGGCTTACAAAATTCCAAAAGCAACAAAAGAAAAGGAGGAGGAAGACGGGGGCTTTAGGCCTCGGGGCCAGCAGTGACCTCGGGGCTCTCGACATCCACCACGAGGAGAGCTAGGTCCTCGGTGACTTCCTCGCCAGGAACCTCCTGCCCATGCTCACCGGCGTCCGCGAGGGGGTATTCGGCCCGGATCTCTTCGTCGGCGAACCCCGGCACCCAGGCCTTAACGGCGTCGAGGGCCTCGTGCCAGATGAGGATCTTGGCAACGGCCAGGCCATCATAGTAGTCTTTCGACTTCTTGTAGCCCTCCACCGCCTTCGCCTCCGAGAGGTCGGAAAACTTCGCCGCCCTCAGGTCGGCCGACTTCGCCGACTCGGCCGCCGCCCCCAGCTCCTTCCAGAGGGTTTTCACCGTCTTCTTCAGGTTGCCAGCCAGCACCTGAGCGTCCTCGAGCTTGGCCTCGGCAACCGCGGTGGCCTCGTGGTGCAGGGCGACCTCCCGCTTACCGGCCTCCACCTCGCCCTCCAGGGCAACGACCCTCGCCTTCATCGCCTCCAGCTCCCGCTTGGAGCTCTCTTCCAGCGAGGCGAGCTGTCCCGCAACTTTCATCGCCGGGGCTATCACCTCGGCCTCCATGTGCAAGGCGAGGGCAACGTGCTGGAGAACATGAAAGGCAGGAGAGAGATCAAAAAGACGAGGGAGGCACCAAACCTCAAAAAATAATAAATAAAAGACAAGCGCTTACCTGCACGGACTCTTGGGCGATGGACGCCAGCTAAGCCCTGAAGGTCCCCCCAGGGACTCTACCCCCGGCCGATGCCTCTATCTCATGTAGCAGGCTATCCATGACGGATAGCCCCGAAGGCACGGCGAACTAGAGCCCCCTTCCTCCACCACGATCGGCAAAGACGGCCCCCGGGAAGATCTCCTCTTGAGCGGCGTTGAAGGAGAGCCGATCTCCTCCTCCGAGGCCGGGTCTTCCAGAATCCGAGTTCGCCTCCGACCCGACGCACTGCTGGGCCCCGAGGCGAGATCCGCCTCCGAGCGCTCGTGGGGAGCTACCACCAGGGGAGAAGGAGCCGGGGCAGGCTGTGAGCGGAAAGAGCCGGGGCCCCCAGCCTTCGCAACCGTCCTCGGCCGGTGCATGGAAGCTCGGAGCGGGTCCATATTCATGGTTCCTGCACAAAACCGAGTGTAAAAGGAGTCAGCGACACAGGCAATAAACGAGCCACAAAAGCAAACCTAAACTTACCGACGAACTCAACGGGGCTGAGCCCGGCCCAACTCAGGACCTTCTTAGACAACAGCACGTCGAAACGGGGGATGGGTTCCTACGATGCCACTATCACCATGACGGGGTCACTGGACTGGTTCCCCGGCAAGTGCTTCTCCCTCAACCACTCTGTAGGCACGGGCCAGCCTCGCCCTCGGGAGGGGAAACGAAGAAGAACTTCTTCTTCCAGTCATGAATGGAAGAAGGCAGGGCCACAACCCCCGTCCCGGCGACGCCCCCGGTCGCTTTCTGAAAGAGAGATAAACCCACCTCGGGTAGCCCGCTCGACCACCAGGGTGATTTTTGAAGACGAGGGAAGAATCAAGGAGGGAAAGGCTGAAGGGGATCGCCTGTAACTTTAGGCGGATCAGGAACCCGAGGAGAATCCTCCACGAGTTCGGCACCAACTGACCAGGGGCTAACCCGAAGAAGTTCAACGCTTCAACGACCTCAGGAGAGAAAGGCAGACTCATTCCACCCCAAAATGCTTCCAAATACAGGGCGATCTCCCTGCCCCGTACTTGGTATGCCCTCTCTCCCTCCTTGGCCAGGCAGAGCGTATAGCGTGAGGGGATGTGGAAGCAGGCCCGAGCATTGGCAAGCTCGTCCTCATGCCTTATCCAACACGAGGCGCTAGGGGCAGCATCTACCGCCTCCTCCCTAGGGGCTACCCCTGCCGCACAATCCCGGGAAGAGGGACCGACCCCTGCTCCCCGGGAGGACTCAGGCTCACCTAAAGAGTTCCTGGAACCTAACTCAACGACATCTACTGACTCGACAAGAGAAGACATCTAACCTTGGGAAGAATGATCCTCGGGAAACGAAAATGGAAGGAAGAAGACGAGCGCCGAGCTACCGAGACTTAGAACGGAAGATATGAAGGAGTAGGGGCCCTGGAATGGGCCCCACCCCTATTTATCACCACGAGCGACCTCATCCAACGGTGCCCTTCGTATCCTGCCAAAACGCCTCCTCGCGTCCAACGAATCCGATTGCTCCACTTGTCGTTCCCACACTGGACCGCACCCTTTCAGACGTCGCAGGTCTGCAGACGTCCCGTCGGCCAACCGACGCGTGACACGTAGACCATCGCTTTAATGGCCGATGCACGAACCGGCGCACCTTCCTTAAATGCAGGGATATAGCCCTGATTCGCTAGCAGAAAAGACAGCTCACGGCCCGGGGACGCGTCCCGACGAAACCTTAGGAAGGAGCTCACCCCGGGCAGCCTGGCAGTCCACTCCTGACCCGACCCGCTAGCTGGTCAGGACAAGAGTGGGGGGATAATGATGATGCTCAATATTGGCGATCCCCAAGATCAGGACACGTGGAGGATGGCATGTCCTAGAAATCAGAAGAAAGGGCCCACAGAGGCCGACCCGGCCACCCCTGTACCCGACCTGCAAGCACAAGCTAGCCTTCCTCGGAGATCCCTGATGTTGATTGGCCTCTTCGGCCCCTCAGCTCGCCCTGAACTACCACAAGACCAAGGCCCCTCGGTCCTCTCGTTCGTCCCCGAGCCCCCCGGCCGAGGCCGTCTTCCTCGGTCCTCCGACCAGCTCCACCGCTCACCGGCGTAACCGCCGCTCCGCGAATCTCGCCATGCGCGGATTCTCCGCCAGCAGCATCCCACATTCCATGCCCCCACGATCCCCATTAATGGGCGATCCGCTCTCTATGCGGGCGTGACGTCGGGAGCGTAACCGCCGGTGAGATTCTCGTGCTCGCTGCTGTGTGCCGCCACCGCTATATAAACCCCATCACAGAGAGGTCAAGTAAGCCATTTTTACTCCACTTAGCCATTACGCTGCTCGGATCTAGTACTAACTTGATCGTCGGAGGGTCCTCGGTGGTACCAAACCACCCCGGGACTTCTTTGCAGGTACTTGGTGCTAAACTCCTCCAATCACCAATCTCCTCAAAACCCATTGAGACCCACACATAACAAAGGATCCCCACTAGAATCCACCGGGAGATCGACGGAAGACAACATCTGGAGGAGACCCGAAAAGGACCTCCATCATTTTCATTAATTAATTATTTTTAAATATTATTTTAAGGTTTCACTTATACATTTAATTGGTGTTAATTATAAAATTAGAATGGATTAATTAAACATTGTGCACCATGACAACTAAATAGCTAGTTGTAACATGTTCTTTTCCTTAGTTGTTCTCCATGGTTCTAGAAAAGTCTAGGATTAATTGGAAAATAAAGTAAATAAGAAAAGGAAATTAATAATTATGAAATAGTTAATTATGATATGATAGGGGATGTTTCTACACACACACAAACACCTCACTCTCTCTTTCTCTCCCTCGCCTCACTTGGCCGAAACCAAAGCAGCTCCTCATCCCCATTTCTTCATCTCATTTCATCACAATAAACTCTCATTTTTCCATCAAAAAATCCACACAAAACCTCACTAATTCCTAATTAAACCTTCACCCAAAATTCCTTAGCCTAAACTAGCTTGGATCTTGGAGCAAGAAAACATTTTTGGAGGCTAAGTTTGCAACCTAGATCTCAAAAATTGTGAGGTATAAATCTTAACCCTATAGTTAATTTGTTGGTTAATTACTTTAATCTAATTTAATTAGGTATTTATATGGTTCTAATTGCAGGTTTAAAATTTTAAGAGAAGAATTTGGGTTTAAGTTAGGGTTTTTATCACTTGATTATGGTTGCAATGTGTAGTTTAATATCTTAAGACTTGCAAAATCTAAACTAGTTGTTAACTTGCTAATTGTTACTTTTAATTTGTCCCAATTAAATATTTTTGCAAACTAATTTCATGATTAGTGTGTGAATAGGTGAGGTTAAAATTTAGTAAAGGTTTGTGTGGCTTAATTAAGTTATTAAGTGAACATTGTGGCCACTAGATTTGCTAAAACATCTAAATTTGAACTGAAATGGTAAGTGTTGCTTACTAGGTTTTCGGAATAAATAGATTTTAATTAAGTTTGAGGTTTTGATGATTACTACCTATTTTCTAAAATATTTAGTGTGTTTCGAATACGCGATTGGTACGATTGGGTTCTAGGTTTAGGGATTGCTACGCATAGCGACCCCTAGTTATGGTTTGTGGTGTTGTCGAGAGCGCGTTTTGTGCACCAAGTGCGTGCGCGTTTAGTAGTGTGCGTTGGTTGACTTGTATTATTTATGTCCGCGACTATTCATATATCTATCCTCTTATTTACTTGTGTACGATTCTAGGATCAGGTGCAGAGACGTCGGACATGGCACGGAAAGGAAAGGCTGTGATTGGATCAGATTAGCCGAGGCGTCACGGTGAGTAGATGTACACATCTATGGGGGGATCGTCTGGATGGTGCAAGACGCCCGATAGTTAGGGTTATTAGTAGTTCTTGCATCTTTATGCGTAGCCCAATGTTAGGATTATTAGTACTTCTTGCATCTTTATGCGTAGCCCAATGGTTAGGATTATTAGTAGTTCTTGCATCTATATGCATAGCTTCAAACCATTCATATCATGCATCGCATCTTTTTACATATGATGTCACTACCTAAGACGCTTGCACCATTACCATTGGTTCATGCCGCACGTGCACTATTCATGCGAACATACACGCCATTGGTAATTGCTATGTCACTAACACTATAGAACTTGCTTAGAATCGGTATCTGTGCATTTGCATCATATATGATCTGTAGACTTGTACTTGTATTTTCATTTCATTAAGATGGATACGTAGGATTGTTAGTCATATATACATACCCCATTGCATCATGAGTCATGCATAGTTTCTGGACGTACTTCGCATGGTATATACTATCGTATCATAGACTTCCATCATCATCGACATGTTCACATATTGTGATTCTTCTTGAGAATTTCAGTACTTATGGGATTTCTGGATTTTGGGGAAAACCGCAAGAATTTTATAAACCTGTTATCATTTTTTTAAAAAGAGAAATTTGCGGTTTTCTCGTGATATGATGTGTGTGGCGTCCACCATGAGTTTTCTCGGTTCCTGAGTTGTATCATATACCCGATTCGAGGAGGGGAATGCACCGTCTGTAGGTACATGGTGGACCTAGTGTGGTACCTTGAGGCAAGAAGATCGCATAGATGGTGTTGAGCCCGGCAGGGGAGCACTACCGACCGGTTATTATTGACACGGCGGATATCTGGAGGATACCGACGTAGTCATGAGATTTGATGATATGGGTCGATCCGGACTGACGGAGCCCGAGACATTGAGATATTGAGATATTGAGACATTGAGATATAGAGATATTGAGACATTGAGATATTGGGATATATATATATATATTGTGTCGATGCTTGACACGAATTTTCTGTTGATTTCATTGATGATACTTCAGTTTATTGCACAGAGGTTTTTCTAAGATAAGAATAAAGATTTTCTCATACCAGACTTGTTCAGGTTTCGTGTTTGATTATGCATTCATGCTAGTACATCGTATCATATCGATATGTGTAGGTTGTGACGCAATTGCATGCATGCTTACGATAGCCTTATTAGATGTTACTTACTACTCACGGGTTGGCAACTCACCCCTGTTGTGCCACATTATTGTTGCAGGTCCGACCCATCAGCATAGTAGCGGCGGGTGTGTTATTTTCCTCTACTCTATTTGCAATGACTTGCGGTTTGCTTTGGTGGGTTGCGAGGATATTTGGTTCCCACTTTGTGTATTATTACTGTATCTTGTATACTCCATCTACCTTATCTACCGTTTTCCACCAGTTATACATTGGACTTAGATGGTGAGCTTGTGAGAATTGTATGTATTCTATTTCTGGTGTCGATGCTCACTTGAGCCGACGGGATGTTTTATTTTCCTCATGCTTTTATATGCTTATTGGCTCTATTATGATATATATTGTGTATGGTTGTGATTCCGCTTTTGGCGAAGAGCTAGCTCCCGCTTGGGGATGCCTTTATTCATTACTTATGCATATTTTGTGTTGTACCCGTTTCGAGGCCAGTTTTTACAAAGGAGACTCTGCCGAAATTTTTGGAAAATTTTGATGTTTTTAAAATGTTTTAATGTGACTTGTTTTACAAAAATCACATTCTTAAGTTAAGTTTTCCTTCACTCTATTTCTTTAATGGTTTAGATTTTCTGGGCTTGGGCTTACTTAGATTACGTTACGCCTTGAGACATTTCGTAATTTAAGTGCCAGTAACGTTCCGTACTTTCGGGTCGTGACAACGTTAGTATCAAAGCGTAGGGTTTTACCTTTCTGAGTGTAGGATGGCCCTTGGTAGATGGAGTAGGTGACTTAAGCAGAGTGACGTAGTGTGTGTATGTTCCGCGGTATACTTACGATACGGTACTCCGCCTAAGTGACCTTAGGATATATATTTTGCTAACATTTCTTTCCTTGATTCCATATATCCTCTTGATTCGATCGCGATATTCCTATCAATCATGTTTCTTGTTCCAGCCACTATGCCGCCGAAGACTACGAAGGCCAGAGGGCTGCCGCCAGGAATGAGATTAGAGCAGTCTCGTTTGAGATGAGGACCGGTCAGGGCGGTACGCCTATCCCTCAGGGACAGATTGATCCCCCTTTTTCCAGGTCGGATAGTTAGGCTGGAGTCGAGTAATTAGGACTTATGACAAATGATTGGATTGTTGGTTGAGGTTAGCCGAGCTCCGAGAGCCGATGATGTCCCTCCTACTGCGGGGACTGTGATTGTACCTGCTGCTCAGGCAGCTGTTTCTGTTGTTACTGAGATTATTTCCGTATCGTTACAGGAGTTTTCGAGGCTGAAACCTCCAGTTTTTACCGGCATAGATGAAGCGGAGGATCCGCAGACATTCCTCGACAGGATGGCTGGGATTTGTCGTTCACAGAGATGTCCTGACGAGATATGGATTGAGCTTGCGAGTTTTCTTCTAGAGAGGTCTTTCTCAGACGTAATGCGAGTCGGTCAAGAGAGGCTGAGCTGCAGATCTACCTCCTATGACTTGGGATGAGTTCACAGCTGTATTTCTTGCTCATTTCCTTTCGGAGAGCGTTCGAGATGCCCAAGCTCGTAGTTTCGAGCCTTTGCGTAAGACTTCAGCGATGACAAAGTCCGAGTACGACATTCAGTTACTCAGCTGTCCGATATGCTCCTTACCTGGTGGACACTGAAGAGAAACGGATAAAGAGGTTTGTGCGAGGATTGGACATGCATTTACTTCTTGCTATCGGAACCCAACCTTTTAACACTTACGGCACTGCTATGGATGTGGCATTACTGCTAGAAGAGCGCATTTCTGAGACTTCAGTCGTTTCTGGACCAAAGCGGATTTGTACCAGTATGCCAGCTCAGAGGCGGTTAGATAGACGCCATTGTGACAGGTATTCTTTTGGTGTTTTCTTCCGATGCGTATTCTTTCTAGTATTGTTTGAAATGGTATCCACATATTTTGTATCGAGGTTTAGCCGATAGTAGTCCTTGCTAAATCAGCCGCTTGTGGTGATTTCTCCCGTAAGCTAGTCTTTTGTCGCTCGAAATGTTTTTGATCGTGCTTGTTTTGTTCGTATCGGAGATAGGGATTCTTCTGTCAATTTGATTCTTCTCGATATGTTAGATCTTGATGTTCTTCTGGGCATGGATTGGTTAGCCACGTGTTATGCGTCCATAGACTGCCGTGAGAAGGCAGTCAGATTTAGTTTTCCGGGTGAGCCAGTTCTTGTTTTCGGGGAGACCGTAGCGTCGCCTTTCCCAGTTTGATTTCTTCTCTTAGCGCTATTCAGCTTCTGAGGAAAGGAGGTTCGGGATTCTCGGCGTATGTTTGTGATGTTAGAGCCGCAGAGGTCCCGTTGGACTAGGTCCCGATTGTGAGGGAATTTCAAGAATTCTTTCCTGACAAGTTGCTTGGTTTGTCGCCAGAGCGCAATATTGAGTTCTGTTTTGACTTGATTCCCGGAACATAGCCTTTTTCTATACCGCCATATTGGATGGACCCGGCGGAGCTTAAAGAGCTAAAGGATCAGTTGCAAGATTTGTTGGATAAAGGGCTTGTTCGTCCGAGTGCGTCACCTTGGGGAGCTCTTGTCCTGTTCGTCAAGAAGAAAGACGGCAGTTTGCGTTTGTGCATCAGTTATCGTCATTTGAATCGGGTTACTGTGCGGAATAAATATCTCTTACCTCGCATCGACGATTTATTTGATTAGCTCCAGGGTGCGGGGCATTTCTCGAAGATTGACTTGCGGTCGGGTTACCATTAGTTGCGGGTTCGAGAGAATGATATTCCGAAGACTGCTTTTTGCACACGTTATGGGCGTTATGAGTTCTCGGTGATGTCGTTCGGGATCACCAATGCCCCAGCAGCGTTTATGGACTTGATGAACTGCATATTCAAGCCGTTTCTTGATCAGTTATCATTATGTTGGTTGATGACACCTTAATATACTTCCAGAGCCGAGAGGAGCCTAGGCAGTATTTGAGGATTTCATTACAGACTTTGAGAGTACACCAGCTATTCGCTAAATTATCCAAGTGTGTTTTCTGATTGGATGGTGTTTACTTCTTGGGTCACGTAGTTACGAGAGATGGTACGTATAGAACCGAAGAAGATCGAGGTCGTTCAGCACTAGCCCAGACCTGTACCAGTGACGGAGGTTCGCAGCTTTTTAGGTTTGGCCGAATATTATCGACGCTTTGTTAGGATTTTTCTCGTATAGCTGCACTATTGACCGGGTTGACCCGGAAGGGAGTTTCCTTTTCTATGGACCGAGACATGCGAGCAGAGCTTTCAGCGGTTGAAGATTCGTTGACAACTGCACCAGTATTATTTTTCCTTCAGGATCAGGCGATTTTGTTGGTTATTGCGATGCTTCTCGGCAGTTGAAGAAGCAGGAGCAGAACTATTCCACGCATGACTTAGAGATGGCTGCGGTGGTTTTTACACTTAAGATCTGGAGACATTACAACTTTCAGCGGCGAGATTTGAATTGAGACAGCGCCATTGGATGGAGCCAGTGAAAGACTATGACTACGAGATTCTTTATCATCCGGGCAAAGCGAATGTTATGGCAGATGCTTTGAGTCAGAATCCCGGAGGTAGCTTATCTTGTTCGAGCGCAGTTCAGAGGCAGTCGACGGCAGATTGGCAGATTCTATATGACAGTCGAGTACAGTTTGAGTTTACGTCGACCGGGGGACAACTTGCCCGTGTCCGTGCACAACCACAGTTACTTGATCATATCCGTGAGGCACAGTCCGATGACGTTCGTTCATCAGAGATCATAGAGCAGGTTCGGCAGGGCAGAGATTCAGGGTTCATGATCGACGCCCAGGGAGTGCTACGATTAGGGACTCGATTGTGTGTCCCAGATTCCGAGGGACTGAGATGCGAGATCTTAGAAGAGACACATCAGTCAGCATATATTGTTCATCCGGGTTCCACCAAGATGTATTATGATTTGAGAGAAGTCTACTGGTGTGAAGGGATGAAAGGAGATGTCATAGATTTTATTTCGGGATGCTTGACTTGTAAGCAGGTCAAGGCCGAGCATCAAAGGCCAACAGGGGAGTAACAACCGTTGCCCATACCGGAGCGGAAATGGGGGCAGATCTCTATGGAACTTATTGTGGGTCTACCTAGGACCAGTCGAGGGTATGGCTCTATTTGAGTGATCGTAGACCGATTAACGAAAGCAACTCACTTTTGCTAGTCAAGACCACTTTCGAATTTGTTCAGTACGATCAGATATATATCGATAAGATTGTGCGACTACATGGTGTTCCGACTTGTATTGTGTCTGACAGAGGCACCCAGTTCACCAGCGGACTATAGCAGAAACTTCAGGAGGCTTTGGACACTAGATTGAGTTTCGGGTGCAGTTTTCTATCCGCAGACCGACGATCAGTTAGGGCGGACCATTCAGACTCTTGAGGATATGCTCCGAGCCTGCATTCTAGTTTTCGGTGGCAGTTGGGATCGCCACTTGCCCTTGATAGAGTTTTCATATAATAACAGCTTCCAGGAGAAGATTTAGAAGGTACCCTTTGAGGCGTTTTATGGGAAGAGATGTCGATCGCCCGTTTGTTGGACATAGCTTAGTGATAGCGGTGTTTTAGGGCCACAGATTGTGCAGGGGACAACCGAAAGGATTCAGTTGATTTGGGATAGGATGAGAGCAGCCCAGAGCAGGCAGAAATCTAATGCAGACCGACATCGGCGCAGACTTGAGTTTACAATAGGCAATCATGTTTTCTTGAAGGTTTCTTCGATGAAGGGCATGTTGAGATTCAGAAAGATAGGGAAGCTTAGTCCCAGAAGTGTAGGTCCCTTTGAGATTCTTGAGCGTATCGGCACAGTTGCGTATCGTTTGGCTCTTCCACCCAGCTTTCCAGATGTTCACCCCATATTTCATGTATCATGCTCCGCAAGTACCTTCATGACCCCTTTCATGTGATTCAGTATTAAACAATTCTGCTGGTGCGCGATCTTTCCTTTATAGAGCAGCCGATAGTCATTCTAGATTGACAGGTGAAGAAACTGAGGTCCAAGGTCATACCGTCCGTAAAGGGTTCTTTGGCGTGGCTCGAATAGTGAAGAGGTCACATGGGAAGCCGAGGACGAGATGAGGAAGAAATATCCCCATCTTTTCGAGGGTACGTGTAGTTAGATTTTAAATTCGGGAACCGAATTTCTTTAAGGGGGGAAGATTGTAACGTTTTAGAAATTGTTTAGGTTAATCGTCTGATAATCGGTAATATAACTCGTGTTTTCCGTAAAACTTAATTAATTATTTTTCAACATAGACTTAATTATGCCTATTTTAGCTATGAAATCGCTAATATTTGGTATTTAATTAGTCACTTATAAATTGCTAGCTTACTTAAATATTTTCCTTAATTAATTATTTTTAAATATTATTTTAAGGTTTCACTTATACATTTAATTGGTGTTAATTACAAAATTAGAATGGGTTAATTAAACATTGTGCACCATGACAACTAAATAGCTAGTTGTAACATGTTCTTTTCCTTAGTTGTTCTCCATGGTTTAGAAAAGTCTAGGATTAATTGGAAAATAAAGTAAATAAGAAAAGGAAATTAATAATTATGAAATAGTTAATTATGATATGATGGGGGGGATGTTTCTACACACACACACACACCTCACTCTCTCTTTCTCTCCCTCACCTCACTTGGCCGAAACCAAGGCAGCCCCTCATCCCCATTTCTTCATCTCATTTCATCACAATAAACTCTTATTTTTCCATCAAAAAATCCACACAAAACCTCACTAATTCCTAATTAAACCTTCACCCAAAATTCCTTAGCCTAAACTAGCTTGGATCTTGGAGCAAGAAAACATTTTTGGAGGCTAAGTTTGCAACCTAGATCTCAAAAATTGTGAGGTATAAATCTTAACCCTATGGTTAATTTGTTGGTTAATTACTTTAATCTAATTTAATTAGGTATTTATATGGTTCTAATTGCAAGTTTGAAATTTCAAGAGAAGGATTTGGGTTAAAGTTAGGGTTTTTATCACTTGATTATGGTTGCAGTGTGTAGTTTAACATCTTAAACTTGCAAAATCTAAACTAGTTGTTAACTTGCTAATTGTTACTTTTAATTGTCCCAATTAAATATTTTTGCAAACTAATTTCATGATTAGTGTGTGAATAGGTGAGGTTAAAATTTAGTAAAGGTTTGTGTGGCTTAGTTAAGTTATTAAGTGAACATTGTGTCCACTAGATTTGCTAAAACATCTAAATTTGAACTAAAATGGTAATTGTTGCTTACTAGGTTTTCGGAATAAATAGATTTTAATTAAGTTTGAGGTTTTGATGATTACTACCTATTTCCTAAAATATTTAGTGTGTTGCGAATGCACGATTGGTATGATTGGGTTCTAGGTTTAAGGATTGCTGCGCATAGCGACCCCTAGTTGTGGTTTGTGGCGTTGTCGTGAGCGCGTTTTGTGCACCAAGTGCGTGCACGTTTAGTAGTGCACGTTGGTTGACTTGTATCGTTTATGTCCGCGACTATTCATATATCTATACTCTTATTTACTTGTGTGCGTTTCTAGAATCGGGTGCAGAGACGTCGGACATGGCGTGGAAAGGAAAGGCTGTGATTGGATCAGATTAGCCGAGGCGTCCCGGTGAGTAGATGTACACATTTATGGGGGGATCGTCTAGATGGCGCAAGACGCCCGATAGTTAGGGTTATTAGTAGTTCTTGCATCTTTATGCGTAGCCCGATGGTTAGGATTATTAGTAGTTCTTGCATCTTTATGTGTAGCCCGATGGTGGATTATCAGTAGTTCTTGCATCTATATGGGTAGCTTCAAACCATTCATATCATGCATCGCATCTTTTTACATATGATGTCGCTACCTAGGACACTTGCACCATTACCATTGGTTCATGCCGCACGTGCACTATTCATACGAACACACACGCCATTGGTAATTGCTATGTCTCGAACACTATAGAACTTTCTTAGAATCGGTATTTGTGCATTTGCATCATATATGATCTGTAGACTTGTACTTGTATTTTTATTTCATTAAGATGGATACGTAGGATTGTTATTCATATATACATACCTCATTGCATCATGATTCATGCATAGTTTCTGGTCGTACTTCGCATGGTATATACTATCGTATCATAGACTTCCATCATCATCGGCATGTTCACATATTGTGATTCTTCTTGAGGATTTCAGTACTTATGAAATTTCTGGATTTTGGGGAAAACCACAAGAATTTTATAAACCTATTATCATTTTTAAAAAAAAGAGAAATTTGCGATTTTCTCGTGATATGATGTGTGTGGCGTCCACCATGAGTTTTCTCGGTTCTTGAGAGGTATCATATACCCGATTCGAGGAAGGGGGTGCACCGTCTGCGGGTACATGGTGGACCCGGTGCGGTACCTCGGGGCAAGAAGATCGCATAGATGGCGTTGAGCCCGGCAGGGGAGCACTACCGACCGGTTATTATTGATGCGGCGGATATCCGGAGGATACCGACGTAGTCGTGAGATTTGATGATATGGGTCAATCTGGACTGACGGAGCCCGAGACATTGAGACATTGAGATATTGAGACATTAAGATATTGAGATATTGAGACATTGAGATATTGGGATATATATATATATAAATTGTGTCGATGCTTGACACGGATTTTCTGTTGATTTCATTGATGATACTTCAGTTTATTGCATAAAGATTTTTCTAAGATAAGAATAAAGATTTTCTCATACCAGACTTGTTCAGGTTTCGTGTTTGATTATGCATTCATGTTGCATTCATGCTAGTACATCGTATCATATCGATATGTGTAGGTTGTGATGCAATTGCGTGCGTGCTTACGATAGCCTTATTAGATGTTACTTACTACTCACGGGTTGACAACTCACCCCCGTTGTGCCACAGTATTGTTGCAGATCCGACCCGTCAGCATAGTAGCGGTGGGTATGTTATCTTCCTCTACTCCATTTGCATCGACTTGCGGTTTTCTCGGGTGGGTTGCGAGGATATTTGGTTCCCACTTTGTGTATTATTACTGTATCTAGTACACTCTATCTACCTTATCTACCGTTTTCCACCAGTTATACATTGGATTTAGATAGTGAGCTTGTGAGATTTGTATGTATTCTATTTCTGGTGTCGATGCTCACTTGAGCCGACGGGATGTTTTATTTTCCTCGTGCTTTTATATGCTTATTGGCTCTATTATGATATATATTGCATGTGGTTGTGATTCCGCCTTTGGCGAAGAGTTAGCTCCCGCTTGGGGATGCCTTTATTCTTTACTTATGCATATTTTGTGTTGTACCCATTTCGGGGCCAGTTTTTACAAAGAAGACTCTGACGAAATTTTCAGGAAATTTTGATGTTTTTAAAATGTTTTAATGTAACTTGTTTTACAAAAATCACATTCTTAAGTTAAGTTTTCCTTCACTCTATTTCTTTAATGGTTTAGATTTTCTGGGCTTGGGATTACTTAAATTACGTTACGCCTTGAGACGTTTCGTAATTTAACTGCCAGTCACATTCCATACCTTCGGGTCGTGACATACATATTGATAGAGCCCTTAAGATCTTTGCTTGACTACCAGCGTTGTGATGGCAGTCATACTAGTGGGGGCTAGGTAGTCTATAAGCGCATCCTTATGCAGGTCCTTAGTCATAGGATTATCGAAATAGGGCATCGATACTCCAGAATAGACTAGTGTATACACTTCTCATCCCAGCAGTGGAGATGGTCTGTCCCATAGCCATTAGTACGTCGTACTGGAGATAGTATGCAGGTGCTCATTGGGTTATGAGTTACACTGGACGGACTCGTGGGGAACTCCTGGTTGGTACTATACCTATCGTCAGGTAGCAGTTCCCAGGTGACATGAGTACAGCATAGTCCATTGACTTGACATCTCTACTTCATCTCAAGTGTGTTCCCACTGTTTTTAGATTACTACTCTGCCATGGCTCATAAGAGTCATGCAAACAGGTAGTAGTTGGGTGCAGTCCCGAAGCACTTGGAGGTAGTAGTGGTTAGATAGGATTCGTCTTTTCCGGTATCGGGAATGATATCGCGCTGTGTTCGGAAAGCCATTACACAAATTCCCTGGCCAGGGCAAGCGAGATTTACTGGTAGGTACTCCAGTAGTTTCTCAGGGTGTTTTGGGCTCTACTACGGTGCGACTTATTGCGCTATTAGGGGTCTGACGGCTACCACCCTTAGGCCCGATATGCGATACTCTTAGAAGAACAGACCGGACGATACGGAGATTGTCACAGATTGGCTCAGTAGGAGTTCGGATGAGTTTGCTCATTAGCCTTCTTATCGACAGATACCTGGGTAGCCGTTACGTGCAGCTAGTACCGCTGACGTGCTTGTGGTTAAACCCACTGCCAGCGTACTGTCGAGTCTTTAAAGTCCCACACAGAGGGTTTCCCTGCTTCGGACGAAACGATGTAGAGGCCGTATGGTTTTACGACAGGGTTCGATCATATACGTGTACTTTTGCACGGATCATGATTCAGACGAATAATACCAGTGGGCTTTGGTGTAAGCCAGATCCTGATATTAGATTATTGGATTATTTTCGTCTCTTTGTATTCATATTTTTCGGAATACGGATATGGGTATGTATATACGGTGAGGGGTATTCTTATAATTTACTCAAGAGTGCTTCTAGAAGAAGACACTTCATTTCTTGTTTAAATCATTTTGTTAAATGGTTAATGAGGTAGAGGTATGGGGTGTGGATTTTCATTAAATGAAGTATGGCTACTTGGTGACTCATGGGGGTGACTCATCTTGTGACTATTGAAGCATGCTTGATATTTTCATTTGTGAATTATTGTATGCTTCATTCATCACAAGACTTAGCCATATTCATTTCATTATTATCTTCAACACTCTCTCTCCTTAAGAGCTCTCTTCTTCTTCCTCAAACCCTAATTGTCTCATGTGTTGAGAAACCTAGGGTTCTTGAGACTAAACAATCCTTAATCACTCTCTACATCATCTAGGCTACTTAGATTAGCATACTGGGTACCCTAGTTACCTCAAGTTAGAGGTAGGAGCTCAAAGTACACACACTCGGGTGGATCATCTTTGACGCGATGAGGCCGACGATCAAGCACGGTCCGTACACTCTTCGAGGAGCTCAAGAAGAGGAGGAGGAGAACAAGAACCGAAGGACTTGATACTAAGAGGTATAACACTTTTACATAGTAGTTAGAACCTCCAAGTTGTTTTGCTTGCTAGGGTTTATGGTCGATCCTGTGTTCAAGTCAGTGTTGCAAAGCCCATAAAAATCGTTTTTTGCGTATTCCGCCTCCCCGCGAACCCGCGAGGTGCTCAACATCGACTTACATTGGACAATCTTGCTCAGTTGTATAGTATATTATTTGAGTTGTCTTTGTCTTAATATGTGTATTTCTTTCTTTTGTTGCTTTGTATTGCTTACACATATTGATAAAGACTCGATACAGTAGTATACTATTATGGTTTGACTTTTTCTTAACATGTGCATATGTTATACTCGATATCACATATGGCGGATACATGTTGATAAAGCCCGTAGGATTTTGCTTGACTACCAACGTTCTGATGGTGATCATACTTGTGGGAGCTGGGTAGTCTATAAACACATCCTTAAAGGTCCCAAGTCGCAGGAGTATCGAGACTGGGCATCAATACTCCAGAGTAGACTTGTGTATACGTTTCTAGACCCCGACGAGGGGCGGTGGTTGATCCCACAGCAATTGGTGTGATCACCTAAAATTGTATACAGCTGCTCACTGGGTGTGAGTACACTGGAGGGACTCACCGAGAACCTCTAAATGGTATTATACCTATCGTCAGATAGCAGTTCTCAGGTGACATGAGTACAGGTTAGTTTTTGGACCTGATATCATCATTGTCTCGTGTGAGTTCCCACTATGCTTTGATCACTACCCTACCACGGCTCTACTGAGTCATGCAAACGGGTTTTGGTTGAGTACAGTCCTGAGCCACATGGAGACAGTGAGTGGTTGTTAGATATTCGTCTCTCCCGGTATTGGGAGTCGATATCGCACTGTGTCCGGTTGGCCAGAACCATCAAACCTTGGCCAAGGCAGTTGAGATTTACTGATGGTTGATCAGCAGTTTCTCGGATTGGTCTTGAGTCAAATCGACACGACTTATCGGGTCAGTATGGGTCTAACGTTTACCATCCCTTAGACCCGGTATGCGATACTCTTAAACGAAGAGACCGAACTGTACGGAGATTGTCACGGATAGGCTCGGTAGGGGTCCGGATGAGCTTGCTCGTCAGCCTTCCTTTTCGACAGGTACCTGGGTAGCCATTACGTACAGCTAGTGCTGTTGACATGCTTATGGTTAAACCCACTACTAGCGTACTGTCGAGTCTTTAGAGTTCCACACTGAAGGTTTCTCTGGTTCAGGCGAAATGATATGGTGGCTGTATGTTTATACGTGCAGGATTTCGATCGAATGGTAATGCTAGCCAGCTTAGGATTAAGCCGGATTATTAAATCAGGTATTGATTTAATAATTTACATATACACATTTCGATATGTATATTCTAGTATCATCCATATTTTCGATCGAGCAGGGTTCCGATCGAATGATAATACTAGCCGACTTAGGATTAAGCCAGATTATTAAATCAGGTATTGATTTAATAATTTACATATACATATTTCGATATGTATATTCTAGTATTATCCAGGTTTTCGATCAGACGGTTGATAATACCAGCGGGCTTAGGATTAAGTCAGTTTGTTATATCAGATATTGATTTAATGCTAGTATTATATTAGTAGTATTATTCTATCTCTTGGGTATTCGTATTTTGGTACGAATACGGGTATGTATATACGGTAGAAAGTAGTTTGTATTTATACAAAATACCTTCTAGAAGATGACACATCATCTTGCATTTTTCTATTTTGTTGAAAATAGAAAATGATGTGGAAAGGATGAGATGACATGAAGTATAGATGAAGCATGGCTTTGTATTTATTGCAAATACTATTAGAGTATGGTTGTGATTTTAAAAGAAAAGGAAATACTTCATTCTTGACTTAGAAATTCTTCACTCATCATTCTTCATGTGATGATTTCTTCACTTGCTCTCCTCTCTTCATCTTCTTGAGTTTATTCTCTTGCAAATCCTTATCATTCTCGTATGTTGATAACCAAAGAATTTGAGATAGAAAAATACTACTAAACAATCACTATATCTTCTTAGTAACCTAGATTAGCAAACTAGGTTACTAAGTTACTTCATTAGTGAAGCTAAGCTTGGATTATAAACTCTCAGGTGGACCATCTAGGATCAAGAAGTCCATGAAGCAAGCTTGATCTAGTAGACCTCGAGGAGCTTAAGCAGAGGAGTGAAGACCCGAAGGACACGTGTCTATCGGTATAACCTTCTCTCATAGTAAATAGATCTCTTGTAGCTTCCTAGTTAAGGTTATGATTTGATCACTTGGGTTAAGTTGGTTGTGCTTGCTTAAAAATTTAATTTTTGTGCATTCTGCCTCTCTACTTTGATGTAGAGTGAGCACAACTCACCAACATGGTATCAGAACCACTCCATAAAGCTTAACTAGACTAGTTTGCACTAATTTAGAATTTCGATCGACGGAATTTTCAGAATCGCGTTTCCATATCTTTGCTTGTTGTTCGAATTTTAAAGTTGTTCAAAAAAATATTTCTGGTTGCATTAAAATTATGTGCATGCAAAATTAGAGCCAAGAAAAAATTTGGGCACCTAAACCCAAAATTCGATCGTGGAACAGAAGCTAAATGCATCATTTGGCCGCTGAACCGTGGTCCAATTTTGGCTACAGTGCCCCAAATTTTTTCTGGGGCTCTAATACATGGAAATATGATTTTGTTAATATTTGGTTTTGGTCCAGATGTGTTTGTGTGCTGGATTGTACTTGGGGCCAATGCGGAAAGTTTTAATCGATCGAAATTTTAAATTTGTATCTTTCTGAGCATTTGTTTCTATGATCGTGATTATCATAGCGCGGTATAATCCGACTGGTTTCTATATGTACAATCAGACGGGTTTACAAACATGATATTCGCATTGATGTTCTGTGTTGCACTGATGTTATGGATGGATTATCATGGTAGATAGCCTATAGTGCAATGGTAGATGTACAGTGTTGATTTATTTGTATATTCATTATCGCGGGGCGAGCGTCCGACATGTGGACTGCCGTTACTGCCAGTTTGTATATTCTTTTATTAGGACACGGCCGGGTTGAAGTCGATATCACCGTTTGTATATATATTTTTCTTTTCTGTACTAGGGTTACCCCGCGGAGGAGTGATCGAATAGCCGGGTTGTAGAGGGAAACGGGCTCGCATCTCATGGCGTTGAGATGGAGGGGGCCTTACTCTAGAATTGAAGGGCTATTCGCCGTACTCGTAGGGGGTATAGGATGAGCCATGGAGGGGTGCTCAAGTTATCAGATCCCATAAAGTGCTGGGTGGCCCATTCACTTTGCTGATTAGGGTTGCCTCACTTTCGGGATTGGCGGATAACTTTCCGCACTCGTAAGGGTCTAGGTTCTTTATTGCACAGGCTATCCACACGACTGGGGAACGTCGAGTTTCATTTGCGGCTCAAATAAAACCAAGGGCTCCTAGATTATCCATTATTCCATGTTGCTTATTAATGTTCTGTAATGTTGCTTATATCATGCCTGGGACGAGTGGTTACACACACACACACATACTAGTAGATGTTGTATATGTTTTGCATCCGCGCTAGTCCAGACCCCGCTCTGCCGGTAGTTAAGTAACCTAACGGTGCATGATGGTCCCCGTGGAGAATGTGGATGGCATATACGTATATTTTATTTTCATTCTTTTCTGGTGTGATATGAATTGATTGATGGGACCGCGTTGATTTTCATTAATGCAAGAAAAAAGAAACCTAAAAGATATTGTTGGAACAAATTTCGAAAAACTATAGTCATACTCTTTTGCTTTGCATAGTGGTATTCGTTTAGGAATATCCAGCACCTCATTCGAATAGGCAAAAGCCCAGATCCCTTTACGGGGAGTGACCTCTTAAGCAGAAGTTTATGTTACTATAGATTACTCGGTTTTCATCAAAACCACTAGTTTTCAAAAACGGAGCCTAAACCACTTCTTTTCAAAACTACTCAGTTCCTTCAACGATATCAAGTTATTTACATTAAAGGTTTTTCGCTAAAAAACAGTCGTAGCCCTCCGTCATTTCTTACAAGTGTTACTTAGTATTCGTGCTGCGTGTTTTGACATAGTCAACTTGTAGTGTTCGGTAGCTGAGTGATGCTTGTTTGTTGCAAGTGTTGCGATTATCTAGGACAACCGAATAACCATTTTGACCTAATCAAGGGTATATGCGGGTGGGTTTAAATTAGGATAATGACGGGTTGAACTTGACTAGCGGTGTAACACTTTGAAATTTCGTTAGAATGTATTCGTGTTATTTAGCAGTTGTGCGTGTTATTTTATATGTGTGTATAGGATTATTAGTTATATTTAGTCGTGTTATCCTAATTGGAATTTTCCTTGATGTAGTTTACACTTGCACACTTAGCCATTTTGGGACATAGGTTAAAGTTATCCATTTCATTCTTGTATGGTTCATAGTTAATTCCCCATCCTTTTATCAAACTAAACCCTTTTTTTAAAAAAGAAAAATTCAACCATCCAAATAAAAAATGAAGCATGGTGTTAGGTGAGAAATTTGACTTTCTTTGACCCTTTTCTTTCTCTCTTCTCTCTCTTTCTCTCATTTTCTGCACCTCCTGCAGAATAACAGCAACAACAACACCTCTTTCTTCCTCTTTTCTTCTCTTTTCAATTCCCTTTTGGATCTACACAAAACCCTACACCAAAAACCCATTTTTACTCACAAAAACCTTGGTTAAATGGCTATTTGAGGGATCTTGGTGTCAAAGCAGTGGCTTGAGGGAGAAGGCTGGAAAAATAAAGTTCTATAGGGTTTTTGGGAAGGTATTTATCTCACGCTTAACACTCTTTTTCATAACTTGTAGAAATTCAAATATCACTTTTTATGCATGTTTTGTGCTATAGGAGGGGTTTTAGTGAGGTTATGTTAAAAATTAACTTTTTAAGGTTTGATTAGCTTGGTAATATGATATTAGTGTGGTTCTAGGCTTGGGTTTATTTCAGATTTCAGAAAAATACCATAAAGTTTCATTTTAGTGCAAAAGTGGGGTTTTTAACTAGAAATAGGGTTCTGTTGGATCTGCTGCTACCCGGGTTATTTCAGAATGAAATTGGATTTACTGTAGCATGTATAGGGAGTATGGAGTGCACACACCAAGCCTGGGAGCCCAATTCCCAAGTCAGGCCGCCGGAATATTCATTCTGGCCGCAAATTGCGGCCAGATGGGTGAGTTGGGGGTTGGGGTCTGGGCCACTGGAGTCTGCTGCTATGTGGAGTATTTTGGTATATCTATTTTTATAAGATCAGTTTTGTATCAAAATCTGGAGTAGAATACCCTATTTCCCATATTTTTAATCTTTCGCGACACGCGTGATACGTGTGTGTGTGTTTGGGGTTTCTGCATATCGCGACGCGTCGGAGTGGCTTCAGGCGCGTAATCACACGTTTTAGCGTATCACGCATACGCGCGCTTGGTTTGCTACACGGGTTTCTAGTTGACTTTAAATGTTGTGTTTGTACGGTTTTGAGCTTATGTGTGATATATTATGAAATTCTAGGATTCGCAGGCGAGTGCGACAGGCACCGTGAAGGAGGGGAACAAGTCGTCGGCTATACCTAGCGAGAGACTACGGTGAGTAGATTTAACATCTACGGGGATATCGCCCGCATGGCGTTCTACGTCAAGGCTGATAGGATCTTATAGCTACATTTCCATACATTGACTATTCATGGCTACTAATTAGTGCATACCACATTCCCTGATATATGTATATAAACTAGAATTGATAGAACATCGCTCCCTTACTAACGGTTCATGTTGCATGAGCACTATCCTTCATGTTACACACACACCGTTAGAAATTGCCATGATATTCATACTTGATGCATACATCACATCGGATCATTATATTGTAGCTCATCTTTATGTGACTTGACATGATATTCATACTTGATGCATATATCACATCGGATCATTATGTTGTAACTCATCTTTATGTGACTTGACATGATATTCATACTTGATGCATATATCACATCGGATCATTATGTTGTAGCTCATCTTTATGTGACTTGACATGATATTCATACTTGATGCATATATCACATCGGATCATTATGTTGTAGCTCATCTTTATGTGACTTGACATGATATTCATACTTGATGCATATATCACATCGGATCATTATGTTGTAGCTCATCTTTATGTGACTTGACATGATATTCATACTTGATGCATATATCACATCGGATCATTATGTTGTAGCTCATTTTTATGTGACTTGACATGATATTCATGCTTGATGCACATATCACATCACATTGACTTGCATATTGGTTTGGATTACATGTGATTTCTGGATTTGGGAACCGTGGCTATTTCAAATATGTAATCATTTAAAAACCCGGTTCCCTTGATATGATATTTCGGTACGTCCACCCAATGTTTTCACGGTGCTAGAGGGATATATATTAAGAGAGGGCTGATCCGGACTGACGGATGCCCAATATATTGAGAGAGGGCTGACCCGGACTGACGGATGCCCGATATGTTGAGAAAGGGCTGACCCGGACTGACGGATGCCCGATATATTGAGAGAGGGCTGTCCCGGAATGACGGATGCCCGATATGTTGAGAGAGGGCTGACCCGGACTGACGGATGCCCGATATATTGAGAGAGGGCTGACCCGGACTGACGGATGCCCGATATGTATGAGAGAGAGGGCTGACCCGGACTGACAGATGCCCGATATAGGAGGATTTGCGTGTCGATGCTAGACACGAGTATTTATGATATTTGGGTGCCGATGTTGGGCACTCGTGATTTTCAGGGATGTACAGGATTTGAGGGCCGATGGGAGTGCCGGCGTCTGGGTTGTTGGGATTTGCGATGCATATATATATTCCACATTGACATTTCGTGTAGATGTTATATTCCTCTGCTCAGCATTCATTATTGCATCTCATCCTGTAGTCATATTACTTGATAGAGCACTTGCATGATTTTTGCACATACTGCTTATCACACATTGATATCATCTGTTGGCATATGATAGAGTAGCGCAGTACGTGCATGCTCGCGATTACCTTTATATGTTATCTCTATTCACGAGTTGGCAACTCACCCCCGTTGTGCCATAGTGTTTGCAGGTTGCCCTTCGGAGTAGCGGCAGGCTGCAGTTCGCATCTTTTGACACAGATACCCCCATAGTTGGTGTACTAGCTCCTTGCTGATAGGTGGGTTTTGTGCGGTATCTGTTTATCTTTCAGTTATGTATATTGTTGTATCTAGTATTCTCCATCTACCATGTATGTATTTGACTTAGAGACAGTGTGAGGACGATAATGTATATTATTGGTATTCTGGTGTCGAGCTCGTTGTGAGCCGACTTTACTTATGCAGTTATTCTATCTGTGATGTTCTCACTTGTTGCTCTTTATCTTCGCTACGGCGTCGTATATTGCTATCTGGGTGATTGTTTACTTGGATCTCTTAACATTTAATAAATGATTCCTTTTAAAATTTGAAACACTCTATACTTTATTGGTTTGATTTCTGGGTTTCCGGTTCACTTGGTCGCATTACGCCTGTAGACGTTACGTGGTTAAGTGTCGGTCACGGGCCAAACTTTGGGTCGTGACAAGCGGTTTATGATATGTTGACCTAATCAAGGTCATAAGCCGTTAGGGGCAAAAACCACATCAGGAGTTTCAAATATACAGGAAACTTGCTAGTGTTGCATACCTTCTAGAGTATGATAACTAGAGTAGATTCCATCTAGGTTATCACGCGATAATAGTTGGATCTCGATCCCAATGATGAGTAGGATTACTCTTGGAAGATATTTTTCACTTCACAATTAGCTAACCTATTAGGTGTCTAGAAAAGTGTTAACGAGGTTGCGCCTTTACGGAAACGAGGTTTATTTTAATTTTGTCCGTGCGAGAGCACGGGGAACCTCCCTCGGAGTACCAACCCTCACCTTGATGAACGGTTAGCAAACTTATAAGGTGCGAATGATCCCGACTAGTTTTTCTTTTAAAGGTTTGAAGGAAAATTCGAGGAAACAGTGGGAGCCATCCAGATTAGATAAACTAATAACCAATCTAATCTTGCAAGAGCGCACGCTGAGTGTTTCTTTTCTCTCTTTCCAGGTAGCAACCATGCCACGCCCTAATCAAGATAATAAAATATTTGGCTTGACCGAACCAGCTTGTTACACAGGGCTGGGGAACGTCGGTTCGGCTCTAACTTATGACAACTGTCACCAGTATGAGCAAGGGAAAGAGGACTGTGAGGAATTCCAGATAACCCTATTGAAGTAGAATCATTCTAATGCATCTTCTTCGGGTGTATTTGTTATTGAAAATTGTTTTTCGGTCAACCCTACCTCCTGGCTACTAGATACCGAGTCAGGATCTTATATCTGTAATTTATTATAAGGACTGAGAAAAAGTAGAATGGTTGGACCGGGTGATATGTCCCTCAAAGTAGGGAACGAAGCACAAGTTGATGCTGCCGCCGTCAGTGAATACCACCTAGTATTGCCAAGAGGAAATACTATGATTTTGAACAATTGTTACTATGTACCTTCCATGCTCTGCAACATCATATCAGTTTCTTTACTTGATAAAGATGGAAACAATTTTGTTCTAGATAGAAATATTATGAACATTTACCTTAATCAGGTATTGGTTGCAGAAGGTACACTTTGTAATGGTATCTACGTTCTCAATCAAAACACGGTTTTCAATGTACAAAACACATGCAAGAGTAAGAGTTCGGATACGAACCAAACCTACTTGTGGCATTGTAGACTTGGTCATATCGGTGAAAAAGACTAAGTTTCATAAGGATGGATATCTAAATTCGTTCGAATTTTCATCCTATGAAACTTGTTAGTCTTGTCTCAAAAGAAAGATGACCAAAACTCCATTCACCGGACACGGAAAAAGAGCTATAGAGCTCTTGGGACCCATACACAGTGATGTATGTGATCCGATGTCTATACATGCAAGGGGTGGGTTCTCGTACTTCATTACATTCACTGACGATCTCTCTAGGTTTGGACATATGTATCTTTTGAAACACAAATCTGAAACTTTTGAGAAATTCAAAGAATATAAAAGCGAAGTAGAGAACCAGACAGGAAAAATTATCAAGATCCTTCGATCTGATCGAGGAAGAGAGTACTTGAGTACGGAATTCCGGGACGTTCTAAAAGAGAATGGTATTCTCTCTCGGCTTACTCCTCCGTATACACTACAGCACAACGGTGTATCGGAGCGGAGGAACCGTACCCTATTGGATATAGTGCGCTCTATGATGAGTAATGCCGAGTTACCTCTTTCATTCTGGGATATGCGCTTGAGACAACAGCATATCTATTCAATGATGTTCCATCCAAATCCATACCTAAGACACCATTCGAAATATGGAATGGTAAAAGGCCATATCTTAAAAGATTTAAAATATGGGGTTGTCCAGCTTACGTTAAAAAGCATAATCCGGATAAACTAGAGACATGGTCAGTTTTATGTAAGTTTGTGGGATATCAAAAGAACGGTTATGGATATCTGTTCTACCACACCAAGGAACAGAAGGTGTTTGTTGCTCAGCATGCCAAATTTTTAGAATGACAGTTTCTTGCAAAAGAAATTAATGGGAGTACGGTAGAACTGGAAGAAATTCTAAAACCACAAACTGAAACTGAAGATTTAGTGGAACCTCGGGATTCAATAATCCCGGGCGAACCTCGGCTACTCCGCAGATCTAGTAGGTTTTCTCGTCCGCCTGAGAGATACTACGGTTTTCTCATAGATTGGGTCAAGATGATTGCATCTTGGAAGAAGATGATCCTACTAGTTTCAAGCAGGCCATTAACAATAGGTACTCTGTAAAATGGCTTGCTGCTATGCAATCCGAAATAGAGTCCATGTACACCAACAAAGTTTGGACTTTGGATGTTGCTCCTCCTGGGGTAAAACCTGTTGGATACAAGTGGATCTTCAAAAAGAAGATTGGTGCAGATAGACGGGTGAAAACCTATAAGGCTAGACTTGTTGCAAAAGGTTTTCGTCTAAGATAAGGAGTGGACTATGACGAAACCTTTTCTCCAGTAGGTATGCTAAAATCCATTCGGATTCTACTTGTCATAGCTGCCTACCATGACTATGATATCTGGCAGATGGATGTTAAAACAGATTTTCTAAATGGAAGTTTAGAAGAGTGCGCATATAGATCGGCCGGAGGGATTCATAGACAGTGGGAGCAGCGGAAAGGTGTGCAAGTTGCTTAAATCCATTTATGGATTAAAGCAAGCGTCACGGAGCTAGAACATCTGTTTTGATGAGACAGTCAAGGAATTTGACTTCATCAAAAATGAGGATGAGCCTTGTATCTACAAGAAGATTGTAGGGAGAATTGTTGTGTTCCTAGTCTTGTATGTGGACTACATTCTCTTGATAGGAAATGGCATTCCTATACTTCAATCGGTCAAGTTGTTCTAGTCACAAAAGTTCTCCATGAATGACATGGGTGATGCCTCCTATATTCTGGAGATTAAGATCTACATAGATAGATCTAAGAGATTGCTAGGACTTTCACAGTTCAAGTACATAGAGACCATACTAAAGAGATTCGGTATAGAAGATTCCAAGCGTGGTAACATACCCACATTGCACGGAATCACTCTCTCCAAAGAGATGTCTCTCAAGACCGATGAGGAGAGGGTTCACATGAGCACTATACCTTACGCTTCGGCGGTAGGATCTATGATATGTGATGATGTGTACTAGACCAGATGTAGCATACGCGCTTAGCGTGGTGAGCCGGTATCAGTCGAACCCAGGTGAGAATCATTGGACAGCTGTGAAGAACATTCTCAAGTACCTAAGAAGGACTAAGGAGATGTTCTTAATATATGGTAATAGAGACCTTCAGGTCGAGTCCTTTACCGACTTAAGCTTCTAAAGTAATAAGGATGACAGCAAGTCTGTCTCGGGTTTTGTGTTTACCCTGAACGGAGAGGCGGTGTGTTGGAAGAGCTCCAAACAAGACACCGTCGCAAACTCAGCGATAGAGGCTGAATACATTGCTGCCAACGATGCTGCAAAAGAAGCGGTCTGGATAAAGAAGTTCATTACTGAACTTGAGGTGGTTCTGTTCATTGTTAATCCAATACCTTTGTATTGTGATATTAATGAGGCTATAGCTTTAGCGAAGGAACCACGGTCCCTTCAGAAGTCAAGACACATCTTGAGGCGGTATCACCTAATCAGGGAGATCATAGATCGATGGGAGATCGAGGTTCGGAGAATAGATACGAAAGACAACACGGCGGATCCATTTACCAAGGCCCTCCCTCAAGCGCAATTCAAGCGACTTTTTGAGATGTTGGGTATGCGATATGCCAAAAACTGGCCCTAGAGCAGACGTTGGGTACTCGGTATGCCAATTACAGGCCTTCGTACAAGTAGGAGATTGTTGGATATGTATGCCCTAGAGGCCTGTATTGTATACGATACTAGGGATATGCATATACAGGACAATCTTGCTCAGTTGTATATAGTATATTATTTGAGTTTTCTTTGTCTTAATATGTGTATTTCTTTCTTTTGTTGCTTTGTATTGCTTACACATATTGATAAAGACTCGATACGGTAGTATACTATTATGGTTTGACTTTGTCTTAACATGTGCATATGTTATACTCGATATCACATATGGCTGATACATGTTGATAAAGCCCATGGGATTTTGCTTGACTACGAGCGTTCTGATGGCGGTTATACTTGTGAGAGCTGGGTAGTCCATAAGCACATCCTTAAAGGTCCCAAGTCGCAGGAGTATCGAGTCCCGGCATCGATACTCCAGAGTAGACTTGTGTATACATTTCTAGAAAATGGCATTTCTTTCTTTTGTAGCAAAACTCGCCAAGAGTTGGTCGGTTTGGATTACCCATCATAAGAGAGTGAGAAAAAAAAGAGTGAAATGGTAATTTTTTTAAAGCTTTTTTTTTTGGATTTTTGAAATTGTTTTGCTTGTAAAGAGGGACTCGACTCAACCAATCACAAATGTGCACAAACAATCCCTAGAGTTAGAGTCACCCAGGTCAAATCACTAGACCGCTCCTAGACTTCTAAAGGACAAGACGTAGGATAAATCATCGATCACCTCCTTATAAATCTTACAGCCAGATAAGTGCCAGATAAGTGGGAGGTATCCGCTATACGAATCACCGAAATAGCGGACCTAATTAAGTAAACCGCTTTCCTTAATCGAACTTGCCTTAGACACCACAAGAAAAATGCGGATAAGCAATAGATTACCCACGACCCTCCCTTGTCCTAATTGAGCGCGATTCTCCTTAGAGACTTGGTCTAGATATTTTTATTAATATATGGTGATGCGTATGCTTGTTTGTGATTTGTAGGGCCTAGGAAGGGTGATGACATCCCCACCTAATCTGAATTTAGGTTTCTTGCCCCTTAATGTCCATTACAAATATGCAAAACATTCCAAAATTTAAAACACACAAAAAGATATTTTTTAGCGGCGCTGTTTGCAAACAATCCTGCAAGTAAAAATAGTTTATTGGAGCTTCAGAGGAGAGAAGAAGAAAAGGAAATGATACCAGAAAGATTTGGGGACCTAACTCCACTACTTGGCCGCGTTTCCGCCGCCAAATACCCCTAACGGCCGCGGTTCCACCGCCTATTGGTGCGATCTCATTGTCAAACTTTGGCACTGCACTCTAATGCTCCCCTACTCCTATTTGACAATCTCTGAATCTCTGTTGGTTCGCTCCAAGTGCTCCAGATTTCTTACAAAATTCGCACAAGAATCGTTAAAAAACACAATATGTGGTTTTTATTTCTATTTGTATTTTTATTTTTTTCTGGTTTTTTATAGAAAACAACCTGAATAAGAAGAAAAATAATACTACCGTTTCTCTGGCAACGGCACCATTTGATTGATATGAAAAACTTTGTCTTTGTGTGTCCTAAATATCGCAATCAATAACGGTGTCGTAATAGCTAGTCGATAGTGAGTACGGGTCGTCCACAGGGAAATAGTGAACTACCTTTCTTATTTCAGACGAGTTAATAAAGAAAGGTGGGATTTTTATCGTTTTATACTAAAGAGATTTGAAAATTTTATAAGAGAAGGGCTTATAGGGTTTTTCGGATTTAGTAGTTAAAGGATGGAGTTTTAAAAATAATTCTTTTTATCTTTTAATTATTTAATACGAGAGAAATATCGATGAATGTGGATTAGGATAGTTGGAGGGATTAGGGTTTTCCTCTATTGACCCTTATCCTTCCATTGACCCCTATTTATCTCAAGCCCTCAACAAAGCAAATATTAACGAATCTCAAATCATGGTCGTAACTATCATGAATTGATAGCACGCCCGAATAAGAGGGTTAAGACTCCATTTGCTAAAGTTTATAAAAATTAAAACTTAGAAATAAGTTAAGGGATTTTTTCATCCATTATACTACCCTATCCTACAAAGCCTAACAAGCGAGAATTTACTCGCTCATTAGGGAAAACGAAGTAAAAGAAAAGTGGAAGAATACGGAACCCATAAGTTAAAGAAAAGTGCGGAAAGTAAATGCAGAAAATAAATGCGGAAAGTAATAAGACAAAATTAAAAAAAAAGAAACTACATTTTATTGAAACTTTTGCATTACAGAATTTGATTGCTAAAAAAACTAAAAGAGCTAAAAAAACCCTAAATTGCTCGATAGATCTAGATTGCTCAATCGGTAGATCGGTAGAAGATTTGATTATGATAACCCTAGATTGCTCTCAGTCCTTTAAATAGGCTCTGGAACTTGAAACTGTAGACTTCATCTTAAAGTATGTGAAAAGACGATCAAGCCCCTGAATTTTCACATCCAATGGCCACGAAATGACCGCGGTTCCGCCGCCTCTTAGTTGAGTTTGGTCTCCGGATTTTTCGTGCCTTCTTCTCTCGATATTAAGAGATCTTTCTGATGAATGTATTTTGAAAATATATTTCTCTCTCTGCCGTTGCAAGATTCTTCAATTTGCTTCTAAAATTCGGCAGATTTGGTTTGCTAACTCGATTTAATGTGGATCTCCTAATCATATTTGTAGCCCTAAACTAATTAATTTTAATACCTGCATAATATCTTAAATCAAATCATTAGTAGCATTTATTTTATTTGAGATAATATTCCAACCACTTCTATTTAAATTACGGATATGATATTTTAATAATAATGGCTAAGAATATTTGATATGACATGATATGCATATTATAATAATTAAGAATCTCATGGATATTTTATTTAAATATGATATGCATATATTCACCTAATTATATTAATTATAAATTAAGAAATATATGATAAAATCATTTTACAAATAAACCCACATATGTTCTTAAATTATAAATAAAATCTTTTAGTAATTAATAATAATAGGGAAAATGACCGTAAAATATGCAATAATTATGACAGATCAGGTCCCAGTCAAGTTCAACCCGTCATTTCATGATTAATTAGACCCACCCGTATAAGCCCTTGACGAATGATCAACAAAGTCGTACGACTGTCCTACCTAATCGCATCACATGCAAACAGGAAGACATCACTTAGCTACCGTACACTACGTCTTGACAAATGATCAACAAACGTAGCACGAATACTAAGTACTCTACTTTCTGAAATGACAAAGGGATACGACTGGTTTTAAAGAAAACCATTAACGTAATGAACTTGATCTCATTGATGGAACCAAGTGATTTTGAAAAATTTATAGTCGCGTAGACTTTTGCTTAAAAGTGAACTCCCTGTGAAGGGATCTAGACTCTTTACTCATCGAATAAGGTGCAGGATATTCCTAATTGAATATCACGACGCAAAGCAAAAAAATACGGCTACAAAAACAATTTTAATGACACAAACTTTTACCCAAGAGCGAACTCCCGGTGACGGGATCAAGGCTCTTCCCTCATCGAATGAGGTGCAGGACGTTCCTAACCGAATGCCACGATACAAAGCAAAAGAATCGACTAAAATTTCCTTTTTAGAAAAAGTTTGGTTCCAACAACGTATATGTTTGTTTTATTTTGTATTAATACAATTAATATAATCCCATCATTTAGATAATCACATTATCTAGATTTTTTCTCCTCACACAATCATTACAGAAAAAGTATGAAAAAATAGAATGCACATATACGCCATCCGCATTCACCACGGGGCCCAGGGTCTTCACCGTAAGGTTACTTAACTTATAGCAAGGCGGGGACAGGGTTAGTGCGGATGCAAAATATATATAACATTTATTTATACATACTATATCTTACATATATAAATATATCATCACATGTAAATAATCACGTTACAGCATGTGGGAAAACAACATCACAGAGTTGGAATAGTCGGATCACCTACGAATCCCGCGTTTTGTTTGAGCCACAAACAATACACGAAATTCCCCGGTCGCGTGAATAGCCCGTGCATAGCCAAAAGAAGACCCCTACGAGTGCAGCAAGTCATCAGCCAATCCCAAAAACAAGGCAACCCGGCATCATCACTATGATGGGGCCACGTAGCACTTTCTCGAATCTGATGACTTGAGCAACCCACCGCGGGTCTATCCTAACACCCTACAAGCGCGGCAAGCAGCCTACCAGTCCTAGAATCGAGTAACCCGGTCTTAACTCCTTGAGATGGCCACCCGCTACAATCTAGAACTCGGCTGCCCGTGCGCTTCACTATGGAGTAATCCTAATATCTGTATTAATACAATGGTAACATCGATCGCAAACTGATTGAGTCCCAACAAATAATAATACAATAAGCAAAAATGATGGTCACATGTCGACCGCTCGTCCCGAATAAAAGAATATACATTTGGCTGTAACATGAATGGAAATGAAACACATCATTACAATACACAAAAACTCACGATGCTATCCAATCCAGACCAAATAAACTTAAACATAGAACATATCAGACTCGCATATACATATCAACCAGTATGTATCATCGTATTAAAGTTAAACACTTTAATCTCATCAATACGGAAACCTATGATATAACAGTTTCGATCAATAACTTTCCAGAATTAAACGAGATCAAATCTCAAATCTGGGAAAACAAAAAATACCAAAAATCCTATTTCCAAAAGTTCAAGCCCCCACTAAATCTGGGGGCAAACAACTGCTACTTGGCCGCAACTAGCCGCCAAAGAAGCACCAAATACCCCCAAATTTCAACTAGATTATATTTACATCTAAAACACCATTCTGTAGTTCTTTAAAAAAAATTAAACGAATTTTGAAATTCGAACGGCGAAGGCATTTGAACTTGGAAATCGGAAACGGAAAATTGTTGATTGAAACTAAAACACCGCCTAATGCTAGTCCTAGCGCTTGGTTGGCTCTGATACCACTTTAAGATCGGACGCGCTCGGCGCATATGCATAGCGAAAGCGAAACTGATCAGACAACAAAAAATTTCCGAGAGCGCGATCGACCGTATTCCAAGAAATAGTCTAACGCTGGTCTAGCAAAACAAAAGGCATAGAAAAAGTACATAAGGTGCTACAACTTTTGTAGAGTGTCTGGATGATCCTAAAAGACCCCGTCTAGACTCCGTAAGCTCCTGGACGCGTCAGAATGCCGACCGTTTCGCCGTAAATGATCCGCGTTGAAAGCGGGCTATTCGAACTCCAACTCCGTCACCGGACGAAGAAACTTCCTCCATAGGCTTGCTATGCATAGAGGAAGGCGATGTGAATGTTGGGTACTCTCTCTTTTTCTCACTCACTCATCATGGCAACATTTTCCATTGATCAAAAGAGCAAGAGCTCTTCATAAGAGGAAGAAGAAGATGTATTTGAATGGCATGAAAAATGAATTGAATTAATTTTCTCCTTTTTTCAACCATGTCATAATCTTATGACACATAACACTTTCCCACTCTCTCTCTCTCTCATGTGTGTGTCACACACACAAGCGAGAAGGTGGGCCCTACCATTATGTTACACATAATAATATAATATAATATATATACATTAATTTATATATATATATATAAAGATATATATATATATATATATATTAAATAAGTATTTATATGAGTATCCCATACACATACACATCATGTATAATATACACGAAATGCCATCATTATTTTCTCAGTATCATTTACTGTAGAGAGTGCGTGCATCATATACACTATACTAGAAAACGCATAATAAATACGGTTATCAAGTCAATACTTGAATTGCTATTCCGGATTTTAACCGGCTAGCACAACAGCCGTCCGAGTAGACGCATATATGCAATATACGTATTTAATCAAACCCATGCACGTATCCCTATACGCATGTCACATCGCATTTTGCCTGAGCATGCACTTTCGTTGCGAGACTCTAAAACCTGTCAATACACTGGCAGTAGATTATACAGGATCACATCCGATTGAATCTGAAACACTTTCATATTTAACCCCCTTTTGGGTTAACCCACAAGCTCGTCGGTGGCACTAGCTGTACGTAACGGCTATCCAGGTATAAGCAAGATAAAGGCATGTCAACGAGCAAACTCATCTGGACTCGACAAAGTCTATAAGTGACGGTCACCGTACAGTCCGGTCTCTTCATCAAATAGTATCGCATACCGGGTCTGGGGGTAGAATCTGTCAGACCCCCAATAACCCAATAAATCGTGCCGGCAAAGGACTCATAACCAAAGAGCTACAGCTGGTAATAATTACCAGTTTATCTCTACTGCCGTGACCACGGACTTCTGATTATAGTCGTGTCCTGCACAGCGTGATATCGACGTCCAATACTGGGAATGACGAATTCGTTCGACCGCTCGACCGCCTCCATGTGCTTCGGAACTGTATCCAACTAACACCTGTTTGCACGCCTCAGTAGAGCCGTGGTAGGGTAGTAATCTAAGTACAGTGGGAACACACACAAGGCACTATGGCGATCTCTGGTCTAGAGACTACTCTATACTCATGTCACCAGAGAACTGCTATCTGACATTGGTATAGTACCAACTAGGAGTTCTCGGCGAGTCCGTCCAGTGTAACTCATCCAATGAGCACCTGTATACAATCATTGGTGTCAAATACCTATGGCTATGGGATCAGCCATCGCCCGGTACAGAGTCATGAAATGTATACACTAGTCTAATTTGGAGTACCGATGCCCAGTCTCGATACTCCTACGACTAAGGATATTTAAGGATGTGTTTATAAACTACCAAGCCCCACTAGTATGATCTCTATCATAATCCTGGTAGTCAAACAAAGATCCTATGGACTTTATCTCATGTATTAGCGATACGTGATAACTAGTAACACGTATACACATGACAGATATGTTAGTTGTATGTATGCCCTAGAGGCCAGTATTATACAGATGATGTATATTATATTGGATGCTTGGACATATATAGAGATGACTTTCTTGCTCGATATGATAGTATGCTATCTGGTTACTCTTTATCTTAACATGTACACTTGTCTCTTTAAACTGTCTTATAGTTACATGTTGATAAAGCCCTTAGGATGTGTACTTGACTACCTGGACTATGATGCAGATCATACTAGTGGGGACATGGTAGTCCATAAGTACATCCTTCAAGGTCCCTAGTCGTGGGTGTATCGAGACAGGGCATCGATATACCAGTGTAGACTAGCGTATACGCTTCTCGACCCATGTGATGGGCGATGGATGATCCCATATCCATTGGTGTTTGACATCAGAGATGGTATACGGGTGCTCAGTGGAGACTGGGTACACTGGACGGACTCGCCGAGAACTCCCAGATGGTATTATACCTCACGTCAGATGGCAGTTCTCAGGTGACACTTGTACAGGTTAGTCTGTAGACCCGAGATCGTCATAGAGTCTTGTGTGATTCCCACTGTGCTTTGATCTCCACCTTACCACGTCCATGAGGGCGTGCAAAACGGTGGTCTTTGGGTACAGTCCTGAGTCACATGGAGGCAATGAGCGATAGGAGGGGTTTCGTCTCTCCCGGTATTGGGAGTTGATGTTGCGCTGTGCTCGATTGGCCGTAACAGGGAAGTCCCTGGCCAGGGCTGATCAGAGATTTGCTGGTAAGTGTTACCAGTAGTTTCTCGACCCGTTATGAGCCTCACATCGGCACGACATATCGGTTATTGGGGTCTGACGTTTACCACCCCTAGACTTGATATGCGACGTATCAGACGAACAGACCGGACTGTACGGTAAGTGTTACTGGTTGGATTCACAGGAGTGTGAGCGGGCTAGCTCGTCGATCTTCTGATCGCTCAATACCCGGGTGGCCGTTACGTTTAGCAGACTGCTTGCGGCTTGTGGGTGCTTGATATGATCATCATCTGCTACCGGCGTATTGACGAGTCTTTAGAGTCCTACACATAGGTTTCCTGGCTCAAGCGAAACGAAATAGGAGCGCATATGAGATATGTGCGGGACCGAGAATAATGCGTGTATGTGATACCGTATTTGATTCTCGCGATTAATGTTTCGATTGGTTGTATGTGATATAACCTAATTATCGAATCGAAGATCGATTCGATAAGCCGATACATTGAATACTAGTCGGTCATGTGCGACATGACCGGATCATTGAATCAAGTGTTGATTTAATGATTTAATGTATAATTATATATTTGATATATTACTTTACATTAACTAGTATTGGTTCACTTTATATGGATTTTCTCACTTGATGTGCAAGAAGTATATGTGATATACTTTTGTGCACATATTTGTATCATGTTTGATGATACTTGCTCACATGGTTAAGTGTAAAGAATTAAACCATGGTTAAGTAGATAATTAGGGTTTTGATTTATTCTCTCATTTATTTATCCATTCTCTATTTATTTAAATGGATAAATGAAAACATAATGGTTTCTTTTTATCATGAAGCTTGTTGAAGCTTCATGAAGCTTTGACTAAAGAAACCATTTTGTCTTCTAGCTTAACCCTAACCCTTCTCATTTACCATGGTCTTTTCTCTACACTTAACCTTGGTTAAGATATGATAAGTATTGATTTATTTTTCTATTAAACACAAGACTTATCATATTCTAGCTTGATCTTCTCCTTCTTCTTCAAGAAAGAAAACTAGATGCCATCAATGGCATCGTGAGTTCCAAAGTGAGAAATCCAATTCTAAAGTGAACCCACCTCCTATTTCTTCACCCTCTACCTCTTGCCAAGTTGTTTTGGGTGTTTTCTTCACAAGTTTCACAACTTTGTGAAGTCGGAGCTTGAACTTGTGATGCCTCGACGTAGATCGTCTTTGACACGAAGCCGACGACCTAGCTCGCCCGTTTCTCCGATGAAGCCGACGATTGAGTTCGGGATTCATGATGGACAGCGAGAGGACACCCACGTGGAGCTAAGGAAGTGGAGAACCGGATCTACAAAGGTTGTAGTCTCTCTCCTTTAGTTAAAGTGTTAACTAGTTTAATGTATCGCCTAGAAATCTAGCCGACGATCCGTATTAGGGTTTCTCGGCACCCATAAAATTTTAAATTAGCATGATCGATGCCTTGTGAGACCTCTATAGTGTGCCTAGGAACCCTACAGTGGTATCAGAGACTAGCTAGAGCCTTAGGCGAAGTCTAGACGGAGTTTGAAGTCCGAACGAACCGAAACCCTAACTCACAAAATGCTCTCTGTACATTTTCTAAAATCTGGGATTTTTCCAAATTAAAAATATGCAGAAAAATCAGCAGGTTATTCTAAGAGTTACTGTGAAATTCGACAGCCCAAATCCACCAAGTTGCCGCGGTTCCGCGGCATGAGCCTGGCTCATGCGGCGGTTCCGCGGCCGTACGGCCTCATTAAACAAAGAATTCTGCACAGTAATTCTTATTTTCCAGTGCTGGTTTTCCTGGGAATTTTTAAAATTTATTCATGAGTTGCATTTTCTGGGGTTGTATCGGGAATCGTAGATTCGATCGGATTGTTAAACTTCGTCTATATGTTTTTCCGGATAATTTTTGATATGTTAAAAAGTTCGACCGGATATAAATACCCAACTTTTCCCCTGCCGGAAAATATCCAAGTGTTGGATTTTTGCATGGTTTAAGGACATTCTAAGTAGTGCAAGTAACGCGATGGTCCCTCTAGAAGACAACAAACCTTAACTCGATTATGTGACCGTCTTGAACTGCCCTTTGAACCTTCGGGTTTGGGGCAGTACGGCGTGCCACATGTGAGGCGTTGGCTTGACCCTTCTACGGCTGGACCGTTGGTACTGAGGCATGAAGCGAATGTCTTTGAACCTATTTCATGTGTTTGACGGTTTCGGGAAAACTTGGGTGTTCGAATGTTCGATCAGAAAGTTTAATATATTCTATTTATCCGGAATGGGATACAATAATTGGAATTCACAAACAATTATGAGATAACTGAATGAATGATATAAATCTAGCGGTTTAGTTTCATCTGATGTTGAAAAGAGTTTTCGATAATGAGACTAAAATGCGGGGTTTATAATTGTTAGGCATGTGATGTCTAAGGTATTCATTGGATTAGGCATGTGATGTCTAATAAGATTGCGGATTCCAACTGTTGTAGTTTTACACTTTCTTTTCTGTGACCGTAAGTGTAGTATGTTCATATCGCCGGTTTCGTTGCTATACGTCAACGACAATTGGGGTATGCATACTTACGTAATGATGACATGTGATGTTATGTGTTGCTGGATATGTTATATTGGATCGTCGTGTTTGAATAGCCGGGGTTTTTTATGTGAGATGAGTGTTTTTCATTTTCATTCATGTAAAAACTTGTATGTAATATTCTTTTATTTGGGGCACTTCCAAGTTGCGAAAGTTGTCACCTTTTGTATATTGTTTACTTTTCCGCATTAGGATAGACCCAAGGAGGGGAGCACAAGTAACCGGGTTCTGGGGTCCAGTGGGAGACCAACTCGAGGAGTCGAGTCCGGGTCTCCTAACCCTAGAATTGGCAGGGTTGCTTGCCGCTCTCGTAGGGGTCTAGGGGTGTGGGATTGGCTATTCGTCACGACCGTGGAATCCGTGTTTTATACTGGCTCGTATTGAAAACACGGACGTCCTAGTATATCCAATGTTTCATATGTTTCTTCTGCTGCGATATCTGTGATGCGATCATGTGATGTTCTGTGATAGATATAGTATATAGTATATATGATATATTATATAGACGTTACTTATGTTTTACACCCGCACTAGCCCTGCCCTGCTCTGTCGTTAGTTACCTAACCTAACGGTGCACGAGGGGACATCGAGACGAATGCGGATGGCATAAGTGTACGTCGTATTTATCTGTGATGTTTAGGTATTTAAATGATGGGACTTCATTTTAATGAAAGATAAGAAACCTAAGATGTTGTGGAATCGAATTTCAAAATAAAACAGGTAGCTACAGTTCTTGCTTTGCATAGCGGTATATATGATATACCCTGCACCTTATTCGATGAGGAAAGGACCGAGATCCCTTCACCGGGAGTGACTCCTTTAGCAATAACTGGCAGATGCTGCGCACTCGGTTTGCTTTTGATTGCTTTTGACTTTTGCTTTGCACAGTGATATATATGATATATCCCGCACCTCATTCGACGAGGAAAGGGCCGACGATCCCTTCACCGGGAGTGACCCCTTTAGCAAAACTAGAAAAGCCTCAAAATCACTCCATTTCAAAACTTCATTTGATTCTACAACGATATCAAATTCATTACGTAATAGTTTTTCAGAAAAAACCTGACGTAGCCCTCCGTCATTTCAGATAAATCCTACTTAGTATTCGTGCTACGTTTGTTGACCTCCGTCAAGGCGTAGTGTGCGGTAGCTAACTAGCATTTATCTGCTTATGCATATGATGCAGATTGGATTAGGGTAGTCGTACGACCTTGTTGACCTCCGTCAAGGGTCGTGCGGGTGGGTTTGATTCAATCAAGAAATGACGGGATGAACTTGACTTGCACCCTGTGGTTTGTTGACCTCCGTCAAGGTCATAGGATGCTTGGGGCAAAATATTATCGGGAATTTCAAGTGTTGAAATTTGCAATGAGATTGCATACCTTCTATGAGATAGTTGGATCCCGATACCCACTGCGAGTAAGAGTTACTCCTGGGAGAGTTTTACACATTGCAATTAGCTGATCAAGTAGGTGTCTAGAAAGGTGTCAACTGGGTTACGCCTCTGGGAAAACGAGGTTTACATTAATTAGGTTCGTGCGAAAGCATGGGGGACCTCCCTCAAAGTACCGACACTGGCCTGGCTGAAAGATTGGCGAACTTGTAGTGTGTAATTAATCCCGGCTAGTCTTTCCTTTTAGGGTTTGAAGGAAGATTTGATAAAAAGCAGTGGGAGCCATCCTGATTAGATAAGATAATAACCAATCTGATCTTGCACGAGCATACGCTAAAGTGTTTTCTTCTCTCTCTCTCCAGGTAGCGACCATTTCATGCCCTAATGAAGATAATAATATGGATGTATTGACCGAACCCGCATGTTATACTGTGCTGGGGAACGTTGGTTCTGGTTTTTCCTATAAGAGTTATAGGACTGAACAGGATATAGGGGAATGCCAGGATTCCCATGCCACCCGAATGAATAAAGTACATGTTGATGCATTTTCTTCGGGTGTGTTCGTTACAGAGAACTGTTTCTCTATTTGCTCCACGTCCTGGGTATTAGATACCGGGTCAGGATCCCATATATGTAATCAGTTACATGGGCTTAGGAAAGGTAGAGAACTTGGAGAAGGTGATAAAGACATTAGAGTTGGAAATGGTGCAATTGTTGCAGCTAAGACTGTCGGGGAATATCACCTTGTATTACCAACTGGTAATACATTGGTTCTGAACGAATGTTATTACATGCCGAACCTGATATGCAACATTATATCAGTTTCTTTATTGAGTAAAGAGGGATATAATTTTGTATTACAGGATAATGTTATGAACATTTTCCGTAACCAAAAGTTGGTTGGATCAGGCACGTTGTGCAATGGCATTTATGTTCTAAATCAATCAACAGTTCTGAGCATAACAAACACACACAAGAGGAAGAGTTCAGAACTGAACGAATCCTACTTGTGGCATTGTAGACTGGGTCACATCAATGTGACACGACTGGCTAAGTTGCATAAGGATGGATATTTAAATCCGTTTGAATTTTCATCTTATGACACTTGCCAGTCATGTCTCAAAGGCAAGATGACCAAAACTCCGTTTACGGGACACGGAGAAAGAGTTACCGAACTCTTGGGACTGATACATAGTGATGTATGCGGTCCCATGTCTACACATGCCAGGGATGGTTCTTCATATTTCATTACATTCACTGACGATCTCTCTAGATTCGGGTATGTGTTCTTGATGAAACACAAATCAGAAGCTTTTGAGAAATTTAGAGAATATAAACAAGAAGTTGAGAACCAAACCGGAAAAAGTATTAAAATCCTACGATCTGATCGAGGAGGTGAATACTTGAGCATTGAATTCCTGGACTTCCTAAAAGAGAATGGGATTCTCTCTCAGCTAACTCCTCCATATACACCACAGCACAACGGTGTATCAGAACGGAGGAACCGCACCCTATTGGATATGGTGCGCTCTATGATGAGTGTAGCTGAGTTACCTGTTTTCTTCTGGGGATATGCACTGGAAACAGCAGCATACCTACTGAATAGGGTTCCCACCAAATCTGTGCCTACCACACCATATGAGATATGGGAAGGGAAGAGACCATATCTTAATTTTATTAAGATACGGGATTGCCCGGCCTATGTCAAAAGACAAAAACCGGACAAACTCGAAGCAAGGTCTGTTTTGTGTAAATTTGTTGGATATCCCAAACATTCGCGAGGGTATATCTTCTACCACAGTGAGGAACAAAGAGTATTTGTTGCTCAACATGCCACCTTTTTAGAAAAGGAATTTCTTGCAAAAGAGATTAGTGGCTCTGAGGTAGAACTGGAAGAGGTTCCAGCTGAACAAAACACAACAGAAGATTTAGTGGAACCAGAGGATTCAGTAGCTCCCAATGAACCTCAGCCACTCCGCCGATCTAGTAGGGTTCCTCGCCAACCTGAGAGATACTACGGTTTTCTCATGGATGGTGGGAGCGAGGATTGCATCATGGAGGATGATGACCCAACTAGCTTCGAGCAGGCCATCACGAGTAGGGACTCAGTGAAATGGCTGGATGCTATGCGGTCCGAGATGGAATCCATGTACACCAACAAAGTATGGACTTTGGAAGTTGCTCCTGAAGGGGTAAAACCCATTGGGAGCAAGTGGATCTTCAAGAAGAAACTTGGTGTAGATGGGAAAGTGGAGACTTTCAAAGCTAGACTTGTAGCAAAGGGTTTTCGTCAAAGACCAGGTGTGGACTATGACGGAACCTTTTCTCCAGTGGCTATGCTTAAATCCATCCGGATCATGCTTGCTATTGCTGCCTTTCATGACTACGAAATCTGGCAAATGGATGTTAAGACCGCATTTCTAAATGGTGATTTAGAAGAGTGCGTGTACATGACTCAGCCAGAGGGCTTCGTAGACAGTGGGAGCAGCGGGAAGGTATGCAAGCTGCTTAAATCCATTTATGGATTAAAGCAAGCATCGCGGAGTTGGAACATCTGCTTTGACGTCGTTATCAAAGAGTTTGATTTCGTCAAAAATCCAGATGAACCTTGTATCTACAAGAAGGTGGCAGAGAGTAAGGTTGTCTTCCTCGTATTGTACGTGGACGACATACTCTTGATAGGAAATGATATTCCTATGCTGCAAGCGGTCAAGCTCTTCTTATCACAAAGATTCTCAATGAAAGATCTTGGTGATGCCTCTTGCATATTGGGAATTAGGATCTATAGAGATAGATCCAAACGGATTTTGGGATTGTCCCAATCCAGGTACATTGACACCATACTAAAGAGGTTTGGTATGGAAGAGTCCAAGCGTGGGAACTTGCCCACGATCTCTGGAGTCACTCTCTCCAAAGAGATGTCTCCAAGACTGATTTGGAGAGAGCTCGCATGCAAACGATACCCTATGCTTCGGCAGTAGGCTCTATCATGTATGCGATGCTATGTACCAGACCCGATGTAGCATACTCACTAAGTGTAGTGAGCAGGTATCAAGCTGATCCTGGAGAGAGTCACTGGACAGCTGTGAAGAGCATTCTCAAGTACTTACGAAGGACTAGAGATATGTTCTTGGTGTATGGTAACGGAGAGCTCCAAGTGGAGTCCTTTACCGATTCGAGCTTCCAGAGTGATAAGGACGACTCTAAGTCGCAGTCGGGCTTTGTCTTTACCCTTTACGGAGGGGCGGTTAGCTGGAAGAGTTCCAAGCAGGAAACCGTGGCAGACTCGACGATGGAGGCTGAATACATCGCTGCCAACGATGCTGCAAAAGAGGCTGTCTGAATCAAGAAGTTCATTACTGAACTTGGAGTGGTTCCATCCATTGAGCATCCAATACCTTTGTATTGCGATAACAATGGAGCGGTGGCTTTGGCCAAGGAACCCAGGTCCCATCAGCGATCCAGGCATATTCTGAGGCGGTATCACCTGATCCGGGAGATAGTTGATCGCCGGGAGATCGAGGTCAGGAGGGTTGACACGAAGAACTGTAAGTGCACGGCGGCGCCCCGGCCGTCAATCCGACGCCGGAATGCGGAAGCGGTGATAAACTTTAATTTTGCGGACTTAGCAAACCGGCACCCCCGCGCACTAAACATCCGGATCGAACCACTAACTAGTCCTAGCTATCTACAAGAAAGGGAATAGAGATATACCGACGATCCAAGTCCTCCGGTCTTCTCGTCATGATCCCGATCTCCTGCGGAAAAGCCCCGTCTCCTCCTCGTCGCCGGAAGTGCACCACATCGCCTACTTTGTTTACGGGCTCCCACCTCAATGCCGAGGCAACTCGGGCACGAAGCCGGCTACTCGACGTGCCCAAGGTTCGCTGTAGAATGTAGCGAGCAAGTCTCATTTGGGATTATGGAGTTGCCTTTTTGTGGAGGAAGAAGAACTTGGAGAGAGGTGGGAAAAATGTGGCATAAAAAAGAATGAGAATCACCATTTTTCCCCCACCAAAAGAAATGAATCCCATTCCCCATAGGAATGGCCGGCCCCCCCATCATGTGTGATTGGAGAGAGAGAGAACAAGGTCAAGGGGGTGGGTGGAATGCAATGATGCAAGCAAGTGATGATGAAAGAATCCAATGATCACAACCATAACCCACACTCCAAAACAAGTAATCAACAACCATGATTAGCCAAAGTCAAGCCATCATGAAAAAAACAAAGTCAAGAAGTCAAGGTAAGGTGCTCCATCATGATACAAGGAAAAATGCAAAGACCCCCCTCCACAATTGCCTATTTGCAACAATGCAAATAAGCCCTCCTCCACCAATCTTCGGCCAATGAACGGAACAATGGAAATTGGCCGAAACGGAAAGCAAACTGGCAACTCCAGAAAACTGGTCCCGTAATAAATTACAGGAAAACCCCGATACTGTGCATACACACCCGCATCTGTATTTCGACCGAAATACAAATGCAATGAGACAAACTCTACACTGTACTATACTAGGATCCGGCTTATACCAAAACCGGCCAGTAATGTCTGTTCGATCCTGATCCGTGCAATACCGCACGTATCTGATCGAACCCTGCCATATAACCATACGGCCTATAGTACAAACTGTCCAATCCTGATCCGTGCAATACCGTACGTATCTGATCGGACCCTGCCATATCTCCATACGGCCTCTACAACCTTTCGCCCGAAAGCTGAGTAACTGAATGTGGGGGACTCTAAAGACTCATCAACACCTTGGTTGTGGATTTAACCACTAGCACGTTAGAGGTATAAGCCAATACGTAACGGGCTACCAAGTATTGACTAAAAGGGACGTCTGTGAGTGAACTCAGCCTGACAACCCTACTGAGCCTGTCAGTGACAATATCCGTGCAGTCCGGTCCGTTCGTCTATGAGTATCGCATGGCGGGCCTAGGGGGTTGGTAAAAGTCAGACCCCCAAAAGCGGTACAAGTCGTGTCGGAGTGTAGCCCAGAACACCCTGAGATACTACTGGAATACCTACCAGTAAATCTCCTTGCCTTGGCCAAGGACTTTGTGTAATGGCTCTCCTAGACACAGCACGACCTCACCCCCAATACCGGGAGAGACGAACCCCTGAAGATACGCTCACTGCCTCCATGTGGCTCGGGACTGTACCCAACTAAAACCTGTTTGCACGACTCCTTTGAGCCATGGTAGGGTAGTAATCAAAGTACAGTGGGAACTCACACGAGACAAATGACGATCCCCAGGTCGATGAACTAACCTGCACACATGTCACCAGGGAACTGCCATCTGACGTCTGGTATATGACCAACTAGCATGTTCCCGGCGAGTCCTGTCCGGTGTACTCATAACCCAATGAGCACCTGTATACATCTTAGGTGATCCAACTGACACCAGTGGCTTATGAGACCGGCCACCGCCCCTCGTCGGGGTCTCGACTGTATACACTAGTCTACTCTGGAGTATCGATGCCCTGTCTCGAAACTCCCACGACTAGGGACCTTTTAAGGATATGCTTATAGACCCCCAGCTCCCACTTATATGATCGCCCTCATACTGCTGGTGGTCAAGCAAGAATCCTAGGGGCTCTATCAACGTGTAATAGCGACGTGTCAGGTCACTTAAAACAGTACACGATGATAAAGGTAAACCAGATAGCATACTATCATCTCGAGAAAGACTGTCCTACCGGGATAGGTCCTCCCTCAATCATTGCAATCACGTACCTGTGATCCAATAATTGACTCTGAGGGCACTATCTCCAACAATCTCCCACTTGCACTCAAGGCTAATTATTGCGATGTCGCATACTCACAGCCCGTGTGATACCGAACACCCAACTCCTCTACTAGTCAGTCTCACAAAGCTCGTTTGCGAAGCTATTGCGTTCGAGGAATAGCCTCAGTGAGTGGATCCGCTTTGTTGTCTCTTTCAATGTCTCTCTATATCTCAAGTTCGCGGAGAAACCCATCTCCCGAAATGAGCAATACCTGTCTTAGAATGTGTCTGGATGTCTGATGGGACATAGCTCATAAATGAACTCCAAATCCAAACTTCTTAGACTGTATCGTCAACTGAACTTAATCAGTATCCTGCGCCATGCCTCCCTCAGTATTGCCTTGGACCAACTGTCCAAAATACTGCCCCTCGTTAGAAGGAAAAAACTATAACTCTGACAACCTCCTTGTCGTCCATGTCACCTTGGAAGCCTGGAATGATAATTGTCTCCCGAATGAGGTTGTCGTTATCATATCCCTAGAACATCCACTTATGTTCTAAAACTGCTTCCGACTGTTTCTCCAGGATTGGATTAATGTCAACTTATTGCATCTAGTGCAAGAACAACATCTGGTGTGGTACTTGACATCTCACGATTGACTCAATTGCCTGAGCAAGTGATCTGCCAATCATGCCCGTCCCTCTCCCCTTTAGTCTGTAAGACACCTTTGGAGAGGGTGACTCCATTACCTGCAGGTACACTACCGTGCCAGGAGTCGTCCATCCTAAATACTCTTAGAATGCTGTCAAGTACCCTGATTGGGAAACCACCCAAATCTAGATCTAAGACCATAGATCTAGTAACCAGTATGTCTGATATAAAATCCATTTCCTTTGTGGAGAAACAACTGTGTGACGACCAAAGTGTAACCGATTGTAGTATAGGAGTTTCCTTTCCTACTCTGTGTATGTCATCCAAATACCATGACATCACACCCTACTACCTTCTCAACAGATCCATCCCCTATTCTGATGAAGTCAAACCCATGACTGTCACGTCAGAAATAGATGATCTATCTCCGCTACTGGTGCTTCAGTCTATAAATAGACATAAGCTACCTGTCCACCAATGCTTTCGTTGCTCCCACTGACTACGAAAACCCTCTGGCAGAGTCATATACACGTACACTTCTAAAACTAGTTTAGAACGACGCTATACTCATCCTCCCGCCGGGTCTCGCACCCTGGAACAACAGCAATGGTAATTGTGGGTAAACAAGAACTTCCCTGTTACCGTCCTTGAGGCTACCGTAGTACCTCTCGGGTGGCTGAAGTTACCCACCTTATCTGCGGAGTGGCCAATGGAATGTCAAACCAGATTGAATCTTTAGGTTCCTTATCAAATCTTCAGTAATCGTTTGTGGTTCTGGAATCACTTCCAGTTCTACCATACTCCCACTACTGTTTTCTGAAAAAATCCATTTTTATTAAAACTGTGGCGAGTCTAGAACAATATTTCTATTGTTCATCCAGATGGTAGAAAATCAACCCGCGTCATAGCCTGGGTCAACCCACAAACAGCCATTACAGAAACGTGCCTTGAGTTGTCCAGTGTCTGGTTTTAATCATAAACCGGACAACTCCCCGTACCTTAACAACGTTAAGATATGAACTGTTCTATATCCAATATAGAAACAGAGGCACTGATTTAATTGAACCAGATTCAAATCATGCAGCTGTCTCCAGTGCATGTCAACTTAATGGAAGGAGGCCGATCAGCGTTACTCAACTTAGGAATGCTTCCAATTATGAGTAACCTGAAAGAGAAGCAATTTCTCTTTATCATTACTATCAACTGAATACCATACACAAGTATCTACATCTTCGATCACTTTGAAGAATCCCGATACTTGCTACACCTGGTTCTCTACTCTATTCAAATACCTGTAACTCCTTAAAACTTAGACCATGTGTTTCTACGAAACACATGTCTAAGAACTAGAGAAGTTAAAAGTAAACAGAATATAGTATGAGGACCAACCCCTCTGTCCTAACAGACACTGGACAACATACAATACTCTGTATAAGTCCCTTGAGTCTGATAACTCTTTCACTGTGTGTCGTAGGTTGAAAACTGTACTTATGGTTAAGAAGAATTACACCGCTGTTTAATGCTCCTTACCTAACCATCCACTGATATAGGTAAATGTCGTAGACATAATTTCAAAAAGGTATATCTCACTCTATGAAAATAGACGTACAGATATATCATTTTGAAATTGGTGCATAACAGCGGATATTCAAAACCAAATATTTACCGACCGGCAAACAGCCCAGGTGATTTCCTCAAATATCACCGATTACAACGAATCCCGATACAATGAGGATGATCACCCAATTCCCAATAACCTACTCCCACTCATCATCTGTAAAACCATACAGATGTGAGAATCGTACCTGGTAAATACATACCCTGGAGTGAGTATCTAATCGGGAAATCAGTTTTCCTTTAACAGTACACAGTGAGACTGAAACATCGAAATGTTTCGATGGGGTATCCTGGTATTCCTAGTAATGCCTCTTCCAGATTCACGACTGTAACCATATAATTCTTTGCCACCTCTCCAAATCCCTTCATATGTCTTTAGTCTTTACCTTCTGCACACCCCTTTAGGCCAAATGGTTTTCTTCCTTCCCTACCGTTCGGCACCAGCCTATGGTTTGGAAGAAGACTATCCAATAAGCATAATGGGTGTACTGTCCCAATCCTAGGAACACTCGCAATGAGAGAGGGTGAAGATAAAAGACAACCGAATAAACCTTATTCCTATTTCTCCTGGACCAGAATCCATCCCCGAACTGGAACAAGTCCCATTCGAGTTCGTATATAACCATACGATGGAGTATCCAAATAAACTGTGGATCTTCGTAGTGATACGGAGTGTCCTGGAGAAATACAAAGGTGATGTGGGAGTGGTAACGAAATATTTGGTTTGGTCATGAATATCTGTTGCAATTTACTTTGCCCTCTTACTAATCCCTTGCTTTGTCTGAACTTAATACCTTCTGTACACCATCGTTAGGCTAATTGGTTTTCTTCATTCCCTACCGGTCGGCACCGGCCTAAGGTTTGGAAGAAGACTATCCAATTTGCGTAATAGGTGTACTATCTCCTAAACCAAGGAGTACTCGCAACCTGAGAGAAGGTAAAAGGAAAAGACAACTGAATAACCCTATCCGTTTTCTCCAGAACCTGAAACCATCCTCGAATAAATTCCTTCGAGTTCGTATCTAACCATACGATGGTTTTGTCCAATGGAAGTGGACGTTCGTAGCAACACGGGGTGTCCTGGAGAAAAGGGTAAAAGTAGGAGTGGCAATGAGGTCTGCAACTCTGACAATCCAAAAGCCAGTGTTTAAGAAGGTTCGGTCAACTTGGTCACTGAGTCATAGTCTTAGGGTCGGGTCAATGGTTGCTGCCAAAGAGAGAGAGAAAAGAAACACTCAGCGTGCACTCTAACCTAGATCAGAATGGTTACCAATTTATCTAATCTGGAATCCTCCCACTGTACCTCAAATTCTCCTCCAAACCTGAAAGAAGAATTAGTCGGGGTCACCCGAGGAGTAAACTAACTCATCAGTGGGAATCGGGATCCAACTATCATCGCATGATAACGTGACGGAATCCGCTCACGGTGTCACACTCCAGAAGGTATGCGCATACCTGGCAAGTTTCAGTTCTTTTGAAACTCCCGATGTGATTTCTGCCCCATGCTCTTATGACCTTGACTTTGGCCAACATATCATAAGTCACATGTCAAGTTCTACCCGTCATTCTCCAGGTTAATTTGAATCCACCCGTACATACCCTTGACTTTGGCTAACATGGCAGTACGACTGTTCCAAACCAACGCATCTATCTATGCTGCATATGAATAACCAACAGCTACCAAACACTGTGCCTTGACTTTGGCCAACATACACAGCTTGAATACTATTGACTATCCATATGAAACGACGGAGGGCTACGAATGGTTTCTGGCGAAAACCTTTAACGTAATGAACTTGATATCGTTGAAGGAACGGATAGCTTTTTAAAATATAGTGACGAAAACCGTTGCTAAAGAGGTCACTCCCGGTGAAGGGATCTCGGCTCTTTCCCCGTAGAATGAGATGCAGGATATTCCAACTGAATACCACGGTGCAAAGCAAAAGTAATCGGCTATAGTGAAGTCATTGCCCTGACGCAAACTTTTGTCCAAGGGGTCACTCCCGGTGAAGGGATCTCGGCCCTTGCCTCGTCGACTGAGGAGCAGGATATTCTAAATGAATACCGCGATGCAAAACAAAAGTGAACGTCCTTGCAATAACAGCTTTTTGAAAAGTGTTCCAACAACATCAGATTAGGTTTGTTTTTAAACTTGCATTGATCCGAATCAATGCAGTCCCATCAATTGATCACACCAAAAAGAACGAAAATATACTGATGTACGTATATGCCATCCGCATTCGCCACTGGGTCCCGTCATTACCCGTTAGGTTAGCTAACTAACGACAGAGCGGGGACTGGACTAGCGCGGATGCAAAACATATACAACATCTACTAATATATATACCAATATATTATATTCGCTCAAGGCGTGAATAAAATGCAACATCACAGAGAATGAACAGCATCACAGAAACAATACAGATATCTGGGATCCCCGGGTTTCACAGAGCCACTGCTGAAACCCGACGTTCCCCTGGTCGTGTGGATAGCCTGTGCAATGAAATCCTAGACCCCTACGGGCGCGGCAAGTTACCCGCCAAAACCTGAAGCGAGGCAGCCCCCTTCAGCAACGTGAATGGACCACCCAGCACTTCACGGAATCCGGTAACTTGGGCACCCCTCCTGGGTCAACCTGTACCCCCTACGAGTGCGGCAAATAGCCCGCCAATCCTAGAGTGAAGCCCCCTCCGTCTCAATGCCATGAGATGCGGGCTTGTTGCCCTCTAGAACCCGGCTACCCGTGCACCCCTCCGCGGGGTAATCCTAGTACGGAAAGTAAAATATACATACACCGGGTACATCGACCGCAACCAGGTCGTGCCCCAAAATAATAATACAAACAGGCAGTGACGGCAGTCCACATGTCGGACGCTCGCCCCCGCAAAATCAAATGTACATAATACCACCACAACTGTACTAGCATTGCATCCAGGCTATCCCCCACGACCGATCCGCAACATCACAGCATAAATATAGAACATCAACGTGAAAGTCACGTTCGCAAATCCGTCTAACCGGGCTATAGCAGTTAGACCGGATTTACCGATCAAGTGACATTCACGGTCGCAGATATAATGTAAATACTGTGAAAAATGTGTTTAAAATATCCGATCGATCAAAAAATAACAAGTGGGCCCCCAATCAAAACTGTAGCACTCACAGAAAACCTGGGCCCAATTTTAATATTCCAAAACCCATATTTTAAGCCCAGAAGGCCTCTGTAAAAATTTGGTAAAGATTATTAGTTGTATGTATGCCCTAGAGGCCAGTATTATACAGATGATGTATATTATATTGGATGCTTGGACATATATAGAGATGACTTTCTTGCTCGATATTATAGTATGCTATCTGGTTACTCTTTATCTTAACATGTACACTTGTCTCTTTAAACTGTCTTATAGTTACATGTTGATAAAGCCCTTAGGATGTGTACTTGACTACCTGGACTATGATGCAGATCATACTAGTGGGGACATGGTAGTCCATAAGTACATCCTTCAAGGTCCCTAGTCGTGGGTGTATCGAGACAGGGCATCGATATACCAGTGTAGACTAGCGTATACGCTTCTCGACCCATGTGATGGGCGATGGATGATCCCATATCCATTGGTGTTTGACATCAGAGATGGTATACGGGTGCTCAGTAGAGACTGGGTACACTGGACGGACCGCCGAGAACTCCCAGATGGTATTATACCTCACGTCAGATGGCAGTTCTCAGGTGACACTTGTACAGGTTAGTCTGTAGACCCGAGATCGTCATAGAGTCTTGTGTGATTCCCACTGTGCTTTGATCTCCACCTTACCACGTCCATGAGGGCGTGCAAAACGGTGGTCTTTGGGTACAGTCCCGAGTCACATGGAGGCAATGAGCGATAGGAGGGGTTTCGTCTCTCCCGGTATTGGGAGTTGATGTTGCGCTGTGCTCGATTGGCCGTAACAGGGAAGTCCCTGGCCAGGGCTGATCAGAGATTTGCTGGTAAGTGTTACCAGTAGTTTCTCGACCCGTTATGATCCTCACATCGGCACGACTTATCGGTTATTGGGGTCTGACGTTTACCACCCCTAGACTTGATATGCGACGTATCAGACGAACAGACCGGACTGTACGGTAAGTGTTACTGGTTAGATTCACAGGAGTGTGAGCGGGCTAGCTCGTCGATCTTCTGATCGCTCAATACCCGGGTGTCCGTTACGTTTAGCAGACCGCTTGCGGCTTGTGGGTGCTTGATATGATCATCATCTGCTACCGGCGTATTGACGAGTCTTTAGAGTCCTACACATAGGTTTCCTGGCTCAAGCGAAACGAAATAGGAGCGCATATGAGATATGTGCGGGACCGAGAATAATGCGTGTATGTGATACCGTATTTGATTCTCGCGATTAATGTTTCGATTGGTTGTATGTGATATAACCTAGTTATCGAATCGAAGATCGATTCGATAAGCCGATACATTGAATACTAGTCGGTCATGTGCGACATGACCGGATCATTGAATCAAGTGTTGATTTAATGATTTAATGTATAATTATATATTTGATATATTACTTTACATTAACTACTATTGGTTCACTTTATATGGATTTTCTCACTTGATGTGCAAGAAGTATATGTGATATACTTTTGTACACATATTTGTATCATGTTTGATGATACTTGCTCACATGGTTAAGTGTAAAGAATTAAACCATGGTTAAGTAGATAATTAGGGTTTTGATTTATTCTCTCATTTATTTATCCATTCTTTATTTATTTAAATGGATAAATGAAAACATAATGGTTTCTTTTTATCATGAAGCTTGTTGAAGCTTCATGAAGCTTTGACTAGAGAAACCATTTTGTCTTCTAACTTAACCCTAACCCTTCTCATTTACCATGGTCTTTTCTCTACACTTAACCTTGGTTAAGATATGATAAGTATTGATTTATTTTTCTATTAAACACAAGACTTATCATATTCTAGCTTGATCTTCTCCTTCTTCTTCAAGAAAGAAAACTAGATGCCATCAATGGCATCTTGAGTTCCAAAGTGAGAAATCCAATTCTAAAGTGAACCCACCTCCTATTTCTTCACCCTCTACCTCTTGCCAAGTTGTTTTGGGTGTTTTCTTCACAAGTTTCACAACTTTGTGAAGTCGGAGCTTGAACTTGTGATGCCTCGACGTAGATCGCCTTTGACACGAAGCCGACGACCTAGCTCGCCCATTTCTCCGATGAAGCCGACGATTGAGTTCGGGATTCATGATGGACAGCGAGAGGACACCCACGTGGAGCTAAGGAAGTGGAGAACCGGATCTACAAAGGTTGTAGTCTCTCTCCTTTAGTTAAAGTGTTAACTAGTTTAATGTATCGCCTAGAAATCTAGCCGACGATCCGTATTAGGGTTTCTCGGCACCCATAAAATTTTAAATTGGCATGATCGATGCCTTGTGAGACCTCTATAGTGTGCCTAGGAACCCTACAAGATAAAGACAAACCAGATAGCATATTATCATCTCAAGTAAGATTATTCTCTGTATAGGTCCTCATGAATTCAGTAATTGCATTTCTACAATTACGATAGTTGCCTTGAGGCACCTATATCCAACAGTGAGTTTATGGACGTTTTCCCCGAAGATATCTCGGGCCGCCAAAGAGAGATGTGGAGTTTTCGATCGACCTAATTCAAGGAGCAACGCCAATTTCTAAGTCTTATTATCCTATGGCACCGGTGGAATTAAAAGAAGTAAAGAAGAAAGTTGCGGATCTCTTAGAAAAGAGTTTCATTCATACCAGTGGTTCGGTATAGGGAGCTCTAGTTCTGTTAGTCAAGAAGAAGGATGACACTCGGTGGATGTGCATCGATTATCGAGAGCTGAATCGGGCAACCATTAAGAACAATTACCCCATTCCTCGTATCAGCGAGTTGCTTGACCAACTCAGTGGCATAAGGTTGTTTTCGAAGTTGGATCTTCGATCGGGATATCATCAAGTTCAAGTGAAATCAGAAGAAATTTGTAAGACGGCTTTTCGAACACGATACGAGCATTACGAATTCTTAGTTATGCCGTTTGGGGTTATGAATGCTCCCACAGTATTCATGGATCTAATGAACCGAGTATTTTCCCAGTATCTGGATCGGTTCGTTGTGGTTTTCATTGATGACATTTTGGTGTACTCGAAGAATAAGGAAGAGCACAAGAAATACTTGAGAATCATACTTCAGACATTGAGACAAGAGAAATTGTATCCCAAGTTGAGCAAGTGTGAATTTTGGTTCGATGAAGTGAAGTTTTTAGGCCACGTTATATCAGGAGACAACATAGCAGTGGATCTGGAAAAGATTGCAGCGGTTCAAGATTGGCCGATTCTGAGGACAGTAGCGGAGGTTCGAAATTTCCTCGAACTCGCTGGATATTATAAAAGATTCGTGCAGGATTTCGTTCGGATAGCAAAGCCGTTGACTAAGTTGACTCGAAAGGAAGAACTGTTTGTATAGTCAGAGAAATGTACGCTAGCTTTCAACTCGTTGAAGCATAAGCTAATGACCGCTCCGATCTTAACTGTGCCGAATGGTTCCGGAGGGTTGGTGATTCATAGTGACGCATTAAGAAAATGTTTGGGCTGTGTGTTGTTGCAGCATAGGCGTATGATATCATATGCGTCGCGACAGCTGAAGACGCATGAGAAGAATTATTCGACGCATGTCTCGGGATTCAGCCCCGAGGATCTTTCACCGTGGTCCCAGGCACGCATGGGATACTATTGAGTTACGAAGAAGATTTCATTTACTGATTTCAAATACTATTCGGATAGACAACTATTAGTGACATTGACACCTGGGTTTCATATGTTATGATTGATACATTATGAATAACTTATACATTATATGCTATTGTTCATTGCTTTGCTCACATGTCATCGGTTTCCATTATAACTATATATATTACATCACATTTCCGGCTGTTATTATTATTATAATATATTCGACGCTCTGACGTCTGAGTTTTGCATGGCCCAGATTCTTTGACCATAGAACCACATGACCATGAGTATTTCGAGAAGGTAGCCGAGCTGTGAGGCGGATCTTCTATTGCATATATTGTTTTTTTTGAACTTAGAATTCTTTATGAGCCCATAAGAGACTAGAATTTGTATACCTTTCTATTTTATTATTTGGATCAGTTTGAACTTTACGCTTCCGTTATTCCAACTTTTGATTTCTATTATTGTTATTATTGCGGCATTGGACATGTATCAGAATTATGTATAATTTCTGTGTCGCTTGATTGCTGCAAAAAGCCTTAATGTGATTATGGAAGAATGATTCTTTACCATAGGTATTATGGCAGGCCGAGTTACGTTCCCGTATTTATGTATTTTGGGAAGCGGTACGTGACAAATGGTTCCGACGATGGATTGGGGATGAAAGAGGAATTACCTGTCGAGAAGGTCTGGACTACTAGATCTCGGACAGGGCCTCGAAGGTAGCGGGGATTGATCGGAGATCAGCTCCCTATCATACTCCTGTGGCTGTAGGTGCCGGAGAAGGAATTAACCTAAGGCTAAACTAGAGCTAGGGCTAATTAGTCTAAGTTTTTTAGGTTGGTTTTTATCAGATCCTTTTTTAGTGCACCTTAGTGATTTTTTACTGCCTTTACTTGCTTATGAAATTGTGCGCTAGCACCGCGACGGGGTTTAAACAGGCATCATACATGCAATTTTAAAAATTTCGGGTGCTAATGAACACTAACTAAGATCTTAACAAGAATAATAGGGTTTAACAATGATGATATGATTAACTATAGAAAGAGAAAGGGGCTACAACCATTGTAGACCGTGTCCTTCTCTTCATAAAGCTCCGGGTAATAGTCCACGCGACTCCACTGGGCTCCACTTGAAGAATGAACAAGGTTCCTCTGATGATCTTCGTACCGAAGATGATCCACCCGAAGTCCGCCAATCCAAGATACCTCTTCACTAAACTCTTTAGTGAAGGAAACACACTATACTAGAGTGCTAATGAAGTGTAGGATGGTGAAGTAGGGGTTTTATATGCTCACTAGGGTTTCAAGCTCTATGGTTCACATCACATGTGAGGGTTTAGAGCTTGAAGTATGAGATGAAGAAAATGGAGAATGTTATAACTCATCTCATGAGCTCAAGAAAGAGCTCAAGGAAAATAACTCAAGTCAAGAATGAATTATAGAATGACAACCCCCTTGACCTCACTTATTCAAGTATGGAATAAATTGCAATAAGAAATTGCAACCATGCTTGAATAGTGAGTCAAGAGCAATAAACAAATGATAAAGCCCATGCTTGCTCATTCCACAAATATCTCCATATATTACACCTCATTTTCTATTTTTGAAAAAATAGAAAATCCATGTCATGCTTCATATAATATATATATATATATAAAATGAAGAATAATTAGTGAGCTAATAATATTAGTTAATATATAATCAAATATAATATATATCAAATTATTAAATCAACACTTGATTTAATAATCCGGTTATATCACATATAACCGACTAATATCATTTATCCGTATATCACATTATCAAATCAACACTTGATTCGATAATCTGGTTATATCAGATATAACCTAACCGATAACAAATAACTGTCAGATTACAATACGGTATCACATACTCGTATTTAATCAGGGCCACGCACATATCAGCATATGTGCCCTACTTCGTTTTGCTTGAACCAGAAAACTTCTGTGTGGGACTCTAAAGACTCGTCAATACGCCAGCAGTAGGTGATGATCACATCATTCACCCACAAGCCATCGGCGGTACTAGCTAGACGTAACGGCTACCCAGGTATTGAGCGATTAGAAGATTAACAAGAAAGCTTGTCCAAACTCCCATGAAGGCTATAAGTAACATTTACCGTACAGTCCGGTCTCTTCGTCTGATATGTCGCATATCGAGTCTGGGGGTGGTATCGTCAGACCCCAATAACTTGATAAGTCATGCCGATGTAAGGCCTATAACGGTATGAGAAACTAATGATAACACTTACCAATAAATCTCATCAACAGCCCTGGCCAGGGACTTACAGTTATAGCCAATCAAGTATAGCGCAACATCAACCCCCAAATACCGGGAGAGACAAAACCCCTCCTATCGCTCATTGCCTCCATGCGACTCGGGACTGTACCCAAAATCCACCTGTTCGCACGCCTCCTTTGAGCCGTGGTAGGGAGGAAATCAAAGCACGGTAGGAGCCATATAAGACTCTATAAAAATCTCGGGTCTATAGAGTAACCTGTACCAGTATCACCAAAGAACTTCTTGTTAGTGTATATGCCCTAGAGACCATTACTGTATCATACTAGTTTGTATATTACTTGATGGAAGCTTAGGATATTCACAGTTGTATATACAATCTTGCTCGAAATGGTAGTATGCTACTTGGTTTGTCTCTGCTTTAATATGTGCATGTGTTTCTTTTAGCATATTGCTGATATACATATTAGTAGAGCCCTTAGGATCTTTGCTTGATTACCAGCGTTGTGATGGCGCTCACACTCGTGGGAGCTGGGTGATCTATAAGCACATCTTTATACAGGTCCCTGGTCGTTGGACTATCGAGACAGGGCATCGATACTCCGGAGTAGACTAGCGTATGCGCTTCTCATCCCAGTGTGGGAGACGGTCTGTCCCACAGCCGTCAGTACGTCGTACTTGAGATAGTATGCGGGTGCTCGTTGGGTTACGAGTACACTGGACAGGACTCGTCGGGAACTGTTGGTTGGTAGTATACCTATCGTCAGTTATCAGTTCCCAGGTGACATGAGTACAGCTTAGTCCGCTGACTTGACACTGTCACTTCGCCTCGAGTGTGTTCCCACTGCACTTTGATTACTACCCTACCACGGCTCAAAGGAGTCGTGCAAACAGGTAGTTTTTGGGTGCAGTCCCGAAGCACTTGGAGGCAGTGACAATTAGACAGGATTCGTCTCTCCCGGTATTAGGGGTTGACATCGCGCTGTGTCCAGGAGAGCCATTACACGAGTAGTCCCTGGCCAGGGCAAGCGAGATATACTGGTAGGTTTCCAGTATTATCTCAGGGTGTTCTGGGCTACACTCCGACACGACTTGTACCGCTATTAGGGGACTGACGTTCACCGCCCCCCTAGGCCCGCCATGCGATGTATCAGACGAACAGACCGGACTGTACGGAGACTGTCACATACAGGCTCAGTAGGAGTTCAGATGGGGTTCACCTCGTCAGTCTTCTTATCGACATCTACCTGGGGACCGTTACGTACAGCTAGTGCCGCTTGCGGTCTGTGGTTAAACCCACTGCCAGCGTAGTGTCGAGTCTTTAGAGTCCCACACAGAGAGCTATTCGCCTTTAGGCAAAATGAGTAGAGGTCGCATGGTTTTGCGATAGGGTTCGTTCACATTCGCGCACTTGTGCACGTTTGCTGTCCGGACAGTTTATACTAGCGGGCTTTAGTTTAAGCCGGATCCTAGTATATGATTTGGGATTGGTTTTTCTCATTGTATTCGTGTTCCTCAGATCACGAATGCGGGTGCGTATGCACAGTTACTTGAGACAGAGGGAGAGGACCTTGATTAGGGTTAATGGCTATTGTCATTTTATTAACCCTAATGTTTATGTGTGTATTATTGTTAATTGATATTAGTTTAATAATTGAGCATGGTTATGGTTGTTGACCATTTGACCTTATTGACTTGTTGACCTTAGTTGACACTGTTAGTGTTTATGCCCTAGAAGGCCATTACTGTATCATACTAGTTTGTATATTACTTAATGGAAGCTTGGGATATTCACATGTATATAACAGTCTTGCTAAACATGGTAGTATGCTACTTGGTTTTTCTATCTTAATATGTGAGTGTACGTATTGATAGAGCTCTTAGGATCTTGCTTGTCTACCAGCGTTGTGATGGCAGTCACACTAGTGGGGGCTGGGTAGTCTACAAGCACATCCTTATTCAGGTCCCTGGTCGTTGGATTATCGAGACAGAGCATCGATACTCCGGAGTAGACTAGTGTGTACGCTTCTCATCCCAGTTGGGGAGATGGTCTGTCCCACAGCCGTCAGTACGTCGTACTGGAGATAGTATGCAGGTGCTCGTTAGGTTACGGGTACACCGGACAGGACTCACAGGGAACTGTTGGTTGGTTTTATACCAGTCGTCAGTGAACAGTTCCCAGGTGACATGAGTACAGCATAGTCCGCAGACTTGACACTGCTACTTCGCCTCGAGTGTGTCCCACTGTTCTTAGATTGCTACCCTACCACGGCTCAAAGGAGTCGTGCAAACAGGTAGCAGTTGGGTGCAGTCCCGAGCACTTGGAGGCAGTGGCGGTTAGACAGGATTCGTCCCTCCCGGTATTGGGAGTAGATATCGCGCTGTGTCAGAGAGCCATTACGCAAAGTCCCTGGCCAGGGCAAGCGAGATTTGCTGGTAGGTTCCAGTAGTTTCTCAGGGTGTAATGGGCTTCGCTCCGACACGACTTATACCGCTATTAGGGGACTGACGCTTGCCTCCCCCTAGGCCCGATATGCGATAGTCTTGGACGAACGGACCGGACTGTATGGAGATTGTCACAGCAGGCTCAGTAGGAGTTCTGATGGGTTTCCTCATCGGCCTTCTTATCGACAACTACCTGGGGACCGTTACGTACAGCTAGTGCCGCTTGCGGTCTGTGGTTAAACCCACTGCCAGCGTAGTAGTCGAGTCTCTAGAGTCCCACACAGAGAGTTTCCTACTCCAGGCGAAACGATATAGAGGTCGTATGGTTTTACGACAAAGGGTTCGGACGCATATGTGTGTTTACACACTTACGTCGTTTGGACAGTTTTTTACCAGTCGGCTTTGGTTTAAGCCAGTTACTGGTATCCGGTTATTGGATTTTTACAGTCTAAAGTTTTTCCGTATTTTTGCTGAAAGGAGGGGCGTTCTCGTAATTATGCGGGAAGCTTCTAGAAGGTGGTGACTAAGGAGGTTAAGGTGGCATATGAAATGATTGTGATTAGTGAGTCACCTTGATGATTCATAGAAGTCTTTTGTCATTATAATGAATCATCACTAGATATTTTCAAGCATGGTTGCTAAATTCTTTTCTTATTCTTTTCTTCATAAAAGAAATGCTTGATATATATCTTCTTGACTCACTATTCTCTTATCATTATCATCTACACATTCTCTCTCCTCAAGCTCTCTCTCTTCAAACCCTAATCCTCACCTCTCATGTGTTGAGAACTAGGATTAGCTAGACTAAACAATCCATAACCCTCACTCTATCTCATCTATCTTCTTTGATTAGCAATCCAAGAAGGTTAGTTGCCTCAAGTTTAGAGGCTAAGCTTGGAGTTTTGCTCTCGGGTGGATCGTCTACTACAAAGAGAAGGCCGAGGAGGCCGAGGAGATCTAAAGACGAAGGACTTGGTTCGATAGGTATAATCCCTAAGCATAGTAGTTTAGAACAACTATATGTTTGGTTAGTTATCGTTTAGCTTCGATTCAAGCGGTTAGTCGATGTTTGTTCACTAAACAAGTTCGTTTTTGAAAATTCCGCCTCCCCACAAGTATTGGGGTGTAGAACATCGACTTACAGACACTTTGACCATCATCATTTCATTTGGAAGATGCTCTTTGATCCTTGCAATTTGCATTTAAAATGAAATGATAATGGTCATGTCTTGATTATGCCATGACAATTATCTTACTAATTATCTAATTGAAATAATACACATATATTAGTGAGAATGGTTTATTCTATTCTCATTCTATCATATCTTTTCTCTCTCTTGTTCTTCCTCTCCCTCAAGCTCTCTCCCTCTCATGTGTTGAGAAACACTTGAGCTTGAGAAAAACCCTCTCTTGATCATCTTTACTCTCATCTAGGGTTCAAGGACTAGCACTTCTTGCACCCTAGTTACTTCTAGCTTGGAGTAGAAGCCAAAGGTTGAGGCTTTCGGGTGGATCTTTCTTTGACGGGAGAAAACGACAAGGTGACCTCCTTCCACTACTCCAAGGAGCAAGGAGAGAAGGACATAAAGACCAAAGGTATAACCTTTCTAGCACTTAGCTAGTTTCTAGTTAGCTTTAGCAAGTTTTTGTTTAGCAAAGATCCTTTAATGTCTAGTCCATGTTGCCTAAGCTCATAAAAATCCGATTTTTTTTCCGTTTTCCGCCTCCCCGCAAGCACCGGGGTGGGCAACGTGGACTTACACTGCTATCTGACGATAGGTATAATACCATCTAGGAGTTCTCGGCGAGTCCTATTCGGTGTACCCATTCTCTAATGAGCACATGTGTACAATCTTTGATGTCAAACACCAATAGATATGGGATCAACCATCGTCCCCATACAGGGTCAAGAAACGTACACACTAGTCTACTCTGGTGTATCGATGCCCTATCTCGATATACCTTCGACTAGGAACAATTGAAGGATGTGCTTGTGGACTACCCAGGTCCCAGTAGTATGATCCGCATCATAGTCCTGGTATTCAAGCCAACATCCTAAGGGCTTTATCAACATGTATATGAGAGACGGTATAATAATACCAATGAACATGTTAAGATAAAGGAAACTAGATAGCATACTATCATGTCAACCAAGAAAGTCCTCCATATATATGTCCAAGCATCCACTATATCATACAATAATGGCCTCTAGGGCATACATATCACTAACAATCTCCCACTTGCACTAAGGCCAGTTGTTGTAATATCTCATACTCAACATTCCAGAAAGTCTCTCGATTAGCATCTGGGGGAGGGCCTTGGTGAGTGGATCTGCTGTGTTATCCTCAATATCAACTCTCCTGACCTCAATATCCCGGAGATCTACTATCTCCTTGATCAGGTGATACCGCCTAAGAATATATTTAAATCACTGATGGGACCGAGGTTCCTAGGCCAAAGCCACAGCTCTATTGTTATCACAATACACACGTATTGAATCCTCAATGGTAGGAACCACACCAAGTTCATCTCATGAACAAGTTCATCTCATGAACATGTTCATCCAGACAGCCTCTTTAGCAGCATCGTTGGTAGCGATGTATTCAGCCTTCATCGTCGATTCTGCTACGGTATCTAGCTTGGAACTCTTCTAACATACCGTCCCTCCACTGAGGGTGAAGACAAAACCTGAGATCGACTTACTGTCGTCCTTATCACTCTGGAAGCTCGAATCGGTAAAGGACTCCACTTGGAGTTCACCGTTACCATACACCAAGAACATCTCTTTAGTCTTTCTCAAGTACTTAAGAATGTTCTTCCCAGCTGTCCAGTATTTCTCCCCAGGATCTGATTAAGACCTACTCACTACACCTAGTAAGTAAGCTATATCTGGTCTGGTACATAACATCGCATACATGATTGACCTGACTACCGAAGCATAGGGTATCTCTTGCATCCGAGCCCTCTCTAAGTCTGTCTTGGAAGACATCTCTTTGGAGAGAGTGATTCCTGAACAAGCGGGTACATTACCACGCTTAGAATCTTCCATACTAAACCTTTTTAGTTTTGTGTCAATATACCTGGATTGGGACAATCCCAACATCCGTCTAGATTTATCTCTATAGATCTATATCCCTAGGATGTAGGAGGCATCACTTAGATCTTTCATGGAGAACTTTTGTGATAAGAAAAGCTTGACCGAGTGTAGTATAAGAACTTCATTTCCTATCAAGAGTATGTCATCCACGTACAATACGAGGAAGACAACCTTACTCTATATAACCTTCTTATATATACTCATGGTTCATCTACATTTTTGATGAAGTCAAACTCTTTGATAGCTTCATCAAAACAGATATTCCATCTCCGCGATGCCTGCTTTAATCCGTAGATTGATTTAAGCAGCTTGCACACGCTTCCACTGCTCCCACTGTCTACGAAGCCATCTGGCTGTGGCATGTACACGCTCTCTTCTAAATCACCATTTAGAAAAGCGGTCTTGATGTGCAACAGCCAGATTTTGTAGTCATGGTATGTAGCAACGACAAGTAGGATCCTGATGGACTTAAACATGGCCACTGAAGAAAAGGTTTCATCATAGTCGACTCCAGGTCATTGATGAAAACCTTTTACTATAAGTCTAGCTTTGAAAGTCTTAACTTTTCCATCTACACCAAATATCTTCACAAGATCCATTTGCTCCCGATGGGTTTTACCCCTTCAGGAGTAACATTCAAAGTCCATACTTTGTTGGTGTACATGGACTCCATCTCAGATCGCATAGCATCCAGCCATTTCACATAGTCTCCACTTATGATGGCCTGCTCGAAACTAGTTGGGCCATCATCTTTCATGATGCAATCCTCACTCCCACCGTCTATGAGAAAACCGTAGTATCTCTCAGGTGGATGAGAAACCCTACTAGATCTGTGGAGTGGCTGAGGTTCATTGGGGACTATTGAATCCTCCAGTTCTACCAAATCGTCAGTAATAGTTTGTGTAGCTGGAACTTCTTCCAGTTCTACCTCATTGCCACCAATTTCTTTCACAAGAAATTCCTTTTTTTTAAAAGGTGGCATTTCAAGAAACAAACACTTTTTGTTCCTCGGTGTGGTAGAAGATATGCCCTCGCGAATGTTTGGGAAATCCTACAAACTTTCACAGAACTGACCTTGCCTCAAGCTTGTCCGGATTTTGCTTTGTTAACATAGGCCGGACAACCCCATATCTTAACTTGTTTAAGAGGTGGTATCTTCCCATTCTATATCACATATGGAGTGGTAGGCAACATATTTGGTCGGAACTCTTTTCAATAGGTATGCAGTTATCTCAAGTGCATAATCCCAAAAGGAAATAGGCAACTCAGTATTACTCATCATAGAACGCACCATATCTTATAGGGTGCGATTCCTCCGCTCCGAAACTCCGTTGTGTTGTGGTGTATACAGAGGAGTAAGCTGAGAGAGAATCCCATTCTCTTTTAAATAGTCTCTGAATTCCGTGCTCAAGTATTCTCTTCCCCGATCATATCGAAGGATTTTAATACTTTTACCCGTCCGGTTCTCTACTTCGTACTTATATTCCTTGAATTTCTCAAAAGATTCAGATTTGTGTTTCAACAGGAACACATGTCCGAATTTTAAGAGATCATCGGTGAATGTAATAAAGTACGAGGAACCATTTCTGGCCTGTATAGACATAGGACCACATACATCACTATGTATCTGTCCCAAGAATTCAGTAGCTCTTTCTCCGTGTCCAGTAAACAGAGATTTGGTCATTTTGCCTTTGAGACATGACTAGAAAGTTTCATAAGATGTAAATTCGAACGAATTCAAATATGCATCTTTATACAACTTACCTAATCTTGTCGCATTGATATGATCTAGTCTATAATGCCATAAGAAGACTTCGTTCATTTCCGAACTATTCCTCTTGTGTGTGTTCTGTATACTTAGAACTGTATTGTGATTTAGAACGTATATACTGTTATACAATGTACCATACCCAATCAACACTTGATTTAGGAAAACATTCACAATATTTTTGGTACGAAATAACAGTCGCTCAGAATCATTGTGTTACCACTTGGTAATATAAGGTGATATTCACCAACTGATTTGGCTGCAACAATTGCACCATTCCCTACTCATAGAGACATATCACCCTTTTCCAGTCACTACCTCTCTTTAGCCCATGTAACAAATTACATACGTAGGATCCTGATCCGGTATCCAATACCCAGGACATAGAGTTAACTGAGAAACAGTTCTTGGTAACGAACACACCCGAAAACGATGCATCAACATACTTATTCTTCGTTTGGGTGGCGTGGGAATCTGGATATTCCCATATTCCTTGCTCAGACTTATGACAATCATAAGATAGAGTGGAACCTAACCCAGTATAATAAGTGGGTTCGGTCAATACATCCATATTATTATCTTGATTAAGGCGTGTCATTGTCTCTACTAGGAGATAGAGAAGGATAATCACTTTGCGTGCGCTCTTTGCAAGATTAGATTGGTTATTATATTATCTAATCAGGATGGCTCCCACTATTTTTATCAAATCTTCCTTCAAATCCTAAAAGGTAAGATTAGCCGGTATTAATTACACCCTACAAGTTCGCCAATCATTCGGCCATGCAGGTATTGGTACTCCGAGGGAGTCTTCCCATGCTTTCGCATGGAACTAATTAAATAGCCTCATTTTAGCAGGGGCATCACCCCGTTAACACCTTTCTTAGACACCTAATGGATCGGCTAATTGTAAAGTGCAAAACTCTCCCAGGAGTAGCTCTTACTCGCAGTGGGTATCGGGATCCAACTATCATATAGAAGGTATGCAATCTCATTACAAATTTCAACAATTGAAATTCCCGATAATTGTTTTTACCCCTAGCTTTCTATGACCTTGACGAAGGCCAACAAACCATAGGCCGCTAGTCAAGTTCAACCTGTTCATTTCTTAATTGAATTAAACCCACCCGTACGACCCTTGACGAAGGCCAACAAAGTCACACTACTACCCTAATCCAATCGCATCACCTGCAGCTGATAAGCACTAATCAGCTACCGCACACTATGCCTTGACGAAGGCCAACAAACGTAGCATGAATAATAAATAGTACTTATCTGAAATGACGGAGGGCTACGGCTGGTTTTTAAGAAAACCTTTAACGTAATGAACTTGATATCGTTGTAGAATCTAGTGATTTGAAAAGGAGTGGTTTAAGCTCCGCTTTTAAAATCAAATAGTTTTCAAAAACAAACCAAATAGCTTTTACTAGCTTTTTCCAAAGAGGTCACTCCCGGTGAAGGGATCTTAGCTCTTTCTTCATCGAATGAGGTGCTAGATATCCATCAAGGAATACCACTATGCAAAGCAAGAACTATAGAAGCTATGATGATAAACCGAGTGGGTTATAGCATTTGCTAGTTTTGCTAAAGAGGTCACTCCCGGTGAAGGGATCTCGGCTCTTTCGTCATCGAATGAGGTGCTGGATATTCATCAAGGAATACCACTGTGCAAAGCAAGAACTAGAGCTATCCTTTTAAAAACTTTTTATTCTACAACATCTTTAGGTTTCTTTTCTTTTCATTAATCTTATTAATGAAGTCTCGTCATTTAATGTTTCCCTAAACATCACAGAAAATGAAACGAAAATAGAACGTATGCTTATGCCATCCGCATTCGCCACGGGCCCCGTCATGCACCGTTAGGTTACTTAACTAACGGCAGAGCGGGGGCTGGACTAGCGCGGGTGCAAAACATAAGCAACGTTTATTATATATCATATATATAATATAACATTCGTCTCACGTAGTTATATGATCACATCATAGAACCAAGCAGCAGAAGCAACATATGAAATATTGGATATACTAGGAGGTCCGTGTTTTAAATTCAGTCAGTAATATAAAACACGGATTCCACAGTCATGATGAATAGCCAAACCCACATCCCTAGACCCCTAAGAGAGCGGTAAGTAACCCTACCAATTCTAGAGTTAGGAGACCCGATCTCGACTCCTCGAGATGGTCACCCACTGGACTCTAGAACCCGGTTACTTGTGCTTCCCGCCTTGGGTATATCCTAATGCGGAAAAGTAAATAATATACATCAGTAGTGACATCATCCTCAACCCGGAAGTGTCCCAATAAAAGAATATTACATACAAATTTTACATGAATGAAAATTATAAAACTCTCATCTCACATAAAAACCTCGGTTATTCAATCACGACGATCCAATAAAACATATCATAACAACACATAACATCACATGTCATCAACGTAAGTAAATACGTGTATCCTAAATTCCGTTGACATATAGCAACGAGATTTGGGATACCCTACATATTACACTTACGGTCGCAGAAAAGAAATGAAAAACTGCAATAATTAGAATCCTTATTGCAGGGTTTCTTAGGATGGCAGCCAAGTTTCGGGAGGCATCGTCTATGCCAAAATTAAAATTTTGCCATTCTAGCTAACCCTAACCCTAGAATCGTATACTAGAAATCGACGAAAATGAAATGCAAACAATTTGCAACTAAAAGTGAACAAGGAATACAACCTTTGTATACCGGTCCTTCACTTCATTAGCTCCATGTAGTAGTCCCTTCACTGCGATCAAGAAGTCCCGGACTCTAGAGAGGTTCCGATGAAGAAACGAACATATTTGCTTCGAAATCTTCGAGGCCGAAGATGATCTGCGTCAAGGAGACACTAACCCAAGCTATCTCTTCACTAATCATGGAATTAGTGAAGCAAACATCCTATACTAAATAGCAAGTAGTAGAGGATGATGAAGTAGGAATTTTGCTCACATTAGATTTCATATTCTCACAAGTTTTCATCACAAACTCAAAACCTAGAAAACTCTTTTCTCTTTGAGCTCATGAAGAAGATCAAGAAATTATCAAGAGAAAATGAATTATTGTTTTGAGGTTAAAAATGCAACCAAGGGTTAAGCATGTCATACTTAACCCTTGTAGAGAGTTAACCATGAGGTAGGGTTAAAGCTAGGTTAACAAATATCTTAAGGTAGACAAAAAGGGTGGAGAAAGTCAAAAAAGCCTACAAGCTTCTTGCAAAATATCAACCATGACTAATTCCATAATTTTTGAATTTCCTTAATAATAAACATAAACCCTAATCTAACCCTAGCATGGTTCAACTCTCATAAACCCTAGTTGCATTTGTGACCTAGCATGATACATTTAACATATATCACATATATATCAATGTATCCAAAGTGAGAAAAGAAATCATAAGTGAGCTAATACTAGTTAATGTAATGTAATATATCAAATATATAATTATACATTAGATTATCAAATCAACTCTTGATTTAATAATCCGACTATATCAGCTATAACCGACTAATATCATATGAATCAACTTATCAAATCAACACTTGATCAGATAATCCGGCTATATCATATATAACCGACCGATATCTTATATCGCTAGAATAGAATACGGTATCTCATATCGTATCAATCTCAGTCCCGCACATATCACATATGTGCTCCTACTCCATTTCGCTTGAGCCAAGAAACCCCTGTGTTGGGCTCTAAAGACTCGTCAATACGCCGGCAGTAGGTGATGATCATATCAAACACTCACAAGCCGCAAGCGGTCTGCTAAACGTAACGGCCACCCGGGTATTGAGCGATCAGAAGATCAACAAGCAAGCCTGCCCACACTCTTGCGAATCCAATCAGTAACACTACCGTACACTCCGGTCTCCTCGTCTGATATGTCGCATATCTCGTCTAGGGGTGGTAAACGTCAGACCCCAGTAACTCGATAAGTCGTGTCGATATGAGGCTCATAACGGGTCGAGAAACTACTGATAACACTTACCAGTATATCTCTGATGCAGCCTTGGCCAAGGACTTCCTGTTATAGCCAATCGAGCACAGCGCAACATCAACTCCCAATATCGGGAGAAACAAAACCCCTTCTATCGCTCATTGCCTCCATGTGACTCGGGACTGTACCCAAAGCCACCGTTTTGCACGTTCTCTTGAACGTGGTAAGGTGGAAATCAAAGCACAGTGGGAATCACACAAGACTCTATGACGATCTCGGGTCTACAGACTAACATATACCAGTGTCACCAGAGAACTGCCATCTGACGTTAGGTATAATACCATCTGGGAGTTCTCGGCGAGTCCGTCCAGTGTACCCAGTCTCCATTGAGCACCCAAATACTGTCTCTGATGTCAAACACCAATAGATATGGGATCATTCATCGCCCATATACATGGGGTCGAGAAGCTATACGCTAGTCTACTCTGGTATATCGATGCCCTGTCTCGATACACTCTTGATTAGGAACATTTGAAGGATGTACTTAGCGACTGCACTGTCCCCACTAGTATGATCTGCATCACAATCCTGGTAGTCAAGTACTCATCCTAAGGGCTTTATCAACATGTAACATAGAGACAATCAGTGTACATGTTAAGATAAAGAGCAACCAAATAGCATACTATCATGTCGAGCAAGAAAGTCCTCCCTATATATGTCTAAGCATCCACTACAATATACATCGTATGTACAGTAATGGCCTCTAAGGCAAACATATTACTAACAATCTCCCACTTGCACTAGGGCCGTCTGTTGTAGTATCTCATACTCAACAATCAGCAGTGGTTGAAGTATCACATACTCAACCATCCCATAAAAGTCTCTACTGGGAAATAGGCCTTTGTGAGTGGCTCCGCGCTGTTGTCCTCTGTGTCTACTCTCCTATCCTCGATCTCCCTGGAGATCAACCATCTCCATGATCAGGTGATACTGCCTAAGAATATGTCTGGATCACTGATGGGACGGGGGTTCCTAGGAAAAAGCCACAACTCCATTGTCACACAATGGTAGGAACAAAGTTCATCTCATGAACTTATATACACCCAGACCACCTCTTTGGTAGCATCCTTGGTAGCAATGTATCCAGCCTTTATCGTCTAGCTTGTCTTGGTATCTAGCTTGAAACTCATCCAACATACCGTCCCTCCACTGAGGATAAAAACAATGCCTGTGACTGACATTCAGTCGAGCTTACCACCCTGGAAGCTATCCAGTGATTCTCCCCAGGATCGATTGATACCATCTCACTACACCTAGTGAGAATCCTAACATCCATTTAGATCTATCTCATAGATCCAAAACCCAGGATTTAGGAGGTATCACCTTGATCCTATATGGAGAATCCTTGTGATAAGAGAAAATTGACCGAGCGTAGCATAGGAAACTCCTTTCCTATCAAGAGTATGTCATCCACGTACAATACGGGGATCACCACCATACTCCCTACTACCTTTTTGTATATACAAGGTTCATCTACCATTTTGATGAAGTCAAACGCTTTGACTACCACATCAAAACAGATGTTCCAACTCCGCGATGCCTGTTTTATCCCATAAATCAACTTGCACACGTTTTCGCTGCTCCCACTGTCTACGAAGCCTTCTGGCTGTATACTTATAGACGCTTTCTTCTAAATCACCATTTAGAAAAGCAGTCATGACACCCAACTGCCAGATATCGTAGTCATGGTATGTAGCAATGGAAGGTAAGATCTGGATGGACTTAAGCATAGGGACTAGAAAAGGTTTCATCATTATCCACATCTGGTCGAGGACAAGAACCTTTTGCAACAAGTCTTAGCTTTGAAAGTCTCAACTTTTCCATGTACACCAAGTAATCTTCTCAAGATATACTTGCTCTTGATGGGGATTTAACCCTTCAGATAAAGCAACCAAAGTCCATACTTTGTTGGTGTATATGGATTCCATCTTAGATCGCTTAGCATCCAGCCATTCTCACAGAGTCACCACTCTTGATGGCCTGCTCGAAACTAGTTGGGTCATCATCTCATGATGAATTCCTCGCTCTTACTGTCATAGAGAAAACCGAAGTATCTCTCAGGTGGGTGAAGAACCCTACTAGATCGGGGGAGAGGCTGAGGTTCGTTGGGAGCTATTGAATCCTCCAGTTCTACCAAATCATCAGCTGCAGTTTGTATAGCTGAAACTCCTTCCAGTTCTACCTCATGACCACTAATTTCTTCATAAGAAATTCCTTTTCTCAAAGGTGGCATGCTGAGAAATAAAACACCTTTTGCTCCTCAGTGTGGTAGAAGATATTCACTTGCGAATGCTTGGGATATCCAACAAACTTCCACAGAAATGACCTTGCCTCGAGCTTGTCCGGATTTTCCTTTTAGACATAGGCCGGACAATCCAAATCTTAACATACTTAAGAGATGGGCTCTTCCCATTTCATATCACATATGGAGTGGTAGGCACCTGATTTGATTGGAACCCTATTCAATAGGTATGCAGTTTCACAAGTGCATAACCCCAAAAGGAAATAGGTAATTCAGTAGTACTCATCATAGAGCACACCATATCACATAGGGTGCGATTGCTCCGCCCCGATACACCAACGTGCTGTGGTGTATACGGAGGAGTAATGCTAAGAGAGAATCTCATTCTCCTTTAGAATAGTTCAGGAATTCCATGCTCAAGTATTCTCCTCCCTGATCTCATCATAGGACATAATACTTATACCCATTTTAGTTCTCTACTTCTAACTTATATTCTTTGAATTTCTCAAAAGTTTCAGACTTGAGTTTCAACAGGAACATATGTCCGAATCTTGAGAGATCATCAGTGAATGTAATGAAGTACAAAGAACCGGTCCTGGCATGTGTAGACAGGGGACCTACATACATCATCATGTATCAATCCCAAGAGTTCACTAACTCTTTCTCTATTTCCAATAAACGGAGCTATGGTCATCTTATCTTTGTGACATGACTGGAAAGTTTTACAAGATGTAAATTCAAACTGATTTAAATATGCATCTTTATGTAACTTAGCTAGTCGGGTCGCATTGATATGACCTAGTCTACAATACCTCAAGAAGGATTCGTTCATTTCTGAACTCTTCCCCTTGTGTGTGTTCTGTACGTTAAGAACTGCGGTTTGATTTAGAACGTATATGATTTTAGATAACGTGCCTGAACCGATCAACTCTTGATATAGAAAGTGTTCAAAACATTATCCAACAATACAAAATTATATCCTTCTTTATCTTAATAAAGAGACTGATATGATATTGTATATCAGGTTCGGTATCTAATAACATTCGTTCAGAGTCAATGTATTTGGTAATACAGGGTGATAGCTGCCAACATACTTAGCTGCAACACTTGCACCATTTCCAACTCTTGAAACTTATCACCTATTCTCAGTTCTCTACCTTTCTGTAGCCCATGTAACAAATTACATATATGGGATCCTTATCCGGTATCTCATACCTAGGACGTAGAGGATACTGAGAAACAGTTCTCGGTAATGAACATACCCGAAGAAGATATATCAACATATACTTTCTTCGTTTGGGCGGCACGGGAATCCTGGTAATCCCCTATTTCCTGCTCGGTCTTATAACAATTATAAGTTGGAGCGGGACCAACGTTCCCCTAGCTCAGTATAACAAGTGGGTTCAGTCAATACATCCATATTATTATCTTAATTAAGGCGTGACATGGTCGCTACCTGGAGAGAGAGAGAAGAAAATACTCAGCGTATGCTCTTGCAAAATTAGATTGGTTATTATTTATCTAATCAGGATGGCTGGTACTATTTTAGTCAAATCTTCTTTCAAACCCTAAAAGGAAAGACTAGCCGGGATTAATTACACCCTCCAAGTTCGCCAATCTTTCAGCCATACCAGTGTCGGTACTTTGAGAGAGGTTCCCTGTGCTTTCGCACGGACCTAATTAAAATAAACCTCGTTTTTCCAGGGACGTAACCCCGTTAACACCTTTCTAGACACCTACTTGATCGGCTAATTGTAATGTGTAAAACTCTTCCAGGAGTAACTCTTACTCGCAGTGGGTATCGGGATCCAACTATCTCATAAGAGGTATGCAATCTCATTGCAAATTTCAACACTTGAAATTCCCGATAATATTTTACCCCTAGCAACTTATGACCTAGCTAAGGTCAACAAATCATAAGCGCTAGTCAAGTTCAACCCGTCATTTCCCGATTGAATTAAACCCACCTGTGCGACCCTTGGCTAAGGTCAACAAAGCCGCACGACTACCCTGACTCAATCGCATTATATGCTTATGCAGATAAGCACTAATCAGCTACCGCACACTACGCCTTGGCTAAGGTCAACAAACGCAGCACGAATACTAAGTAGTACTTATCTGAAATGACGGAAGGCTACGACAGGTTTTTAAGAAAACCTTTTGCGTAATGAACATGATATCGTCGTGGAATCGAGTGATTTAAAATGGATTGTTTTTTAGGCTTTTACTAGTTTTGCTAAAGAGGTCACTCCTGGTGAAGGGATCTCAGCTCTTTCCTCGTCGAATGAGGTGCGGGATATTCACAATACCACCATGCAAAGCAAAAACTATAAAAGCAATCAAAAGACAAACCGAGTGTTGTAGCATCTGCTAGTTTCGCTAAAGAGATCACTCCCAGTGAAGGGATCTCGGCTCTTTCCTTATCAATAAGGTGTTGGATATTCTACAAGGAATACCGCTATGCAAAGCAAGAACTAGAGCTACCAGTTTTCGAGACAAGTTTCTACAACAACTTTAGGTTTCTTTTATTTCATTAATCTTATTAATGAAGTCTCATTTATTATGCTTCCCAAGCATCACATATGAAACGAAAGCAACAGTATATAATATATATCATATATATATATAATATAAGCATTCGTCTCAGAATATAATCAATGATCACATCACAGAATATCGCAGCAGAATAAAACATCAACATATGAAATATTGGATATACTAGGATTTCCGTGTTTTAGATTAAGCCTGTATAAAACACGGATTCCACGGTCGCGATGAATAGCTAAACCCACACCCCTAGACCCCTATGAGAGCAGCAAGCAACCCTACCAATTCTAGAGTTAGGAGACCTGGTCTCGACTCCTCGAGATGGTCTCCCACTGCACCCTAGAACCCGGTTACTTGTGCTCCCCGCCTTGGGTCTATCCTAATGCGGAAAAGTAAATAATACACAATGGTGATATCATCCTCAACCCGAAAGTGCCCCAATAAAAGAATATCACATACAATGAATTTTACATGAATGAAAATAAAAACCCTCATCTAACATAAAACCCCCGGCTATTCAAAACACGACGATCCAATATAACATATCCCAGCAAAACATAACATCACATGTCATCAACGTAAGTAAATATGCGTATCCCAATTTTCGTTGACATATAGCACCTAAACCGGCAATACACCACATATTACACTTACAGTCGCAGAAAAGAAAGTGAAAAACTACAACAGTTGGAATCCGCAACCACCTTAGACATCATAAACCCAACGTATCTCATACTTTAGATTTCATGCCTAACCAAATGAATTCCTTAGACATCACATGCCTAACAATTATAAACCCCGCATTTTAGTCTCGATATTGAAAACACCTTTTAATATCTAGTCGAGCAATTCAACAAGATTCCCGACATCCTGATCGAATGCTCGTCGGAAACTTTAGTAGACGGCCGCACCCCCCAATACCGTCGACGAAGTGCACTAAGGCGGAACACCGCTGCCACGAGCACCCGAACGGATGCTTTTGGCGATTGGGTTCTCCTACAGTCACTTGGTCGGGGCTATGGAGAGTGGCTATCTATTAAGTTTACCCGACGAGTATCTGCGTACGCTACGTGATTGCGACGGACTTTTGATCACATCAAAATCCCGTGGCAACCGATCAAATGAGACTGAACTGCTAGATTTATAAAATTCAAACTAGTTATCTCATAACTACTTATGGATTCCAAATATTGTATCTCATCACATGATACCCGGACGAACGTTAAACTTTTCGATCAATTCATCAAAGTCCTCCAATTTCCCGACAGCTCAACACTTGAGCACGGTTCAATAATACCCAGAATATGCCATAGTACCTATGCACTAGCCGTAGAAGGGCAAACCCAAGCCTCACTCATGTCGCCACGGAACTACGGCAAACTCTAGGGTTTGACCGCGGTTCCGCGATCCAAAAAGTCAAGTTAGGCTTTCATTCTTCTAGAGGGTTCATAGGATTACTTGCATGTTTTTCCAAATACGTTAAACTTGGAAAAATGGGTTTTTGACATTCGATCGAACTTTTTAACTTCGCCTAGACAATATGTGAATAACCCGAAACAATGTTAAAACTATGAATACGAAACACTCCGAATTGCTTATCGTGTAAGATTACATCACATGCAAAATTAGCAAAAACAAACAACACCTGAAACATCAAAACCAAGAAACTGGAACACACAAAAAATTTCAGGGGGAGGGGCTCGGTTTTGGCCAAGATGGGGGTATATGTGGCCGGCCAAATTTTCATGAAACCCCCTAAAATTTTCACGGTGTTCATGATATATCTCATATATTACTCTGTACTTGTTTAAAACTTTTTTTGAACAATTTTTAAAATCGACAAAAACTTGAATTTTCCGTTTCAAGTTTCGGAGTATTTCGGTTTCGTAATCTTAACAAAATCCGTATAAATTTCTAGCATGGCTCTGATACCACTGCAGGTTTCCCTAGGACGGCAGCAATGTTTCGGGAGGTATCGTCCATGCCAAATTAAAATTTTGCCGTTCTAGCTAACCCTAACCCTAGAATCGTATACTAGAAATCGACGGAAATGAAATGCAAACACATTGCAACTAAAAGTGAACAAGAAATACAACCTTTATAGACCAGTCCTTCACTTCATTAGCTCCCTGTAGTAGTCCCTTCGCTGTGATCAAGAAGTCCCGGACTCTAGAGAGGCTCCGATGAAGAAGTGAACATGCTTGCTTCGAAGTCTTTGAGGCCGAAGATGGTCTACGTCGAGGAGACACTAACCCAAGCTATCTCTTCACTAATCATGGAATTAGTGAAGCAAACACCCTATACTAAATGGAAAGTAGTAAAGGATGATGAAGTAGGAATTTTGCTCACATTAGATTTCATATTCTCACAAGTTTTCATCACAAACTCAAACCTTAGAAAACTCTTTTCTCTTTGAGCTCATGAAGAAGATCAAGAAATTATCAAGAGAGAATGAATTATTGTTTTGAGGTTAAAAATGCAACCAAGGGTTAAGTATATCATGCTTAACCCTTGTAGAGAGTTAACCATGAGCTAGGGTTAAAACTAGGTTAACAAATATCTTAAGGTAGACAAAAAGGGTGGAGAAAGTCAAAGAAGCCTACAAGCTTCTTGCAAAATATCAACCATGACTAATTCCACAATTTTTGAATTTCCTTAATAATAAACATAAACCCTAATCTAACCCTAGCATGGTTCAACTCTCATAAACCCTAGTTGTATTTGTGACCTAGCATGATACATTTAACATATATCACATATATATCAATGTATCCAAAGTGAGAAAAGAAATCATAAGTGAGCTAATACTAGTTAATGTAATGTAATATATCAAATATATAATTATACATTAGATTATCAAATCAACTCTTGATTTAATAATCCGGCTATATCACCTATAACCGACTAATATCATATGAATCAACTTATCGAATCAACACTTGATCCGATAACCCGGCTATATCATATATAACCGACCGATATCTTATATCGTGAGAATAGAATACGGTATCTCATATCGTATCAATCTCGGTCCCGCACATATCATATATATGCTCCTACTCCATTTCGCTTGAGCCAGGAAACCACTGTGTAGGACTCTAAAGACTCGTCAATACGCTGGCCGTAGGTGATGATCATATCAAACACCCACAAGCCGCAAGCGGTCTGCTAAACGTAACGGCCATCCGGGTATTGAGCGATCAGAAGATCAACAAGAAAGCCTGCTCACACTCCTGCGAATCCAATCAGTAACACTACCGTACAGTCCGGTCTCTTCGTCTGATATGTCGCATATCTCGTCTAGGGGTGGTAAACGTCAGACCCCAGTAACTCGATAAATCGTGTCGATATAAGGCTCATAACGGGTCAAGAAACTACTGATAACACTTACCAGTATATCACTGAAGCAGCCTTGGCCAAGGACTTCCTGTTATAGCCAATCGAGCACAGTGCAACATCAACTCCCAATACCGGGAGAGACGAAACCATTCCTATTGCTCATTGCCTCTATGTGACTCGGGACTGTACCCAAAAGCCACCGTTTTGCACGTTCTCTTGAACATGGTAAGGTGAAAATCAAAGCATAGTGGGAATCATACAAGACTCTATGACGATCTCGGGTCTACAGACTAACATGTACCAGTGTCACCAGAGAACTGCTATCTGACGTTAGGTATAATACTATCTGGGAGTTCTCGGCGAGTACGTCCAGTGTACCCAGTCTCCACTGAGCATCCGTATACTGTCTCTGATGTCAAACACCAATGGATATGGGATCATCCATCGCCCGTCTGCATGGGTCGAGAAGCTATACGCTAGTATACTCTGGTATATCGATGCCCTGTCTCGATACACCCTCGACTAGGAACATTTAAAGGATGTACTTAGCGACTACACTGTCCCCACTAGTATGATCTGCATCACAATCCTGGTATTCAAGTACTCATCCTAAAGGCTTTATCAACATGTAACATAGAGACAATCAGTGTACATGTTAAGATAAAGAGCAACCAAATAGCATACTATCATGTTGAGCAAGAAAGTCCTCCCTATATATGTCTAAGCATCCACTACAATATACATCGTATGTACAGTAATGGCCTCTAAGGCAAACATATTACTAACATGTATTTCCTTAGACATCATAATCCCGGAATATCTCATATTCCGAATTTCATGCCTAACAAATAAACCTTGCATTTTAGTCTCAAATTGAAAACTCTTTTCAATAAGCTGTCAGATAATTCAACAAAATTCCCAACTAAGTGATCGTGTACTATACGCAATTTAGACGGAGTTTTGATCCGAATCAAAACTCCGTGGCAATCGATCAAACGAGACTAAACGGCTAAATTTACAATATACAAACTAGTTTTTACAAAACTAATTATTCCGGATTCTAATAAATGTATCACATATCATCAAGATCTATACGTCGTTAAAAATTTCGATTGATTTAACAAACACCCATAAATTCCAGAGACCTCAACAACTTGAGTATCATTAAAAACACCCAGAAAGTGCCATATTTAAACATGGAGCAGCACATAAAAACTCAACCCCTAAACTCCCCAAACTGTGGCGAAACCGCGGCCAAACTAAGGTTTGGGCCGCGGTTCCGCGGCTATTTTAAGGAGTTAGTGTTTGAAATTTCTTGGTGTTCCATTAAAAAGCCTGTATGATTTTCTGCATATTTTTAATCACCAAAATTCCAACTTTTGAAAAATCGACAGAAACTTGAGAAAACCAGGTCTCGAAAATTCGATCGAACACTTTAATATCGTAAAGACCTACCCAAATGTTCTAGCTTGGCTCTGATACCATGTAAGTCAGGCAGCCACCCCATCCAATGGGGTCGGCGTGGCATCTACAGGTCGCTCAACAAGTACATTTTACGCATGCCCCCTCGCGAGGACTACAACCCACCGGAACACCTTCCGATCTCGGAAAACCCTGGGGGTAAGAGCCTATGCTTCGCCACACTGTCACACAGTGAGAACCCCCATAGGTCGACATCCAATGCCTAGTAGCTCTGATGCTATGAAAGTGTATGCTAGCGCCGCGACGGGGTTTAAATGGGCATCACACATGCAATTTTAAAAATTTCGGGTGCTAACGAACACTAACCAAGATCTTAACTAGAATAATAAGGTTTAACAATGATGATATGATTAACTATAAAAAGAGAAAGGGGCTACAACCTTTGTAAACCATGTACTTCTCTTCATAAAGCTCCGGATAATAGTCCACGCAACTCCACTAGGCTCCACTTGAAGAATGAACAAGATTCCTCCGATGATCTTCGTGCCGAAGATGATCCATCCGAAGTCCGCCAATCCAAGCTACCTCTTCACTAAACTCTTTAGTGAAGGAAACACACTACACTAGAGTGCTAATGAAGTGTAAGATGGTGAAGTAGGAGTTTTATATACTCACGAGGGTTTCGAGCTCTATGGTTCACAACATATATGAGGGTTTAGAGCTTAAAGTATGAAGTGAAGAAAACGGAGAATGTTAGAACTCATCTCATGAGCTCAAGAAGGAGCTCAAGAAAAATAACTCAAGTCAAGAATGAATTATAGAATGGCAACCCCCTTGACCTCACTTATTCAAGCATGAAATAAATTGCAATAAGAAATTGCAACCATGCCTGAATAGTGAGTCAAGAGCAATAAACAAATGATAAAGCCCATGCTTGCCCATTCCACAAATATCTCCATATATTACACCTTATTTTCTATTTTCTAAAAAATAGAAAATCCATGCCATGCTTCATAATATATATATATATATATAATGAAGAATAATTAGTGAGCTAATAATATTAGTTAATATATAATTATATCAAATATAATATATATCAAATTATTAAATCAACACTTGATTTAATAATCCGGTTATATCACATATAACCGACTAATATCATTTATCTGTATATCAAATTATCAAATCAACACTTGATTCGATAATCTGGTTATATCACATATAACCTAACCGATAACAAATAACTGCCAGATTACAATACGGTATCACATACTCGTATTTAATCAGGCCCACGCACATATCAGCATATGTGCCCTACTTCGTTTCGCTTGAACCAGAAAACTTCTGTGTGGGACTCTAAAGACTCATCAATACGCCAGCAGTAGGTGATGATCACATCAGTCACCCACAAGCCGTCAGCGGTACTAGCTGGACGTAACGGCTACCCAAGTATTGAGCGATTAGAAGATCAAAAAGCAAGCTTGTCCAAACTCCCATGAAGCCTATAAGTAACACTTACCATACAGTCCGGTCTCTTAGTCTGATATATCGCATATCGAGTCTGGGGTTGGTATCGTCAGACCCCAATAACTTGATAAGTCATGCCGATGTAAGGCCTATAACGGTATGAGAAACTAATGGTAACACTTACCAGTAAATCTCATCAACAGCCCTGGCCAGAGACTTACAGTTATAGCCAATCGAGCATAGCGCAACATCAACCCCCAATACCGGAAGAGAAGAAACCCCTCCTATCGCTCATTGCCTCCATGCAACTCGGGACTGTACCCAAAATCTACCTGTTTGCACGACTCCTTTGAGCCGTGGTAGGGAGGAAATCAAAGCATAGTAGGAGCCACACAAGTCTCTATGACGATCTCCGGTCTACAGACTAACCTATACCAGTGTCACCAGAGAACTACTATCTGACGATAGGTATAGTACCATCTAGGAGTTCTCGGCGAGTCCTGTTCGGTGTACCCATTCTCTAATGAGCACATGTGTACAATCTTTGAATGGATATGGGATCAACCATCGCCCCCATACAGAGCCAAGAAACGTACACACTAGTATACTCTAGTGTATCGATGCCCTGTCTCGATATACCCTCGACTAGGAACAATTGAAGGATGTGCTTGTAGACTACCCAGGTCCCAGTAGTATGATCCGCATCATAGTTCTGGTAGTCAAGCCAATATCCTAAGGGATTTATCAACATGTATATGAGAGACGGTAAAATAATATCAATGGACATGTTAAGATAAAGGAAACCAGATAGTATACTATCATGTCGAGCAAGAAAGTCCTCCATATATATGTCCAAGCATCCATTATATCATACAATAATGGCCTCTAGGGCATACATATCACTAACAGCTTGAGGCTCAAGCTTCTCTCAATCAGGCCGAACTCTAATTCTTTATCTGGCCCATTTTTTGAGAAGTTTCTTTTGCTCTTAGGCCGGATCGGTTAACAATCTACTGGGCCAAATTATTACAATAGGCCATTCCTTGGGAAATTTGTTTAATATACAAACACCATTGTAGATATTTAATTCAAAATGTTAAATTACAAACGCTGCAACGAACCAATCCCGCTTCGTGTATGTATTTACTTGGTATTCTTTAAGATCAATTTAAAACATATGATGTATAGAATGATATTGTTTCTTCAAAACGTAATTTTTATATGAAATAAAAAATGGTCGTAGGCTCCCAGCGCTAACAATGCTAAAATCCCAAGTGGGACCCATATAGGTTTTACCATTTCGGTTCTTAAGTAATCCATAATATTCTGATTCCAAAAATTCGCGACTCATCCAGTCCACCTAAACCCGTCAGGTTTGGATGGATTTTAGAGTTATGTTGTAAATTAAGGTGACAAATGGGCCTGGCAATCCATGGCCCGGTGTCATGCCCCGCTATCCAAAAGAACGAAAATGGGTACATGACGAGACCCGCGACGTATTTATTCCGAGAAGGTCCTTTCTCATAACAAATACGTTAAACGTAAATAAGCAATATAAATTATGATAAGAATAAACAAGAGAAATAAAACCTAACTACTGATTATTACATTTCAAAGTTCATAAAGTTCAACAGTGGCATAAAGTCTGAAAACAAGATACGATAATATGACAAGTCTTTAGCAAGGGCATACTGAAAATAAAAACTGGAATGAGATTAAAAGTCCGCCTTGGACAATAATTAATTGTACTCCTCTTCCATCGCCTCGATTTCCTCCGTCCCTAAGTCACCTAACGAACATTCCCAAGATAGAAAAGAAAATATGGTGAAATGCCCGTCAGCGAACTTGCGCTCGGTAAGTCCCCAATAAGGTGGGATTATAAGCATAGGTGTATAATGACAAGTTATATACCTGGGATTGAAAATCATGAAGCAGCGAACAAATATGATATGACAATTAAACATAGCAATTAAAATAAGTATGGAAATTCTATATAACATGGCAGTGTAGTATAGGCATAGTGTCGGTTAACATAGGCATATGATAAGTAAAAATGATGAACCTGAAGTAAATGACAATGTGTTTTAAGAAGTCTCTATAAGGGTAAACTAACCTAACGACGGTTCAAGTGTGAATGTCAACCAATCTCAGAAGTATTTTCAAACTCAAGGGTGTAATTCAGGGGTAAGGAAACACAGGTTCGAATCAAGAGAGCATTAGTAACGGGACTTCAACCGTCGTTAGAATATTAATGAACCCAAGGCTATAATCTAGGGGCAAGGAAACGCGGGCCCTCAAGGGTGTTCATGTGTTAGTATTCAAGGATTCATGTACTAGGGGGACTCCTGAGATTATGTTGAACTCACAACCTAAACTATCCCAACACCCAGTGTATTCTAACTTATAGATAACGTCACAAGCCATGATCGAATTCATGAATATATGAGAGAGTACAAGTTCAATGTCAAGTTTCGGGGTTAAGTTTATGTCAAGATCAAGTTGTTAGATATGTATATGCCCTAGAGGCCATTGTTGTACATACATGTTGATTTGTATTGTATTACTGTCTTGCTCTCACATGTTGATAAAGCCCTTAGGATATGTACTTGACTACTAGGACTATGATGTAGATCATACTAGTGGGGCCAGGGTAGTCCAAAAGTACATCCTATAATTGTTCCTAGTCGGGGGTGTATCGAGACAGGGCATCGATACTCCAGAGTAGACTATTGTATACGCCTCTTGACCTATATGATGGACGATGGATGATCCTACATCCATTGGTGTTTGACATCAAAGATGGTATGCGAGTGCTCAGTGGAGACTGGGTACACTGAACGGACTTGCCGAGAACTCCTAGATGGTATTATACCTATCGTCAGATAGCAGTTCTCTAGTGACACTGGTACAGGTTACTCTGTAGACCCAAGATCGTCATAGAGTCTTGTGTGATTCCCACTGTGCTTTAATTTCCACCTTACCACGTTCATGAGAACACGCAAAACGGTGGCTTTTAGGTACAGTCCCGAATCATATGGAGACAATGAACGATAGGAGGGGTTTCGTGTCTCCCGGTATTGGGGGTTGGTGTTGCGCTGTGTTCGATTGGTTATAACTGGAAGTCCCTGGCCAGGGCTGATATGGAGATCTACTGGTAAGTGTTATCAGTAGTTTCTTGACCCGTTATGGGCCTCACATCGACACGACTTATCTGTTACTGGGATCTGACGTTTACCACCCCTAGACTGCATATGCGACATATCAGACGAAGAGACCGAACTGTACGGTAGTGTTACTGATTGGATTCACAGGAGTGTGAGCAGGCTTGCTTGTTGATCTTCTGATCGCTCAATACCCGGGTAGCCGTTACGTTTAGCTGACCGCTTGCGGCTTGTGGGTGTCTGATATGATCATCACCTACTTCCGGCGTATTGACGAGTCTTTAGAGTCCTACACAGAGGTTTCCTGGCTCAGGCGAAACGGAGTAAGAGCACATATGTGATATGTGTGGGACCGAAATTGATATGTGTATGTGATACCGTATTCTATTCTCGCGACTTGTGACATTGGTCAGTTATTTGTGATATAGCTAGATTATCGGATCAAGTGTTGATTCGATAAGTTGTTGCATTTGATATTAATCGGTTATATGATGTAGCCGGATTATTAAATCAAGTTTTGATTTAATAATTTAATGTATAATTATATATTTGATATATTAAATTGCATTAACTAATATATGCTCACTTAAGTATTTCTTTTTCTCATTATGGATACATTGATATATATCTGATATATGTTAAATGTATTGTTTTCTTTTTGCACACTTAAATGTATATGTGATATATATTCATGTGTCATGCTAGGTTATATATGCAACTTGTGTGTGAGAGACTTATACCATGCTAGGGTTAAGATTAGGGTTTATATTTATTATTAAGGAAATTCAAAATTGTGGAATTAGCCATGCTTGATCTTTTGGACAAAGATTGTAGAAGCTTGTAGGTTCATTGACTTGGTCCACTCTTTTGTCAAGCTTAAGATATTTATCAACCTAACCTTTAACCCTAGCTCATGCTTAAGTCTCTACAAGGGTTAAGCATGACATTCTTATCCTAAGGTTGCATTCTAACCTCATCAATAATTCATTCATCGCTTCATTTTTTTCTTCCTCAAAAAGCTTGCTAGCTTTTTTCCTTTGTGATGAAAAATTGTGAGAAAAAGAAAACTAAAGACAGCAAAATTCCTACTTCATCATTCTCTTCTATTCTAGCCATATAGATTAGTGTGTTAGCTTCACTAATTCCATATTAATGAAGTCATAGCTTGAGTTCGTGTTTCCTCGAAGTAGATCATCTTGGATTTTGAAGAGTTCAAGCAAGGATGCATCATACACCGTGTGGAGCCTCTCAAGAGTCCGGGAGTTCTAGGATCGCAGCGAAGGGACCACTACTTGAAGCTTGTGAAGTGAAGGAGAGGACTACAAAGGTTATAATCTCTAATCACTTAGTTGTAAAGAAGTTTGCATGTTGTTTCCTTTTGATTCTCTAGTTAAAGATATAAGGTTAGGGTTAGCTAGAACGGCAAAAGTTTAAAATTGGCATGGACGATGCCTCCCGAAACCTTGTTGCCGTGCTAGACAATCCTACAGTGGTATCAAAGCCTAGCTAGAGAATTAGACAGATATGTGTAGGATTACGAAACCGAAACAACTCCGAAACACCCGAATACGAACCCTAGTTTCTGTCGATATTTTCTGAGAATCAAATTTTTTTTAAAACAATTGCAGAGTGTTGTATGAGATGCAACATGAACACATTAGAAACCTGAGCCCCCCTCGCCGGAAAATGGCCGAGCACATGCCCACTAAAATCGGCCAGATCGGTTTTTTGATGGAATCAGGGCCTCAGTTTTTTACAGTGTTCCAGTCTCTCGGGTTTGGTATTTCAGGTGTTGTTTGTTTTTACTAAATTTGCATGTGATGTTATCTTTTTACAGAGGCAATTCAGAGTGTTTCGTATTCGTAATTCTAGTTTGTTTTCGGGTTAATTTAGACGGTGTTAAAAAGTTCGATCGGATATCAAATACCCACTTTAACCCTTACCGGAAATTTTTCAAGAGTTGGATTTTTTCATAGTTAAAGAACATTCAAATATCGTGCAAGTGATGCGGTGGACCCTCTATAAGAACGAAACCCTAACTCAATTTTGTGACCGTAAGAACCGCCACTAAACCCTAGGGTTTGCGGTAGTTCCGCGGCGCCACAAGTGAGGCATTGGTTGACCCTTCTACGACTGGTTCATAGCTACTGTGGCGTGTACTGAGTATTTTTAAACTATGCTCAAGTGTTGAGCTTTTGGGAAATTTTGGGTGTTTATTGATTCGATCGGAATGTTTAACATCGTCTATCTTTTTCTGGAATGTGATACAATATGTGGAATTCATATAGTTAAGCATGAAATGCGAAGTATGTGATATTTCAGATTTACGATGTCTAAAGTGATTGTGAATTCCAAATATTGTAGTTTGACATTTTCTTTTATGCGACCGTAAGTGTAATATGTGGTGTATCTCAGGTTTTGGTGCTATATGTTAACGACAATTGGGATACGCATATTTACTTACGTTGATGACATGTGATGTTATGTGTTGCAATAATATGTTATATTGGATCGTCATGTTTTGAATAGCCGGGGGTTTTATGTGAGATGAGAGTTTTTATTTTCATTCATGTAAAATTCATTGTATGTAATATTCTTTTATTGGGGCACTTACGAGTTGAGGATGATATCACCATTGTATATTATTTACTTTTCCGCATTAGGATAGACCCAAGGTGGGGAGCACAAGTAACCGGGTTCTAGGGTCCAGTGGAAGGCTATCTCGAGGAGTCGAGACCAGGTCTCCTAACCCTAGAATTGGGAGGGTTGCTTGCCGCTCTCGTAGGGGTCTAGGGATGTGGGTTTGGCTATTCACCGCGACCGTAGAATCCGTGTTTTATACAGGCTCAAAATAAAACACGGATCTCCTAGTATATCCAATATTTCATATGTTATCTTCTACTGCTGATATTCTATGATGTGATCATTTTATATGCGTGAGACGAATGCTTTATTATTGTATATATAATATATAATAAACATTGCTTATGTTTTGCACCCGCGCTAGTCCCGACTCGGTATGCCGTTAGTTAAGTAACCTAACGGTACATAACGGGACACTGTGGCGAATGTGGATGGTATAAGCGTACGTTGTATTTTCATTTCTTCTGTGATACTTAGGAAGCATAAATGATGGGACATCATTAATGAGATTAATGAAAGAAAAGAAACCTAAAAGATGTTGTAGAATCAAATTTATAAAAAGGGTAGCTCTAGTTTTTGCTTTGCATAGCGGTATTCCTTGTAGAATATCCAGCACCTTATTCGATAAGGAAAGAGCCGAGATACCTTCACCGGGAGTGACCTCTTTAGAGAAACTAGCAGATGCTACAACTCACTCGGTTTTGTTTTTGATTGCTTCTATAGTTCTTGCTTTGCATAGCGGTATTTGTGAAATATCCTGCACCTTATTCTATAAGGAAAGAGCCGAGATCCCTTCACCGGGAGTGACCTCTTTAGCGAAACTAGTAAAAGCCTCAAAAACACTCCTTTTCAAAAATCACTAGTTTCTACAACGATATCAAGTTCATTACGCAAAAGGTTTTCATAAAAACCTGTCGTAGCCCTCCGTCATTTCAGATAAGTCCTACCTAGTATTCGTGCTGCGTTTGTTGACCTTGTCAAGGCGTAGTGTACGGTAGCTAATTAGTGTTTATCTGCTAAAGCATTAGATGCGATTGGATTAGGATAGTCATACGACCTTGTTGACCTTGTCAAGGGTCGTGCGGGTAGGTTTAATTCAATCATGAAATGTATGGGTTGAACTTGACTTGCGATTTATGGTTTGTTGACCTTGTCAAGGTCATAGATCGCTGGGGGCAAAAGATATTATCGGGAATTTCAAGTGTTGAAATTTGCAATGAGATTGCATACCTTCTATAAGATAGTTGGATCCCAATACCCACTGCTAGCAAGAGTTACTCCTGGGAGAGTTTTACACATGACAATTAGTCGATCAAGTAGGTGTCTAGAAAGGTGTTAATGGGGTTATGCCTCTGGGAAAATGAGATTTATTTTAATTAAGTCCGTGCGAAGCAAGGGAAACCTCCCTCAAAGTACCAACACTGGCCTGGCTGAAAGATTGGCGAACTTGTAAAGTGTATTTAATCCCGGCTAGTCTTACCTTTTAGGGTTTGAAGGAAGATTTGATAAAACAGTGGGAGCCATCCTGATTAGATAAGATAATAACCAATCTAATCTTGCAAGAGTATACGCTAAAGTGTTTTCTTCTCTCTCTCTCTCCAGGTAGCGACCATGTCAGGCCTTAATCAAGATAATAATATGGATGTATTGACTGAACCCGCTTGTTATACTGAGCAGGGGAACGTTGGTTCCGTTTTTTCTTATAATTGTTATAAGACTGATCAGGAAATAGAGGAATATCCGGATTCCTACGCCGCCCAAACGAAGAATAAGTATGTTGACGCATCTTCTTCGGGTGTGTTAGTTATCGAGAACTGTTTCTCAGTTCACTCTACGTCCTGGGTATTAGATACCAGATCGGGATCCCACATATGTAATATGTTACATGGGCTACGAAAAGGTAGAGAACTGGGAGAGGGTGATCATTCCATAAGAGTAGGAAATGGTGCAAATGTTGCAGCCAAACCAGTTGGCGAATATCATCTTGTATTGCCAAATGGTAATACATTGATTCTGAACGAATGCTATTACATTCCGACCCTGATATGCAATCTTATATCAGTTTCTTTATTGAGTAAAGAAGGATAAAATTTTGTAGTACATGATAATGTTATGAACATCTTCCTGAATCAAAAGTTGATTGGATCAGGCTTGTTAAATAATGGCATATATGTTCTAAATCAAACCACAGTTCTTAACATAGAAAACACACACAAGAGGAAGAGTTCAGAAATGAACGAATCCTTCTTGTGGCATTGTAGACTAGGTCATATCAATGCGACACGACTAGCTAAGTTACATAAGGATGGATATTTGAATCAGTTCGAATTTTTATCTTATGACACTTGCCAGTCATGTCTCAAAGGCAAAATGACCAAAACTCCGTTTAGTGGACACGGAGAAAGAGTTACGGAACTCTTGGGCCTGATACATAGTGATGTATGTGGTCCCATGTCTACACATGCCAGGAATGGTTCTTCGTACTTCATTACATTCACTGACGATCTCTCAAGATACGGACATGTGTTCCTGTAGAAACACAAGTCTGAAGCTTTTGAGAAATTCAAAGAATATAAGCATGAAGTAGAGAACCAAACGGGTAAAAGTATTAAAATCCTTCGATCTGATCGAGGAGGAGAATACTTGAGCAATGAGTTCCGGGACTATCTAAAAGAGAATGGGATTCTCTCTCAGCTTACTCCTCCCTATACACCACAGCATAACGGTGTATCGGAACGGAGGTATCGCACCCTATTAGATATGGTGCGCTCTATAATGAGCACCGCTGTGTTGCCTATTTCCTTTTGGGGTTATGCACTTGAGACAGCAGCATACCTATTGAATCAAGTTCCATCTAAATCTATACCTACCACACCATATGAGATATGGAGTGGGAAGAGACCATATCTTAAACGAGTTAAGATATGGGGTTGTTCGGCCTATGTCAAAAGGCAAAATCCGGACAAACTCGAGGTACAATCAGTTCTTTGCAAGTTTGTGGGATATCCAAAGAATTCATATGGATATTTTTTCTTCCACAGTGAGGAACAAAATGTGTTTATTGCTCAACATGCCACCTTTTTAGAAAAGGAATTTCTTGCAAAGGAAATTAGTGGTAAAAAGGTAGAACTGGAAGAAGTTCCAGCTACGCAGACTACAACTGAAGATTTAGTAGAACCAGAGGATTCGATAGTTCCCGACAAACCTCAGCCGCTCCGCCGATCTAGTAGAGTTCCTTATTTACCTGAGAGATACTACGGTTTTCTCATTGATAGTGGGAGCGAGGATTGCATCATGGAAGATGATGACCTAACTAGCTTCGAGCAGGCCATCACGAGTGGGGACTCTATGAAATGGCTGGATGCAATGCGATCTGAGATGGAATCCATGTACACCAACAAAGTATGGACTTTGGAAGTTGCTCCTGAAGAGATAAAACCCATTGGGAGCAAATGGATCTTTAAGAAGAAACTTGGTGTAGATGGAAAAGTTGAGACTTTCAAAGCTAGACTTGTTGCAAAAGGTTTTCGTCAACGACCAGGTGTGGATTATGATGAAACATTTTCTCCAGTGGCTATGCTTAAGTCCATCCGGATCCTACTTGCCATTGCTGCATACCATGACTATGAAATCTGGCAAATGGATGTTAAGACCGCCTTTCTAAATGGTGATTTAGAGGAGTGCGTGTACATGACTCAGCCAGAGGGCTTCGTAGACAGTGGGAGCAGCGGGAAGGTATGCAAGCTGCTTAAATCCATCTATGGGTTAAAGCAAGCATCGCGGAGTTGGAACATCTGTTTTGATGTGGTAGTCAAAGAGTTTGACTTCATCAAGAACGTAGATGAACCTTGTATATACAAGAAGGTGGCAGAGAGTAAGGTTGTCTTCCTCGGATTGTACATGGATGGCATACTCTTGATAGGAAATGATGTTCCTATGCTGCACTCGGTCAAGCTCTTCTTATCACATAGATTCTTAATGAAAGATCTAGGTGATGCCTCCTGCATCTTGGGGATTAAGATCTATAGAGATAGATCTAAACGGATACTGGGATTGTCCCAATCTAGGTATATTGACACCATACTAAAGAGGTTTAGTATGTAAGAATCCAAGCATGGGAATTTACCCACGATCTCTGGACTCACTCTCTCCAAACAGATGTCTCCTAAGACTGATTTGGAAAGAGCTCGCATGCTAGGGATGCTCTATGCTTCGGCGGTAGGCTCTATCATGTACGCGATGCTATGTACCAGACCCGATGTAGCATACTCACTAAGTGTAGTGAGTAGGTATCAAGCAGATCCAGGAGAGAGTCACTGGACAGCTGTGAAGAACATTCTCAAGTACTTAAGAAGGACTAAAGAGATGTTCTTGGTGTATGGTAACGGAGAACTTCAGGTCAAGTCCTTTACCGATTCGAGCTTCCAAAGTGATAAGGACAACTTTAAGTCGCACCCGGGCTTTGTCTTTACCCTCAATGGAGGGGCGGTTTGTTGGAAGAGTTCCAAACAGGAAACCGTGGCAGACTCGACGATGGAGGCTGAATATATCGCTGCCAACGATGCTGCCAAAGAGGCTGTCTGGATAAAGAAGTTCATAATTGAACTTGGAGTGGTTCCGTCCATTGAGCATCCAATACCTTTGTATTATGATAACAATGGAGCTGTGGTTTTGGCCAAGGAACCCAGGTCCCATCAGAGATCCAGGCATATTCTGAGGCGGTATCACCTGATCCGGGAGATAGTTGATCGCCGCAAGATCGAGGTCAGGAGAGTTGACACGAAGGACAACACTGCAGATCTACTCACGAAGGCCATACCCCAGATACAATTTGAGAGACTCTCCGGGATGTTGGGTATGAGATACTACAACAGTTGGCCTTAGTGCAAGTGAGAGATTGTTAGATATGTATATGCCCTAGAGTTGTTGTACATATGATGTATATTATAGTGGATGCTTGGATATATATAGAGAGGACTTTCTTGCTCGATATGATAGTATGCTATCTGGTTGCTCTTTGTCTTAACATGTTGATTTGTATTATATTACTGTCTTGCTCTCACATGTTGATAAAGACCTTAGGATATGTACTTGACTGATAGGACTATGATATAGATCATACTAGTGGGGCAAAGGTAGTCCAAAAGTACATCCTATAATTGTTCCTAGTCGAGGGTGTATCGAGACAGGGCATCGATATTCCAGAGTAGACTAGCGTATACGCCTCTTGACCCATATGATGGGTGATGAATGATCCTACATCCATTGGTGTTTGATATCAAAGATGGTATACGGGTGCTCAGTGGAGACAGGGTACACTGAACGGACTCGTCGAGAACTCCTAAATGGTATTATACCTATCGTTAGATAGCAGTTCTCTAGTGACACTGGTACAGGTTAGTCTGTAGACCCGAGATCGTCATAGAGTCTTGTGTGATTCCCACTGTGCTTTGATTTTCACCTTACCACATTCATGAGAACATGCAAAACGGTGGCTTTTGGGTACAGTCCCGAATTACATGGAGGCAATGAGCGATAGGAGGGGTTTCGTCTCTCCCGGTATTGGGGGTTGATGTTACGCTGTATTCGATTGGCTATAACTGGAAGTCCCTGGCCAGGGCTGATATGGAGATCTACTGATAAGTGTTATCAGTAGCTTCTCGACCCGTTATGAGCCTCACATCGACACGACTTATCGGTTACTGGGGTCTGACGTTTACCACCCCTAGACTGCATATGCGACATATCAGACGAAGAGACCGGACTGTACGGTAGTATTACTGATTGGATTCACAGGAGTGTGAGCAGGCTTGCTTGTTGATCTTCTGATCGCTCAATACCCGGGTGACTATTACGTTTAGCTGATCACTTGCGTCTTGTGGGTGTTTGATATGATCATCACCTACTTCCGGCGTATTAACGAGTCTTTAGAGTCCTACACAGAGGTTTCCTGGCTCAGGCGAAACGGAGTAGGAGCACATATGTGATATGTGCGGGACCGAGATTGATACGTGTATGTGATACCGTATTCTATTCTCGCGACTTGTGACATTGGTCTGTTATATGTGATATGGCCGGATTATCGGATCAAGTGTTGATTCGATAAGTTGTTACATTTGATATTAGTCGGTTATATGATATAGCCGGATTATTAAATCAAGTTTTGATTTAATAATTTAATGTATAATTATATATTTGATATATTAAATTGCATTAACTAATATATGATCACTTAAGTATTTCTTTTTCTCATTATGGATACATTGATATATATGTGATATATGTTAAATGTATTGTTTTCTTTTTGCACGCATAAATGTATATGTGATATATATTCATATGTCATGCTAGATTATATATGCAACTTGTGTGTGAGAGACTTATACCATGCTAGGGTTAAGATTGGGGTTTATATTTATTATTAAGGAAATTCAAAATTGTGGAATTAGTCATGCTTGATCTTTTGGACAAAGCTTGTAGAAGCTTGTAGGTTCATTGACTTGGTCCACTCTTTTGTCAAGCTTAAGATATTTATCAATCTAACCTTTAACCCTAGCTCATGGTTAAGTCTCTACAAGGGTTAAGCATGACATTCTTATCCTAAGGTTGAATTCTAACCTCATCAATAATTCATTCATCACTTCATTTTCTTCTTCCTCAAAAAGCTTGCTAGCTTTTTTCCTTTGTGATGAAAGATTGTGAGAAAAAGAAAACTAAAGAGAGCAAAATTCCTATTTCATCATCCTCTTCTATACTAGCCATATAAATTAGTGTGTTAGCTTCACTAATTCCATATTAGTGAAGTCATAGCTTGAGTTCGTGTTTCCTCGAAATAAATCATCTTGGATTTTGAAGATTTCAAGCAAAGATGCATCATACACCGTATGGAGCCTCTCAAGAGTCCGGGAGTTCTAGGATCGCAGCGAAGGGACCACTACTTGGAGCTTGTGAAGTGAAGGAGAGGACTACAAAGGTTGTAATCTCTAATTACTTAGATGTAAAGAAGTTTGCATGTTGTTTCCTTTTGATTCTCTAGTTAAAGATCTAGGGTTCGGGTTAGCTAGAACGGCAAAAATTTGAAATTGGCATGGACGATACCTCCCGAAACCTTGTTGTCGTGCTAGACAACCCTACACAAGTATCAATGTCAAGTTCAAGTATTCATGGTTCAAATAAAGACAAGTTTAGCATGTAATAGATTTATCATGCGAGTCAGGAAAATTCAACAATTAAAAGTTACATAGCATGAGATGAGACAATTGTAATATCAAAAGCATGTCAGGCAAGTAATTGGTTTTCATATCAGGTTGAGACGGCTTATAAATTCTTGAGCCGGCTCACAAGTCATCTATATTCATGGTTTGGATCTCTGGTTACAAGAGACATCTCAAAAGTTATTGAGCCAGCTCGACTCCCAATATAAGACGGCTCGACTCCCAATATGAGACAGCTCAATCTATATTGAGACGGCTCAACAATGCTGCCATATGCTCTCTCTGTCTCCATAAGACGGCTCACTGTTATGCTGAGCCGGCTCGACCATAACTTGAAATGGCTCAAATCCAAATTTGAGCCGGCTCACGACATGTCTAAAGGGTTTTTTTTATCTCTTTGTGTGTATGAGACGGCTCATGTTCTGTTGAGCCAGCTCAATACCTTATCGTTCAGACGATCAGGTTTAAGGTTTTGAAATATTAAACACATAAGATGCAATATTGGTTTATGTTCATTTAGTAGCATCAATAATTTGTGCTTTCTGGATCTATGGCATGAAGGTTTTGTCATAACATGGAAACAATATGCGGTCTTAAATACAAAAAGCAACTACTATGTGTTAACAACATATATACAACTAATCTATGTCTATAAGAAATATATTGTAACAACCCAAAATTTTCTATACAAGTTTTTACAAAAAAAATATCAAAAATCCATAAAGGGGTATTTATTGCCTGAGCACAAAACTTAAGTAATTAATTAGCAATTTAATCACAAGAAGGATCTTGTAGCTCATTGGTAATACCTTGCACTGCTGAACCAAGCCACCAGAGTTCAAATCCCATGCCCCACATTATTTTTAATATTTATTTTGTTTTAAATTTTATGGAAGCCCAACGGTCCACATGAGATAACTCCAGATTTTTCCACTACCCATAAAAAACTGAAAGTACTAGTGAGCATCCCAGGAGACTCCCCACCCTCTGGCACCCCGACTCGGGCCGACTCGGGCCGGCGCCGCCGGCCGGACTTGGCCGGACGGCCGAGTCCCCAACAGTGAAGATGTGACTTTTGGTATTCTCAAACCCCTTGCACACTCTAAATTAATGGATCGGTTCCATAGAATGATTTATGCCCATTTAAACCATTTTTAATGATTTTTCACACTTTTTACAATTTTTTATTTAAAAACCCTTGACCTACCCTACCCCTAGCCTACCCTATAAATACACCCCCTATCCTCTACCCTTTCACCCCAAAATCTTAAGCCCACTCTCTCAAAAAAATTTCAACAATCGTGTACTTTGAAAACAAGCTCGAGGTGAAGCTCCGACGAAATTCCGGCGGAACTTCCGGCGAACGTCTTAGGAACTACCGGCGACGACGCAACATCGACGATCCCTCTAGTTCCCTCTCACTCTCTAGTGTAATCGAAAACCCGTAAGTCCCTTCCTATCTCTCTTCCCTATTCAAGAAAAATACGAAATTATAAAATCCGACGGAATCGGAACAAATTCGATTTCCGATTCGGTTTTCTATAAAATTCCACTTCTCACTAATACAATCATTCTTAAACTTTCTCATGTTGATTATTAAACACTAATTAAACAATTTGAACAAGTTTCATCACATGAAATGATATCTTTCTCAAATTATCGTATTTTTTCACCTAAATACCACATTGTTTCAATCCTTCATTTAACCCATCAAACTTACTATACATTTAAAGTAGATCACGAGGTAACGACCTACCTCCTCACACACTTACATACAACCTAACACGATACCATTGAAACCTTAGAATACGAGAAAACAAGCATTTACATTTAAATACCATACACTTAATAAAACTATTTCTAAAAGAGTTAGAGTTGATACACTTTTAAATAAATACATCTTATTATGAAAATACGATAAGTTGTCGACATCGGTCGTTTATCTAAATCTGACTTTGTGGTGTCTGTAGGGTTATTAGGCACTGTCACAAGGGTCTATAAGGCATCAACCATGCCCGATTTAAAATTTTAGACGTGCCGAACAACCTAAAGCGAGGATCTTTGCTAGATAATTAGGGTTAACAAGACATGTAAACATCTTTACATCTAAGAGAGAAGGATTACAACCTTTGTAGTCCGCTCCTTCGCTTCATAACCTCCGAGTAGTAGTCCCTTCGCCGCGATCCATGATCTCCCGGACTCAAGAGAGGCTCCACAAGCCGAACGATCCATGCTTGCTTGAAGTCTTCCTTTTCGAAGATGATCTACCTTGAAGAATCTTTAACTCAAGCTCTCACTTCTCTAATTAAGTATCAGAGAAGTGAACACCCTAATCTAAATGGCTAGAATAGATGAGGATGATGAAGTACGAATTTAGCTCTCTTTTATTTTCAAAATCTCACACTAATCCATCACAAAACCAAAAGCTAGAAGCTTTTCAAGGAGGAAGAAGAAGATGATTTCTTTTGTGATGAATAATGAATTGTTCTTATGATTACAAATGAACCTAGAGTTAATAATATCTAGTATTAACTCATGTAGAGAGTTGACTAGGGTTAAGGGTTTGGGTTGGGTTAAATAATATCTCCAAAATATCAACACATAATATCTTAGCTCAAAACAAAACAAAAGCTTCTAGAAGCTTCGAGAAAAGACTAACCCAAATCAAACCCTAACCATGTTGCATTAGTAATAATAACTTGTTACAATATTATATATCACATATATAATATATTTTTGTAACAAAAGAAAATAATACAATTAACATATATCGCATATATATCAATGTATTATCCGGTGAGAAAATGAATTAATAAAGCGAGCCTATATCAGTTAATATAACGTAATATATCACATATATAATTATACATTAAATTATCGAATCAACTCTTGATCCGACAATCCGGCTATTTCTCAAATAACCGACTAATATAACATGTATCGATTCATCGAATCAACACTTGATCCGATGACCCGGCTATATCATATATCGCGAGAATAGAATACGGTATCTCTTATCGTAATATTCTCGGTCCCGCACATATCACATATGTGCTCCTACTCCGTTTTGCCTGAGTCAAGAAACCTCTGTGTAGGACTCTAAAGAATCGTCAATACGCCGGCAGTAGGTGATGATCATATCAAACACCCACAAGCTGCAAGCAGTCAGCTAAACGTAACAGCCACCAAGGTATTGAGCGATCAGAAGATCAACAAGCAAGTTTGTACATTCTCCTGTGAATCCAGTCAGTAACACTACCGTACAGTCCGGTCTCTTCGTCTGATATGTTGCATATCTAGTTTAGGGGTGGTATACGTCAGACCCCAGTAACCGATAAGTCGTGTCGATGTGAGGCTCATAACAGGTCTAGAACCTACTGATAACACTTACCAGTAGTACTCAATATCCGGCCTGTCCAGGAACTTCCAGTTATAGCCAATCGAACACAGCACAACATCAACTCCCTATACCGGGAGAGACGAAACCCCTCCTATCGCTCATTGCCTCCATGTGATTCGGGACTGTACCCAAAAGCCACCATTTTGCATGCCCTCTTGGACGTGGTATGATGGAAATCAAAGCACAGTGGGAATCACACAAGACTCTATAACGATCTCGGGTCTACAGACTAACATGTACCAGTGTCACCAGAGAACTACCATCTGACGTGAGGTATAATACCATCTGGGAGTTCTCGGCGAGTCCGTCCAGTGTACCCAGTCTCCACTGAGCACCCATACACCATCTTTGATGTCAAAACACCGATAGATATGGGATCATCCATCGCCCATCATATGGGTCAAGTTGCGTATACGCTAGTCTACTCTGGTGTATCGATGCCCTGTCTCGATACACTCTCGACTAGGAACAGTTATAGAATGTACTCATCGACTACCGTGGCCCCACTAGTATGATCTCATCATAGTCCCAGTAGTCGAGTACATGTACTTAGGGCTTTATCAACATGTGAGAGCAAGACAGTAAACTAATACAAGTCAACATGTTAAGATAAAGTGAAACCAAATAGCATACTATCATGAAGAGCAAGAAAGTCCTCTCTATATATATCCAAGCATCCATTATAATATACATCATATGTACAACAATGGCCTCTAAGGCATATACATAACTAACAATCTCCCACTTGCACTAAGGCCAGCTGTTATAGTATCTCATACCCAGCATCCCGAAGAGTCTCTCAAACTGTGTCTGGGGAATGGCCTTCGTGAGTGGATCCGCAGTGTTGTCCTTCGTATCAACTCTCTTGACCTCGATCTCCCGGCGATCAACTATCTCCCTGATCAGGTGATACCGCCTCAGAATATATCTGGACTTCTGATAGGACCTGAGTTCCTTGGCCAAAGCCACAGCTCCATTGTTATCGTAATACAAAGGTATTGGATGCTCAATGGATGGAACCACACCAAGTTCAGTAATGAACTTCTTTATCCAGACAGCCTCTTTGGCAGCATCGTTGGCAGCGATGTATTCAGTCTCCATCGTCGAGTCTGCAACGGTATCCTGTTTGGAACTCTTCCAACTCACCGCCCCTCCATTGAGGGTAAAGACAAATCCCGAGTGCGACTTAGAGTCGTCCTTATCACTTTGGAAGCTCGAATCGGTAAAGGACTCCACCTGGAGTTCCCCGTTACCATACACCAAGAACATCTCCTTAGTTCTTCTCAAGTACTTGAGAATGTTCTTCACAGCTATCCAATGACTCTGTCCAAGATCTTCTTGATACCTACTCACTATACTTAGTGAGTATGCTATATCGGGTCTGGTACATAGCATCGCATACATGATAGAGCTTATTGCCGAAGCATAGGGTATCCCTTGCATGCGAGCTCTCTCCAAATCAGTTTTGGGAGACATCTCTTTGGAGAGAGTGAGTCCAGAGATCGTGGGTAGGTTCCTACGCTTGGATTCTCCCATACTAAACCTCTTTAGTATGGTGTCAATGTACCTGGATTGGGACAATCCCTGTATCCGTTTAGATCTATCTCTATAGATCATAATTCCCAGTATGCAGGAGGCATCACCAAGATCTTTCATTGAGAATCTTTGTGATAAGAAGAGCTTGACTGATTGCAGCATAGGAACAGCATTTCCTATTAAGAGTATGTCATCTACGTACAATACGAGGAAGACGACCTTACTCTCTGCAACCTTCTTGTAAATAAAAGGTTCATCTACGTTGTTGATGAAGTCAAACTCTTTGACTACAACATCAAAGCAGATGTTCCAACTCCGCGATACTTGCTTTAACCCATAAATGGATTTAAGCAGCTTGCACACCTTTCCGCTGCTCCCACTATCTACGAAGCCCTCTGGCTGAGTCATATATACGCACTCTTCTAAATCATCATTTAGAAAGGTGGTCTTAACATCCATCTGCCAGATTTCGTAGTCATGGTATGCAGCAATGGCAAGTAAGATCCGGATGGACTTAAGCATAGCCACTGGAGAAAAGGTTTCGTCATAATCCACACCTGGTCGTTGACGAAAACCCTTTGCAACAAGTCTAGCTTTGAAAGTCTCAACTTTTCCATCTACACCAAGTTTCTTCTTAAAGATCCACTTGCTCCCAATGGATTTTACCCCTTCAGGAGCAACTTCCAAAGTCCATACTTTGTTGGTGTACATGGATTCCATCTCAGATCGCATTGCATCCAGCCATTTCACAGAGTCACCACTCATGATGGCCTGCTCGAAACTAGTCGGGTCATCATCTTCCATGATGCAATCCTCACTCCTACCACCAACGAGAAAACCGTAGTATCTCTCAGGTGGATGAGAAACCCTACTAGATCGGCGGAGAGGCTGGGGTTCGTTGGGTACTACTGAATCATCTGGTTCTCCTAAATCTTCAGTTGCAGTTTGTGTCGCTGGAACCTCTTCCAGCTCTACCTCTTCGCCACTAATTTCTTTTGCAAGAAATTCCTTTTCTAGAAAGGTTGCATATTGAGAAACAAACACCTTTCGTTTCTCACCGTGGTAGAAGATATATCCATAGGAATCTTTTGGATATCCCACAAACTTACATAAACTTGATCTTGCCTCGAGCTTGTCCGGATTTTGCTTTTTAACATAGACCGGACAACTGTAAGTCCATGTCACGCACCCCACGAGCTTGCGGGGAGGCGGAATATATGAAAAACAATTATCAAAACTTCGTAACACGGACTTGAGCACACGGATCGTGTCTAAACCATTACTAGCAAACTACGAAAGGTTTAACTGATCGGATTCAAAGTTATACCTCACGTTACTTGTCCTTCAGATCTTCATCGCTGTCCTCCACACCTCGTAGGCTCTATGGAACTTCGGCACCTCAACGGCCTCCTCGAGTCAAAGACGATCCACCCGAGAGCTACCACTCCAAGCTTGACCTATAACTTGAGGTAACTAGGTTACTAAAAGTGCTAATCAAAGCAACCTAGGGGATATAGAGTAGGATTAGGGATTAATAAGTCTTGCTAACCCTTGATCTCAACACATGAGAGGTTAGGGTTAGGGTTTGAAGAGAGAGAGCTTGAGGAGAGAGAAGGTGAGAATGAGAATCCTTTTGGAATAATGATATCATTGTGAATATATGAAGCATAACACATTAATAAATGAATAACAAATAATAATGTGTCATCATGCTTCATTAATACACATAGTGATTCATCTCATGAGTCATATAAATCATAAATGAATCATTAACTCCATGGATGAGTCACACCATGACTCATTAATCCAATAAATGCAAATGCCACCTTAGCCTCCATGTCATCATCCTTCTAGAAGCTTCTCGACAATTTACGAGAACGCCCCTCCTATCCGTGAAAACACGGAAAAACTTTAGACTGTATAAATCCAATAATCCGATACTAGAATCTGGCTTAAACCAAAGCCCGCTAGTAAAAACTGTCCGAACATCGTACGTGCGTAAAAACACGTATGCGTCCGAACCTTGCCGTAAAACCATACGACCTCTATATCATTTCGCCCGAAGCACGGAAACTCTCTGTGTGGGACTCTAAAGACTCGACACTACGCTGGCAGTGGGTTTAACCACAGACCGCAAGTGGCACTAGCTGTACGTAACGGTCCCCAGGTAGATGTCGATAAGAAGGATGATGAGGAACCCATCCGAACTCCTACTGAGCCTGATGTGACAATCTCCGTACAGTCCGGTCTGTTTGTCTAGGACTATCGCATATCGGGCCTAGGGGGCGGTAAACGTCAGACCCCTAATAGCGGTATAAGTCGTGTCGAAGTGAAGCCCATTACACCTTGAGAAACTACTGGAAGCCACCAGTAAATCTCGCTTGCCCTGGCCAAGGACTTTGCGTAATGGCTCTCTATACACAGCGCGATATCAACCCCCAATACCGGGAGAGACGAATCATGTCTAACCGCCACTGCCTCCAAGTGCTTCGGGACTGCACCCAACTACTACATGTTTGCACGACTCCTTTGAGCCATGGTAGGGTAGTAATCTAAGTACAGTGGGAACACACCCGAGGCGAAGTAGCAGTATCAAGTCGACAGACTAAGCTGTACTCATGTCACCTGGGAACTGCTATCTGACGATGGGTATAAATCCAACCTGCAGCTCCCGGCGAGTCCTGTCCGGTGTACCCGTAACCTAACGAGCACCTGCATACTATCTCCAGTACGACGTACTGATGGCTGTGGGACAGACCATCTCCCTATGCTGGGATGAGAAGCGTATACACCAGTCTACTCCGGAGTATCGATGCCCTATCTCGATAATCCTACGATCAGAGACCTATATAGGATGTTGCTTTATAGACTACCCAGCCCCCACTAGTGTGAATGCCATCACAACGCTGGTAATCAATCAAAGATCCTAAGGGCTCTGCTAATATGTATAAGCGATACGTTACAAGAAACATATGCACATATTAAAGTAGACATAAACCAAGTAGCATACTACCATTTTTAGCAAGACTGTCAATACAACTGTGAATATCCCAAGCTTCCATTAAGTAATATACAAACTAGTATGATACAGTAATGGCCTTCTAGGGTATAAACACTAACAACAACCCCATATCTTAACTCGTTTAAGAGATGGTCTCTTCCTATTCCAAATCTCATATGGAGTGGTAGGCACAGATTTAGTTAGAACTCTATTCAATAAGTATGCGGTTGTCTCAAGCGCATACCCCCAGAAGGAAACAGGTAACTCAGCAGTGCTCATCATAGAGCGCACCATATCTAATAGGGTGCGATTCTTCCTCTCCGATACGCCGTTGTGCTGTGGTGTATAAGGAGGAGTAAGCTGAGAGAGAATCCCATTCTCTTTTAGATAGTCCAGAAACTCATTGCTTAAGTATTCTCCTCCTCGATCAGATCGAAGGATCTTAATACTTTTGCCCGTTTGGTTCTCTACTTCGTTCTTATATTTCCTGAATTTCTCAAAAGCTTCAGACTTGTGTTTCATCAGGAACACATGTCCGTATCTTGAGAGATCGTCGATGAATGTAATGAAGTAGGACGAACCGTTCCTAGTATGTGTAGACATGGGACCACATACATCACTATGTATCAGCCCCAAGAGTTCTGTAACTCTTTCTCCGTGTCCACTAAACGGAGTTTTGGTCATCTTTCCTTTGAGACATGACTGGCAAGTATCATAAGATGATAATTCGAACAGATTCAAATATCCATCCTTATGTAACTTAGCTAGCCGTGTTGCATTGATATGACCTAGTCTACAATGCCATAAGAAGGATTCGTTCATTTCTGAACTCTTCCTCTTGTGTGTGTTTTGTATATTAAGGACTGTAGTTTGATTGAGAACGTATATGCCATTATGTAACGAGCCTGATCCAATCAACTTTTGATTTAGGAAGATGTTCATAACATTATCATGTATTACAAAATTATATCTTTCTTTACTTAATAAAGAAACTGATATAATGTTGTACATCATATTCGGTATATAATAGCACTCGTTCAGAATCAATGTATTACTACTTGGTAATACAAGGTGATATTCGCCAACAGCTTTGGCTGTAATATTTGCACCATTCCCTACTTGTACGGAATGATTACCTTTTCCCAGTTCTCTACCTTTACGTAGCCCACGTAACATATTAAATATGTGGGATCCCGATCCGGTATCTAATACCCAGGACGTAGAGTGAGCTGAGAAACAAATCTCAATAACTAACACTTCTGAAGAAGATGCATCAGCATGCTTGTTCTTTGTTTGGGCAGTGTGAGAATCCAGATATTCTCCTATTTCCAGCTCAGTCTTATAACACTTATAAGAAAGAACGGGACCAACGTTCCCCTGCTCAGTATAATAAGCGGGTTCAGTCAATACATCCATATTATTATCTTGATTAAGGCCTGACATGGTCGCTACCTGGAGAGAGAGAGAAGGAAACACTTTAGCGTATGCTCTTGCAAGATTAGATTGGTTATTATCTTATCTAATCAGGATATCTCCTACTGTTTTTATCAAATCTTCCTTCAAACCCTAAAAGGAAAGACTAGCCGGGATTAATTACACCTTATAATTTCGTCAATCTTTCAGCCAGATCAGTGTTGGTACTTTGAGGGAGCTTCCCCGTGCTTTCGTACGGACCTAATTAAAGTAAACCTCATTTTCCCAGAGGCATAACCCAGTTAACACCTTTCCAGTCACCTACTTGATCGGCTAATTGTCTTGTGTAAAACACTCCCAGGAGTAACTCTTACTCGCAGTGGGTATTGGGATCCATCTATCTTATAGAAGGTATGCAATCTCATTGCAAATTTCAACACTTGAAATTCCCGATAATGCTTTTACCCCTAGTGACTTATGACCTTAACTAAGGTCAACAAATCATAAGCACTAGTCAAGTTCTACCCGTCATTTCTTGATTAATTTAGACCCACCCACATGACCCATAACTATGGTCAACAAATTCATATGACTGTTCTAATTAATCACATCATATGTTATATAGGAAAACATCACTCAGCTACCGTACACTGCCCCTTAACTATGGTCAACAAACGCGGCACGAATACTAAGTACTCTATTTTCCTAAAATGACGGAGGGTTACGCAGGTTTTTCATAAAACCATGAGCGTATGAACTTGATATCGTTGTAGAAACAAGTGATTTTTTTTGAAAATGAGTGTCTTTGAGGCTTTTCCAGTTTCGCTAAAGAGGTCACTCCCGGTGAAGGGATCTCGGCTCTTTCCTCATCGAATAAGGTGCAGGGTATATCATATATACCGCTGTGCAAAGCAAAACTGTAGAAGCAATCAAAACAAAACCGCGAGTTTGTAGCATCTGCCAATTTTGCTAAAGAGGTCACCCCCGGTGAAGGGATCTCGGCTCTTTCCTCATCGAATAAGGTGCAGTGTATATCATATATACCGCTATCCAAAGCAAAACTGTAGCTACCCTTTTTATAAAGTTTTAATTCTACGATATCTTTTTAGGTTTCTTTTCTTTTATTAATCTCATTAATAAATCCCATCAGTTATGCTTCCTAAGCATCACAGAAAAAACGAAAGCAGTAATATTTATATATCAACATATATATATAGTATAAGCATTCGTCTCAGGCAGTAGTATGATCTCATCACAGAACATTGCAGCAGAAGATAACATATGAAATATTGGATATACTAGGACGTCCGTGTTTTCTTTCGAGCCTTTATAGAACACGGATTCCACAGTCGTGATGAATAGCCAAACCCACATCCCTAGACCCCTATGAGAGCGGCAAACAACACTACCAATTCAAGGGTTAGGACATCTGGTCTCGACTTCTCGAGATGGCCTCCTACTGTACCCTAGAACCCGGTTACTTGTGCTCCCCTCCTTGGGTCTACCTAATGCGGAAAAGTAAATAATATACAAAGGTGACATCATCCTCAACCTGGAAGTGAACCAATAAAAGAATATTACATATAATGAATTTTACATGAATGAAAATAAAAACCCTCATCTCACATAAAACCCCCGGCTATTCAGAACACGACGATCCAATATAACATATCACAGCAACACATAATATCTCATATCATCAACGTAAGAAAGTATGCGTAACCCGATTGTCGTTGATGTATAGCAACGAAGCCGGCGATACACCACATACTACGCTTACGGTCATAGAAAAGAAAGTGTAAAACTACAATATTTGGAATCCACAATCACTTTAGACATCTTAAATCCGAAATATCACATACTTCGCATTTCATGCCTAACTATATGAATTCCACATATTGTATCACATTCCAGATAAATAGACAAAGTTAAACTTTCCGATCGAATAATCAAATACCCAAGAATTTCCAAATAGCTCAACACTTGAGCGGAGTTCAAAAAACCCAGAACATGTCACAGCCCCAATGAACCACCCATAGAAGGGTCAAACCAATGCCTCACATGTGGCAACGCTAAACTACCACAAACCCAAGGGTTCAGTGGCAGTTTTGACGGTCACATAATCGAGTTAAGGTTACGTTCTTCTAGAGGGTCCACAGATATGCTTGCATATTTTTCCGAAAGTTTTAAACTCAAGAAAAATTCAACACTTGAAAGTTTTTCGTGTCGGGAAAAAGCGAGTTATTGATATCCGTTCGAATATTTTAACACGTTCTAAATAATCCGGAAAACAAAACGAAATTAAACTTTTCGATCGGATCAACGAATACAAAAGATCTCCAGAACACTCAACACTTGAGTAACATTAAAAATTCCCATAAGTATATACTAATACCTAGGGATAAACCCTACAAATACGAGTCCCCAATTCCCAAGTACGGCCGCGGAACCGCCGCGCAAATCATGTTCTTGCCGCGGTTCCGCGGCGACTTGAGGGAGTTAGGGGCTCGTAATTTACAGTTATCCTTAGAATCACCTACTGAATTTTCTGAGTATTTTTAATACGGAAAAAATCATATTTTAAAAAAATTTCCAGAGAGGGGTCAAAATACGACGTTTCGGGGTTCGATCGGACTTTTAACTTCGTATACACGTCGCTTAATGCTCTAGCTAGGCTCTGATACCACTGTAGGGTTACTAGGCACTGTCACAAGGGTCTATAAGGCATCAACCATGCCCGATTTAAAATTTTAGACGTGCCGAACAACCTAAAGCGAGGATCTTTGCTAGATAATTAGGGTTAACAAGACATGTAAACATCTTTACATCTAAGAAAGAGGGATTACAACCTTTGTAGTCCGCTCCTTCACTTCATAAGCTCTGAGTAGTAGTCCCTTCGCCGCGATCCATGATCTCCCGGACTCAAGAAAGGCTCCACAAGCCGAACGATCCATGCTTGCTTGAAGTCTTCCTTTTCGAAGATGATCTACCTTGAAGAATCTTTAACTCAAGCTCTCACTTCTCTAATTAAGTATCAGAGAAGTGAACACCCTAATCTAAATGGCTAGAATAGATGAGGATGATGAAGCAGGAATTTAGCTCTCTTTTATTTTCAAAATCTCACACTAATCCATCACAAAACCAAAAGCTAGAAGCTTTTCAAGGAGGAAGAAGAAGTTGATTTCTTTTGTGATGAATAATGAATTGTTCTTATGATTACAAATGAACCTTGAGTTAATAATATCTAGTATTAACTCATGTAGGGAGTTGACTAGGGTTAAGGGTTTGGGTTGGGTTAAATAATATCTCCAAAATATCAACACATAATATCTTAGCTCAAAAAAAAACAAAAGTTTCTAGAAGCTTCAAGAAAAGACTAACCCAAATCAAACCCTAACCATGTTTAATCTCCACTAATCATGTTGCATTTGTAATCATAACTTGTTAAAATATTATATATCACATATATAATATATTTTTGTAACAAAAGAAAATAATACAATTAACATATATCGCATATATATCAATGTATTATCCGGTGAGAAAATGAATCAATAAAGCGAGCCTATATCAGTTAATGTAACGTAATATATCACATATATAATTATACATTAAATTATCGAATCAACACCTGATCCAACAATCCGGCTATTTCACAAATAACAGACTAATATAACATGTACCGATTCATCGAATCAACACTTGATCCGATGACCCGGCAATATCATATATCGCGAAAATAGAATACGGTATCTCTTATCGTAATGTTCTGAGTCCCGCACATATCATATATGTGCTCCTACTCCGTTTTGCCTGAGTCAAGAAACCTCTGTATAGGACTCTAAAGAATCGTCAATACGCCGGCAGTAGGTGATGATCATATCAAACACCCACAAACTGCAAGCGGTCAGTTAAACGTAACTGCCACCCAGGTATTGAGCGATCAGAAGATCAACAAGCAAGCCTGTACATTCTCCTATGAATCTAGTCAGTAACACTACTGTACAGTCCGGTCTCTTCGTCTGATATGTTGCATATCTAGTCTAGGGGTGGTATACGTCAGACCCCAGTAACCGATAAGTCGTGTCGATGTGAGGCTCATAACAGGTCTAGAACCTACTGATAACACTTACCAGTAGTACTGAATATCTGCCCTGGCCAGGGACTTCCGGTTATAGCCAATCGAACACAGCACAACATCAACTCCCTATACCGGGAGAGACGAAACCCCTCTTATCGCTCATTGCCTCCATGTGATTCGGGACTGTACCCAAAAGCCACCATTTCGCACGCCCTCTTGGACGTGGTATGATGGAAATCAAAGCACAGTGGGAATCACACAAGACTCTATGACGATCTCGGGTCTACAGACTAACCTGTATCAGTGTCACCAGAGAACTGCCATCTGACGTGAGGTATAATACCATCTGGGAGTTCTCGGCGAATCCGTCCAGCGTACCCAGTCTCCACTGAGCACCCGTACACCATCTTTGATGTCAAACACCGATGGATATAGGATCATCCATCGCCCATCATATGGGTCAAGATGCGTATACGCTGGTCTACTCTGGTGTATCGATGCCCTGTCTCGATACACCCTCGACTAGGAACAGTTATAGGATGTACTCATTGACTACCGTGGCCCCACTCGTATGATCTTATCATAGTCCCAGTAGTCGAGTACATGTCCTAAGGGCTTTATCAATATGTGAGAGCAAGACAGTAAACTAATACAAGTCAACATGTTAAGATAAAATGAAACCAAATAGCATACTATCATGACGAGCAAGAAAGTCCTCTCTATATATATCCAAGCATCTATTATAATATACATCATATGTACAACAATAGCCTCTAGGGCATATACATAACTAACAATCTCCCACTTGCACTAAGGCCAGCTGTTGTAGTATCTCATACCCAGCATCCCGAAGAGTCTCTCAAACTGTGTCTGGGGAAAGGCCTTCGTGAATGGATCCGCAGTGTTGTCCTTCGTATCAACTCTCCTGACCTCGATCTCCCGGCAATCAACTATCTCCCTGATCAGGTGATACCGCCTCAGAATATGTCTGGACTTCTGATGAGACTTGGGTTCCTTGGCCAAAGCCACATCTCTATTGTTATCGTAATACTAAGGTATTGGATGCTCAATGGATGGAACCACACCAAGTTCAGTAATGAACTTCTTTATCCAGACAGCCTCTTTGGCAGCATCGTTGGCAGTGATGTATTCAGCCTCCATCGTCGAGTCTGCAGCGGTATCCTGTTTGGAACTCTTCCAACTCACCGCCCCTCCATTGAGGGTAAAGACAAATTCCGAGTGCGACTTAGAGTCGTCCTTATCACTTTGGAAGCTCGAATTGGTAAAGGACTCCACCTGGAGTTTCCCGTTACCATATACTAAGAACATCTCCTTAGTTCTTCTCAAGTACTTGAGAATGTTCTTCACAGCTATCCAGTGACTCTCTCCAGGATCTTCTTGATACCTACTCACTATACTTAGTGATTATGCTACATCGGGTCTGGTACATAGCATCGCATACATGATAGAGCCTACTGCCGAAGCATAGGGTATCCCTTGCATGCGAGCTCTCTCCAAATCAGTCTTGGGAGACATCTCTTTGGAGAGAGTGAGTCCAGAGATCGTGGGTAGGTTCCCACGCTTGGATTCTTCCATACTAAACCTCTTTAGTATGGTTTCAATGTACCTGGATTGGGACAATCCCTGTATCCGTTTAGATCTATCTCTATAGATCATAATTCCCAGTATGCAGGAGGCATCACCAAGATCTTTCATTGAGAATCTTTGTGATAAGAAGAGCTTGGCTGATTGCAGCATAGGAACATTATTTCCTATCAAGAGTATGTCATCTACGTACAATACGAGGAAGACGACCTTACTCTCTGCAACCTTCTTGTAAATACAAGGTTCATCTACGTTTTTGATGAAGTCAAACTCTTTGACTACAACATCAAAGGAGATGTTCCAACTCCGCGATACTTGCTTTAACCCATAAATGGATTTAAGCAGCTTGCACACCTTTCCGCTGCTCCCACTATCTACGAAGCCCTCTGGCTGAGTCATGTATACGCACTCTTATAAATCACCATTTAGAAAGGCGGTCTTAACATCCATCTGCCAGATTTCGTAGTCATGGTATGCAGCAATGGCAAGAAAGATCCGGATGGACTTAAGCATAGCCACTGGAGAAAGGTTTCGTCATAATCCACACCTGGTCGTTGACGAAAACCCTTTGCAACAAGTCTAGCTTTGAAAGTCTCAACTTTTCCATCTACACCAAGTTTCTTCTTAAAGATCCACTTGCTCCCAATGGATTTTACCCCTTCAGGAGCAACTTTCAAAGTCCATACTTTGTTGGTGTATATGGATTCCATCTCAGATCGCATTGCATCCAGCCATTTCACAAAGTCACCACTCGTGATGGCCTGCTCGAAACTAGTTGGGTCATCATCTTCCATGATGCAATCCTCACTCCCACCACCAACGAGAAAACCGTAGTATCTCTCAGGTGGATGAGAAACCCTACTAGATCGGCGGAGAGGCTGGGGTTCGTTGGGTACTACTGAATCATCTGGTTCCCCTAAATCTTCAGTTGCACTTTGTGTCGCTGGAACCTCTTCCAGCTCTACCTCTTCGCCACTAATTTCTTTTGCAAGAAATTCTTTTTCTAAAAAGGTTGCATATTGAGAAACAAACACCTTTCGTTCCTCACCGTGGTAGAAGATATATCCATAGGAATCTTTTGGATATCCCACAAACTTACATAAACTTGATCTTGCCTCGAGCTTGTCCGGATTTTGCTTTTTAACATAGGCCGGACAACTCCATATCTTAACTCGTTTAAGAGATGGTCTCTTCCCATTCCAAATCTCATATGGAGTGGTAGACACTGATTTAGTTATAACTCTATTCAATAGGTATGCGGCTGTCTCAAGCGCATACCCCCAGAAGGAAACAGATAACTCAGCAGTGCTCATCATAGAGCGCACCATATCTAATAAGGTGCGATTCCTCCGCTCCGATACGCCGTTGTGCTGTGGTGTATAAGGCGGAGTAAGCTGAGAGAGAATCCCATTCTCTTTTAGATAGTCAAGAAACTCATTGCTTAAGTATTCTCCTCCTCGATCAAATCGAAGGATTTTAATACTTTTGCCCGTTTGGTTCTCTACTTCGTTCTTATATTCCCTGAATTTCTTAAAAGCTTCAGACTTGTGTTTCATCAGGAACACATGTCCATATTTTGAGAGATCGTCGGTGAATGTAATAAAGTAGGAAGAACCGTTCCTGGTATGTGTAGACATGGGACCACATACATCACTATGTATCAGCCCCAAGAATTCTGTTACTCTTTCTCCGTGTCCACTAAACGGAGTTTTGGTCATCTTTCCTTCTTGACATGACTGGCAAGTATCATAAGATGATAATTCGAACGGATTCAAATATCCATCCTTATGTAACTTAGCTAGCCGTGTCGCATTGATATGACCTAGTCTACAATGCCATAAGAAGGATTCGTTCATTTCTGAACTCTTCCTCTTGTGTGTGTTTTGTATATTAAGGACTGTAGTTTGATTGAGAACGTATATGCTATTATGTAACGAGCCTGATCCAATCAACTTTTGATTTAGGAAGATGTTTATAACATTATCCTGTATTACAAAATTATATCCTTCTTTACTTAATAAAGAAACTGATATAACGTTGCACATCATGTTCGGTATATAATAGCACTCGTTCAGAATCAATGTATTACTACTTGGTAATACAAGGTGATATTCGCCAACAGCTTTGGCTGTAATATTTGCACCATTCCCTACTTGTACGGAATGATCATCCTTTCCCAGTTCTCTATCTTTACGTAGCACACGTAACATATTTCATATGTGGGATCCCGATCCGGTATCTAATACCTAGGATGTAGAGTGAACTGAGAAACAGTTCTCGATAACTAACACTTCTGAAGAAGATGCATCAGCATGCTTGTTCTTCGTTTGGGCGGTGTGAGAATCCAGATATTCTCCTATTTCCTGCTCAGTCTTATAACACTTATAAGAAAGAACGGGACCAACGTTCCCCTGCTCAGTATAATAAGCGGGTTCAGTCAATACATCCATATTATTGTCTCGATTAAGCTTGACATGGTCGCTACCTGGAGAGAGAGAGAAGGAAACACTTTAGCGTATTCTCTTGCAAGATTAGATTGGTTATTATCTTATCTAATCAGGATATCTCCCACTGTTTTTATCAAATCTTCCTTCAAATCCTAAAAGAAAAGACTAGCCGGGATTAATTACACCTTTCGTCAATCTTTCAGCCAGATCGGTGTTGGTACTTTGAGGGAGATTCCCCGTGCTTTTGCACGGACCTAATTAAAGTAAACCTCGTTTTTCCCGAGGCATAACCCCGTTAACACCTTTCTAGTCACCTACTTGATCGACTAATTGTCTTGTGTAAAACTCTCCCAGGAGTAACTCTTACTCGCAGTGGGTATCGGGATCCATCAATCTTATAGAAGGTATGCAATCTCATTGCAAATTTCAACACTTGAAATTCCCGATAACACTTTTACCCCTAGTGACTTATGGCCTTAACTAAGGTCAACAAATCATAAGCACTAGTCAAGTTCTACCCGTCATTTCTTGATTAATTTAGACCCACCCACATGACCCTTAACTATGGTCAACAAAGTCATATGACTGTTCTAATTAATCACATCATATGTTATATAGGAAAACATCACTCAGCTACCGTACACTGCGCCTTAACTATGGTCAACAAACGCAGCACGAATACTAAGTACTCTATTTTCCTAAAATGACGGAGGGTTACGCAGGTTTTTCATAAAACCATGAGCGTATGAACTTGATATCGTTGTAGAAACAAGTGATTTTTTTGAAAATGAGTGTCTTTGAGGCTTTTCCAGTTTCGCTAAAGAGGTCACTCCCGGTGAAGGGATCTCGGCTCTTTCCTCATCGAATAAGGTGCAGGGTATATCATATATACCGTTGTGCAAAGCAAAACTATAGAAGCAGTCAAAAACAAAACCATGAGTTTGTAGCATCTGCCAATTTTGCTAAAGAGGTCACTCCCGGTGAAGGAATCTCGGCTCTTTCCTCATCGAATAAGGTGCAGTGTATATCATATATACCGCTATGCAAAGTAAAACTGTAGCTACCCTTTTTATAAAGTTTTGATTCTACGACATCTTTTTAGGTTTCTTTTCTTTTATTAATCTCATTAATAAATCCCATCAGTTATGCTTCCTAAGCATCACAGAAGAAACGAAAGCAGTAATATTTATATATCAACATATATATATATATATATATATATAGTATAAGCATTTGTCTCAGGCAGTAATATGATCTCATCACAGAACATTGCAGCAGAAGATAACATATGAAATATTGGATATACTAGGACGTCCGTGTTTTCTTTCGAGCCTTTATAAAACACGGATTCCACAGTCGTGATGAATAGCCAAACCCATATCCCTAGACCCCTACGAGAGCGGCAAGCAACACTTCCAATTCTAGGGTTAGGAGACCCGGTCTCAACTCCTCGAGATGGCCTCCCACTGTACCCTAGAACCCGGTTACTTGTGCTCCCCTCCTTGGGTCTACCTAATGCGGAAAAGTAAATAATATACAAAGGTGACATCATCCTCAACCTGGAAGTGCCCCAATAAAAGAATATTACATACAATGAATATTTCATGAATGAAAATAAAAACCCTCATCTCACATAAAACCCCCGGCTATTCAGAACACGACGATCCAATATAACATATCACAGCAACACATAATATCTCATATCATCAACGTAAGCAAGTATGCGTATCCCGATTGTCGTTGATGTATAGCAACGAAGCCGGCGATACACCACATACTACGCTTACGGTCATAGAAAAGAAAGTGTAAAACTACAATATTTGGAATCCACAATCACTTTAGACATCTTAAATCCGAAATATCACATACTTCGCATTTCATGCCTAACTATATGAATTCCACATATTGTATCACATTCCAGATAAATAGACAAAGTTAAACTTTCCAATCGAATAATAAAATATCCAAGAATTTCCAAATAGCTCAACACTTGAGCGGAGTTCAAAAAACCCAGAACATGTCACAGCCCCAATGAATCAGCCGTAGAAGGGTCAAACCAACGTCTCACATGTGGCAACGCTAAACTACCACAAACCCAAGGGTTCAGTGGCAGTTTTGACGGTCACATAATTGAGTTAAGGTTACGTTCTTCTAGAGGATCCACAGATATGCTTGCATGTTTTTCCGAAAGTTTTAAACTCAAGAAAAATTCAACACTTGAAAGTTTTTCGTGTCGGGAAAAAGTGAGTTATTGATATCCGTTCGAACATTTTAACACGTTCTAAATAATCCGGAAAACAAAACGAAATTAAACTTTCCGATCGGATCAACGAATACAAAAGATCTCCAGAACACTCAACACTTGAGTAACATTAAAAATTCCCAGAAGTATATACTAATACCTAGGGATAAACCCTACAAATACGAGTCCCCAATTCCTAAGTACGGCCGCGGAACCGCCGCGCAAATCATGTTCTTGCCGCGGTTCCGCGGCGACTTGAGGGAGTTAGGGGCTCGTAATTTACAGTTATCCTTAGAATCACCTGCTGAATTTTCTGAGTATTTTTAATACGGAAAAAATCATATTTTAAAAAAAATTCCAGAGAGGGGTCAAAATACGACGTTTCGGGGTTCGATCGGACTTTTAACTTCGTATACACGTCGCCTAATGCTCTAGCAAGGATCTGATACCACTGTAGGGTTACTAGGCACTGTTACACGGGTCTATAAGGTATCAACCATGCCCGATTTAAAATTTTAGACGTGCCGAACAATCTAAAGCGAGGATCTTTGCTAGATAATTAGGGTTAACAAGACATGTAAACATCTTTACATCTAAGAGAGAAGGATTACAACCTTTGTAGTTCGCTCCTTCGCTTCATAAGCTCCGAGTAGTAGTCCCTTCGCCGCGATCCATGATTTTCCGGACTCAAGAGAGGCTCCACAAGCCGAACGATCCATGCTTGCTTGAAGTCTTCCTTTTCGAAGATGATCTACCTTGAAGAATCTTTAACTCAAACTCTCACTTCTCTAATTAAGTATCAGAGAAGTGAACACCCTAATATAAGTGGCTAGAATAGATGAGTATGATGAAGTAGGAATTTAGCTCTCTTTTATTTTCAAAATCTCACACTAATCCATCACAAAACCAAAAGCTAGAAGTTTTTCAAGGAGGAAGAAGAAGATGATTTCTTTTGTGATGAATAATGAATTGTTCTTATGATTACAAATGAACCTTGAGTTAATAATATCTAGTATTAACTCATGTAGAGAGTTGACTAGGGTTAAGGGTTTGGGTTGGGTTAAATAATATCTCCAAAATATCAACACATAATATCTTAGCTCAAAACAAAACAAAAGTTTCTAGAAGCTTCAAGAAAAGACTAACCCAAATCAAACCCTAACCATGTTTAATCTCCACTAATCATGTTGCATTTGTAATCATAACTTGTTACAATATTATATATCACATATATAATATATTTTTGTAACAAAAAAAAATAATACAATTAACATATATCGCATATATATATCAATGTATTATCCGGTGAGAAAATGAATCAATAAAACGAGCCTATATCAGTTAATGTAACGTAATATATCACATATATAATTATACATTAAATTATCGAATCAATACTTGATCCGACAATCCGGCTATTGCTCAAATAACCGACTAATATAACATGTACCGATTCATCGAATCAACACTTGATCCGATGACCCGGCTATATCATATATCGCGAGAATAGAATGCGGTATCTCTTATCGTAATATTCTCGGTCCCGCACATATCACATATGTGCTCCTACTCCGTTTTGCCTGAGTCAAGAAACCTCTGTGTAGGACTCTAAAGAATCGTCAATACGCCGGCAATAGGTGATGATCATATCAAACACCCACAAGCTACAAGCGGTCAGCTAAACGTAATAGCCACCCAGGTATTGAGCGATCAGAAGATCAACAAGCAAGCCTGTACATTCTCCTGTGAATCCAGTCAGTAACACTACTGTACAGTCCGGTCTCTTCGTCTGATATGTTACATATCTAGTCTAGGGGCGGTATACGTCAGACCCCAGTAACCGATAAGTCGTGTCGATGTGAGGCTCATAACAGGTCGAGAACCTACTGATAACACTTACCAGTAGTACTCAATATCCTCCCTGGCCAGGGACTTCCAGTTATAGCTAATCGAACATAGCACAACATCAACTCCCTATACCGAGAGAGACGAAACCCCTCCAATCGCTCATTGCCTCCATGTGATTCGGGACTGTACCTAAAAGCCACCGTTTTGCACGCCCTCTAGGACGTGGTATGATGGAAATCAAAGCACAGTGGGAATCACACAAGACTCTATGACGATCTCGGGTCTACAGACTAACCTGTACCAGTGTCACCAGAGAACTGCCATCTGACGTGAGGTATAATACCATCTGGGAGTTCTCGGCGAGTCCGTCCAGTGTACCCAGTCTGCACTGAGCACCCGTACACCATCTTTGATGTCAAACACTAATGGATTTGGGATCATCCATCGCCCATCATATGGGTCAAGATGCGTATACGCTGGTCTACTCTGGTGTATTGATGCCCTGTCTCGATACACCCTCGACTAGGACCAGTTATAGGATGTACTCATCGACTACCGTGGCCCCACTCATATGATCTCATCATAGTCCCAGTAGTCGAGTACATGTCCTAAGGGCTTTATCAACATGTGAGAGCAAGACAGTAAACTAATACAAGTCAACATGTTAAGATAAAGTGAAACCAAATAGCATACTATCATGACGAGCAAGAAAGTCCTCTCTATATATATCCAAGCATCCATTATAATATACATCATATGTACAACAATAGCCTCTAGGGCATATACATAACTAACAATCTCCCACTTGCACTAAGGCCAGCTGTTGTAGTATCACATACCCAGCATCCCGAAGAGTCATTCAAACTATGTCTGGGGAATGGCTTTCGTGAGTGGATCCCCAGTGTTGTCCTTCGTATCAACTCTCCTGACCTCGATCTCCCGGCGATCAACTATCTCCCTGATCAGGTGATACCGCCTCAGAATATATCTGGACTTCTGATGGGACCTGGGTTCCTTGGCCAAAGCCACAGCTCTATTGTTATCGTAATACAAAGGTATTGGATGCTCAATGGATGGAACCACACCAAGTTCAGTAATGAACTTCTTTATCCAGACAGCCTTTTTGGCAGCATCGTTGGCAGCAATGTATTCAGCCTCCATCGTCGAGTCTGCAATGGTATCTTGTTTGGAACTCTTCCAACTCACCGCCCCTCCATTGAGGGTAAAGACAAATCCCGAGTGCGATTTAGAGTCGTCCTTGTCACTTTGGAAGCTCGAATCGGTAAAGGACTCCACCTGGAGTTCCCCGTTACCATACACCAAGAACATTTCCTTAGTTCTTCTCAAGTACTTGAGAATGTTCTTCACAGCTATCCAGTGACTCTCTCCAGGATCTTCTTGATACCTACTCCCTATACTTAGTGAGTATGCTACATCGGGTCTGGTACATAGCATCGCATACATGATAGAGCCTACTGCCGAAGCATAGGGTATCCCTTGCATGCGAGCTCTCTCCAAATCAGTCTTGGGAGACATCTCTTTGGAGAGAGTGAGTCCAGAGATCGTGGGTAGGTTCCCACGCTTAGATTCTTCCATAATAAACCTCTTTAGTATGGTGTCAATGTAACGCTTTAAATTTCGGTTAGTGTTCGTTTAGACATTAATGCGGGTTTACTGTAAAAAGTTTACCAATTCGGGTTCCTCACATTTTATAACATTTAATTAATAATTTATTCTTATTTGTTATATGCATGCACGCACGTGTGCACGTATATGTGGGGATTTGTTTGTGCTAATCTAGTTTTAGCAACCTTGACCCTTAACCTAATCCTTGTTTAATCCAATCCTTAATCCTTACCTTAGATCTTTTGTGAGAAGAAGAGAGAGATTTTGTTTTGGAAGTGAGGAGGTGGCAAGGGTGGTGTGAATGCATTAATGTGAAAATTAATGCATTGGTTACACTTACCTCTAAACCTCACCCTACACTCACCTCCCTCTCTCTTTTCCTTACACTCTCTCATTCTTTCTCACTTAATTCTTCATTTCTTTCTATTCCTCAACTGAACACGCTCTTTCCCTCACCAAATTCATCTCATTTGTTCACAAAAATCACATCTTTCTTCACCTTTTGCCTCTTGGATGCTTAGGAGCATGCAAAGCTAGGATCTTTGTGTTCTTTTGGCTAGGTATTGATCCCTATCTGTTCTTTATGTTGTTTTTGTGTAGCTTAGCTTGTTAGATTTAATTTTGATTGTTTAAAGTTTAGCTTTGTGCGAAATATCGTATTTTAGTGTCGTTTTGTGATTTATGTTATCTGCTGTGACCCGGAAAGTTTACTAGAAAACTAAACAATGTGGTTGTGTTGTACCAGTGACCATAGGACCCCACCTGAGACATGAGACCCACCCCACCGGCCAGGGCCGGCAACGTACGAAGGGAACTCCGGCGACCTCGGCTCGGGAAAAGAGTTGGGGTGTGGGTTTTTTAGGGTAGTTCTATGCTGTAGTTTTGGTGTTTTTGGTCTTGTTTGTTTGTTTATTTTTCTCTGTATACGAAATCTGGGATCACTTAGGTAGTTTCTAGTGTTTTATGTCCGCGCGATACGTTATACGATACGGGTCATGCACTTTGTGTGGTTTTTCTCTTGGGTTAGTTTCGTCGTGTCGCTATGCACGTTAGCCACAATACGAACACTTGAGAGTATATTTCGTGTTGTTGCATCGGTCTAGTGTAGTTTGTATGTGTTATGGGTCTATTATTAATATATACTTGTTTTATTGTTTTAATGTTGCAGGTTCGTAGGCGGGGACTTCGGACACTGCTACCAGGGGAAAACAGGTGGTTGGCTTCACTTAGCCAGGAGTGTTGGTGAGTAGATTTAACATCTACAGGGGAATCGCCCGCATGGCGTTATGTGTCTGGGCTAGAGATGACTTAACTTGTCGCATATTCTATGTCATATTTAGAATTGCGTATTTACCCTACTGCTTAGTAAATTGTTGTGCTTGGACTAGTATCCTTAGGACACTGCACTATTATTGACGGCTCATGTTGCACGAGCACTGATTGTATGCTACACACACCGTCATTAATTGCCATGTCACGCACAACCCACATATAGAAATGCTATGGTTTGGTTAAGGACATTGAGATATTGATGCATATGACTTATAGCATACCTGTATACCTACATGCTTACACATATGCCTTGACATACTTACATGCTAGTTACCTGTATACCTATAGAGTATTGTACCATTAGCGATAGATACATACACACTTCATGACATAGCTACAGGTATACCTTGCACACATACTTCACTTATACCCAGGAGGTATATTACATCATTACTTATAGGTAGATACATATACCTTGCTATACCTTTATGTTTACACATATATTTGGTTATAGCTACAGGTTTACCTTTACTTGATGTTATTTAGAATTAGAGAAATTAGGAACCGCATGATATTTATATTAACTTGTTGCAGTTAATTAGCGGCTTTTCCTTTATATGCTTACATTTCAGTTTTATGTTGCATATATTATATTCATGGATTTTCGCATTGAGATATGGTTTTCATATAATGTTTTCTGGATTGTTTTACTCCTGCGTATATATATCAGTGGTATGGGACGCTGATATATATATATATATATATATATATATATATATATATATATATATATATATATATATATATATAAAAATATATATATATATACCCATCGTATATATATATCAGTGGTATGGGACGCTGATATACACACACACACACACCCCTACATCATATATCATCATGATGATATATGCAATATATTTATTCGTTATATGAGTGGGCCTATATGGTCGATGAGTGGGGCCTATGTGCTCGGGGCCTATGTGCTCGATGTGAGGGGCCTATATGGTGAGTGGGGCCTATGTGCTCAATGTGAGGGGCCTATATGGTCGATGTGAGGGGCCTATGTGCTCGGGGCTTATATGCTCGATATTGTATATATTTATACATATAAATTCATATACTTCATCATATTTATTCATGCAAATATACCTAGATTATAAGAGATTCACTTGATATTGGATTTAGGACATATGACATTTACTTGATATTGCTCATAAAGGATATAGGAGGTTCACTTGATTTTGTACATTCAGAATATAGGAGATTTATTCGATATTGTACATTAAGGATTTGTGAGACTTATATGATATGAGAGCCAATTTGGGGGCTGATTTGAGGAATTGGAATTTGGATTGTCTTGATGGATTGTGATCCTACCACGATATCAGGATTCCGTGGAAATGACATATTTCATTCCATACTCTACCTTTATTTATATGCACTGTTTCATGTATTAGTAGTACCTGTTAGTGTACCTTCCATGATTGTTGCATATACACATTTTCATATCATTATTGCATGATTATTGCATACTGATTGTCATATTATTATTGCTCCATGTATTAGTTGTACCTGCTAGTGTACTTTTCATGATTATTGCATTCATATGTCCTGTTATTGCTATTAATTGCATATGTTAGATTCATGCTGTACGTGCATACTTGCGATTACCTGCATATGTTATTTTCTATTCACGAGTTGGCAACTCACCCCCGTTGTGCCACAGTTGTTTTGCAGGGTGTTCCCCAGAATAGTCGAGGCTGGCTATTCATCTATCTGATCATCTTTTGCTACGGATACCGCTTCAGCTCATAGTGTGCAGTTTTGCTTAGGTGGGTTTTGTGGTTATCCGTATTGTTGTATTGTATATTCGTTGTATCCTTGTACTCTCCATATACTATTATTTTGTTGACTTAGAGACTTGGTGAGGACAATATTGTATATTTTTTGTGACTTGTTGTCTTTCATACAGTTTCCTTTCTATCGTCTTTTATTTCTTTGCTTCGGCGTCGTATATTTGTTGTGGTGGTTGCTTTCCGCCTTTGGGCATGTTTTTGCTCCCGTTTGGGGATGCTTTATTTATATTTATGTTGTACCCATTTTTGAGGCTAGTTTTTACAAAGGAGGTGCTGCCAAAATTTTAAAGAAAGAAAGTTGGACTTTTAAAGAATTTGGGTTGTGATTTCAATGACTTTTAAACAATATTTCTTATCTTTTCTTGTCTTTTTAATGGTTTAGATTTCTGGGTTTTGGCTTTCTTTTACTGTGTTACGCCTGTAGACGTTGCGTAGTATTAGGGCCGTTACGTGCCAATTTCGGGTCGTGACAAAGTTGGTATCAGAGCGCTGGGTTTTACCTTTCGGATTGTAGGATGACCTTGGTATGATGGAGTAGGTAGCTTAAGTAGAGTAACGTAGTGTGTGTATGTCTGCAGCATACTGACGATGCGGCACTCCTCCTAAAGTGACCTAAGTACATTGCTTGAAATTCCTTCTTTGATGATTCATATCTTTGTGATTCGATTTCCGTGTTCTTATCGAATCTTATTTCCAATTATAGCCTTGCCGCCGATAACTATGGGGACTCAGAGTGATGCAGCGAGGGTCGAGATCAGAGTTGGTTCGGGTGAGACGAGCACTGACCAGGATGGCACGCTAGTTGCACAGGTGCAGACGGACCTGCCTTCGACGGATCAGCTCGCTAGGCTTGTGGCAGAGATGCAGGACATGCGCCAGACGATGAGTTCTTTGGTTCAGGACATTCGAGCGCAGCGACAGGAGGTTGTCACCCATGTTACCTAGTTGTTCCTTGCGATTAGCATGCAGCAGTCCGTCACCTACATAGCACCAGTGGATGCAGCCCCAGTTGACGAGGCACGTATTCCAGAGACTTTGAGAGTTTCGGAACAGTGGGGGAATCGTACTGGTGTACCAACCCGGAGACAGAGGCTTAGTCGTCGAGACAGATTTCGTGACCGTCGCGGGAGTAGCAGAGGCTTAGGACGAGGACAGTCGTTCAGCTCTCATCCCCAGGAGGATCAGCAGTCAGCGCGTGGATGTTTTCGATGCAGAAGCCTTCAACACTTCGTCAGACATTGTTTCTTAGCACCACGTCAGGGTCATATTCTGAGACATCATGGACACGGAGGGTTCGCTCAGAGGGGTCAGTCTAGCAGAAGAGGAGTTCAGCCAGTTGCGGTCAGGGGGCAGACACGAGAGTTTGTTTCTACTCATCGGGACGCGCGGGCGTCCAATGCAGAGTTTTCAGGTATCCTTAATTTGTAGGTTCTTTTGATGTATTTGTTGTTTTTCACACTTGTGCCGTGGTTGGGACGAGAGTTGTGTTAGGTAGATCAGCCGTTCGTTGTGTTAATTTCTGACAGCGATTCTTTTGTTGCGCAACACGTATTTCAGTTGTGTGCAAATCGGGTAGGAGATTCGTCCGTCACTTGATCCTTCTAGAGATGTTGGATTTGACGTTCTCCTAGGCACGGACTGGTTAGCTACGTGCTAGGCGTCTGTGGACTACCGTGAGGAAACAGTCAGGTTTTATTTTCCCCGGCGAGTCAGTTCTTGTTGTGCAGGTGGATAGTTGTGCCACCTCTCATAGCTTAAATTCAACCTTTTTGCTAGTCGGCTTTTGAGGAGATGTCATGGATTCTTGGCGTTCATTCGTGATACCGGAGCCACAGTTGGTTTGTTGGACCAGGTTTCTATCGTGCGAGAGTTTTCCGACGTTGTTCCAGATGAGCCGGCGAAGCTTAGGGAGCTTAAGGATCAGCTGCAGAGTTGTTTGTTGGGAGGATTGTGCGTCTGAGTGTTTCGCTTTTGGGAGCTCCTATTTCTGTTCATCAAGGAGAAAGATGACAGATTGAGGTTGTATATTGATGGATCGTTAATTGAACTAGCTTACGGTGCGGATAGGTATCCTTTACCTCGCATTGATGATTTCTTCGATCAGCTCCTAAGTGCGAGACATTTTCTAAGTTTTTTTGGGATCAAGTCATCATTGTTGCAGGTTTGGAGTGATGACATTCCGAAGACTGCTTTGTGCGTGCTACGGGCTTCGTGTGTATTGGTGTGTCATTGGACTCACCAATGCCCTAGTAGCATTTGTAGATATGATGAACCAGATTTCTTCATGTCGTTCCTCGACCAGTTATTGTTGTGTTATTGACGACATTCTGGTCTATTCTTTGTGTCTTGAGGGATAGGAGCAGCACTTGAGGATTTGTTTTGCAGATACTAGGAGAGCACCAGCGGTTTGCTAGATTCTCGGAGTGTTCCTTCAGGCTTGTTTGTGTTGACTCCTAGGTCTCGTAGTTATGGGAGACGGTTTTGTATGGTTCCGAGGAAGATCGTGGCCGTACAGCTTAGGCCCAGACTTGTGTGCAGGATGGAGGTTCGCAGATTTTTGGGCTTAGCAGGTTTTTACCGCCGTTTCTTGCAGGATTGCTAGTATAGTGCTGCACTGTTGACTGAAATGAACGGAAAGGAGGTTTCTTTTCTTTGGACTGAGGCATGTGTGCGGAGTTTCGACAGTTGAAGACTCGGTTAACAACTGCATCAGTTCTTTCTTTTCTTTCTGGTTCGGGCGACTTTGTTGTTTAACTGTAATGTTTCACGAGTGGGGCTCGATTTTGCGCTGATGCGACATTATAGAGCTATCGCTTTTGCTTCCCTACATCTGGAGGAAGTACGAGCAGAATATCCCATTCATGATTTGGAGATGGGCGCGGTGGTCTTGCGTTGGAGATTTGGAGACACTACTTGTTCGAGAGTCGTGTCAGATTTTCACAACCCACCAGAGCTTAATGTACATCTTCCTGCAGCGGGTGTTGATTGTTGAGACAGTCTTCTGCAGATTTACAGTTCTTGTGCGTTCGTTGAGTACAGCTTGTGCTCGCCTCTACTGAGGGGACAGCTTGCTCATGTCCGCGCCCGACCACTTTTCCTTAATCGCTTTCGCGAGGCACTGTCCGCCGATGCTCGTTTGTCAGAGATACTTGAGCATACTCGGTTGGGTAATGATTCGGAGTCCTTGATTTGTGGCAAGGGTGTGCTAAGTTTAGGGACGCGTTTGTGTACCTGATACTATTGGGTAGAGACGTAAAATCCTAGAGCAGGCACATCTGTCAACTCTCTTTACTCATTCAAGTTCCACCAACATTTGACATGACTTGTGAGATAGTTACGGGTGGGCAGGGATGTAAAGAGAAGTTTCGGATTTTGTTTCAAAGTGTTTGTCTTATTGTGTGTTTTGGTTGAGCATCTGAGACCGGCTGGAGAGTCGCAACCTTTAACCGTTCCGAAGTGGGAGTAGAAGCAGATCTCTACGAATTTCGTTATGGTGTCTACCCAGGTTTAGTCAGGGTGTGACTCCATTCGGATGCTTGTCGTCCGGTTATACTCAGTTTTCTCAGTTGTTCTTTGTTAAGTTTGTGCGTACGTATTAATTGTTTTCGGCAGTTGGGATCGTCACTTGCCATCATTAGGATACTTCTTCGATAGCTGTTATCGGGAGTCACTCCAATTGGCAAGCTTTAGGTTTAGGGGTTAGGTCGTGTCGATCACCAATCTGTTTTTCTGACTCTGCGTAGTAGGATTTTTGGACCCCAGCTAGTCTAGAGATTTCGGAGATGATCCAGTTGTTTTAGGTCAGGATGAGAATTGTCCATTGCGGACAGAGGTCTTATGCCGACCGTGTTGGTCGTAAACTTGAGTTCGTAGTGGCAGATCATGTATTCCTACGGGACTTTCCGATGAATGACATGTTGAGTTTTGGGAAGCTTATCCCAGAATTTTAGGTCCTCTTGAGATCCTTTTAGCGAGTTAGTTTCGTTGCCTTTAAATTGGCACTTTCACCCAGATTATTGAGTTTTCACCCCGTATTCCTTGTGTCGATACTTTGCAATTACCTTCATGACCTTTCTCACATGATTCAGCACCAGACCATTTATCTTGGACGCAATCTTTCGTTCACCAGCAGCCAATTGTGTTAATGGCTCGGCAGGTGAAGAAACTTTGGTCAAGGGTCTTGCCATCTGTGAAGGGTTTTCTTGGACGTAGCCGTATAATGAGGTAATCACTTGGGAGGCTGCGAGCGAGATATGAGAGTTTGTAATCTTCTCTTTGAAGGTACGCTTAGTAAGAATTTTAAATTCGGGGACGAATTTTAAATTCGGGGACGAATTTTTATAAGGGGGGAGATTGTAACGCCTTAGATTTCGGTTAGTGTTCGTTTAGACGTTAATGCGGGTTTACTGTAAAAAGTTTACCAATTCGGGTTCCTCACATTTTATAATATTTAATTAATAATTTGTTCTTATTTGTTATAAGCATGCACGCATGTGTGCACGTATATGTGGGGATTTGTTTGTGCTAATCTAGTTTTAGCAACCTTGACCCTTAACCTAATCCTTGTTTAATCCAATCCTTAATCCTTACCTTAGATCTTTTGTGAGAAGAAGAGAGATATTTTGTTTTGGAAGTGAGGAGGTGGCAAGGATGGTGTGAATGCATTAATGTGAGAATTAATGCATTGGTTACACTTACCTCTAAACCTCACCCTACACTCACATCCCTCTCTCTTTTTCTTACACTCTCTCATTCTTTCTCACTTAATTCTTCATCACTTTCTATTCCTCAACTGAACACTCTCATTCCCTCGCCAAATTCATCTCATTTGTTCACAAAAATCACATCTTTCTTCACCTTTTGCCTCTTGGATGCCTAGGAGCATGCAAAGCTAGAATCTTTGTGTTCTTTTGGCTAGGTATTGATCCATATCTATTCTTTATGTTGTTTTTGTGTAGCTTAGCTTGTTAGATTTAGTTTTGATTGTTTAAAGTTTAGTTTTGTGCGAAATATCGTATTTTAGTGTCGTTTTGTGATTTATGTTATCTGCTGTGACCCGGAAAGTTTACTAGAAAACTAAACAATGTGGTTGTGTTATACCAGTGACCATAGGACCCCACCTGAGACATGAGACCCACCCCACCGGCAAGGGCCGGCGATGTACGAAGGGAACTCCGTCGAACTCGGCTCGGGAAAAGAGCTGGGGTGTGGGGTTTTGAGGGTAGGTCTATGCTGTGGTTTAGGTGTTTTTGGTCTTGTTTGTTTGTTTAGTTTTCTCTGTATACGAAATCTGGGATCACTTAGGTAGTTTCTAGTGTTTTGTGTCCGCGCGATACGTTATACGACACGGGTCGTGCACTTTGTGTGGTTTTGCTCTTGGGTTAGTTTCGTCGTGTCGCTACGTACGTTAGCCACAATACGAACACTTGAGAGTATGTTTCGTGTTGTTGCGTCGGTCTAGTATAGTTTGTACGTGTTATGGGTCTATTGTTAATATATACTTGTTTTATTGTTTTAATATTGCAGGTTCACAGGCGGGGACTTCGGACACTGCTACCAGGGGAAAACAGGTGGTTGTCTTCACTTAGCCAGGAGTGTTGGTGAGTAGATTTAAATCTACAGGGGAATCGTCCGCACGGCGTTATGCGTCTGGGCTAGAGATGACTTAACTTGTCGCATATTCTATGTCATATTTAGAATTGCGCATTTACCTTACTTCTTAGTAAATTGTTGTGCTTGGACTAGTATCCTTAGGATACTGCACTATTATTGACGGCTCATGTTGCACGAGCACTGATTGTATGCCACACACACCGTCAATAATTGCCATGTCACGCACAACCCACATATAGAAATGCTATGGTTTGATTAGGGACATTGAGATATTGATGCATATGACTTATAGCATACTTGTATACCTACATGCTTACACATATGCCTTGACATACTTACATGCTAGTTACCTGTATACTTATAGAGTATTGTACCATTAGCGATAGGTACATACACACTTCATGACATAGCTACAGGTATACCTTGCACACATACTTCACTTATACCCAGGGGGTATATTACATCATTACTTATAGGTAGATACATATACCTTGCTATACATTTATGTTTACACATATATCTGGTTATAGCTACAGGTTTACCTTTACTTGATGTTATTTAGAATTAGAGAAATTAGGAACCGCACATGATATTTTTATTAACTTGTTGCAGTTAATTAGCGGCTTTTCCTTTATAAGCTTACATTTCAGTTTTATGTTGCATATATTATATTCATGGATTTTCGCATTGAGATATGGTTTTCATATGATGTTTTCTGGATTGTTTTACTCCTGCGTATATATATCAGTGGTATGGGACGCTGATATATATATATATATATATATGTATGTATGTATACTCATCGTATATACAGTGGTATGGGATGCTGATATATATATACACACACACACACACCAACATCATATATCATCATGATGATATATGCAATATATTTATTCATTATATGAGTGGGCCTATATGGTCGATGAGTGGGGCCTATGTGCTCGGGGCCTATGTGCTTGATGTGAGGGGCCTATATGGTGAGTGGGGCCTATGTGCTCGATGTGAGGGGCCTATATGGTCGATGTGAGGGGCCTATGTGCTCGGGGCCTATGTGCTCGGGGCCTATATGCTCGATATTGTATATATTTATACATATAAATTCATATACTTCATCATATTTATTCATGCAAATATACCTAGATTATAAGAGATTCACTTGATATTGGATTTAGGACATATGACATTTACTTGATATTGCTCATAAAGGATATAGGAGGTTCACTTGATTTTGTACATTCAGGATATAGGAGATTTATTCGATATTGTACATTAAGGATTTGTGAGACTTATATGATATGAGAGCCAATTTGGGGGCTGATTTGAGGAATTGGAATTTGGATTGTCTTGATGGATTGTGATCCTACCACGATATCAGGATTCCGTGGAAATGACATATTTCATTCCATACTCCACCTTTATTTATATGCACTGTTTCATGTATTAGTAGTACCTGTTAGTGTACCTTCCATGATTGTTGCATATACACATTTTCATATCATTATTGCATGACTATTGCATACTGATTGTTATATTATTATTGCTCCATGTATTAGTTGTACCTGCTAGTGTACTTTTCATGATTATTGCATTCATATATCCTGTTATTGCTATTAATTGCATATGTTAGATTCACGTTGTACGTGTATACTTGCGATTACCTGCATATGTTATTTACTATTCACGAGTTTGCAACTCACCCCCGTTGTGCCACAGTTGTTTTGCAGGGTGTTCCCCAGAATAGTCGAGGCTGGCTATTCATCTATCTGATCATCTTTTGCTACGGATACCGCTTCAGCTCATAGTGTGCAGTTTTGCTTAGGTGGGTTTTGTGGTTATCCGTATTGTTGTATTGTATATTCGTTGTATCCTTGTACTCTCCATATACTATTATTTTGTTGACTTAGAGACTTGGTGAGGACGATATTATATATTTTTTTGTGACTTGTTGTCTTTTATACAGTTTCCTTTGTATCGTCTTTTATTTCTTCGCTTCGGCGTTGTATATTTGTTGTGGTGGTTGCTTTCCGCCTTTGGGCGTGTTTTTGCTCCCGTTTAGGGATGCTTTATTTATATTTATGTTGTACCCATTTTTTGGGCTAGTTTTTACAAAGGAGGTGCTGCCAAAATTTTAAAGAAAGAAAGTTGGACTTTTAAAGAATTTGGGTTGTGATTTCAAAGACTTTTAAACATTGTTTCTTATCTTTCCTTGTCTTTTTAATGGTTTAAATTTCTGGGTTTTGGCTTTCTTTTACTGTGTTACACCTGTAGACGTTGCGTAGTATTAGGGCCGTCACGTGCCAATTTCGGGTCGTGACAGTCAATGTACCTGGATTGGGACAATCCCAGTATCCGTTTAGATCTATCTCTATAGATCATAATTCTCAGTATGCAGGAGGCATCACCAAGATCTTTCATTGAGAATCTTTGTGATAAGAAGAGCTTGACTGATTGCAGCATAGGAATATCATTTCCTATCAAGAGTATATCATCTACGTACAATACGAGGAAGACGGCCTTACTCTCTGCAACCTTCTTGTAAATACAAGGTTCATCTACGTTTTTGATGAAGTCAAACTCTTTGACTACAACATCAAAGCAGATGTTCCAACTCCGCGATGCTTGTTTTAACCCATAAATGGATTTACGCAGCTTGCACACCTTTCCGCTGCTCGCACTATCTACGAAGCCCTCTGGCTGAGTCATGTATACGCACTCTTCTAAATCACCATTTAGAAAGGCGGTCTTAACATCCATCTGCCAGATTTCGTAGTCATGGTATGCAGCACTGGCAAGTAAGATCCGGATGGACTTAAGCATAGCCACTGGAGAAAAGGTTTCGTCATAATCCACACCTGGTCGTTGACGAAAACTCTTTGCAACAAGTCTATCTTTGAAAATCTCAACTTTTCCATCTACACCAAGTTTCTACTTAAAGATCCACTTGCTCCCAATGGGTTTTACCCCTTCAGTAGCAACTTCCAAAATCCATACTTTGTTGGTGTACATGGATTCCATCTCAGATCGCATTGCATCCAGCCATTTCACAGAGTCACCACTCGTGATGGCCTGCTCGAAACTAGTCGGGTCATCATCTTCCATGATGCAATCCTCACTCCCACCACCAACGAGAAAACCGTAGTATCTCTCAGGTGGATGAGAAACCCTACTAGATCGGCGGAGAGGCTGGGGTTCGTTGGGTACTCCTGAATCATCTAGTTCCCCTAAATCTTCAGTTGCAGTTTGTGTCGCTGGAACCTCTTCCAGCTCTACCTCTTCGCCACTAATTTCTTTTGCAAGAAATTCCTTTTCTAAAAAGGTTGCATATTGAGAAACAAACACCTTTCGTTCCTCACCGTGGTAGAAGATATATCCATAGGAATCTTTTGGATATCCCACAAACTTACATAAACTTGATCTTGCCTCGAGCTTGTCCGGATTTTGCTTTTTAACATAGGCCGGACAACCCCATATCTTAACTCGTTTAAGAGATGGTCTCTTCCCATTCCAAATCTCATATAGAGTGGTAGGCACTGATTTAGTTGGAACTCTATTCAATAGATATGCGGCTGTCTCAAGCCCATACCCCCAGAAGAAAACAGGTAACTCAGCAGTGCTCATCATAGAGCGCACCATATCTAATAGGGTGCGATTCCTCCGCTCCGATACGCCGTTGTGTTGTGGTGTATAAGGAGGAGTAAGCTGAGAGAGAATCCCATTTTCTTTTAGATAGTCCAGAAACTCGTTTCTTAAGTATTCTCTTCCTCGATCAGATCGAAGGATCTTAATACTTTTGCCCGTTTGGTTCTCTACTTCGTTCTTATATTCCCTGAATTTCTCAAAAGCTTCAGACTTGTGTTTCATCAGGAACACATGTCCGTATCTTGAGAGATCGTCGGTGAATGTAATGAAGTAGGAAGAATCGTTCCTGGTATGTATAGACATGGGACCACATACATCACTATGTATCAGCCCCAAGAGTTCTGTAACTCTTTCTCCGTATCCACTAAACGGAGTTTTGGTCATCTTTCCTTTGAGACATGACTAGCAAGTATCATAAGATGATAATTCGAACGGATTCAAATATCCATACTTATGTAACTTAGCTAGCCGTGTCGCATTGATATGACCTAGTCTATAATGCCATAAGAAGGATTCGTTCATTTCTGAACTCTTCTTCTTGTGTGTGTTTTGTATATTAAGGACTGTAGTTTGATTGAGAACGTATATGCCATTATGTAACGAGCCTGATCCAATCAACTTTTGATTTAGGAAGATGTTTATAACATTATCCTGTATTAAAATTATATCCTTCTTTACTTAATAAAGAAATTGATATAATGTTGCACATCATGTTCGGTATATAATAGCACTCGTTCAGAATCAATGTATTACTATTTGGTAATACAAGGTGATATTCGCCAACAGCTTTGGCTGTAATATTTGCACCATTCCCTACTTGTACGGAATGATCACCATTTCCCGGTTCTCTACTTTTACGTAGCCCACGTAATATATTACATATGTGGGATCCCGATCCGGTATCTAATATCCAGGACGTAGAGTGAACTGAGAAACAGTTCTCAATAACTAACACTTCTGAAGAAGATGCATCAGCATGCTTGTTCTTCGTTTGGGCGGTGTGAGAATCCAGATATTCTCCTATTTCCTGCTCGGTCTTATAACACTTATAAGAAAGAACGGGACCAACGTTCCCCTGCTCAGTATAATAATCGGGTTCAGTCAATACAACCATATTATTATCTCGATTAAGGCCTGACATGGTCGCTACCTGGAGAGAGAAAGAGAAGGAAACACTTTAGCGTATGCTCTTGCAAGATTAGATTGGTTATTATCTTATCTAATCAGGATATTTCCCACTGTTTTCATCAAATCTTCCTTCAAACCCTAAAAGAAAAGACTAGCCAGGATTAATTACACCCTACAATTTCGTCAATCTTTTAGCCAGATCAGTGTTGGTACTTTGAGGGAGGTTCCCCGTGCTTTCGCACGGACCTAATTAAAGTAAACCTCATTTTTCCCGAGGCATAACCCCGTTAACACCTTTCTAGTCACCTACTTGATGGGCTAATTGTCTTGTGTAAAACTCTCCCAGGAGTAACTCTTACTCGCAGTGGGTATCGGGATCCATCTATCTTATAGAAGGAATGCAATCTCATTGCAAATTTCAACACTTGAAATTTCCGATAATGCTTTTACCCCTAGTGACTTATGACCTTAACTAAGGTCAACAAATCATAAGCACTAGTCAAGTTCTACCCGTCATTTCTTGATTAATTTAGACCCACCCACATGACCCTTAACTATGGTCAACAAAGTCATATGACTGTTCTAATTAATCACATCATATGTTATATAGGAAAACATCACTCAGCTACCGTACACTGCGCCTTAACTATGGTCAACAAACGCAGCACGAATACTAAGTACTCTATTTTCCTAAAATGACGGAGGGTTACACAGGTTTTTCATAAAACCATGAGCGTATGAACTTGATATCGTTGTAGAAACAAGTGATTTTTTTTTGAAAAGGAGTGTCTTTGAGGCTTTTCCAGTTTCGCTAAAGAGGTCACTCCCGGTAAAGGGATCTCGGCTCATTCCTCATCGAATAAGGTGCAGGGTATATCATATATACCGCTGTGCAAAGCAAAACTATAGAAGCAATCAAAAACAAAACCGTGAGTTTGTAGCATCTGCCAATTTTGCTAAAGAGGTCACTCCCGGTGAAGGGATCTCGGCTCTTTCCTCATCGAATAAGGTGCAGGGTATATCATATATACCGCTATGCAAAGCAAAACTGTAGCTACCCTTTTTATAAAGTTTTGATTCTATAATATCTTTTTAGGTTTCTTTTCTTTTATTAATCTCATTAATAAATCCCATCAGTTATGCTTCCTAAGCATCACAGAAGAAACGAAAGCAGTAATATTTATATATCAACATATATATATAGTATAAGCATTCGTCTCAGGTAGTAATATGATCTCATCACAGAACATTGCACAGAAGATAACATATGAAATATTGGATATACTAGGACGTCCGTGTTTTCTTTCGAGCCTTTATAAAACACGGATTTCACAGTCGTGATGAATAGCCAAACCCACATCCCTAGACCCCTACGAGAGCGGCAAGCAACACTGTCAATTCTAGGGTTAGGAGACCCGGTCTCGACTCCTCGAGATGGCCTCCCACTGTACCCTAGAACCCGGTTACTTGTGCTCCCCTCCTTGGGTCTACCTAATGCGGAAAAGTAAATAGTATAAAAATGTGACATCATCCTCTACCTAGAAGTGCCCCAATAAAAGAATATTACATACAATGAATTTTACATGAATGAAAATAAAAACCCTCATCTCACATAAAAACCCCGGCTATTCAGAATACGACGATCCAATATAACATATCACAGCAACACATAATATCTCATATCAACAACGTAAGCAAGTATGCGTATCCCGATTTTCGTTGATGTATAGCAACGAAGCCGGCGATACACCACATACTACGTTTACGGTCATAGAAAAGAAAGTGTAAAACTACAATATTTGGAATCCACAATCACTTTAGATATCTTAAATCCGAAATATCACATACTTCGCATTTCATACCTAACTATATGAATTCCACATATTGTATCACATTCCAGATAAATAGACAAAGTTAAACTTTCCGATCGAATAATCAAATACCCAAGAATTTCCAAATAGCTCAACACTTGAGCGAAATTCAAAAAACCCAGAACATGTCACAGCCCCAATGAACCAGCCGTAGAAGGGTTAAACCAACGCCTCACATGTGGCAACGCTAAACTACCACAAACCCAAGGGTTCAGTGGCAGTTTTGACGGTCACATAATCGAGTTAATGTTACGTTCTTCTAGAGGGTCCACAGATATGCTTGCATGTTTTTCCGAAAGTTTTAAACTCAAGAAAAATTCAACACTTGAAAGTTTTTCGTGTCGGGAAAAAGTGAGTTATTGATATCTGTTCGAATATTTTAACACGTTCTAAATAATCCGGAATACAAAACGAAATTAAATTTTCCGATCGAATCAACGAATACAAAAGATCTCCAGAACACTCAACACTTGAGTAACATTAAAAATTCCCATAAGTATATACTAATACCTAGGGATAAACCCTACAAATACGAGTCCCTAATTCCCAAGTACGGCCGCGGAACCGCCGCGCAAAGCATGTTCTTGCCGCGGTTCCGCGGCGACTTGAGGGAGTTAGGGGCTCGTAATTTACAGTTATCCTTAGAATCACCTGCTGAATTTTCTGAGTATTTTTAATACGGAAAAAATCATATTTTAAAAAAATTTCCAGAGAGGGGTCAAAATACGGCGTTTCGGGGTTCGATCGGACTTTTAACTTTGTATACACGTCGCCTAATACTCTAGCTAGGCTCTGATACCACTGTAGGGTTACTAGGCACTATCACAAGGGTCTATAAGGCATCAACCATGCCCGATTTAAAATTTTAGACGTGCCGAACAACCTAAAGCTAGGATCTTTGCTAGATAATTAGGGTTAACAAGACATGTAAACATCTTTACATCTAAGAAAGAGGGATTACAACCTTTGTAGTCCGCTCCTTTGCTTCATAAGCTCCGAGTAGTAGTCCCTTCGCCGTGATCCATGATCTCCCGGATTCAAGAGAGGCTTCACAAGCCGAACGATTCATGCTTGCTTGAAGTCTTCCTTTTTGAAGATGATCTACCTTGAAGAATCTTTTAACTCAAGCTCTCACTTCTCTCATTAAGTATCAGAGAAGTGAACACCCTAATCTAAGTGGCTAGAATAGATGAGGATGATGAAGTAGGAATTTAGCTCTCTTTTATTTTCAAAATCTCACACTAATCCATCACAAAACCAAAAGCTAGAAGCTTTTCAAGGAGGAAGAAGAAGGTGATTTCGTTTGTGATGAATAATGAATTGTTCTTATGATTACAAATGAACCTTGAGTTAATAATATCTAGTATTAACTCATGTAGAGAGTTGACTAGGGTTAAGGGTTTGGGTTGGGTTAAATAATATCTCCAAAATATCAACACATAATATCTTAGCTCAAAACAAAACAAAAGCTTCTAGAAGCTTCAAGAAAAGACTAACCCAAATCAAACCCTAACCATGTTGCATTTGTAATCATAACTTGTTACAATATTATATATCACATATATAATATATTTTTGTAACAAAAGAAAATAATACAATTAAGATATATCGCATATATATCAATGTATTATCCGGTGAGAAAATGAATCAATAAAGCGAGCCCATATCAGTTAATGTAACGTAATATATCACATATATAATTATACATTAAATTATCGAATCAACACTTGATCCGACAATCCGGCTATTTCTCAAATAACCGACTAATATAACATGTACCGATTGATCGAATCAACACTTGATCCGATGACCCGGTCATATCATATATCGCGAGAATAGAATACAGTATCTCTTATCGTAATATTCTCGGTCCCGCACATATCACATATGTGCTCCTACTCCGTTTTGCCTGAATCAAGAAACCTTTGTGTAGGACTCTAAAGAATCGTTAATACGCCGGTAGTAGGTGATGATCATATCAAACACCTACAAGCTGCAAGCGGTCAGCTAAACGTAACAACCACCCAGGTATTGAGCGATCAGAAGATCAACAAGCAAGCCTGTACATTCTCCTGTGAATCCAGTCAGTAACACTACCGTACAGTCCGGTCTCTTCGTCTGATATGTTGCATATCTAGTCTAGGGGTGGTATACGTCAGACCCCAGTAACCGATAAGTCGTGTCGATATGAGGCTCATAACAGGTCAAGAACCTACTGATAACACTTACCAGTAGTACTCAATATCCTCCCTGGCCAGGGACTTCCAGTTATAGCCAATCGAACACAGCACAACATCAACTCCCTATACCGGGAGAGACGAAACCCCTCCTATCGCTCATTGCCTCCATGTGATTCGGGACTGTACCCAAAAGCCACCATTTTGCACGCCCTCTTGGACGTAGTATGATGGAAATCAAAGCACAGTGGGAATCACAAAAGACTCTATGACGATCTCGGGTCTACAGACTAAGCTGTACCAGTGTCACCAAAGAACTGCCATCTGACGTGAGGTATAATACCATCTGGTAGTTCTCGGCGAGTCCGTCCAGTGTATCCAGTCTCCACTAAGCACCCTTACACCATCTTTGATGTCAAACACCGATGGATATGGGATCATCCATCGCCCATCATATGGGTCAAGATGCGTATACGCTGGTCTACTCTGGTGTATCGATGCCCTGTCTCGATACACCCTCGACTAGGAACAGTTATAGGATGTACTCATCGACTACCGTGGCCCCACTAGTATGATCTCATCATAGTCCCAGTAGTCGAGTACATGTCCTAAGGGTTTTATCAACATATGAGAGCAAGACAGTAAACTAATACAAGTCAACATGTTAAGATAAAGTGAAACCAAATAGCATACTATCATGACGAGCAAGAAAGTCCTCTCTATATATATCTAAGCATCCATTATAATATACATCATATGTACAACAATGGCCTCTAGGGCATATACATCACTAACAGTGTCTAGGCTAGGCAAGTGAGAAATGTAACTTTAAAAGGCCCGTCTCACGGTGATTCGTGAGCGGATCCCTCCTTTCTTCACTTGTACTTACCTGGCCATAATTGGCGATGAAGAGGCGATTTGAGGCATCTCACGACTTGTCGTTTAGACCATTAGAAATAGTCTAGTTGGCTTAGGAAACCCTAGAACCCAAAATACGGAAAATTGACATTTTTACCAATAAATACCATTACTTCATAAAACCGTTTTCTAAAGGATTTAGTATTTTACAATCTTTGCAAAGCGCCGCTACAACCCATTTTTGGGAACCCGTTCGGGATGGTACGGTTTATCGTACACCCTCAGGCTTAGTAGTGAGAGATTCAGACCCCCACAAGGAGCATTCTGTATCGAAAGATTTAAAATACGACATCTTAAGAAAATGAGATTTTCTAGAATATAAAATATTATTAAAATTATTTTTGTATAAATATATGTATATTTATCATTAAAATATCTATTTTGTTATGATATAATATTCCGCCCTTTTCTAAAAATCACAAAAACAAATTTTACACTAAAATACCATGAATTCCAAATAAATCAATATTATAAATAAATACCTTTAATTATGAATCTAGGATATTTTCACTATAAACATCACAATATAAAATCCACATTCATTATAACTCTAAAGACGAATAATGAATACTTGAGGTGTATTTTGAAAAGTATATAAAAGTATTTTTACATAAAACCCCCTCAAGTTTTATAAATTACTCTAAGGACCCTAGCAATTATAGGTTTAAGAAATAATCAAGACTTGATTTACATTTTTAATTGTCTGACTCGGGTTTGAGTCTGATTAATCTGGCTTGAATATGATTCAAGTACAATCTACAATTTATAATCTACAATCTTCAATATTACAATTCAACATGAATCCATGATCCAATTATCAATCTATACAACTTGACCGAACCGAACCATGAATATATATTCCATTTACATGGTTCTCCAATTATTCCATTTACATGATTTTACGGTTACATCCGTTTACTGATATCATGGTTTCGGTCAGTCATCCAATTATACAATCTATACAGTTTACAATACAATACAACAATACAATCAAAACACTACGGGGTTTAAGAGGTAGATTGGTACAGAAGGTGTTAGAAGTGACACGAGACGGTCAGATTTAAGACACCTAACATGAATCCAATTATCGTTGTTCCGGGCCTTCTAACGGAGCCTTGTACTCTATATTCTGTTTGCCATGGTCTCTAGCATATAGAAACCCCTCTCGTATACACTGGCATTCTTCTGTACCAAGCTACAAACAACAGCATTAATATAACATTACAACAATATAATACAACATTAAAGGTTACTCTCTCTCTCTCTCTCTTACTCTCTGTCTATTTCTCTCCTATCTTTGGGACTTACCGAGCGACCTGTTCGCTGACGACATTCTATTTCTTTTTTCTTTGAATGTTGTCGGGTGGTTTGGACCCGGCAGAGATCGAGCCATCTGCAGAAGACTTGGATTAGTTTGCTGAAGAACCAGAGCTCTAGTTTTATTGTACAGTTTCCATTTAGTACTTTTCATTTCCTGTTATGCCATTGTTTAGGCATCGCTTTTATTTCAGTTGTATTTCCTTTTCATGCATTGTACAAAAGAATGTTAATAAATAAAAGTTGTTGTTTTTATTATATCTTGTCTTGTGTATTTACTTTTATATTGCTTAGATACGCTTAGCGTATTTACTTCAGAGTAAATACGTAGCGGACCAGTCGCGTCCCCTTCGCCGTATACCGGGAAGCGGGGCGTAACATATATCATGGAGGAGCTACAACGATACGCGGACAACGGATTTTGATAAGGAAAAAGAGAGAGAGAGATGGAAAGAGAGAGAAAGAGACGAAGAGAGAGATCGAGAAAAAAGGAAGAGGACTTACTCGCGGTGTGATTTAGTCTAATAACCGGCTCACCGATAGTTTCAATTAGGCTTGGGCGGAAATCCTTGATCTCCTACGGTGAGTTGATCCTCAAACAGGACTTGGGAGGTATTAGGATTTGGAATTTCAGAGAGAAATTATGTTTTTGATAGCCAAGAAAATGAAGAAGAAAAGCAATAAAAGAATGATTAGGAGAATTGATGACATTAAAAGAGAATTAATGATAGAAATGAAGAGTTGGGGTTTTTTCTGAATTAAAGTAGTGGTTTAGAATGTGAAACGAATAGTCACGAGGCTAAAGAACTCGTGTCTTAGGCTGGGCACGAGTGGGCATAACCAGAAACGTATCTGGATCAAATGAGGCACGAGCCGGCTTAAGATTAGTTTGAGCCGTCTCATACAGAGAGTGAACAGAACAATTTTCCGAACGAGTGTTGAACCGTCTCAACTTAGTTATCAAGCATAAATATAACTAAATACTCGAAAGGAAACGTCATTTTATTAATGACGAATATTAGAAAAGAGTACACGAAATTTAGGGTCTTTACATCCAGCCCGCCCGAGAGCTATGTGGCGGGCCCGGCCTTGCCCGGCTAAGAGACCGGCCCATCTTGGGGTCAGACTGTGCTTGGCTTCGATAGCCCTAAGGCCTGGCCTGGCCCGAGCCCGAACCTATCTTCTCCTTTACTCCATTTTTTTTGGGTTTTTGACTGCTCCTCTGTACAACTTGTTTATTTGATTTATTAGAGAGATATCATGATAACTTAAATACTGAAATATAAAATTATAAAAATATTTTAAATTTTTATTTGCAAAATGTGTATGCCATATATGACTCACAGTACGGCAAAAACAAAATTTTATCTTCATCTTCTTCTTCACTTCAAACTTCTTAAAAATGAATTTTTAAGTAAGAAACAAGAAAGTACTATCTCTACTTTTTCTTATAATGAACTTACAAAGTATTTACAAAATGATTTCAATAGTTTTAATTTCTCACTCTGAACAAATAGAAAATCATGATATTTTGGATTGATGGAAAACACATAAACACATGTATCCTGTGCTTTCTGCCATGACTTGTGATTTGTTAACAACTCCGGTGTCTATAGTGGCTTCAGAGTCTGCTTTTAGCACAGACAATAGAGTTTTGAGCAATAAGAGAGCAAGGCTGTTGGTTCGATATTGAAGCTAGACCACCTTAAAACTAACGCAAATTCCGATACTGATGAAGAATAAAGACTGATAGGAGTTCACTAATTACATTTTTTTTAATGAATTGTATTTTTTAAATTATTTTTTCGGTTATTGTTTGAGGGGTAAGGTTTGCCGACTTATGTTCCCCTCAAATTAAAAATTAAATCAATAAAATATTTAGGTCCGACCCGGGTCAAAACGAAGTTCGTACTAAAAAAAATCCAATTTAAAAGAAAGGTAGCCAGGCCGGCCCGACAGGCTCGACCCGGTCCAATTAAGGCAAAACCGGGCTTGGCCCGATCCGAGGCCCGGTCTGATTAAGACCAAACCGGGCCTGGCCCGGCCCGAAGATGGGTCAAGCCCGATAGGCTTAGGGCCGGGCCGGCCTGACCCGGCCCGGTCGCCATCCTGAGTTGTCAATCTCGAGAGGGATGTAAAATTTATCAAAAATCCATCCAACTTTGCTTCCTTCCACCCCTGTCAAGTGAGAGTACAAATCAAGGGCATTTTCGTCACTTTTCCTAAAATCCTACTTCTAAGCAAGAGAGAGAAACAGATCCCTCTCATTTCTTTCTCTCTCTTTGGAACAGAAAAGAGAGAAAGCCAACTCACTCTCAAATAAAAAAAACCATTCTTTCTCTCTCCTCGATCTCATTGATCTCTTTTTGGTTTCGATTCTTCGATTGAGCTTTCAGGCACAATGAGCAGCGGGGATCTTCTCAAGATCCAGCCATCTGAGCTCAAATTCCCATGTAAAGCTCTCACCTTTAACTTTATTTTCCCTCAAATTATCCATCTTTTTCTCAGAAATTTTGATTACTCATTTGAAAAGTTTCAGTTTTGCGTCGAGATCTCAATTTCCCATTTGAAAAAAAAAATATTGTGATTAGGGCTTATTCACATCTGTTCTATAAATTGTTGATCGATCACAATGTTGTTTGTTTTGTTGTGCAGTTGAGTTGAGGAAGCAGAGCTCATGTTGCATGCAGCTGACCAACAAAACTGATCATTATGTGGCCTTCAAGGTGATCAATTTGTAATTTCTTTAATTAATCAATATTAACCCTAATTTCTTGTTGATGATGAATTGTGTTATATGCAATTTTAACCCTTTATTTGATTGGCCACCATTTAGAAATAATCTTTAGCTCTTCTATTTACATTGATGGCCTATTCACAATTACCTTATGTTTTGTTGCTATGATTTGTAGGTTAAAACCACCAACCCTAAGAAATATTGCGTGCGCCCTAACACGGGAATTGTTCTGCCTGGATCGACATGTGATGTAACAGGTGAAAACCTCTTTTTATTGAAAAAGGATCAATTACAAATTTATTGGGGTGTTTCATTAATCGATTGATAAATGAGCACTTGTTTTTTTAAGTAAGCGTCATTCTTGATTAGAGGCTATTGAATCTATGAACATGCCTACTAACCTTGTTGTGATTGTTAGTTTCATAATAATTGATTGGTCGCTTTGATGTTGAGCATCTAATTTTCTTGATGTTGGGATATTTCCATATTATAACATAAACAAAATATTTAAAATATTAATCTAAAGGTATGTTATAATAAGAGATGTGACTCGAACTGTCACTAAGAGACATCACTATATGTCTATACAAGACATAAAAACGACACAGCAAAAAATTGTTCTCTCTCATGAGTTTATTGGATCTTAATCTGGTTCCCGAGTTCATAAAGAAGTGCATAATTTATAGACTTCGAAGTGAGTTGGGCATTATTTCCTGAAAATAGGATTTCCTGAGGCCTTGTTTGGGTACAAAAACTCCCCGGATTAAAAACCTGGATTCCTTATTTCCTCCTCACTAAATCAATCCGGAGAAATGGTTTTTTTGGATGAGTTTTCTTTGTATAAATGCATAGGAAACTCCCCAATTGGCTTAATTTTTCGGATTGGAAAAATTATCTCTAGTCCGAAGCATTTTTTTCTTCTTCTATGTTTTTTCCCATTTTGGAACTTGTGCCTATGATATTCTCTTTATCGCTCTCATTTTTTTCTAATCCCTACCTTATACAATCTATTTCTCCATGCTAACTTCGCAATATTTTTAACAAAGAAGATCGTATCTTAAACTACCAAAATATGCTTTTGACATAAGCTTCTAGCATTTTCACTTGAAGGGATTTAAGTGCATTCCGAGATATTCTCTACCCTAACGAAAATGACATATTAATCCTAAATATCCAAACATGGCCTTTGCTAGCCTCAATTCTAGGAATCAAAACCAAGATTCCCTTTTTCATATGGATTTACCAACCATAAGACGAGGGTTGTTTAGATGCCAAATTGCAAAGCCAAGCCCTAGATTGTAGACCATCAATTTTACATGATCCTAGGATTTAAAAAAATTATCTTAGAGAATTTCCCCCCCTTTCCCTAGCTTTCTCTCTCTCGTCTTTCATCTTCACACTCATTCTCTTCTACCATCATTGTCCCGTTAGATTTTTTCCACCAATCAATTCATATGAATGTTGTTTCATGGTAAGTGGAAGAAGATGGAAGTGAAGTGAGGTATGATAAGAATAAGATGACTCCATATTGCTCGACTATTTTAGGAGAAAATGGGTTTGTGAACGTCACAACCAAGTTGGTTGTGAATGCATCTCATACCCCAGGTCCCAGCTTAATCCTAGGGACCCACACCCCTGTTTTTCCTCTTTAAGACGTGAATGTTCATAGCTAACTTGGCTGTGAACGTTCATAGTCGCATCAACCTCATTTTTGTTAGTTATATGAATATATGATATATAGTTTTCCGATATGATATTAATTTGTGAAAGAAAATATATTGATTTAGATTAGCAACATAATTTATTTTGGCTCAGTAATTAGGAACTACCATGAACTTACATGTGTTTATAAAAAAAAAAACTAACTTATACTTTTATAAGTATAAAAAACTAACACTAACAATTGTTAATTCGATAATTCACGAAATAATTTTTACATAACTATCTTTTATTTGATACACTTTATTATATTAGTTAAATATATGTTTTCATTATATAATCATCTTTCTGAATATACCAATATTTTCTTTATTTTAGTATAATAATAACAATATTTATCCTTGAGGCATACCTTATGTTATCCAACTAAGAATTTGAGGATTTCCATCTGAAGGAACACGGGTGATTTCCAAGTGATTTTAATCCCAAATTAAATCCCTAGCATTTTTATCCCAATTATCCAAACAATCCCTAATACCATCTGCCCCATCACTAATTTAAAAGATAGCGGTTGCTGCGCCTTACCCACCCTATTTGTTTCTTGTTGTTCTTTCTAATATCTAACTAAATTCCCAACACTTAATTCATTCTTGTTTAGTTACAATGCAAGATACCCAAACTACAATGCAACTCAGAACACTTATTTTTGTTGTTTAGAAACATCCTTGCCAAACTAGACCTAGGTGATATCTTGGATGAGAAGCTGATAGTCTTTTTCTTTGACGTTTAGTTACAATGCAAGCTCAAAAGGAGGCTCCACCAGACATGCAATGCAAGGATAAGTTTCTCCTTCAAAGCGTTGTGGTTGAGAATGGTGTGACGACAAAAGCCATAACCCCTGAAATGGTCACAAAATTTGTTGATTCTTTTGTTCGACCAACCATTTCCGTCACATTTATTTGGAAATTGTATGATACGAATTCAATGTTTTTTATTTTTAGTTCAATAAGGCACCTGATAAGGTTATGGAGGAGATTAAACTGAGAGTGGTGTATATTCCTGCTAATCCTCCTTCTCCAGTCCCTGAGGGATCAGAAGAGGGATCTTCCCCCAAGTCGGCAGCGGTGGAAAATGGAACCCAAAGCTCATCCTTGTTTGATGCTGTAAGTATCCTGCACTACATTTTGGTCTTTAATGTTTTGTCTAATTCTTTCCCTTGCTTTTCTTTTACTTGTTAATAAATACTTTATAAATAGATGCTTCATCAGATACATGTGTGATATATTTCAGGTAACCCAATCATTTGGAGAGCAATCCAAGGAAAGATCGTTGGAGGTAATATATTCTTTTTTCATTATGTGATTTTGTGTTCTTTATTGCTACAATGTGTAAGTCTACCAAAAGGGGTCATTGTATCTTCGGCCTCCTTGATTGGGTAAGTGAATGAGGTTTAAATGAATTTTGCATATAAAAACACAAATTTCATGAATGATGAGAAATGCTTGGTAGTATGGAGGCGATTTACACTCAGCAATAAATTCAGTTAACCTTTACTCTAAATTCTTCCATGGCTAGATGCTTTTCCTTGAGTTATTTGAGCTAATAAATAAAGCTTAATGGGAAAATCTATCATTGCTCTGCCTACTTCAGCTATGAAGTTGACTTTCCTCGAAGGAAGGTAAGCTTGAAAATCCTTTCCATGCTTGAATGGTCACTACATCTGAACAAAACATTTCCCTTTGGAATAAGGGTAAACCTGGTACTGATCATTACATTGCCTTTATCATAAGGTTTCTATCTGTGGCTTGTCAGCATTCTCAATTATACATGTATTCCATGCATTTTTTCGGCAACTGCATCCTTAGGATGACACTCGTTCTCTATTTATTGAATCGGCGGAAGCAAGGTTTAAATCCTCGGTATTCACCACTACAATCAAGGGCTGACCCAACGGTTAGGACCGTAGGGGCATGCCCACCATAGGGGCAAAAATATTAACCGTAGGTTGAAATGTCATAGGGGCAAGTATTTGCTCCTACGGATGCAACTTTGTCCCCATGGGGACAAACCGTACCGCCCATACAGTTTCCAACGTAGAGACAGTTATTTTTTTTAAAAATTTATTAAAAAATAGTAATTTCTTGTCCATACGGTCCTCACCGCAGGGGCAACTATATACCCTTACGAATTAAACCGCAGGGGCCAAAGTTCATTCTTTTTTATTTTAAAAAAAATATTTATATTTTTTGCCCTTACGGATCTCACCGTAGGGGCAAAATTTTTTTTAAAAAAAAAATACTTTCCCCGTTTTTCTCGCCTTGTGTGTATATATATATATCACACTATATCATATACCTGAATAAAGAAATATTAATCAATAACATCCCCCGCATAATATATAACTAAATAAAAAAACATAATACAAAATCAATCTAAAATCAGGATCATACTAAACATATACAACAACCGATATCCAAAATATAGAATATGTATCAAATAAAGTACAGTCATCCTACAAAAATAAAAGAAATATAAACAAATCATTACTTGCTTGGTCCAGTTGCTCTACCTCGAAGTATCTGGAAAATCTGGCGCATCTGCTTCTCGGTGCAGCCCTGGGACGACAATCTTGGGTACTGAAGCTGCAGGAGTAGAAGTGGCATGCGAAGCCGCAGCCAAAGGAGTGGCCTGTGTATCCGCAGCCGAAGAAGTGGCCTGCTGAGTCTATGAAGTATTTAAGTTTGTGTAATAAAAGAATAATGAACGGTGTACTAGATTCAGTCTATATGTCTTGTTGTGAAATTCTAAATTTAGATATTAAGTCTTACGAATTGCAATGATGTGTTATTGATCTATAGGATTCGTGTCGGATTCGTATCAATATCAGATTCTTGCAAATCCATGAATCCTACTCGTATCCGTATTTGAATCCATGCTATGTAGATTAGAACTACAAAGATACAAGTATACACGAACAACAATAATATACGTACCATCATCTCCTTCAATTCCTCGACTTGGAAGCTCAGTATGGCCATCCGCTTCTCCAGACATCGCTCATGGGGTAGCAGAAGTAACCCCTGGAGACGACAACTTCAGTTGTGCCCTGCTGTGACCAAGTCCCCAGCTTCTCCCCCAAACACTGTGGTGCTCTCCGTGTACGACGTCTAGAACAAGAGTCAGTAGGGCCGGATCGGTCTCTGCGCTGAAATCAATTCCTGATACCTCTGCCTGCTGCACCACTCGCACCTACACCATATATGCATTCAAACGTAAGTAAACCATTTAAATTTAAACTTATCAAAACAAAATTTCATTCGAATTAGAACAATTATTAACACTTATGCAATACTTCTCGGTAGCAGCGTCGGGATATCGAAGCTCATCCGTGGCAGGATCTGTCGATGTGGCGTGGACGAACAGATAATCCTTCAACACGCTCGGTGTACCTCCTTCCGCCATGGTCCGAGCTCTCTGCAATTCACCAAAAACACATATAACATAACTTTTCATATTGCATTATATCAAAAGAGATGGATTGTAATTTACCTTTGCCTCCATGGCACGAGTAATGTTCCTCGACCTATCCGTATAGGTAGGCCAATCCTTTTTCGCGGACTTCGGATTCTCCTTATTTTGGACGGCATGTTTCTGCTTGCGCCCAGACACCTAAAACTGGCATAAGGGAGGCCATGTCTCATCCCGGTAAAGGCCGGAAACTGTAGGAGAGCCGCTCTCTACGCTTCGGGGGTCGCCAGCCACAAGTCATATCAATCTTTCTTCAACTGATTTTTATTATACCGGACCTTATTCTACATGCTGATCGTGAGGCCCCGGTAAATAGCTTGAAGATCGAGCCCTCTATCAGGGTCATCGAGATCGACTGTGGCCTGAAAGTCGCAATCCAGCTGCAACTACAAGAAATTAACGTTTTTAAATTATAAGTGTCGAATGATAGGAAATTTATTTGATAAATCAAATAAAAATATTTAATAATACCCGAGCCTGCTCAAAGAAGAAGTTAAAGGAGCGCTTGTGCTGCGCATCCCAATCATAATGAAAGGGACATTTTTTGAAGCGACGGCTCTCATCCTTATATGCTGACCGAACTTCTTGGCATTATCGTCAGTGGGTCGGGAGTTGGCGGTAAAGAGGAGGGGGAATGCTTCTTGGCCATTAGCAGCATCAGGCTTCAGCTTGTGGGGCTGAGTCGGTCCTCGAGTCCTACGGACAGGCCGCGCCTGCCCTGCATCTATAAAATATATAGATATACATGCAATGATAAAACAAATTATGCGTACAATAATCAATAAAACAAGGATTCTAATGTGTTTGTTTGATCTATATATCACAATTAAACTTAATGCATATGCCTCGTTTACATATGCTTGGGATAAAAGGCTCAGTTGTTTGTTGTTTGCATTTGTCTCGTTTACATGATATCATAATTTTTTGAGTACAGTATATACCTTCGGCGACATCACCATGAGCCTGAGCCCAGGCAGCAGCTTGAGTGGGACGATAGTTCTTCCGGTGTGATGGCTTATGGATTTTAATCTTACTATTTAGTTTTGATGATGTTATACAATATTAATAGATCTATACATATGTTTCATATTGCATACTTTATAACATTGCATATGAGTTTGATCGTGTGTGAGAAAGATTTTAGGATATCAACTGATACAAGCTTTATGATGGAGGATGAAAAAATTGAGGTTAAACGACAAATCTATTAGAGGTTGGAGGTAAATGGACTAGAGCTCCTCAATAATCACATTCAAGTTTCATGAAGCTAAGGAGCCAAAGTCCAAGTTTAAAAGAATTCAAAAATCGAAAATTGAAGAGCTCGTGTCGAGATATCGGAAGATTCAAGAATTGGCAAAAGAACAATATCGACATAGGAAATCAATGTGGGTACTCGTGACTATGGAAAATATCACATTAAGCTCTTTGATGCACTCTTCGTATGATTTGTGAAAGCCTTGCTTTGGTTTTCCGTTCTAAATTCTTTTCAAAAACCAAGTTAAAATTTGTCTGAAAAATCTTTCTTCATACGTGTGCACAACTGTTCTTCAGATGTTAGTCCTGTTTTCAAAAACATACACAAGTTTCAAATATCAGTTTTCTTGCTTCGGAACAAACGTCGGAAGCTTACCTGAACAAACGCCCGGATGCTTTCTAGGCTTTCAATATTTAAAACGTTTGACAGAACAAATGTCACTAGTTGCTTCTTTATACGTCTGTTTGTTCTTTGGATTTTCATTGGTCTGAAATTTTTTATAGAACAAACGTCTGTAGTTGCTTCTTCATACGTCTGTTTGTTCTCTGGATTTTCATTGGCTTAAAACATTTTTCAGAATAAACGTCTGTCAAACCTTCTTCAGACGTTTGGTTGTTTTCTGTGTGTTCATAACATTTAAACTTTTTGTGAGACCAAACGTCTGAACTTATCTAGTCCAAACGTCTAAAGGTTTAAAACTTTGAAAACCTTTTCTTCTTCAGACGTGTCTCGCTTGTGCTTCAAACGTCTGTTTATTCTCTGTGTTTTCATTGGCCATATTTTGAAAACCACGGCAAACATCTGAAGGTATTAGACAAACGTCTGAAGCTCAAAATTATTTGAAAACTTTTCTTTTTCCGACGTTAATGTCACTTTCTTCAGACATCTGTTTGCCATATGTGCTTTTGTGCCTTGTAAAAACTATCGGCAAACGTCTGAAGCTTTTAAAAGCAAACGTATGAAGCTATTTTCTTGTCGTTGCTGATCCTTCTTCAGACGTCTGGTTGAACTTCTGACGTATGATAACGGCTCTTTTTGATTGATTTGACTTGTACCAGCTAGTTTTTTTTGAGTGATATTTATTGAGATTTGCTTTGGGTTTTGAAAAGCCAACACTTGCAAAAATATTCTGAAAAATTCTAAAGCCTTTTATCATCTCTTGTGAGAGCAAAAACTTGATTTTGATTATTTTCTCACACACGCTCAAAAGATCAAAGAGCTTAATTTGATTATTCCATATTCATTGAAGTACTAGTGTGAACTTTAAGAGAAGCTCATTTAAGAGTAGTTGTGTTTAATTGAAAACCTTTTTCTTGTTTTTTGTGTGAGGAAATCTTGTGTGAGGATCCTTGAGTGCAGGGGTGCTTTTGTAAGGAAGAACTTGTTGGTTTCGGTGGAGACGTGGTGTAAGAAGTTGCAAGTACGCAATGTGTTGTCTCGGCGGAGACGTGTTTTAGTGGAACGAGCTCGTATGTCTAAGAAAGAGGACTAGGGGATCTCCGGAACCTCTCTAAATACCACATGTTTGCAATTTATTGTGTTTGCAATTTCTTACTCGCTAGTTTTAAGCTTCATAACTTGGAGATTGCTCAATTGCATGCTTGTTCCCTATATCTTCTTTACTTGCTCTTAATATTGTTCTTGCTATATATGTGTTGCTTTTACTACATTGGTGTTTTCTTAGCCACTATCCTCTATTGGTATATCGCTTGTTAAGCTTGCATTTGTGATATTTCGATTAGCAAGAGTTTTAGCATTTTTAATTTGAGTATATCGGTAGCTTATTCCTATTCACCCCCTCTAGGAATAAGTTTCAATTGGTATCAGAGCTTGATGCTTTTCTTGATAGGCTTTACAACCTAGAGTTGATCCTATGGATTTTTTTTGCCCTCTTGCTCTTATCATGATGAACCATTTATACATAACCCTTCATATTTTGACGGTTCTAAATATGAGTTGTGGAAAATTATGATGCAATATTTCCTTGAATCTCATTGTAGGGATATATGGAAAATAGTTGATAATGAGTACTCTATTCTCTCTATTGCTAAATCTATGTGGAGTATTCATGAGAAAAACTTATTTGTTTTGAACATTAAGGCTCTTAAAATTCTGTATTGTACCTTAAATATTGATGTTTTTAACAATGCTCCTTTTGCAAGCTCATGAATTGTGGCATTCATTGGAAAATACCTATGGAGAACAAGCCGCTTGCAAAGAGAAAACCAAGAGTTCGACATTTATAGCATCTTTGGATGTGTCTCAATCAAAAGCAAATCAAAAGGGACGATCCAACCCTATGGAGTTGACAAAGAAGTTTCTTGATCTTGGGGTTTTAAGTAATCATTCTTTTGATTATCATAAACTTACACATGATCAATTGCTAGTTGCTTTCAGCACTATTCATTATAGTTTCAATTTGATGGATTCTAGAAATGATTTGTTAGATGAGCAAAACTCTTCTATGAGAAAAATGATTTAATTTCTTCTTGTGATTCCTTCGAGACTTTCAACAAAAATTTAAACTCTAAATTTGATGTTTTAACCTCCGCTCATGATTCTCAAATCGCTTTAATCGGTAAATTAGAAATTGAGAAGAATGAGTACTTTCAAAGCTTGATTTCTATTGTGTTTCCATTGATACTTTGAAGTTAGAAAATTAAAATTTGGTTTCCTCTTGCAATACCTTGAGAATAGAAAATGGCATTTTGATTTCAAGATTTAAATGCGAAGGTGATTTTTTGAAATCCTTTCTTATTTCTCAAGATGCATTGACTTGTGATTTGTTAGTCTCTTAAAAAGGAATCGAGAAGTTGGCTTTAATTTGTGAGATTTTGAGAAAAGAAAATGTCGATTCGATTTCAAGTTTTAAAATCGAGATTGATCTTTTGAAATCGTACACTTTATCTCAAGAATCTCTTGTTTCCGAAAACTCTTCTCTCATGAAAGAAAAAGTGTTTTTAAATGCTTTCCTTGCTAAACTTTCAAAGGTTAATGCTTTTACTTCGCAAGGAAGTAGTTTTGAACTGAAGAGGTGATAGTTTTAAAAATTTGAAGTTTCAAAAACTCTCTTTGTCTAGACGTGTCAAACATGCATCTCATTTATAGCTAAATCTCATGTTCATTCACATGTATACTTATATGGATTTAATTCGAGAAAAACTTTCAAGAAGCATGTGCATCATTCACTTGCCATATCTCATGTTATTGACACATCTAAATCTTCCATGCACGCACACACCTCCACGTGCAACTTTTGTGGTGCTCATGGTCATTTAACTTTTGCATGTAGGTTAAAGAAAAATATTTCATTGCATGCCTTTTTAGTTTGGGTACCCAAACTTAACCCTTGCGGATCAAATAAAGTTTGGATACAAAATTCTCGTTCCATGCGTCGTTGTGTAGGTATGGAGAATGGTTTGACTTGAGGAATCGGGATGACGATGAGCAAGAGCACACAAAATGGTGAAATTTGTTTGGCTCATCGATATGTGGTAACAATCATGCATTTGCATTTCATCGACTATTATATGCTTTTATGGTTATATGCCCTCTTTGAATTAGTTTGGTTGTTCCTTAAACTTGAATTGATTTCTTTTGATGAATATTTTGAGAAGAAGAATTTCCTCTTTAATAGTTTTGAAAATAAAATTTTTCTTTCTGAGCTTTGTGAACTTGTTTGTTTGGCCCTTGTTCAGACGTCTGTAAACAGCCGACGTCGGTAATCAGCAAACGTCAGAACAAGATTATGAGAAACGTCTGTCTTGAGGTTTCTCTGCCTATGTATATATATATTCCTCTTTTGGGTCTCTCTATCTTCCTTCTCAGCCGACCTATCTCTTTCCTCACTTCATAAACCTTGGCTCCTATTCTACTTCAAATCTAAGGATTTCTCCACAAACTTCGTATTCTTTGACCAAATCAAACTCTATGTCCTTTCTCACAACATCTCAAGCCCTTTTTTGTATTTCACACTAAATCTCTCTCCCCAAAACACTCTCTTCATAATGGCACCAAAGACCACCTCGCAGAAAGCCCGTGGAGAAAGCTCATCTTCCTATACCCAATCTGACTATCGACTCTTCTTGAACGCACCGTGTGAGAAAATCTTTGAAGATCTTCAGATGCAAAAGATATTGTCGGGGTGTAGAGTTATGTTAGAAGATTTTGGAGCTTATAACCTTCCCCTTTTCTTCTCTTATCAAGGATGGAATTTTGTTGCTGGAATCATTGAACCTGTTTTTCCTAATTTGGCAAAATATTTCTTTGCTAACCTAAATATTTTCCTTACTGATGGAATGATTACCTTAACATCCTTTGTGCGTGGAAAACATATTTTGGTTGGTGAACCTCTTCTTCGCAGAATTCTTCGTGTTGAACCCGGCGGTGTTGATATTTATCATTTTAATCTTGGAGACTATCCTTCGTATCCGGCATTTTGGAATGCCACAAAGGCCTCAAATTTTCTTCATGACGGTTTTAGTTCATCCAAGTTTTAATGCTTGTGCCAATATGAAGTTTGAAGCAAAAGTCGTCAACATTCTTGGACGTATTTTTCTATGCAAAGCCGGAGACCGTAGCTACCTTAAGGGTTGTCACAAGCTCCTTGCCCTTGTTATGAAAACCATCCGAGTTAATCTTCCAAATCTTTTGCTTGAAGAAATTGTGTCTGCGGCTCAGTCTGGGCTTAACAATAACCTTCCATACGGAATGATATTCACGCTCTTCAAATACTTCGAGGTTCCAATGAATGGTGAGGAATTGGATTCTAGTGTTAAGATTTTTGACTCTCACACATTGGATTTAATGAACGCAGCTACAAATCGTGCACGCAATTGTCAAGAAGGTTCAGATGAGATCGATGAGGGAAATTGCAGCGACGGTGACAACAATGAAGTTGGAAGTAACTAGAACAGTTTGTATAAGCTTTTGTTGTTGTCTTGTTGGTGGAGAGTTTCTCTTTGACCTTTGGTATTGTTGGAAGGGATAAGAGATGAGATCTTGTTGTTTTATTTTGGTTTGTTCTTAGTGTTGTTTTGGTTGAAAAAGTGAACTTGTTTTGGTTTGTTCATAGCTTCCTCTTGTTTTAAGAGATGCCGGTTCTAAAAAGTTATTGATTATGAACCGATGATTTTGTGGGTAGTATATGGAACTACTTATTTCTCTTTGTTTTATGGTTTTTAGTCCATGAATCGCATCTTTAGTTTATTTTCTTGGTTTCTTTTGCGACTAATGGATCATTGATTAGATTATCTTTTGAATTCTTTTTGTTATACTCATGATCTTGTGATTGATGGAATATTTATTGAATATGAAAATTGATGGTAATTTTGCGTATTTAAGGAGATCTTCATAATCTTGTGAGTCTTGGACTATGTTTATGGCTTAAAATAGTTGGGTTTGCGCTCTTATGCTTATATTTGCATATTTGATGGTATTCTTGTGCAAACTTCATTCGATATGGGTTGTTAGATATTTTGCCCCTTTAATTCATACTCTTGTGCCTAATGTGTATTATATCTTTGAGTATATGAGTTATAAGAAGCCACACACAAGATGATGTAAAACAGAAGCTTTGGAGAAAACATTGCTCAAGATCGGTATATCTAATTTCTCCATTGATATTCTTGTGGCCTATATGATAGATTGCTTATGAGTTCTATTAGCTATTATAAAATGTCCTCCGCAATCCTCGTTAGGGGAACCCAATGTGGATTTGTCATTTATAACATATCCTAGGATTTAGCGGAGCGTGTTTATGGCCTTCACGGGTTTACCGACAGTAAAGATGAGAAAACCCTATTTTGCTATGTTTTTATCTCATCTTTTACACCATATGATATTAGATCTTGCTTATATGTTGCATATGGTTATCTTGCATGTATCGCTTATTCTTTATACATGTTAGTTGATATGAGCCATATGCTTGCTTTTCAAAGTTATTCAAACATTTAACTTTATCTCCTGCTCATATCAACTCTTATTAGTCTTCTATGCATACATTTAGAGGGGCTTATTCAAACGTTTAACTTACTTTTGGTGTACGCATGTATCTAGGGGAGTAATTTAAACGTTTTACTTCTTAGGACGAGCAATAGGCTTGTATCAATATATTAAAGTTATTCAAACGTTTAACTTTAGTATATTGATCTTTTATCGATTATTGAAGATTATTCAAACGTTTGATTTTCAATATATCAATATCTTCTATTAATATTTTGACATCATCAAAAAAGGGGAGATTGACGACTTATGGATTTTCATAATCCTACCATTTAGTTTTGATGATGTTATACAATATTGATAGATGGATACATGTGTTTCATATTGCATACTTTATAACACTGTATATGAGCTTGGTCATGTGTGAGAAAGATTTCAGGATATCAACCGACACACGCTTATGATGGAGGATGGAAGAAATTGAGTTTAAACGGCAAATCTATTGGAAGTCGGAGGATAATGGACTAGAGCTTCTTAATGATCACATTCAAATTTCATGAAGCTAAGGAGCCAAATTCTAAGTTCAAAAGAATTCAAGAAATCGAAAATTCAAGAGCTCGTGTCGAGATATCGAAAGATTCAAGAATTGGCAAAATAACGATATCGACATAGGAAATCAATGTGAGTACTCATGACTATAGAAAACATCACATTAAGCTCTTGCACACACTCGTCGTATGATTTGTGAAAGACTTGCTTTGGTTTTTCGTTTAAAATTCTTTTCAAAAACCAAGTTAAAATGTCTGAAAAATCCTTTTTCGGACGTGTGCACAACTGTTCTTCATACGTCAGCCCTGTTTTCAAAAACATGCACAAGTTTCAAATATCAGTTTTCTTGCTTCAAAACAAACGTCTGAAGCTTACCAGAACAAACGTTTGGATGCTTTCTGGGCTTTCAATGTTTAAAACGTTTGACAGAATAAACGTATGTAGTTGCTACTTCATACGTTTTCATTGGCTTAAAACATTTTTCAGAACAAACGTCTGTCAAACCTTCTTCAGACGTCTTGTTGTTTTCTGTGTGTTCATAACATTTAAACTTTTTGTGAGAACAAACGTCTCAACTTATCGAGTAACGTCTGAAGGTTTAAAACTTTGAAAACCTTTTCTTCTTCAGACGTGTGCCACTTGTGCTTCAAACGTCTGTTTGTTCCCTGTGCTCTCATTGGCCATATTTTGAAAACCACGGCAAACGTCTGAAGGTATTTTAGACAAACGTCTGAAGCTCAAAATCATTTGAAAACATTTCTTTTTCAGACGTTAATGTCACCTTCTTCAGACATCTATTTGTCATATGTGCTTTTGTGCCTTCTTGTAAAAACTATCGGTAAAGGTCTGAAACTTTTAAAAACAAACGTCTGAAGCTATTTTCTTGCCGTTGCTGGTACCTCTTTAGACGTCTGTCTGGTTGAACTTTTGATATCTGATAACGAACCTTTTTGACTGATTTGATCTGTAACGGCTAGTTTTTCTTGAGTGGTATTTATTGAGATTTGCTTTGGGTTTTGAAAAACCAACACTTGCAAAAATATTTTGAAAGATTCTAAAGCCTTTTCTCATTTATTGTGAGAGCAAAAACTTGATTTTGATTACTTTTTCTCACACTCAAAAGATCAAAACAGTTTAATTTTATTATTCCATACTCATTGAAATATTAGTGTGAGCTTTAAGAGAAATTCCTTTGAGAGTATTTGTGCTTAATTGAAAACCCTCTTCTTGTCTGTGAGAAAATCTCGAGTGCAAGAGAGTCTTTTGTAAGAGAGAAGAGTGAGAAGTTTTTCTTTATTTGTGTGAGGATCCTTGAGTGCATGGGTGCCTTTGTAAGGAAGAACTTGTTGGTCTCGGTGGAGATGTGGTGTAAGAAGTTGCGAGTGCATAAATGTGTTGTCTCAGTTGAGACGTGTTTTAGTGGAACGGACTCGTACGCTAAAGAGGACTTAGGGAATATCCTGAACCTCTCTAAATCTTACGTGTTTGTAGTTGATTGTGTTTGCAATTTCTTACGCTCTAGTTTTAAGCTTTATAGCTTAGAGATTGCTCAATTGCATGCTTGTTCCCTCCTTTACTTGCTTGTAATATTGCTCTTGCTATATATGTGTTGCTTTTACCATATTGGTGTTTGCTTAGCCACTATCCTCTATTGGTATATTGCTTGTTAAGCTTGCATTTGTGATATTTTGATTAGCAAGAGTTTTAGCATTTTTAATCTAAGCATCGGTAGCTTATTCCTATTCACCCCCTCTAAAAATAACTTTCACGGTGAGGAGCAGTCGGTGACCTGTACGTGGATGCATCCCCTCCAACTAGATGATAAACAATGACGATATAAGCAACTTCTGAATAAAATAATACATAATCAATACGTATTATATATTAAAGAATACTAACCTGCAGACTGTGCGGAGGGTACTGATCGTGTAGGAGTGGCCTTAAATTAATATGCGTGCAATATACCTGGAGGTGTGGCAAAGTCCACGCGGAATGAGTCATTTGGAGGGGGTATAAACGGTGTGGCAAAGTCCACACGTAATAGGAGATCTGGAGGGGATACGAACGGGGTGCAACATAATCCTTCTGCCGTAGGATCCGCTCCCTATGCAGATCCCGGGCAGCAGAATCCATCTGTCGGTGCCCCTGCCTCTACCGCTGCTCCTGCTGGTGCCCCTCGCTGTTCCTGACGTCGTCATCAACTTTAGATAGAAGTACAATCATTACATATGCATGCAATATATGTATATAAGAGAAATAGTAACAACAAACATTCTTCAACTTCTATACGTTTAACATTTTCGTTTCGTAGGCGCTTTAGGAATATTTACTTGGATTTCATCATCAATATCATTCCTAATCCATGTAACTTCATGCTCAGCCGAAGACAACCCGTCTATGGAGGCAGACGTTTGGAGCACTCTAAGCCTTCTCTCTTCTTCCTCCTTATCGTTGTCGTCTATGCGATCCTCGAATTCTGGGAAATCATAAATATCCCTGGGTTTCCATCGGCATACGACATCCCGGATGCTTCAAGCAGTTTGAGTAGTATACTTGAAATGCTTTTAGCAGAAAGATAAATGGATCGTCCTCACAGCAAAATTGACATGTGTTTACACTAGTCTATCCATATTCATTTTTCCAAGTCCCGAGGTTGTCTCTCCACCTATTCGTATCGGTTCGTGTATCGTACCAAATACCCTGAAATATATGAATCAGTTCTTATCGTTCGGGATATTGGATTCTAAGTATGCAATTTAAGTATTCATAATAAACCACACCGTCTGATCCTACGGTCGAATCCTACTATTCTGGATGGTTCGAGATTTTTCTATGTTCTTAACTTCAAATTTGTATCTAAGGACACCGAGTCTTTTGTAGTATGTAACCTCTATGCCAGGATACCGAGCTAGACATCTCGAGTCTCTCTTTAATGATGCAAATATGTTCGGATCTTGAATTTGACAAAAATTATACAACAAATACATAACGATATAAGTTTAGATTAACACTAGTCGCAAAAACATGAGATTCAAATATCTTACATGATCTGCAAACCGGTCGCAAAAATTGTCCCGATGATATTTTTCCAATCGATCATCAGTCCAATTAGAATGCCCCTCATGTACTCCATTGTTATGAATTCTGTTTTCAATATTAAATTTTGACGTCAACATTATATTATTTCATATACACACACATATATAAATAACAATTAATGCAAAATATACATACTTTCTAATTTCATCAAGACATCCGCTATTGAGAAGGACAAACTGATGTATTATGTTCTCTCTTGTAATCAGCTTTACTGAATGGTCCGTCTTGAATTCTCCAAGACCGGTTAAGCTTCGTCCCAATGTCTTCGCCCAGATAGCGGGAACAAAATATGGTTACTTCATTCAGGAGATAATCTTGCATGATAGAACGTTCTCGTCGATTTCTATTGCACATATAATTTTTTTAGAGTATAGACCTAAAATACATATGTTAAATAAAGGAATACAAGCATATATATTAGATAGCAAAAAGTTTATAAAATGCGTGAACCGAAAAATTCAAGGTACCTCTTTCAACATGATACATCCATCGATATTGTACCGGTCCGACAAGCTTAGCCTTGATTGCAAGATGAACCGTCAGGTGTATTATGATATCGAAAAACGACGGTGGAAAAATTTGCTTAAGCTTGCACATTATCAAGAGAATCACATTTTCTAGCTTCTCTAGCGTCACAATCTTTATTTTTAGCGCACAATTCCCTAAAGAGGCAACAAAGATTGTTGAGTACTACACCAACCGATTCAGAAAAGGAAGTCCTGAGGGCTAATGGGAGAAGATGCTCCATAATAACATTGTAATCGTGGCTTTTCAGTCCATCGATCTTGCATTTTACAATCTTTATTTTCTTACTAAATGATCCTGAGAAACCCGTGGGAACTTTCAAATCATGCAACACCTGTAGAAATCTTCTTTTCTCCGGTTGATATGATACGCAGCATTGGGAAGTAGAAACTTGCCTGGTTTACCCGCTATCGGCTTAGAATGCAAATCACTTCTAATTTTCCAGTCCTTAAGATCCATCTGAGCATGAATGTTGTCTTTCAATTTTCCATCTTTACGAATTAGCAAGTTAAGTACGTGCTGGGATATTCCTTTCTCAATGTGCATGACATCCAGATAATGACACACTAAATTTGTTGACCAGTACTGTAGCTCATAGAAAATGCTTAACTTGTTATGGTAGGGAGGAGTGTCCTGTCTTGCCGGATCTATCACGTAGATCACATTATCGTAACCATTCCACTGAGCAATCACGTCCTCTCCGGACAATGGGGCTGGAGGCCCAAGAAGCTCCTGATGACCATCAAAGTGAGCACCGTCAAACCTGTAGGGATGGTCTAGTGGCAGGAAATACCGATGGTCGCAATAACAAACCTTTGCTATAATTCAACCATCTCGATGTTGTATCTTGGTGGCAGTAAGGGCATGCTTTATAATCATGTACGGACCAACCTGATAGCATTCCCTACGCAGAAAAGTCATTAATTGTCCACATTAAAGCCGCACACATCGTGAATGTAGTATCTGTGTTTGCATTGTAAGTCTTCACACCATCAATGAATAAGGATTTTAACTCATCGATCAGAGGTCGGAAGTAGACGTCGATATTGTTTCTTAGTGATTTCGGTTCGTCAATAAGAAAAGACATCATAAAGTAGAACTGATTCATAACCAAACACGGTGACAAATTATAAACCATTATTACAACGGGCCATGTGCTGTGGCTTCCACCTATATAGTTGAATGGACAGAAGCTATCATTAGCCAGTCCGAGTCTGATATTGCGAAGATCACTACTGAATGTTGGGTGCCTCCTATTGAAATCCTTCCATATTGGCGAATCTCTTGGATAACTCATTCTTCCGTCTTCGCTTGGAGCGGCACGGTGATGCCAAATCATTGCCTCCACTATCTTCTTACACTTGAATAGCCTCTGCAGCCTTTATGTTATGGGGAAAGTATCGTGCTATCTTGACAAGTATATCTGGTTTTTTAAGTTTTGTGCTATCTTGACAGGTATATCTTATCAGATATTTCTGGCTTATACCTATTCTCTCAGCAGGTAAGACACTTTTTCAAATCTGAATTCTCTTTTCGGCACAATATGCAATTTTTAGGACTTTCATGAATTTTCCCACAGTTCAGACCCAAATCAGACATCTTCTGGGCTTCATACCAGCTCTGGGGCACGTTATTTTTTGACTGTATAGAATCTTTCAGGAACTTAAGAATTATTATGAATGACTTGTTGCTCTATCAATTTAGGCACTTAATCTGGAAAAGATGGACGAACAATAATAGTGTGGAATACTTTGCATTCTCATAGATTGATCTGCTGGCATCATTCATGTACTTCTCATACTTATTCGCACGATGTCCTTGACCGGAAGGAATGTCTTCTTCGGTAGGATTACAATCACCGAGAGCATACTCTACCACATCTTTCATTTCCTCTCCTAAAAAGAAACTATCTTCTTCCGCCGCTTTACCGTTTTCTTCTTCTCCTTTTCCGTGATGTAACCAAGTTATATAAAATCTGGTAAAACCATGCTTAACGATATGAAGCTCTATCAATTCTATCTTCTGGTACAACTTATTCCCACACCTGTTGCACGGACAAAGAATCTTCCCCAAAATTTCCTTATGATGTTCACATGCAAATTCGATGAAAGCAGCAACTCTCGCGACGAACTTAAGGTTCATGCATTGCCAATCTACGTACATTCATTTCTCAACTCTGATGTACTTTTGGGCCATGTTAGACTGTATAACATATAAATTGTAATGGTTTTTTTGGTTGACTACATTGAGAAATCTAAAAATGAGATGGTTATTGACAAGGAAGAGAATGGAAGAAAGTAGTGCAGTGTATGCTTTGTGTATGTGTGTTAGTGTGTATGTGTTTTGTGTATGTGTGTTTCAATTTATAATTAGGATTGTTAGTGTGTGCTTTTTGTATGTGTTGTGTAGTCGTGTTGTATGAGTATATTTCTGCTGTCGGGGGCAAGGCTTCTATTCCATTAAGAATGTATAGAGCAGACACGCATTCGCTTGTGTTTTCATCCGTTTTGAGAAAATTTCGGCAGCACCTCCATACTGTTCTCCGAGTACATTGTAATAGAATAGATAATCATTCTAATGTTGTGAAATAACATTGAAATGCACATCTAATCTATCTTTGTACACGGAAAACCGGTGGAAAGGTACCAACGAAATAACTCGAAACGAATGAAAACACGGGTGAATGCAGGTGTTTGCTTTATACATTCTTAATTTGTCCAAACTAGACAAATCTATCGGTTATCATACGATTGAATCTTTTCGTCATATAAACTACACGACGATTGTTAGCACCGAACGATACCGTTCGATATTTAACAACCTTCGTGTAATTTTATGTCATGACGAATATCGAACGTATGTTAACCGATAGACGGGGATTAAGGCGCATTTTGATTTTCACGTATGATTATCGATGAGAATATGAAAATTTCATATTATTCTCGGGCATCATACACTTAGTTTAACATTTAATTTGAATTAGTTTTACGTTTCAATTTCAAGGTTTTGAAATTTTTAGTTTAGGGTAAAGTTTTTTAAAGTTAAAGGTTTTCTTAATCAAGTTTAAGATTTTGGATTTAGATTTGGTGTTAAGTTTGGGTTTTGAACAAATAGGGTTTTAAACAATTCATAGGGGTTTTCAACGAATTTGCAAATAACAACACACCTCACCTATAAACCCGGAAAAATAAAGGAATGAAACAGGAGATAAAGATTTAGGGTTGGAGTTAGGGTGAGATTTGACAAGAGTTCAATGTAGAGGAGAATGACGATGAATTAATGTTTGGCCTTATTTGATCTGTGAGATCATCATTATCTCATACACTCAACCGCCGACTTCCCGGGGTCTTCCCCGTCAACAACAATAACACACAGACACACACTCAACCGCCGACTTCACGGGGCCTTCCCCGTCAACAACAACAATAACACACATACACACTCAACCGCTAACTTCACGGGGCCTTCTCCGCCAACAACAATAACACACATACACCATCACCCTAGTCAGAATTAATTAAAATTAACATCACCAACTAATTAAAATTCAAAACCAACAAATTATTTTAAAAACATTAATTAAAATAATTTGTAACAATTTTATAAAAAAGGTTCACTTACTGGTTGATGGAAAGGGGCTTGCCGTGGTCGACGGAGACGGAGGCGGCCGAGATTATGACAGCAGTGGCGATCGAGGCTTCGAGTCTTGGATGCGCGCGGCGGCGGCAATGGCGAGGCGGTGGAGGATGCTGACGGGGGTGGCGAGGCTTCGTGACGGTGGAGGATGCGGGCGGCGGAGAGGAGTTGACAAGGAGGAGGCGACGAGGTGAGGGCGAGGAGGGTTGGCCGGGGAAGGAGGATGCGAGCGACAGTGAGAAGGGTTCGGCGTAGGAGTGCTCGGGAATGAGGTGGCGGCGATGATCGAGAAGGCTGGCTGGGAAGAGGCGACGATCGAAGGAGGGCTAGGGCGCGCGCTAGAGGGAATTTGGGGGGCGGGGAATTGGACGTAGGAGAATTAAGGGATAAGGTTTATTTTCTGTTTTATTTTTTTTAGAACCCCATTCATTGCCTCTATGGTGTCCACCGTAGGGGACTTTTTTTGCGGCACCGTAGAGGCAACTACAAGAATATTTTTTCATATTTTTTATATATAGATATGCCCCTAGAGTTTACACCATAGACGGACGTTTTGTCCCTATGGTAGGAACTGTAGGGGCAAAATAAAATTGCCCCTACGGATTTTCCTATCTATATGGGCAATCCATTTTTGTACTAGTGATTGGTACCGATATCGGATGGCTATGTTCTGAATCAGCCCTTTAGACAACAGTCGCGGATCGAAATTATGGTTTTAAAAAAAGAATTTCTAATAAATAGTAAAATTCTCAATAAACAGTAAAAGTAACCACACACAATCTGACTACTATTTTACTAATTAATGATGTCTAGGATAGTTTTCTTAATTCTTGGTAACAGTAGCTATCAACTTTTTGATATATTTTTGTAGAGTGATAATCTAGTAACTGTTACGAAATCTACCAAGGACCCGGCATGGTGTATCTTGAAGGATACACTTAAGCCCTAAGCAAAACACAAACGATATTCGCGTAGCGGTAAAACAAGTCGTCAGAGATCGAAAAGTAAAGAAAGGAATCCACAAGCAAACTAATACCAATCGCAAGATAGAGGAAATCACACCAAAGAGCAATCGACATAAGATGTACCCAGGTTCAGTACGTAACTGCACCTAGGCCTGCCTTCGCCGATGGGATCTTCGACTAATCAAGTATTAAACGAGATTACAATCATGCCTTTCTCTCAAACTCTCTAGGTTTTTGGTAGCCTTCCCTTTTGATGGATACAAAATATGAAGCACATCTAAACCCTAGCTAATCATTAGCTATTTATAGTCTAAAGAGACTTGGGGAACAATTAACTTCATTAGGACTTACTCAGCACAAGAAACCGATCCGGATTCCACTTCAGCACCCACAATCAATTTGTGAAGAGGCGGAGCCGTTGAGATACCGACACGTGGCAAGATTGACGGCTCCCGCTCTCTCTCGCTGCCTCCATTCGCAAACGCCCGCCCAGGTCGAAGTCACCAATCACATGGCCACACATGTTCTGAGGAGTTACAGTGACCGCGGGAGTTTTGTGCCTCCTCGCGTGCGCTCTTGAGCTTGAGGCTTGAGCTCATTCTTTTGCTGCTGCTGCATGTTGGGCCTGCTTGTGATGGACTTGGCCCTTTGCTGCTTGTGCCATAAATCTTGGGCTGATCTTGGAAGCTTGGGGTTGAATTAATTGTGGATTTGCAACAACAATCAACAGCAACCTATTAGCAAACCAATGAACCTCAAGTAAAAGCACTTACTCATTAATAACACCCTAATCTAATCTATTAATTAACTTCATACTAAAACCTCACTAATTCGATGGCGAACCCATTATCCAGCATTGGGCGTATCAGCATCAGAACTTAGAGATTCATTTTTGGGATCGGAATTGGTCATCTCGGATTGGGATCGCCCTAAATTCCAAACCATGTGTGGAAGCTTGCATACCATGCACCATGATCTTTTAGATGCTTATTGTGATTGACAATTTGATGTAGAATCCGAGGGACTGGCACAAGATTTCTCTACCTGTTGCCCAAGCATTTTTTAGCCTTACAGCTATTCCAAACCTGTGGCACTTCCACCGAGCTCCTAATTCATTCATATGTTTCTGCTAACACAAACCGTCTAAACAACCTAATTAGTCTGAGGGGCAAGCTTTCTCCCCCTAACTTATATAGACTTCTCTCTTCTCGGCACCCTACCTTTCTTTTAGTTTCTTCTCCCTCATGACATCATATGCCTATGATGAAAGCCAACGTGCCTTTTTTTAAAACTAAAAATAAATAAAAAATAATTAAACATAATAAAAATACAAAAATACAAAAACGAAAAATATAAGTGTTTATTTTACTAGGATGTTGTGTTTGATCTTCTTAAATTATTTTGCTATAAAATATGTGCACGAATTTCAAGAGAATGCAAAGCTTAGTAATGGATTAACTTGGCCCAATCTTGGCAACATTGTTTTTAAGTCCTTTTCTTCTAAATACACTCACACGCACCAAACTATACTGTAAGAAGTATGCATCGATTTTTCTTTGCAATTTCTTGTAGTTACACTCGCTATATTCTCCATCGAATTGCAGGCATCAACTTTGATATCCAAGTTAACCGAGGAGAAAACTTCTGCACTTCAGCAAAACCAGAAACTTCGACAAGAACTGGTATGGTTCTTCTATTATCCCTTACTCTGTACTCTTCCGCAATCGTTGTTTTCAGCATAGCGTTCTTGCATATTCTGTTTCCTACTTGATTAGTGTTCATTCATTTCCGCTATTTAACTGACTTGTTGAGTTTTAGGGAGTGCAGTCGAGACAGAGATGTATTTTCTTGTTGAATTTTTACCTCATATGTATACGGAAGATGTCATAATACTTGCTTTGCATAATATATGCTTTGCTATCATTTCACGTCAAATTCTTTTCCTTTTATAATAGGCAGAGTTGTATCTAAAATAACAAAGAAACTGATCGATGCACAGATAGTTTGAAGTATTAAGAGCTGTAGTCCAAAAAATCAAATGTTTCGGTCAACTCACTTGCTTTAGCTCATTGTAAAGGGTGGTTTCGACTGTCATACACAAAATATTCTTGTACATGATCGTTGTTACACTTCTTTCTTGGGCTAAACAATAACTATATTAAGTTCTGACTTTTCTTCTGCATCTACATCATAGGATTTACTCCGCAAAGAAATAAATAAGAATCGCGGGGGATTCTCGGTGATGTTCGTGGCGATCGTGGGGATACTCAGTGCCCTAATCGGCTATATCATCAAGAGGACATGAGAGTGATTATAAAGATGCATTCAGGTTACATTACTTGTGTGAATCTTTTTAACATTTTAGAGTATGAAACATCAGACCAAAGTCCTTAGGGATCGTGAAACATCTTCTCTGTTTCGGTTAGCAGTTCCAGCTCTTCTCTTTTAGACAGATATTTATCAAGAGACTTATCGCCGTTTGCTAATTTTAATATTCATATTCTTAATTTTTTTTCCATTGGTTCTTTGTTTCTCTGTTCTTGTCGAGGCGTGATATTTATAATTTTGTGGCACTCCGTAAGCTTGTAATATATAAATATCTAATTAAACATGAACTTTAATTTAATGGAAAAGCAAGCCATAGGGACAAAAGTGAAAACAAATCCTTATTTACATACAAATTCAGAGACATATAAATTATCAAATTAGAGTTATGCTACCAATTGACAAAAATATCAATAAGAATCAGAAACTCAACAAGTGTGTTCATCGATCAAATCAACTTACACGAATGCACTGAAACTTCAAGAGACGAATATATGCATGCACATTCCAAGTCGATACAATTACTGACATCACCAAATCTTAACCGCATAAATAGAAGAGATTTTCTTCCTCCTCACATGATATTGTCATGTAAGGTATCATTACACGTTGAAAAGAAGATTATCTTGTGCACCGCAGGCACTAGATGTGACCTATGGACATTGGACATGAAGACTTCAAATGTTTTATACAACCCATAATCCTATTGTAAAATCTCCTCTAAATAATAATTAAAAAAATCGCCTAAACATCACTCATGGGGCTGTGCATGTCTGTGAATTCTTAGGCATTGCATGCATATCTCGCAATATAATATAGATACTCCACCACCTTATTAACCAAATTCTACTCAAAACTAAACTAAATTCTCAATGGCTCCCAAAACTTTAGTTTTCATCACCCTAACCCTCTTCTTCTTCGCTGCATCAATGTCCGGAATTCTGCCAGAACTTATGCCCCCGCCCCCATCAGTGCATGTGCCTGCTATGGGCATGTGCATGATGAGCTCTCTAAGGCTTAGTGTGTGTTCAAACTTTCTAGGGCTAGTGAGCTTGAGACTTGGGAGGCAAGACAGGCAGTGCTGCTCGGTTCTCGGCAGCCTTAATCGGCATCGATACCGCCGGGTGTCTTTGCACTGCATTGAAGTTGAATGTGCTTGGAGCTAGCCTTAGGGTTCCTATTGAGCTTAGTGTTCCTCGTTTCTACCTGTGGCATGCAAATCCCCAAAGACTACACTTGTGCGTGAGATTATATTGATTGTGTTGTATTTGCTTGATATTTTTGTTTATGGTGTTCTTCATCATCATCTTTGCTCTCAATCATGCATAGATGGTGGCTTTTCCTATGATTATATGGTTATAAAGTTTGATGATAAAATTTGAGTATTTTTAATTATGGCATGGTGTAGATTGTTGGCTTGTGTTAATTGCTAGCATGGAAGCTGATTTGTATGGTGAGTTTGCAAGGACATGCAATCTGTGACAAACACATCACAAGTTGATTTACTCACTTCAACGGGAAAATATTCGGTATTTCTGAAGCAATGGATGGTGGCAGTAGAGAAAGAAATGAAGATTTTGGGCTTTCTTTTGGTAACTGTGTTGAACTTATATTGTTGCCCCTTTCTTTATAATAATCCAGGTAAACATGTGATTACGGAAGAATTTTTCTGTTATGACATGTGCACTAGCTTGTTAATCTACCGGCAAAACCCGAAGAGAATTTGCATCAATATGTCGCCTATAAATAGAGGGCGAAAAACAACTCTGATTAAGAAAGAGAGATGACCGTTGCTACCAGAGCCGTAAATTGAGGTAGTTTAGTTGGTTACTTGAAAATGGAGTTGCATGCAACATTTGTTGCAAAAGCACTTCATTTTCCATGCTTGGTAAGCGAGAACTTGAGTTGGAACAAAAATTTGAGTTGCAAAATGCAGCGAATTCCTAAGTGTGATCATGTTAGGGATGCCGCATTAGTTTATCCTACGTCATCTAAGCAATTTTTCAGAAATAATGCATTCTCGCTTGGTTTTTGATTAAACTACCATATAAAAAAAGTTATGAACAAAAAAGTGTAAAATAAACGGCCAACAACTAAACGGTGTTGCTAAAAATACCAAAGGCTGCTTGCAACATTTGCTGTATATTTTATGGGTAAATTATACTAAAATACCCTTGACTATCATGGTTTGTAACTAAAATACCTTAAAGCTATTTTATTATTGCAAAATACCTTAAGCAATAATTTTGAGGGTGTGAAAGAAAAATTCTTGAAAATCATGGCTTAACGTATTTTGCTATGCTAAAATTTCTTTTAGGTATTTTAATGAAAAAACAAGATAGTTAAGGATAATTTACTGTATTTCTCAGAGGTAACAAATAGGCAATAAATGGCGCATATGTAGCATATTTTTTATTGCGGCTATGATAAAATCCCTCTTAGTTTGAAATGCTCATAAATATTAACGAAGAACTAGCAAGAGCACTGAGCAATGTGCGCAATACAAAGCCCAAGTCAATAAAAAGCATATTAGTTTAAAAGTTTATTATTATATGAATGTAAATTGTAATATCTTATATTTATGAATTTCATATGTAAAATATGTGAAGAATTAACGTGCAATTACTTCAGTATTTTTAGTACTATAGCACATGAAAATCGCAAAATTTTTTAAGAACATAAAATTTTCTTTTTTCTTTGTTTTGTCAATAATGTCCGTACAAAAATTCCTAATTATTTTGTTATCGTCAAATTTTTAACATTTTACATGCTGTGTAGCACTCGACTATGGCCAAGTTTTAAAAATCTCAAAATCTCTATTTTTTTTTGTTTTCCAATATTTTGCTTAGCAAAAGAAATAATGAAAATTTAAAAAAAAAATTGTTTTTGTCGGGTTTTTTCAATATTATTCATGATATAGCATGCAAAAATCTCAAAATTTTCTTCTCTATTTCTTTTCTCAATATTATGTATGCTATATCATATAAAATTCATGAAATTTTCAAAAATCTTAATTTTTCTGTTTTAAATAGTTTTCATGCTATCATAAGAAATCACGAATTATTTAAAAATTCCAAAAAAAATTCAGTTTTCTTCTAATTTTAATCTTTAACATGCTACAGCACTGGAAAATATCGAAATTTTCAAAAATCTTATTGTTTTCTATTTTATTCGGTTTTCAATATTTTGCTTGTTATAGCGCACAAAGATCGCAAACATTTCAAAATCATCAATTTTTTTTTTTTTTCCGTTTTTCATTATTTTGTTTCTTATAGTATATGAAAATCGCTAAACTTTTAAAAATCTAAAAATTATGTTGCGGAGCATACAAAAATCGTGAAATTTTCGATTTTTCGGGTTATTATTATTTTACTTACTATAAAAATCATTAAAATTACAATATTTTCAAACATCTTAAATATTTCTTTTTCCCCCAACATTTTTCTTTCTATAACAAATAGAAAATTGTAAAATTTTCTATTTTCTTTACATTTTAAATATTTTGCATGATATAACATAAAAATCGCAAATTTTTTAAAAGACTTTTTTGCTTCATCTTTTTCATTATTTTGCATGCTATATAGCACATGAGAGTTCAAAAACCTCATATTTCTCTATTTTTTGGTTTTCTAATATTTTAGTTGCTTGTATTTTTAGAGAACTTTTGAATAATAAGAAGACAAAAAGCTATGTAAAGTAAAAGAAGAAAATATCACCGATTAGTACTAAGAACTGAACAAATCAAAGAAATCTGGTTCGAGTAACTAGACCTCAGATAATTGAGAACCTTGACAACACACGAAAATCATCAAAATTTAAAAAATCCAATTTTTTTATTTCTTCAAATTTCCAATATTTTGCACACTATATAGCACACGAAATTGTAAATTTTTCATATATCTCAATTTTTTTTTTGTTTTCTTTGGTTTTCAATATTTTACTAGTTATATCATACGAAAATTGGAAGATTTTTAAAAATCTTATGAGTTTTCGGTTTTTCAATATTTTTTGTTTGCTACAAACAAAAGTCTCAAATATTTTTTGTTTTCTATATATTTCCATGCTATAGTACAAGAAAATTGCAAAATTTTCAAAATTTTCAATTTTTCTTCGTAATTTTAATATTTTACTGCTAAAGTACATGAAAATAGAGATTTTTTCAAAAAAGTCAATTATCTGTTTTTATCTGATTTATTTATATTTTTCTTCAATATCAAACAAAAATGCGGAATTTTTCTCTAAAAACTTTTTTTTTCGATTTTTCAATATTCTGCATCCTATAGAACACAAAAATCATGAATTTTTCTGCATTTCAATATTTTGCCTTTAAAACCTATGCACTGAAAGAAAAAATAGAAAGGTATTTTAAAGAAAGGGACCGGTCAGAATTTTTTCACCATATAAATATATGTCGTTGTTTGGGTTAAAAGAATGACGAATATTGAGTTGGAAGCCGATAAAAAGTTTCAATGACCCAATTACGATAAGAGAATTAAATAGGGCATCGATAACAATTTTTTCATGAAATTCCAAACTAAACAAGGAAATATTTCAAGAAATATTTCTCTCATATATATAGCTTTATAAATATATGAGAGAGTGATGTTAATCAAAGGATCCAAGCTGGTTGGTTGAAATGGAGGAGTGCAACATGGATTTTGTGTGATCGTAACTTTCCGTTAAAATTGAAAGGGAAGTTTTATCGGAGCACTATTCGGCCTGCCTTATTATATGGTACAGAATGCTGGGCTCCTAAGAAGCATCATACACAGAAGATGCACGTAGCGGAGATGCGCATGCTTTGTTGGATGTGCGGTAACACTAGAAAAGACAAGGTACGAAATGAGGATATTCGTGCAAAAGTTGGTGTAGCACCCGTGGAGGAGATGATGCGGGAAAACCGGCTTAGATGGTTTGGTCATGTGCGACGCAGACCTATGGAAGCACCGGTTCGACGAATAGATACTCTCGATATGGGTAATGGCAAAAGGGCAAAAGGGAGACCGAAGAAAACATGGATGGAGGTGATACGAAACGATATGGTTGCCAAAGGACTCAATGAAAGTATATTGTTCGATAGAAGTGAGTGGAGACAGAGGATTCATGTGCTGGACCCGGCGTGATTCTCATGTTGGTTCATGTAGCCTACCCCATATGCTTGGGATAAAAGGCTCAGTTGTTGTTGTTGTTTATATAGCTTTATAAATATACCAGGGTTAAATCATGCGATTTACGAATATCAATAAAAAATATATACGATGGAAAATTGATTATATAAAGCTATATTTATATACGGTTCAAAATTTATTGATGTAAAATTCTATGTTATTTTTTATCGGTAAGAAACAGAGTCCGCGATGTTTAGTATAAAAAACAAAGGCCATGGTATTTATTTGAAAATTGGTTAAAGCCTTGTATTCATATAAATACCATGGTATTTATTTGTAAACATCAGAATATTTATATGAAAAACTTAAAAAATCCAAAGTATTTCATGTTATTTATTTATAATAAACATAATCTATGGTATTTATATGAAAATTTGAAATATGGGTCTTTTTTTGAACTGATGGCAGAACTGTAATTATAGAGAAGTTCTGCCATCGTTGTCTTTGGTCCTTAAATGGCCCTCACTCGTGACATATATTACAAATTTACCAAAAGCCATTCTTCAAATGAATCGGACACATTTATTAAGTGATGGCAGGTTTGTGATTAATGGAAAGATTTGGGGTGATGGCAGCATCGTAGAAAAGTAAAGTTCTGCCAAATTGGGGATTTCCAATTTTCTCCTTAACACATCAAAAAAATAACAACCTCGCTCACTTCATGATTTTTCTGATAACCATATGCATGTACGGGCTTTTGAGCTTTGATTAGCCTTTGCGAATCTGAAACCCTAACCAAAAAACACTTATTTATTTATACTATTTTATGTCGATCTTCTCACTACAATGGTTTAAATTATGTTCCGTAGCTGAGAAGGAGATATTTTAATTAGAATGTAGGCTCGAACTTGATCTTATCCCCACCTGAAGTTATTTTCAAAAATCAAAACCTAGACACACCGTTTAAGGTTTATTACATGGTGGCGTCTGATATTCATAATGTATCCAAGTGTTTGATGGCTCAGGCATAACGGTTTCCTACGTTTTGATGTAACCATGTGGTCTAATTGTTGTAAATTCTATATCCGTGATCATTGAAGGAATCACAAACCACATCAAGAGTTGCAGCTGAAGATCTATTAGGATCGCGTGCAAACAAATTACTTGAAAAAGACTAACCGAACAATCTACCAAAACACACGACAAGTTATGAGAAGCACATACCAAACAACATAAACACAAGATTTTGCCCAGGTTCGACGCAACTACAAATAATCCTGCAATCTGACGACGAGAGCTTTCACTATTAAGAAAGAATTACACGAGAACGCTCTCTCACATCACCGCCCAATACTAAGAGTTTCCAATCCTCACAAAAACCTCTTGTTTGTCTCCCTCTCTTGGTTTTACAACTACCTTCTTTTAATTATGGAGAAATATTGGCAACTCTCTTTTGCTTAAAAACCTTAGGCTATTTGGCTTTATATTTATAGCCTACATCAATTTAAAGATAAGATTTAGATTAGATTTAAATTAGGATAAGAAAGATAAGCTTAAGATTTAAATTTTAATCATCTGCTCTTATTCGATCTGGACTTCAAATCTTGGCTAAATATAAATCAAAATCAACATTAATATCAAATACATTTCACAAGATTTGCAAGTTGTAGTACACAACAACACTTAAAAATAAACTCCACATTAATGCCAAAGGACATAAACTAGTGGTTTATTTTTCTTCTACTTTTGCTCATACATGTGCTTATCACATGATCAACCCACAAAAATCTTGAATTAGAACAAACGAATCCTCTGCAAGAAATGTTGTTTACGACACATAAACATTATAAAATTAAAAAAGCAGTGTGAAATCAAGAAGAATGATGGCACATTAAGACAATGCTTCATATTGGATTCGGCTTATGCCTTAATACAAAGGTTAAAACAAATTAAGGATTCATTATGTAATCAAAAGTATTAAGCAAAGAGACCCGTGACACATCCAAACATTAGTTGTTGAGTCGTCCTAATTGTTTAAAATCAATACATGCAAAATTAATTAATATTATTGGTGTCATAAAAGCCATAATAGAGGTCCCATCTAGTTGTTATTTGAAGATAAATTAGCATCAATTGTTGGCTCTATTAAAAGTAAGGATTGTTTTCAGGTATGTTTATGATTCTATTTGGATCTATTGCTGTACCCTTGATCTTTTCAAAGCCATTCCTCACTTTGTGGCATCTAAAATGAGGAAGCAATGGAAACATTGATAAAGCCGAGGAATAACTTGGTATATCGGGTGCAATGCATTTGGGTAGGAGAAAGAAAGAGAAGAGACTTTTCGAACATCTTCGGGCAGATGCCCATATCTTTTCTTCTTACTTCTCATGACCAGGCACATGCACTCCGAACATGAAAGAAATTTTCGCCCAATATCCTTTTCTCATTTTTGTCAAATAAATATTCAACAAATCAAGAAATTTTCTTCATCCTCTCAAACCCTCCTCGACATAATCATAACGATTTTCCTTAGTCAAAGAGCGGCAAGGGATAGGGATAGGTTCTTTGGCAAATTATTTTGGGAAACTTCCTAATATATGACCAAAATGCGGTGGGATTAAATTCCTAACCGTATTTATTTTTCCATATTCATATGTTATCTTTGTGACACTTCGGCAGATAGCTAGCTACTATATTTATCTGATAACTACCCCACGCATTTTCAATCTACCGCAATTTAATTTGGTGAATGCTGGAGGTATTTAATAAATGTAGTGGTTAACTTGTAAATAGAGTAGTTATCTGCCAAATATAGTAGTTATATGCTATTGTAGTAAATGTTCGACGAATGTAATGATTACCTGGCAAAAGTTACAAGGATATATTATAGAATATTGAAAAATAAAAAACGGCTAGAGATTTAGGGCCCATTTGGTTGGGCGTTTTAAGCTCCCAAAATCTTTTCGGGAGCTAAAAAAGTGTTTTTGAAGAAAAAGCACCAAACAAGCCATATACTCAAAAGCTCTTTTGGAGTTAAAGAAGAAGAAGAAAATATTCTTTTTTCAGAAACTAAAAAAATGAAGATTTTGGGAGAAAGCTCTTCCTAATTTTTTTTATTCTAATCATTTTCTCATCATCATTATCCAGTCCGACCATTGCACTTGATTTATTTCCTCATCATCTCCCCAGTTCGAAGACCCAGACGATCGAAAACTACAGATCAAAGCCCTAAAAGATGACGACGACGAAGAACCCTAGGCAATTGAGACCTCCTAGCTTGACGCGATCATCGAGAGGCTAATCGACGAGATCCAAGTTTTGAGCTTCATGCATCAGGCGATCGAAGTCTCTCGTCTTCGACGAAGGATCGATAGATCGAGATGATGGATCTCAAATATTTTTCTACAGATATTTTTTTGCAGGTTTTTTGATCTTTGTGAATCTTTTGAAAGTAAATTGTAAATTTAAAAAATGATGTTTTGTTTCACTGATTTCTCTCAAATATTAAGAAAAATGATACCCTTTATGATCATTTAAACAGTTAATAGCACTTCTGCAACTCCTAACAGTTTTTTGATCCAGACAGCTTTTCAAATCAAAAAACACATTTTACAACAGCAGTTTTGCCTAAAGAGATTCTTCAACAACACGTTTGCTAAAACCTCTTCTCGCAATAGCCCAACCAAACAGCTACATACCATTGAGGGGTATCCTAAATTTTTTTACCTAGGGATCTACCCATACCTATTTTGGGGCTATGAACTTAGAAACTCATTCTCCAAGAGAAAAAAAACATGTTTCTTATGACAAAAGAAAGCAACAGTTTTATGGGGCACATCATTTCAAATGATTAAATGATTAAACTATAACCATGTTTACTGGATTTTGCAATTGAAATGCAAATGTAAAAAAAAAAAAAGATCCCAAGATTACTGGTGGAATAAATTAGCCATCCTCTCTCATTAATGGGGTATCCTCAGACTCGAACCTTTTCTTCCCCGCTATTCCAAACCCCACCAATGAGCTACTCCAATCCCTACAATCCAAATGTATATATAATAAGACCTTGTACATGTAAAATGCAAATTGGGTGGTTGGGGGAGTGTGTGTGTGGGGGTGGGCGCGTGGGGGGTGGGTGGGTTGGGGTTTGGCAAAACACAAATTTAGATAGAAAAAGGGAAAATATGAGGTGGCCTATCTTGTGGTCTAAAATAACTATATCTTTTGCACATGTGATGCAACTGTGTTTGTGCAGAGAATTAATTGTGAGATGCTCGTCAACTCGTTTAAACTGTTTTTCATAATTATGTTTGTTTTCCATAATTATGTTAATTATTAGGGATTTTTTTGAAAAAAATAATTAGACCATTTTGATCAGCCGTTAATGCATTTAAATGATGGTGAAAAAGTAAAAAGGTAAAGTCATAAACTTGATTGTATGAGTTGACATACTTTGAAGTTAGAGTTTCATGAGAGAATTTTCTCAATTTTTTGCATAATCTTATTAGAAAAAAGAAAGAAACTTTCTTAGTACCCCATAAAGATTTTGAAATTTTCATTTTTTTTTTGAAAAACGTGAAGTACACTAAATCTTAATTCCAATATACAGTTTACTATAAAATAATTCCAATATATAGTTTGTCAAATTTAGAATATTAGAAAAAAACCCATCTCTCTTATCCCTGGCCTCAACTTTAGATTTCCAAAAGTACACTAAATCTTAATCACACCTAGAGATTCAAATTTAATTTGACAAGTAATTTAAGCAAATTAACTGAGCTAAGAATGCTAAAATGTTATTTAAAAAAAAATTACTCCCTAGCTCCATCACAATCTTAGAGTTTTGATGCCGTGGTTTTTATTTTTTTTATCGCACTGTCATGGTTAAAAGGCAACTTGAAAAGCTTGTAATTTCGGATATTGGTAAATAAGCTTCAGAGTAGCTTACCAGAAGAAATATACAACTGCTTATCAAATGGCGATCGTGATGGCGTGGAACGTGGGGCGTTGCTGGCGGAGAATCTGCGCGTGGCGAGATTTGCGGTGCGGCGGTTACGCCTGTGAGCGGTGAAGTTGGTCGGCCGGAGGGACCGGGGGAGACGGCCTCGGCTAGGGAGCTCGGAGGCGAGCAAGGGGGCTGAGGAGTCTTGGTCTTGTGGCAGCTCGGGGAGAGCCGAGAGGCCGAGGAGGCCAATTTGCAGGGGGCCCCAAGGAGGGCCGGCTTGTGCTTGCCGGTCGGGTATAAGGATGGCCTGGTCGGCTTCTGTGGGCCCTTTCTTCCGGGTCTTGGGACATGTCATCCGCCACGTGTCCTGATCTCGTATCGCCAATATCGAGCATCATCATTAGCCCCCTACTCTTGTTCCGACCAGCTAGCGGGTCGGGTCAGGAGTGGATTGCCAGGCCTCCCAAGGTGAGCTCCTTCCTAAGGCTTTGTCGGGACGAGTCCTCGGGTCGTCAGTTGTCTTTTTTGCTAGCGAATCAGGGCGAGATCTCAGCATTTAAAGAAGGTGCGTCGGTTTGTGCACTCTTCCGCTGAAGCGACGGTCCACGCGTCAAGCGTCGATTGGCCGACGCGACGTATGCAGGCCCGCGACGTCTGATGGGATGCGGTCCAGCGCAGGATCGACACGTGGAGCGATCGGAGCCGCTGGACGCGAGGAGTCGTTTCGGCGGGAGATGATGGGCGTCATTGGATGAGGCCGCTTGCAGCAATAAACAGGGGTGGGGCCCATCCTTGAGCCCCTACTCCTTCATATTTCCATCTTCTAAGTCCTGGTTGCTCGGCGCTTGTCTTCTTTCTTCCGCTTTTGGCTCCCGAAGATTCATTTTTCAAGGTTAGATGTCTTCCTTTGTAGAGTCAGTAGATATTGTAGCAGTAGGTTCTAGGGACCCTTTAGTCGTGTCCGAGTCCCTCTGGGGAGCGGGGGTCGGATCCTCTCCCCGGGATCGTGCGGCGGGGCAGCCCCCAGGGAGGAGGCGGCAGATGCGGCCCCCGACCCCTCGTGTTGGGTGAGGCATGAGGACGAGCTCGCCAATGCTCGGGCTCGCTTCCACATCCCCTCGCGTTACACGTTCCGACTGGCCAAGGAGGGAGAGAGTGCGGATCAAGTACGGGGCAGGGAAATCGCCCTGTATTTGGAAGCTTTTTGGGGCGGAATGCGCCTGCCCTTCTCTCCCGAGGTCGTCACCGCGCTGAATTTTTTCGGTCTGGCCCCCGGCGAACTCGTGGAGGATCCTTCTCGGGTTCTTGATCCGCCTGAAGTTACAGGCGGTTCCCTTCAGCCTCTCTCTTCTCGATTCTTCTCTTGTCTTCAAAAGTCACCCTGGTGGTCGAGCGGGCGACCCGAGATGGGTCTATCTCTCTTTCAGAAAGCGGCCGGGGGCGCTGCCGGGACCGGGGTCGTGGCCTTGCCCTCTTCTATTCATGATTGGAAGAAGAAATTTTTCTTCGTTTCCCCTCTCGAGGGCGAGGACTGGCCCGTGCCTACCAAGTGGTCGAGGGAGAAATGTTTGCCGGGGGACCAATCTAATGACCCCGCCGCGGTGAGAGTGGCATCGTGGGAGCCCATCCCCCGACCTGACGTGCTGCTATCTGAGAGGGTCCTGAGCTGGGCCGGGCTCAGCCCCGTTGAGTTCGTCGGTAAGTTAGGCTAGCTTTTTGTCTTGTGTTTTACTCGTGTTGCTGACTTGTTGGGTATTTGATTTGTGCAGGATCCATGGACTTCGACTCGCTTAAAGCCTCCATGCGCCAGCCGAGAAAGGTTACGAAGGCTGGGGGCGCCAGCTCTTCTCACGCGAAGCCCGCCCCGGCTCCTACTGCTCCGGTGGTAGTGTCCAGTGAGCGTTCGGGGGCGGATCCCGCTCCGGGTCCCAGCAGAGTGTCGGGCTGGAAGCGGGCCCTGGTCCTGGAGGATCCGGACTCGGAGGAGGAGATCGGCTCTCCCTCGGAGCCGCTTAAGAGGAGCTCCCAGAGACCTTCCCGAGGCCGGTCCTCGCCGATCGTGGTGGAGGAAAGGGGCCTCCGGTTCGCGGTGCCATCGGGGCTATCCGTTGTGGATAGCCTTCTGCATGAGATAGAGGCCTCGGCCGGGGGTAGAGTTCCCGGGGGGACCTTCAGGGCTCAGCTGGCGTCCATCGCCCTGGAGTCCGTGCAGGTAAGTGTTTGGTTCATTATGAGATTTGGTGCCTCCTTCGTCTTTCTGATCTCTTTCATATCTCCCAGGTTCTCCAGCACGTTGCCATCGCCTTGCGTATGGAAGTCGAGGTGGTAGCCCCGGTGCTGGAGGCCGCGGGCCGGCTTGCCTCGCTGGAAGAGAGCTCCAGGCGGGAGCTGGAGGCGGTGACGGTGAGGGTTGCCGCCTTGGAAGGCGAGGTGGAGGTCGGGAAATGGGAGGTAGCCCGGCACCGCGAGGCTGCCGTGATTGCCGAGGCCAAGCTCGGGGATGCCCAGGTGCTTGCCGGCAACCTGAAGAGGACGGTGAAGACCTTCCGGAAGGAGCTTGGGGCAGCGGCCGAGGCGGCCAAGTCGGCCGAACTGAAGGTGGTGGAGAGCTATAAGAAGTCGAAAGACTTCTATGATGACCTGGCCGTGGCTACGACCCGCATCTGGCACGACGCCCTCGATGCCGTTAAGGCCCGGATGCCGGAGTTTGCCGACGGAGATCTCCGGGCTGAGTTCCCCCTCGCGGACGCCGATGAGCAGGGGGAAGAGGTTCCTGGAGAGGAAACCTCCGAGGACCCCGCGTGTCATGTGGTGGATGTCGAGGACCTCGAGGTCGCACCTGGGCCCGAGGTCTAAAGCCCCCGTCTTCCACCTTTTATTTCTTTGTTTTTGGAATTTTGTAAGGCCGGGGAGCCCCAAAAAATACCCTTTGTAAAGCCTTTGTCTTTGGTAGTAATAAAATTTTTCTTTGGTTTCATCGAATCGCACTCTACCATATGTTTGTGAAGAATGCTCATAAGATATCTCTGCTTGCACCGTTGTGTTTTCATATCAGGTTGGCCATCTGTCTAGCGATCATCCGTCGAGTTGATTTCGATCAGTTGTCAACGAGCATGCCAAATGCTGCAGAGGAGGTATCCCTATAGGCCCCGAAGTCGAGGGAAGATCGTTTAGACCTGAATAGACTTGATGCCCCTCACTGGGGTCTCGAATCCTCTGCGGGTGACGGGCAGAGCGCTGTTCGCCGTTTTTATATCGAGCGTGTGTGGGAGGCTTCCCGGTGGCCCCATGGGGGTGCCATCTTTTGACTTCTGGCAATGCAAGCATCGACCACCAGCCGGGGATGACCGAGCAGGGTAGCTGCTCGGTTGCCTCTTGCGAGGGCTTTGATCCTTCAGGACGGGGATCGGGCGGGGTTACCGCCCAACGCCTCTTGACGAGGACTTCGGTCCTTAGCGCGGGAGGGGATGTAGGAAGCCTGCCAAGGACCCTTAGCCGGGCAGGTTTTTTGCCCGGTGCCTCTTGGCGAGGGCTTTTGTCCTGACGGATAGCCGAGCGACGGATCCTCAGGCTCGACTGCCTCTGGGAGGGCTTTCTGATCCCTGGCATTGCGGTAGGGAAGCTACCTGCCAGGGACGACCGAGCAGGGTAGCTGCTCGGTTGCCTCTTGCGAGGGCTTTGATCCTTAGCGTTGGAGGGGCTGTAAGAAGCCCACTAAGGATGACCGGGCAGTGAAGCTGCGCGGTTGCCTCTTGGCGAGGGCTTTGACCTCTGGCGTCGTGGGTAGACAACTACCAGCTTTGGATGAACGAGCGGGGCAGCCGCTCGGGTGCCTCTTGTGAGGGCTTTGATCCCTGGCGTCGTGGGTAGGGAGCTACCAGCCGGAGTGGACCGAGCAGGGCAGCTCCTCGGTTGCCTCTTGCGAGGGCTTTGATCCTTCAGGACGCGGACCAAGCAGGGTTACTGCCCAGTGCCTTTTGGCGAGGACTTTGATCCCTGTCGGTTGTGGTAGGAAGCTACCGGCCAGGGATAACCGAGCAAGGACTCGACTGTCTCTGGGAGGACTTTGGTCCTTGGCGCGGGAGGGGCTGTAGAAGCCTACCAAGGACCCTTGGCTGGGCAGGGTTACTGCCCGGTGCCTCTTGGCGAGGGCTTTTGTCCTGAAGGATAACCGAGCGAGGGATCCTCGGGCTCGATTGCCTCTGGGAGGGCTTTCTGATCCCTGGCGTTGCGGTAGGGAAGCTACCCGCCAGGGATAGCTGAGTGACGGTTGGGCTCGACTGCCTCTGGGAGGACTTTCTGATCCCCTGCGTTGCGGTAGGGAAGCTACCCGCCAGGGATAGCCGAGCGACGGATGGGCTTGACCGCTTCTGGTCCCTGGCGTTGCGGTAGGGAAGCTACCCGCCAGGGATGACTGAGCAGGGTAGCTGCTGGGTTGCCTCTTGGTGAGGGTTTTGAATCCTGGCGTTGCGAGTAGGGAAGCTACCGGCCAGGTATAGCCGAGCAGGGTAGCTGCTTTGGCTAATTCTTCGCGAGGTGTAGCCCGACCATCCAGCTGTAGGCATGGGGAACAGGAACGGTCGCGGCGACTGTACGCGTAGCATGTGCATTGAATGTGGGGGGAGGCGAAGCACTAGGGGCGCGTCGTTTCGATTCCACTAGGGAAGGCTTGATGACTACCGCGTGGCGGCGACTTTTTGGGTGAAAGCGGGTGACTGTTGAGCTCCGTTGGGACGCAGTGGGCTATATAAGGCTGAAGGAGTACTGGTCCTTCCATCCTTCATAAACAGGTCGTCGAAAATGCAAGACTTCTCGTTTACCATCCCCGACATCATCCACTTCGAAGACGTGTACCTTTACGACCAGAACTGCACCAACGACACGGTGCAGTTGGTCTATGGGAGCATCGATGACCATTTCGGCCGGCTGTTCCCCTGACGCTCCTCCCTGCTGCAGCTGCTGATGTACTCCATCTGGAGGGCATCGCCGAGGCTTTACAACCCCCTGTCCGAGTAGCTCTATGACGAGGCCGTGGGAAAGCTGCGGTCCCTGAGGCGCTTCGGCCTGATCTCCGCGAACCGGCTGGCTCGCTCGGAGGTGCTCGTTTGCGAGTGCTACGAGTTGAGGCTCGGGCTCAACGCGCGCGGGGGGAACCGAGGGGAGAGGTTGGATCTCGCGAGGCCTCGGCTGGTGGAGATCTTGCCGAGTATCATGAGCAGTGTTCTCTGCACCCCCTTCCCCTGCTATTGTAATTTTCTTTTTCTTTTTGTATGTATGGCTGAGGAGCCCATAATACCTTTTGAATAAACAAGGTTTTTCCTTCTTTTTCGCAATGTTCCATTGATCTTTATTAGATTAACAACATACCCTAGGAGGAGTTTACATTGCCCTAAAAGAAAAGTACAGGCTAGTAGATGATTTTATTGGCTCGGCCTGAGCTCCCTGGAGGACTGTTGGCCTCCGTGCTTGGTACAGGGTACGGGGCTCCCTGAGTTCCGTGCTGGCCGTCCGCCGAAACGAGCATGATCTGACCGATGGTCAGGTCAGCGGGAGGGCGATGCTGCTCCTGCTCGCGGTCGGCCTGCCGTTTGTCCCTCAAGTATGCGGCGAGGTGTCCCGATCGGATGAGCTATTCGATGTAGTCCCTGAGTTGCTTGCAATCCTCCGTGGCGTGGCCCAGTGTCCGGTGGAATTCGCAGTAAGAGCCCCGGGTTCGCTTCGCGGCCTGACGCGGGATCGGAGGGAACTTGAAGAACCTCTCATTCTGGGCCTCCTCTAGCAATACTGTGAGGGAGACGTTGAGGGGGGTATACTCCTGGAACTTCGGGTGATAGGGCTACTGACGCTCCCGCCTCTCCTCCCGAGCACTCTTCTTCTGGTCGGATCGTTCTGCTCGGAGGAAGTTTGCGTTCACCTCGGATTCCAGCTGAACCTCGCGCTCGGTCCATGCCTTGACCTCAGCCATGGTCTTGGGTTGTGCCAACGCGAAGGAGCGTAACCACTCCTTGTGCCTCAGACCAGATCTGAGCGCGGTGATGATGGTCTCGCTCAGGGATCTGAGGCACCTCATCGAGAGGACCCGGGGCCGTGGCTCTCTAGCCGCCGATGTGAACCCCTTCTGTACGGCCCCGCTGAGGGGGGTGGTGTCGGCCATGCCTGTGGACAGGCGAGGTGACTGACATCTCCTTACGGGGATAAGGGTCGTGAGGAGGCTCGAGGCGAGGCGTTCTGGCGGCGGACCTTGGTGTGGAGCCGTGGGGCGCCCAACGGGCCTCAGGGAGTACTGGGGCGAGAGATCTGTGGCCAGGAGTCGTAGCCTGCTGGTGGTCAGCCGTCCCGACGGGGGCAGAGCCTTCTGGAGGCGGTGGAGCGGCGATCTGGGGCCCAGGCCCGGCCGCTTGGACGCGGACGAGTGCCTCCACGAGGGACTGTAGCCGATCTATCCGGCCGGCGAGGGTGTTGATGATGGTTGCTGGAGGAGGCTCATCCACGCCTTCGATGAGTGGAAGGCGGCGGCTGGTACTGGGATCTTTAGGATGGTTGCTCACCATGCGGACGGAGATCGGAAAGCCAACTTTGTTTTTGTGGAGTTTGGATTCTCACAGACGGCGCCAACTGATGGAGGTCCTTTTCAGGTCTCCGTCAGATGTTGTCTTCCGTTGATCTCCCGGTGGATTTTGGTGGCGATCTTCCATTGCGTGTGGATCTCAATGGGTTTTAGTGAGATTGGTGATTTGGAGAGTTTAGCGCCGAGTACCTGCAAAGAAGTCCCGGGATGGTTTGGTACCACCGAGGACTCTCCGACGATCAAGTTAGTACTAGATCCGAGCAGAGTAACGGCTAAGTGGAATAAAAATGGCTTACTTGACCCCTCTATGATGGGGGTTTATATAGCGGTGGCAGCACGCAGTAGCAGGCGCGAGAATCTCGCCAGCAGTTACGCTCCCGACGTCACGCCTGCGTAAAGAGCGGATCGCCCATTAATGGGGATCGTGATGGCGTGGAACGTGGGACGTTGCTGGCGGAGAATCTGTGCGTGGCGAGATTTGCGGTGCGGCGGTTACGCCTGTGAGCGGTGAAGTTGGTCGGCCGGAGGGACCGGGGGAGACGGCCTAGGCTAGGGAGCTCGGAGGCGAGCAACCGGGCCGAGGAGTCTTGGTCTTGTGGCAGCTCGGGGAGAGCCGAAAGGCCGAGGATGCCAATTTGCAGGGGGCCCCGAGGAGGGCCGGCTTGTGCTTGCCGGTCGGGTACAAGGGTGGCCTGGTCGGCCTCTGTGGGCCATTTCTTCCGGGTCTTGGGACATGTCATCCGCCACGTTTTCTGATCTCGTATCGCCAATATCGAGCATCATCTGCTTTGAATAATCATTTTGGCATAATTCCAAATATTTGATTCTGCAATAATATTTTTTATGGGTATTTAAAACGTCAAATAATCATAACTTTATTTTCATCTCTTCTGTTATGGGTGGGATTTTTTTTTTGTACTTTTTTGTTTTTTCCTTTTTAAGGAAATCAAATAAAAAAAATCATGGTTTTATGTGCAATACTTTGTAATTAAATGCCATGCCATCATTATTCGACAAGTGTGACAAAGTAATTAAATTATCACATTATTATTATTTTACAACTGCGATTCGATACATGTAAATTAATAAAAAATATTATTATAGAAAAATTCCATAATTACATGTACCACACATAGCAAAAACACCAGTATATATAGAATCCCTGCACTAAGTTGGCTGGAAAAGAAATTTTGTTTTCTAACAAATTAGCACCTGCTTGTAATGCTAATTATTTTTCTTGCATAATTTACAATTTTTTACTTACAAAAGAGAAAATGACTATACATCATGCATTCTATCCTTACTCGTAATATATCTAGATTTCCTTTCTTTCTTTTTTAATGGTGGTTTTATTGGTGCAAATAGGGTTTCAATCCTGTTTTTTTTTTTTACTACAAATTAAATGCCACACATACACATATACCTTAATTATAATTATTGATCATCTTTTTGAATCAATATAATTATTATAATCATAAGTGTCTGTATTGAATAATAGCATGTAACCTCATTCAAGCGACCTTCCGCATAACTGTAAGAAGGTTTTACCGCTAGGTTATGATGACAATCGTGATCTTAAGTATATTGATCCTTTTTACTTACCATCTGTTTGCATGGGTCATCAAATATCCTGAACCAAAGGCCCATGGAAAAATCGGCTGGCCCAACAAGCATTGGTCATGCCTAGGGCTCAACGGAGCAGGTCGGATAGAGACCACAGGTCCAGCCCGTTAGATCAAAACTTGAGCCTCAAGTAAGCTAAAGGTTATAAAAGAGCATTAAAGAGCAACAAGAGGCGGGCTGAACAATCAATCTCACAAAAACTGTAAATCCCCAGTTCCGAATAAAATTTTCCGTATTTTTCCAAAATTTAATCCAAATCTATTTCATTTTTTAAATATATTTTTCCTAAACTCTTAATCCTAAAAATAAATTCCCTAACCTAATCCGATTTCTACCCGACCCGACCCATGCCAGCCCAACCCGATCCGCTTCCCTCATCTTCCTCCCTGGTCTTCGTTTTCCCGCCTTTCTCCATCGCGTCACCCCACGCCTCCGCGCTCTTCGCGCCCGTGCCGCGAGACCCGCACCCACGCCCGCTCGCTTCCGCGTTCCTCGTCCCTGCCTCCACTCGACCAGCTCACCCCCAACAGCTCCAAGGCCCAACGGCTCTCGCCACGACTCCCCGCTCCTCGCGCTCGCGTAAGAACCGGCCATCTCCAACAGCCACGGCCCCCTCTTCTCTCCAACGCCTCCTTCTCACTCTCCATCTCTGCATCTCTCCCGTTTTCTTCACTCATCTCCCCTCTCTGCTTCACTCTCTCTCTCTCTCTCTCGTTCTCGTTCTCCTCCAAGCCAAACCCCCACCTCACGTCACCGAACTCCTCCCAAGCTCCGACCACCACCGCCGAGCACAGCAACATTCCCTCTCCTCTTTTCCAACACCTCAACCACCAACACCCTCGCCTCATCTCCAAGACCCACCAAACCGAGCACCCACCAACATCAACACCAACCCCTGCATCTCGCCGATGAACCCAACTCCCTCATCCCTGCACCTCACCAGAGCTCCGACCCCGTCGCCCCCGCGCCTCAACCGATCTCGCCAGAGCCAGAGCCCACTGCACTGGTCCCCTGCAGCCCCCGAGCTCCCCGACTCACCAGCTCCAATCCCCTGAACCGCCTGAGCTCACCGCCGGCAGCCCCTCTGCACTCGAGCACTCCGACGTAGTCACTGGAAATCCCCTTCCGTGGCCGCCTCCACGCCAGTGCTGAGCCGAGTACTCCGATCTAGCCAAGTCGAGCGTGCATCGTGCAGCGATCGTGCCCGTGTCGTGCCATTTCCGTTGCCGTCGTTGCCTTACCTTTGACTTCGTCACAGGTAAGTGAAGCCCCTTTCACTTGTTCAATTCATGCTACGTAATTGTTTAGTTAGAAATTGTAGTTTAACGGTTTAAATGGGTATAATATATGATGCTTGTATGAACAAATAGATAGCATCCTCGTACACGTACCGAGTGCTCGATGCGTCTACCCCATTAAAATCCCCAAGTTTCATTATTAGAAGTTCCTATTGATATTAACGAGTGACATATAAGATATCGGCATCAAATCGTTAAGGCATCGAATGTAAAATGAAATCCCTATTGGTTACGTCAAATCTGAAAATCAACATACATACCACGTTGTAAAATTTGTAGTTATTTGAATATAATTCCAATCATGATGCTCTAGGGCTCGTATCAAACCTAATGAGATGGCCTATAACCCTATGTAATTAGTTTTGGAATAAAACAATCCCATGACCCTGAAAAATGATGAGGAACGAAATTCTGGATTGCAGTCCGGGGTATCAATGTATGGGGGAAACTGAATTCTAAGCACCTGTACACACCTGCTTAAAACCGAAAATGCACGGAGCCCCATATGGTAGCGTAGATAACTAAATTAGCTAACATCTGAAATCATTCCCGTGCATTTTTACGGTCGTTTGATATTTAAATTGTATTTTATAATGTCATTTCGTTCTGCAGTTTCTGCAGAAATGTTCGTTACATTGACACATTAATCTGGACATAACTTCTGATGTAGAGGTGCGATTGATAATCCGTTTGGTGCATTGGAAACTTAACTGGCAAAACAAAATTTTATTCAACTAGGGCAATAGCTGAATCTGAACAAAATTCAGCCGATCTCGCCAGAGCCAGAGCCCACTGCACTGGTCCCCTGCAGCCCCCAAGCTCCCCGACTCACCAGCTCCAACCCCGGAGCCGCCTGAGCTCACCGCCGGCAGCCCCTCTGCACCCGAGCACTCTGACGTAGTCACTGGAAATCCCCTGCCGTAGCCGCCTCTACGCCAGTGCTGAGCCGAGTACTCCGATCTAGCCAAGTTGAGCGTGCATCGTGCAGCGATCGTGCCCGTGTCGTGCCATTTTCATTGCCGTCGTTGCCTTACCTTTGACTTCGTCATAGGCAAGTGAATCCCCTTTCACTTGTTCAATTCATGCTACGTAATTGTTTAGTTAGAAATTGTAGTTTAACGGTTTAAATGGGTATAATATATGATGCTTGTATGAACAAATAGATAGCATCCTCGTACACGTACCGAGTGCTCGATGCGTTTACCCTATTAAAATCCCCAAGTTTCATTATTAGAAGTTCCTATTGATATTAACGAGTGACATATAAGATATCGGCATCAAATCGTTAAGGCATCGAATGTAAAATGAAATCCCTATTGGTTACGTCAAATCTGAAAATCAACATACATACCACGTTGTAAAATTTGTAGTTATTTGAATATAATTCCAATCAAGATGCTCTAGGGCTCGTATCGAACCTAATGAGATGGCCTATAACCCTATGTAATTAGTTTTGGAATAATGCAATCCCATGACCCTAAAAAATGATGAGGAACGAAATTCTGGACTGCAGTACGGGGTATCAATGTATGGGGGAAACTGAATTCTAAGCACCTGTACACACCTGCTTAAAACTGAAAATGCACGGAGCCCCATATGGTAGTGTAGATAACTTAATTAGATAACATCTGAAATCATTCCCGTGCATTTTTACTGTCGTTTGGTATTTAAATTGTATTTTATAATGTCATTTCGTTTTGCAGTTTCTGCAGAAATGTTCGTTACATTGACACATCAATCTGGACATAACTTCTGATGTAGAGGTGCGATTGACAATCCATTTAGTGCATTGGAAACTTAACTGGAAGAAATTTTTTTTATTCAACTAGGGCAATAGCTGAATCTGAACACAATTACTGATAAAATGCGCGCGAAGTTGGGATTCCAGTTCTGAAACCGGAATTCCAGAAATCGATCGCTGCCTTCAAATGATGATAACTCCCTAATCTGAACTCCTTTTGACCTAAATAAATTTTTTTGTTTAGATAATCCAGTGTGCTTCATATGCCCTTTATATTGTTTTGGTCAATTCTAAGCATATGATTTACCGTGAATTTTGCAAGTTATATGGCATTAGTCGTTATAGTATAATGAATATATGTTCAGTGCATTTCTGCATATTTTTCATGCTTGAGTTATACCTGCCGCATAGTGATCATTTGCATTGTCAATATATTAATGATTAGTGATTGGGTTGTGGCAAATACGACAGTGATATTGATAAGTGGAAAAAGTGATTGAAAACGACAGTGATACGTATTGTCCACAACCTATCTAATTCATGAATACATACCATAACCAGGGGAATGGGAAAATCAAGGTGGAATTGAACTCGTATTTAGTGAGGTACAGTGATTTAGAGGATGATCATTCGCTATCAGTGATATTTATATATACATACATACTTTAGGTCGTGGGCCTAACGGCACGGCTGACAGGGTTATGTCCCAGGCACAGTGGACCGTAGTCTCGGGCATGCACGAGACCCTTATTAAACACGAGTATCCTCTCCACCAATTGATTTCATGGACTTAATGAACGTTAAGTAGTGACATATACATTGCTTAGTTCACCGACATGTTACTCATAGTGCACCATTCATATTCAGTTGATGTTATTATATACATGTTCTGCAATTTATTGTACTCCCCATGTTTAATGATACTGCACGCCTATTATACATATTTATTGCTATATGTGTCGCCCTGACGACCTGAGTGTGCATGCTCAGAGGACGAAGTGGACCCAGCCCAGGAGCAGGACTTATCCTTCGAGATTGCGGAGATCTAGACTGCACCACCAGCGCTACTTTCTTTGATTTCAGCATTTGTTATTGGTTAGTTGTTTATTCTGTGAAATAAATGTACCTCGAACTCTTTTAAATTGCAATGTAATAAAGTCGTGAACTATGATTTTTCCTTTACTCAAGCACTGTATATTAACTACCATGTAATGCTAGAAGCCGAAGTGTGACTACGGCGGGATTATTCCCTGATCGTAGGAGCATGGCTGGCCTAGTCATCCCTCGTATCCCGTATTTTGGGAAGCGGGGCATGACATGGTTTTGTTGGTGTCAGATCCAGGTTTTGGATGAAATTACAGTTCCGTGGAGGGACCTCTAGATTGAGTTACACCCTTAGCGTATGCCTTATTGCATTCTTCCTCGCTTCCTAATCATCGTTGAATCATTGTGTAGCCTTGCTTAAATTTGATTTCTTTTGATCTTTTCAGGAATTTAGACTCCTCAGGCAACTCCTCGGGTGTCGGTCACCACGATCGTACCGAGAAGCTCCTTAGCACACTGATGACCCTGGCCCAAGCTCAAGAGAGGAAAACCGATCTTCTGGCCGAGAGATTGAAGGCAGTACAGAAGACCGCAATTACCGCCCTGGAAAGATCTACGGCTGTTCCTGCCGCCCCTGAGGGCGCGCTCGTACCGACCACACAGGCTAGGGTTGGTACCGTTTCAGATTTCAGGAGACTTCATCCAGCAGTGTTCACGGGATCAGGAAGTCCACTTAAAGCCGTCGAACAATGGCTCATCAACGTAGAGAACCTCCTGACCACCGCTCGAATTCCTGACGACGACAGGGTGAACGTGGTGAAGATTCAGTAGAAGACGAGGACCGCATGTGGTGGTCCGTAGAGGAGAGCCGGCTAGGGAAACCTATTGGATGGGATACGTTCTCCATGTGCTTCCTGGATCATTACTTTCCGGCTACTGCCAAGGCCGAGATGGAGGAAAAGTTTATTATGTTGAAGCAAAATGGATACTCAGTGGATGTCTACGCCGCAGAGTTCAATTGGCTGAGTCGCTTCGCACCGTACATGGTAGCCACCGAATCCACCAGGGCAAGACGTTTCTAGCAAGGGCTCGATATTGAACTGCAACAACTCATCGCGTCTCTCGACCTACCAACCTTCGCCCAAGTTTTGAACACTGCCCAAGTACAGGAAAGACTAGCAGAGAAGGCCAAGGGCCAACAATCAATGGACAGAAGACCTCACATAGTTCCGGCACGGCCTACCATTCCGCCCCGTGGAGCCATCCCAGTTCACAGGCCAGGTATCACACAGATGAAGCGTACCTTCTCACCTCAGCAGCCGCAGCGGAAGGCCCTATTTTGCGATTATTGTCAGAGGCCGGGACACATGCAGAGAGATTGGCGTAGAGCTAAAGGGCAATGCCTGATTTGCGGACCCAGCGAGCACAGGATCAACGGGTGTCCACAGAGATCTGAGCTGCAGGAAGGGTTTGAGCAACAACAACCGTCGTATGGCACATCAGCTCAGAGGGGTCCACCTCGGGTGCCCCAGCAGCGGTCCTTCGATCAGAGGCAGACTATTTCAGCTCGGAATCAGGGATGGGCTTTCACCCTATCCGCCGAGCAAGCAGAGGCTTATAGAGATCTGGTTAGAGGTACCATCCTCGTTTATTCTGTACCAGCTAGAGTTCTTTTCGATTCGGGTGCCTCGCATTGTTTCATTTCCACGCGGTTTGTCCACACACACTCTATACCTCACGAGCCGTTAACCAAGGGTTGGAAGATACATACGGGTAATGGTATTATTATGTCCGATCAAGAGTGTAGCTTATGTCCGGTGGTAGTATGCGGCAGGGAATTCTATGCGAATTTCCTTTTAATCGGGACTGGAAGTTATGATGCGATTCTCGGGATGGATTGGATGAGTACATTCCATGCAATTATTGATTGCCGAGCAAGGAAGGCGACTTTCCGCATTCCCAATCACCCTGAATTTGTTTTCGAAGGCGGGAGCGAGTCTTTGGAGCCAGCCAAGTTTAGAGCCAAGCCAAAAGCGTTGACTGCTATGGAGATTGACGAGAGTTCAGCCCCAGAGATCGTTCGGGATTTTCTTGATGTGTTCCCTGAAGATTTACCAGGTCTACCATCTCCCCGCGTCTTGGGATTCTCTATTGACTTGATTCCAAAGCTCCTTATAGGATGGCGCCAGTTGAGTTGACAGAATTGAAGAAACAAATTGGAGAACTCCTGGAGAAAGGATTTATTCGCCCAAGCGCTTCGCCGTGGGGTGCACCAGTCTTGTTGGTGAAGAAAAAGAACGGATCGCTACGGATGTGTATAGATTACCGGGAGCTGAACAAGGTTACGATAAAGAACAAATACCCCATTCCATGCATCGACGACTTATTTGATCAGTTGGGTGGGGCCAATGTATTTTCGAAGCTGGATCTTCATTCGGGCCATCGCCAGATCAGAGTAACGGCCGAAGATGTATGTAAGACGACTTTCAGGACACGATACGGGCATTATGAGTTTCTTGTGATGCCTTTCGGTGTTACCAATGCTCCAGCTATATTTATGGACCCGATGAATAGAGTATTTGCGAAGTACTTGGACACGTTTGTCGTTGTATTCATCCATGACATTCTAGTCTACTCTAAGACCCAGGAGGAGCATGCTGAACACTTGCGGACGGTATTACAAATTCTTCGGGGAGAGAAGCTATATGCAAAATTGAGCAAGTGTGAGTTCTGGCTCGACAAAGTGTAGTTCTTAGGATACGTTGTTTCGGGCGAAGGCATCTCAGTAGACCCAGCGAAGATAGAATCTGTTAGAGATTGGTCGACTCCGAAATCAGTGGCCGAGATCAGAAGCTTCCTGGGATTGGCAGGATATTATCGGTGGTTCGTTCTGGACTTTGCACGAGTCGCTGAACCCTTGACGAAGCTAACGCGGAAGGAAGTACCGTACGTATGGACGGAGGAGTGTACTCGGGCTTTTAAGGTACTAAAGTAGAAGTTGACCACGACACCTATTCTCACAGTGCCAGATAATTCAGGTGGGTTGGTGATACATAGCGATACTTCGGGGAAAGGCTTAGGCTGCGTCCTGATGCAGCATGGTCAGGTAGTTACTTATGCCTCACGCCAGCTGAAGAACCATGAGAGGAAATACCCAATGCACGACTTGGAGTTAGCCGCAGTGGTTTTCACATTGAAGATCTGGAGACATTACTTGTTGGGCGAAAAGGTAGAAGTGTACATGGATCACAAGAGTCGGAAGTACGTGTTCACTCAGAGAGAGCTGAATATGAGGCAACGCCGGTGGCTAGAATTAATGGCGGACTATGACTTGGACTTACAGTACCATCCGGGGAAGGTAAATGTCATACCAGACGCTCTCAGTCGCAAGCCAGCAGTCATGATGTTGACCAGTCAGAAGAGCATCATTGAGGATTTTCAGAAGCTCGAACTAGAAGTTGTTACACTGAGTGCAATCAGGCAATTCTGGCAGTTATAGGTGCAATCTTCTCTGATCGATCGCATTAAGGCGGCGCAGGCTGATGATCCTCGATTACAAAAGTTCAGAGAGCAGGTGGAGGCCGGGCTGAGGACGGAATTACTCATACATCAGGATGGTTCTCTAAGATTCGGTAGCAGGCTCTGCGTTCCCAAGGGAGATATTCGAGAAGGGGTATTAGCTGAGGCTCATAATTCGGCTTATTCTGTGCATCCGAGAGGCATGAAAATGTATCGGGATCTAAGGCAACATTTTTGGTGGAACGGGATGAAGCGAGAGATTGCACGGTTCATATCCAGGTGTTTGGTATGCCAGCAGGTAAAAGCAGAGCACCAGATAATGGCTGGACTGTTGTAACCGCTTCCGATACCCGAGTGGAAGTGGGAGCATACCACTATGGATTTCGTGACTGCCTTACCAAGGAGCCCAAGGGGAAACAGCACGGTTTGGGTTATCGTCGACTATCTTACGAAAGCTGCGCACTTTATACCATTCCGTGTAGGACAGTCGACAGAGTCTCTTGCGGAGAAATACATGCAGGAGGTGGTGCGACTTCATGGGGTTCCAGTCAGTATAGTGTCGAATCGAGACACCAGATTTGTTTCTCACTTTTGGAAGAGCTTACAGGAGAGTCTGGGTACACGTCTCAAGTTCAACACGGCTTATCATCCCCAGACGGACGGCCAGTCTGAGCGTACTATTCGGACGCTCGAGGACATGTTGAGGGCTTGCATGCTAGACTTCCAGGGATCATGGGAGGATCACCTTCATCTGGTGGGGTTTTCTTATAATAACAGTTTCCAAGCTAGCATCCAGATGGCTCCATTCGAAGCACTTTACAGACGGAAATGTCGATCTCCTGTTTGTTGGGATGACGTGGGAGAACGAAGATTACTGGGCCCCGAACTTATTGTTCAGACGGTAGACAAGGTCCAGATGATCAGACAGCGCATTAAGACGGCTCAGGACCGACAGAAGAGTTAGACGGATGCCAGCAGGAGAGCGCTAGAATTCGAGGTTGGAGATCATGTATTTCTGAAGATTTCTCCTACCCGCGGTGTTATCAGGTTTGGAGGTCACGGGAAACTCAGTCCCATTTTCATCGGACCTTTTGAGGTGCTAGAGCGAGTGAAAGAGGTGGCCTATCGACTTGCCTTACCTCCATCGTTAGCTGGTGTGCGCAACACTTTTCATGTTTCTCAGTTGAGGCGCTATGTCTGGGACGACAACCATATTCTGGATCATTCAGAGTTAACTTTGGGCACTGATCTGTCCTATGAGGAGCAACCTACCACCATTCTCGATCGTCAGGATAAAGTGCTGAAGAACAGAGTCATTCCCCTGGTTCGAGTTTCTTGGGGTGGTCGTTCTCCAAAGGAGTCTACCTGGGAACGTGAGGAGAACATCCGTGAACGTTTTCCGCATTTATTTGTATAGTGTGGTCCCATTGTTTTTGTTTTAATTTCGAGGACGAAATTTTTGTAAGGAAGGTATGATGTAAATGCTCAGTTCTGAATAAAATTTTCCGTATTTTTCCAGAATTTAATCCAAATTTATTTCATTTTTTTATACCTTTTTCCTAAACTCTTAATCCTAAAACTAAATTCCCTAACCCAATCCTATTTCTACCTGACCCGACCCATGCCAACCCAACCCGACCCGCTTCCCTCATCTTCCTCCCTCGTCTTCGTTTTCCTGCCTTTCTTCCTTGCGTCACCCCACGCCTCCACGCTCTTCGCACCCGCGCCGCGAGACCCGCACCCACGCCCGCCTCCGTGTTCCTCGCGCCCGCTCCACTCAACCAGCTCACCCCCAATAGCTCCAAGGCCCAATAGCTCTCGCCACGACTCCCCGCTCCACGCGCTCGCGTAAGAACCGGCCATCTCCAACATCCACGACCTCCGCTTCTCTCCAACGCCTCCTTCTCACTCTCCATCTCTGCATCTCTCCCGTTCTTTTCCCTCATCTCCCCTCTCTGCTTCACTCTCTCTCTCTCGTTCTCGTTCTCCTCCAAGCCAAAACCCCACCTCACGTCACCGAACTCCTCCCAAGCTCCGACCACCGCCACCGAGCACCCCAACATTCCCTCACCTCTTTCCCAACACCTCAACCGCCAACACCCTCGCCTCATCTCCAAGACCTACCAAACCGAGCACCCACTAACATCAACACCAACCCCTGCATCTCGCCGACGAACCCAACTCCCTCGTCCCTGCACCTTACCGGAGCTCCGACCCCGTCGCCCCTGCGCCTCAGCCGATCTCGCCAGAGCCAGAGCCCACTGCACTAGTCCCCTGCAACCCCCGAGCTCCCCGACTCACCAGCTCTAATCTCCTGAGCCGCCTGAGCTCACCGCCGGCAGCCCCTCTGCACCCGAGCACTCCGACGTAGTCACTTGAAATCCCCTGCCGTGGCCGCCTCCACGCCAGTGCTGAGCCGAGTACTCCGATCTAGCCAAGTCGAGCGTGCATCGTGCAACGATCGTGCCCGTGTCGTGCCATTTCCGTTGACTTCGTCACAGGCAAGTGAAGCCCCTTTCACTTGTTCAATTCATGCTACGTAATTGTTTAGTTAGAAATTGTAGTTTAACGGTTTAAATGGGTATAATATATGATGCTTGTATGAACAAATAGATAGCATCCTCGTACACGTACCGAGTGCTCAATGCGTTTACCCTATTAAAATCCCCAAGTTTCATTATTAGAAGTTCCGATTGATATTAACGAGCGACATATAAGATATCGGCATCAAATCGTTAAGGCATTGAATGTAAAATGAAATCCCTATTGGTTATGTCAAATCTGAAAATCAATATACATACCACGTTGTAAAATTTGTAGTTATTTGAATATAATTCCAATCATGATGATCCAGGGCTCGTATCGAACCTAACTAGATGACCTATAACCCTATGTAATTAGTTTTGGAATAATGCAATCCCATGACCCTGAAAAATGATGAGGAACGAAATTCTGTATTGCAGTCCGGGGTATCAATGTATGGGGGAAACTGAATTCTAAGCACCTGTACACACTTGCTTAAAACTGAAAATGCGTGGATCCCTATATGGTAACGTAGATAACTTAATTAGCTAACATCTGAAATCATTCCTATGCATTTTTATGGTCGTTTAGTATTTAAATTGTATTTTATAATGTTATTGCGTTCTGCAGTTTCTGCAGAAATGTTCGTTACATTGACACATTAATCTGGACATAACTTCTGATGTAGTGCGACTGATAATCCGTTTGGTGCATTGGAAACTTAACTGGAAGAACAAAATTTTATTCAACTAGGGCAATAGCTGAATCTGAACAAAATTACTGGTAAAATGCGCGCGAAGTTGGGATTCCAGTTCTGAAACTGGAATTCCAGAAATCGATCGCTGCCTTCAAATGATGATAACTCCCTAATCTGAACTCCTTTTGACCTAAATAAATTTTTATGTTTAGATAATCCAGTGTGCTTCATATGCCCTTTATATTGTTTTGGTCAATTCTAAGCGTATGATTTACCGTGAATTTTGCAAGTTATATGGCATTAGTCGTTATAGTATAATGAATATATGTTCAGTGTATTTCTGCATATTTTTCATGCTTGAGTTATACCTGCCGCATAGTGATCATTTGCATTGTCGATATATTAAGGATTAGTGATTAGGTTGTGGCAAATACGACAGTGATATTGATAAGTGGAAAAAGTGATTGAAAACGACAGTGATACATATTGTCCACAACCTATCTAATTCATGAATACATACCATAACCAGGGGAATGGGGAAATCAAGGTGGAATTGAACTCGTATTTAGCGAGGTACAGTGATTTAGAGGATGATCATTCGCTATCAGTGAAATTTATATATACATACATACTTTAGGTCGTGGGCTTAACGGCACGGCTGACAGGGTTATGTCCCAGACACAGTGGACCGTAGTCTCGGGCATACCCGAGACCCTTATTAAACACGAGTATCCTCTCCACCAATTGATTTCATGGACTTAATGAACGTTAAGTAGTGACATATACATTGCTTAGTTCACCGACATGTTACTCATAGTGCACCATTCATATTCAGTTGATGTTATTATATACATGTTCTGCAATTCATTGTACTCCCCATGTTTAATGATACTGCACGCCTATTATACATATTTATTGCTATATGTGTCGCCCTGACGACCTGAGTGTGCATGCTCAGAGGACGAAGTGGATCCAGCCCAGGAGCAGGACTTATCCTTCGAGATTGCGGAGATCTAGACTGCACCACCAGCGCTACTTTCTTTGATTTCAGCATTTGTTATTGGTTAGTTGTTTATTCTGTTAAATAAATGTATCTCGAACTCTTTTAAATTGCAATGTAATAAAGTCGTGAACTATGATTTTTCCTTTACTCAAGCACTATATATTAACTACCTTGTAATGCTAGAAGCCGAAGTGTGACTACGGCGGGATTATTCCCTGATCGTAGGAGCATGGCTGGCCTAGTCATCCCTCGTATTCCGTATTTTGGGAAGCGGGGCGTGACATGGTTTTGTTGGTATCAGAGCCAGGTTTTGGATGAAATTACAGTTCCGTGGAGGGACCTCTAGATTGAGTTACACCCTTAGCGTATGCCTTATTGCATTCTTCCTCGCTTCCTAATCATCGTTGAATCATTGTATAGCCTTGCTTAAATTTGATATCTTTTGATCTTTTCAGGAATTTGGACTCCTCAGGCAACTCCTCGGGTGCCGGTCACCACGATCGTACCGAGAAGATCCTTAGCACACTGATGACCCTGGCCCAAGCTCAAGAGAGGAAAACCGATCTTCTGGCCGAGGGATTGAAGGTGGTACAGGAGACCGCAATTACCGCCCTGGAGAGATCTACGGCTGTTCCCGCCGCCCCTGAGGGCACGCTCGTACCGACCACACAGGCTAGACTTCCAGGGATCATGGGAGGATTACCTTCATCTGGTGGAGTTTTCTTATAATAACAGTTTCCAAGCTAGCATCCAGATGGCTCCATTCGAAGCACTTGACGGACGGAAATGTCGATCTCCTGTTTGTTGGGATGACGTGGGAGAACGGAGATTACTGGGCCCCGAACTTATTGTTCAGATGGTAGACAAGGTCCAGATGATCAGACAGCGCATTATGACGGCTCAGGATCCACAATCGCCGCCGCCATCGAAGCCATGCTCGGGATCGAGAAGTCCAGCCCTCCCCGACAGGTAATGCCTCTTTTTTCCCGGATCTACCATCACCAACACTAGATGGGACGATCTTCGGCCCCATCACCGACGTACGGCCAACCGATGGTCAATTATGTCGACATGAATCAGGCTGAAAGGTCAATGAGAAAGACCGGAGCAAATCCATTATCAAGGGTAACCTAAATGTCCAACCCTGTGCTTTTGGGTCGATGGAGATGGCCCGGACCTCATCACGGATTAGGTAAGCGGTGCGTGCTCGGCCTCTCAGAGCATCCACAACCAGCCCAGGATTTCAGTTCCTAAGGTCGGACGTGTGATAAGAGGTCCAGTCCTGCACTCAAATTTGTTGAGGTCAGCCCGAGCTTGACGCCGGAGGCTGAGCTATCAGCCACTGCTCACTTTTACCTGTACGTCAGATGTTCAGTCTTGGACGGGTATGCGGTTTGCAGTTGATCCCTCGGCCGGCTACCAAACAGTCCATGGGAAGCAAAGAAGGAACATGTGATACGATAGCCATGAATCTGTTATGTGGAGGCCAAACGTCCCCAAAATAATGCGGTGGAAATATGTTCAGATGATATATTTTCTATAATGTCTCCCACCTTCTGTTGAGGAGTTGACTGTGTGTAATTGTCGGCTGTTACCGGGATGATGTACATGATGGTTGTTTGTAATAAATAGGATTTTTCGTTTGGAAGTCGGGTCGCTGTAATAAGTCAGGCCTTTATAGGCTGATGTTTTGAACTCGATATATACATATGCCTAATGGCGGTACCGAAAAGAAGCGGGCCGAACGATTGGGTCAAGGCCTATCCTATTTTTATGATTATGAATAATTTACTATACTTGCTTATTACTGGGTTAAAACCCTTTTTTCATTCATTTTAGGAAAACCATTCTCTCCTTGCTCTAAAATTAAGATCAATCATTTAGGGAGATACAATTGTTAAGTTACGTCTTTTCGGTTGAATACAGGCTCTTTAAGAGATCGGAAAAATAACACAACACCTTTCTGGCACCCCCGGTGAAACCCTAATAGTGCACGGTAAATACTAGGTCCACTTGCTGAACCACGGATAGGGATCGTGCTGAACCAAGCCGATCCAACTATTCAGAACAAAGACAACCGTCGTATTCTGATAACTAAGTCTTACTCATATTGGCGATAAAAAAACTCTCGTTGTCTCGGTGATTAGCGAAGCGAATTGACAGAATGGCTAGCCCAAGACTAGATCTAACAGTACCGGGTTCATGACCAGAAGCTAACTCATCATACGAGAAAGAGATAATATCATCCCAGACTGGACCCCCACTCAAGGAAAGCAACCTGTTAGCTCCAGGACCTCCACAACGGGAAGATCCCATTATGGTGGAAGTGATGAATAGGTTCAATTCCATAGCGGAAGGCATTGGTCGGTAGTTGCTTGAAACAAGCCAGAGGGCTTTTAGAGATATGCGGACTCTCATGGCTCAAGTGTTAAAACCTTTAGAAGAATCAAATGCAAGAACTCATCGAGCAATGGACCAATTGGCAAATAGTTTGGGAAAGATGCCGCTGCCAGACACAGAAGCTAATCAACCGTCGGGGGCACCCGACCCAAACACCTTTCAAACAGGAACCTCTACCCTGAATTATAACCCAGAACATCCTTTCCTAAATACACATGTTGGGGGCATGGGGGAGTTCCTTGCTCGACCCCTCATCTGGCGAATGCGCAGAGTCATAGCGCACACTATCAGACAGAAGAAGGTTTGAGACCTGGCCAGACTCCCAGAGGGCAGCAATGGTATACTATGCCTATGGACGAACAACAAAGGTTTTCTGACCAACAGTTCATACAAGCTCATTATTATCCTTTCCATCAGCCGAACTATCATCATGAGCCTCAATCCCTTCACACTCAAGCTCCTTACGCTTAAGGGTACCAGCAGAGAAATCCAAACGGGGGGTATTATCCAAGAGCCAAGCAAGCGGCTTACCTCCCGAATCCAGGTCCTAATGTCCAATATTATTACTAAGGGTACTGTCCTCCCCATTATGATCACAGTCTGCACCATAAACCTTACTCGAAGTAGTACGATATGATGTATGAGTATCCGAGAGGATTCAAAATCCCGGATTTTACATTATTCTCAGGAGACAATGGGAAATCCGCTGACAAGCATATCACCAGGTTCACAATGCAGTATGGTTTCTTGAAGCTCCATTTTTTCGGAGGGTCTCTCATGGGTGTAACTTTTGAATGGTTCAGAAATCTAGCACCAGGGTCTATTTTCTAATGGCCGTTAATGGAGCATGCTTTTCAGAATAGATTCATTACTGCTACCGCGTAGGTAATAGTTGCTGATCTTAGCTGAATTAGTCAGAAGCATGGTGAAAACGTAGAGACTTTTGTCGGCCGACTCCTTACAGCGCAACACCGATGTCCAACTATGCTAACGACTAGAGAATATGCTGCCATCGGCCAAAGGAACTTGTAATCAGATTTAAGGCGACACTTCGCGGGAGACACCTTGCCTAATTTGATAGCCTTGGTTCAATGAGTATCGAAGTACGAACAATTTGCAAGGGATAAAGATTCGAAGCGCAACTCATCTTGTGGCTCAGGCTTTAAGAATAAGTTTGGAGTTTCTTATGCAAAGTATCCCATTGAAGGCGCTATATATTCCGAGGAGAGAGGTGAAGACCATTTTAGATCATCTGACGAGGAAGATATGGAGAGCTTTAACATGAATATTGTTGAGTTGATGCCATGAAAGCTGTACACGTGCAAAGTGTAAGTCCGTGTTGCCCATCCCGGTGCTTACGGGAGGCGGAAAACATAATAAAAACGGATTTTTAATGACTTAGGCAACATGGACTTTGCTTGTGAGGATCTTTGCTAAACGAAAACTAGCTAAAGTAAACTAACAACTAACTAAGTTGTAGAAAGGTTATACCTTTGGTCTTTAGTCCTTCTCTCCTTGCTCGTCGGAATGGTAGAAAGGCCTCACCTTGCTTGTCTTCTTCCGTCAAAGAAAGATCCACTTGAAAGCCACCACCTTTAGCTTCAACTCCAAGCTAGGAGTAACTAGAGTGCAAGAAATGCTAAGACTTGAACCCTAGAAGAGAGTAGAGAGGATCAAGTGAAGGTTTTTCTCAAGCTTTTTGTTTCTCAACACATGAGAGGGAGAGAGCTTGAGGGAGAGGATGAACAAGAGAGAGAAATGATATGAGAGAAAAATGAGAAAATAATAGAGCTCTTCTTACTAATATGTGTGAATTAATTTAATTGAATAATTAGCTAGATAATTATCATGGTAAATCATGACATGACCATTATCATTTCAAATTGCAAAGATCAAAAAGCATCTTCCAAAAGAAATTATGATGGTCAAAGTGTCAACCTTGGTCAACAAGTCAAAGAAGTCAAAAGGTCAATAACCACAACCATGGATAATTATCAAACTAATTACTAATTAACAATAACACACACATAAATATTAGGGTTAATAAAATGACAATAGCCATTAACCCTAAACAAGGTCCTCTCCCTCAATCTCAAGCAACTGTGCATACGCACCCGCATTCGTGATCCGAGGAACACGAACACAAAGAGAAAAACCAATCTCAAAACATATACTAGGATCCGGCTTAAACCAAAGCCCGCTAGTATAAACTGTCCGGACAGCAAACGTGCACAAGTGCGCGAATGTGAACGAACCCTGTCGCAAAACCATGCGACCTCTACTCATTTTGCCTAAAGGCGAATAGCTCTCTGTGTGGGACTCTAAAGACTCGACACTACGCTGGCAGTGGGTTTAACCACAGACCGCAAGCGGCACTAGCTGTACGTAACGGTCCCCACGTAGATGTCGATAAGAAGACTGACGAGGTGAACCCCATCTGCACTCCTACTGAGCCTGTATGTGACAATCTCCGTACAGTCCGGTCTGTTCGTCTGATACATCGCATGGCGGGCTTAGGGGGGCGGTGAACGTCAGTCCCCTAATAGCGGTACAAGTCGTGTCGGAGTGTAGCCCAGAACACCCTGAGATAACACTGGAAACCTACCAGTATATCTCGCTTGCCCTGGCCAGGGACTACTCGTGTAATGGCTCTCCAGGACACAGCGCGATGTCAACCCCCAATACCGGGAGAGACGAATCCTGTCTAACCGTCACTGCCTCCAAGTGCTTCGGGACTGCACCCAAAAACTACCTGTTTGCACAGCTCCTTTGAGCCGTGGTAGGGTAGTAATCAAAGTGCAGTGGGAACACACTCGAGGCGAAGTGACAGTGTCAAGTCAGCGGACTAAGCTGTACTCATGTCACCTGGGAACTGATAACTGACGATAGGTATATTACCAACCAACAGTTCCCGACGAGTCCTGTCCAGTGTACTCGTAACCTAACGAGCACCCGCATACTATCCCAAGTACGACGTACTAACGGCTGTGGGACAGACCGTCTCCCACACTGGGATGAGAAGCGCATACGCTAGTCTACTCCGGAGTATCGATGCCCTGTCTCGATAGTCCAACGACCAGGGACCTGTATAAGGATGTGCTTATAGATTACCCAGCTCCCACGAGTGCGAGCGCCATCACAACGCTGGTAATCAAGCAAAGATCCTAAGGGCTCTACTAATATGTATACCAGCAATATGCTAAAAGAAACACATGCACATATTAAAGCAGAGACAAACCAAGTAGCATACTACCATTTCGAGCAAGATTGTATATACAACTGTGAATATCCCAAGCTTCCATTAAGTAATATACAAACTAGTATGATACAGTAATGGCCTCTAGGGCATATACACTAACAATCTCCCACTTGCACTAAGGCCATGTACTGGCGTATCGAAGACCTATCATCTCGATCAGCCGCTCGAACTGAGTCTGGGGTAGGGCCTTCGTGAATGGATCTGCTGTGTTATCCTCTGATGCAACTCTCCGGACCTCGATCTCCTGGCGATCTACGATCTCCCTGATCAGGTGATACCGCCTTAAGATGTGTCTGGATTTCTGATGGGACCTGGGTTCCTTCGCTAAAGCTATAGCCCCGTTGTTGTCGCAATACAGAGGTATTGGGTCAATAATGGACGGAACCACCTGAAGTTCTTTCAAGAACTTCCTCATCCAGACAGCTTCTTTTGCGGCATCAGATGCAGCGATGTATTCCGCTTCCATAGTCGAGTCAGCAACGGTTTCCTGTTTGGAGCTCTTCCAACACACCGCCCCTCCATTGAGGGTAAAGACAAAACCCGACATGGACTTGGAATCATCCTTGTCACTCTGGAAGCTGGAGTCAGCAAAGGCCTCAACCTGCAGGTCTTTTCCGCCATACACCAAGAACATCTCCTTAGTCCTTCTCAGGTACTTGAGAATGTTCTTTACTGCTATCCAATGTTTCTCCCCAGGGTTTGACTGATACCTGCTTACCACACTCAGTGCATAAGCCACATCCGGTCTGGTACACAACATCGCATACATTATAGAGCCTACCGCAGAAGCGTAGGGTATAATAGACATGCGATCCCTCTCCAAATCAGTCTTGGGAGACATCTCTTTTGAGAGGGTGATCCCGTGACAAGCCGGTAGATTACCGCGCTTGGAATCTTCCATACTGAATCTCTTCAGTATGGTGTCGATGTACCTGGACTGCGAGAGTCCTAATATCCTCTTGGATCTGTCACGGTAGATCCGGATACCCAGAATGTAGGAGGCATCACCCAGGTCTTTCATGGAGAACCTGTGTGACAAGAACCCCTTGACAGATTGTAGCATAGGAATGTCATTTCCTATTAAGAGAATGTCATCCACGTATAAAACGAGGAATACTACAGTTCTCGCTACAAATCTACAATAGATGCATGGTTCATCTGGATTTTTGATAAAGCCAAATTCTTTGACCGTCTCATCAAAACAGATGTTCCAACTCCGCGATGCCTGCTTGAGTCCATAAATGGACTTGAGCAACTTGCACACCTTTCCGCTGCTCCCACCCTGAATGAAACCCTCTGGCTGATCCATATAGACACACTCTTCTAAATGACCATTTAGAAAAGCTGTCTTTACGTCCATCTGCCAAATCTCATAATCGTGGAAAGCAGCAATGGCAAGAAGGATCCGAATGGATTTCAGCATAGCTACTGGAGAAAAGGTTTCGTCATAGTCCAAACCAGGTCGCTGACGAAAACCCTTTGCTACCAGTCTAGCTTTATAGGTCTCAACCTGTCCATCTACACCAATCTTCCTTTTGAAGATCCACTTGCATCCTACGGGTTTTACCCCGTCTGGAGCAATGTCCAACGTCCATACTTTGTTGGTGTACATGGACTCCATCTCGGTCCGCATTGCATCCAGCCATTTTACCGAGTCGACGCTCTGAATGGCTTGCTGGAAGCTAGTAGGTTCATCACAATCCAGGATGCAGTCTTCTCTATCCCCGTCAATGAGAAAACCGTAGTATCTCTCGGGCGGATGAGACTGCCTACTACTCCTGCGGAGTGGCATAGGAATGTCCTGTTCTTTCGAACCTGCTGGTTCCTCTAAACTTTCAGTAATGGTTTGTGGTTCTGGAATTTCTTCCAGTTCTACTGCGCTCCCGCTTATCTGATTTTCTAAAAACTCAGTTTCCAAGAAGCGGGCATGACGAGAAACAAGGACTTTTTGCTCCTCTGCGTAATAGAAGAGATACCCCTTGGAGTTCTTTGGGTATCCCACAAACTTGCACTGTACTGAGCGTGCCTCGAGCTTGTCCGCATGCTGCTTTTTTACAAAAGCTGGACATCCCCATGTCTTAAAGGATTTAAGACAGGGTTTCTTCCCACTCCACATCTGATATGGTGTGGTAGGCACTGTTTTAGTAGGAACTTGGTTCAAGAGATGTGCAGCTGTTTCCAGTGCATAGCCCCAGAAAGATCGCGGTAACTCAGCCTTACTCATCATGGACCGTACCATATCCAATAGGGTTCGGTTCCGTCTCTCCGATACACCGTTGTGTTGCGGAGTGTATGGAGGAGTAAGCTGAGAGAGAATTCCATTCTCTTTTAAGTAATTCAGGAATTCGGCACTTAAGTATTCTCCTCCTCGATCCGATCTTAGGATCTTGATACTTTTGCCGGTTTGTTTCTCCACTTCACTCTTATATTCCTGGAACTTTTCAAAGGCCTCGGACTTATGTTTCATTAAGAAGACATAACCGTACCTTGAAAAATCATCCGTAAAAGTAATGAAGTAAGAGTAACCGCTTCGCGCATGTGTAGACATTGGACCGCACACGTCGCTGTGTACGAGTCCCAAGAGCTCGCTCGCTCTTTCTCCGTGTCCAGTGAACGGAGCCTTTGTCATCTTTCCCATGAGACAAGATTCACAAGTGGCATAAGACTGATACTCGAACGGATCCAAGTATCCTTCTTTATGTAACTTAGTCAACCGTGTCTCATTGATGTGACCCAGTCTACAATGCCATAAGAAAGCCTGATTAATATCTGGAGACTTTCTTTTGTGTGTATTCTGGATCTTGAAAACCTGTGGTTGGTTTAAAACGTAAATACCGTTGTTTAATGTACCTGACCCAATCAAAACTTGATTAAGGTGAATGTTCACTACATTGCTTACAAATGCAAATTCATAACCTTCTTTAGATAATAAAGATACAGAAATGATATTACAGGTTGCATTTGGTACATAATAACAACTACGCAAAACCAAAAAGTGTCCATCAGATAATCCCAGGTGATATTCCCCCACGGCCTCTGCATCCATGCTAGCACCGTTCGCAACTCTGAGGGTCATGTCACCTGCCTTCAAAACTCTACGCTTTCTCAACGCCTGCAAAGAATTACAGATATGAGATCCTGATCCGGTATCCAATACCCAGGAAGTAGAGTTTATTGATAGACAATTTTCAATAACATACACACCTGAAGCTGAAGCTGCAACTCGCTTCAAATCCTGTGTTCTGGCTTTCCAAGCCTTGCAATCTTGTTTCCAGTGACCACTTTTGTGACAATAGAAGCATTCTTCCTTCCCCACCAGCTTCCCCGCTACCTTTGTTGCTTTACCCTTTCCCTTCGTATCCACTTTACCGACACCGCCTCTTGGTTTGGCGGGGGCTTTCTTCTTCTTGCCCTTGGCTTTCGCCCTGGACCTAGAAGAGGAAGATCCTCCTACAAACAAAGTGGATGTCTCCCTACCCTTCTGTAGGGTGCCCTCAGCAGTCCTCAACATGTTCAGAAGTTCGGCAAGTTCAACCTCCTTTCCTTGCATGTTGAAGTTAAGAATGAACTGGGCGTAAGTGGAAGGAAGGGACTGGAGAATCAAATCGGTATAGAGTTCATTCTCCAACGTGGTCCCAAGGTCCGCGAGCTCCTCTATGTAGCCGATCATCTTAAGCACGTGGTCCGCTACCGATGATCCGACGGCCAACCTTGCCGAAAAGAGCTTCTTCGACACTTCGTATCTAGCGATACGAGACTGCTCTCCATACAGTTCTTTTGTATGGAGAAATATGGACTCTAGGTCCATATTCTCGTGCCTCCTCTGATGGTCGTTGTCCATCGAGGCTAGTACGAGGCATCTGGCCCTCGCGCAATCTATCTCCCATGTCTTACGGATTTCAACATCCACGACGCTGGAGGTGGGACCTGGGACAGGGGGAGCTTTGGTGGTAAGTATATACCCCAGCTTGTCATAAGTGATAGCCATCTTGACATTCCTGAGCCAATCTTTGTAGTTTGGCCCTGTCAATATGTTTTTATCTAATAGTAACTTAAGTCCGGTCATCTTGAATGGTCGCTGCAATTAGGAGAGAGAAAAGAAACACTTTAGCATGATGCTCTTGCAAGTTTAGAGTGGTTTTTAGTTTGTCTAAACTGGATGGCTCCCACTGTCTCTCGAATCCCTTCTCAAACCGTAAAGAAAAGGATTAGCCGGGATCATTCTCACCGTACAATACTTGCTTAACCGTTCAGCCAGGCCAGTGTCGGTACTTCGAGGGAGGTTTTCCAACGCTTTCGCGAAGTTCCTTAATTAAGTAACCTCTTTTCCCTGTGGGCGTAGCCCCGCTAACACCTTTCTAGGCACCTACTAGGTTTATAGCATTGATCGTTAAGTGAGAGTTTTCCCGAGAAGTAGCATATACTCACAGTAGGATCGGGATCCAAATATCATCGTGTGATAAAACCGAAGGAATCCTACCAGAATCATCACACTCCAAATGGTATGCAAATCTAGCAAGTTTCAGTACTTATGAAACTCCCGATGTGGATTTTTGCCCCATGCTCTTATGACCTTGACTAAGGCCAACAAATCATAAGTCACATGTCAAGTTCTACCCGTCGTTATCCAGGTTAATTTGAACCCACCCGTATCCACCCTTGACTATGGCCAACAAGGCAATACGACTGTCTCAAATCAACGCATTCTATCTATGCAACATATGAATACCCACCAGCTACCAAACACTGTGCCTTGACTAAGACCAACAAACACAGCTTGAATACCGTTGAATTTTCATATGAAACGACGGAGGGCTACGGATGGTTTTGGCGAAACCGTGAACGTAGTGAACTTGATATAATCGATGGAACAAGATAGCTTTTAAAAGGAGTGGTTCAAGCTCCGCGTTTAAAAGTTTAGTTTTTGAAAAGAACCGAGTGGTTTTCAAAGTGTTCCAATCGACTTTTACTTGGTTTATTTCTTGCATTAGTTCTTTTAATGCGTCCCATCATTTAATCCTACTATTGCAGAAAACAACCAAAATATGACGTACGCTTATGCCATTCGCATTCGCCACGGGGCCCCGTCATCACCCGTTAGGTTACTTAACTAACGACAGAGCGGGGGCTGGGCTAGCGCGGCTGTAAAACATAAGCAACGCCTAAATAGTTATTATATATAAATATATATAGCAATGATAGACATTACAGATCACAGATGAATACATTGGATATACTAGGAATCCGCAATGCGTTCGAGCCTGCAACGCAAAGCGGATTACACGGTCGCGGTGAACAGTCAATACCCCACCCAAGACCCCTACGGGTGCGGCAAACTACCCGCCAAGCACCCGAAGCGAAGCAACCTCCCTCACCACCGTGAGTAGGCCACTCGGCACTTCGAGATACCCGGTAGTTTGTGCACCCCCTCCATGGGTCTATCCTAGGAGCAAAAACAGTAAAAAGAATTATACAATGACGGCTACAACCCCGACCCGGTTGTGCGGCCATACAAAGAATATTATTACATCAATTTACATGTTACAAATGAATGAAAGAAAAACAACGCTCATCTCACATCCACCCCGGCCATTCACCCGCGACAATCCAATCCATTCATATCCACAAACCAATAACAATCACAGATCATGTATAACCCCGACTAATCGTCTTATAGCGATTAGCCGACGTTCAATACATGCAAGCATTACAGATATAACCGATGTAGTTAAAGTGTAGTGAAGTTCCGAAAAATACGGATTTATAGGCCCCCAAAAGTAAATTTTAGTTCTGGAAAATCTGGGCACATATAATATATCCTAAAAATCCCAAAACCAACACAGAAACATACTGCACCAAAAACGATGCAGAGAGGTGACAAGACGGCCGCGCTTCCGCGGCAAGAGCTTCCTTATGCCGCGGAAGCGCGGTCCTCTAGACTCCTCTCTGGTTCGTCTTTGGTGGTATTTCACACAAAACCCTGAGATAATTTTTGAAGTATAAAGTTTTTTATTTTGACCAGAAAAAAAATTAACAGAAACTAGGGTTTTTCGAGTTTGGTTTTTCGATTTTCCGGTTTCGAAACTTCGTTACACTTAACTACTTAGCTAGTTTAGGTTTAGTTAGGCTCTGATACCACTGTAAGTCCGTGTTGCCCATCCCGGTGCTTACGGGAGGCGGAAAACATAATAAAAACGGATTTTTAATGACTTAGGCAACATGGACTTTGCTTGTGAGGATCTTTGCTAAACGAAAACTAGCTAAAGTAAACTAACAACTAACTAAGTTGTAGAAAGGTTATACCTTTGGTCTTTAGTCCTTCTCTCCTTGCTCGTCGGAATGGTAGAAAGGCCTCACCTTGCTTGTCTTCTTCCGTCAAAGAAAGATCCACTTGAAAGCCACCACCTTTAGCTTCAACTCCAAGCTAGGAGTAACTAGAGTGCAAGAAATGCTAAGACTTGAACCCTAGAAGAGAGTAGAGAGGATCAAGTGAAGGTTTTTCTCAAGCTTTTTGTTTCTCAACACATGAGAGGGAGAGAGCTTGAGGGAGAGGATGAACAAGAGAGAGAAATGATATGAGAGAAAAATGAGAAAATAATAGAGCTCTTCTTACTAATATGTGTGAATTAATTTAATTGAATAATTAGCTAGATAATTATCATGGTAAATCATGACATGACCATTATCATTTCAAATTGCAAAGATCAAAAAGCATCTTCCAAAAGAAATTATGATGGTCAAAGTGTCAACCTTGGTCAACAAGTCAAAGAAGTCAAAAGGTCAATAACCACAACCATGGATAATTATCAAACTAATTACTAATTAACAATAACACACACATAAATATTAGGGTTAATAAAATGACAATAGCCATTAACCCTAAACAAGGTCCTCTCCCTCAATCTCAAGCAACTGTGCATACGCACCCGCATTCGTGATCCGAGGAACACGAACACAAAGAGAAAAACCAATCTCAAAACATATACTAGGATCCGGCTTAAACCAAAGCCCGCTAGTATAAACTGTCCGGACAGCAAACGTACACAAGTGCGCGAATGTGAACGAACCCTGTCGCAAAACCATGCGACCTCTACTCATTTTGCCTAAAGGCGAATAGCTCTCTGTGTGGGACTCTAAAGACTCGACACTACGCTGGCAGTGGGTTTAACCACAGACCGCAAGCGGCACTAGCTGTACGTAACGGTCCCCAGGTAGATGTCGATAAGAAGACTGACGAGGTGAACCCCATCTGCACTCCTACTGAGCCTGTATGTGACAATCTCCGTACAGTCCGGTCTGTTCGTCTGATACATCGCATGGCGGGCCTAGGGGGGCGGTGAACGTCAGTCCCCTAATAGCGGTACAAGTCGTGTCGGAGTGTAGCCCAGAACACCCTGAGATAACACTGGAAACCTACCAGTATATCTCGCTTGCCCTGGCCAGGGACTACTCGTGTAATGGCTCTCCAGGACACAGCGCGATGTCAACCCCCAATACCGGGAGAGACGAATCCTGTCTAACCGTCACTGCCTCCAAGTGCTTCGGGACTGCACCCAAAAACTACCTGTTTGCACAGCTCCTTTGAGCCGTGGTAGGGTAGTAATCAAAGTGCAGTGGGAACACACTCGAGGCGAAGTGACAGTGTCAAGTCAGCGGACTAAGCTGTACTCATGTCACCTGGGAACTGATAACTGACGATAGGTATATTACCAACCAACAGTTCCCGACGAGTCCTGTCCAGTGTACTCGTAACCTAACGAGCACCCGCATACTATCCCAAGTACGACGTACTAACGGCTGTGGGACAGACCGTCTCCCACACTGGGATGAGAAGCGCATACGCTAGTCTACTCCGGAGTATCGATGCCCTGTCTCGATAGTCCAACGACCAGGGACCTGTATAAGGATGTGCTTATAGATTACCCAGCTCCCACGAGTGCGAGCGCCATCACAACGCTGGTAATCAAGCAAAGATCCTAAGGGCTCTACTAATATGTATACCAGCAATATGCTAAAAGAAACACATGCACATATTAAAGCAGAGACAAACCAAGTAGCATACTACCATTTCGAGCAAGATTGTATATACAACTGTGAATATCCCAAGCTTCCATTAAGTAATATACAAACTAGTATGATACAGTAATGGCCTCTAGGGCATATACACTAACACAAAGTACCTCCAAAAGGGGATGATTTGGTGCGAAATAAATGATCCATTAATAGGAACTACTATGAGAATAGCAGGAATTTCGATTTCAAGTTAGTGAAGGCCGAACATATTTTCCACTTACTTTTGAAAGACAAACAAATCAAGGTCTCCCATAAGTTCCCGAGTTCGGAGGAGTTCAAAAAGAAAAAGAAATATTACAAATGGCATGACTTAGAGAATCACATCATGAATAACTGCGTTGTAAATAGGAATATCTTATAAAAAACTATTGAATAAGGCTGGATTAAATTTGCGAAAGAACCAAATGAGGTTGAGAAAAACCCATTCCCTAAACCCGCGGCCATCAATGTGGTTGGGGATTCTAACCAAGTCGGATTTTTTGAAAATTCGGTGGGTCCTAACGAGCTATGCTTTGTTGATACTAATTTGGAACAAGAAATGTATGATGGGAATTCGATGGAAAGTGAAGCGGCCCGCAGAAGGAGACTCGTAATTCTTGAGCAACTAGGATTGAACGCCAAGAAAAATGACAAACTAATGTAAGAGGAAAAAGTCACTTGGACATTGGTGAATGGCCCTCACCTATATCAGACAGGTCCCTTTCTTGAAAGGAGTGCAAACACCTGGAGGTGCACTGTCACGCCCCACTTCCCAAAAGACGGAAGCAGGCACGTGAAGAGATCCACGACGTATTGATTGAGAATTTTACCGTTCTCTAAATTTTACCGCAGGTATACAGCTATTCACTGTAGTACTTACGGATCGTCCACGGAGAGACGTTGAGAATTCTAATTATTTTTAAAACAAGTAAGAAATAGTCGATTTAAAACTAAAATTAAATTGCAAGGAATTTAAAAGTGCAAGAAAATTAAGAGCAAGTTAAATTAAAAATAGGGTTTTGAATAATAAAAAGATCCAGGGTGTCGAATTACTTTAACTATTATGGTTGGTTTACATGATTCTATTTCTTTTTTATTTCGTAGTTTTAATTAATAATCTATTAATTACATAAAAGTATAGGGAAAAATAATATGGCAATGAAATATCAAACAACTTATGTAAGAATAATTCATACGATTAGATCTAACTTATCAATTATATATAATCATGTAGAAAACAAATAAAATCAAATATTTCTAATTAATTATAAGTAACCTAGTTTTATCCTTCTATTCAATAACTTGTAGGATGTCAATCTACAAGCAATAATATTATCGGCGTAACTTAGATTACCTTAATTAACTAGGATGAATTTCCTTGATCAAAATCCTATCTTACCTTCCCTAATTAGTTTTCTAGTTCGTCACGCTATCATTAAACTAATTATATCTTCGGTGTTACCATCTTTCCCTAAATCTATTAAAGGGCGTCAATCTATCATCATGAGATCTAGTTTATCGGCGTGATAACAAAAGGGTGATCTTTTTAATCAAAAGAAATTCACAATGAAACACAAAGAAAAGAAAAAAGATAATTTACTTCATCCAACCATAATAGAAAAGCAATTCTAACCCTAATATTAGCTACTCATCTTAATTGCAAATAAATTAAAGTAATAATAAATCTGCATATTAAAATAAAGTACTTACAAATTGTCTTGATCTCCTAATAAAAATCCTAACTTGAAACTAAAAAGAGAGATATCAAACCCTAACGGTGATTGGACAATATTTATAAGGGCTATGGAAAATCTAAAAGTGAGTTACAGAAAATACGAGAGAATACAAAAATCCCCTAAAATTTTATCCCCAAATTCGGCAAGATTCATGGAAATTTCATCCTCAGCCGAAATTTGGAAAGTGTGGGCCCCCAGATTTCTGGTGTAACTTTGTCTAGGCTTTGGTTATCTTGTTCCATTCGCTGTTTTTGACAATTTGCATCCTTGCTTTGTTTATTGCTCCATAAAGTTCACATCCAACGCACGTAGTTCGTCTTTTACACACTTTTTCCTTTTAGCCTTGTAATCTGCAATAATTAATAAAATATACCCGGAACATCATAAAATAGGCAAAATTAAGATAAATATGGTCATAAAAATATGCATTAAAATGCACCAATCACGTATTTATTTCGAGAAGGTCTTTTCTCGAAACAAATACGCTAAGCGTATATAAGTAATATAAAAATGCCAAGATATGACACGATAATAAAAATCTAACTTTATAAATTTACATTCCAAACTTTACAGAGTTGAAACTGATACATGATGTCTGAAACAAGAAACAAAAAATGAAATTGCCTAAACAAGTGGTATACAGAAAAGAAAAGCTGAAGTAAATAACCAGTAGTCGGTCTGCTATGTAAGCTGAGAGTAATCCTCTTGACTCGGCTTGATCTTCTTAATCTTTAGATCATCAGAAGAACATTCCAAGGAAACGAAAAAATATGTGGAATACCAGTCAACGAACTTAGACTTGGTAAGTCCCCAAAAAGGTGGGGATTATAAAAATTATGGTGATGTGTTAACAGTTATAAGACAGGTATGATGTGTCAAGTAAATATGTTAACTATTTAAGCATGGAAAACTAAATAAATATGACAGTTCAGGTTAAGCATAGAGTTGGTTAATCTAAGCATGTGATAAGTGTGTAATGGTGAACATGAAGTGAATGTCAGTTTCCTAAGAGGTATCTACAAGGTTATCTATCCTAACGTCAGTTCAAGTGTGAATGTCAACCAAATCTCAAGAGTGTTCTCGAATCCAACAGACTATCGTCTAGGGGTAAGGAACCACGTGCCCAAATCAAGAGAGTAACTTCAGGACTCCAAGCCATGGATGAGTCGACCTGAATCAAGCATGTAGTATCGGGACCCCAAACTGTGAAGGGGTCGACCCAATCAAGAGCGTGGCATCGGGACCCTAACCTGTGGAGGAGTCGACCCGATCCAAGAGTTCATATACTAGTGGAACTCCTGAGATTTTGTTGGATTCATATTTAAACTACTCCAACACTTCGCGTAATCTAATTTACAACTATGGTCACAAGTCTTTCCCGAATCAATGAATACGTAAGAAGTGTACCATTTTAAGATTCAAGTCGAGTTCATATATTCATGTCAAGTTCAAGTATTCATGTCAAGTCATTACGTATTCATGATCCGGGTCAAGTTGAGTCTAGCATGTAATGGTTTATTCAGGTGATTCAAGCATGTGGTTGACATAAGACCAGTATGATAACAAAGTGATTCAGGTTATAAGTCAGTTATTAAAACCAATTTATATTTTAAGACGATACGAATTGATTTGTTTAAAATAGTTAGGCAAGTGAATCACTTATTATCTCCGGCTCCCCGAGGCTCAAAAGTGAATAGGTCACTGAAACCATCCGTTTCCTAAATACTAGTTTTAGAAATTAAAGAGTATTTATATGAAAAGATGGCATTTTGAAACTTCATGGTATTTATGTAAATAAGCCGTTAACTTCTCGAGGGGCTTTATGTACTATTATCTTTTAAAATCTCGAGAATATTTTATAAAATTATTATTTAAAATATCGAGGTGTTTTGATTAAAACATTCTTTTGGTAATTTAGGATATTTTAGTAAAAACTAACTTTTAAGGTATTTTGTTGAAACTTTAATTTAAAACTTTTGTTTTTCTTTAATTAATTAGAAATTATAAATGATATTAAATATCCTAATTAATATAACCTGTTGTCTTTTCTTTTATTTTCAATTTTATAAGAAATGTTTTATATTTTAAAACCATTTTTCCTTCGAGACTGTGCCCCATGAAGGGCTCTGTGTGTCTCACTCTACTTGACCCAAGTCGTGCGATAATCTGCACCATCCGCAACAGGGCTCCTCTTAAAAGGGTTATAGAGGGTATTTTAATGGAAAATTGATTCTTTTAGTAAAACGCTATAAACATATGATCTCGTTATGATTCAAAAGTGTGTGTGTGGGATAGGTCATTAGTCCGTGCGATATCAAATAATATGTTTAACAAATTCATGTCAAAATATAAAGAAATTTAGAAGTTACATGAAATGATAATTATGCATATATGACTAAAGCCTTTTCATGAAATAATTCTATAAAAGATGTAGGTTACATGTTTGGGTAATATTTGATATGCGACGATTAGAATTAGAAGCGAGTAATTTTTCTTAGCAATTTTTCCTTTTTCAAATGACAATTTTTATGTTGTGAAAAGTATGATAATGTGAGATAATTTTGATATTGATGAGCATAACATGAGACGACATCATGGTAAGAGGTGAATTCAAAGGGAGAAGAAAGAGAGGGAAAGGAGACTTACTCGCGGTGTGAATTGGTCTAACACCAATTCATCGTTACTAGGAACTAGGTTCGTCGATTCGCGAAAGAGAGAATTTGGTACGTTGTTGTTGTGGCATCTACGACAACGATGATGTTGGATGGCGGCGACGTCTTTGATGATGACGAAAAGAAGCTAAGGGATGCTCGATGGGGTAGTTTGTGTTGGGTTATACTAACGCATTGATCATCTACCGTGGCCGTTTGCGGAAAAAAAATTCTTGTGTTTCAAACCGGCGCTAGAATAACCCATTCACCGGATCTACCATAAACCTAAACTAGCAAGATGAGAGGAGCTATCTACTATGATAGAAATTCTCATCCAAGGATCCGTTTCCTTCGGTCTTCTTTCCACTTTGTATGCTCCTAGAGATCTCCTTGATCGAGCTTGTTCTTCTTTGTTGGCTCCTTCGGTTCTACTGGATCGCGCTTGTTCGTCGGTCTCTCTCCATCGAAGATGATCCACCCGAGGAATGTAGTCCATGGCTCTAGCTCCACACTAAGTGTCAAGTGGAGCAATTAGAGACTTTAGATTGCTAGTCTAAAGAGTCTAGGATGTAGTGTGAAGTTCTATATGTGTTTCTATCTCACCTCCTCTCTTGATTCTCAATACATGAGAGTGTAGAGAGGAGGATGAAGATGAAGGTGGAGGAGCTCAAGAAACAAGTGAGGAGAGTGAAGCAAATGGTGAGAGTGGGAAAGAATGAATCAAGCATGAGAGAGAAAAGCTCAAACTTGGTTTTGTAAAACAATTTTTACAAATATAAAAGTCCAACCATGCTTCAATAGTTAGCATAAATGAATTGAAAATTCATTTGTTAATACTATTGAGGCATGGTTCTCACCATACTTCCCTCACCTTATTTACACCTCATTTTTCCATTTAAAGATGAAAGGAAAAGACTAAAATGAGGTGTCCACTTTCTAGAATGTTTTCCATATAAAATACGGATTACAGTCTACTGTATATATATATCTGCATTCGTATAAAAATACGAATACCCGAAGAGATAAAATAACACAAAGAACATAATACTAGAATATACATATCGAAATATATATATGTAAATTATTAAATCAATACCGATTTAATAATCCGGCTCAATCCCGAGCCGGCTAGTATTATTAACCGTCCGATCGAAAGTCCGGGTACATAGTACAATCAATCGATCGGAATCCTATACGTATCCAATACGGTTACTACATCATTTTGCCTGAACCAGGGAAACCCTTTGTGTGGGACTCTAAAGACTCGACAGTACGCCGGCAATGAGTTACTAGATAAATCCATAACCACAAGCACGTCAGCGGCACTAACTGTACGTAACGGCTACCCAGGTACCTGTCGAAAAGGAAGGCCAACGAGCAAACTCATACGGATCCCTACTGAGCCTATCTGTGACAATCTCCGTACAGTCCGGTCTCTTCGTCTGAGAGTATCATATACCGGATCTAGGGGGTGGTAAATGTCAGACCTTAATAATCCGATAATTCGTGCTGATGCGGCTCAGGACCAATCCGGGAAACTACTGATCAACCTATCAGTAAATCCCAACTGTCTTGGCTAAGGTCTTATGGTCCTGGTCAATCGAACACAGTGCGATATCGACTCCCTATACCGGGAGAGACGAATCCCCAACAATCACTCACTGCCTCCATGTGGCTCGAGACTGTACCCAACCAAAACCTGTTTGCACGACTCAGTAGAGTCGTGGTAGGGTAGTGATCAAACTATAGTGGGAACTCACATGAGACAAATGACGATCTCGGGTCTGAAGACTAACCTGTACTCATGTCACCTGAGAACTACTATCTGACAATAGGTATAGTACAATGTAGAAGTTCTCGGCGAGTCCATTCAGTGTACACACCCCAGTGAGCACTTGTATACAATCTTAGGTGCAAAAGACCAATGGCTGCGGAACCAACCATTGCCCCTCGTCGGGGTCTAGAAACTTATACACTAGTCTACTCCAGAATATTGATGCCTAGTCTCGATACTCCCACGACTAGTGACCTTTTAAGGATGTGCTTATCGACTACCCTGCTCCCACAAGTTTGATCGCCATCACAACGCAGGTAGTCAAGCAATGATCCTACGGGCTTTATCAACATGTATAGATGATACATAATAACAAGTAAAATATATGCACATGTTAAAATAAAAACAAACCAGATAGCATACTATCATATCGAGCAAGATTGTCCTGTACATACATATATCCAAGCATTCACATGTATACATATACAATAATGGCCTTTAGGGCATACAAATCTAATAGTTTGCAGTCACGGTGGTTCTTGAACAGGGCTTCGACGTTCTTTCGATGAATAGTAGAGCAATTGAAAGGGAGGAGGCTTGGAGGAACTTAAAAGTTTTGAGAGGGATTTTCAATATAGTTTAGAGGGGAGAACTAGGGAATTAGCTAGGGTATTTATAAGGGAAAGACACATGATATTGGTGTAAAGATTTGTGATTAATAGGGCATTAAAAATGGATTTCAATGGAGAAAAGAAATGAGGCAGTTCTTTGTTTTAATTCAGGAGTTTTGGAATACAGAAATGAAGAGGCGGGAAGCAAAGGGTCGCACCAACACGGGCGGAGCCCGTTTGCCTTTGATCTGGCCGACCAAACACACCTTTGGTTGTTTCCGGCATGGGCAATTAGGTCGGGGTTCGGGGTTTAGGCGCGATTCAGTGAAATTAGTAAAAAAATATATGTCTTTTCGTTTATAACTTTTTGAAACACTGTCGAATGCCCGTGAAACTTTCAGGAACTCCAAGACATCAAAAGAATTTAAAATAAAATAAATGAAGATGTAAGGATTCGAATATGCTGGCTATGGGACAGCAGCGTAGAGATTTAACCAATGGGCTACAAGTTGCTTCTTGTATTTATTTATCAAGGATTAATTATAACTCATTATCAGAAAAAAAATACACACTTTTATTAACATTGGAATAATAAAAGTATACAAAAATTTTAGGGTCATTATATGTGCCAACCATAAGAAGGAAGAATGGAACACTATGAATGGAAACCAAAAGGCAATAATTTCCGCACGTTTTTCAGGCTTTATAGGAAGATCATGCTGGACGCAAATGGCCTAAAGATTTAGATGGTTGATTCGATCGAGGAATCAAGCGACGTACCCACTAAACCTTGAACCCTGAAACTGCCTGCGGCGCTGATAGGGGTTTGGAAGAGAATTGAGCGGCCACAAGAGCGAATCCATAAACTGATACCCAAAGAGTTTCATTACATGATAAAAAAACAAAAAAGAAGATAACAACGGGAAAAAATGACCGAGAAAAAAAATCATACGAAGGCCGCTAGATATGGTTGTCGACAGGAGTACCGAGAAGTAAGTATGAAAGATCGGCTTTCGCCAACCGAAAATTGTCAAGCTTGGAAAGATAATAAAGGTAAACAACCAATGATATCTGATGAAGCGAGAATCAGTATGGTATTTTCTTTACCAGCCGTTTTCAAAGCAAATGCTGATTAAGCAGGGCACTTGACAGATGATTCGGAAGGGGAAGAAGTCGACTACTGTTTAGAAAAGTCACGAAAGAAGATGATGACATTTGAAAGACCATACGATGATATGGCCAATCATCTGAGACACTTATATATTTCGGCCACCTTATAAGGCAAGTCGACGAACAAGATCTTGGTTGACAACGTGGCAACAGTAAATCTACTGTTTACAGCCGAAAACTGGGAAGACAAACGTCTTGACTGAATTTGGGGGTAGATGTTATATGGAACACATCCATCCACCTCTCCGAAAATACCAAGTTGATTTATGGCACCGTCTATCGGAGGTTTAGATAGATATGACTGTTTTAACAGACTTATCAGATTCCCTCTCATTTATGAGGGGTTTTGGATTGTGGAGACGCTTTTTCTTGCAAGCTCAAGTCCCTGCAATTAATTACGTTATCACAAAGCGATAACAACTTTCTCCTTCTTCATGTGCATCATTTTGTGTCGTGTCATAATTTTTTTATTATGGGGTTGCCTTTGGATTTTATATGGAGACTAATTTTGTCGTCGTCCGTAGGGCGCGGATTGGTCCAAATCCTTACATTAGATTTGGGGCTAAACCTAAGCTATATCTGCTATCGGCTCAGAGGTTTAAGGATCGTTAATATTTTTTTAGATTAAGATCGACTTAAAATATGTTTAAGGACCGTTAATCTTGATTGATTTTCTTTGTAAAATCAAAGAATTTTGAATCTTCAGGGACTTATTCTATTTCTAGACTAAACGTTGGGCTTTGTGTTACCAAACAGTGCTAAGCACTAGGCCACACATTTTGTTTTGGGCTTTACATAACCCAACAGTGCTAAGCACTGGGCCCAAAAGCTTAAGCCTCATCATAGGATATAATATCCTTCTACAGCGTTCAAGTGATATCACGTGATATCACGTGAGTATCTAGTATCTTGGTTCTCACGTTCCTTTCACGTGAGTAGTTATGTCTTTTGGTGTTCATGTGCTTTTCACGTGAGTAGTGCTAAGCATTTATTCACACAGCGCTCACGTGGATATCACGTGAGTAGTGCTAAGCACTCATCTATACAGTGCTCACGTGTCCTTCATGTGATGCACACTCTCTGTTTAGCTTCAAGCGCTTACGTGGATATCACATGATGCGTATGTCTTTGGTTTCAAGCGCTCACGTGGACATCGCGTGACACTTCTTTTTGCTTTTCTCCCCAACGCTCACGTGTACTTCACGTGAGACTTTAAGTATCAGACGCTCACGTGCCTTTCACATGAGAATTTATGTCTCGGATGGCTTCTTTTTGAGCGCTTACATGGACATCACGTGAGACGCCGTTTCATGCTTTCTTTTGAGCGCTTACGTGTCTTTTACGTGAGGTTTTATTTCCTTGGGTATTCACATGTCTTTTACGTGAGATAAGTTTTCTTAGGTGTTCATGTGTCTTTCACGTGAGACCGTTCTATATTTATGCAGAGATTAATAGAGTTAAACACTAAAATCTCAAATTTTCTCTGTAGATCTTGTTTATGCAAGAACTAAGTTCTTTTTTTTGTAAGAACTAAGTTCTAAGTTCTTAGAATATAAATTTCATCTCTTTCTTTCTTTCATGTTCTTTTCTTTTCTGTTCATATAGGGTGATAAAATATCATAGTTCTTCCTTGGATCCTGAGTCTGAAGAACAAGATTTTTCCGATGAGAATTAAATTCTCTTTTTATGAGAGATTTGTCTTATGGATTTCAGATCCAGAGAAAGAATTAAGTTCTTTTAAAGGGATTAAACCCTTATATCATACATAAGGTAGGCAGAAGGGAGATATATTAACTCTGTTTTTACCTAGGGTTTGAACAAGGAGACGACCTTCTTCAAAAGGGAAGTAAATTTTCAGTTGTCTTCGTGGAAGCTTATGAGGGGTATCGTCTATTGCAGAAGTTTATAGAGGGTATTTTTTATATATCACATATATGTGAGACTTGAAATCTCAGGTCCTTTATATAGGGGAATGAAAACTATCAATTAGTTTGAGAGAATCTCGTATTGAGAGATACCAATTAATTTAATTGATCTTAAAGATCACCTGAGGAATTTCATCCACCGTTGGATCTTTGATCCATTGACTTTCTGTTTAACAGAAAATATTTCTTGTTAGTTTTAACAAGATTAGGAAAATATTTTCCTAACATAGAATTTAATCCTACCAGATGATTTGATCGGTGGTATTATAATCACCGTTGGATTTTAAATCCAAAGTCTCTCTATTTAACATAAAAAACCTTTCTATATTAGAAAGATCAGGGGAAATATTTTCCAAATAGAATTTAATTTTATCATATAAAATTTAATTCTAGTAGAAGCCAACGCTTCAAGATGATGTGCTCACGTGCTTTTCGCGTGAGTGCTGTCATATACATATGGCCAGGGTACTCACGTGCCTTGTACATGAACACTCACGTGTTTAACACGTGTTTTTTTAATAGGTTTTAATCCTATTTGAAGCCGGTACTCACATGCTTTGCATGTGGGTGCTTACGTGTTTAATGCGTAAGGGCTGGCATCGGATTTAATCCTATTTGAAACCGATACTCACATGCTTTGCATGTGAGTGCTCACATGTTTAACACGTGGGGCTACCCTTCAACTTTTTTATAAGGGAACAAGTGCCTCACACCGTTGCTCTCACCTGCCTTGCACGTGAATGCAACGGTGCCATCCTTACAGCTGTCGGATCACCTAGAGAAATGGGGGAGTCGAGCCTATCCTTCATCCCATTATAAATAGAGCCTTTAGTTCTGAAGTGACCACCGTTTCTTCATCTTCTTCGTTTATTTTTCCTTTTATTTTGAGAATTTAATTCTCCTTTAGAGCTTAGTTTTCCGTCCTTCGAAATCCTTTCGAACAAGGTCGACTATGTCGAATTTTTTTGGTAAGGATCATTGACAGAGCTTAGCTTTAAACATATTTTAGACATTATCCCCTTTGGAATTTCGGATTTTAAATCCATTTTTTGGAGAAATTTTTTATGTAGACCACAGATCTAGATGTTTTGATCCAAGATCCTAATCGATGGATATTTTTGGAATTTAACTCCGATTTTCTTTTCTTTTAGGGATTTTAACATACTGTCAATTTTGACAGTTCTTGTTCTTAGGATTTTTTTTTTGGAATTTAATTCCATTGTTTTGATGTTTAAACCCATAAGCTTCCTAAGTGTGAATTCTGGGATTTAATCCCATCATCATCTTCTCATTTACGGTGCTTAGCTCTGATATGATTTTTTTGAACAGTTACCTTTTTTTAGGAATTTTAGGAATTTAATTTCACTTAAATTTTCTTTTGCTATTCTTGAATATTTTTCCTTTTTTGGGGCTTTTAGGGTTTTAATCCCTATTTCACATATTTGAACTTTTTGTTATTAAAGGACCCACTTTTTGGGACCTACTCTAGATGCTCATTTAATGAGAATCCTTTTTGATTCTCTCAATCAGCACATGCTCCATTAATGTTCCACTATTTTGATATTGTTGGGTCCACTAGCTTTGGAGTTAGTGGCTTCACAATTTGTCTTGTGTCAAAAAATTTTTGCTGACACACATTTTTTTGTCTTTTCTTGATTCCTTTTTAGGTATCAAGGCTGGTCGTTTGTATGACATCGAGAAAATTGTCTCCTACGAAGAGATTCATATTCAGGGTTGCCTTCAAGACTAGGAGTATATTGCCACTCAATGCGCTGATGTGATACGCCGCTTCCATGATCACAATGGTCGATTACTCCCTCGCTGTTATGCCCTTTTGAAGATTGTCGTTGGATTGATTTGGGAAGCTTTACCTGGGCTTTTTGAGGTTATGCCATTTCAGACACTCGATGACACCGATGACAATGTGCATTCAATATATCTGATGAGCCCGATCTAGAAGAAACGAAGATATGATCTCGTCACTATCTTGCATCGCGTTTTCCTGCAGAAGGCAATAATATCCTAGTATCAGAGGAAGGAGGATATCAGCGGTGATCCCGAAGCTTGCATCCATGAGAAGATGCATAACTAGATGGTCGCTGAAGCTGAAGATGCTTTGCTCAAACTTGCTTTAAAGTTCGAGAACCCATGTCCCGATTTTAGCGTTTTACCACTGTAGATCCTAAATGATGTAATAGCGCCTGCTTTTAATTTTGTATTTTGTTTCCTTTGTAGTCGTCCTTAGCTGACAGTATGTAGTTTCTCTTTCTGAAGTACGGATGAAAATAATCTTTTCCTTTTATATCGACACTTCTCTTTTCTTTTTGTGCTGAAATGACTTAAATTAGTTTATTTACTCGTTCTGAGCGTTCAATTCATCTCACCCTTAGGTAAAGATAAACTTAACCTAACGTCAAACATACATAACCCCTATCTATATAGGCGTCCGTTAGGTTTGTGGTGATGGATTTAGTCCATCGTACCATTATGTCAGCAGATTGCTTCTCGATCCATGTCCCGAATTGCTGGTTCGAGTAGCTGTGTACTTGCTGTATCATCCAACCCTACCGCTGCAGGATACAACGTCTCAAGTAACCCTCCTAGGCCAGTATGTCCATATTACCGTCAGATGGTTCAGCGTTAGGCAATATCGTAGCGCTTTACCTTGAGGTCAGACTCCCTTCTTTGAGGATGTAAGGCCGGGCATGCCCCGCCCATGCGCGCAGCGGAAGCGGGACTGGTCGGAAAACAAAAATCCCGTAGGAGCGCGATCGACCGTACGCCAAACATCGTCCAAGAACTAGTTTCTAGTTAAATATAAAGAGTAAAAGGAAGAGTTTAGAGGTTCTACAACCTTTGTAGCGTGTCCGATTGATCCCGGAAGACCCCGTCTAAACTTCATGAGCTCCCACACGCGTCTACATGCCGACTGTCTCGCCGTAGATGATCCGCGTTGAAAGCGGAGTGCCCGAGCACCAACTGCGTCACCGATCGGAGAAACTTCCTTCGGAGGCTTACTGGACGTGGAGGAAGGCGATGCGAACGATGGGTACTCTTTACTTTTTACACTCCCTCACTATAGCAATACTTGCCATTTTCAAGAGAGCTTGAGCTTGCTATTGTTGAGGAAGAAGAAGATGTATTTTTGTTGTGATAGCTTTGAAAAATGAATTATCATCCATATATTCTTTTCCACCCATGTCATGTAAATACATGATACATACCCTCTCTCCCATTCTCTCTCATGTGTGTGTCAAGACATAAGAGAGAGGGTGGGCCCCACCATTTAATTAAGAATATAAAAATAAATAGTATATATATATATATAAAGATATATATACATTTACATATATATATTTATTTGTATATTTATTTATACATAATTTATAATGGTGGGATTTAATATATATATATATATAAATATATATATATTAAATAAGTATTAGTACATGTATCCTATATACATACACATCATGTATTACATACATGAAATGCCATCAATATCTTCTCAGTATCATATACTGTAGAGAGTGTGTGTATCATATACACTATACTATAAACCGTATTATTAATACGGTTATCAAGTCAACACTTGACTTGGTATTTCGGCTTTGAAACCGGCTAGTATAACAGTCGTCCGATTGAACACGTATATCCAATATAAATGTTTTACTAAACTCATGTACGTATCCCTATACGTACGTCACATCGCGTTTTGCCTGAGCAGGCACTTTCGTTGCGGGACTCTAAATACCTGTCAATAGACTGACAGTAAGTTATACAGGACCGTATCCGATTGAACCTGAAACACTTTCAGATTCAACCCCCTTTCGGGTTAACCCACAATCTCGTCAGTGGCACTACTTGTATGTTCGGCTACCCAGGTATGAGCAAGATAAAGGCAGGTCGATGAGCGAACTCATCCGGACCCAACAAAGTCTATAAGTGACAGTCACCGTACAATCCGGTCTCTTCGTCAAGGAGTATCACATACCGGGTCTGAGGGGTGGAATCTGTCAGACCCCCAATAACCTGATATGTCGTGCTGATAGAGGACTCATAACCCAAGAGATACAACTAGTAACACTTACCAGTTTATTTCTGATGCCATGGCCACAGACTTCTGGTTATAGTCGTGTCCTATATCGTGTGATATCGACTCCCAATACCTGGAGTGACGAATTCCCTCGACCGCTCACTGCCTCCATGTGCTTCGGGACTGTACCCAACTAAAACCTGTTTGCACGACTCAGTAGAGCCGTGGTAGGGTAGTAATCTAAGTACAGTGGGAACACAATGGCGATTTCAGGTCTAGGGACTATCCTGTAATCATGTCATCAATGAACTGCTACCTAACATTGGTATAATACCATCTAGGAGTTTTCAGCGAGTCCGTCCAGTGTAACTCATCCAATGAGCACCTGTATACAATCATCGGTGTCAAACACCAATGGCTATGGGATCAGCCAACGCACCGTACAGGGTCATGAAACGTATACACTAGTCTAAAATAGAGTACCGATGTCCAGTCTCGATACTCCTATGACTATGGACATTTAAGGATGTGCTTATAAACTACCAGGCTTCACTAGTATGATCCTTATCATAATCTTGGTAGTCAAGCAAAAATCCTATGGGCTTTATCTCATGTATTAGCGATACACGATAACTAGTAACACTTATGCATATGACAGATAAAGACAAACTAGATAGTACAGTATCATCTCGAGTAAGACTGTTTTTGGTATAGGCCCTTCTCGAATTCAATAATTGCATTCTTGCAACTACGATAATTGCTTATCCAACAATCTCCCACTTGCATTCAAGGCCAATAATTGCGGTATCGCATACACACATCTCATGTGCTACTGTATACCCAACTTCTGTACTAACAATTTTACAAACTGTGTTCGAGAAACAACCTTAGTGAGTGGATCCGCTACGATGTTTCTAACTGTATCTCTCTGAATCTCAACTTCGTGGAGATCAACTATCTTCCGAAATGAACGATACTTACCCTAAAATATTGTTTGGATAGCTGATGGGACCTAGTTCACAATTGAATGTATTTATCCAAACAAATACTTAGGATGTATCCTCTGCTGATTCGCAATCAGCATCTAGCGCTTTGACTACCTCAGTATCTTGTTTGGAACTCTTCCAATACACTGTTCCTTATAAGAGGGTAAACTAATGACTCACGACAGATACTCTATCACTCTTGTCACTACGGAAAATGGAATCGGTAATCGCCTCTCTAAGGAGGCTGCCATTACCATACACCATAGAACATCTCATATGTTCTTCACTTCTTCCTATATTTCTCCAGGATTGGATTAATGTCTTCTTACTACACCTAGTGTAAAAGTAATATCTGGTCCGGTAGTTAATATCACATGATTGACCTCACTGCCGAAGCATGTCGAATGTCATTCATGCGAGTCTCTCTCTTCATCAGTCTCGAAAGACATCATTTAGAGAGAGTGACCCCATTACCTATGGGTACATTACCTCACTAGGAGTTCTCTTAGAATGGTGCTATTATATATGAATTGGGATAATCCCAAATCCCTTACTAGATCTAAACTTATAGACCTAATCATCAGAATCGATGATGTATATATAATCCATAAAGGAGAAATAGTGACAACTAATATTTGATTGAATCGTAGTGTAGGAATATCATTTCCTATCAAGAGTATGTCATCCTTATTAGTATGAGGAACCTGACACTACTCCCTACGGCCTTTTTACGAATACTAGGTTCAACTCTAATTTTGATGAAGTCAAACACTTTGACCGCAACATCAAAACAGATGATCCATCTCCTCTATACCTGCTTTATTCTATAAACAAGCTTAAGTAACTTGCATACTTTCCGCTGCTCCCACTGACTAAGACAATTCTCTGATAGAGTCATATATACGTACACTTCTAAATCCAATTTAAAAAGATATTATAATCATACTCATACCAGATATCATAGTCATGAAAACAACAGTTGGCAAATTTTATCCGCATGGACTTCAGCATAGACTTTGAAGTATCAGTATCATCACAATCCATATCGGGTATTTGATGAATATTGTATACTACAAGTCTATCCTTTATTAGGTTAATACCTTTCCATTTGCACCGATCTTAAAAGATCTGCTTGCTCCTTATGGGATTTACCCCTTTCAGGAGCATACAAAAAAGTCTATAATTTGTTGTAATGCATGGAGTCCAACTTGGATAACTTGGCATCCAGCCATCAGTCGGAAGTCACCATATCCTATGGCATGCTGATAACTAGTAAGAACATCATCACATGATGCAATCCTCCTTGTCACCATCTATGAGAAAACCGAAGTATCTCTCAGGTGGCAGAGGTCACCTACTAAATCTGCAGAGTAGCTATGGTCTGTTAGGATCAATTGGATCATCAGGTTCTACTAAACTTTCGATAACTGTTTGTGGTTCTGGAACCATTTCCAGTTCTACCATACTTCCACTAATTTCTTTTGCAAGAAATTCCTTAACCAAGGATGTGGCGAGTCAAGAACAAAACACTTCTGAACTTGAAAAATGTTAGAAGCTATCCCTCATGAAATGTTGGGATAACCCACAGACTGTTATTACCAAAACGTGCCTCGAGTTTATCCAGATTATGGTTTTAAACACAAACCGGATAAACCCATATCTTAACAATTTTAAGATGAACACTATTCTATATCACATATAGAAAAGAGGTACTTGTTTAGGTGGAGCTAATATCAATTGATATGCATTTATTTCTAATGCATTCCCAAAATTGAAGAAGGCAACTCAACATTACTCATCTTGGAGTGCACCGGCGGATGAGCAATCTGAGAGAAAATCACATTCTTAATATGGAATATCTAGTACCAACCTCTTGTCCGTATGGACATTGGACAACATGCATGAATATGTATAAGTCCCTAGAGTTCATTAACTCATTTTCCGTGTGCTGTTAATTGAAAAACATTCTTTTGGTTAAAAGAAATCAAAAGTTTGCCGTTTAGGCAAAACCTGATGATTTTTCTCAATAGCAACAATTGCTCCGAAAACCGACATTGAGGATAAAATCATCCATTCATAATTCTCTGCTCTTTTTCAGCATCTATAACACCCTACAGATGTGGGATTCTAATCCGGTATCTATATATCTAGGAGTTAGAGTTTATTAAGAACAGCTTTTTAAAATATAGACGCACGGAGAATCCGAAACATCAAAATGTTTCAATGGGGTTAGTCGGGTATTCACAGTATTGCCTTTTTCATTGTCCAGGTTCATGACATTAGTCGCAATATCCTTTTCTCTCTTCAACCCCTTTTGATGTCTTTCCATCTTACCTTTTTATATACCGAACTTATGCTAGTTTGTTTTCTCCTTTCCATTCCTTCAGCACCAGCTTCGGGATTGGAAGAAGACAATCCAAATAAGCGTAATTGGTATACACTCCTTATATGTAAGGAGCTCTCAAGATTGAGATAAGATAGGAGGGATAGACAAATGAACAATTCATCTAATCCAGAACCAGTGGCCATCCTCAGACTGAAACAGTTTCATCGAGTTCGTATTTAACTATACGATGGCCTTCCAAACAATATGGATCTCTGTAACGAATACAGAGGGTTCTGGAGTTAGCAGAAGTGGAAGTAGGATATGTGAGGACATATGCGACTATATCATGGATTAGGGCAATCCAGACATTTCAAAGCTGTCGATGGTAAAAGGGTCGGTCAATATGGCTAATGAGTGTTAGTTTAAGCTGAGTCCAGGGTCGTTACCAGAGATAGAGAAAAGAAACACTCAGCGTGCACTCTAAACTAAATTAGATTGGTATATTTATCTAATCAGGATGGCTCCCACTGTTCTGTCAAATTCTCCTTCAAACCCTAAAAAGAGAACCAGCCGGGATTTCGTATAGAAAATCTCCCGGGAGTAACTATTACTCACAGTAGGAATCGGGACCCAAACTATCATGGCGTGGTAACCTTGACGAAGGTCAACAAGTCACCCTACTTCATAGAAGGTATGCAATCTCATTGCAAGTTTCAACACTTGAAACTCCCGATATCGGTTTTTACCCCTAATAGCTTATGAGCTTGACGAAGGTCAACAAATCATAAGCCGCTAGTCAAGTTCTACCCGTCATTTCGTGATTAATTTAGACCCATCCGCACGAGCCCTTGATGAAAGTCAACAAGGTTATGCGACTGTCCTAACTAATCGCATCATATGCTAGCAGGAAGACATCACTTAGCTACCGTACACTACGCCTTGACGAAGGTCAACAAACATAGCACAAATACTATGTACTCTACTTCCTAAAATAACAGATAGCTACGGCTGGTTTTGAAGAAAACCAACAACGTAATGAACTTGATCTCATCATAGGAACCGAGTGGTTTTGAAAGTTTATAGCCGTGTAGACCTTTGCTTAAGAGTGAACTCCCCGTGAAGGGATCTAGACTCTTTTCCTCATCGAATGAGGTGCGGAATATTCTTAATCGAATATTACAACGTAAAGCAAAAGAATACGGCTGCAAAAACAATTTTAGTGACACAAACTTTTACCCAAGAGCGAACTCCCAGTGACGGGATCAAGGCTCTTTCCTCATCGAATGAGGTGCAGGACATTCCTAACCGGATGCCTCAATGTAGAGCAAAAGAATCGACTAAAATTTCCCTTTTATAAAAAGTTGGTTCTTACAACGTATAGGTTTATTTTACTTTGTATTAATGCAATTAATACAATCTCATCATTTAGATAATCTCATTATCTAGCATTATCTTTCTCATACAAACATAGCAGAAAAGTATGAAAAAGAAAAATATAATGCATATATACGCCATCCGCATTCACCACGGGGCCCCGTCATGCACCGTTAGGTTACTTAACTAACAACAGAGCGGAGGCAGGGCTAGCGCGGATGCAAAACGTATACATCATTAATACACACACACTATATATATATATATATCACATATATAAATATACCATCACACGCAAATAATCACATTACAGCATGAAGAAATACAATATCACAGAGTTGGAATGGTCGGATCACTTAGAAATCCCGCGTTTCGTTAGAGACACAAACGAAGCACGAAATACCCCGGTCACGTGAATAGCTTGTGTGTAGCTAAAAGCAGACCCCTACTATAGGGTTCCTTGGCACGCTAATGAGGTCTCATAAGGCATCAACCATGCCAAATTCAAATTTTACAAGTGCCGAGAAACCCTAATACGGATCGTTAACTAGATTTTAGGCGAAACATGCAACTAGATAACAACTTAACTAAGTGAACGGAAATACAACCTTTGTAGATCCGGTTCTCCACCTCCATAGCTCCATGATGAAGTCTTCTTGCTGTCCAAATCGAATCCCGGGCTCTAGCGTCGGTTTCATCGGAGAAATGGGCGGGCTAGGTCATCGACTACGATGCCGAAGATGATCTACGTCGAGGCATCACAAGATCAAGCTCCAACTTCACCAAGTCATGAAACTTGTGAAGAAAACACCCTATACTACTTGGCAAGTGGTAGAGAATGAAGAAATAGGAAGTGGGTTCACTTTAGAATTGGATTTCTCACTCTTTTTCTCAAGTTGCCATTGATGGAGGCAAGCTTTTTCTTGAAGAAGAAGAAGAAGATGAAGATAGAATATGATGGGTATTATCTAAAAAGAATAATAAACATGAATACTTATCATATCCTAACCTTGGTTAAGTGTAGAGAATGAACTAAGGTTAGTTTGAATGGTTAGGGTTAAGCATGAGACAAAATGGTCACTTTAGTCAAAGCTTCATGAAGCTTCATGAACAAACAAAGAAAGCCACCATTTTTCTCATTATCATTTCCATAATAAATAAATAAATAAATAGATATGAAAATTAAAACCCTAATCATTTAAATAACCATGGTTTAATCTTTACACAAAATCAAGTAAACATGTATCATCAAACATGATACATACAAGTGCACAAAACTAATCACATATACAATGTGCACATCAAGTGAGAAAATCCAATTTAAGTGAACCAATACTAGTTAATGTAAAGTAATATATCAAATATATAATTATGCATTAAATCAATACTTGATTCAACGATCCGGTCATATTGCATATAACCGACTAGTATCCAATGTATCGTCTTATCGAATCAATCCTCGATTCGATAATTAGGTTATATCGCATACAACCATTCGATACATTCATCGCGAGAATAGAATACGGTATCATATACACGCATTATTCTCGGTCCCGCACATATCTTATATACGCTCCTATTTCGTTTCGCTTGAGCCAGGAAACCTCTGTGTAGGACTCTAAAGACTCGTCAATACGCCGGCAGCAGATGATGATCATATCAAACACCCACAAGCCGTAAGCGGTCTGCTAAACGTAACGGCCACCCGGGTATTGAGCGATCAGAAGATCGACGAGCAAGCCCGCTCACACTCCTGTGAATCCAACCAGTAACACTTACCGTACAGTCCGGTCTCGTCGTCTGATATGTCGCATATCTCGCTTAGGGGTGGTAAACGTCAGACCCCAATAGCTCGATAAGTCGTGTCGATATGAGGTCTATAACAGTTCGAGAAACTAATGGTAACACTTACCAGTAAATCTCAGCAACCCTGGCCAGGGATTTCCGGTTATAGCCAATCGAACACAGCGCAACATCAACTCCCTATACCGGGAGAGACGAATCCCCTCCTATCGCTCATTGCCTCCATGTGATTCGGGACTGTACCCAAAAACCACCGTTTTGCACGCCCTCTTGGACGTGGTAAGGTGGAAATCAAAGCACAGTGGGAACCACACAAGACTCTATGACGATCTCGGGTCTACAGACTAACCTGTACCAGTGTCACCAGAGAACTGCCATCTGACGTAAGGTATAATACCATCTGGGAGTTCTCGGCGAGTCCGTCCAGTGTACCCAGTCTCCACTGAGCACCCGTATATCATCTCTGATGTCAAACACCAATGGATATGGGATCATCCATCGCCCATCTGTATGGGTCGAGAAGGTATACGCTAGTCTACTCTGGTATATCGATGCCCTGTCTCGATATACCCACGACTAGGGACCTTGAAGGATGTACTTATGGACTACCATGTCTCCACTAGTATGATCCGCATCATAGTCCAGGTAGTCAAGTACACATCCTAAGGGCTTTACCAACATGTAACAGAGAGACAAACAATATACACGTTAAGGTAAAGAGTAACCAGATAGCATACTATCATGTCGAGCGAGAAAGTCCTCCCTATATATGTCCAAGCATCCACTACAATATACATTCTATGTATAGTAATGGCCTCTAGGGCATACATACAACTAACAATCTCCCACTTGCACTAGGGCCATCTGATAGCAGTGGTTGTAGTATCTCATACTCAACCATCCCATAAAAGTCTCTCTCTGGGAATAGGCCTTCGTGAGTGGATCCGCCGTGTTATCCTCTGAGTCTACTCTCCTAATCTCGATCACCCTGGAGATCAACCATCTCCATGATCAGGTGATACTGCCTTAGAATATGTCTGGATCACTGATGGGACCGGTGTTCCTTGGCATAAGCCACAACTCCATTGTCTCACAATGGTTGGAACGTAGTTCATCTAATGAACCAATATACACCCAAACATCCTCTTTGGTAGCATCTTAAGTAGCGATGTATCCTGCCTTTATCGTCTAGTTAGCCACGGTATCTAGCTTGGAACTCTTCCAACATACCGTCCCTTTACTGAGGGTAAAGACAATGCCTGTGACTGACATTCAGTCGTCTTTATCACCCTGGAACCCTTCCAGTGATTCTCCTCAGGATCGATTGATACCATCTCACTACTACTAGTGAGATTCCTGGCATCCAATTACATCTATCTCATAGATGAATACTTAGGATTTAGGAGGTATCATTTTGATCCTATATGGAGAATCATTGTGATAAGCGGAGATTGACCGAGCGTAGCATAGGAAACTCCTTTCTTATCAAGGGTATGTTATCCACGTACTCTACGAGGATCGTCACCATACTCCCTACTACCTTTTTGTTTATACAAGGTTCATCTACCATTTTGATGATGTCAAACTCTTTGACTAACTCATCAAAATAGATGTTCCAACTCCGCGATTCCTGTTTTATCACATAAAACATCTTGCACACGTTTCCGCTGCTCCCACTGTCTACGAGGCCCTCTGGCTGTGTACTTATAGACGCTCTCTTCTAAAACATCATTTTAGAAAAGCAGTCATGACACCCAACCGCCAGATATCGTAGTCATGGTATGTAGCCGTGGCAAGTAGGATCTGGATGGACTTAAGCATAGCTCCTTAGAAAAGGTTTCATCATTATCCACGCCTGGTCGATGACGAAAACCTTTAACAAGTCTAGCTTTGAAAGTCTCAACTTTTCCATCTACACCAAGTAATCTTCTCAAGATATACTTGCTCCTGATGGGGATTTAACCCTTCAGATAAAGCAACTAAAGTCCATACTTTGTTGGTGTATAAGGATTCCATCTCAGATCACTAAGCATCCAGCCATTCTTACAGAGTCCCACTCCTGATGGCCAGCTCGAAACTGGTTGGGTCATCATCTCATGATGTAATCCTCGCTCCTACTGTCATAGAGGAACCGAAGTATCTCTCAGGTGGGTGAGGAACCCTACTAGATCGGCAGAGAGGCTGAGGTTCGTTGGTATCTACTGAATCCTTTGGTTGTACCAAATCATCTGCTGTAATTTGCATAGCTGGAACCTTTCCAGTTCTACATAACTGACCTTGCCTCGAGCTTGTCCCGATTTATCTTTTAGACATAGACCGGACAACCCTAAATCTTAACTAGCTTAAGACATGGGCTCTTCCCATACCATATCTCATATGGAGTGGTAGGCAGTGATCTGATTCGAACCCTATTCAATAGGTATGCAGCTTCTCAAGCGCATAACTCCCAAAAATGAAACAGGTAACTCAGTATTACTCATCATAGAGTGCACCATATCGAATAGGGTGCAATTGCTCCGCCCCGATATACCATCGTGCTATGGTGTATACGGAAGAGTAATGCTGAGAGAGAATCTCATTCTCCTTTAGAATAGTCCAGGAATTCCGTGCTCAAGTATTCTCCTCCTTGATCACATCAAAGGACATAATACTTATACCCGTTTTGGTTCTCTACTTCTAACTTATATTCTGTGAATATCTCAAAAGGTTCGGACTTGTGTTTCAACAGGAACATATGTCTGAATCTAAAGAGATCATCAGAGAATGTAATGAAGTACAAAGAACCGGTCTTGGCATGTGTAGACAGGGGACCTTTATACATCAACATGTATCATCCCAAGAGTTCACTAACTTTTTCTCTGTTTCCAATAAACAGAGCTGGTGTCATTATATCTTTGTGATATGACTGGCAAGTTTCACAAGATGTAAATTCAAACTGATTTAAATATGCATCTACAAGTAACTTTAGCTAGTCGGGTCGCATTGATTTGACCTAGTCTACAATGCCTCAAGAAGGATTCGTTTATTTCTGAACTCTTCCTCTTGTGTGTGTTCTGTATACTAAAAACTGTAGTTTGATTTAGAACATCAATGCTTTTAGATAACGTGCTTGAACCGATCAACTTTTGATATAGGAAATGTTCAAAACATTATCCAACAATACAAAATTTTATCATTTCTTTACTAATAAAGAGACTGATACGATTTTGTATATCAGGTTCGGTATCTAATAACATTTGTTCAGAATCAATGTATTGGTAATACAGGGTGACAGTGACCAACAGACTTGGCTGCAACACTTGTCCCGTTTTCTGCCTCATGAAACTTATCACCCGTTCTCATTCTCTACATATCTGTATCCCTATGTAACAGATTACATATCTGGGATCCTGATCCGGTATCAAATACCCAGGACGCAGAGGATACTGAGAAACAGTTCTATATAATGAACACACCCGAAGACGATGCATCAACATGCACTCTCTTCGTTTGGGCGGCACGGGAATTCTGGTATTCCCTAATTTCCTGCTCTGTCTTATAACAATTATAAGTTGGAGCGGGACCAACGTTCCCCAGCTCAGTATAACAAGCGGGTTCGGTCAATAATCCGTATTATTATCTTGATTAAGGCGTGATATGGTCGCTACCTGGAGAGAAAGAGAAGAAAACACTCAGCGTGCGCTCTTGCAAGATCAGATTGATTATTATTTTATCTAATCAGGATGGCTCCCACTGTTTTTATCAAATCTTCCTTCAAACCCTAAAAGGAAAGACTAGCCGGGATTAATTACATATTACAAGTTCTCCAATCTTTCAGCCAGGCCAGTGTCGGTACTTTGAGGGAGGTCCCCCGTGCTTTCGCACGAACCTAATTAATGTAAACCTCGTTTTCCCAGAGGCGTAACCTCGTTAACACCTTTCTAGACACCTACTAGATCGGCTAATTGTAATGTATAAAACTCTCCCAGGAGTAACTCTTACTCGCAGCGGGTATCGGGATCCAACTATCTCATAGAAGGTATGCAATCTCATTGCAAATTTCAACACTTGAAATTCCCGATAATATTTTGCCCCTAGTGTTCTATGACCTTGACGAATGCCAAACAACCCATAGTCCACTAGTCAAGTTCAACCCGTACATTTCTTGATTGAATTAAACCCACCCGCACGACCCTTGACGAATGCCAAACAACGCCGTACGAATACCCTAATCCAATCTGCATCATATGCATAAGCAGATAAATACTAGTTAGCTACCGCACACTACGCCTTGACGAATGCCAAACTACCGCAGCACGAATACTAACTATTACTTATCTGAAATGACGGAGGGCTACGACAGGTTTTTCTGAAAACCTATTGCGTAATGAACTTGATATCGTTGTAGAATCAAATGATTTTTAAAATAGAGTGTTTTCGAGGCTTTTCTAGTTTTGCTAAAGGGGTCACTCCCGGTGAAGGGATCGTCGGCCCTTTCCTCGTCGAATGAGGTGCGGGATATATCATATATATCACCGTGCAAAGCAGAACTCTTAAAAGCAATCAAAAGACAAAACGAGGGTTGTAGCATCTTCCAGTTATTGCTAAAGGAGTCACTCCCGGTGAAGGGATCTCGGTCCTTTCCTCGTCGAATGAGGTGCGGGATATATCATATACATCACTGTGCAAAGCAAGAACTGTAGCTACCTGTTTTATTTTTGAAATTCGATTCTACAACATCTTAGGTTTCTTTTATTTCATTAATCTCATTAATGAAGTCCCATCATTTAAGTACCTAAACATCACAGATAAATACGACGTACACTTATGCCATCCGCATTCGCCTCGATGTCCCCTCGTGCACCGTTAGGTTAGGTAACTAACGGCAGAGCGGGGCAGGGCTAGTGCGGGTGTAAAACATAAGTAACGTCTATATAATATATCATATATACTATATATAGTATCCATCACAGAATATATCACATGATCACATCACAGATATCGCAGCAGAAGAAACATATGAAACATTGGATATACTAGGACGTCCGTGTTTTCAATACGAGCCAGTATAAAACACGGATTCCACGGTCGTGATGAATAGCCAAACCCACACCCCTAGACCCCTACGATAGCGGCAAGCAACCCTACCAATTCTAGAGATAGGAGACCCGGACTCGACTCCTCGAGTTGGTCTCCCACTGGACTCCAGAACCCGGTTACTTGTGCCCTCCTCCTTCGGTCTATCCTAGTGCGGAAAAGTAAATAATATACATAAGGTGACATCTTCCGCAACCTGAAAGCGCCCCAATAAAAGAATATTACATACAAGTTTTTACATGAATGAAAATGAAAAACACTCATCTCACATAAAAACCCCCGGCTATTCGAACACGACGATCCAATATAACATATCCAGCAACACATAACATCACATGTCATCAACGTAAGTAAATATGCGCATCCCAATTGTCGTTGACATATAGCAACGAAACCGGCGATATCACATATTACACTTACGGTCACAGAAAAGAAAGTGTAAAACTACAACAGTTGGAATCCGCAACCTTTTTAGACATCGCATGCCTAATCAAATAAATTCCTTAGACATCGCATGCCTAACAATTATAAATCCCGCATTTTAGTCTCATTATCGAAAACTCTTTTCAATATCAAGTCGGGCAATTCAACAAAATTCCCGACATCCTGATCGAATGCTCGTCGCAAACTTTAGTAGACGGCCGCACCCCCGACGCCGTCGACGAAGTGCACCAAGGCGGAACACCGCTGCCGCGAGCACCCGAACGGATGCTTTCGGCGACGGGGTTCTCCTATAGTCACTTGGTCGGGGCTATGGAGCGAGGCTGTCTATTAAGTTTACCCGGCGAGTATCCGCGTACGCTACGTGATTGCGACGGACTTTTGATCACATCAAAATTCCGTGGCAACCGATCAAGTGAGACTAAACTGCTATGTTTATAACATTCATTCAGTTATCTCATAACATATTGTGAATTCCAATTATTGTATCACATTCCGGATAAATAGAAAATGTTAAACTTTCCGATCGAACAATCGAACACCCAGGTTTTCCCAATACAGCTCAACATATGAAATAAGTCTAAAAACATTCAGTTCATGCCTCAGTACCAACGGTCCAGCCGTAGAAGGGTCAAGCCAACGCCTCACATGTAGCACGCCGTACTGCCCCAAACCCTAAGGTTCAAAGGGCAGTTCAAGACGGTCACATAATCGAGTTAAGGTTTGTTGTCTTCTAGAGGGACCATCGCGTTACTTGCACTACTTAGAACGTCTTTAAACCACGGAAAAATCCAACACTTGGAAATTTTCCGGCAGGGGAAAAGGTGGGTATTTATATCCGGTCGAACTTTTTAACATATTCAAAAATTATCCGGAATCCACATAGACAAAATCTGATAATCCGATCGAATCACCGAATCCCCAAAACAACCCCAGAAAATTCAACTCTTGAATAAATATTAAAAATTCCCATAAAACTCAGCACCGTGAAAGAGGAATTACTGTGCAAATATGGAGGGCTGATGTCACCAGAGAGCCGCGGAACCGCCGCAGAAGCTAGGCTTCTGCCGCGGTTCTGCCGCATGTTTGAGGTATCATTGGTCAAATTTTGCACCGTAATTCTTATAATTCCCTGCTGAATTTTTTAAAGCATTTTTAATCTGGAAAAAACCCAGTTTTTGAAAAAAGTCCAGAGAGCATGAAATTTTGAGGGTTTCGGGTTCGTTCGGCTTTCAAACTTCGTCTACGCATCGCCTAAGGCTCTAGCTAGGCTCTGATACCACTGTAGGGTTCCTTGGCACGCTAATGAGGTCTCACAAGGCATCAACCATGCCAAATTCAAATTTTACAAGTGCCGAGAAACCCTAATACGGATCGTTAACTAGATTTTAGGCGAAACATGCAACTAGATAACAACTTAACTAAGTGAACGGAAATACAACCTTTGTAGATCTGGTTCTCCACCTCCATAGCTCCATGATGAAGTCTTCTTGCTGTCCAAATCGAATCCCGGGCTCTAGCGTCGGTTTCATCGGAGAAATGGGCGGGCTAGGTCATCGACTACGATGCCGAAGATGATCTACGTCGAGGCATCACAAGATCAAGCTCCAACTTCACCAAGTCATGAAACTTGTGAAGAAAACACCCTATACTACTTGGCAAGTGGTAGAGGATGAAGAAATAGGAAGTGGGTTCACTTTAGAATTGGATTTCTCACTCTTTTTCTCAAGTTGCCATTGATGGAGGCAAGCTTTTTCTTGAAGAAGAAGAAGAAGATGAAGATAGAATATGATGAGTATTATCTAAAAAGAATAATAAACATGAATACTTATCATATCCTAACCTTGGTTAAGTGTAGAGAATGAACTAGGGTTAGTTTGAATGGTTAGGGTTAAGCATGAGACAAAATGGTCACTTTAGTCAAAGCTTCATGAAGCTTCATGAACAAACAAAGAAAGCCACCATTTTTCTCATTATCATTTCCATAATAAATAAATAAATAAATAGATATGAAAATTAAAACCCTAATCATTTAAATAACCATGGTTTAATCTTTACACAAAATCAAGTAAACATGTATCATCAAACATGATACATACAAGTGCACAAAACTAATCACATATACAATGTGCACATCAAGTGAGAAAATCCAATTTAAGTGAACCAATATTAGTTAATGCAAAGTAATATATCAAATATATAATTATGCATTAAATCAATACTTGATTCAACGATCCGGTCATATCGCATATAACCGACTAGTATCCAATGTATCGTCTTATCGAATCAATCCTCGATTCGATAACTAGGTTATATCGCATACAACCATTCGATACATTCATCACGAGAATAGAATACGGTATCACATACACGCATTATTCTCGGTCCCGCACATATCTCATATGCGCTCCTATTTCGTTTCGCTTGAGCCAGGAAACCTCTGTGTAGGACTCTAAAGACTCGTCAATACGCCGGCAGCAGATGATGATCATATCAAACACCCACAAGCCGCAAGCGGTCTGCTAAACGTAACGGCCACCCGGGTATTGAGCGATCAGAAGATCGACGAGCAAGCCCGCTCACACTCCTGTGAATCCAACCAGTAACACTTACCGTACAGTCCGGTCTCGTCGTCTGATATGTCGCATATCTCGCCTAGGGGTGGTAAACGTCAGACCCCAATAGCTCGATAAGTCGTGTCGATATGAGGTCTATAACAGTTCGAGAAACTAATGGTAACACTTACCAGTAAATCTGAGCAACCCTGGCCACGGGTTTCCGGTTATAGCCAATCGAACACAGCGCAACATCAACCCCTTATACCGGGAGAGACGAATCCCCTCCTATCGCTCATTGCCTCCATGTGATTCGGGACTGTACCCAAAAACCACCGTTTTGCACGCCCTCTTGGACGTGGTAAGGTGGAAATCAAAGCACAGTGGGAACCACACAAGACTCTATGACGATCTCGGGTCTACAGACTAACCTGTACCAGTGTCACCAGAGAACTGCCATCTGACGTAAGGTATAATACCATCTGGGAGTTCTCGGCGAGTCCGTCCAGTGTACCCAGTCTCCACTGAGCACCCGTATATCATCTCTGATGTCAAACACCAATGGATATGGGATCATCCATCGCCCATCTATATGGGTCGAGAAGGTATACGCTAGTCTACTCTGGTATATCGATGCCCTGTCTTGATATACCCACGACTAGGGACCTTGAAGGATGTACTTATGGACTACCATGTCCCCACTAGTATGATCCGCATCATAGTCCAGGTAGTCAAGTACACATCCTAAGGGCTTTACCAACATGTAACAGAGAGACAAACAGTATACACGTTAAGGTAAAGAGTAACCAGATAGCATACTATCATGTCGAGCGAGAAAGTCCTCCCTATATATGTCCAAGCATCCACTACAATATACATTCTATGTATAGTAATGGCCTCTAGGGCATACATACAACTAACACCTACGAGTGCGGCAAGTCATCCGCTAACCCGAGAAACGAGGAAACCCGACATCATCACTATGATGGGGCCACCCAGCACTTTCTCGAATCCGATGGCAAGTCATCCGCTACAAGCGCGGAAAGCAGCCCGCCAATTCTAGAATCGAGTGGACCGGTCTCAGCTCCTTAAGATGGCCACCCGCTGCAATCTAGAATCCGGCTACCAGTGCGCTTCTCCGTGGGGTATCCTAATACCTGTATTAATATAATGGTGACATCGATCACAACCTGATCGAGCCCCGACAAATAATAATACAATAAGTGGAAACGGCGGCCACATGTCGACTGTTCGTCCCGAATAAAACAATATACATTTTGGCTACAACATGAATGAAAAGAAACGCATATCACACAACATCCAATTATGCACAGGGCTATTCATTTCGCGACGATCCAATCCAGACCAAATAAACTTAACATAGAACATCACAGACTCACAATTACATATCAAAAAGTATGTATCATCGTATTAACTGAGTTAAACACTTTAACATCATCAATATGGAAATGCTACGATATTACAGTTTTGATCGATAAATTTCCTAAGTAATACGAGACCATATCTCAACACTGGGAAAAACAAACAATACCAAAAATCTTATTTCTACAAGTTTAAGCCCATAGAGAAAATTGGGGGCATTCTGAAAATTTTTGGCCACTAGAAAACCGCCATGGCCGGTCTAAATTGCACAATCCCCCCCATATTTCTCTCACTTCATTTTCATATCCAAAATGACATTATGCAATTGTTTAAATTTTTTTTAAAAGTCTTTTTAAATTTGAACAGAGAAGGGATTTAAATTAGGAAATCGGAATCGGAAAATTGTCGATCGAAACTAAAACACCGCCTAAGTTAGTCCTAGTGCTTGGTTGGCTCTGATACCATTGTAAGGCCGGGCGTGCCCCGCGCGTGGGCAAAGCGGAAGCGGGACTGGTCGGAAAACAAAAATTCCGTAGGAGCGTGATTGACCGTACGCCAAATATCGTCCAAGCACTAGTTTCTAGCTAAATATAAAGAGCAAAAGGAAGAGTTCAGAGGTTCTACAACCTTTATAGCATGTCCGGCTGATCCCGGAAGACTCCGTCTAAATTTTGTGAGCTCCCGAACGCTTCTGCACGCCGACTGCCTCGCCGTAGATGATCCACGTTGAAAGCGGGCTGCCCGAGCACCAACTCTGTCACCGGTCGGAGAAACTTCCTCTGGAGGCTTGCTGGGCGTGGAGGAAGACGATGTGAACGATGGGTACCATCTATTTTTTACACTCCCTCACTATGGCAACACTTGCCATTTTCAAGAGAGCTTGAGCTTGCTATTGTTGAGAAAGAAGATGATGTATATTTGTTGTGATAGTTTGCAAAAATGAATTATCATCCATATATTCTTTTCCATCCATGTCATGTAAATACTTGACACATATCCTCTCTCCCACTCTTTCATGTGTGTGTCAACACACAAGAGAGATGGTGGGCCCCACCATTTAATTAAGCATATAAATATAAATAAATATATATATATATATATATATATATATAAAGATATATATATATATATATATATATAAAGATATATATACATTTACATATATATATTTATTTGTATATTTATTTATACATAATTTACAATGGTGGGATTTAATATATATATCAATATATATATATATATCAAATAAGTATTAGTACATGTATCCTATACACGTACACATCATGTATCATATACGCAGAATGCATCAATATCTTCTCAGTATCATATATTGTAGAGAGTATCAAGTCAACACTTGACTTGGTATTCCGGCTTTGAAACCGGCTAGTATAACAGTCGTCCGATTGAACACGTATATCCAATATACATGTTGTACTGAGCTCATGTATGTATCCCTATATGTACGTCATATTGCATTTTGCCTGGGCAGGCACTTTCGTTGCGGGACTTCAAAGACCTGTCAATACGCCGGCAGTAGGTAATACAAGATCGTATCCAAATGAATCTGAAGCACTTTCAGATTTAACCCCCTTTCGGGTTAACCCACGAGCTCGTTAGTGGCACTGCCTGTACATAACGGCTACCTAAGTATGAGCAAGATAAAGGCAGGTCGACGAGCGAATTCATCCGGACCCAACAAAGTCTATAAGTGACAGTCACCGTACAATCCGGTCTCTTCGTCAAGGAGTATCACATACCGGGTCTGGGCGTGGAATCTGTCAGACCCCCAATAATTTGATATGTCGTGCTGATAGAGAACTCATAACCTAAGAGATACAACTAGTAACACTTACCAGTTTATCTCTGATGCCGTGACCACGGACTTCAGGTTATAGTCGTGCTTTGCACCATGTGATATAGACTCCCAATACCGGGAGTGACGAATTCCCTCGACCGCTCACTGCCTCCATGTGCTTCGGGACTGTACCCAACTAAAACCTGTTTGCACGACTCAGTAGAGCCGTGGTAGGGTAGTAATCTAAGTACAGTGGGAACACACACAAGAAATTTTGGCGATTTCAGGCGTAGGGACTACCCTGTACTCATGTCACCAGAGAACTGCTATCTGACATTGGTATAATACCATCTAGGAGTTCTCAGCGAGTCCGTCCAGTGTAACTCATTCAATGAGCACATGTATACAATCATCAGTGTCAAACACCAATGGCTATAGGATCAGCCATCGCCCCGTATAGGGTCATGAAACGTATACACTAGTCTAAACTGGAGTACCGATGCCTAGTCTCGATACTCCTATGACTAGGGACATTTAAGGATGTTCTTATAAACTATCAGACCCCACTAGTATGATCCTTATCATAATCCTGGTAGTCAAGCAAAGATCCTATGGGCTTTATCTCATGTATTAGTGATACGCGATAACTAGTAACACATATGCACATGACAGATAATGACAAACCAGAGAGCACACTATCATCTCGAGTAAGACTTTTCTTGGCATAGGCCCTCCTCGAATTCAGTAATTGCATTTTTGCAACTACGATAATTGCCTTGATGACACCTATATCCAACAGAGGAGTCCCAGGAAAGTTAGAGCTGCATCCGTCCGAAGTGGGTTATCATCTAATGGTCTCTTGGCTTTGCATGTATTGCCATCAAGACCCGGAGCTAGGAATATGCCATCACTTCACTTAATCTAGATCCTTGGGTCCTTGACGACGCCGTAATCATATTTTACCGGAGTGAGTCGGACGTCCATGTAGTCTCTATGCTATGTAAGTGCCATCAAGACTCTGTTATTCACCAGACGGAGCATGGGGAAACACATTGCTCCTTTACATCTATAAACTGCCTACAAAAGTCGAAATTCGAACCATCTGCAGGGCAAAAAGAAATTTTATTTTATCATTTTTTAAATTTTTATTCTTCGTGATGCTCTATCATTTCAGCTTTTCTTATCGTGGAAGTTGCGATTGCCCAATCATTTCGACTATTTATTCGTAGTGCCCTAACATTTCGGCTATTTCTTTTAATTTTCACTCGCTGATTTTTATTGCAAGTTGCCCAATCATTTCGACTATTTTTTTTATTTTTACACCCTATTTTTTATTGTGAGCTGCCCTATCATTTCGGCTATATTTTTTTTTATCTTTTGTGTCTGATACCAGCTTTGGCATCAGTATCACTACAACTGGATTATTTCCAGGAGCGACTCATCATTTGCCGTCGATTATTTAGACAAAGGTGGTTTAGAAGACGGGGTTAGGATCCCGTCAACTAAGGATTTTCAATGTTTACGAGCCGTGAGGGTCTCATAAAATTAACTTCTCCCTATGTGTCTAGAGAATCTCATAGGTGCATTTTTCCCTTGAGAATCATGAGGACTCCTAAGTGAATCTTGTAAGACATAAGGATGCTATAAGAGTACTTTTCTCCTTGCAAGCCGAGAGGAGTGACAAGTGTCGTCCACCATATGGAACTTGGGTTTGTTTATATTCGTTTGTGCCCGTGGATTGATACAATAGTCGAGATCGAACTACCTGTAAGGCTATTTTTGTTGGATATGTATACCCTAGAGGCCTATATTGTATAAGATGCCTGGGATATGTATGTACCGGACAATCTTGCTCAGTTATATATAGTATATTATTTGAGTTATCTTTATCTTGATATGTGTACTTCTTTATATTGATGCTTTATGTTGCTTGCACATATTGATAAAGACTTGATACAGTAGTATACTATTATAGTTTGACTTTATCTTAACATGTGCATATGTTATACTTGATATAACATATGGCGGTTACATGTTGATAAAGCCTGTAGGATTTTGCTTGACTGTCAGCGTTATGATGGCGATCATACTTGTGGAAGCGGGGTAGTGCATAAGCACATCCTTAAAGGTCCCAAGTCGCAGGAGTATTGATTGATGTGCTAAAGAGTGTGTTGTAAATAACCACAATCAAGATGGTATCGCTAGTAGCTAGCCGCGATGAGTACGGGTCGTCCGCAGGGAAACGTGAACCTTTTTCTTGCTTTAGACGGGTTGATTGAAGAAGGGTGATTGTTTGTCGTTACAGATATAGAATTTATGAAGAGAAGGCTTGTAGGGTTCATAGGACTTAGTAGTAATGAATGAATAATTAAAAATGACCCATTTTAGCTTTTAATAGTTTAAAACTAGATCGATAGTGATGAATGTAGATTAGGGTTCTTTTGGAAGTTTCCTCACTACTAACCCTTGTCCTTGCATTGATCTCTATTTAGGTCTAGCCCTTAACAAAACAAGTGTTAAACCAATCTCGAATCGTGGTCGTAACTATCAATAAATTGGTAGCGTGCCTGATAAGGATATTAACATTTATTTTGCTAAAGTTTATAGACTTTAAAATGTATAAAAGATTTTATCATCCATTGATCTACCCTATCCTATGAACCCTAACAAGCTAGGAATTACTCGCTCATAGTTTGAGATTTATAAGAAATGATGAAGAGTGAAAACATGATTAAGATGCAGAAAGTAAGTGCAGAAAATAAATGCTAAAAGAAATAAACTAAGATCTACCTGTATTAATCAACTATTTCATACAATTCTCCTTTTTGAAAGTAGATTACATAGAACTCTAGTTTTTTCTCTCGCTCTCTCTCTTGTTGGAGGTAGACGTGGATCGCTTTGGACCTCTTGATCCATTCGGTTTGATGATCTTTAATGTGCAGCTCTCGGTCCTATATATAGTCTAAAAAACTAGAAACCTTAGATTCCATATAAGAATATATGCAGTTAACATCCAAACCACTAAATCTCATATCCTATGGCCCTCAAACCGCCGCGGAACCACCGCATATAGGGTTGTTTGGCCGCGGTTCCGCCGCAGTTTAATGGTATAAAATTTTAGGATTTTTTGTGGTCTCTTGTGTTGCCATTTAGAGATCCTCTTGATGTCTATATTATGAAAATAATGCTCTGAGTCTCTGCCGTTTCTAGATCTCGATTTGCTTCTAAATTTTGGCAGATTCGGTTTCGATATCCCGATTTGACTCTGATCTCTTATTTGGATTCCAGACCTGAGCTAATATCTGCACAATATCTTAAATCATAGTGATAGTAGCATTTGGTCTTTTTGAGATATTATCCTAACCATTTATATGATATAATATGTTAAGAATATTGATTAGAAATATTTGATATGATATGCATATTTTAATTACAAAGATTTCATTTAAATATTACATGTATATATTTTCCCTCATTATGTTAATTATAATATAGAAACATATGATAATAGACATTTTACAAATAAACCCTCATATGTTCTATATTTACACTAAACATCTTTTAGTATTTAACAATAGTAGGGAAAATATTCATTCAAATGTGCAATATTTTAGACTAATCAAATACCTCCAAAATTAACTTTGATCGTCCCGAGAAAACTAGTTATTTAAAGAGAAGAAGAAGAAAAAGAAAAACCTAGCACACTTTCGTAGGCAACACGATTGCACTGAGCACGTGCAACAAGCCTTTAAACCTCTAGGTGTCCCTAGTAGGAGGAGTGCTATCTCCTGAGGGTTTTCAGTGGATTACACCCACAAAATCCCATAATAAAAGAAAGATGATGAAAATTACATACAAAGATAAAAAACATATAAAAGATAGAACTTGAAAATAAGAGTTTCAAACTACACTAGTTTTTTAGTAGCCATGAGCCCTATCTTAATAGTCATGAAAAGATGTCAGAAATCACATCATCCCACAATAAAATATCATCTTTAGTCTTCCTCCCTACCTTTCTTCCAAACATTGATCATATATCCCTACGTGTGTGTAAAAGACATCCCTACACTTAGAGAATTCAATTCAAGCTATCATACTCTTGTCCATTTTCCTTAGTACTTATTAGTCGGTGAATATTTTATAGATGGAATTGCTCACACATTCTTCATGCGACCGTTAATACTTCTGGAAGTACTAACCAACTGATTACCAAATGTGCTCACTCGTTAAGGCGTAATTAGCAATATCCTAGTTTTGCAACACGTAAGGCTTAGCAGTGGCTCCCAAACCAGTTGATCTAACGAACTAGGTGATAAGGCACCCTTGCTATATTTTTTTTATGCTGCCTTAAGTAATTACAAAACCAGTGTTCATTTTTCTTCACCATTTTTTCATGTCATTTATATTTTTATTTGTATATTTTTTTCATACTAAGGCTTTTAGATAAGAGCATTTCAAGGTATCCTCTACTATCCAAAGTTTCAAGATATGTGCAAGTAGGTATAGTAGAGTATCCACGTTCAGATATTTGGATTCAAGAATACGGACTATTTTTCAGACTTATTTCTATCCTCAGTTAGTGATTTCCTTCATCTTACTAACCCTTGGGACAATAGCTCATGACTACCTATTACTAGCTTTGTTTAAAACATCCAATTTTCTTGCTTTTCTTAAACCTCTTCCTATCTTTCATATGTATTTTTCACTCCTTAACTTTTATTATCAAATTTTTTTGGGTGCTTTTATTTAGTATAATGCAAAAATTGATGCGTGAATAAGCACAAACCTCCCCCAAAACTATTTGCAGCAGCGTCCTCACTGATGTCATCTTTAAATTTAAAAACCTGTAAACTTGGGAGGAAAAGTTCTCAATTATTAGCAAAAGGGGATAAAAGTCAATGATAGTGAAATCCTCCCCCAAACTTATTTTTGGCTCACAATTGTGCAAAAAATTTCTTTTCTTTCAAGAGCCAAAATATTTTTCTCCCTCCCAAACTTGAGTGAAACAGTTTTAAGAATTTAAAATCATAAGGGGGTAAAGTTATTGGTCTAGGAAAAGCTTTACAAAGACCAAAAGTCAACACCAACCATTCGAATATTTTATCGATATAACAACATAGTTGGTGGAAGATCATAGATGTGAAGGAGTGGAGAGATAAGAGGTGTAATCGATCGGGTTTACGTCTCGGTTGGTAGAGACAAAACAGTGATGGTGGATGAAAACGAGAATGTGATGATTAGGAATGAGTGGAACATTCGCATTCTCGTACATGATAAGAAGAAATGGTGGCGGTTCAACTTCTTCGGTTGGAGGTTGATTCATCACAACATCCATGTCTTTTAGGAATGCGAGTTCTTCGGCAAAAATTTCTTCAAAACTTTCATCGATATTCTGAATGATAATTTCACCGGAAAGGAAGTTATGATACTCGGATAGCTCGACTAAATCATTCGACAATTCAAAGGGTTTGGTCTTAGGTGTGGACTTGTCAACAGAAGGGTCTTCACGTGTATAATAAACAGTAGGATCAAACCATAACGCACTAGTGGCGTCGAGATCAGTATCGTGAAGTTCCTCAAATTTGCAACTGTCGGAAGCTATCTTTTCGACAGAACATACATGAGCATAGGGCTTGGAGGGTTGACTTCCTAGCTTGTAGATATTAAGCTCAATTGTCATCTTCCTAAAGGATAGGTTCATTGAACCATTATGACAATTGATTATCGCGTTTGAAGTTGCTAGGAAAGGTCGACCTAGGATCATCGGAATTTGGTTCCGTGGGTTTGCTACAGACTGTGTATCTATAACTATAAAGCCTACAGGGAATATGAATTCCCCGACTTTGTTTAACACATCCTCTAGCTCACCCCAAGGTTGGGTGATAGATCGATCGGCCATCTGGAGAGTGCAATGCGTAGGTTTCAATTCTTCTATCCTTAATTATTCATAAATAGAATACGGAAGCAAGTTAACACTAGAACCTAAATGGAGCAGAGCACGATTGATATTTTTACCCCCAATAGTTATAGATATTGTAGGATAATCAGGTTCCTTACATTTCGTGGGCACCAATTGAGTAAGAGAATTGCTCATATTACTCATTAAGAAAACTTTTTTAGGGACTTCAATGTTTTCTTTTCCTAAGGAACAAGTATTTTAAAATTTTTCCATAGGAAGGAACTTGTTTGATAGCATCTAGAAAAGGAATATTTATGTTAACTTGTTTAAAAATTTCCACAATCTTCTCCATTTAGGGACTTGTTATGTTGGCCATCAACCTATGTGGAAAAGGAGCTTTATCGATAAGGGTTGGGTCCAACTTTTCAGGAGAAGTTTGTGGGGATGGAATGGATCCCAAAATTGAATTTGAGATGGTCATTGATGGTAATTCCTTCAAGGAAGTGGGATGAGGGTTCGAGCCTAGTTGGAAACAGAGAATAGGCTCGGAAGAAGATGTTGGATTAGAAGAAGTAGGAGTAGAAGTAGTGGCCGAGGTTTCATCAATGTCATCGACTTCAACTTCACCAATGTTGTTATTCAGCACTCTTTCCGATCTCAATGTGATTACAACACTCACATTATGATTTTGAAGGATGATATTCGCGCTTTATGAGTGGCCGGGATTTGGTAGAGGTTAAGATGGAAGTATCCCTTTCTCTCTCTTGCTCATCGCGGCATTTAACTGTGCAAGTTGTTCTTCTATCGATTTTATACTTTCACTGTGGGAAGCAGTGTGTTTCACTAACGTTTGGATAGAAGACGTTAAATTAGCCGTCGTTTGCGTGGATTGTTTAATGAATATTTCTAAGTTACGTTCGAGCGCAGAGGTTTTATCGGTACCGGCCGTTGGGAAAGAATTATTATAATGAGAAAAATTATTGGCCGGGTTTTGAAAAGATTGCGGTTGAAAGTGTAGGGTTTCCTTAGCATCTTGCCCAGGGTTTGGAAGCATCATACATGCCACAATAAAAATTTAAGGGGGGTGCTAAGCAAACCAATTTAGGAATCGAACTAGATTTTTAGGGTAACATCTAACTAGCATCTCATACTAGAAGTAATCTACACTAAGAGTTAAGTAATACAACCTTTGTAGACTTCCCTCCTTGACTCCTTGGATCTCCTAGAGTTTGAACTGGCTTGCTTAAGCTCCTTCCAAGTCCACGATGATCCACCCGAAGTCTCTTTGCTTAAAGCTCCTTGCTTCACTTGATAAAGGATGAAGATGAAGCAAACAATCTAATCTAGTGGGCTAGACTAATGTAGAATGGTGATGTGGGTTATGTTCTCACTTAAAAACCTTTCCTTTCTTTTAACTTCACTCACTTTAGAAACTCAAGAGAGCTTGAGAGAGGAAGAAGATGAAGATGGCAAAGCTAGAGATCTCTTTTGATAATTATCAATAATAATTATCATTAGCATTGAAATAAAAATATCAACCATATATTTATGTCATGCCAAACTATGGTTAATAAATATCTAGATATTTTGATGTTTGGTTAAAGACCAAATGAAAATCAAACCATGGGTCAAAATTAGGTCAAATGGAAAGAAGAGTGTAGAAACCCAATTATGATTTAATTTCCATTTTCTTTTAATCCAATAGCAAAATATAAATATATAAATGAACCATGTGAGTCTTGCATTGCCATCTTTCATGTATCAACAACCATGACACTATGTATGCATGTATGTGTGCATTCACATCATCATATGTACATACACCCATTCATGCATACATCCAAAAGAAAAGGTTTATTAAAAATGAGATAAAAAGTCAATGTTAAATCAACATTTGATTTAACAAACCAGTCATATCACATACGACCCGACCAATAGAAAACCCCCTGATTAAAATACGGTATCACATACACGCATTTAATCGAGCTCCCGCGCATATCTCATATGCACACCACATCGTTTCGCCTGAGCTAGAAAACTCCTGTGTGGGACTCTAAGACTCATCAATACGCCGGCAGTAGGTGATGATCACATCAAACACCCACAAGCCGCAAGCGGTCAGCTAAACGTAACGGCCACCCGGGTATTGAGCGATCAGAAGAAAAACAAGCGAACCTATCAAAACTTCCATCGAGCCAACTGGCAATACTTACCGTACAGTCCGGTCGTATTGAGCGATCAGAAGAAAAACAAGTGAACCTGTCAAAACTTCCATCGAGCCAACTGGCAACACTTACCATACAGTCCGGTCTCTTCGTCAGATATGTTGCATATCGAGTCTAGGGATGGTATCGTCGAACCCAATAACTCAATAAGTCATGCCGGTGTATATCTCATAACAGATCGAGAAACCACTGATAACACTTATTAGTGAATCTCAGCAGCCCTGGCCAATCGAGCATAGCACAACATCAACCCCCAATACCGGGATAGACGAAACCCCTCCTATCGCTCATTTCCTCCATGCGCCTCGGGAATGTATCCAAAATCCACCTGTTTGCACGACTCAGTAGAGCCGTGGTAAGGTGGAGATCAAAGTACAGTGGGAGGACACACAAGACTCTATGACGATCTCGGGTCTACAGACTAACCTGTACCAGTGTCACCTGAGAACTGCTATCCGATGTGAGATATAATACCACATAGGAGTTCTCAGCGAGTCCGTTCAGTGTACCCAGTCTCCATTAAGCACCCGTATACAATCTTTGGTGTCACCACACCAGATGGATATGAAATCATCCATCGCCCATCATATAGGACAAGAACCGTATACGCTAGTATACTCTGGAATATCGATACCCTGTCTCGATACACCCACGACTGGGAACATTTCAAGGATATGCTTATAAACTACAGATATCCCACTAGTATGATCTACATCATAATCCCAGTAGTCAAGCAAATATCCTAAGGGCTTTATCAATATGTACCAAATTAGTAAGATGCAAGATCAAATGAACATGTCAAGATAAAGTACAACCAGATAACATACTATCATGTCGAGCAAGAATGTCCTCTGAATATATACATACACATACCGATACATCCACTATCATATAATGGCTTCTAAGGCATACATATATCCAACAATCTCCCACTTGCACTAAGGCCAATTACTGGCGTATCTCATACCCAATATCTCAAAAGGTCGCTCATGCTGCGGCTGAGGGAGGGCCTTGGTGAGTGGATCCGCGGTATTATTCTTTGTATCTACTCTCCTAATCTTGATCTCATGGCGATCAACTATCTCCCGGATCAAATGATATCGCCTCAAGATGTGTCTGGACTTCTGATGGGACCTGGGCTCTTTGGCCAATGCCACAGCTCCATTATTATCACAATCAATGGTATTAGATCAATAATGGTTGGAACTACTCCTATCTCCGAGATGAACTTCCTCATCCAGACGGCTTCCTTGGCAGCATTATTTGCAGCAATGTACTCAGCTTCCATCGTAGAGTCTGCAATGGTATCCTGTTTGGAACTCTTCCAACTCACCGCCCCTCTGTTGAGGGTAAATGCAAACCTTGAGATAGACTTGCTGTCATCCTTATCACTCAGGAAGCTAGAATCGGTAAAGGCCTCCATTTGGAGATCCCCATTACCATACACCAAGAACAATTCTTTAGTCCTTCGCAAGTACTTAAGAATGTTCTTCACAGTAGTCCAGTGATTCTCCCTTGGGTTTGACTGATACCTGCTTACTACACTCAGTGCATAAGCTACATCAGGGCGTGTACACAACATTGCATACATTATTGATCCTACGGCTGAAGCGTAGGGAATAATGCTCATGCAAGCTCTCTCTTCATTAGACTTTGGGCAAAAGTCCTTAGAAAGAGTGACTCCATGGCAAGCGGGTAAGGCACCCTGCTTGGAGTCTTCCATACAAAACCACTTTAGGATGATGTTGATGTACTTGGTTTGGGACAATCCCAATAACCGTTTGGATCTATCCCTATAGATTCGTATGCCCAATATGTATGTGGTATCACCCAGGTCCTTCATGGAAAACCTTTGTGATAAGAATGATTTGACCGACTGTAGCATAGGAATGTCATTTCCTATCAGAAGAATGTCATCCACGTACAATACGAGGAATGTGACAGTTCTCCCTACAGTCTTCTTATAAACACAAGGTTCATCTGAATTTTTGACGAAATCAAACTCTTTGATAACATCATCAAAACAGATGCTCCAACTCCGTGATGCCTGCTTTAATCCATAAATGGATTTAAGCAATCTACATACTTTTCCGCTGCTCTCACTATCAATGAAGCCTTCTGGCTGATCCATATAAATGCATTCTTCTAAATCACCATTTAGAAATACAGTTTTAACGTCCATCTGCCAGATTTCATAGTCGTAGTGAGCAGCAATAGCAAGTAGGATCCGAATGGATTTATGTATGGCTACCGGAGAGAAAGTCTCGTCATAGTCCAGTCCTGGTCTTTGACGAAAGTCTTTCGCTACCAACCTTGCCTTATAGGTCTCTACCTGTCCATCTACACCGATCTTTCTTTTAAAGATCCATTTGCACCCTACGGGTTTTACCCCAGAGGGTACATCCTCCAAAGTCCATACTTTGTTGGTGTACATAGATTCTATTTCGGACCTCATGGCATCCAACCACTTCATAGAGTCACCACTCGTGATAGCCTGCTGAAAACTGGCAGGGTCATCATCATCCATGATGCAATCTTCTCTATCACCATCAATAAAAAAACCATAGTATCTCTCCGGTGGGCGAGAAGTCTTACCAGATCTATGGAGTGGCTGAGGTTCATAAGATTCTGTTGCAACATCAGGTATAACTAAGTCGTCATTTGTAACTTGTGTCTCTAGAACCTCTTCTAGATCTACCACATTGCCATCAGTATCATTTGGAAAAATCTCATTTTCTAAAAATGTGGCATACTGAGAAACAAACACCTAGTGTTCCTCCTTGTGGTAGAAAAGATACCCAAACGAATGTTTTGGATATCCCATAAATATACACTTGACCGATCGTGTCTCGAGTTTTTCTGGATTCTGCTTTTTGACAAAAGCCGGACAACCCAAAATCTTAACTCGTTTAAGAGATGGTCTCTTCGCATACTATATCTCATATGGAGTGGTAGACACGGTCTTGGTTGGAACTTTGTTTAACAGAAAAGCTGCAGTCTCCAATGCATGCCCCCAAAAGAAGAGAGGTAACTCAATATCACTCATCATGGATCATACCATATCTAATAGGATACGATTCCGCCGCTCTGACACACCATTGTGCTGTGGTGTGTAATGGGGAGTGAGCTGAGAGAGAATCCAATTCTCTTTTAGGAAATTTGAAAATTTTGTACTAAGATACTCACCACTTCGATCTGATCGAAGTATTTTGATGCTCATTCCTGTTTGTTTTTCTACTTCAAGTTTGTACTCCTTGAATTTCTCGAAATCTTCAGACTTATCTTTTAATAAAAACTCATGACCGAATCATGAGAAATCATCAGTAAAAGTTATGAAGTAAGAAAAACCGCCTCTTGTATGTGTAGACATTGGCCCGTATACATCACTATGAATGAGCCCTAAGAGCTCTGTAGCTCTTTCTCCGTGTCCAGTAAACGGAGTTTTGGTCATTTTCCATTTGATACAAGATTGACAAGTCACATAACACTTATACTCAAAAGGATTTAAATATCTATCTTTATGAAGCTTGTTTAGTCTTGTTTCATTAATATGACTAAGTCTACAATGCCAAATAAAAGTTTCATTTATATCTGAAAATTTTCTTTTATTTGTGTGTTGTGTGTTGAAAATGTGTGTTGATTCAGGATGTATATCCCGTTATTTAGTGTACCATAACCAATCAACTCTTGATTCAGTTTAATGTTCATAACATTATGCTGCAATACAAAATGATATCCTTCATTGTCTAACAAAGAAACAGATATTATATTACAGAGCATGCTTGGTACAAAATAACATGGGTTCAAAACCAATATACAACTCGACGGCAACCCTAGGTGATACTCTCCCACTGAAACTGCATGTACATTGGAACCATTTCCAACTCGGAGAGTATGATCACCTGTCTTCAAAACTCTGCTATTTCTCAACGCCTGCACAGAATTGCAGATATGAGAACCCGAATCGGTATCCAATACTTAGGAAGCAGAGTTAATAGAGAAACAGTTTTCAGTTACAAACATACCTGAAGCGGAAGCATCACCATGCTTCTTTTTCTTGAGATCCAAGTACTCAGTGCAATTTCGCTTCCAGTGCCCCGTCTTCTTGCAATGGAAACATTCTCCTTTCCCCGACTCTGCAGCTTTGGATTTGTCCTTTCCCTTTGCCTTCTTGATTCTACCTCTTGGTTTGGTGGATTTCTTCTTATTCTTTCCCTTGGCCTTGGCTTTTAGGACAGAAGAGGAAGATTGTCCAACAATCAAAGAGGAGGACTTCGCCTTAAGAGTGCTCTCCGCACTTCTCAACATATTGAGAAGTTCGGGTAGTGACTTCTCCATGTTATGCATGTTGAAGTTCATTATGAATTGAGCAAAGGCAGGGGGAAGAGACTGAAGAACAATATCAGTATACTGTTCGTTATCCATTGTCCATCCGAGATCCTCAAGCTCTTCTATAAGAGCTATCATCTTCAATACATGATCGTCTACTGGTGTGCCAGGAGCCATCTGCATCTGAAACAACTTTCGAGATGCTTCGTATCTCAGGGTCCGAGATTGCTCCCCATACAACTCTTTTGTATGGAGAAAGATGGATTGGACATCCATTTGCTCGTGCTGCTTTTGATGTGTATTGTCCATCGATGCAAGCGCGAGGCATTTGGAAGTGGCATAGTCAATATCCCACGTTTTGCGGATTTCCCTATCCACAACAGAAGATTCAGGGCCTGGGGTAGGTGGGGCTGAGGCAGTGAGGACATATGATACTTTATCATATGTGAGAGCAATGTTAATGTTCCTCAGCCAGTCTTTGTAGTTTGGTCCAGTCAGCTTGTTTTTATCTATTAGAAGTTTAAGGCCTGTCATTGGTATCTGCCATTAAGAGAGAAAAAGAATACACTCAGCGAAAGCTCTTGCAAAGATCAGATTGGTTATTATCTTATCTAATCGATGTTTCCCACTGCTTCTATCAAATTTTCCTTAAAACCTTTAAAAAGAAAATTAGCTGCGATTAATTACATTCTACAACTTCGCTAACCGTTCAGCCAGGCCAGTGCCGGTACTTTGAGGGAGGTTCCCCGTGCTGTCGCATGAATCTAATTAGAATAAACCTCGTTTTCCCTAGAGGCATAGCCCAGTTGACACCTTTCTAGACACCTAATGGGTTAGCTAATTGTAAAGTGCAAAACTCTTCCGGGATCAACTCTTGCTCACAGCGGGATCGGGATCCTACTATCACATAGAAGGTATGCAATCTCATTGCAAATTTCAACTCTTGAAACTCCCGATATTATTTTTATCCCTACCACTCATGACCTTAACTATAGTCAGCATATCATAAATACTAGTTAAGTTCTTCCCGTCATTTCGAGATTAACCAGACCCACCCATATGACCCTTAACTATAGTCAACATAATCATATGAATGTCCTAACTAATCGCATCATATGCTGTGTAGGAAGACATCACGTAGCTACCGTACACCGCGCCTTAACTATAGTCAAAATACGCAACATGAATACTAAGTACTCTACTTCCTAAAATGACGGAGGGCTGCGAATAGTTTTTAAGAAAACTTTTAACGCTTTAAACTTGATATCGTTGCAGAATCAAATGGGTTTAAAAGGAGTGGCTTAAGCTCCGCACTTTGAAAACTTGCTTTTCCACAAAAAGCCGAGTAGATTTCAAATCGATTCTATAACATCTTTTAGGTTCATTTTTCTTTACATTAATCTCATTAATGTAGTCCCATCTTTTAATTCCTTAGGCCATCAAAGAAAAGAAACAAAAATAGAACGTACGCTTATGCCATTCGCATTCGCCACAATGTCCCGTTATGTACCGTTAGGTTGCTTAACTAACGACATAGCGGGGCTGGACTACCGCGGATGTAAAACATAAGCAACGTTTAATATATATCATACATACAATATCATTCGTCTCAGTATATAAAGTGATCACATTACAGAATTGTTAGTTGTATGTATGCCCTAGAGGCCAGTATTGTACAGATGATGTATATTATATTGGATGCTTGGACATATATAGAGACGATTTTCTTGCTCGATATGATAGTATGCTATCTGGTTGCTCTTTATCTTAACATGTACACTAGTCTCTTTAACCTGTCTTATAGTTACATGTTGGTAAAGCCCTTAGGATGTGTACTTGACTACCTGGACTATGATGCAGATCATACTAGTGGGGACATGGTAGTCCATAAGTACATCCTTCAAGGTCCCTAGTCATGGGTGTATCGAGACGGGGCATCGATATACCAGTGTAGACTAGCGTATACGCTTCTCGACCCATGAGATGGGCGATGGATGATCCCATATCCATTGGTGTTTGACATCAGAGATGGTATACGGGTGCTCAGTGGAGACTGGGTACACTGGACGGACTCGCCGAGAACTCCCAGATGGTATTATACCTCACGTCAGATGGCTGTTCTCAGGTGACACTAGTGCAGGTTAGTCTGTAGACCCGAGATTGTCATAGAGTCTTGTGTGATTCCCACTGTGCTTTGATCTCCACCTTACCACGTCCATGAGGGCGTGCAAAACGGTGGTCTTTGGGTACAGTCCCGAATCACATGGAGGCAATGAGCGATAGGAGGGGTTTCGTCTCTCCCGGTATTGGGGGTTGATGTTGCGCTGTGCTCGATTGGCCGTAACAGGGAAGTCCCTGGCCAGGGCTGATCAGAGATTTGCTGGTAAGTGTTACCAGTAGTTTCTCGACCCGTTATGAGCCTCACATCGGCACGACTTATCGGTTATTGGGGTCTGGCGTTTTCCACCCCTAGACTTGATATGTGACATATCAGACGAACAGACCGGACTGTACGGTAAGTGTTACTGGTTGGATTCAAAGGAGTGTGAGCGGGCTAGCTCGTCGATCTTCTGATCGCTTAATACCCGGATGGCTGTTACGTTTAGCAGACCGCTTGCGGCTTGTAGGTGCTTGATATGATCATCATCTGCTACCGGCGTATTGACGAGTCTTTAGAGTCCTACACAGAGGTTTCCTGGCTCAAGCAAAACGAAATAGGAGCGCATATGAGATATGTGCAGAACCGAGAAAAATGCGTGTATGTGATACCGTATTTCATTCTCGCGATGGATGTATCGATTGGTTATATTCGATATAACCTAGATATCGAATCAAGGATTGATTCGATAAGCCGATACATAGGATACTAGTCGGTTATATGCGATATGACCGGATCGTTAAATCAAGTGTTGATTTAATGATTTAATGTATAATTATATATATTTGATATATTACTTTGCATTAACTAGTATTGGTTCATTTTAAAAGGATTTTCTCACTTGATGCACATTGTATATGTGATATATTTTTGTGCACATATTTGTATCATGTTTGATGATACTTGATCATGTGGTTAAGTGTAAAGGATTAAACCATGGTTAAGAGATGATTAGGGTTTTTTCTTTTTCATTTATTTATTTGTTTATTTATTTGGAAAAGATTTAGATAAGAATGGTGGCTATGTTTGTTTCTAGTTGAAGCTTCATGAAGCTTTGACTTCTTAACCATTCTTGTCTTCATGCTTAACCCTAACCCATCCAAGTAACCATGGTCTATTCTCTACACTCAACTATGGTTAGCTTATGATAAGTATTGAATTATTTTTCATTTTAATTCAACACTTATCATATTCTTTCTTCTTCTTCATCATCTTCTTCTTCAAGAAAGCTTGATGCCATCAATGGCAACTTGAGTTCTAAAGTGAGAAATCCAATTCCAAAGTGAACCCACCTCCTATTTCTTCACCCTCTACCTCTTGCCAAGTTGTTTTGGGTGTTTTCTTCACAAGTTTCACAAATTTGTGAAGTCGGAGCTTGAACTTGTGATGCCTCGACGTAGATCATCTTCGGCACGAAGCCGACGACCTAGTCCGCCCATTTCTCCGATCAAGCCGACGATTGAGTCCGGGATTCGAGATGGACAGTGAGAGGACGCCTATGTAGAGCCAAGGAAGTGGGTATCCGGATCTACAAAGGTTGTAGCTTCTTATCTTTAGTTAAGTTGTTAACTAGATTTGTTTATCGCCTAAATTTCTAGTCAACGATCTAGTCTAGGGTTTCTCGGCACCGTAAAATTTGAAATTGGCATGATTGATGCCTTGTGAGACCTCCTGAGAGTACCTAGGAACCCTACAGTGGTATCAGAGCCTAGCTAAATCCTTAGGCGAAGTCTAGACGACGTTTGAAACCCGAATGAACCCGAAACCCTAAAACCCAAGCGCTCTCTGGACTTTTTCTAAAATCTGGGATTTTTCAATATTAAAAATGCTTAAAAAATTCAACAGGGAAATCTAAGAATTACGATGCAAAATTTATCCCATGAACAGTAAATAGTGCGGCGGAACCGCGGCAGAAGCCTGGCTTCTACGGCGGTTCCGCGGCAATATGATGACATCATCACTCCAGTTTTGCACAGTAATTACTATTTTATTATGCTGAATTTTCTGGGAATTTTTAATTTGACTCAAGAGTTGAGTGTTCTGGGGTTGTATTGGGAATCGACGATTCGATCGGGTTATCAAATCTTGTCTATGTGGCTTTCCGGATAACTTTCGAATATGTTAAAAAGTTCGACCGGATATAAATACCCAAGTTTTCCCCTGCCGGAAAATTTCCAAGTATTGGATTTTTCTGTGGTTTAAGGACGTTCTGAGTAGTGCAAGTAACGCGATGGTCCCTCTAGAAGACAACAAACCTTAACTCGATTATGTGACCGTCTTGAACTGCCCTTTGAACCTTCGGGTTTGGGGCAGTACGGCGTGCCACATGTGAGGCGTTGGCTTGACCCTTCTACGGTTGGACCGTTGGTACTGAGGCATGAAGTGAATGTCTTTGAACCTATTTCATGTGTTGGACGGTTTCGGGAAAACTTGGGTGTTCGAATGTTTGATCGGAAAGTTTAATATTTTCTATTTATCCGGAATGGGATACAATAATTGGAATTCACAAACAGTTATGAGATAACTGGATGAATGTTATAAATCTAGCGGTTTAGTCTCACTTGACATTGAAAAGAGTTTTCGATAATGGGACTAAAATGCGGGATTTATAATTGTTAGGCATGTGATGTCTAAGTATTTCATTTGATTAGGCATGCGATGTCTAAAGAGGTTGCAGATTCCAACTGTTGTAGTTTTTCACTTTCTTTTCTGTGACCGTAAGTGTAATATGTGATATCGCCGGTTTCGTTGCTATATGTCAACGACAATTGGGATACGCATATTTACTTACGTTGATGACATGTGATGTTATGTGTTGCTGGATATGTTATATTGGATCATCGTGTTTGAATAGCCGGGGTTTTTTATGTGAGATGAGTGTTTTTCATTTTCATTCATGTAAAAACTTGTATGTAATATTCTTTTATTGGGGCACTTCCAGGTTGCGGAAGTTGTCACCCTTTGTATATTATTTGCTTTTCTGCACTAGGATAGACCCAAGGAGGGGAGCACAAGTAACCGGGTTCTAGGTTCCAGTGGGAGACCATCTTGAGGAGTCGAGTCCGGGTCTCCTAACCCTAGAATTGGCAGGGTTGTTTGTCGCTCTCATAGGGGTCTAGGGGTGTGGGATTGGCTGTTCATCACGACCGTGGAATCCGTGTTTTATACTGACTCGTATTGAAAACACGGACGTCCTAGTATATCCAATGTTTCATATGTTTCTTCTGCTGCGATATCTGTGATGAGATCATGTGATGTTCTGTGATAGATACTTTATATAGTATATATGATATATTATATAGACGTTACTTATGTTTTGCACCCGCACTAGCCCTGCCCTGCTCTGTCGTTAGTTACCTAACCTAACGGTGCACGAGGGGACATCGAGGCGAATGCAGATGGCATAAGTGTACGTCGTATTTATCTGTGATGTTTAGGTATTTAAATGATGGGACTTCATTAATGTGATTAATGAAAGAAAAGAAACCTAAGATGTTGTAGAATCAAATTTTAAACAAAACAGGTAGCTACAGTTCTTGCTTTGCATAGCGGTATATGTGATATATCCTGCACCTTATTCGATGAGGAAAGGACCGAGATCCCTTCACCGGGAGTGACTCCTTTAGCAATAACTGGCAGATGCTACATACTCGGTCTGCTTTTGATTGCTTCTATAGTTTCTGCTTTGCACAGTGATATATATGATATATCCCGCACCTCATTCGACGAGGAAAGGGCCGACGATCCCTTCACCGGGAGTGACCCCTTTAGCAAAACTAGAAAAGCCTCAAAATCACTCCATTTCAAAACTACATTTGATCCTACAACGATATCAAGTTCATTACGCAATAGGTTTTCTGAAAACCTGTGTAGCCCTCCGTCATTTCAGATAAGTACTAATTAGTATTCGTGCTACGGTAGTTTGGCATTCATCAAGGCGTAGTATACGGTAGCTAACTAGTATTTATCTGCTTATGCATATGATGCAGATTGGATTAGGGTATTCGTACGGTGTTGTTTGGCATTCGTCAAGGGTCGTGCGGGTGGGTTTAATTCAATCAAGAAATGTACGGGTTGAACTTGACTAGTGGACTATGGGTTGTTTGGCATTCGTCAAGGTCATAGAACACTAGGGGTAAAATATTATTGGGAATTTCAAGTGTTGAAATTTGCAATGAGATTGCATACCTTCTATGAGATAGTTGGATCCCGATACCCACTGCGAGTAAGAGTTACTCCTGGGAGAGTTTTACATATTACAATTAGCCGATCAAGTAGGTGTCTAGAAAGGTGTCAACGGGGTTATGCCTCTGGGAAAATGAGGTTTACATTAATTAGGTTCGTGCGAAAGCACGGGGGACCTCCCTCAAAGTACCGACACTGGCCTGGCTGAAAGATTGGCGAACCGGATATAAATACCCAAGTTTTCCCCTGCCGTCTCGATTATGTGACCGTCTTGAACCGCCCTTTGAACCTTCGGGTTTGGGGCAGTACGGCGTGCCACATGTGAGGCGTTGGCTTGACCCTTCTACGGCTGGACCGTTGGTACTGAGGCACGAACTGAATGTTGCTAGACTTATTTCATGTGTTGGACTGTATCGGAAAACTTGGGTGTTCGAATGTTCGATCGGAAAGTTTAACATTTTCTGTTTATCTGGAATGTGATACAATAATTGGAATTCACAAGGAGTTATGAGATAACTGAATGAATGTTATAAATCTAGCAATTTAGTCCCATATGATATTGAAAAGAGTTTTCGATAATGAGACTGAAATGCGGGGTTTATAAATGTTAGGCATGTGATGTCTAAAAAGGTTGCGGATTCCAATTGTTGTAGTTTTACACTTTCTTTTCTGTGACCGTAAGTGTAGTATGCAGATATCGCCGGTTTCGTTGCTATACGTCAACGACAATTGGGGTATGCATACTTACTTACGTTGATGACATGTGATGTTATGTGTTGCTGGATATGTTATATTGGATCGTCGTATTCGAATAGCCGGGGTTTTTTTATGTGAGATGAGTGTTTTTCATTTTCATTCATGTAAAAACTTGTATGTAATATTCTTTTATTTGGGGCACTTCCAGGTAGCGGAAGTTGTCACCCTTTGTATATTATTTACTTTTCCGCATTAGGATAGACCCAAGGAGGGGAGCACAAGTAACCGGGTTATGGGGTCCAGTGGGAGACCAACTCGAGGAGTCGAGTCCGGGTCTCCTAACCCTAGAATTTGCAGGGTTGCTTGCCGCTCTCGTAGGGGTCTAGCGGTGTGGGATTGGCTATTCATCACGACCGTGGAATCCGTGTTTTATACTGGCTCGTATTGAAAACACGGACGTCCTAGTATATCCAATATTTCATATGTTTATTCTGCTGCGATATCTGTGTTGTGACTCTGTGATGGATATAGTATATAGTATATATGATATATTATATAGACGTTACTTATGTTTTACACCCGCGCTAGCCCTGCCCTGCTCTGTCGTTAGTTACCTAACCTAACGGTGCACGAGGGGACATCGAGGCGAATGCGGATGGCATAAGTGTACGTCATATCTATCTGTGATGTTTAGGTATTTAAATGATGGGACTTCATTAATGTGATTAATGAAAGATAAGAAACCTAAGATGTTGTGGAATCGAATTTTAAAATAAAACAGGTAGCTACAGTTCTTGCTTTGCACAGCGGTATATATGATATACCCTGCACCTTATTCGATGAGGAAAGGACCGAGATCTCTTCACCGGGAGTGACTCCTTTAGCAATAACTGGCAGATGCTACACACTCGGTTTGCTTTTGACTGCTTTTGGGTTTTTGCTTTGCACAGCGATATATATGATATATTCCGCACCTCATTCGACGAGGAAAGGACCGAGATCCCTTCGCCGGGAGTGACTCCTTTAGCAAAACTAGAAAAGCCTCAAAATCACTCCATTTCAAAACATCATTTGATTCTACAACGATATCAAGTTCATTACGCTCATGGTTTTTATGAAAAACCTGCGTAGCCCTCCGTCATTTCAGATAAGTATTAGTTAGTATTCGTGCTGCGGTAGTTTGGCCTCCGTCAAGGCGCAGTGTACGGTAGCTAACTAGTGCTTATCTGCTAGCATATGATGCGATTGGATTAGGGTATTCGTACGGCGTTGTTTGGCCTCCGTCAAGGGTCGTGCGGGTGGGTTTAATTCAATCAGGAAATGACGGGTTGAACTTGACTAGCGGACTATGGGTTGTTTGGCCTCCGTCAAGGTCATAGGACGCTAGGGGCAAAATATTATCGGGAATTTCAAGTGTTGAAATTTGCAATGAGATTGCATACCTTCTATGAGATAGTTGGATCCCGATACCCACTGCGAGTAAGAGTTACTCCTGGGAGAGTTTTACACATTGCAATTAGCTGATCAAGTAGGTGTCTAGAAAGGTGTCAACGGGGTTACGCCTCTGGGAAAACGAGGTTTACATTAATTAGGTTCGTGCGAAAGCACGGGGGACCTCCCTCAAAGTATCGACACTGGCCTGGCTGAAAGATTGGCGAACCTGTAGTGTGTAATTAATCCCGGCTAGTCTTTCCTTTTAGGGTTTGGAGGAAGATTTGATAAAAAGCAGTGGGAGCCATCCTGATTAGATAAGATAATGACCAATCTGATCTTGCACGAGCATACGCTAAAGTGTTTTCTTCTCTCTCTCTCCAGGTAGCGACCAGTTCATGCCTTAATCAAGATAATAATATGGATGTATTGACCGAACCCGCATGTTATACTGTGCTGGGGAACGTTGGTTCCGTTCTTTCTTATAAGAGTTATAGGAATGAACAGGATATAGGGGAATACCAGGATTCCCATGCCACCCGAATGAAGAAAGTACATGTTGATGCATTTTCTTCGGGTGTGTTCGTTACTGAGAACTGTTTCTCCATTTGCTCTACGTCCTGGGTATTAGATACCGGGTCAGGATCCCATATATGTAATCAGTTACATGGGCTTAGAAAAGGAAGAGAACTTGGAGAAGGTGATAAAGACATTAGAGTTGGAAATGGTGCAATTGTTGCAGCTAAGACTGTCGGAGAATATCACCTTGTATTACCAACTGGTAATACATTGGTTCTGAACGAATGCTATTACATGCCGAACCTGATATGCAACATTATATCGGTTTCTTTATTAAGTAAAGAGGGATATAATTTTGTATTACAGGACAGTGTTATGAACATTTTCCTTAACCAAAAGTTGGTTGGATCAGGCACGTTGTGCAATGGCATTTATGTTCTAAATCAATCAACAGTTCTAAGCATAACAAACACACACAAGAGGAAGAGTTCTGAACTCAATGAATCCTTCTTGTGGCATTGTAGACTGGGTCACATCAATGCGACATGACTAGCTAAGTTGCATAAAGATGGATATTTAAATCCCTTTGAATTTTCATCTTATGACACTTGCCAGTCATGTCTCAAAGGCAAGATGACCAAAACTCCGTTTACGGGACACGGAGAAAGAGTTACCGAACTCTTGGGACTTATACATAGTGATGTATGTGGTCCCATGTCTACACATGCCAGGGATGGTTCTTCATACTTCATTACATTCACTGACGATCTCTCTAGGTTCGGGTATGTGTTCCTGATGAAACACAAATCAGAAGCTTTTGAGAAATTTAGGGAATATAAACAAGAAGTTGAGAACCAAACCGGAAAAAGTATTAAAATCCTACGATCTGATCGAGGAGGTGAATACTTGAGCAATGAATTCCGGGACTTCCTAAAAGAGAATGGGATTCTCTCTCAGCTGACTCCTCCATATACACCACAGCACAACGGTGTATCGGAGCGGAGAAATCGCACCCTATTAGATATGGTGCGCTCTATGATGAGTACAGCTGAGTTACCTATCTCCTTCTGGGGATATGCACTGGAGACTGCTGCATACCTACTGAATAGAGTTCCAACCAAATCAGTGTCTACCACTCCATATGAGATATGGAATGGCAAGAGACCATGTCTTAATTTTATTCAGATATGGGGTTGTTCGGCCTATGTTAAAACACAAAATCCGGACAAGCTCGAGGCAAGGTTTGTTCTATGTAAGTTTGTTGGATATCCCAAACATTCACGAGGGTATATCTTCTACCACTCCGAGGAACAAAAAGTGTTTGTTTCTCGGCATGCCACTTTCTTAGAAAAAGGTTTTCTTATGAAACAGATAGGTGGCATTGAGGTAGAACTGGAAGAGGTTCCAGCAATACAGACCATAACAGAAGATTTGGTTGAATCAGAGGATTCCGTAGTTCCCGATGAACCCCAGCCTCTCCGCCGATCTAGTAGGGTTCCTCGCCCACCTGAGAGATACTACGGTTTTCTCATGGATGGTGGGAGCGAGGATTGCATCATGGAGGATGATGACCCAACTAGCTTCGAGCAGGCCATCACGAGTGGGGACTCAGTGAAATGGCTGGATGGTATGCGGTCCGAGATGGAATCCATGTACACCAACAAAGTATGGACTTTGGAAGTTGCTCCTGAAGGGGTAAAACCCATTGGGAGCAAGTGGATCTTCAAGAAGAAATTTGGTGTAGATGGGAAAGTGGAGACTTTCAAAGCTAGACTTGTTGCAAAAGGTTTTCGTCAAAGACCAGGTGTGGACTATGACGAAACCTTTTCTCCAGTGGCTATGCTTAAATCCATCCGGATCATGCTTGCCATCGCTGCATATCATGATTACGAAATCTGGCAAATGGATGTTAAGACCGCCTTTCTAAATGGTGATTTAGAAGAGTGCGTGTACATGACTCAGCCAGAGGGCTTCGTAGACAGTGGGAGCAGCGGGAAGGTGTGCAAGCTGCTTAAATCCATTTATGGATTAAAGCAAGCATCGCGGAGTTGGAACATCTGCTTTGACGTCGTTATCAAAGAGTTTGATTTCGTCAAAAATCCAGATGAACCTTGTATCTACAAGAAGGTGGCAGAGAGTAAGGTTGTCTTCCTCTTATTGTACGTGGACGACATACTCTTGATAGGAAATGATATTCCTATGCTGCAATCGGTCAAGCTCTTCTTATCACAAAGATTCTCAATGAAAGATCTTGGTGATGCCTCTTGCATATTGGGGATTAGGATCTATAGAGATAGATCCAAACGGATTTTGGGATTGTCCCAATCCAGGTACATTGACACCATACTAAAGAGGTTTAGTATGGAAGAGTCCAAGCGTGGGAACTTACCCACGATCTCTGGAGTCACTCTCTCCAAAGAGATGTCTCCCAAGACTGATTTGGAGAGAGCTCGCATGCAAGGGATACCCTATGCTTCGGCAGTGGGCTCTATCATGTATGCGATGCTATGTACCAGACCCGATGTAGCATACTCACTAAGTGTAGTGAGCAGGTATCAAGCTGATCCTGGAGAGAGTCACTGGACAGCTGTGAAGAGCATTCTCAAGTACTTGCGAAGGACTAGAGATATGTTCTTGGTGTATGGTAACGCAGAGCTCCAAGTGGAGTCCTTTACCGATTCGAGCTTCCAGAGTGATAAGGACGACTCTAAGTCGCAGTCGGGCTTTGTCTCTACCGTTTACGGAGGGGCGGTTAGCTGGAAGAGTTCCAAGCAGGAAACCGTGGCAGACTCGACGATGGAGGCTGAATACATCGCTGCCAACGATGCTGCTAAAGAGGCTGTTTGGATCAAGAAGTTCATTACTGAACTTGGAGTGGTTCCATCCATTGAGCGTCCAATACCTTTGTATTGCGATAACAATGGAGCGGTGGCTTTGGCCAAGGAACCCAGGTCCCATCAGCGGTCCAGGCATATTCTGAGGCGGTATCACCTGATCCGGGAGATAGTTGATCGCCGGGAGATCGAGGTCAGGAGGGTTGACACGAAGAACAACACGGCGGATCCACTCACGAAGGCCATTCCCCAGATACAGTTTGAGAGACTCTTCGGGATGCTCGGTATGCGATACTACAGCAGCTGGCCCTAGTGCAAGTGGGAGATTGTTAGTTGTATGTATGCCCTAGAGGCCAGTATTGTACAGATGATGTATATTATATTGGATGCTTGGACATATATAGAGATGACTTTCTTGCTCGATATGATAGTATGCTATCTGGTTACTCTTTATCTTAACATGTACACTAGTCTCTTTATACTGTCTTATAGTTACATGTTGGTAAAGCCCTTAGGATGTGTACTTGACTACCTGGACTATGATGCAGATCATACTAGTGGGGACATGGTAGTCCATAAGTACATCCTTCAAGGTCCCTAGTCGTGGGTGTATCGAGACGGGGCATCGATATACCAGAGTAGACTAGCGTATACGCTTCTCGACCCATGAGATGGGCGATGGATGATCCCATATCCATTGGTGTTTGACATCAGAGATGGTATACGGGTGCTCAGTGGAGACTGGGTACACTGGACGGACTCGCCGAGAACTCCCAGATGGTATTATACCTCACGTCAGATGGCAGTTCTCAGGTGACACTAGTGCAGGTTAGTCTGTAGACCCGAGATCGTCATAGAGTCTTGTGTGATTCCCACTGTGCTTTGATCTCCACCTTACCACGTCCATGAGGGCGTGCAAAACGGTGGTCTTTGGGTACAGTCCCGAGTCACATGGAGGCAATGAGCGATAGGAGGGGTTTCGTCTCTCCCGGTATTGGGGGTTGATGTTGCGCTGTGCTCGATTGGCCGTAACAGGGAAGTCCCTGGCCAGGGCTGATCGGAGATTTGCTGGTAAGTGTTACCAGTAGTTTCTCGACCCGTTATGAGCCTCACATCGGCACGAATTATCGGTTATTGGGGTCTGACGTTTACCACCCCTAGACTTGATATGCGACATATCAGACGAAGAGACCGGACAATGGTAAGTGTTACTGGTCGGATTCGCAGGAGTGTGAGCGGGCTAGCTCGTCGATCTTCTGATCGCTCAATACCCGGGTGGCCGTTACGTTTAGCAGACCGCTTGCGGCTTGTGGGTGCTTGATATGATCATCATCTACTACCGGCGTATTGACGAGTCTTTAGAGTCCTACACAGAGGTTTCCTAGCTCTAACGAAACGAAATAGGAGTGCATATGAGATATGTGCGGGACCGAGAATAATGCGTGTATGTGATACCGTATTTGATTCTCGCGATTAATGTTTCGATTGATTGTATGAGATATGACCTAGTTATCGAATCATTGATTCGATAAATCGATGCATTGAATACTAGTCGGTTATGTGCGACATGACCGGATCATTGAATCAAGTATTGATTTAATGATTTAATGTATAATTATATATTTGATATATTACTTTGCATTAACTAGTATTGGTTCACTTTAAACGGATTTTTCTCACTTGGATTGCACATTGTATATGTGATATACTTTTGTGCACTTTTTTGTATCATGTTTGATGATACTTGATCATATGGTTAAGTGAATAGAATTAAACCATGGTTATTATGATAATTAGGGTTTTGCATATTTATTTATTCATTTATTTGTTTATTCATTTATTTGGATAAGTTTGAATGAGAATGGTGGCAATTTTTGTTTCTTATATGAAGCTTCATGAACCCTTGACTTTTGTAACCATTCTTGTCCTCTTGCTTAACCCTAACCCACTCTACTAACCATGGTTTATTCTCTACACTTAACTTGAGTTAGAGTTATGATAAGTATAGTTTTTCTTTTTCTTTTAAAAGAACTTATCATAATTCTATCATCTTCTTCTTCTTCTTCAAGTGAGAAACCTAGATGCCATTAATGGCAACTTAAGATCTAGTGAGATAAATCCAATTCTAAAGTGAACCCACCTCCTATTTCTTCACCCTCTACCTCTTGCCAAGTTGTTTTGGGTGTTTTCTTCACAAGTTTCACAATTTTGTGAAGTCGGAGCTTGAGCCTGTGCAACCTCGACGTAGATCGTCTTTGACACGAAGCCGACGACCTATTCCGCACGTTTCTCCGATGAAGCCGTCACGAGAGTCCAAGGTTCAAGATGGACAGCGAGAGGACGCCCTCGTGGAGCTAAAGAAGTGGGTATCCGGATCTACAAAGGTTGTAGCATCTTAACTTTAGTTAAATTGTTAACTAGATTTATATTTCGCCTAGAATTCTAGCGACGATCCGTAGTCTAGGGTTTCTCGACACCATTTTTTTTGAAATTGGCATGTTCGATGCCTTGTGAGACCTCACTAGGGTGCCTAGGAACCTTTCATATTATATACCGAACATGATGTGCAACATTATATCAGTTTCTTTATTAAGTAAAGAAGGATATAATTTTATAGTAAAGGATAATGTTATGAACATATTCCTAGATCAAAAGTTGATTGCATCAGGCTCGTTACATAATGGCATATTCATTCTAAATCAAAATACAGTCCTCAATATACAAAACACACACAAGAGGAAAAGTTCAGAAATGAACGAATCCTACTTGTGGCATTGTAGACTTGGTCATATCAATGCGACACGACTGGCTAAGTTACATAAGGATGGTTATTTGAATCCGTTCGAATTATCATCTTATGATACTTGCCATTCATGTCTCAAAGGAAAAATGACCAAAGCTCCGTTTAGTGGACACGGAAATAGAGTTACTGAACTCTTAGGACTGGTACATAGTGATGTATGCGGTCCCATGTCTACCCATGCCAGGAACGGTTCTTCCTACTTCATTACATTCACTGACGATCTCTCTAGATACGGGCATGTGTTCCTAATGAAACACAAGTCTGAAGCTTTTGAGAAATTCAAAGAATATAAGCAAGAAGTAGAGAACCAAACGGGCAAAAGTATTAAGATCCTTCGATCTGATCGAGGAGGAGAATACTTGAGCAATGAGTTCCATGATTATCTAAAAGAGAATAGGATTCTCTCTCAGCTTACTCCACCTTATACACCACAGCACAACGGTGTATCGGAATGAAGGAATCGCACCTTATTAGATATGGTGCGTTCAATGATGAGTATAGCTGAGTTACCTATTTCCTTCTGGGGGTATGCGCTTGAGACAGCCATACACCTATTGAATATGGTTCCCACCAAATCAGTGCCTACCACTCCATATGAGATATGGAAAGGGAAGAGACCATCTCTTAAGTATGTTAAGATATGGGGTTGTCCAGCCTATGTCAAAAGACAAAATCCGGACAAACTCTAGGCAAGATCAGTCTTATGTAAGTTTGTAGGATATCCCAAAAATTCACAAGGGTATATCTTCTACCACCCCGAGGAACAAAAGGTGTTTGTTTCTCGACATGCCACTTTCTTAGAAAAAGGTTTTCTTATGAAACAGATTAGTGGCATTGAGGTTGTTACTTATATGTATGCCCTAGAGGCCATTACTATACATAGGATGTATATTGTAGTGGATGCTGGGACATATATAGGGATGACTTTCTTGCTCGACATGATAGTATGCTATCTGGTTGATCTTTACCTTAATGTGTACACTGATTGTCTCCCTGTTACATGTTGGTAAAGCCCTTTGGATCTGTACTTGACTACCTGGACTATGATGCGGATCATACTAGTGGGGACATGGTAGTCTATGAGTACATCCTTCAAAGTCCCTAGTCGTGGGTGTATCGAGACAGGGCATCGATATACAAGAGTAGACTAGCGTGTACCTTCTCGACCCATACAGATGGGCGATGGATGATCCCATATCCATTGGTGTTTGACATCAGAGGAGATATACGGGTGCTCAGTAGAGACTGGGTACACTGGACGGACTCGCCGAGAACTCCCAGATGGTATTATACCTCACGTCAGATGGCAGTTCTCTGGTGACACTGGTACAGAGTAGTCTGTTGACCCGAGATCGTCATAGAGTCTTGTGTGGTTCCCACTGTGCTTTGATTTCCATCTTACCACGTCCAAGAGGGCGTGCAAAACGGTGGTTTTTGGGTACAGTCCCGAGTCACATGGAGGCAATGAGCGATAGGAGGGGATTCGTCTCTCCCGGTATAGGGGGTTGATGTTGCGCTGTGTTCGATTGGCTATAACAGGAAATCTCTGGCCAGGGTTGCTGAGATTTACTGGTAAGTGTTACCAGTAGTTTCTCGAATAGTTATAGACCTCATATCGACACGACTTATCGAGCTATTGGGGTCTGACGTTTACCACCCCTAGGCAAGATATGCGACATATCAGACGATCAGACCGGACTGTACGGTAGTGTCACTGGTCGGATTCACTGGAGTGTGAGCGGGCTTGCTCGTCGATCTTCAGATCGCTCAATACCCGGGTGGCCGTTACGTTTAGCAGACCGCTTGCGGCTTGTGGGTGTTTGATATGATCATCACCTGCTGCCGGCGTATTGACGAGTCTTTAGAGTCCTACACAGAGGTTTCCTGGCTCAAGCGAAACGAAATAGGAGCGCATATGAGATATGTGCGGGACCGAGAATAATGCGTGTATGTGATACCGTATTTCATTCTCGCGATCAATGTGTCGGGTGGTTGTATGCGATATAACCTAGTTATCGATTCAAGCGTTGAATCGATAAGCCGATACATTGAATACTAGTCGGTTGTGTGCGACATGACCGGGTCATTGAATCAAGTGTTGATTTAATGATTTAATGCATAATTATATATTTGATATATTACTTTGCATTAACTAGTATTGGTTCACTTTAAATGGATTTTCTCACTCGGATTGTACACATTGTATATGTGATATACTTTTGTGCACTTGATTGTATCATGTTTGATGATACATGTTATGCTAGGGTTTTTGTGTAAAGATCAAACCATGGTTACATGATTATGGTTAGGGTTTTGTTTTATTCACTTATTTATTTATCCATTTCATTTTGGAAAATAAATGGAAAAGAGAAAAGAATGGTGGCTTTATTTGGAGTTTAGTTGAAGCTTCATGAAGCTTTGATCAAGTCAACCATTCTTATCTCATCCTTAACCCTAACCATTCCCACTAACCATGATTCATTCTCTACACTTGACTATAGTTAACATTATGATAAGTTTTGATTTTCTATTGATTTTAAAAAATAACTTATCATAAGAACTAGCTTCTTCTTCATCATCTTCTTCAATGAAGAAAGCTTCTCTTCATCAATGGTGGATTGATGAAAAGAGTGTGAAATCCAAATCTAAAGTCTACCCAACTCCTATTTCTTCATCCTCTACCTCTTGCCAAGTAGTAGAGTGTGTTTACTTCACAAGTTTCTTGACTTGGTGAAGTCGGAGCTTGATTTAGCGATGCCTCGACGTAGATCATCTTCGGCATGGACATCGACGACCTAGCTCGCTTTTTCTCCGACGAAGCCGACTCTAGAGCCCGGATTCCTTTTGGACAGCGGAGACGACTTCGTTGCGGAGCTATGGAGGTGGAGCACCGGATCTACAAAGGTTGTATTTCCGATATCCCATTAGTTAAGTGTTAACTAGTTTGCATTTTCGCCTAAATATCTAGCAAACGATCCGTAGTCGGGTCTCTCGGCACCTAGATTTTTTGAAATTGGCATGATCGATGGCTTGTGAGACCTCACTTGTGTTCCTAGGAACCCTACAGAGGTAGAACTGGAAGAGGTTCCAGCAACACAAACAATAACTGAAGATTTAGTAGAACCAGAGGATTCAGTAGTACCCGACGAACCCCAGCCTCTCCGCCGATCTAGCAGGGTTTCTCGTCCACCTGAGAGATACTGCGGTTTTCTCATTGACGGTGGAAGCGAAGATTGCATCATGGAGGATGATGACCCAACTAGCTTTGAGCAGGCCATCACGAGTAGGGACTCAGTGAAATGGCTGGATGCTATGCGGTCCGAGATGGAATCCATGTACACCAACAAAGTATGGACTTTAGATGTTGCTCCTGAAGGGGTAAAACCCATCGGGAGCAAGTGGATCTTCAAGAAGAAACTTGGTGTAGATGGGAAAGTGGAGACTTTCAAAGCTAGACTTGTTGCAAAGGGTTTTCGTCAAAGACCAGGTGTGGACTATGACGAAACCTTTTCTCCAGTGGCTATGCTTAAATCCATCCGGATCATGCTTGCCATCGCTGCATATCATGACTACGAAATCTGGCAAATGGATGTTAAGACCGCCTTTCTAAATGGTGATTTAGAAGAGTGCGTGTACATGACTCAGCCAGAGGGCTTCGTAGACAGTGGGAGCAGCGGGAAGGTGTGCAAGCTGCTTAAATCTATTTATGGATTAAAGCAAGCATCGCGGAGTTGGAACATCTGCTTTGACGTCGTTATCAAAGAGTTTGATTTCGTCAAAAATCCAGATGAACCTTGTATCTACAAGAAGGTGGCAGAGAGTAAGATTGTCTTCCTCGTATTGTACGTGGACGACATACTCTTGATAGGAAATGATATTCCTATGCTGCAATCGGTCAAGCTCTTCTTATCACAAAGATTCTCAATGAAAGATCTTGGTGATGCCTCCTGCATATTGGGAATTAGGATCTATAGAGATAGATCCAAACGGATATTGGGATTGTCCCAATCCAGGTACATTGACACCATACTAAAAAGGTTTAGTATGGAAGATTCCAAGCGTGGGAACTTGCCCACGATCTCTGGAGTCACTCTCTCCAAAGAGATGTCTCCCAAGACTGATCTGGAGAGAGCTCGCATGCAAGGGATACCCTATGCTTCGGCTGTAGGCTCTATCATGTATGCGATGCTATGTACCGGACCCGATGTAGCATACTCACTTAGTGTAGTGAGCAGGTATCAAGCTGATCCTGGAGAGAATCACTGGACAGCTGTGAAGAGCATTCTCAAGTACTTGCGAAGAACTAAAGAGATGCTCTTGGTGTATGGTAACGGAGAACTCCAAGTGGAGTCCTTTACCGATTCGAGCTTCCAGAGTGATAAGGACGACTCTAAGTCGCAGTCGGGATTTGTCTTTACCCTTTACGGAGGGGCGGTTAGCTGGAAGAGTTCCAAGCAGGAAACCGTGGCAGACTCGACGATGGAGGCTGAATACATCGCTGCCAACGATGCTGCTAAAGAAGCTGTCTGGATCAAGAAGTTCATTACTGAACTTGGAGTGGTTCCATCCATTGAGCATCCAATACCTTTGTATTGCGATAACAATGGAGCGGTGGCTTTAGCCAAGGAACCCAGGTCCCATCAGCGATCCAGGCATATTCTGAGGCGATATCACCTGATCCGGGAGATAGTTGATCGCCGGGAGATCGAGGTCAGGAGGGTTGACACGAAGAACAACACGGCGGATCCACTCACGAAGGCCATTCCCCAGATACAGTTTGAGAGACTCTTCGGGATGCTCGGTATGCGATACTACAGCAGCTGGCCCTAGTGCAAGTGGGAGATTGTTAGTTGTATGTATGCCCTAGAGGCTAGTATTGTACAGATGATGTATATTATATTGGATGCTTGGACATATATAGAGATGATTTTCTTGCTCGATATGATAGTATGCTATCTGGTTGCTCTTTATCTTAACATGTACACTAGTCTCTTTAACCTGTCTTATAGTTACATGTTGGTAAAGCCCTTAGGATGTGTACTTGACTACCTGGACTATGATGCAGATCATACTAGTGGGGACATGGTAGTCCATAAGTACATCCTTCAAGGTCCCTAGTCGTGGGTGTATCGAGACGGGACATCGATATACCAGTGTAGACTAGCGTATACGCTTCTCGACCCATGAGATGGGCGATGGATGATCCCATATCCATTGGTGTTTGACATCAGAGATGGTATACGGGTGCTCAGTGGAGACTGGGTACACTGGACGGACTCACCGAGAACTCCCAGATGGTATTATACCTCACGTCAGATGGCTGTTCTCAGGTGACACTAGTGCAGGTTAGTCTGTAGACCCGAGATCGTCATAGAGTCTTGTGTGATTCCCACTGTGCTTTGATCTCCACCTTACCACGTCCATGAGGGCGTGCAAAACGGTGGTCTTTTGGTACAGTCCCGAGTCACATGGAGGCAATGAGCGATAGGAGGGGTTTCGTCTCTCCCGGTATTGGGGGTTGATGTTGCGCTGTGCTCGATTGGCCGTAACAGGGAAGTCCCTGGCCAGGGCTGATCAGAGATTTTCTGGTAAGTGTTACCAGTAGTTTCTCGACCCGTTATGAGCCTCACATCGGCACGACTTATCGGTTATTGGGGTCTGGCGTTTTCCACCCCTAGACTTGATATGTGACATATCAGACGAACAGACCGGACTGTACGGTAAGTGTTACTGGTTGGATTCACAGGAGTGTGAGCGGGCTAGCTCGTCGATCTTCTGATCGCTCAATACCCGGATGGCCGTTACGTTTAGCAGACCGCTTGCGGCTTGTAGGTGCTTGATATGATCATCATCTGCTACCGGCGTATTGACGAGTCTTTAGAGTCCTACACAGAGGTTTCCTGGCTCAAGCAAAACGAAATAGGAGCGCATATGAGATATGTGCAGGACCGAGAATAATGCGTGTATGTGATACCGTATTTCATTCTCGCAATGGATGTATCGATTGGTTATATTCGATATAACCTAGATATCGAATCAAGGATTGATTCGATAAGCCGATACATAGGATACTAGTCGATTATATGCGATATGACCGGATCGTTAAATCAAGTGTTGATTTAATGATTTAATGTATAATTATATATATTTGATATATTACTTTGCATTAACTAGTATTGGTTCATTTTAAAAGGATTTTCTCACTTGATGCACATTGTATATGTGATATATTTTTGTGCACATATTTGTATCATGTTTGATGATACTTGATCATGTGGTTAAGTGTAAAGGATTAAACCATGGTTAAGAGATGATTAGGGTTTTTGCTTTTTCATTTATTTATTTGTTTATTTATTTGGAAAAGATTTATATAAGAATGGTGGCTATGTTTGTTTCTAGTTGAAGCTTCATGAAGCTTTGACTTCTTAACCATTCTTGTTTTCATGCTTAACCCTAACCCATCCAAGTAACCATGGTCTATTCTCTACACTCAACTATGGTTAGCTTATGATAAGTATTGAATTATTTTTCATTTTAATTCAACACTTATCATATTCTTTCTTCTTCTTCATCATCTTCTTCTTCAAGAAAGCTTGATGCCATCAATGGCAACTTGAGTTCTAAAGTGAGAAATCCAATTCCAAAGTGAACCCACCTCCTATTTCTTCACCCTCTACCTCTTGCCAAGTTGTTTTGGGTGTTTTCTTCACAAGTTTCATAAATTTGTGAAGTCGGAGCTTGAACTTGTGATGCCTCGACGTAGATCATCTTCGGCACGAAGCCGACGACCTAGTCCGCCCATTTCTCCGATCAAGCCGACGATTGAGTCCGGGATTCGAGATGGACAGCGAGAGGACGCCTACGTGGAGCCAAGGAAGTGGGTATCCGGATCTACAAAGGTTGTAGCTTCTTATCTTTAGTTAAGTTGTTAACTAGATTTGTTTATCGCCTAAATTTCTAGTCAACGATCTAGTCTAGGGTTTCTCGGCACCGTAAAATTTGAAATTGGCATGGTTGATGCCTTGTGAGACCTCCTGAGAGTGCTTAGGAACCCTACAAGAATATCAACAGCAGAAGCACCTATGAAAATATAGGATATCTAGGAGGTCCGTATTTTGTATCTAGCCAGCAATAGAAAATACGGATTCTACGGTCGCGATGAATAGCCATGCCCACACCCCTAGAGTCCTACGAGAGTGGCAAGTGACCCTACCAATTCTAGAGTTTAGGAGACCCGGTTTCGACTCCTCGAGATAGTCTCCCACTGAACCCTAGAACCTGGTCACTTGTGCTCTCCTCCTTGGGTCTATCCTAATGCGGAAAAGTAAATAATATACAACAATGGTGACATCATCCTCAACCCGGAAGTGCCCCAAATAAAAGAATATTACATACAATTTAATTTTACATGAATGAAAATAAAAACTCTCATCTCACATAAAACCCCCGGCTATTCAATCACGACGATCCTGCACATCATATCTCAGGAACACATAATATCACATATCATCAACGTAAGTAAGTATGCGTATCCCAATTGTCGTTGATGTATAGCAACAAAACCGGCGATACACCACATACTACACTTACAGTCGGAGAAAAAAAATGAAAAACTACAATAATTGGAATCATCACTTCCTTTAGACATCATAAACCCGGAATATCACATATTCTGGATTTCATGCCTAACTATGCAAATCTTACATTTGGGTCTCATCTATGAAAACACCTTTTTAAAAGAAGCCGGGTAATTCAACAATATTCCCGATTCTACTGAGGCCGAAATATTAGATTTACACGCAACTAATTACTTTTAACAAAACTAATTAGTATAGATTCCAATTATTGTATCACTTGCACATAAACTAGGCGATGTTAAACCATTCGATTGATTAATCGATTATCCAAGTATTCACAGAGAAGCTCAACACTTGAGCAGTATTAAAAATTCCCAAAAACATGCCCTGGTACCTATGGGCCAACCGTAGAAGGGCTGACCCGTGCCTCATAAATGGCGCCGTGGAACCGCCGCCAAAAGCGCGTTTTGGCCGCGGTTCCGTGGTCATTTGATCGAGCTAGGGTATCGTTCTTCTAGAGGGTCCATAGAATTACCTGCACGATTTTTTGAATATTTTTAATGCAAAAAATTCTAACATTTTGAAAAATATCCAGAGAACAATTTTCCCGAGCAATCGATGTTCGTTTGAAATTTTTAATGTTGTCTAGGTTACTCTAAAGTTCTAGCTTGGCTCTGATACCACTGTAGGGTTTCCTTAGCACCTTGCCTAGGGTTTGGAAGTATCATACATGCCACAATAAAAATTTAAGGGCGGTGCTAAGCAAACCAACTAAGGAATCGAACTAGATTTTTAGGGTAACATCTAACTAGCATCTCATACTAGAAGTAATATACACTAAGAGTTAAGTAATACAATCTTTGTAGACTTCCCTGATTGACTCCTTGGATCTCCTAGAGTTTGAACCAGCTTGCTTAAGCTCCTTCCAAGTCCACGATGATCCACCCGAAGTCTCTTTGCTTAATGCTCCTTGCTTCACTTGATAAAGGATGAAGATGAAGCAAACACTCTAATCTAGTGGGCTAGACTAAAGTAGAATGGTGATGTGGGTTATGTTCTCACTTAAAAACCTTTCCTTTCTTTTAACTTCACTCTCTTTAGAAACTCAAGAGAGCTTGAGAGAGGAAGAAGATGAAGATGGCAAAGCTAGAGGTCTCTTTTGATAATTATCAATAATAATTATCATTAGCATTGAAATAAAAATATCAACCATATATTTATGCCATGCCAAACTATGGTTAATAAATATCTAGATATTTTGATGTTTGGTTAAATACCAAATGAAAATCAAACCATGGGTCAAAGTTAGGTCAAATGGAAAGAAGAGTGTAGAAACCCAATTATGATTTAATTTCCATTTTCTTTTAATCCAATATCAAAATATAAATATATAAATGAACCATGTGAGTTTTGCATTTCCATCTTCCATGTATCAACAACCATGACACTATGTATGCATGTATGTGTGCATTCACATCATCATATGTACATACACCCATTCATGCATACATCCAAAAGAAAATGTTTATTAAAAATGAGATAAAAAGTCAATGTTAAATCAACACTTGATTTAACAAACCGGTCATATCACATACGACCCGACCAATAGAAAAACCCCCCGATTAAAATACGGTATCATATACACGCATTTAATCGAGCTCCCGCGCATATCTCATATGCACACCACATCGTTTCGCCTGAGCTAGGAAACTCCTGTGTGGGACTCTAAGACTCGTCAATACGCCGGCAGTAGATGATGATCACATCAAACACCCACAAGCCGCAAGCGGTCAGCTAAACGTAACGGCCACCCGGGTATTGAGCGATCAGAAGAAAAACAAGCGAACATGTCAAAACTCCCATCGAGCCAACTGGCAACACTTACCATACTATCCGGTCTCTTCGTCAGATATGTTGCATATCGAGTCTAGGGATGGCATCGTCGACCCTAATAACTCAATAAGTCATGCCGGTGTGTGGCTCATAACAGATCGAGAAACCACTGATAACACTTATCAGTGAATCTCAGCAGCCCTGGCTAAGGACTTCCTGTTATAGCCAATCGAGCATAGCACAACATCAACCCCCAATACCGGGAGAGACGAAACCCCTCCTATCGCTCATTTCCTCAATGCGCCTCGGGAATGTACCAAAAATCTACCTGTTTGCACGACTCAGTAGAGCCGTGGTAGGGTGGAGATAAAAGTACAGTGGGAGGACACACAAGACTCTATGACGATCTCGGGTCTGCAGACTAACCTGTACCAGTGTCACCTGAGAACTGCTATCCGATGTGTTAGGGTATATGCCCCAGGGGCCATTATTGTATCATACTAGCTTGTATATCACTTAATGGAAGCTTGGGATATTCACAGTTATATTAACAGTCTTGCTAAACATGGTAGTATGCTACTTGGTTTATATCTATCTTAATATGTGTGTACGTAGTGATAGAGCCCTTAGGATCTTGCTTGACTACCAGCGTTGTGATGGCAGTCACACTAGTAGGGGCTGGGTAGTCTACAATCACATCCTTTTTCCAGGTCCCTAGTCGTAGGATTATCGAGACAGGGCATCGATACTCCGGAGTAGACTAGTGTGTACGCTTCTCATCCCAGTTGAGGAGATGGTTTGTCCCACAGCCATCAGTACGTCGTACTGGAGATAGTATACAGGTGCTCGTTGGGTTAAAGGTACACCGGACATGACTCGCAGGGAACTGTTGGTTGGTATTATACCCGTCGTCAGTTAACAGTTCCCAGGTGACATGAGTACAGCATAGTCCGCAGACTTGACACTGCTGCTTCGCCTCGAGTGTGTTCCCACTGTTCTTAGATTGCTACCCTACCACAGCTCAAAGGAGTCGTGTAAACAGGTAGCAGTTGGGTGCAGTCCCGAAGCATTTGGAGGCAGTGGCGGTTAGACAGGATTCGTCTCTCCTGGTATTGGGAGTTGATATCGTGCTGTGTCTGGAGAGCCATTACGCAAAGTCCCTGGCCAGGGCAAGCGAGATTTACTGGTAGGTTTTCCAGTAGTTTCTCAAGGTGTAATGGGCTTCGCTCCGACTCGACTTATACCGCTTTTAGGGGACTGACGCTTGCTGCCCCCTAGGCCCGATATGCGATAGTCCTAGACGAACAGACCGGACTGTACGAAGATTGTCACATCAGGCTCAGTAGGAGTTCGGATGGGTTTCCTCATCGGCCTTCTTATCGACATCTACCTGGGGACCGTTACGTACAGCTAGTGCCGCTTGCGGTCTATGGTTAAACCCACTGCCAGCGTAGTAGTCGAGTCTTTAGAGTCCCACACAGAGAGTTTCCCTGCTTCGGGCGAAACGATATAGAGGTCGTATGGTTTTACGACAGGGTTCGGACGCATACGTGTTTTTACGCACGTACGATGTTCGGACAGTTTTTACTAGCGGGTTTTGGTTTAAGCCAGATTCTAGTATCGGATTATTGGATTTATACAGTTTAAAGTATTTTTGTGTTTTCACGGATAGGAGGGGTGTTCTCGTAATTTGTCGAGAAGCTTCTAGAAGTTTGATGAGTTGGAGGCTAAGGTGACATTTGCATTAATTGGTTTAATGAGTCATGGTGTTATTCATCCATGGAGTTAATGATGCATTTTTTATTTAAATGACTCATGAGATGAATCACTATGTGAGTTAATGAAGCATGATGATATATTATTATTTGTTATTCATTTAAGAATATGATATGATTCATATATTCACAATGATTTCATTATTCCAAATAGATTCTCACTCTCACCTTCTCTCTCCTCAAGCTCTCTCTCTTCAAACCCTAACCCTAACCTCTCATGTGTTGAGATCAAGGGTTAGCAAGACTTATTAATCCCTAATTCTACTCTATATCCCCTAGGTTGCTTTGATTAGCACTTTTAGTAACCTAGTTACCTCAAGTTAGAGGTCAAGCTTGGAGTAGTAGCTCTCGGGTGGATCTTCTATTACAAAGAGGAGGCCGACGAGGAGGTGGTCAACGAGAAGAAGAAGGACTTGGTTCATTAGGTATAATCTTCTTTCATAGTAGCTAATCCCTCCTATGATGTTGTTAGTTAGGGTTTGGCAAAGATCCGTAAGTTAGTCGATGTTAGTTTAGACAAAAATGATTGTTTTACCTATTCCGCCTCCCCGCAACGCGTGGGGTGTCTAACGTCGACTTACAGTGGTATCAGAGCTTCACTAAACCATAACTAACTTATTATCAAAGTCGTTAGAAATTCGATCGCGAAAAAATCCCGAAAACACGACTTTTTCACCAAGTTTCTGTCGTTTTTAAAACAGGGTCTAAAATTTTTTCAAGGACCCTTAGAAATACAAGTAGGGAAATTTAAGGTTACTGGAGAAATTTGGGGTCATAAATCGTCCAAACCGCCGCGGATCCACGGCCGATCCAACCGATCCGCCGCGGATCCGCCGCCGAGTTGGGGCCGAGTCACCCCAAAATTCCCCAGTAACTCTTCTGTGTTAATTTTGGTATTTCTGGGATTTTTTGTTTCTGCTCAAGTCTCAGGTGCACAGAGAAGTTTTTGGAGTAGATTCTTTTGTGTTTGCTCGATCGAAATTCTACGATGTTTGGCTAATTAGATTATATCTGTGTTTTGTATAATTTGTTCGTAAACCTCCCCTAACCGCTAGTATGTCGGTTGGCAGGGGGTTGCACATTTCTGTAATGTTTTTACTGTTTGTTTTTGTGGACTTGTTGGATTGTCGTGAATGGATAGACGGGGATGTGAGATGAGCGTTTCTTTCATTCAAATGTAATTTGTAAATTGTTGTAATATTCTTTTGCGGGGCACATCCAGGTTGCGGTTGTAGCCACCGTTGTATTATTTCATTTACTGATTTTTGCTCCTAAGATAGACCCAAGATGGGGTGCACAAACTACCGGGTACTTTGAAGTGTTTAGTGGCCTACTCACGTTGTTGAGGGAGACCGCTTCACTTCGGGTACTTGGCGGGTAGTTTGCCGTGCCCGTAGGGGTCTAGGGTGGGGTTTTGGCTATTCATCGCGACTGTGTAATCCGTCTTTCTTTGCAGGCTTAAAAGGAATGCGGATTCATAGAAAATCCAATATGTTCATCTGTGATCTGGAATACCTATTATTGCGTCTGACGAATATACAATATCTATATATGATAGCTATTTAGACGTCACTTATGTTTAACACCCGCGCTAGCCCAGCCCCCGCTCAATCGTTAGTTAAGTAACCTAACGGGTGAATGACGGGACCCAGTGGTGAATGCGGATGGCATAAGAGGACGTTGTATTTTCGTTGTTTTCTGCAATGATAGGTTAATGATGGGACACATTATATTAATGCAAAGAAAATAAACCAAAGTTGAATCGTTGGAACAGTTTAAAAGAAACCACTCGGTTGATTTTAAAACAGAAGATATTTTTAATTGCGGAGCTTTAATCACTCCTTTTAAAAGCTACCAGGTTCCTTCGGTCATATCAAGTTCACTACGTTCACGGTTTCGCCAAAACCATTCGTAGCCCTCCGTCATTTCATTTGGGTATTCAGTAGTATTCAAGCTATGTATTTTGACCAAAGCCAAGGCATAATGTTTGGTAGCTGCTGGGTATTCATTTGTTGCATAGATAGATGAGTTAGTTTGGGACAGCCGTATTATCATTTGACCAAAGTCAGGGGTATGTACGGATGGGTTCAAATTAACAAGATAATGATGGGTAGAACTTGACATGTGACTTATGACATTATGACCAACGCCAAGGTCATAAGAGCATGGGCAGAAATTTATATCAGGAATTTCTAAAGAAACTGAAATTTGCAAAGAGATGCATACCATTTGGAGTTTGATGAATGTTGGTAGGATTCCTTCAGCATTATCACACGATGATATTTGGATCCCGATCCTACTGTGAGTATCCGCTACTCATCAGGAGATTCGTCACTTAACGATCAATGCTATAAACCAAGTAGGTGCCGAGAAAGGTGTCAACGGGGCTACGCTCCCAGAGAAAAGAGGTTATTTAATTAAGGAAATTCGCGAAAGCGTTGGAAACCTCCCTCAAAGTACCGACACCGGCCTGGCTGAACGGTTAAGCAAGTATTGTACGGTGAGAATAGTCCTGGCTAATTCTTCCTTTTTGGTTTGAGGAGGGATTCGAGAAACAGTGGGAGCCATCCAGTTTAGATAAACTAAAAACCACTCTAAACTTGTAAGAGCATCATGCTAAAGTGTTCCCTCTCTTTCCTAATTGCAGCGACCCAGAACATGACAGGTCTTAAGTTACTATTAGAAAAAAAATATTGACAGGGCCAAACTATAAAGATTGGCTGCGGAATGTCAAGATGGCTTTGACTTATGACAAATTGGGGTATGTCCTTACTACTAAGGCACCTGCTGTCCCTGGTCCCAAATCCAGTAATGCGGATAAGGAAATCCGCAGGACCTGGGAGTTAGATTGCGTGAGGGCCAAATGCATCATGCTTGCCTCTATGAATAATGAACATCAAAGGAGGCACGAGGATATGGATCTTGAATCCATATTTCTCCACACCAAGGAACTGTATGGAGAGCAATCTTGTATAGCAAGATACGAGACCTCGAAGAACTTGTTTCAGTCGAGGATGGCCGTCGGATCATTTGTAGGAGAACATGTCCTAAAGATGATTGGCTATATAGAAGAGCTCGCGGATCTCGGGACGACTTTGGAGAACGAGCTCTATACAGACTTGGTTCTTCAGTCCCTTCCTTCCACCTACGCCCAGTTTATTCTGAATTTCAACATTCAAGGAAAAGAAGTTGATCTTCCAGAACTGCTTAACATGTTGAGGAGTGCAGAGGGCACCTTGCAGAAGGCAAGGGAAACACCCGCTATGTTTGTTCGCGGTGCTTCTTCTTCCGGGTCCAAGGCTAGGGCCAAAGGAAGGAAGAATAAGGCCACTACCAAACCTAGAGGAGGTGTTGGTAAGGTGGGAGTCAGGGGAAAGAAAAAGATTGCGGTGCCAGTAGTGGCAAAGGACGAGTGCTTCCACTGTCGTAGGAAACGGCACTGGAAGAAAGATTGCAAAGCTTGGATTGCCAAGAACCAGGAACCGAAGCAAGCTGTGGTTTCGACTTCAGGTGTGTTTGTAATTGAAAAATGTCTGTCAATCAACTCTACTTCCTGGGTATTGGATACCGGATCAGAATCTTATATATGCAATTCATTGCAGGCACTGAGAAACCGTAGAGTGCTGAAGGTTGGTGATATGACCCTCCAGGTTGCTAACGGAGCTAGCATGGGTGCTGTGTCCGTAGGGGATTATCACCTTGGATTGACGAGTGGACATATTTTGGTTTTGCATAACTGTTTTTGTGTACCCAGTTTAACGTGTAATATCATATCGGTTTCGTTGTTATCAAAAGAAGGTTATGATTTCACGTTTGTAAGCGATGTTGTTAACATCCACCTTAATCATGGTTTGATTGGGTTCGGTACACTAGATAACGGTATATATGTCTTAAACCAATTACAGATTTTCAATGTCTAGAACACACTAAAAAGAAAGTCTTCAGATTTAAATAAGGCTTTCTTATGGCATTGTAGACTAGGTCACATCAATGAGACAATGTTAACTAAGTTACATAGAGAAGGATATTTGGATTCGTTCGAATATCAATCTTATGCCACTTGTCAATCATGTCTCAAAGGAAAGATGACAAAGACTCCATTCACTGGACATGGAGTGAGAGCGAGCGAGCTCTTAGGACTCATACACAGCAATGTATGTGGTCCAATGTCTACACATGCAAGAGGTGGTTTTTCCTATTTCATTACTTTTACGGATGATTATTCTAGGTACGGATTCATTTTCTTGATGAAACATAAATCCGAGGCCTTTGAGAAATTCCAAGAGTATAAGAATGAAGTAGAAAACCAAACCGGTAAAAGTATCAAGACACTGAGATCTGATCGAGGTGGTGAATACTTAAGTGTCGAGTTCCTAGGTTACCTAAAAGAGAAAGGAATTCTCTCTCAGCTTTCTCCTCCATACACTCCACAGCACAACGGTGTATCGGAGAGACGGAATCGAACCTTATTGGATATGGTACGTTCTATGATGAGTAATGCTGAGTTACCGCGATCTTTCTGGGGTTATGCGCTAGAATCAGCGGCATATCTTTTGAACAGGGTTCCTACCAAGACTGTGCCTACCACGCCATATCAGATGTGGAGTGGGAAGAAACCCTATCTTCAGCATCTGAAGATATGGGGATATCCAGCTTTTGTTAAAAAGCAGCATGCAGACAAACTCGAGGCACAATCAGTACAGTGTAAGTTTGTGGGATATCCAAAGAACTCCAAGTTGTATTTCTTCTATTACGCAGAGGAACAAAAGGTTTTTGTTTCTCGTCATGCCCATTTTCTAGAACAACAGTTTATAGAAAAGGAAAAAAGTGGGAGCGAAATAGAACTGGAAGAAATTCCAGAACCACAAACTACTACTGAAAGTTTGGTAGAACCAGTAGTTCAAGAAGAACAGGACATTCCCGCACCCCTCCGCAGGAGTAGTAGGTCGTCTCATCCGCCTGAAAGATACTACGGTTTTTTCATAGATGGGGATAGAGAGGATTGCATCATTGATGATGATGAATCTACTAGCATCCAGCAGGCTATCCAGAGCTGCGACTCGGTACGATGGTTGGATGCAATGCGGACCGAAATAGAGTCCATGTACACCAACAAAGTATGGATTTTGGACTTTGCTCCAGGTGGGGTAACCCATAGGATGCAAATGGATCTTCAAGAAAAAGATTGGTGTAGATGGACATGTGGAAACCTATAAGGCTAGACTTTTTGCAAAGGGTTTTCGTCAAAGACCTGATTTGGACTATGACGAAACTTTTTCTCCAGTGGCTATGCTCAAATCCATTCGGATCCTTCTTTCCATTGCTGCCTTCCAAGATTATGAAATCTGGCAGATGGACGTAAAGACGGCTTTTCTGAATGGTAATTTAGAAGAGTGCGTCTATATGGATCAGCCAGAAGGTTTCAATCAGAGTGGGAGCAGCGGGAAAGTGTGCAAGTTGCTTAAGTCTATTTATGGACTGAAGCAGGCATCGCGGAGTTGGAATATCTGTTTTGATGAAACGGTCAAAGAATACGACTTTATCAAAAATCCAGATGAACCATGTATATATAGTAAAATTGTAGCATGAACTGTCGTATTCCTCGTCTTGTACGTGGATGACATTTTATTGATAGGAAATGACATTCCTATGCTATAATCTGTCAAAGGATTCTTATCACACAGGTTCTCCATTAAAGACCTGGGTGATGCCTTTTACATTCTGGGGATCCGGATTTATCATGATAGATCCAAGAGAACGTTGGGACTTTCGCAGTCCAGGTATATCAACACTATACTGAAAAGATTCAGTATGGAAGATTCTAAGCACGGTAATCTACCGGCTTGTCACGGAATCACCCTCTCCAAAGAGATGTCTCCTAAGACTTATATGGAAAGGGATCGCATGTCTATTATACCCTACGCTTCTGCGGTAGGCTCTATAATGTATGCGATGTAGTGCACCAGACCAGATGTAGCATACGCACTGAGCGTGGTAAGCAGGTATCAGTCAGACCCAGGGGAGAAGCACTGGATAGCAGTAAAGAACATTCTCAAGTACCTAAGAAGGACTAAGGAGATGTTCTTGGTTTACGGCGGAAAAGACCTTAAGATCGAGGCTTTTGCTGATTCCAGCTTCCAGAGTGAAAAGGATGACTCCAAGTCCATGTCAGGTTATTTCTTTACCCTCAATGGATGGGAGGTGTGCTGGAAGAGTTCCAAGCAGGACACCGTTGCTGACTCGACGATGGAAGCGGAGTATATTGCTGCTTGCGATGCCGCAAAAGAAGCGGTCTGGATGAAGAAGTTCCTAACAGAACTTCAGGTGGTTCCTACTATTGTTGATCCAATACTATTGTATTGCGACAACAACGGAGCTATAGCTTTAGCAAAGGAACCCAGGTCCCATCAGAAGTCCAGACACATCTTAAGGCGGTATCACCTGATCAGGGAGATCATAGATCGCCGGGAGATCGAGGTCCGGAGAGTTGCTACAGAGGAGAACACTGCCGATCCATTCATAAAGGCCTTACCTCAGATTCAGTTCGAGAGGCTACTCGAGATGATCGGTCTTCGATATGCCAGTACATGGCCCTAGTGCAAGTGGGAGATTATTAGTGTATATGCCCTAAGGGCCATTATTGTATCATACTAGCTTGTATATTACTTAATGGAAGCTTAGGATATTCACAGTTATATTAACAGTCTTGCTAAACAAGGTAGTATGCTACTTGGTTTATATCTATCTTAATATGTGTGTACGTAGTGATAGAGCCCTTAGGATCTTGCTTGACTACCAGCGTTGTGATGGCAGTCACACTAGTGGGGGCTGGGTAGTCTACAAGCACATCCTTTTTCCAGGTCCCTAGTCGTAGGATTATCGAGACAGGGCATCGATACTCCGGAGTAGACTAGTATGTACGCTTCTCATCCCAGTTGAGGAGATGGTTTGTCCCACAGCCATCAGTACGTCGTACTGGAGATAGTATACAGGTGCTCGTTGGGTTAAAGGTACACCGGACATGACTCGCAGGGAACTGTTGGTTGGTATTATACCCGTCGTCAGTTAACAGTTCTCAGGTGACATGAGTACAGCATAGTCCGCAGACTTGACACTGCTGCTTCGCCTCGAGTGTGTTCCCACTGTTCTTAGATTGCTACCCTACCACAGCTCAAAGGAGTCGTGCAAACAGGTAGCAGTTGGATGCAGTCCCGAAGCATTTGGAGGCAGTGGTGGTTAGACAGGATTCGTCTCTCCTGGTATTGAGAGTTGATATCGCGCTGTGTCTGGAGAGCCATTACGCAAAGTCCCTGGCCAGGGCAAGCGAGATTTACTGGTAGGTTTTCCAGTAGTTTCTCAAGGTGTAATGGGCTTTGCTCCGACTCGACTTATACCGCTTTTAGGGGACTGACGCTTGCTGCCCCCTAGGCCCGATATGCGATAGTCCTAGACGAACAGACCGGACTGTACGGAGATTGTCACATCAGGCTCAGTAGGAGATCGGATGGGTTTCCTCATCGGCCTTCTTATCGACATCTACCTGGGGACCGTTACGTACAGCTAGTGCCGCTTGCGGTCTATGGTTAAACCCACTGCCAGCGTAGTAGTCGAGTCTTTAGAGTCCCACACAGAGAGTTTTCCTGCTTCGGGCGAAACGATATAGAGGTCGTATGGTTTTACGATAGGGTTCGGACGCATACGTGTTTTTACGCACGTACGATGTTCGGACAGTTTTTACTAGCGGGCTTTGGTTTAAGTCAGATTCTAGTATCGGATTATTGGATTTATACAGTCTAAAGTATTTCCGTGTTTTCACGGATAGGAGGGGCGTTCTCGTAATTTGTCGAGAAGCTTCTAGAAGTTTGATGAGTTGGATGCTAAGGTGGCATTTGCATTAATTGGTTTAATGAGTCATGGTGTGATTCATCCGTGGAGTTAATGATGCATTTATTATTTAAATGACTCATGAGATGAATCACTATGTGAGTTAATGAAGCATGATGGTATATTATTTGTATGGTTCCTAGGCACACTAATGAGGTCTCACAAGTGATCAAACATGCCCAATTCAAATTTTTTCATGTGCCTACAAACCCTAATACGGATCGTTAACTAGATAATAAGGCGATGCAAGCAAGTAAACTACTTTATTGCTAAAGGAAAGTGACTACAACCTTTGTAGATCCGGTTCTCCACCTCTCTAGCTCCGTGTTGACGACCCTCCGCTGTACCCTTCGGATCCCGGACTCTCGCGGTGGTTTCATCGAAGAATTGATCGGGCTGGGTCGTCGACTTCGATGCCGAAGATGATCTACGTCGAGGCAACTCAAGATCAAACTCCAACTTCACCAAGTCATGAAACTTGTGAAGAAAACACCCTATACTACTTGGCAAGTGGTAGAGGATGAAGAAATAGAAAGTGGGTTCACTTTAGAATTGGATTTCTCACTCTTTTTCTCAAGTTACCATTAATGGAGGCAAGGTTTCTTCTTTGTTGAAGAAGAAAAAGAATTATGATAAGAATTCTTGAAAATAGAAAATAAGTTTATTCTTATCATATAGCAACCATGGTTAAGTGTAGAGAATAAACTAGGGTTAGGTTGAATGATTAGGGTTAAGCATGAAACAAAAATAGAAGACTTATTCAGAGCTTCATGAAGCTTCAACTAGCAAACAAAGAAAGCCACCATGATTTATTTATCTTTCAAAAATGAATAAATAAATAAATAAATGAAAAGATAAGTAAATCAAAACCCTAACCATTAACATAACCATGGTTTAATTCTTTACACAAACCCAAGTTTGCATGTATCATCAAACATGATACAAACAAGTGCACAAAAGTATATCACATATACAACTTGTGTATTTCAAGTGAGAAAATCCATTTAAAGTGAACCAATACTAGTTAATGCAAAGTAATATATCTAATATATAATTATACATTAAATCATTAAATCAACACTTGATTTAACGATCCGGTCATATCGCATATGACCGACTAATATCCGATGTATCGACTTATCGAATCAATCCTCGATTCGATAACTAGGTTATATCACATACAACCATTCGATACATTCATCGCGAGAATAGAATACGTTATCACATACACGCATTATTCTCGGTCCCGCACATATCTCATATGCGCTCCTATTTCGTTTCGCTTGAGCCAGGAAACCTCTGTGTATGACTCTAAAGACTCGTCAATACGCCGGCAGCAGGTGATGATCATATCAAACACCCACAAACCGCAAGCGGTCTGCTAAACGTAACGGCCACCCGGGTATTGAGCGATCAGAAGATCGACGAGCAAGCCCGCTCACACTCTTGTGAGTCCAACCAGTAACACTTACCGTACAGTCCGGTCTGTTCGTCTGATATGTCGCATATCTCGCCTAGGGGTGGTAAACGTCAGCCCTAGTAGCTCGATAAGTCATGCCAACGTGAGGTCCATAACAATCGTGAAACTACTGATAACTCTTATCAGTATATCATTGTAACCCTGGCCAGGGATTTCCTGTTATGGCCAGTCGTGCATAGCGCAACATCAACCCCCAATACCGGGAGAGACGAATCCCCTCCTATCGCTCATTGCCTCCATGTGAATCGGGACTGTACCCAAAAACCACCTGTTTGCACGACTCAGTAGAGCCGTGGTAGGGTGGAAATCAAAGCACAGAAGGAGAGACACAAGACTCTATGACGATCTCGGGTCAACAGACTAAGCTGTACCAGTGTCACCAGAGAACTGCCATCTGACGTGAGGTATAATACCATCTGGGAGTTCTCGGCGAGTCCGTTCAGTGTACCCAGTCTCCACTGAGTACCCGCATACCATCTCTGATGTCAAACACCAATGGATATGGGATCATCTATCGCCCATCACATGGGTCGAGAAGATATACGCTAGTCTACTCTGGAATATCGATGCCCCGTCTCGATATTCCCACGACTAGGAAGATTGAAGGATGTACTCATGGACTACCCAGGCCCCACTAGTGTGATCTGCATCATAGTCCTGGAAGTCGAGTACACATCCTAAGGGCTTTATCAACATGTAACAGAGAGACAGAAAGTATACATGTTAAGATAAAGAGCAACCAGATAGCGTACTATCATGTCGAGAAAGAAAGTCCTACCTATATATGACCCAGCATCCACTACAATATACATCCAATGTACAGTAATGGCCTCTAGGGCATACATATAACTAACAATCTCCCACTTGCACTAGGGCCATCTGTAGCAGTGGTTGCAGTATCACATACTCAACCATCCCATATAAATCTCTCTCTGGGAAAAAGCCTTTGTGAGTGGATCCGCCGTGTTATCCTCTGAGTCTACTCTCCTAACCTCGATCACCCTGGAGATCAACTATCTCCATGATCAGGTGATGCTGCCTCAGAATATGTCTGGGTCACTGATGGGACCAGGGTTCCTGGGCCAAAGCCACACTTTCATTGTCATACAATGATAGGAACTTAGTTCATCTCATGAACCAATATACACCAAAACTTCCTCTTTGGTAGTATCTTTAATAGCGATGTTACCAGCCTTTATCGTCTAGTTTGCCACGGTATCTAGCTTGGAACTCTTCCAACATACCGTTCCTCCACTGAGGGTAAAGACAATGTCTGCGACTGACATTCAGTCATCCTTATCACCCTGGAACCTTTCCAGTGATTCTCCCCAGGATCGATTGATACCATCTCACTACAACTAGTGAGAATCCTAACATCCATCTAGATCTATCTCATAGATCCAAAACCCAGGATTTAGGAGGTATCACTTTGATCCTATATGGAGAATCTATGTGATAAGAGGAGATTGACCGTGCGTAAAATAGGAAACTCTTTTCTTATCAAGAGTATGTTGTCTACGTACAATACGAGGATGACCACCTTACTCTCTACTACCTTTTTGTATATACAAGGTTCGTCTACCATTTTGATGAAGTCAAACACTTTGACTATCACATCAAAACAGACGTTCCAACTTCGCGATGCCTGCTTTATTCTGTAGAGCAACTTGCATACGTTTCCGCTGCTCCCACTGTTTACGAAGCCCTCTGGCTGTGTTCTTATAGACGTTCTCTTCTAAATCATTATTTAGAAAAGTAGTCATGGCACCCAACCACCAGATATCGTAGCCATGGTATGTAGCAATGGCAAGTAGGATCTGAATGGACTTAAGCATAGTCCCTGAAAAGGTTTCATCATTATCCACGCCTGGTCGATGACGAAAAACTTTAACAAGTCTAGCTTTGAAAGTCTCAACTTTTCCATCTACACCAAGTAATCTTCTCAAGATATACTTGCTCCTGATGGGGATTTAACCCTTCAGATATAGCAGCTAAAGTCCATACTTTGCTGGTGTACATGGATTCCATCTCAGATCACTAAGCATCCAGCCATTCTTACAGAGTCCCTACTCTTGATGACCTGCTCGAATCTAGTTGGGTCATCATCTCATGATGCAGTCCTCGCTCCCACTATCATCGAGAAACCGAAGTATCTTTCAGGCAGGTGAGGAACCCTACCAGATCGGCGGAGAGGCTAAGGTTCGTCGGGGATTATTGAATTCTTTGGTTCTATCAAATCATCAGCTGCAGTTTGTATAGCTGGAACCTTTCCAGTTCTACAGAACTGACCTTGCCTCGATCTTGTCTGGATTTTGCTTTTGACACAGGCCGGAAAATCCTAAATCTTAACTTACTTAAGAGATAGGCTCTTCCTATACCATATCTTATATGGAGTGGTAGGCACTGATTTGAATCGAACCCTATTCAATAGGTATGCAGCTTCTCAAGTGCACAACCCCAAAAGGAAATAGGTAACTCAGTAATACTCATCATAGAGCACACCATATCTAATATTGTGCGATTGCTCCGCCCTGATACACCGTTGTGCTGTGGTGTATTCAGAGGAGTAATACGGAGAGAGAATTTCATTCTCCTTTAGAACAATCCAGGAATTCTATGCACAAGTATTCTCCTCCCTGATCACATCAAAGGACATAATACTTATACCCGTATCGGTTCCCTACTTCTAGCTTATATTATGTGAATATCTCAAAAGCTTCGGGCCTATGTTTCAACAGGAATATATGTCTGAATCTTGATAGATCATCAGAGAATGTAATGAAGTACAAAGAACCTGTCCTGGCATGTGTAGACAGGAGACCTTACATACATCATCATGTATCAGTCCCAAGAGTTTACTAACTCTTTCTCTGTTTCCAATAAACAGAGCTATGGTCATCTTATCTTTGTGACATGACTGGCAAGTTTCACAAGATGTAAATTCAAACTGATTTAAATATGCATCTAAAATATAACTTCAGCCAGTCGGGTCGCATTGATATGACCTAGTCTACAATGCCTCAAGAAGGATTCGTTCATTTCTGAACTCTTCCTCTTGTGTGTGTTCTGTATACTAGGAACTGTAGTTTGATTTAGAACGTCAATGCTTTTAGATAACGTGCCTGAACCGATCAACTTTTGATATAGGAAATGTTCAAAACATTATCCATCAATACAAAATTATATCCTTTCTTTACTAATAAAGAGACTGATATGATTTTGTATATCAGGTTCGGTATCTAATAACATTCGTTCAGAATCAATGTACTGGTCATACAGGGTGACAGTGACCAACAGACTTAGCTGCAACACTTGCCCCGTTCTTTGTCTCATGAAACTTATCACCCGTTCTCAGTTCTCTACCTTTCTGTTGCCCTATGTAACAGATTACATATCTGGGATCCTGATCCGGTATCAGATACCCAGGATGCAGAGGATACTGAGAAACAGTTCTGTATAATGAACACACCCGAAGGAGATGCATCATATGCACTTTCTTCGTTTGGGCGGCATAGGAATTCTGGTTTTCCCCTATTTCCTGCTCTGTCTTATAACAATTATAAGTTGGAGCGGGACCAACGTTCCCCGGCTCAGTATAACAAGCAGGTTCGGTCAATACATCCATATTATTATCTTGATTAGGGCGTGATATGGTCGCTACCTGGAGAGAGAGAGAAGAAAACACTCTGCGTGCGCTCTTGCAAGATTAGATTGGTTATTTATTTTATCTAATCAGGATGGCTCCCACCGTTTTTATCAAATCTTCTTTCAAACCTTAAAAGGAAAGACTAGCCGGGATTAATTACACTCTACAAGTTCGCCAATTTTTCAGCCAGGCCAGTGTCGGTACTTTGAGGGAGGTTCCCCGTGCTTTCGCACGGACCTAATTACAGTAAACCTCGTTTTCCCAGAGGCGTAACCCCGTTGACACCTTTCTAGACACCTACTTGATCGGCTAATTGTAAAGTGCAAAACTCTCCCAGGAGTAACAATTACTCGCAGTGGGTATTGGGATCCAACTATCACATAGAAGGTATGCAATCTCATTGCAAATTTCAACACTTGAAACTCCCGATAAAGATTTTTACCCCTAGCGCTTATGACCTTAACTATGGTCAACAAATCATAAGCACTAGTCAAGTTCTACCCGTCATTTCGTGATTAATTAGATTCACCCACATGACCCTTAACTAAGGTCAACAAAGTCACGCGACTGTCCTAACTAATCGCATCATATGCGGTGTAGAAAGACACCACTTAGCTACCGTACACTGTGCCTTAACTAAGATCAACAAACATAGCACGAATACTAAGTACTCTACTTCCTAAAATGACGGAATGTTGCGAATGGTTTTTATGAAAACCTTTAACGCTTTGAACTTGATCTCGTTGCGGAATTAAATGTTTTTAAATGGAATGTTTTTGAGGCTTTTCTAGTTTTGCTAAAGGGGTCACTCCCGGTGAAGGGATCGTCGACTCTTTCCTCGTCGAATGAGGTGCGGGATATATCATTTATATCACTGTGCAAAGCAGAAACTATAGAAGCAATCAAAAGACAAACCGAGTGTTGTAGCATCTGCCAGTTATTGCTAAAGGAGTCACTCCCGGTGAAGGGATCTCGGTCCTTTCCTTATCGAATAAGGTGCAGGATGTTCTACAAGGAACACCGCGATGCAAAGCAAGAACTGTAGCTGCCTGTTTTTATTTTGAAATTCGATTCCACAACATCAATTAGGTTTATTTTCTTTCATTAATCTCATTAATGAATATCCCATCATTTAAGTCTACCTAAACATCACAGATAAATATAACGTACGCTTATGCCATCCGCATTCGCCTCGATGTCCCGTCTGCACCGTTAGGTTAGGTAACTAACGCCAGAGCAAGGCAGGGCTAGCGCGGGTGTAAAACATAAGCAACGTCTATATAATATATCATATATACTATATATAATATCTATCTGAACAAATCACATGATTACATCACAGATAACGCAGCAGAAAATATCATATGAAATATTGGAGATACTAGGACGTCCGTGTTTTTTAATACGAGCCAGTATAAAACACGGATTCCACGGTCATGATGAATAGCCAATCCCACACCCCTAGACCCCTACGAGAGCGGCAAGCAACCCTACCAATTCTAGGGTTAGGAGACCCGGACTCGACTCCTCGAGATGGTCTCCCACTGGACCCCAGAACCCGGTTACTTGTGCTCCCCTCCTTGAGTCTATCCTAATGCGGAAAAGTAAATAATATACAAATGGTGACATCTTCCGCAACCTGGAAGTGCCCCAATAAAAGAATATTACATACAAGTTTTTACATGAATGAAAATGAAAAAACACTCATCTCACATAAAAACCCCCGGCTATTCAAACACGACGATCCAATATAACATATCCAGCAACACATAACATCACATGTCATCAACGTAAGTAAATATGCGCATCCCAATTGTCGTTGACATATAGCAACGAAACCGGCGATATCACATATTACACTTACGGTCACAGAAAAGAAAGTGTAAAACTACAACAGTTGGAATCCGCATCCTCTTTAGACATCGCATGCCTAATCAAATGAAATACTTAGACATCACATGCCTAACAATTATAAACCCCGCATTTTAGTCTCATTATCGAAAACTCTTTTCAATATCAAGTCGAGCAATTCAACAAGATTCCCGACATTTTGATCGAATGCTCGCCGCAAACTTTAGCAGGCGGCCGCACCCCCGACGCCGACGATGAAGTGCACCAAGGTGGAACACCGCTGCCGCGAGCACCCGAACGGATGCTTTCGGCGACGGGGTTCTCCTACAGTCACTTGGTCGGGGCTATGGGGTGAGGCTGTCTATTAAGTTTACCCGGCGAGTATCCGCGTACGCTACGTGATTGCGACGGACTTTTGATCACATCAAAATTCCGTGGTAACCGATCAAGTGAGACTAAACCGCTATGTTTATAACATTCATTCAGTTATCTCATAACTACTTATGGATTCCAAATATTGTATCACATTCCGGATAAATAGAAAATGTTAAACTTTCCGATCAAACAATCGAACACCCAAGATTTCCCGATACAGCTCAACACATGATATAAGTTTAAAAACATTCAGTTTATGCCTCAGTACCAACGGTCCAGCCGTAGAAGGGTCAAGCCAACGCCTCACATGTGGCACGCCGTACTGCCCCAAACCCTAAGGTTCAAAGGGCAGTTCAAGACGGTCACATAATCGAGTTAAGGTTTGTTGTCTTCTAGAGGGACCATCGCGTTACTTGCACTACTTGGAACGTCATTAAACTACGGAAAAATCCATCAATTAGAATTTTCCCGGCAGGGGAAAAAGTGGGTATTTATATCTGGTCGAACTTTTTAACATATTCTAAAATTACCCGGAAAAACACATTGACAAAGTTTGATAATCCGATCGAATTTACGAACTCCCAATACAACCCAGAAAACTCAACTCTTGAGTGATATTAAAAAAAATCCCAGAAAATCCAGAACCAAAATATAGGAATTACTGTGCAAAAATTATTGGGCAATGTAACCATACGGCCGCGGAACCGCCGCAGAAGCCATGCTTCTGCCGCTGTTCCGCGGCGGTTTAGATGATTCAGGAGCTCGTTTTGCACTATAATTCTTAGATCTTCCTGCTGAATTTTTTAAGAATTTTTAATCTGGAAAAAACCCAGTTTTGGAAAAATGTACAGAGAGCAAATTTGAATTAGGGTTTCGGTTCGATCGGACTTCTAACTCCGTCTACACATCGCCTAAGGCTCTAGCTAGGCTCTGATACCACTGTAGGGTTCCTAGGCACACTAATGAGGTCTCACAAGTGATCAAACATGACCAATTCAAATTTTTTCATGTGCCTACAAACCCTAATACGGATCGTTAACTAGATAATAAGGCGATGCAAGCAAGTAAACTACTTTATTGCTAAAGGAAAGTGACTACAACCTTTGTAGATCTGGTCCTCCACCTCTCTAGCTCCGTGTTGACGACTCTCCGCTGTACCCTTCGGATCTCGGACTCTCGCGGTGGTTTCATCGAAGAATTGATCGGGCTAGGTCGTTGACTTCGATGCCGAAGATGATCTACGTCGAGGCAACTCAAGATCAAACTCCAACTTCACCAAGTCATGAAACTTATGAAGAAAACACCCTATACTACTTGGCAAGTGGTAGAGGATGAAGAAATAGGAAGTGGGTTCACTTTAGAATTGGATTTCTCACTCTTTTTCTCAAGTTACCATTAATGGAGGCAAGGTTTCTTCTTTGTTGAAGAAGAAAAAGAAGAAGAAAAAGAATTATGATAAGAATTCTTGAAAATAGAAAATAAGTCGATTCTTATCATATAGCAACCATGGTTAAGTGTAGAGAATAAACTAGGGTTAGGTTGAATGGTTAGGGTTAAGCATGAAACAAAAATAGAAGACTTATTCAAAGCTTCATGAAACTTCAACTAGCAAACAAAGAAAGCCACCATGATTTATTTATCTTTCAAAAATGAATAAATAAATAAATAAATGAAAAGATAAGTAAATCAAAACCCTAACCATTAACATAACCATGGTTTAATTCTTTACACAAACCCAAGTTTGCATGTATCATCAAACATGATACAAACAAGTGCACAAAAGTATATCACATATACAACTTGTGTATTTCAAGTGAGAAAATCCATTTAAAGTGAACCAATACTAGTTAATGCAAAGTAATATATCTAATATATAATTATACATTAAATCATTAAATCAACACTTGATTTAACGATCCGGTCATATCGCATATGACCGACTAATATCCGATGTATCGACTTATCGAATCAATCCTCGATTCGATAACTAGGTTATATCACATACAACCATTCGATACATTCATCGCGAGAATAGAATACGGTATCACATACACGCATTATTCTCGGTCCCGCACATATCTCATATGCGCTCCTATTTCGTTTCGCTTAAGCCAGGAAACCTCTGTGTAGGACTCTAAAGACTCGTCAATACGCCGGCAGCAGGTGATGATCATATCAAACACCCACAAGCCGCAAGTGGTTTGCTAAACGTAACGGCCATCCGGATATTGAGCGATCAGAAGATCGACGAGCAAGCCCGCTCACACTCCTGTGAGTCCAACCAGTAACACTTACCGTACAGTCCGGTCTGTTCGTCTGATATGTCGCATATCTCGCCTAGGGGTGGTAAACGTCAGACCCCAGTAGCTCGATAAGTCATGCCAACGTGAGGTCCATAACAATCGTGAAACTACTGATAACTCTTACCAGTATATCACTGCAACCCTGGCCAGGGATTTCCTGTTATGTCCAGTCGTGCATAGCGCAACATCAACCCCCAATACCGGGAGAGACGAATCCCCTCCTATCGCTCATTGCCTCCATGTGAATCAGGACTGTACCCAAAAACCACCTGTTTGCACGACTCAGTAGAGCCATGGTAGGGTGGAAATCAAAGCATAGTGGGAGACACACAAGACTCTATGACGATCTCGGGTCAACAGACTAAGCTGTACCAGTGTCACCAGAGAACTGCCATCTGACGTGAGGTATAATACCATCTGGGAGTTCTCGGCGAGTCCGTTCAGTGTACCCAGTCTCCACTGAGCACCCGCATACCATCTCTGATGTCAAACACCAATGGATATGGGATCATCCATCGCCCATCACATGGGTCGAGAAGATATACGCTAGTCTACTCTGGAATATCGATGCCCCGTCTCGATATTCCCACGGCTAGGAACATTGAAGGATGTACTCATGGACTACCCAGGCCCCACTAGTATGATCTGCATCATAGTCCTGGAAGTCGAGTACACATCCTAAGGGCTTTATCAACATGTAACAGAGAGACAGAAAGTATACATGTTAAGATAAAGAGCAACCAGATAGCGTACTATCATGTTGAGCAAGAAAGTCCTACCTATATATGACCCAGCATCCACTATAATATACATCCAATGTACAGTAATGGTCTCTAGGGCATACATATAACTAACATTATTATTTGTTATTCATTTAATAATATGATATGCTCCATATATTCACAATGATTTCATTATTCCAAAAGGATTCTCACTCTCACGTTCTCTCTCCTCAAGCTCTCTCTTTTCAAACCCTAACCCTAACCTCTCATGTGTTAAGATCAAGGGTTAGCAAGACTTATTAATCCCTAATCCTACTATATATCCCCTAGGTTGCTTTGATTAGCACGTTTAGTAACCTAGTTACCTCAATTTAGAGGTCAAGCATGGAGTAGTAGCTCTCGGGTGGATCTTCTATTACAAAGAGGAGGCCGACGAGGAGGTAGTCAACGAGAAGAAGAAGGACTTGGTTCATTAGGTATAATCTTCTTTCATAGTAGCTAATCCCTCCTATGATGTTGTTAGTTAGGGTTTGGCAAAGATCCGTAAGTTAGTCGATGTTAGTTTAGACAAAAATGATTGTTTTACCTATTCCGCCTCCCCGCAACTCGTGGGGTGTCTAACGTCGACTTACACGATGTGAGATATAATACCACATAGGAGTTCTCGGTGAGTCCGTTCAGTGTACTCAGTCTCCACTGAGCACCCGTATACAATCTTTGGTGTCACCACACCAGATGGATATAGGATCATCCATCGCCCATCATATGGGACAAGAACCGTATACGCTAGTCTACTTTGGAATATCGATACCCTGTCTCGATACACCCTCGACTAGGAACATTTCAAGGATATGCTTATAAATTACAGATATCCCACTAGTATGATCCACATCATAATCCCAGTAGTCAAGCAAATATCCTAAGGGCTTTATCAACATGTACCAAATGAGTAAGATGCAAGATCAAATGAACATGTCAAGATAAAGTACAACCATATGGCATACTATCATGTCGAGCAAAAATGTCCTCTGAATATATACACACATACCGATACATCCACTATCATATAATGGCCTCTAGGGCATACATATATCCAACAATCTCCCACTTGCACTAAGGCCAATTATTGGCGTATCTCATACCCAACATCTCAAAAGGTCGCTCATGCTGCGGCTGAGGGAGGGCCTTAGTGAGTGGATCCGTGGTGTTATTCTTTGTATCTACTCTCCTAATCTCGATCTCATGGCGATCAACTATCTCCCGGATCAAATGATATCGCCTCAGGATGTGTCTGGACTTCTGATGGGACCTGGGCTCTTTGGCTAACGCCACAGCCCTATTATTATCACAATACAATGGTATTGGATCAATAATGGTTGGAACTACTCCTATATCCGAGATGAACTTCCTCATCCAGACGACTTCCTTAGCAGCATCATTTGCAGCAATGTACTCAGCATCCATCGTAGAGTCTGCAACGGTATCCTGCTTGGAACTCTTCCAACTTACCGCCCCTCCGTTGAGGGTAAATACAAACTCTGAGATAGACTTGTTGTCATCCTTATCTCTCTGGAAGCTCGAATCGGTAAAGGCTTCCATTTGGAGATCCCCGTTACCATACACCAAGAACAATTCTTTAGTCCTTCGCAAGTACTTAAGAATGTTCTTCACAACAGTCCAGTGATTCTCTCCTGAGGTTGACTGATACCTGCTTACTACACTCAGTACTTAAGCTACATCAGGGCGTGTAGACAACATCGCATACATTATTGATCCTACGGCTGAAGCATATGGAATAATGCTCATGCGAGCTCTCTCTTCATCAGACTTTAGGCAAAAGTCCTTAGAAAGAGTGACTCCATGGCAAGAGGGTAAGACACCCTGCTTGGAGTCTTCCATACTAAATCTCTTTAGGATGGTGTTGATGTACTCGGTTTGGGACAATCCCAATAACCGTTTGGATCTATCCCTATAGATCCGTATGCCCAATATGTACGTGGCTTCACCCAGGTCCTTCATGGAGACCCTTTGTGATAAGAATGATTTGACCGACTGTAGCATAGGAATGTCATTTCCTATCAGAAGAATGTCATCCACGTACAATACGAGGAATGTGACAGTTCTCCCTACAATCTTCTTATAAACACAAGGTTCATGTCACGTCCCGAAAGTACGGAACATGACCGGCACTTAAACTACGAACGTCTCGAGGCGTACGTAATCTAAGTAAACCGAAAACCCAGAAATCCAAACCAAGAAAGATGTAGAGTGCAGGAAAAAACCAACTTAAAGCAAGTAGTTTCAATAGCATAAGCCAAATTAGGCGGTTTTAAAAACATCAAAAAATTTCCGAAAATTTCGGCAGAGTCTCTTTTGAAAATACTGGCCCCCAAATGGGATACAACATGAATAGTATACGAAATCAATAAAAAGGCATCCCCAAGCGGGAGCTAGCTCTTCGTCAATCGACGGTCACAACCACACAAGCAATATAATATACAACGCCATGGGCGAGGATCAAAATTCAAAAGGAAACTCAAAAACCACAAGAAAACCACATAAATACAACGCGCGACTCTAAGGTCGAAAGAATAAACATCACTGGTCTCTATCTCAAATAAATACATGTTTGGTTGATGGAACTTCTAGATACAACAGAATAATGATATACAAGATATATAATGGGGGTACGATACAAGTAAACCCACCTACTAGCAAATCACCCGAAGGAAACTATGCCCGCAAAGCCGTAATGAAACCTGTACGGCAAACCTGCAAGAAACTGGGGCACAACGGGGGTGAGTTGCCAACTCGTGAATAGAAAAAATATCTACGCACAGAAATCGCATAAATAACGCAACCTAGGTCAATGATCATAATATATCCTCAAATATATGAATAACACGTAGCCTATAACAAGGCTAGGGTAAATATCTAACCCGAGTGTAATCTCATGTGCCCGTGTCAGTGCCTCAAGTAGCAATATATCATATGAATGAGGTATGAATGCATGAAAATAGAATACATGTAAATGAAGAACTGTTTTCATAATTTAGTGAGATTTCCTTAGTATTTTTAAAATGAGGTATCATAATGAAATCAGCATAAAACAGTGCCTAGCATCGGCACAAAACGTAATCCCAATATCTCGATATCTCTGTATCATAGTCTCTGTACCTCAATATCTCAAAATCTCAATGTCTCAATCACAATATCTAGGGCGCCGTCAGTCCAGACCGGCCCCTACCATCCATCTCAAGACCACGACGGTATCCTCCGGATATTCGACGCGTCGGGTAAAATCACCGGTAGGTAGTGCTCCCCTGCCAGGCTCACATCGTCATCATCACGCGCTTCTTGCCTCGGGGTACCTTACCGGGTCCACCATGCACCCGAAACGGTTCATCCGTCTCCTCGTATCGGGTCTCGAAATCCATCAGCAAACTCATGGTGGACGACTCATACATCATGGGAAAAACCGCACTTTTTATTTAAAAAGAGAGAAATCAGTTTATATAAGTTTTGCGGTTTTCCCCCCAAATCCAGAAAATTTCATAGAAATCCGAATCCAAATCATCAATAGCATGTAAAAACCATGAATATAGGCATAACAATGAATAACAGTATGCATGAAGTGACAAGTAAATACTACAATGTTAAGCTGGCATATAAGGCAGGCACACTAATATCATGTCAAATTACTAACTAACAAGCTAAGTCAAGCAATAATATTTTCTAAGGTGTACGTGACATGGCAATTACCGATGAAGATGTGTGTGAGCCGGCAAGTAAGTGTACGTGGTACATACGCATCATCGGTAATGGTGCTGGTGTCCTAACAATATGATATCAACATTGCAATAAAAAATTATAACATAAATATGCGATGCGAAGCGAACCACAACAATAAGCGGGAGCTGAATACTAGACGCAACTGTAACTAACCTGCATTAATCTAATATAAGTCCTACAAATGGTGCCTTTTGAAATAACACGAATCATGGGGTTTTGAAAATAGGGGCTACGGTGTTTTTATGAAAAGATACGTCTTTTGAAATATCCGTAGGATCCCTTGGGCTGTCTTTTAAAATACTCACGATTCGTTAGTTTTTGAAATAGGTAAGAATCGAATCTAATCTAATAACTAAACTAAACTAAAAGGCTAAGCTAACAAGCTGGACTACAGGTAAGGAAACCGCCTAACATCTGAGTCGATCCATATACATACCTGTATATATATTAGTCGGTGATCCCGCCTCAATAATATCATATCCGATACCATATCTACAATCAGCCATCCCAAGTCAAGAGTGCGGATCAATCATCAAGATATAGCTCGTACGTAAATCCGTCGTACGGCATCCCCAATCTGGGTACGGGTCAATATCATATTCCTCACACCATTCCTCTGGTATCCTCTTTATTCAAGATCATAGTCTAGGGTACCGACCTATGTCTAGTACAATACTAATATCCTCAATAAACCCATGATCTGACTACAGATCGACAATCTCGTACAAACCGATACCGTCAGCACATAGCATCATCAAGGGTATACATCGCCTGATACGGCCTAATATCAATATCCTAGCATATCATGCCTCATATCACGATCACATGTCGACCATTTTATTTATAACACTATTCACCCGTATCGCCGCCCCAAGATCCGCTATAACACCAGATCGTACCTCAAGTATGAATCCTGCCATATCACCGATATCACAACCACAAAACAAATCTCATCGACTCAGCTCAATCCCAAGTATCATCCTCAAATCCGTATGTGAACACATAGTCCCATACCCATGTGAACACATAACTATAAAGAATCTCATGATCACATATAAAAAGGAACGTATGCAAGTATGTATGTGTGTATGTGTAGTGCAACACTACCCTAGGGTTCGCAACACTAAAGTAATCCAACACACCAATATCCATCCTAACATCGTTATTAATCCCAAATAACATATACTAATTGTTGGTGTGTATACGCATCCGTATACACCATCACGGACTGCGGGGGTGCTATACGCCATCCACCCGACTTCTCCTCGTAGATATAAATCTACTCACCTGGTCCTCGTTCGCCGGTGCCGACGTCGCCACGCGCTTGCTTGTCGTCTCGAAGTCCACATGGGGTACCTACATATCATAACGCACCATACCGCATTAAAATCCGACTCATGACCAAAACGACGCACGAATCCCACATAGGTCAAAACCTATGGTTGCTTTCGCAAATCGACCCAAAAACCCTCGACGTCGGCGTACAAACGCCAAACCATCGAGAAAACTCCCAACACACTCATTTGCACATTCACGAACACTAATTTTAATATAAAATAGGTTAAAATTCACAAAAACCCCAATTTCACTTAAAAAGTCATTTTTCCGAAAATCTAGCAAGCACAATTCGCCGTTTTTGTACAAAACATGATGTTTTAACAATTCTAGTGACCAAGATGATAACTTAATATCTTAATTATTCCATAGAAACCATTACGTAAATTTTAAAACCACAATTTAATTCGATTTCAAAAACCTAGTTTGCAATATTAACCAATTTTAACAATTTTATAGCAAAATGCACAAACTACAATCTAGCTTGGATTTTCATGAACTAAAGTATTAAAATACACTTAATAATGTTAATGAAGTCATGAAAAAACCTAATTATATTTTTCTCATAATCAAATTCATGGTTTACAAAAACCTAACTAGCAATATAGCTTAAATATTACAATTCCAAACTAACAATTTGCAACTAGAAATTTGATTAGGTTTTCATTTCACAATATGAAGAACTACAATTGCAACCACAATTACATACACAAAAACCTAACTTGAATTTCATAAACCCTTACTAAGTTTTTCCAAACATACAATTAAACCCAAATTAATAACTAATAATGCTTGATTTAAGGTATTCAAACAACAATTTAACAAAAGGTCTTGATTTATACCTCACAAGATCAAGGATCTAGCATGCAAATTCTAGCTTCCAAAAGTAGATTCCATGCTCCTAGATCCATGTAAGTTTGGCTAATGAGAAATGGGTAGGAGTTGGATTTGGATTTTGGGATTTATTTGATGGATTTTGAGGCAATTTTTGAAGCAAAAGAGATGGAAAATGGGGAAAAAAGATGGGGGCTGTTGTAGCAGAATTTTGGCTGAGGAGGGAGTGGGGAGAGGTGTGGGGGAGTTGTGGAAAAGAATCCAAGTCAAAGCCCTTCCCAAATTACCATAATACCCCCACCTACTTTACTATATATAAAAACCTTATTTTAACCCATTTCTCACATGATTTAAGGTCAAAAAGAGGGAAATAAAATTCTTGGGCTGCTACAATAGTGTGGGACCGGCCGAGGGGAGTGAGGGTGAGTGTGAGAGATTTTACAAAAAAATTCTATGCAAAAAGACCCCCCACAATACCATATTTGCAAGTTTTAGTTCAAAATAACTATATTTTTGTTTTCCATATAATAAATCAATTAAAACTTGAAATAAAATACTAAAAAATTATATTACAACTATATTTTAATTAACATGATTTTAAAGATTAAAATTAGCCCATTTAAATTTATTTATCGCTAATTTAATGTATTTTCTTACCGGCTTAAAATAATATTAAAATAATTAATTTCGGAAAATTTTTCAGAAAATTTGAAATTTCAGCAGTGTCTCAATAAACACCAAATACTAGCAATTACATAGCTAGAATATGTATATTTAATTTTATAATAAAGATATTTGCATTTTGACTTTTTACAGAAAACCCCCTTATTTTACCGTTTTTTCGAAATTTCACCGAAACGATTTTCAAAACGTTACAGTTCATCTGGATTTTTGACGAAATCAAACTCTTTGATAACATCATCAAAACAGATGTTCCAACTCCGTGTTGCCTGCTTTAATCCATAAATGGATTTAAGCAACCTACATGCTTTCCCGCTGCTCCCACTATCAATAAAGCCTTCTGGTTGATCCATATAAACGCATTCTTCTAAATCACTATTTAGAAATGCAGTTTTAACGTCCATCTGCCAGATTTCATAGTCGTAGTGAGAAGTAATAGCAAGTAGGATCCGAATGGATTTAAGCATGGCTACCAGAGAGAAAGTCTCGTCATAGTCCAGTCCTGATCTTTGACGAAAGCCTTTCGCTACCAACCTTGCCTTATAGGTCTCTACCTGCCCATCTACACCGATTTTTCTTTTAAAGATCCATTTGCTCCCTATGGGTTTTACCCCAGAGGGTACAACCTCCAAAGTCCATACTTTGTTGGTGTACATAGAATCCATTTCGGACCTCATGGCATCCAGCCACTTCATAGAGTCACCACTCGTGATAGCCTGCTGAAAACTGGCAGGGTCATCATCATCCATGATACAATCTTCTCTATCACCATCAATGAGAAAGCCGTAGTATCTCTCCGGTGGGCGAGAAGTCCTACCAGATCTACGGAGTGGCTGAGGTTCATAAGATTCTGTTGCACATCAGGTATAACCAAGTCGTCATTTATAACTTGTGTCTCTAGAACCTCTTCTAGATCTACCACATTGCCATCAGTATCATTTGGAAAATTCTCATTTTCTAAAAATATGGAATACTGAGAAACAAACACCTTTTGTTCCTCCTTGTGGTAGAAAAGATACCCAAACGAATGTTTCGGATATCCCACAAATATACACTTGACAGATCTTGTTTCGAGTTTGTCTGGATTATGCTTTTTGACAAAAGCCAGACAACCCAAAATCTTAACTCGTTTAAGAGATGGTCTCTTCCCATACCATATCTCATATGGAGTGGTAGACACGGTCTTGGTTGGACTTTGTTTAACAGAAAAGCTACAGTCTCCAATGCATGCCTCCAAAAGGAGAGAGGTAACTCAGTATCACTCATCATGGATCATACCATATCTAATAGGGTATGATTCCGCCGCTCTGACACACCATTGTGCTGTGATGTGTAAGCGAAGTGAGTTGAGAGAGAATCCCATTCTCTTTTAGGAAGTTTGAAAGTTCTGTACTAAGATACTCACCACTTCGTTCTAATCGAAGTATTTTGATGCTCATTCTTGTTTGTTTTTTACTTCAAGTTTGTACTCCTTGAATTTCTCGTAAGTTTCAGACTTATGTTTTAATAAAAACACATGACCGAATCTTGAGAAATCATTAGTAAATATTATGAAGTAAGAAAAACCACCTCTTGCATGTGTAGACATTGGCCCGCATACATCACTATGTAGCTCTTTCTCCGTGTCCAGTAAACGGAGTTTTGGTCAATTTCTCTTTGATACAAGACTGACAAGTCGCATAAGATATATACTCAAAAGGATTTAAATATCCATCTTTATGAAGCTTGTTTAGTCTTGTTTCATTAATATGACCAAGTCTACAATGCCAAAGAAAAGGTTGTTTAGTTTTGAGCGGCGATATTTACATAAAATCTTGCAGGAAAAGATCAGATTATTGGATTTTAGAGGAGAGAGAAATATATTAGAGAATTACCTGAAAATTATGGGGGCCCAAATCTGTCAAGGTGCCGCGGTTCCGCTGCAAATTCCTTGATTCCGCCGCGGTTCCGCCGCAGCTTAGAGGGTTTGTTCGCCAAAATTTCTTCAGTGCTCCCCTCTGTTCCTCTGGATACGATGAAAGTTTCTGAATCTCTGTTTCCTTGCTCCAGTTACTCCAGATTCCATTTCAAAACTCGCACAATAATTGTTAAATACACAAGATGCGGTTTTGGTTCTCGTTTATAATATGTTTACTGAATTTTATGGTCGTTTCCTTGGTAACGGCGCTATTTGGTTGATGTGCTAAAAAGTGTGTTGTAAATAACCGCAATCAAGACGCTGTCGCTAGTAGCTAGCCGCAATGAGTACGGGTCATCCGCAGGGAAACTTGGACCTTTTTCTTGCTTTAGGCGAGTTGATTGAAGAAGCGTGATTGTTTGTCGTTACGGATATAGAATTTATGAAGAGAAGGCTTGTAGGGTTCATAGGACTTAGTAGTAATGGATGAATAATTAAAAATGACTCCTTTTATCTTTTAATAGTTTAAAACTAGATCAATAGTGATGAATGTAGATTAGGAATCTTTTAGAAGAAACTAGGGTTTTCCCACTACTAACCCTTGTCCTTACATTGATATCTATTCATGTCTAGCCCTTAACAAAACAAGTGTTAAACCAATCTTGAATCGTGGTCGTGACTATCAATAAATTGGTAGCACGCCCGATAAGGATGTTAACATTTATTTTGCTAAAGTTTATAGAATTTAAAATATATAAAAGATGTTAAAAGATTTTATCATCCATTGATCTACTCTATCCTACAAACCCTAACAAGCTAGGAATTACCCTCTCATGGTTTGAGATTTAGAAGAATAGATGAAGAGTGAAAACATGATTAAGATGTAGAATTAAGTGCATAAAGTAAATGCTAAAAGAAATAAATTAAGATCTACCTTTATTAATCAACTATTTCATAAAACTCTCCTTTTGAAAGTAGATTACAAAGAACCCTAATTTTTTCTCTCGCTCTCTCTCTTGTTGGAGGTAGATGACTAGCTGATGATCATCTGGATGCGTGGATCGCTTTGGACCTCTTAATCTCTTTGGTTTGATGATCTTTAATGTGCAGCTCTCGGTCCTATATATAGTCCCAAAAATTAGAAACACTAGCATATAAGAATATATGCAGTTAACATCCAAACCACCAAATCTCATATCCTACGGCTCTCAAACCGCCGCGGAACCGCCGCATATAGGCTTTTTTGGCCGCGGTTCCACCGCAGTTTAGTGGTATAAAATTTTGGGATTTTTTGTGGTCTCTTGTGTTGCCATGTGGAGATTCTCTTGATGTCTATATTATGAAAATAATGCTCTGAGTCTCTACCGTTGCTAGATCTCGATTTGCTTCTAAATTTTGGCAGATTCGGTTTCGATATCCCGATTTGACTCGGATCTCTTACTTCAATTCCAGACCTGAGCTAATATCTGCACAATATCTCAAATCATAGTGTCAGTAGCATCTGGTCTTTTTGAGATATTATCCTAACCATTTATATGATATAATATGTTAAGAATATTGATTAGAAATATTTGATATGATATGCATATTTTAATTACAAAGATTTCATTTAAATATTATATGCATATATTTTCCCTCATTATGTTGATTATAATGTAGAAACATATGATAATAGATATTTTACAAATAAACCCTCATATGTTCTATATTTACACTAAACACCTTTTAGTACTTAACAATAGTAGGGAAAATATTTATTCAAATGTGCAATATTTTAGACTAATCAAGTATCGAGATCAGGCATCGATACTCCAGAGTAGACTTGTGTATATGTTTTAGACCCTGACGAGCGGTGGTGGTTGGTCCCACAACCATTGGTGTGATCACCTAAGATTGTATACAGTGCTCACTAGGGGTGAGTTCACTGGATGGATTCGTCGAGAACCTCTAGATGGTATTATACCTATCGTCAGATAGCGGTTCTCAGGTGACATGAGTACATGTTAGTCTTGGGACCTGAGGTCATTCTCGTGTGAGTTCCCACTGTGATTTGATCACTACCCTACCACGGCTCTACTTAGTCGTGTAAACAGGTTTTGGTTGGGTATAGTCCTGAGCCACATGGAGGCAGTGAGTGATTGTCAGGGATTCGTCTTCCCGGTATTGGGAGTCGATATCGCACTGTGTCCGGTTGGCTAGAGCTATAAGATCTTGGCCAAGGCAGTTGAGAACTACTGATGGTTAGATTAGTAGTTTCTCGGAATGGTCCTAAGCTAAATCGACATGACTTATCGGGTCAGTAGGGGTATGACGTTTACTAACCCCAGTCCCAGTATGCGATACTCTTAGACGAAAAGACCGGACTGTACGGAAATTGTCACAGATAGGCTCAATAGGGGTCCGGATGAGCTTGCTCATCGTCCTTCTTTTTGACAGGTACCTGGGTAGCCGTTACGTACAGCTAGTGCCGCTGACGTGCTTATGGTTAAACCCACTTCCAGCGTACTGTCGAGTATTTAGAGTCCCACATAGAGGGTTTCTTTGATTCAGGCGAAACGATGTGGTGGCCGTATGTTTATATGTGCTGGGTTTCGATCGAATGATAATACTAGCCGGCTTAGGATTAAGCCGGATTATTAAATCAAGTATTGATTTAATAATTTACGTGTACATATTTTGATATATATCTTCTAGTGTTATCTAAATTTTTCGATCGGACGGTTGATAATACTGGCAGGCTTAGGATTAAGACGGTACATTAAATCGGATATTGATTTAATACTAGTATTATTTTAGTGGTATTATTCTATCTCTTGGGTGCTCGTATTTTGATACCAATACGGGTATGCATATATAATAGAATGTATTCCGTATTTATACGGAAAGACATTCTAGAAGGAGGACACATCATCATGTATTTTCCATTTTATTTGCAAAATGGAAATAAGGTGTATAATAGGAAATGAGGTGTAAAGGAGAGAATGGTGTTAACCATGCTTGAATAGTGTTGGCAAATGAATTGAAAATTCATTTGTGCAAACTAGTCAAGTATGGTTATATTATTTTTATTGAAATATAGTTTTTACAAAACCATGCTTCATGATTTCTTCACATGAGATTTTTCATTCTCAACACAAGGTTCTCTCTCCTCACTTGCCTAGCTCTCTTGGTTTCCTTCTCCTCCTTCATCTTCATCTTCCTCTCTACAATCTCATGAGTTGAGAATCAAGAAAGGAAGGGAGATAGAAATACACTAGATAAATCACTACATCCCCTTAGTAACCTAGTCTAGCCAACTAGGTCACTAAGTTGCTTCACTTGTGAAGCCAAGTTTGAATCAAGAACTCTCGGGTGGATTATCTAGGACCGAGAAGGTCGGCCATCAAGTTCGATCGAGATCACCTAAGGAGCTTAAGAAGAGGAGTAAAGACCCGAAGGACATGAGTCTCTAGGTATAACTCCTTTTCACAGTAGTTAGATCTCCTGTAGAAAGCTAGTTTCGTTTTATGGTTAAATTCTAGGACGAGTTTTCTAGCACCGGATTTTTAAAAGTTAAAGTTTTTCAGACAGAACATGTCGGAAGATGATTCAGACAGAACATGGAACAAAATGGCTAGTTGTATCAAGAAGGTAGCTAGAGATCTACTTGGTGAGTCGAGAGGTGGTGCTTCACCATCTAATGACACATCATGGTGGAATGAAGAAGTAAATGCCGCTATTAAAATTAAAAGGGATTCTTATAAAGATTTGAAGAAATGTAGAGATGTGGAGAGATTTGAGAAGTATAAAATGGCTAAAAAGGAAGTTAAGAAAGCTGTCCGGGAAGCTAAATCTAAGGTCTACAAAGAGGTGTACGAGAAATTAGACACTAAAGAGACTGAAAATGATATATACTGGATTGCTCGGATGCGGGAAAGGAAGACCAGAGACTTATGTGCGGTGAAGTATGTCAAAAATGAAAATCAGAAGGTTTTAGTTCGAGATGAGGATATCAAGGAAAGATGGAGAGATTATGTTGACAAATTGTTCATTGAGAGCTTTACTAAGAATTTGGATGGACTTGTCATTCAATCTCAAGATATAAACCGTGGTTTCATGCGTAAAATAAGACTACCTGAGGTTAAAGAAGTTTTGAACAGAATGAGTTTAAGAAAAGCGGTTGGTCCTGACGGGATTCCTATCGAGATTTAGAGATGCTTAGGAGAAATAGGCGTTAAATGGCTGACAGATCTGTTTAATAAGATTTGGCAGACAAAAAAGATGCCAAATGAATGGAGGAAAAGTATCCTTGTACCTATCTACAAGAACAAGGGTGACATTCAAAGTTGCTCAAACTATCGTGGAATAAAACTTATGTGTCTCACCATGAAACTTTGGGAGAGAGTGATTGAACACAGGCTAAGGAAGGATATTAAGATAACAGAGAACCAGTTTGGGTTCATGCCTGGATGATCGACGACAGAGGCTATTCATTTGCATCGTCAACTTGTCGAGCGTTTTCGAGAGAGGAGAAGAGATTTGCATATGATATTTATTGATTTAGAAAAAGCGTACGACAAGGTACCTAGAGAGGTATTATGGGGGACAATGATGAAGAAAGGGGTCCCCGTCAAGTATATTGACATAATCAAGAATATGTACGATGGATTAGTGGCAAATGTCAGAACTTGCAGCGGCTTAACGAGTGATTTTTCGATTACAATTGGTTTACATCAAGGATCTGCATTAATTCCATTCCTGTTTACCCTCGTGATGGATGAGCTTATTAGAACTATCCAAGATGAGGTACGTTGGTGTATGCTATTAGATGATGATATTGTTCTAGTAGAGACAAAAGCAGGGGTTAATGCCAAATTGGAATTATGGAGGCAAACATTGGAATCTTAGGGATTCAGATTGAGCAGGTCCAAGACAGCATATATGCATTGCAAATTTAGTAACCATAGAAGTCAAAACCATATTGGTATAATATCGGAAGGGCAAGAGATATCACCGAGCGACCAGTTTAGATATCTAGGTTCCATCATCCAAAAGAATGGGGAAATCAATAGTGATGTTAATCAAAGGATCCAAGCCGGTTAGTTGAAATGGAGGAGTGCAACAGGGATTTTGTGTGATCGTAACCTTCCGTTAAAATTGAAAGGGAAGTTTTATCGAAGCGCTATTCGGCCTGCCTTATTATATGATACAGAATGCTGGGCTCCTAAGAAGCATCATACACAGAAGATGCACGTAGCGGAGATGCGCATGCTTTGTTGGATGTGCGGTTACACTAGAAACGATAAGGTGCGAAATGAGGATATTCGTGCAAAAGTTGGTATAGCACCTGTGGAGGAGAAGATGCGGGAAAACCGGCTAAGATGGTTTGGTCATGTTCGACGCAGACCTATGGAAGCACTGGTTTGACGAATAGATACTCTCGATATGGGCAATGGCAAAAGGGCAAAAGGGAGACCGAAGAAAACATGGATGGAGGTGATACGAAATGATATGGTTGCCTAAGGACTCAATGAAAGTATATTGTTCAATAGGAGTGAGTGGAAGCGGAGGATTCATGTGCTGGACCCAGCGTGATTCTCATGTTGGTTCATGTAGCCTACCCCATATGCTTGGGATAAAAGGCTCAGTTGTTGTTGTAAAGTTTTTCGTTCCACAACAGCCGCGGTAGGCGGCCATGGCGCTAGGAATCCTAACAATTTTAGGGGGACACATGATGGCTCAGGTACAAGGTCTAACCTTAAGCTTTTGAATTGTATAAGCCTTGATGGTCTTATAGAGGGGTGTTTTCTCCTTATGAGTCGTGGGGATCTCGTAAGCGTATATTCTCTTTGGAAATCGTGGTGATTTCTAAGTGTCTTTCTTCTTTGTGAGTCGTAAGGATCCCACTTAGGTATTCTCCTTGCAAGTCAAGAGGACTTTGTAAGTGTATTTATATGTTTTTATGATTTTGCATCCTTTCAGGTTTTCATAAGCTCGTTGGCAGTCCTGCTGTATTTTTACTCATGAAGCCCTTTCAGGTTTTCATCCCTGCACATTTTGCTTATGGACATACCGTTTTTTTGACAAAGCTTCGTAGATGGATGGTGGTTCAACGTTGCTTATCGGCAGGATTCTCGGAAGTAGTTTCGCCGCAGGTGACCCAACTGTTTGCCGGTGGGACTTGTGTAAGATATGGATTATTTATGCCCGTGAATTGTATACGGTAGTCAAGTTAGAGATTGTCCGTAAGCAAACAATTATTAGTTTAGAGACATTTCGTTCCAGCAATTATTAGTTAAGGTAGCAATTATTAGTTTAGGGACGATATACTAGTTTAAGGACATTTCAATCCAACATCCCGGATTAGGGATGATATACTAGTTTAGGGACATTTCAGTCCAACATTAGTTTAGGGATGTTGCGGTCCAACATTAGTTTAGGGATATTACGGTCCATCATCATGCATGGGGGACGTGTTAGTTTAGGTACATTTCGGTTCAACATTAGTTTTGGGACGTTGCGGTCCAAGATTAGTTTAGGGACATTTCGGTCCAACATTAGTTTTGGGACATTACGGTCCATCATCGACATGTTGGGGATGGTGCCTGGCTCTCAGAGTTCCTACTTAGGAAGATAAGGAGCGGACATAGATGTCATCATTTATCATTAACCTAAGTCCCAGCCCTTCAAGCATAATACATCTTGAGAAATTGACCATTTATTGGTCGATGTATTCTTTTTCCGTGCAAATCTATGGGTTGGTAAGCTCTACCTTGCTAGACTTTCTCTATAACAAACGGGCCTTCATAATTCGGCTTAAACTTCCCGTGTTTTAACGGTTAGGGATCACGGGTCTTTTGGTAACCAGTACGAGTTCGTCTTGGCAGAATGTCCTCGGTCTGGTCAATCTTTCATATGCTTGGGTCATCCATGCTCGATAGGCTCCTAGGTTTTGCTGTGCTATGAGATGGGTCTCGTCGAGTGCATCAAGTTCTTCGAGTCAGAGGTGAGTGTTATCTTCATCCGTAAGCTCGTGGTGAATTGCCATCCTTAGCGAGGGAAGTTCTAACTCCAGGGGGAGCACTGCTTCGGCTCCAAACACCAAGGCATAAGGTGTTGTCTTTGTGGTCGTCTTGAATATCGTTCGATACGCCCAAAGTGCTTTATGTAGCTTTTTGTGCCAGTCCTTTTTATTCTTGGACACCATCTTATTTACGAGCTTTATCAACGTCTTGTTGAAGGCTTCAGTTAGACCGTTGGCTTGAGAGTTATAGACGAAGAAATATGTTCAGTCTATCTTGTGTTGCTTGGCGAAGCGACTTATTTTGTGGCTTATATATGCTGGTCCGTTATCCGAGCTTATACGCCGTGGAACTCCGAACCGATATATCATATGAGTTTTGAAAAAATGGAGGATATTTTCCGTTTTTACTTCTCTCAGTGGTATTGTCTCATCCCATTTGGAGAAGTAGTCGGTTGTCGCCAAGATGAATCGATGCTCTCTTGATGATGCCGGTTCAATGAGGCCTATGATATCTGTCCCCCACATCTCGAACGGCCAGTTGGATATGGTCGGATGCAGTGGATTGGGGTGCTGATGTAGAAAGTCCCCATGTATTTGCCATGAATGGCATCTCTTCGCATATACGATGCAATCTTGAATCATCGTGGTTCAGTAGTAACCTATTCTCTTGATCTTCAATTTCATCTTATAACCGGCTTGATGAGACCCATAAAGACCGTCGTGAATTTCTTGGATGACCCTTTTGGCTTAGTGTGGACTTTATACCTCAGCCATATATGATCAAAGGACCTGTTATATAAAGTTCCATCGATTAGGGTGAAAGATAACACTCGTTTGATGAGCTGGTGCCTTCGCGATGCATCTTTAGGCGTCCGTTGGGACTTGAAGTAGTCTATAAAGACTTGCCTCCAACCTTCATCTGCTTGTTCTTTTTCAGCTTGTAGAACCTTTTCTCCAAGTATCTCTCTTTCTTCTTCAGGCGTTTCCACTAGAGGCTCCAAAGGAAATTGGGCTGGCGATAGGATCTTGCGGCTTCGGACACTGATCCTTACATCGTCGAGATTTTCATTTGCCATTTCTTTGGCAAGTTTTGCTAACGCATCTTCTTTGCTGTTTTCCGCTCGCGACACACTTTCCAGTACAAAAAATGGAATTACGTTAGTAGTTGTTGTACCATTTCGTTATACCTTATTAGTTCTGGTTTGCATGTCTTTTAGTCGCCGTTCACTTGGTTGACTGCTAACTGCGAGTCTCTGTATATGACGAGATCCTTGATGCGCAAATCGATTGCGATTTCAAAACCGGCAATAAAAGCTTAATATTCAACTTCGTTGTTGGTTCTTAGTTCTATCAACAATAAGGCATAGCGGAGTATCCTGCCTTGTGGAGTCACGAAGATAAGTCCTACCCCGGGTTTGATTATTGGGGCATTCCTTATTCATGCCTTCATTGAAGATACTCCATCGAGATATAGTTCCTAATGGTACTTTCCTGTTTCTTCTCTCTCTTCACTTGTGCTAAATGCGTATTCATCCGGCCGCTCACTATTTGATGGAGAGTCGGCCGGAATTGGATGTTCCGCAAGGAAGTCAATGATGGTCTGTCCTTTTACCGCTTTGAGGGGGTGATAAATAATCGTGGAATCCATCAATAGAACGGCCCATTTAGCGAGTCTTTCTGTCAGCATAGTTTTAGACATGAGGTACTTGAAGTGGTACGCCTTCGATATAAGATGGACTTCATGCGCCAGGGCGTAGTATCTGAGCTTTGTGACTACAAAGATCAAACCCAAGAAATAATTTTCGATGGGAGAGTAATTACTTTCCGCTCTACAGGACTCGACTTAGATAGTACAGAGCCCTCTCTTTTCTTTGGTCATTCTCTTGTGCCCATAGCGCGTCTGGAGAACCATCAAGGACAGCTGTATAGATGATGAGGGGTTTTCCCTTAACTGGAGCGGCCAAGACAGGATTCTGCAAATATTTCTTGATCTCTTCCAGCACTTGTTGACATTTCTGGTCCCATATAAATGGGGTTCCTTTCTTCATCAGATGGCTGTATGGACGGTACTTCCCGGAAAGGTTGTCGATGAACCATCGGATATAGGCGAGCTTTCCTTGGAGAGACCTCAGCCGTTTGAGATTCCTTGGAGGGGAATTTCCATAATTGCCCTGATCTTGGAAGGGTCGATTTTGATCTCTCGATGGTGGATTATAAAATCCAAAAACTTTCCTGAGGAGACTCCGAAGGCGCATTTCAGCGGATTCATCTTCAGGTTGAATTTTCGGAGGCGCTTGAAGACTGTTCTTAGATGCTCTAAGTGTGACATGCTCTTGATTACTAAATCATCAATGTAGCATTCAACGATGACATGTATCATGTGGTCTAATATCTTGGTCATTGCTCTTTGATATGTCGCCCAGCATTCTTTAGTCCGAAAAGCATGAATTTGTAACAGTATATCCCTAACGGTGTGCAGAAGGCCGTATTCTTCTGATATTCTGGATCCATCTTCATCTAATTGTATCCTGATTATCCGTCCATGAAGGAGAAGACCTCATGAGTAGAGTGTTGTCGATCATCAGTTCGGTGACTGGTATGGGGAAGTCATCTTTCAGACACGCCTTATTGTGTTCATGAAAGTCCACGCAGATCCGGACGGTCCCGTTCTTCTTCATCACGGGGAAGATATTGGCGATCCAGTTGGGGTATTGGACTTCCTAGATGAAACCCAAATATATGAGATTCTTAACTTCAGCGCTGACACTCATCTTGAGTTCGAGACGCATTCTTCTAGGAACTTGTTTGACAGGCTTTATTCCCGGCATTATGGAAAGTTTGTGAACTGCTACATCTTGATCAAGACCTTGCATCTCGGAGTAATTCCACGTGAAGCAGTCTATGTACTCCATGAGTACCACTTTTAGACGAGCTACTTTTTCATCTGAAAGCAGCTCACTGACGAACGTAGGTCGAGAATCTTCTTCGGTTCCTAAGTTTATCTTTTTCAATTCATTAGTGGTGGTATGGATTCCGTCTTCCAGTTCTTTTTGCACTGGCGATAGCTTTGAAATTTCCACTTCTTCATTTATGAAGTAGTCGAGGGACTGAAGCGTATCTTCACCTCCCTTTTGATTGAGGAGTCTTATCACATGGAAAGTGTGGGTGAGCTTCCGCTTCTTAGGCTGGTTGCGCTTCAATTTGGTGAGGTTGTCTCGTATTGGCTCATGCTTTTGCGGAGGTTCTACTTTCCAGTTGTAACTCAGTTTGAACTTGCTTTATTTATACTGGTCCTCGAACCAGTTCTTGAAGAAAAAGAAGTCCTTGATTGGATAACCAATGACCTGATGGTAGGGACAATAGCCGGGATGATCGAAAGTATTAGCTTCATAAGGCCGCTTAGAATTAGGGAGTATTAACATCTGGTGCTTCATGATGAGGTTAAATGTTTTCCTCGTCTTATCCCGGGAAAAAGAATATCCCCGCCCCATCCTCTCTGTAAGAGGTAGGAATGAGCGACCTTATGGCTTGGCGAGGGATGGCGTCCTATCTTCAATTTGGCCACCTTGAATTTCTTCATTTTTAAAGGAAGGTAGAGGAAGCTATCGAGGATGAGGATTATGGATCATCTCTCCCATAGATTGCCTGCTTATGTGCGATCTTCTAGCTGCTTCACACAAAGCTATTTCACCCATTCAATATACTTCTCTTATTAGCTTCTCAGTCGGGTCCTTTGGTGCCAGAGTCGCAGTATTTTGTGGAGCCGAATTTAAATAGATCATTGTCTCATTATATCTCCCGCTGGGGGGTAATTGCTTAACCTTTTTGAATAGGGCCATTATATTTTCTCCGAGTTCATCAAATTCCTGAATCACTTCTTTCATTAGCAACTCAGTCGGTGCTTCATATGATCCGGTTGGAGTACTTTGCGAAGTTTCTTCACCTTACTCGGCTTAGTTGTCTGCCATCCAAGTATCTTCCCTTTCTCTTAAGACATAGCAGCTATGAGCTCGCTTCTTTTTTTTGGGTCAGACATAGCCCAAGCCGGTGGTATCGAACTTTCCATGGGATGCTGGTTGGCAGGTCCCTGGCACTTCCCAAATCCTCTTGTAATACTGGGCTAGACGAACAGTCTATTTGAACGGTATTCCCTGCTGATGAAGGAGTTCTTTTAAGCTCTTTGTATAGTATCTTGGCATGGGGATTGGTTGTAACCTATTGAAATTCGGCTCGAGTCCATGCCAAATCTCTTTCTCCACCTTGGTCTCTCTTGATTTATAAAAGAGAATCCCCTTTTCTCTTTTAGATTTAGGAGGCACGTGAAAGGTGACTAGCTCTTGCACGCTGTAGGTGTTGAGTACATCGATCTCTTTGTAGTGATGTGGCGAAGTCTTTGTAATATGTCGGGCTCGATCGGCTTCATCGGGGACTTTCACCCGCAGATGGATGGAGAAAACTGTATCAGTTTCTTCTTCCGATTCACTGCTGAAAATCGAAATAGGAGTTGATGATCCTAGTTTATCAGTTTCCTTTGGAGGCTGATCCATGAATACTATTTTTTCTTCCTCTTCGGAGTCACTTCCAAAGATTGGGATGATCTCCACTTGCACTTTCTTATCTTTCGGTGTGTCTCACTTATCTGTATCTTCGTAGTCCAATAAGAAGTACTTCGCATCCTCATATTTCCATACTTTTCTTACCGAGAACGGGTTGGCTTCCCTATGATGGTGTGCTCCTGGCCATCCTTGAAATACTTCATACACTGATATTGTGTAGAAGAGATGACGCCATACTGGTGTAACCAAGGTCTTCCCAGTAAAGCTTTATAGCAAGTTTTGCCTTCAATGACGTAAAATGTGACGTCTGTGATGAGTTGTCCAAAGGGAAACGTCAATTCTATGGACCCGAGCGTTCTTGAATACTGGGAGTCCAATCCGGAGATGATGATTTTCTCTCGGCTGAGATATCGTACATCCATGAACAGCTTCTTGAGCATCTTAACATATAGCAGGTTGACCGAAAAACCTTTGTTGATACGGATTTTATTTATTCTCTGATCATCGCAGTACCCGGCGATGTAGAGCGGTGATTGTGCTCAAATGCCCCCAGGAGAAGATCTTCTTCGTTGAAGGTGATGTCGGCCGTTTATACCTCCGCCATTTTATCCCTCATCGCTTCTTTTGAAAGGTGTGCTTGGAAAAGGTCCGGTTCTTCGAAGGATTTAATTACACATTCCCGCAGTTCTTTTGACAAGAGCAGAGCATCGTATATGCTCAAGTGTGAAGGTAACTTCTTCAAATGGGCTAACACATTGTATTCCATCTTATTTTTCTTCGGGAGATCTTTGGCGGCCAGTTCTTCGGGCACCTCTTCATCAAGAGCGATCTTTTTAGGCATTTTACCTTTACCCTTATCTTGATTCTTGGGATCCTTATTTGCGGGCCCAAGGTTCTTCTTGGGGAGAGTGCGGTTCTGTAGATGAATGTTACTGCAGTCCTTTATCTTTTCTTCATCTTCCGATAAGAAGCTTATATAGGGGAGATTGACGGGAGTTTCATCTTCCAAATCACTTCCGAAAGTCGGCACTACAGAACTTCCTCCTTCTGAAGTCTGAGCCTTGGTCATTTAACAATTTTTGGTGATCATCCTTGCTTGGCCGTTTGCTTTAGGACCATCATGTTGGGGCAAGTGAGCCTTGGCCATCCACTTCTTTCTTTTTAAATGCCTGTTATGGAGAAGGTACTTTCGCCGCCATTTCCCGAACGCTTTACACTCGTCGATGGGATGCCAGACCCTCCGGTGGTAGAAGAAATATTTGGGATGCTCTTCTCCACCTTTGAAGTCCACAACCCAAGGGTTATACAACTTTAGAGGCGGTAGCTTCATCCCTTTTGATATCTCTTTAGCGAAGTGTCTTTCGGCCTTGCCTTTCTTCATGTAACACCTTAGAATGCGTTTAGTGGTTAATTTTATGAAAATATAGTTTTTAGTAAAAAGTTTACCAAAATGGTTTTTAAATATTTTTTTAAAATTAATGAATATTTTATTAGAATTTAATTGGGTTTGCACACACATGTGCATGATAATCTAGGGCTAATTTGGGGTTAAACCATGCTTAGTAGCCATGGTACTTTAACCATTTCATTAGATAATTATGTATTTAAATTAAATGTTATAGTTTCAAAAAAAATGAATTTTTCCTTTTGGGGTTGACTTGGAGAAGGAGGGAGAGAGAGAGAGAGGAGACAAAGCATGCTTGGCATTAAATGAGGAGAGAGAATGTGCTATGCTTTGTCCCCTAACCCCCCTCTCACTCTCTCTCTATTCTTTTTGAATCCATTTTCTTCTCTCTTTTTGCTCATCTCTCTCCCTAAACTGAACACTTTCGTCCCTTCACCATCTTTCACAAAAATTGATCCTACACCCCAAGTTAACCCATGGAGCTAGGAAAGCTTGGATTTTGGAGCAAGTTGGTATAGGTATAAACCCCTAACTGATAATTAGCTAGTTGTTGTGTAGTGTTACTTGGTAGTTCTGTTCTAGAACTTTAAAGTTTCAGTTTTTGCTCGAATATCGTATTTTAGTGTCGTGTTTTGATACTTGTGACCTGCTGTTAACCCGAGACTTTTCTATGAGACCAAACATTGTAGAAGTATAGACCTAGTTACCCTGAGTGTTCACCTGGAGTTCGAGACCAACCTGGGCGGTTTTGGCCGACGACAAGGGAGACTTTTCCGGCGACCTCGGCCTATGTGGGAGCTGGGGGCTTGGAAATTTTTGGGTAGCTGTATGGTGTGGTTTAGGTGTCTTTGGTTCTCTTAGAATTTTTATAAATGACTGTGGGTAAAATCTGGGATCGTATAGGTAGTTTTTAGTGTTACGTCGACGCACGATACGGTGTCCGTTTCAGTTCTGCGCTTCGTTTGAATTCTACGCGCAGGATCTGTTGTGTTTGTGTCGTGCACCCTTTTAGTCGTTAAACGAACACTTAGGTGGTTGTGGGAATCGGTGTGTCGTTTTAAATTTAATTGTACGTAGTGGTCGATTTCTAAGTTTTGCTTTACTTTGTATTAGGTGCTTTTAGTGCTGTTTTAACCAAGCCTTTGTTTCAGTTTACACTAAATTACCTTTTGTACCAAATTAGCATTTTTAAACGTTTACACTAAAAGCCTTTGTTTCGAAAACGTTTTAAAACCAAGTTATAGGATACGGTGTATCTGCTGTATCAGTGATTATTTTCTTCTTTAGCAAACATATACAGAATGCTGTGCAGGATTTCTAGAGTATCGTGTAGGTTTTTGTGCTCGTTTCATCCCCAAAAGTCCGGTGAGATGCCTTCCCCATCCGAGCTCGCTGGCCTCCTAGTGGATTTGGAGGTTGGTTCTGTGCAGAGAGGTGTCTGTATGTGTTTGTCTGTGTTTGGTATTGTTTATTTTCTTATTTTTTTCCAGGTAAAAACCTGAGACCATTTACCCTTAGTTAGTGTTTTGTGACTTATGCAACACGTACGTTATGTGAGTAGGTTTAGTGGTTGCTGTGTGTCGCAGCGTGTCAGGGTAGTTTCAGCCTTTGTGCACACGTTTTGGTGTGTCGTATACACACGCGTTTAGCTTGCGACGTTAGTTTCTTGTATAATCTTGATATCGCGTTTTTGCAGGATTTTAGCCTTATGTGTGTTACTTGTGTAAATTCTAGGTTCGTAGGCGAGGACGTCGGACGCCGCGAAGAAGGGGAAGCAGGTGGTCGATACGCGTAGACCGAGATCACGGTGAGTAGATTTAACATCTATGGCGAAATCACCCGTATGGCGTTATGCGTCAGGGTTTGATAGGATATTGTTGTCACGTGTTATAGTATATATTTATGTTGGTCGCGCTTACCTACTATTGTAGCATATCCCCCTTTTTGTTGCATATAGACATAGTATTTATGAGACACCGTGTTAGTTATATGTATGCCCTAGAGGCCATTACTGTACATACGATGTATATTGTAGTGGATGCTTGGACATACATAGGTAGGACTTTCTTGCTCGACATGATAGTATGCTATCTGGTTGCTCTTTATCTTAACATGTACTCTGATTTTCTCTATGTTACATGTTGATAAAGCACTTAGGATGAGTACTTGAATACCAGAACTATGATGCGGATCATACTAGTGGGGACAGTGTAGTCATCAAGTACATCCTTCAAATGTTCCTAGTCGTGGGAGTACCGAGACAGGGCATCGATACTCCAGAGTAGACTAGCGTATGCGCATCTTGACCCATATGATGGGCGATGGATGATCCCATATCCATTGGTGTTTGACATCAGAGAAGGTATACGGGTTGCAGACTGGTTACACTGGACGGACTCGCCGAGAACTTCCAGATGGTATTATACCTTACGTCAAATGGTAGTTCTCTGGTGACACCGGTATAGGTTAGTCTGTAGACCCGAGATCGTTATAGAGTCTTGTGTGATTCCCACTGTGCTTTGATTTCCATCATACCATGTCCAATGGGGCGTGCAAAACGGTGGCTTTTGGGTGCAGTCCCGAATCACATGGAGGCAATGAGCGATAGGAGGGGTTTCGTCTCTCCCGGTATAGGGAGTTGATGTTGCGCTGTGTTCAATTGGTTATAACTGGAAATCCCTGGCCAGGGTTGCTGAGATTTACTGGTAAGTGTTATTAGTAGTTTCTCGAACTGTTATGGACCTCATATCGACACGACTTATCAAGCTACTGGGGTCTGACGTTTACCGCCCCTAGGCGAGATATGCGACATATCAGACGAAGAGACCGGACTGTACGGGAGTGTTACTGATTGGATTCGCAGGAGAATGTACAGGCTAGCTTGTTGATCTTCTGATCGCTCAATACCTGGGTGGCTGTTACGTTTAGCTGACCGCTTGCAGCTTGTGGGTGTTTGATATGATCATCACCTACTGCCGGCGTATTGACGATTCTTTAGAGTCCTGCACAGAGGTTTTTTGGCTCAAGCAAAACGGAGTAGGAGCACATATATGATATGTGCTGGACCGAGAACAATACGTTTATGTGATACCATATTAGATTCTCGCGATATGAGATATCGACCGGGTATATGTGATATAGCCGGGTCATCGGATCAAGTGTTGATTCGATGAACTGATACAGATTATATTAGTCGGTTATTTGTGAAATAGCCGGATTATCGGATCAAGTCTTGATTCGATAATTTAATGTGTAATTATATATTTGATATATTAAATTACATTAACTAGTATAAGCTCACTTAAAGATTCTTTTTCTCACTCGGGTAATACATTGATATATATGTGATATATGTTAATTGTATTATTTTATTTTGTTACAAAATATATTATATATGTGATATATAATATTGTAACAAGTTAAGGTTACAAATGCAACATGTTTTGTGGAGTTTAAACATGGTTAGGGTTTGGATTAGGGTTAAGCATTCTTGAAGCTTCTAGAAGCTTTGTTTTTTGTTTTTAACTAAAGATATTTTCTAAAGATATTTTGTTGATATTTCTTAACCAAACTCAAACCCTTCACCATGGTTAATTCTCTACATGGATTAAGTTTTCATTCTTAACCCATGGTTGTATTTCTAACCTCACACAAGTTTCATTATTCATCACAAAAGAGATTCTTCTTCTTCTTCCTTCTTCCTTTTGATGAAAAAGCTTTCTAGCTTTTTCATAAGTGATGAAAATGAGTGAGATAAAAAAAAACAAATGAGAGCTAAATTCCTACTTCATCATCCTCATATATTCTAGCCACTTAGATTAGGGTGTTTGCTTTGCTAATACTTGATTAGTGAAGCAAAAGCTTGGGCTTGAGTTTCTTCAAGGTAGATCATCTTTGTTATCGAAGATCGGAAGCAAGCTTGCATCTTTCTCTTCATTGAGCCTTTCTAGAGTCCGGGTACTCGATGATCGCAGCGAAGGGACCTCAACACGGAGCTTTAGAAGTGAAGGAACGGACTACAAAGGTTGTAATCCCTAACTCTTAGAAGTAAAGTTGTTTACTTGCTATTTGTTTCACATAATCTCTGGTCTAATATCTTGGTTAGGGTTGTTTGGCACGTCTAAAATTTAAATTGGGCATGGTTGATGGCTTGTAGAACCTTGTGAGAGTGCCTAGTAACCCTACACACCGCACTGTTACTAACGGTTCATGCCGCACGAGCACAAATTGCATGCTACACACACACCGTTAGTAATTGCCATGACACCCACACTATAGAATTGCTATGAACCATACATCGTTTTGTTGGAGATAGTGCCCTCAGAGTCAATTATTGGATCACAGGCACGTGATTACAATGATTGAGGGAGGACCTATCCCGGTACGACAGTCTTACTCGAGATGATAGTATGCTATCTGGTTTATCTTTATCATCGTGTACTGCTTAGGTACCTGACAGGTCGCTATTACACGTTGATAGAGCCCCTAGGATTCTTGCTTGACCACCAGCAGTATGAGGGCGATCATATAAGTGGGAGCTGGGGTCTATAAGCATATCCTTAAAAGGTCCCTAGTCGTGCGAGTTTCGAGACAGGGCATCGATACTCCAGAGTAGACTAGTGTATACAGTCGAGACCCCGATGAGGGGCGGTGGCCGGTCTCACAAGCCATTGGTGTCAGCTGGATCACCTAAGATGTATACAGGTGCTCATTGGGTTATGAGTACACCGGACAGGACTCGCCGGGAACATGCTAGTTGGTCTTATACCAGACGTCAGATAGCAGTTCCCAGGTGACATGTGTACAGATTAGTTCATCGACCTGATGATCGTCATTTGTCTCGTGTGAGTTCCCACTGTACTTTGATTACTACCCTACCACGCTCAAAGGAGACGTGCAAACAGGTTTTAGTTGGGTACAGTCCCGAGCCACATGGAGGCAGTGAGCGTATCTTCAGGGGTTCGTCTCTCCCGGTATTGGGGGTGAGGTCGTGCTGTGTCTAGGAGAGCCATTACACGAAGTCCTTGGCCAAGGCAGGAGGTTTACTGGTAGGTATTCCAGTAGTATCTCAGGGTGTTCTGGGCTACACTCCGACACGACTTGTACCGCTTTTGGGGGTCTGACTTTTACCAACCCCCTAGGCCCGCCATGCGATACTCATAGACGAACGGACCGGACTGTACGGATATTGTCACTGACAGGCTCAGTAGGGTGTCAGGCTGAGTTTGCTCACAGACGTCCCTTTTGGTCAATACCTGGTAGCCCGTTACGTATTGGCTTATACCTCTGACATGCTAGTGGTTAAATCCACAACCAAGGTGTTGATGAGTCTTTAGAGTCCCCCACATTTAGTTACTCAAGCTTTCAGGCGAAACGCTGTAGAGGCCGTATGGAGATATGGTAAGGTCCGATCAGATACGTGCGGTATTGCACGGATCAAGATCGGACAGTTTGTACTACAGGCCGTATGGTTATATGGCAGGTTCGATCAGATACGTGCGGTATTGCACGGATCAGGATCGAACGGATAATACTAGCTGGCTTTGGTTTAAGCCGGATCCTAGTATAGTACAGTGTAGATTTTGTCTCATTGCATTTGTATTTCGGTCGGAATACAAATGCGGGTGTGTATGCACAGTAGCGGGGTTTTCCTGTAATTTATTACGGGACCAGTTTTCTGGAGTTGCCAGTTTGCTTTCCGTTTCGGCCGATTTCCTTTGTATCGTTCATTGGCCGAAGATTGGTGGAGGAGGGCTTATTTGCATTTATACAAATAAGTATTTGTGGAGGGGGTCTTTGCATATTTCTTTGTATCATGATGCATCCCTTGACCATTTGACTTCTTCATCCATCATAGCTTGACTTTTATATGATATGGTTGTTAATGATGGCATGACTTTTGGGAGTGATGATTGTTGTTTGAGTGTTGGACTTTCCTAGCTATCATTTCTTTGCATGATAACCATTCCTCTCTCTCTCTTGGATGGTGGTGTGGCCTCTCTCATATTATTGATACACTCTCCATTCTCACTCTCCCTAAGTGCCATGGCCGGCCACTTCTCTTTGGGGCTGTCCAAATATTTTGGTGGGGATTTTTGCTCTCTCATGCTTGCAAAAATCCCCAAGTTCCTCCACAAAAGTATACATACATCATTCCTCCACCATATGGCAATTCCTACAACCCCAAATGAGACTTGAGCACTACACATTCTACAGCAAATTTTGGGCACGTCGACTAGCCAGCTTCGTGCCCGAGTTGTCTCGGTATTGAGGTGGGAGCCCGTAAAAGATGCAGGCGATGTGGTGCACTTCCGGCGACGAGGTGGAGACAGGACATTCCGCGGGAGATCGGGACGATGACGAGAAGACCGGAGGACTCGGATCAGTCGGTATATCTCTATTCCCCATCTTGTAGTTAGCTAGGACTAGTTAATGGTTCGATTCGGGTTTTAGTGCGCGGTGGTGCCGGTTTGCTAGTTTGCAAAATTAAAGTTTTTCGCTTCCGCATTTTTGGCGTCGGATTGACGGCCGGGGCGCCGCCGTGCACTTACACGTTTAGCTTACCTCATCATCCATGATTTGACATGATTTTGTTCCTCATGCTTGTGTATATACCACTTGTACATCCATACTGGCACATATACATATTGTACACTCATGCTTGCGTATATACCACTTGTACATCCATATTGGCACATATACATATTGTACACTCATGCTTGCATATATACCACTTGTATATCCATATTGGCACATATACATATTGTACACTCATTCTTGCGTATATACCCACTTGTATATCTATATTGGCGCACATGCATAATATACACTCATACTTGCGTATGTATATCTTGTGCATTCATACATACATATTTCACCTACATAGATGATGCTGGCTTTGATTTCTAGAGAAATGGGGACCGCATGAACTATTTTCAAACTGGATTCATTTAAAAGAGCGGTTTTTCCTTTGCTTTACTTGTAGTACGATTTTATGCGGTATACGACACATTGCATGGATTCACACATTGAGTTTTGGATTTCATGTAACTTCTGGATTTGAGAACCGTGGTATTAGTTTAAGAAAGTATGCACTGTTTTGAAAACCCGGTTCCATGCGTTTTCTCGGTTCTGAGACGTATGACATATGAAACCCGATTCGAGGAGCTGGATGAGGCCGATTGTGGGTACATGGTGGACCCGTTATGGTATCCCGGGGCAAGAAAGGGATGCTGTGCAGTGGACGGTGAGCCTGGCAGAGGGACTACTACCTACCGGTGATTGGTTAGACCTGGTGGTTATCCGAAGGATACTGACCAGAGTCGAGAGATGGATATGGGCCGACCCGTACTGCAGGGGCCCGAGGGCCGATTCCGTAGACGAAGCCCGTGGGCCGATCCGGACTGACAGAGCCCGATAGATGAGGATTTGCGTGTTGATGCTGGACACGAGTATTTCATGATGTTTTTGAGTGCCGATGTTGGGCACTCCGTTCATATGAGATGTACAGGTTATTAGGGCCGATTAGATTGACGGCGCCTGAGTTATTTGGGGTTTTGGGGTGTATTTGGTAGACACCGGGTTTTTTTCTCCACGATGATGATTCGTGTAGATGATATTCTATCCCATGCTCAGCATTCATTGATATACATTGCATCCTGTAGTTGTAGAACTTGATAGAGTACTGTGTATGATTATGGCATACCCAGATTATCACATTGATGTTATCATATTGCACATGTTATGCATGATTATTGCATACCCAGTTCATTATATAGATGTTATCAGATTGCACATGTTAGAGTATCACAGTACGTGCATACTCACGATTAACTTTATATGTTATTTACTATTCACGAGTTGGAAACTCACCCCCGTTGTGCCACAGTGTTTGCAGGTCGACCCTCAGAGTAGTTGCGGTTGGGCTACCTCTTTATATCTTTTTGCTACGGATACCACTGCAGTTGGCGTGTGAGCCGTTTGCTTATAGGTGGGTTTTGCGGTATTCGTTTATTTTCTATTTGTACACTCTATTGTATCTAGTACTCTCCAACTACCATTTCATGTATTGACTTAGAGACCAGATGTGAGGACGATGTTGTATGTTATTTTGTACTCTGGATGTCGAGCTCGTGTGAGCCGACTTTATTTATGCAGTTTTATTTTTATGCTGTCTTCACTTATATTGCTCATTTCTTCGCTATGGCGTCGTATATTATTCTCGTGGTTGTTGTTTCCGCCGTTGGGCATGATTGCTTCCGTCTGGGGATGCCTTATTCTATATTATATGTCATTTTTACTTGTATCATGTGCTGTACCCGTTTCGGGGCTAGTTTTTACAAAGGAGATGCTGCCGAAATTTTTTAAGAAAATAACTCAAACTTTAAGGATTTTTACTTGAGTTTTCTAAAGGTTTTAAACCAATGTTTTCAACACTCACTACTTTTAATGGTTTTGATTTCTGGGTTTTGGCTTACTTAATCGCGTTACGCCTGTAGATGTCACGTGGTTAAGTGCCGGTCACGGGCCAAACTTTGGGTTGTGACACTTCAGCAGTATCTTCTACTTCAGTTGTGCATTTGGCTTTGGTTAGGGAGCTACATAACTCGCCTCTTCCGCGGCTTCCCTTTTTAAACGTTGATGTCTTCATTTTCGTAGATAGCCAGCTCTTGCCATTGATTTTCTTTGCTCTTCTGAAAGGCTTCCCTTAGGAGCTTCTCAATCGGATCTTTTTGTGGCGAACTTAGAGCTTCAGGTATTGATTATGCCCCATGTTCTTCTGAACTGCTTTCGGGCGCGGCTGGATAGATGGAGGAGTGAGGGACCATACAACAACTTTCCACACGGTCTTCTATTTCTTCCTCTGAGTCATCGTCCTCATCTTTTTCACTATTTTCAAGGATGTGTTTGATAAACGCCTCAAGAGTAATGGGTGAATGTTCTTTCTGATTGTACTCTTCTAGCGCATCAATGTACTTTTGGATATTTGTATGGCTATCGACATGCTCGGCTGGCTGTACAGCCTTCTTTGCTTTCTTCTTATTTTTCTTCTTGGAAGACTGGTTGACTTTGGGGCTTTTCCCTTTATCAATAGCCTTCGAAGTGGGACGTGGCTTCAACTTCCCTTCTATGATCTCTAGTTCAAGCGGGTTCTTCTACCTGATCGCGGGACATGCTTGGAGATCTTTTAACATTATCTTCGTTTTGGGAGACAACATCACCTCCCATAGGGCTTCTTCGATGAACGAGCAAGATGCCCCCTGCGCATTGGTTCCTTTAGATATATGCTTCTGAAGAGGGTTCACCTTCCATTTATCAAAGAGCATGAACTTGTCGTGTTTATACTGGTCCTCAACCTAGTTCTTGAAGACATAACAGTCTTCAATCGAATGAATTACCACCCGATGATATGGGTAATAAGTTGGACTGTTGACATCATTGGCTTGGGCCGGTCACTGTGGCTCGGGCAAAATCAGAAAGCCGCTCTTCATTGCAAGATTGAATAACTTCCTTGTTTTATCACGAGGGAATGAATATTCTCTTCCTATCCTTTCTTCAAGAGTGGGTCCCACGCGGTTGTTACTTTGACGACCGAGAACTTTAGCACCGTTCGGCTATTATTTTGTATTAGCGACAAACGCTGCTTTAACCTTGTCCCTGAAGTTTTGCAAATCTCTATTAGAAGAGGGGGGACCTTGGTTCATCATATCCAGCTGATCCTACTTATCGATGAGCTCTTGAAAAGTTACTGGGCTAAGAAGGGCCAGATATGGAAATACTTGCGCCTTTTTATCGAAAGTGCTCACAAACATATTTATGGCTAGAGCTTCAGCGATTCGTTGTTCACACTTGGACCAAAGATTTCTCCATCTCATCGCGTACTGAAGCCATGTCTCGTTTTATCCGAGTCTCTCATTGACCAAGGCGGTCACGGCAGTGCGCTCGCTCGCACTAGTGAATCTCTGGCAAAAGAGGAGCTCTATCTCATCAAAGGTTTTGATCGAGTTGTTAGGATCTCCAAGTACCATTCGAAAGCCTCGTCCGCTAGACAGCTAATGAACTATCGAAGGAGAAATATATCGTTACTCCCAGTGTTGCCGCACTTGGACTTGAATTGGGTGATGAGCTACTTCAGGTTTTTGGTTCCTTTATATATATGGGGAATGTCCGGATTATATATCCTGACGAGTACTGTATTTGATCGCATATTGCCGGGTAAGATCGGCCAGTCTTTATTAACTTACTGGCAGCTTCACTTGCTAGGTGAGCTTTGAACTGTTAGGCGATGCATTCGTATAGCTGTGATTTGGAGATTACTTCCTTTTATTTCCGTTGATGAAGCTTGGAGGTCTCTCCTTTATCTTCAACGACGACCACCGATGGTTCATGACACGACCCGAAATTGGCACGTGACGGCCCTTAAATTACGTAACGTCTACAGGCGTAACGCAATTTAAGTAAGCCGAAAACCCAGCAATCTAAACCATCAAAAGTAGTAAGTGATAATAGCATTTTCAAAACTTTTGAAATCTCAAACCAAATTCTTTAAAGTCCAACTTTACTTTCTTAAAAATTTTGGCAGCACCTCCTTTGTAAAAACTAACCCAAAAAATGGGTACAACATAAATATAAGTAAAGCATCCCAACGGGAGCAAATCCACGCCCAAAGGCGGAAAACAACCACCACAACAGATATACGACGCCGTAGCGAAGAAATAAAAGCCGATATAAGTAAAACTGTATAAAAGACATTCAAGTCACCAAAATATACAATATCGTCCTCACATCAAGTCTCTAAGTCATACACATGAAAGCGGTAGATGGAGAGTACAGGATACAAAGAATATACAATACGCAACATCGGATAACCGTAAAACCCACCTATAGCAAAACTGTACACAGTCAGCCGTAGCGGTATCCGCTGCAAAAGATGATATGATAGATGAAAAGCCTGCCGCGACTGGCCAAAGGGACTACCTGCAAAACACTGTGGCACAACGGGAGTGAGTTGCCAACTCGTGAATTGTAAATAATATATGCAGGTAATCGCAAGTATGCACGTACAACGCGAATCTAATACATGCAAGCGGATAGCAATAAGTGGTCATATGTATGCAATAGTCATGAAAGGTACTCTAGCAGGTACAACTAATACATGAAACAATAATATGACAATATGTATATGCAACAGTCATAAAAGGTACTCTATCAGGTACTACTAATACATAAAGCAATGCATATAAAATGAATGAGGAGTATAGAATAAAACATGTCATTCTCACGGAATCCCGACCTCGTGACAGGACCAAAGACCATCAAGACAATTTAAATCCTAAATTTTCTCAAATCAGCCCCCAAATTGGCTCTCATATCCTGTAAGTCTCATATATCCCGAATGTATAATATCAAGTAAATCTTATATATCCTGAATGTACAATATCAAGTAAATCTCATATATCCAATATCCAGTATCGAGTAAGTTTCATATAAAGTGAGTGTCCAACATCAACACCCAAAAACTTCATGAAACAAGTGTCTAGCATCGACACATAAATACTGGTCTATCAGGCGCTGTCACCACGACTGACCCCCTGATAGGTACGTATCATACGCTATCCCGAAAACTCGAGTGCTTAGCTCTGACACTCGAAATTCGACGTATCCATACGTACATGACTCCGGTCGGTATCCCCACGATAACCTCCGAGTCATAGGTACTGTCAGTGATAGGTATGGTTCCCCCACTAACTCATCGTCTACTCTACGAAATTTTTGCCCCGGGGTACCTCCGGGCCCCCACCAAGTACTCGCACACGGTTCCCTCCGTTCCTCCCGTGGGGTATATATATATATATATATATATATATATATATATATATATATATATATATCAGAACCGATAAATCTCATGGTGGATGCTGAAATATCATATCAAGAGAAACCGGGTTTTTCAAATAATGCATAATTTCATGAAACAACCACGGTCCCCAAATCCAGAAAACATCAAGTTTTGAATAAGTATAAATGCATGAATCAATACATATATATTAGCGTCCCATTCCACTAATATATATATATATATATATATATATATATATATATATATATATATAGGCATATATAACAGCGTCCCATTCCACTGTTATATATGCTTAGGAGTATATATATATATACATATATATATATATATATATATACATATATACATAGGCATATATAACAGCGTCCCATTCCACTGTTATATATGCTTAGGAGTAATAATATCAGAGAATATCATATGAAATCTATGAATATAATATATGTAACATGAAACAGTAATATGACCATATAAAGGAAAAACCGTTATTTAACTGTAACAAGTTAATATATATATCACGCGGTTCCTAATTTCTCCAAACACATACAACATCAAATAAAGGTGAACATATAGCTATAGCCAGGTATGCGCAATCATGTCGATATAGCAAGATATGTGTATCTACCTATTAATAATGATGTAATACCCTCCAGGTATATGTGTAAGTAGGTATGCAAGCTGTACATGTAGCTATGTCTCATGTGTGTATATACCTGTCACTAATGGTACGATACCATATAGGTACATAGGTAACTAATATGTAGGCATGGCAAGGTATACTACTATCATATGCGCCAAGACATAAGAATCAATGACCCCACGTCAATAACAAAACAGTACCACATAGGTATGTGTAGCCCTAACTAGGTAAGTGAGTATACATGTAAGTATGTATGCACGGTGTACATGTAAGTATGTGTGCATAGCAAGGCATATGTGTAAGCATATAGGTATACTGGTATGCTATATATCATATGCACAAAAGTTAATAGGGATCATGTCTCAATGTCCCTAAACAATACAATATCACATATGTATAGATGTTGTGCGTGTCATGGAAATTATTGACGTTGTGTGTGTAGCATACAATTAGTGCTCGTGAAATATAAACCGTCAATAATGGTGTTGTGTCTCATTAATACTAAGTCCATACACAAGGAAATGAAATAAGCAACAAAGGTATACATGCACAATCAATATCCGTATACTTCTAACTAATAGTCATGTCATTTGATCTAGCCTAGACGCATAACGCCATACGGACGATCCCCTTATAGATATTAAATCTACTCACCAACGTTCTTGGCTAAGAACAGCCAACTACTCGCTTTCCCCTGTTCGCAGCGCCCGAAGTCCCAGCCTGCGATCCTGAAAGCATATAACAATATAACAAGTATATATTAGCAATCGACCAAAACATGTACCGACTACGTTTAATCGACGCACCAACTCCAAACATACTTTCAAGTGTTCGTCAAGTGGCTAACGCGCGTAGCGACACTACGAAACCAACTCAAGAGCAAAAGCTACACAAAGACACGAATGATATCGGCACGACCCTAACTAGGAACACAAAGCGACACAACTACCAAGCCTAGACCCTGATCGTACCGATCGTGCATTCACAAGAAATAGCGTGAAATCAATATAATTAATGTCGCAACGTCAAAAGAAACCCACGCCTATTCACCGAAACCTAGTAAGCAATATATATCAATTTAGCACCAAACTATAAATTTTACCAGAACTAGAATTTGCAAATATCACAATATAGCAAGGTTAAACCATCCAAACTATTACTATAATTTTAAATCTCACTTAATTAGGATTAGTAAAAGTTTAGTTTGCTAATTAGCTTAATTAACCAATTAGGAAAATATCATTTAATAAATTAGCAACTTGGTTTAGTTTTCATTTGTCTAAAATTATCAACTAACCATTTCACTAAACAAAACCCTAATTTAATTAACAAAACCCTTGCTAGAAATTCTAAATATCAAATTAAAAGCTTAAATTAAACATCTAAATAAGCTAATTAAAATATTAACACCACATAAAGAGATTAGGGTTTGGATTTATACCTTCAAAGAAACACAACTTGAAACTAGAAAATCCAAAAATTAGCCTCCAAAAATCCTCACTTGAATGAAGAACAAAGCTTGTTTTGGGTTAAGGAATGAAGGGGAATGATTATATTTGAGTTTGTATGAATTTATTTGGATTTTTGATGATTTTTATTTGAACTAGAAGTGAAGAATTGAGGCAAAAGAGAACAAGGGAAGCAAGAAATAGAAGTGGCCGGCCAAGAGGAAGAAGCTACGGTGTTATTGAATTTTGGAGAAAATTCTAGAAGAAATCAACACATAAGCTTAATAAAACAAAATAACCATTTGTCACCTTTTTCTTTTCATTAAAAAAATCATTTAATTACACAAAAATCTAGATATTTTTGGTGAGAAGGTTAAAAACATAATCTAATGATTAACTTAGCATAATTCCATATTAGTATTAATTAACCCAATCCAAAAAATGTAATTACCACTAATAAAGTGTACAAATAAAGCATTAAAATAATATTTTAATTATGGAAAAATATTAAAATGCACAAAAATTACCAGTGGCTTACAAAAACCCGCAAACTAGCAATAATCTAGCTAAACTAGGTGCTGTGCATTCTATACTGCAAAAAGATCGCTTCTAGGTTTTTACGGAAAATACAATTTATTTTACCTAAAAACGGAAAATTTGCAAAACGATTTCTAAAACGTTACAATCTTCTCCCCTTAAAGAAATTCGGTTCCCGAATTAAAATTCATCTATGCGTACCTCCAATGAGATGAGGGAAAGAAATCTTCCGCATCTCCCTCGCAGCCACTCAAGTGATCACCTCATTAGACGGCTACGCCAAAGAACCCTCACAGATGGCAAGACCCTTGACCGAAGTTCCTCCACCTGCTGATCCACTATAACTATCGGCTGCTGGTGAACGAAAGATCGCGTCCAACCTAAATGGTCTGATACTGATCATGTGAGAAAGGTCATGAAAGTAATTGCGAAGTATCGACACAAGGAATACGGGGTGAATACTCAAAATCTGGGCGGAAGTGCCATATTATAGGCAACGGTACTAACTCGCTTCAAGGATCTCAAGAGGACCTACAATTCTGGGACTAAGCTTCCCAAAACTCAACATGCCATTTCATCAGAAAAATCCATAGGAATACATGATCTCCCATTGCGAACTCAAGTCTGCGACCACCACGTTCGGCATAACACTTCTGTCTGCACTGGGCTGCTATCATCCTGACCTGAATCAACTGGATCTTCTCCATAGTCTCATGACTAGCTGGGGTCCAAAATCCTACTCTCGCAGAGTCAGAAAAAAAAGACTGCCGATCGACACGTCCTGCTAAACAAACCTAAAGGTTGCCAATTGGAATGTCTCCTGATAACAGCTATCGAAGGAGAACCCTATCAATGGCAAGTGACGATCCCAACAGCCAACAAACACTTAGTAAGTACGCACAAGCATATCCTCCAGAGTCTGTATAGTCCACTCTAACTAACCATCGTCCCACAGATGGAAAAGCGGAGCTAACGCTCAACCAGTACCCAAGGCTTCCTGAAGTTTCTGCCAAAGACGGCTAGCAAACGGGGAGCCTCTATTGGATACAACGCATGAAGAAACTCCATGCAAACGCACAAACTTAACAAAGAATAACAGAGCAAACTGAGCATAACCGGATAACAAACACCCAAATGGAGTCACACTCTGTCTAAACCTGAGTAGACACTACAACGAAATTCATGGAGATCTGCTCCCATTCCCTCTCCGGAACGGTTAAGGATTGAAACTCTCCCGCCGGTCTCAGATGCTCAATCTTAGCTCACAACAAGACAGACACCTAGAAACGAAATCTGAAACTTCACTCTTCATCCCTGCCCACCCATAACTATCTTACAAGTCACGTCACATCGTGGTGGAACTTGGACGAACACAGAAGGCTGACTGTTGTGCTTTTTTCTAGGATCTCGCGTCTCTACCCATCAGTATCAGGCACACACAACGTGTCCCTAAACGTAGCATACCCTATTCACAAATCAAGGACTCCGAATCTTTACCCTGCCGAACATGCTCAAGTATAACAGACAACGAGCATCGGTGGGCTGTGCCTTACGAAAATGATTAAGTAAAAGTGGACGGGCGCGGACACGAGCAAGCTATTTCCCCCTTTAGAAGAGGAGAACCTAGCTATACTCCACAATCACACAAGAACTGTAACTCTGTAGAAGACTGTCTCTGAACTGCGCACAACTGGAACAAGCTACCCCCGGGCCTACGACTTAAAGCATCCGCTATCACAATCGCCTTGCCACGGGAAACAAAGGATCTCACAATCACAATCCTTTACAAGCTCCATCCAACGACGTTGTCTCAACAATCAAAACCCGCTGCAGGAAGATGCACATTAAGCTCTGGTGGTCCGTGAAAATCTGACACGACTCTCCACTCAAGTAGTGTCCCAAATCTTCAACGCACGACCACCGCGGCCATCTCCAGATCATGAGTGGGATATCCTGCTCGTACTTCCTCCAACTGTCGGGAAGCAAAAGCGATAACTCTAGAATGCCTCATTAGTACACAATCGAGCCCAACTCGCGAAATATCACAGTAAATAACAAGGTCGCCCGATCCAGAAGCAAAGAAAGAACTGGTGCAGTTGTCAACCGAGTCTTTAACTGCTGAAAACTCTGCACACATACCTCGGTCCAAGAACAGGAACCTCCTTCCCGGTCAGTCCAGTCAACGGTGCAGCGATACACAAACAATCCTACACGAAACAGCAGTAAAAACCGGCTAAACCCAAAAAAATCTGCGGACCTCCATCCCGGATATAAGTCTGGGCCCAAGCTATACGGCATCGATCTTCATCGGGTCCATACGAATACCGTCTCCCGTAACTACAAGACCTAGGAAGACAACACAATCAAGCCTGACGGAACACTCCAAGAATTTAGCAAACCGCTGGGGCTCTCCCAATGTCTGCAAAGCAAATCCCCAAGTGCTGCTCAAGTTCCTCATGACACATTGGAATAGACCAGATTGTCTTCAATAACACAACAATCAACTGGTCGAGGAATGGCCTGAAGACATCTGGTTCATCACATCTACGAATGCTGCTTGGGCATTGGTGAGTCCAACGACACCACCAAAACACATACTGCCCGTAGCACGCACAACAGCAGTCTTCGGAATGTCATCACTCCGAACCCGCAACCAATGATGACCTGATCCTGAACAAACTTAGAAAATGTCTCGCACTCTCGAGAAAGTCGAACAAATCGTCAATGCGAGGTAAAGGATACCTATCCACACCGTAACTCGGTTCAATTGACGATCAATCAACACACAACCTCAAACTGCCGTCTTCCTCCCTGACAAACAGAATAGGAGCTCCCCAAAGCGAAACACTTGGACGTACAAGTCCCATCTATCTAGCAACTCTGCAGCAAATCCTTAAGCTCCCTAAGCTTCGCCGGCTCATCTGGAACAACGTCGGAAAACCCTCGCACGATAGGAATCCCGGTCCAACAACCCACTGTGGCTCCGTTATCACGAATGAAAGCCAAGAATCCTCGACATCTTCTCCTCAAAAGCTGACTAGCGAAAAAGGCTGAATTCAAGCTGTGATGGGCGACACCACTGTCACCCCGCACAACAAGAACTGACTCGCCGGGAAAACAAAACCTGGCTGTTTTCTCGCGGCAGTCCTCAGACGCCTAGCACATAGCTAACCAGTCCGTGCCCAGGAGAACGTTAAATCCAACATCTCAAGAAGGATCAAAATCTCGGACGAATCTCTATCTCCTATCCGATTGGCACACGACCGAAACACGCGTCGCCCAACACAAGAATCGTTGACAGAAATTAACACAACAACGGCTGATCTAGCATACACAACTTTCGGTCCAACCATGGCACAAAGGGTGTAAAACAAACGAGTGCATAGATACCGAAAAAAATAACCCTACGAAACAAAAGAACATACGAATTTAAGAATACGTGAAAAATCTGCATTGGACGCCCTCGTGTCCTGATGAGTAGAAGCAAACTCTGGTGTGTGCCCTCTACCCGCAACTAGCGGAACTCCACCTTTACTAAACTGTCCCCCCCGAGTGAACCCTTCACGACCACGACCTCTCCGAACACGATTTTGACGCAGTGCTAAGGAACAATTCCCGATGAGGTGATGAAGGCTCCCGCACCAGAAACATTCACGCAATGATTGCAGACCCTCATGGGGATGAGAGCTGAATGACTGTCCTCGTCCTAAGCTCCTGCTACTCCCGCAATGGTCACGAAATCTGTCTCAGCGACTGAACCTCTGTCTCGGGGCTGACACACCTGTATTAGCCCTCCTCGGTTCTCGAACTCCCAAAGTCTCTAGAAGTCGTGCCTCGTCAACTAGGACTGCATCCACTGGTGCTGTGTAAGTGACGAATAGCTGTGTACTGATCGCAAGGAACAACTAGGTAACAGGGGTGGCAACCTCCTGTCGCTGCGCTTTACTGGCCTCAACCAAAGACCTCATCGTCTGGTGCAAGTCCTGCATTTCAGCCTCAAGCCTAGCGATACGATCTATCGAAGGCGGATCCATCTGCTCCTGTGTAACGAGCATGCCATCCTGGTCAGTCCTCGTCCCACACGAGTCAACTCTGATCTTGGCCCTCGCTGCATCACTCTGAGTCGCCAGTCATCGGCGGCAAAGGATATAAATGGAAAAGGATTTGATAAGAATACGGAAATCGAATCACAAGGATATGTATCATCACGAAAAGAATTTCAAGCAATTTGTACTTAGGTCACTTTAGGCGGAGTACCGCGTCGTGGGTTCGCCGCAGACATACACACACTACGTTACTCTGCTTAAGCTACCTATTCCATCATACCAAGGTCATCCTACAATCCGAAAGGTAAAACCTAGCGCTCTGATACCAACTTTGTCACGACCCGAAATTGGCACGTGACGGCCTTAAATTACGCAACGTCTACAGGTGTAACGCAATTTAAGTAAGCCGAAAACCCAGCAATCTAAACCATCAAAAGTAGTAAGTGATAATAGCATTTTCAAAACTTTCGAAATCTCAAATCAAATTCTTTAAAGTCCAACTTTACTTTCTTAAAAATTTTGGCAGCACCTTCTTTGTAAAAACTAACCTCAAAAATGGGTACAACATAAATATAAGTAAAGCATCCTAACGGGAGCAAATCCATGCCCAAAGGCGGAAAATAACCACCACAACGGATAAATGACGCCGTAGCGAAGAAATAAAAGACGATATAAGTAAAACTGTATAAAAGACATCCAAGTCACCAAAATATACAATATCGTCCTCACATCAAGTCTCTAAGTCATACACATGAAAGCGGTAGATGGAGAGTACATGATACAACGAATATACAATACGCAACATCGGATAACCGTAAAACCCACCTATAGCAAAACTGTACACAGTCAGCCGTAGCGGTATCCGCTGTAAAAGTTGATATGATAGATGAAAAGCCTGCCGCGACTGGCCAGAGAGACTACTTGCAAAACACTGTGGCACAACGGAGGTGAGTTGCCAACTCGTGAATAGTAAATAACATATGCAGATAATCGCTAGTATGCATGTACAGCGCGAATCTAATACATGCAAGCGGATAGCAATAAGTGGTCATATGTATGCAACAGTCATGAAAGGTACTCTAGCAGGTACAACTAATATATGAAGCAATAATATGACAATATGTATATGCAACAGTCATGAAAAGTACTCTATCAGGTAATACTAATACATGAAGCAATGCATACAAAATGAATGAGGAGTATGGAATAAAACATGTCATTCTCATGGAATCCTGATCTCGTGACTGGACCAAAGTCCATCAAGACAATCTAAATCCTAAATTTCCTCAAATCAGCCCCCAAATTGGCTCTCATATCCTGTAAGTCTCATATATCCTGAATGTATAATATCAAGTAAATCTCATATATCCTGAATGTACAATATCAAGTAAATCTCATATATCCAATATCCAGTATCGAGTAAGTTTCATATAAAGTGAGTGTCCAACATCGACATCCAAAAATATCATGAAACAAGTGTCTAGCATCGACACATAAATACTGGTCTATCAGGCGCTGTCACCACGAATGGCCCCCTGATAGGTACGTATCATATGCTATGCCGAAAACTCGAGTGCCTAACTCTGACACTCGAAATTCGACGTATCCATACGTACATGACTCCGGTCGGTATCCCCACGATAACCGCCGAGTTATAGGTACTGTCACCGGTAGGTATGGTTCCTCCACCAACTCATCATCTACTCCACGAAATTCTTGCCCAGGGTACCTCCGGGCCCCACCATGTACCCGCACACGGCTTCCCGTGTTCCTCGCGTGGGGTATATATATATCAGAACCGATAAATCTCATGGTTGATGCTGAAATATCATATTAAGAGAAACCAGGTTTTTCAAATAATGCATAATTTCATGAAACAACCACGGTCCCCAAATCCAGAAAACATCAAGTTTTGAATAAGTATAAATGCATGAATCAATACATATATATTAGCGTCCCATTCCACTAATATATATATATATATATATATATATATATATATATAACAGCGTCCCATTCCACTGTTATATATACTTAGGAGTAAAAATAATAGAGAATATCATATGAAATTTATGAATGTAATATATGCAACATGAAACAGTAATATGAGCATATAAAGGAAAAACCGTTATTTAACTGCAACAAGTTAATATATATATCATGCGGTTCCTAATTTCTCCAAACCCATACAACATCAAATAAAGGTGAACATGTAGCTATAGCCAGGTATGCGTAACAATGTCGATATAGCAAGATATGCGTATCTACCTATCAATAATGATGTAATACCCTCAAGGTATATGTGTAAGTAGGTATGCAAGCTGTACATGTAGCTATGTCTCATGTGTGTATATACCTGTCACTAATGGTACGATACCATATAGGTACATAGGTAACTAACATGTAGGCATGGCAAGGTATACTACTATCATATGCACAAACGCATAAGAATCAATGACCCCACGTCAATGACAAAACAGTACCACATAGGTATGTGTAGCCCTAACTAGCTAAGTGAGTATACATGTAAGTATGTATGCACGGTGTACATGTAAGTATGTGTGCATAGTAAGGAATATGTGTAAGCATGTAGATATACAGGTATGCTATATGTCATATGCACAAAAGTAAATTGGGATCATGTCTCAATGTCCCTAAACAATACAATATCACATATGTATAGGTGTTGTGCGTGTCATGGCAATTATTGACGGTGTGTGTGTAGTATACAATTAGTGCTCGTGAAACATGAACCATCAATAATGGTGTTGTGTCTCATTAATACTATGTCCATACACAAAGAAATGAAATAAGCTACAAAGGTATACATGCTCAATCAATATCCGTATATTTCTAACTAATAGTCATGTCATTTGATCTAGCCCAGATGCATAACGCCACGCGGACGATCCCCCTGTAGATGTTAAATCAACTCACCAACGTTCCTGGCTAAGTAAAGCCAACTACTCGCTTTCCCCTGTTCGCAGCGCCCGAAGTCCCCGCCTGCGATTCTGAAATCATATAACAATATAACAAATATATATTAGAAATCGACCAAAAACACGTACCAACTACGTTTGATCGACGCACCAACTCCAAACATACTCTCAAGTGTTCGTCAAGTGGCTAACGCGCGTAGCGATACTACGAAACCAACTCAAGAGCAAAAGCTACACAAAGACACGAACGATATCGGCACGACCTTAGTTAGGAACGCAAAGCGACACAACTACCAAGCCTAGATCCTGATCGTACCGATCGCGTATTCACAACACAAGAAATAGCGTGGAATCAATATAATTAATGTCGCAACGTCAAAAGAAACCCATGCCTAAAATTCACCGAAACCTAGTAAGCAATATATATCAATTTAGCACCAAACTATAAGTTTTTCCAAAACTGGAATTTGCAAACATCACAATATAGCAAGGTTAAACCATCCAAACCATTACTATAATTTTAAATCTCAATTAATTAGGATTAGTAAAAGTTTAGTTTGCTAATTAGCTTAATTAACCAATTAGGAAAATATCATTTTACAAATTAGCAACTTGGTTTAGTTTTCATTTGTCTAAAATTATCAACTAACCATTTCACTAAACAAAACCCTAATTTAATTAACAAAACCCTTATTAGAAATTCTAAATACGAAATTAAAAGCTTAAATTAAACATCTAAATAAGCTAATTAAAGTATTAACACCACATAAAGAGATTATGATTTGGATTTATATCTTCAAAGAAACACAACTTGAAACTAGAAAATCCAAAAATTAGCCTCCAAAAATCCTCACTTGAATGAAGAACAAAGCTTGTTTTGGGTAAAGAATGAAGGGGAATGATTATATTTGAGTTTGTATGTATTTATTTGGATTTTCGATGATTTTTATTTGAACTAGAAGTGAAGAATTGAGGCAAAAGAGAACAAGGGCAGCAAGCAATAGAAGTGGCCGGCCAAGAGGAAGGAGCTAGGGTGTTGTGGAATTTGGAGAAAATTCTAGAAGAAATCAACACTTTTGCTTAATAAAACAAAATAACCATTTATCACCTTTTTCTTTTCATTAAAAAAATCATTTAATTACACAAAAATCTAGCTATTTTCGGTGAGAAGGTTAAAAACATAATCTAGTGATTAACTTAGCATAATTCCATATTAGTAGTAATTAACCCAATCCAAAAAATGTAATTACCACTAATAAAGTACACAAATAAAGCATTAAAATAATATTTTAATTACAGAAAAATATTAAAATGCACAAAAATTACCAGTGGCTTACAAAAACCCACAAACTAGCAATAATCTATTTAAACTAGGTGCAGTGCATTCTATACTGCAAAAAAAATCGCTTCTAGGTTTTTACGGAAAATACAATTTATTTTACATAAAAACGGAAAATTCGCAAAACGATTTCTAAAGCGTTACAATATTCTGTCATGCCCCACCCCCAATACAGAGAGTATTGTCTGCTCTGGCCGAAACCGCACGGTTTTTTCCTTCGGAGCGAACCGGACCCTACCAGGGGCCACTTCCCAGGAGGTCACCCATCCCAGGACTTCCCTGGCCCGAGCACGCTTAACTACGGAGTTCTTAAACTCCTATAGTGCCAGTTCACTTAAAAGGTGCCTCTGTATTAAAGAGGTATAATTCCATTTATACTACAGATCTGTCATCTTTCGGAATGTATTCCGAAGATTCCCCATTGTTTTACAGTGGGTCCCCATGCTTATCTGGTATAAATGGGTATACCGGATAATACATGGGGTATTACATTCTCCCCTACTTAGAATAATGGTTCGTCCACGAACCACAGACCTACTATTGAGGAACCAGCTCTGATACCATTCTGTCATGCCCTACCCCCAATACAGAGAGTATTGTCCGCTCTGGCCGAAACCGCACGGTTTTGTCCTTCGGAGCGAACCGGATCCGACCAGGGGCCACTTCCCAGGAGGTCACCCATCGCAGGACTTCCCTGGCCCGAGCATGCTTAACTACGGAGTTCTCAAACTCCTATAGTGCCAGTTCACTTAAAAGGCGCCTCTGTATTAAAGAGTGGTATCATTCCATTTATAGTACAGATCTGTCCTCTTTTGGAATGTATTCCGAAGATTCCCCATTGTTTTATAGTGGGTCCCCATGCTTATCTGGTATAAATGGGTATACCGGATAATACATGGGGTATTACAGTTCATCAGTTGGTGGTTTGGGGTAAGCCATCATCCCGATCATACTTTGGAATAAGTGGGTCATCTTATCCATTCTGGCCTCCATTTCCGCGGCCTTTTCGTCCTTCTTCTGGAGCATGCGCTTCTGGTAGTCAGTATCAGACGCTTGCTCCTTTCTTTCCTTGGAAGTGCTATCCAGATTTGCACCGGACGGAGATTCATAATTTTAGCCACTTGAGCCATCAACTCTTGCAGTTTCTGGGGATCTTTTGTTATAGACCGTGTGATTGGTCTGTGAGAGACGAAATTTTTGCTTTCATCCTTAGAGTTCATCATGTAGACGGTATGAACTACCAAGCCTCCAGTCTTAGGGCTTTTGGTGTGATGACCCTCAGAGTTTACTTTGGGCCTTTGAATCTTCTCCAACCTCTCTCTTTTGTGAGAAGCCGGTTTTAGAGGAACCATTATAGCAGGAGCCTCCTTAGGTTGATGGAAAGAGCGTTTATCATGTCTCTTCAGCTTCTTGGGCTGGGGAGAGTAATCCCTGTTGATTACTGACCCCTATACTTCTTTCCAGACCGTATGGATGGTCGAGGAAAGTCGTTTCACCGATTGAACCACTTTTGTCTCATTATACGTCTCGGTGGTGTTTACCTCTGAAAACAGAGGCGAACTGGAATAGACCGTCTTGCCTGAATTTGGGGGCAGATGCTATTTGGATTTATCTGTCCACCTCTCCGAAGATATCAAGTTGATTTATGGCACCGTATATCGGAGGTTTGGACAGATGCGACCATTGTAGAAGACTTTATCAGATTCTCCCTCATTTTATGAGTGGGTTTTGATTGTGGGGATGCTCTTCCCTGCAGGTGTAAGCCTCTATAGTTAATTACGTTACCGCATTGCGATAACCACTTTCTCCTATTCCGGAAGTTCACTTCGTGTCGTGTGTGTTTTTGTTTGTTTTGGTTTCCCATGGATTGTATACGGAAACTAATTTATGTCGTCGCCCATAAGGCGCAGATTAGTCCAAATCCGTATATTTAAGATTTGGGTTTAGATTAAGAATTTTGCTTGACGGGCCTACGTTGGTAGCTTGGTTTGCCAACAGGAATGAACTTAGGACGCAGATCTCACATTTGTAAGGTCCAGCGGTTCATGGGATATTTGGGTTTGATCTAAGGATCATTAGCCATATTTAAGACTAAGATCGACTGAACAGAGAGCATATGGGCTCAACTAATCGTTAGATCATACATGAATAGCCCATGGATAGTATACGGTAATCATTATGGAGACAGTCCACAGAGCAAAACATATTAGTTTAAGGACGTCGCGGTCCAACATTCCCTGTTTGGGAAGAATGTTAGTTTAAGGACATTTCAGTCCAATGTTCCCTGTTTGGGATGAAGATTAGTTTAAGGACATTTCGGTCCATTATCGCCGTGTTTGGGGGCGAAGATTAGTTTAAGGACATTTCGGTCCATTATTCAATTTGCGCGCACGTGTATTTGTTACGTGGCAGAGTGAACGATGGTGTTATGGAATGCACCCAATTTGGAGTGCGATCCGATTTGAGGTGTGCACGTCAATTTGGAAGTGCATCAACGTGGGATATATCATTCCCAGTCTTGATGAAGTTTTACATCAATTTAGGATAAGAAAAGAGTTGTTGGTTGTCGGGACCCGCTACCACTCAAGACGTTGAGGAATTACAACGACATATATCAGAGCTGTGGAGAGATGTACCCTTGAACCAAATCCCGTATTTGAGGGAAAAAGGGGTTGTGGTGGACCTAAGAATCATTAGTCATATTTGAGACTAGGATTACCTTAGGAGATATGGGATGAATATCATTTTGGAAATCATCAATGAGGGATCATCGGTCATGTTTGAGACAAAGATCAGTTTGGAAATCACGAGCATATGGGCTCGGTTGATTTAAAATTAAAGAGGTTTAATCTTAGGAAACTTAACCAATTTGGGCTGAGATTGGGTTTCTATACTACCCAGTAGTGCTAAGCACTAAGATATACAGTGCTCACGTGTGTTTCACGTGAGACGCTGGTATAGTGCTAAGCATTAATCTTTTCCGACGCTCACGTGCTTTTCATGTGAGGCGTAGGGTTTTTAGTCTTGGGCGCTCACGTGCTTTTCACGTGAAGCGCTACAATAGTGCTAAGCACTAATTTTCTCTGACGCTCACGTGTGTTTCACGTGAGGCGCTATGTTTTTGGATATTTAATCTCTGTTGATATTATTAGAGAACTTAAATCTCTGTTAATGGTATTTTGACCATTAACGATCACCAAGATCATTATTTTGAGGATATGGGATAATGTTCTTTAAGAACTAAGTTCTTGATTTGAAGAAATTAAGTTCCTGGAGCATTATGAACTCCATGTTTTCCATGCTCATGTTTTCAGAGAGGTTAAACCTCTTTTAATGGTGTTTTGACCATTAAGGATCACCAAGATCACTATTTTGAGGATCTTGGATCGGGTTCTTTAAAGAACTAAGTTCTTGATTTAAAGGAACTAAGTTACTGGAGTATTATGAACTCCATCTTCTTTCTTTTCAATTTTGTTCTTCCCTGAATCTTTGATTCTCAAGAATAAGATCTTCCCGATAAGAATTAAATTCTCAACTTGTGCGAGACTTATCTTGTGGATCTCAGATCCAGAGAAAGAACTAAGTTCTTTGAGAAGAGTTAAACCCTTAGATATGGTATGTTAGGTAAAGAAGATATTTTGATCTCTTTTTTTCTTCTTTACCTAGGGTTTTTTAGGAGGGAAATTTTCTTCTTTGAGAGAATTAAATTCTCTGTTATTTTGAGAGCCTTCTGTATTTTTACAGAAGCTTATGGGGGGTCTCTTTTCTTCCTTCTCCCCCTTTGATTAATCTCTTTGCTCCTATTTATAGGAGAAGAGAAAAATCAATTTGTTGAGAAAATCTCTCATTGAGAGATCATGATTGATTTTATGATCAATCAAAATGATCTTTTAGATCAATCGGTGAATTTTATTCACTGTTGGATTTTTAATCCAAATGCTCTCTATTTAACAGAGAAGATTTCTTGTTTGTTTAACAAGATTATGAAATATTTTCCTAAGATAGAATTTTATTCTATCATATGAATATCTTGTTAGTTTAATAAGATTAGGAATATATTTTCCTAAGATAGAATTTTATTCTATCATATGAATATCTTGTTAGTTTAATAAGATTAGGAAAATATTTTCCTAAGATAGAATTTTATTCTATCAGATGATTTAATTGGTGATATTTTATCACCATTGGATTTTAAATCCAAGATTCTCTGTTAGGGAAAAATCTTTCCATATTAGAAAGATCAAGGAAAATATTTCCTAAATAGAATTTAATTCTATCATTTGATGATTTTTAAATCACCGTTGGATCTTTGATCCAATGGATCTCCGTTTAACATAGAATATTTGATCAGGGAGATATTTTTTCCCTAATAGAATTTAATTCTATCATTTTGATGATTTATTATCACTATTGGATTTTTGATCCAACGGCTCTGTTTAACAGAGAATATTCCAGATTTTAGGGAAATATTCCCCATGTAGAATTTAATTCTACCTTCTTTATATTGGACGCTGACGCTCACGTGCTATGCACGAGGGTGCCGCCTAAGAATTTAATTCTTTTATAAGTTGTGACTCTCGTGCTTTGCACGCCGGCGATCACGTGTGTTCCACATGAGGCGCTACTATAGAATTAAATCTTAACTGAGGCTGGCGCTGGTGCTCACGTGGGAAACACGTGAGGCGCTCAAGGATTTAATCCTATCTGAGACGATAGTGACATGCTTTGCATGTGGGTATACGTATTTAACATGTGGCGCTTTCCCTTTATTTTTATAAGGGAACAGCAAGTTCTGAGCCAAAATTTTTTGGCGAGAACAAATGCCCCCACTACTTTGCCCACATAAGTTTGTACGTGGGTTAAGTTGTGCAAAATAATGCATTGCCATAGAATTATGGCTTAGGAGACAAGTTTAGGATTCCTTTCGCCTAAGACTTTTTCATCTTCATGAGCCGTAAGGGTCTCAAGAAGGTATTTCTCCCTATGAGTCGTGATGATCTCATAGGTGCGTATTCTCCCTAGAAATCGTGAGGATTCCTAAATGTCTTTCACCTTCATGAGTCATAAGGATCTCACGCAAATATTTTCTCTTTACAAGTCGAGAGGACCCGCAAGTGGATTCTTCACTTTATAGGCGAATGTGGCACATGGATAGTATACAAGAGTCGGTTTGGACCTCCTTGTAGGGCAGCGATGGCTTAGGAAACATGTTTAGATCTGTTGCCTAAGGTTTTTCAACTTTATGAGCCGTGAGGGTCTCATAAAGATGTTTCTCCTTACGAGCCAAGAGGATCTCGTAGGTGTATTTTCTCCTTAGGAGCCGTGAGGGCTCTTAAGTGTGTTTTCTCTTGAAAGTCGTAAGGATCTCACAAGAGAATTTTCTCCTTACGAGTCGAGAGGACTCACAAGTGGTTTTTCCTCCTCATCGGTATGCGACTTTAGAGAATGTAGCCGGTGGATAGTATACAAGAGTCAGTTTGTACCTCCTTGTAGGGTCACGATGGCTTATGAAACAGGTTTAGATCTGTCTCCTAAGGCTTTTCAACTTTATGAGCCGTGAGGGTCTCATAAAGATGTTTCTCCCTACGAGTCGAGAGGATCTTGTAGGTGTATTTTCTCCTTAGGAGTAGTGAAGGCCTCTAAGTGTGTTTTCTCTTGAGATTCATAAGGATCTCATAAGAGAATTTTCTCCTTACGAGTCGAGAGGACTCGCAAGTGGTTTTTCCTCCTCATCGGTATACAACTTTGGAGAATGTAGCCCGTGGATAGTATACAAGAGTCAGTTTGGACCTACTTGTAGGGCCAATGCTTAGAAAACAGGTTGATATTCTCGTCGCCTAAGGCTTTTCACCTTCATGAGCCGTGAGGATTTCATAAAGATGTTTTTCCCTACGAGTCGAGATGAGTCGAGAGGATCTCACAGATGCATCCTAACATGAAATATAAATAACCGTTATTCTTTACGACAGGGGTCCGTTAGGTTTGTGGTACTAGGGTTTTAGTCCATGGTACCGTCGCATTGACTGATGTATTCCTCAATATGCAGTTATTAAGCTGCTGTTCGAGTTGCCCTACGACTGTTGTGTCTCTGATCCCTTCTGAAGCTGGACAAGACGTTTTCAAGTAATCTTCTTAGGTCATATTACCGTTGGAAGAGCAAGCGTTATGAATTTTCCATGACGCTTTTTCTTGAGGTTAGGCTCAATTTGGAGCCCCGATGAATCATAACCACTCCGCTCTGGCGTGGGATGATCTCCGATAGTCTTTTAGGTTTATATGAGTTGCCATCGAGACTCGAAGCTGGGAATATGTTGTCGCTTCATTTTTGTTTTGACGATGTCATGCCATTTCTTTGCTAAAGTAGGATAGACATCTGTAGGACCTCTATGCAGTATGTATTGCAATTGAAGTCCGGAACTAGGAATATGCTATTGCTCCAATTTCATTTGATAATTGCGTCCGCATCCTACTGAAATGAGTAGGAACGTCGAGATAGTCTCTGGGTTGTATAAGAACCGACTTGGAGCTAGGATTTTGCTGTGACTCCATTTTTTCTTTGACCCTTGGGTCTTTTGTTGACGTTGCATCTGCATCCTGCTGGCATGAGAAGCACGTCGAGCTGGAGTTTACGATTTTTCCGTCACCCCTTTTTGATTTGGCTCCTTGGAGCCTTTGTCGACGTCGCATCTGCATCGAGAAGGAACGTCGAGCGGGAGCTAGGATTTTGCCATTACTCCTTTTTTTGTTTGACCTTTGGGTCTTTGATGACGTTGCGTCTACGACCTTCTGGCATGAGAAGCACGTCGAGCTAAAGTTAGGATATTGCTGTCGCTCCTTTTTAATTTGGTTCCTTGGAGCCTTTGTCGACGTTGCATCTGCATCATGTTGGCATGAGGAGCACGTCGAGCTGGAGTTAGGATTTTTGCCGTCACTCCTTTTTTATTTGGCACCTTAGAGCCTTTGTTGACGTCGCATCTGCATCCTGCTGGCATGAGAAGCACGTCGAGCTGGAGTTAGGATTTTTCCATTACTCCTTTTTTGTTTAACCCTTGGGTTTTTGATGACATTGCGTCTACATCTTTCTGGCATGAGAAGCACGTCGAGCTGGAGTTAGGATTTTGCCGTCACTCCTTTTTGATTTGGCTCTTTAGAGATTTGCTGACGTCACGTCTGCACCCAGTTGGAATGTGGAGAGCGTTGAGCTGATCTTTAGGCTGTAGATGTTGCCATCAAGATCTGGATCTCCTTTTGACGGAGCCTGGTGGGAAAATATGGTTCCCTTTTCTTTTATTTATGCCCATGAATTGTATACAAGAGTCAATATGGACATACTTGCAGGGTAGAGGAAATTTCATTATATATATATATATATATTTTATTTCCGTGATGCTCTATCTTTTCAGCTCTTCATATCGCGAAAGTCGCGATTGCCCAATCATTTCGGCTATTTTTCACGGTGCCCAATAATTTCGGCTATTTTATATGCATATTTTTTTGCTCGCTGATTTTTATTGCCAGTTGCCCTATAAATTCGGCTATTTCATATGCATTTTTTTGCTACTCACTGCTGTTTTTATCATGAGTTGGAATCTGATACCATTCTTGGCATCATCATCGCTACTACTGGGATATTGTTAGGAGCGAATCGTCATTTGCCGTGAAAGGACTTGGAGATTGACACCTGTTTAAGCATCAGTATCGCTGTAACTGGGATATTTCCAGGAGCGAATCATCATTTGCCTTGAGAGGACTTGAAGTTTGATACTTTTTTAGGCATCAACATCGCTATGACTGGAATATTGCTAGGAGCAACTCATCATTTTCCTTTGTTGATTTGAACAAAGGTGGCTTAGCAAACAGGGTTAGGATCCTGTCAACTAAGGTTTTTTGACTTTATGAGCCGTAAGGATCTCATAAAGGTATTTCTCCCTACGAGTCGTAAGGATCTCATAGGTGTATTTTCTCCTTAGAAATCGTGGGGATTCCTAAGTGTGTTGCTCCTTTGTGAGTCGTAAAGATCTCATGCAGGTTTTTTTACAAGGTCGAGAGGACCTTGCAAGTGCACAGGAACTTTTTATTTTACGAGTTTGCGCCCTTTTCGGGTTTTCACAAACTTGCCGGTAGTCCTTCTGTTTTTACTCACGGCGCCCTTTCGGGTTTTCGTCTGTACCCATTTTGCTTGTGGACATACCGTTTTTTTTAACGAGATGCACCCTTTTCGGTTTTCATAAGCTCGCCGGTAGTCCTGCTGTTTTTACTCACGGTGCCCTTTTGGGTTTTCATCTATACCCATTTTGCGTGTGGACGTACCTTCTTTTTTTATTTTTTATTTTTAACGAGTTTGCGCCCTTCCGGGTTTTCAGAAGCTTGCCGGTAGTCCTGCTGTTTTTACTCACGGTGCCCTTTCGGGTTTTCATCCGTGCCTATTTCGTTTTTTGGACATACCATTTTTTTATAAATGAGATTGCGCCCTTTCGGGTTTTCACAAACTTGCCGGCAGTCCTGCTGTTTTTACTCATGGTGCCTTTTCGGGTTTTCATCCGTGCCCATTTCGCTCGTGGACATACCGGTTTTTTTAATGGAGAAAATCTCGAAAGTAGCTTCGTCGTAGGTGACCCACCTGTTTGCCAGTGGGTTTTTGGGGTAACTTCATCGCTGGAGTAGCTATGTAGCCAGCGGGACTTGAGTTGCAATCTTTCGTGCTAAGACTTCGATCGCAATATAGATCCCAAGGGAATGTATCGCCGTATTTGGGGCGATGCACTAGTTTCGGGACGTTCCGGTCCAATATCGCCATGTTTGAGGAGAAATTTTAGTTTAAGGACTTTTCGGTTCAGCATTCCCATTTTGGGGACGAATATTAGCTTGAGTGTGTTTCGGTCCGTTGTTAGTTTAAGGACGTTTCGGTCTATTATCGTCATGCTTAAGACAAAGTTTTAGTTTAAGGACATCTCGGTCCGTTGTTAGTTTAGGGACATCTAGGTCTTTTATCACCATGTTTGAGGCATATTGTTAGTTTAGGGACTTCTCGGTCCATTTTATCATTCGGTCGGGGAGTTGCATAACTCATCCCTTTCAACTCTTGTTTGCTAAGGTGCTGCTGCCTGTCCTTTGTTTGAATGGACACTTCACGCCTTAGACTATCTTCACCTTCTTGGACTGCTTCATCTATCATCGTGCCAATCGGGTTGTTTTGCGGGAAGTACCGGGCATTTTACTCGGCACCTGCCCCCTGCTCATCAATGTCGCTTTCTGATACTGATGGAGAATCTTCGAAGGATCGAGATATCACGTCGTTCCTTCTGCCGAGTCTTCCTCTTCCTTGGGAGAATGAACTTGACTTGGGTTTTTTTCCCCATCATCGTCTGATTCAGAGTGGGACATGGATTTCACATGCCTCCCATAGTTTTTTGGTTCAAGTGGGATATTCCACTTGATTGCAGGACCCGCTTGTAGGTCCCTTGATATCCTTTCTGTTCTTTGAGAAGAAAGAACCATCCCACATAGAGATTCTTTCGTCAGTGAGAAAATGCCCCTGTGTATATCTCGGGGGAGAGCGAGTACCCGCGTAGTCGTAATTTTGGCAATAGGTTGCTTCAGAGCCGCTCATTTTTTTGTTAAGCGTTGGTGACAAACGCCATCTTGCCTCCGCTTTTCATTCATCTTTATCGGATGATGAAGGGTCTTGACACAACTGATCCAATCGAGTCATTTTATCCATGATCTCTTGGAAGGTCGTTGGCTTGAAGAGGGCCATAAATGGGAACACCTCTGAATTTGGGTCAAGGGTGGTTATGAACATTCCTATGGCTGCAGTGTCGTCGATGCGTTGCTCGTATTTTGACCATAGATTTCGCCATCGGGTAACATATTGAACACAGGTTTCATTCAGTCCAACCCTTTCGTTGACCAACGCCGCCACGGTAGTCTGTTCATTCTCACTAGCGAATCTCTGACAGAAGAGCATATCCATCTTGTCGAAGGTTTTCACGGAATCATTTGGGAGTTCCGCATACCATTCGAAGGCTATGCCCTCCAGACTGTTGATGAACCGTCGGAGGAGCAGTATATCGTTTCCTCCAGTATTGCCGCACATGGATTTAAATCGCGCAATGTGCTGGCGAGGATTCCCAGTTCCTTTCTACATGTGGAACATTGGAAGTGTGTACTCTGGCAGGTACTGTATTTGATGGTACCGGGCCGGATATGGTCGACCAGTCTTGATTGACCTGTTTGCAGCTTCACTGACATAGTGAGCTTTGATTTGCTGAGCGATATATTCGTCCAGCTATGCTTTTGGAACCATTTCCTCTTCGGCCGTTGATGAGACTTGCAGAGGATTTGAAATGTCACCCTTGTCTTTAAGGGCGAATACCGGCGGTTCATCTTCCAGTGGTTCCGATTGAATCATCATTCCAGCCATATTCTGGAGCAAAAGGGCCATCTGGGTCATTTTAGCGGACATCCCTGCTGCTTCTTCATTTCTCTTTTTGAGAGCGCGCTTTAGGAAATCAATATCCTACTCCTTCCCTACTCTTTCTTCGGGTGCGTCCTCAGGATTTTCCTTAGATGATGGATTAGCGAGTGCTGTCGCATGAGCAAGCATCACCTGTGGCTTTTCACGTCGCGGTTGAGATTTTTCAGAGATCGAGTATGCGGTCCGTGACTAGTAGAAGCACGAACTTCGTCTTTGGAGTTCACCATGTAGACTGTATGAACTACCATGCTCCCAAGCTTAGGGTGTTTGGAGTTTTGGCCTTTAGAGTTTGCCTCGGGCGCTTGAGCCTTATTAGGCCTCTCTTTTTTGTGAGAAGCCGCTTTGGCTTCAGGAGGAACTGTTGTAGCAGGAATCTCCTTGGGATGAGTCCCTTTGTATTTGAAAGGGGATTTGTCAGAATTTGGATGACGTTTAGGGGAATTGCCACAGACGACGACTGAGTCCTTCACTTACTTCCACACCTTATATGTAACAACCCCAAATTTACTATACAAATTTTTACAAATATTTTTTTCAAAAATCCATAAAGGGGTATTTATTGCCTGAGCACAAGATAAGTAATTAATTAGCTATTTAATTACAAGAAAGAGTTTGTAGCTCATTGGTAATACCTTCCACTGCTGAACCAAGCCACCAGAGTTCAAATCCCATACCCCACATTATTTTTAATATTGTTTTATTTTAGATTTTTAGAATACTAACAGTTTACACGTGCATATCTCACAAAAACCCCACTACACATGAAAAGTTAAATATACCAGTGAGTACATGAGCCGACATGGCACCCACCAACCATCGAACTCTGCCGGCGGACCGGCCGACTCTGCCGGCCGCCGCCGGCCGGAGTTGCCGATTCGGCTGAGTCGTCAACAGGTGAATTGTGCCTCTTGGCCTCCCCTACCCCCCTGCACACTTCATTTACATAGATCGGTTCCAAAGACCTCTTAATACCTTAATTACTCCACTTTTATTACATTTTAATATATTTTTAATACATTTTTTCAATTAAACTCTTCATCTACCCTAACCCTAGACTAACCCTATAAATACCACCCCTAAACACTACCCCCTCACCCTAAAATTCTTAGCCAACTTTCAAGAAATTCCTAGAAACCCTAGTGTGCAATCGAAGTGAGCAAAGAGGCGAAGCTCCGGCGAATTTTCCGGCGACAATCCTAGGAACTCCCGGCGACGAATCGATGCACCGGCGAAGCCTACGTCTCCCTATTCCTCTCATCTAACCTTAAAACCCGTAAGTCCCACTTCCCCCTTTCTATACTCTTTTCTAAAATACGGAATTCCAAAACCCGACGGAATCGGAGTCAAACAGATTTCCAATTCGGTTTCTTTCTAAAAATCCCACTTTTCTTGAACACAACCCTATTAAACTATTACATGTTGACTATTAAACATTAAAAATTCATAATGAACAAGTTTCATATCAAAAGGATGCCTATTTCAATTTCTATCGTATTTCTTTCACTAAAATACCATGTAGTTTACTTTTACATTAAATCATCATAATCTTGCTATACCTTTAAGTAGATCACGAGATAATGACCTACCTCCTCACAACACTCATATAAAACATAGCACAATACTTTTTGGGAATATAGAATACGGGAAACGAACCTTTACATATAAATACCCTTTACTAATAAAACCATTTTTATAAGATTAAGTATTTATACAAATCTTTGCAAAGCGCCGCTACAACCCATTTGGAGAACCTGTTCGGGATGGTGCGGATTATCGCACATCCTCGGGCTTAGTAGTGCGAGATGCAGACCTCCGCAAGGAGCATTCGGTCTCGAAAGATTTAAAATACGACATCTTAAGAAAATGAGATTTTTAGAAATATAAAATATATATTAAAATTATTTTTATATAATTATGTATATATGTAACATTAAAATAACTATTTTGAAATCTTATAAATATTCCAACTTTTTTCAAAAATCACAAGAATCACTTCACATTAATATACCATGAATTCCATACAAGTTAATATTACAAATAAATACCCTTTATTATGAATTTAGGATATTTTCACTAGAAATATCACAATTACAAAATCTACATTCATGATAACTCTAAAGACGATAACTAAATACTTGGGGAGTATTTTGAAAAGTATATAAAATTATTTTTACATAAACCCCCTCAAGTTCTATAAATTATCCTAAGGACCCTAGTAAACATAGATTTAAGCGGGACCAATCTCTTGAGCCCCAGGGAGCCGTAGAAGTGGGTGCTTGCCTATTTAAGGTAGACAATTAATAACGGTGTTATCAATACGGTAATCGTCTTTGAAAAAGACACAAATCCTGCCGCCCATGTGCAGCGGTTACCGATAACATCAAAACAATCAAGACTTCAATTTACATTTCTAATTGTCTGACTCAGACCGAGTCTTATTAATAATCTGACTTGAATATGATTCAAGTACAATCTACAATCTACAATATTACAATTCAATATGAATCCATGAATCCATTCAATCTATCAATCTATATAATTTGACCGAACCGAACCATGGATATACATTCCATTTACCTGATTCTCCAGTTACAACCATGATTCTACAATTACATCCATTTACTGATATCATGGTTTCGGCAAGTCATCTATACAATTCAATTTTCAAGACAATACAATACAATACAATATCATCAGTACAATCATTACTATCAATACAATAAATACATGAGGTATTGGGGTAGTTCATTCGTGAATCCAACATAATCTCAAGAGTCCCCTTAGATCATGAATCCATGTCTACTAACACAAGTAAGCAATCATGAGGGCCCATGTTTCCATTCTCCTGGATTGTGGCCTGTTGAGTTTGGAATACTTTGACGACGGTCGATGTCCCGCCACTAACATATCATTTGGGCCCGTGGTTCCCTACCCCTAGACTGTGGCCTGTTGGGTTTGAGAACACTCTTGAGATTAGTTGACATTCACTCTTGAACTTACGATAACAACAGCATTAACACTATAACAATATAATACAACTTTAAAAGATACACTCTCTCTTTCTTCTTTTCTACTTCTCCCTTATCTTTGGGACTTACCGAGCGATTTGTTCGCTGACGACATTCTCTTTCTTTCTTCTTTGAATGTCGTCAGGTGTTTCGGACCTTCTGGAGACAGAGCCCAGCATCGAAGGCTTGGACCAGATTATTGAAGACCCAGAGCTCTAGCTTCATTGTACACATTTCATTCCAGTACTTTTCCTTTTCTGTTATGCCATTGTTTAGGCATTGTTTTCATCAGATGTATTTATTTTTTTCCATGCATTGTACAGAAAGAATGTGAATAAATAAAGTTGCTGTTTTATTATATCTTGTCTCTTGTGGATTTACTTTTATATTGCTTAGATACGCTTAGCGTATTTACTTCACAGTAAATACGTCGCGGCCTCGTCACGTCCTCCGCCATTATAATAGGAAGCGGGGCATGACATTATATATAGATGAGGAAAGTTCTTTTGAGGAGCGAACTGCTTTATGCTCGCATCGGATCTCCACATGATGCGGAGATTTCTTCAATATTGCGGTGGGAGCCTTTTTTCTGACCCTTCGCAACAGTTCGAACCTGTTCCTGGTTGGAACAACAGCATTCACCGCTGGGGTTGAAACAGGACCAAACGGAGGACTGCCCCCAGCTTGTTTTGTATGATGCCGTTATCGACGTCGACCGTTTCTTACGGCCGGAATTTGATTAGCCTCAAAATTTTGCTGAGCCTGCACCCTGTTTTCTTCGAGAACTTGAGTATTTTGCCCTCTGAGTCGACCATAGCCTTTAGGAGGTACCAATTGTTTGGAGATCGATTCCGTCGGCAAAACAGAAACTTGAGGAGCCAGCCAGTGGAAGACAGACTTCTTCCGGGATTACTCCTTCGGTGTTGAGGTACCGAGGGTGGGAGGTAGGAGCATAGACCCAAAGTGAAACCCATTGATTTCTTGAAGAACCGGATTGCAGATATTTGAAGCTGCAAGTTGCCCATACTTGACTCCACCAGATATGACAGAGCCTGAGTTGTGGTGAGTGGAAGCAAACTCCATTCTATAAAGAGACGAAACACCGGCTTCAGTATCTCATCACCCAATAGCAACTACAAACATATATACCGCGATTATTTGGTGGCGGAAAAACTCGACACATGAAGTGTGGAGTGGAAAGAGGAAAAGGTCCCACCGGGGGTTCCATAATCTGTTTACTGCCGAAAACAGAGACGAACTGGGATAGATCGTCTTGCTTGAATTTGGGGGCAGATGCTATTTGGATTTATCCGTCGACTTCTTCGAAGATACCAAGTTGATTTATGGCACCGTATATCGGAGGTTTGGACAGATGCGACCGTTGTAGCAGACTTTATCATATTCCCCCTCATTTTATAAGGGGTTTTTGATTGTGGGGACGCTCTTCCCTGCAGGTGCAAACCCCTGCAGTTAATTATGTTACCGCATTGCGATAACCACTTTCTCCTGCTCTGGAAGTTCACTTCGTGTCGTGTGTGTTTTTGTTTGTTTTGGTTGCCCATGGATTGTATATGGAAATTAATTTATGTCGTCACCCATAGGGCGCGGACTAGTCTAAATCCGTATATTAAAGATTTGGGTTTAGGTCAAGAATTTTGTTTGACGGGGCCCACGTTGGTAGCTTGGTTTGCCAACGGGAATGAACTTAGGGTGCAGATTTCACATTTATGAGGTCCATCGGTTCAAAGGATATTTGGGTTTGATCTAAGGATCATTAGCCATATTTGAGACTAAGATCGACTGATGAGCAGTGAGCATATGGGCTCAACTGATCGTTAGATCATATATGAATAGCCTATGGATAGTATACGGTAATCATTATGGAGACAGTCCGCAGGGCAAAACATATTAGTTTAAGGACATCACGGTCCAACATTCCCTATTTGGGATGAATGTTAGTTTAAGGACATTTCGGTCCAATGTTCCATGTTTGGGATGAAAATTAGTTTAAGGACATTTCGGTTTATTATCGCCATGTTTGGGGGCGAAGATTGGTTTAAGGAAATTTCGGTCCATTATTCAACTTGCGCGCACGTGTATTTGTTACGTGGCCGAGTGAACGATGGTGATATGGAATGCACCCAATTTGGAGTGCGATTCGATTTGAGGTGTGCACATCAATTTGGAAGTGCATCAATGTGGGATATATCATTCCCAGTCATGATGAAGTTTTACATCAAGTTGGGACGAGAAAAGAGTTGTTGGTTGTCGGGACCCGCCACCTCTCTTAAGACATTGAGGAATTGCAACGACATATATCAGAGGTGTGGAGAGATGTACCCTTGAACCAAATCCCGTATTTAAGGGAAAAAGGGGTTGTGGTGGACCTAAGAATTGTTAGTCATATTTGAGACTAGGATTACCTTAGGAGATATAGGATGAATATCATTTTGGATATCATCAATGAGAGATCATCAGTCATGTTTGAGACTAAGATCAGTTTGAAAATCACGAGCATATGGGCTCGGTCGATTTAAAATCAAAAAGGTTCAACCTCAGGAAACTTAGCCAGTTTGGGTTGAGATTGGGTTTCTATACTACCCAGCAGTGCTAAGCACTAAGATATACAGCGCTCACGTGTGTTTCACGTGAGACGCTAGCATAGTGCTAAGCACTAATCTTTTCTGGCGCTCACATGCTTTTCATGTGAGACGTTGGGTTTTTAGCTTTGGGCGCTCACGTGCTTTTCACATGAGGCGCTACAATAGTGCTGAGCACTAATTTTCTTTGGCGCTCACGTGTGTTTCATGTGAGGCATTATGTTTTTGAAGATTTAATCTCTGTTGATATTTTTAGAGAACTTAAATCTTTGTTAATAGTATTTTGACCATTAACAATCACCAAGATCATTATTTTGAGGATATGGGATAATGTTCTTTAAGAACTAAGTTCTTGATTTGAAGAAATTAAGTTTCTGGAGCATTATGAACTCCATGTTTTTCATGCTCATGTTTTCAGAGAGGTTAAATCTCTTTTAATGGTGTTTTGACCATTAAGGATCACCAAGATCACTATTTTGAGGATTTTGGATCGGGTTCTTTAAAGAACTAAGTTCTTGTTTTGAAGGAACTAAGTTCCTGGAGTATTATGAACTCCATCTTCTTTCTTTTCAATTTTGTTCTTCCCTGAATCTTTGATTCTCAAGAACAAGATCTTCCCGATGAGAATTAAATTCTCAACTTGTGCGAGACTTATCTTGTGGATCTCAGATCCAGAGAAAGAACTAAGTTTTTTGAGAAGGGTTAAACCCTTAGATATGGTATGTTAGGTCAAAGAGATATTTTGATCTCTTCTTTTTTCTTTACCTAGGGTTTTAGGAGGGAATTTTCCTTCCTTTAGAGAATTAAATTCTCTGTTGTTTTGAGAGCCTTCTGTATTTTCACAGAAGCTTATGAGGGATCTCCTTTTTTCCTCCAACCCTTTTGATTAATATCTTTGCTCCTATTTATAGGAGAAGAGAAAAATCAATTTGTTGAGAAAATCTCTCATTGACAGATCATGATTGATTTCATGATCAATCAAAATGATTTTTTAAATCAATCGGTGAATTTTATTCACCGTTGGATTTTTAATCCAATGGCTCTCTGTTTAACAGAGAAGATTTCTTGTTTGTTTAACAAGATTAGGAAATATTTTACTAAGATAGAATTTTATTCTATCATATGAATATCTTGTTAGTTTAACAAGATTAGGAATATATTTTCCTAACATAGAATATAATTCTGTGATATGAATATCTTGTTAGTTTAACAAGATTAGGAAAATATTTTCCTAAGATAGAATTTTATTCTATCAGATGATTTAATTGGTGATATTTTATCACCATTGGATTTTAAATCCAAGATTCTCTGTTAGGGAAAGATCTTTTCATGTTAGAAAGATCAAGGAAAATATTTCCTAAATAGAATTTAATTATATCATTTGATAATTTTAAATTACCATTGGATCTTTGATCCAACGGCTCTCCGTTTAACAGAGAATATTTGATCAGGAAAATATCTTTTCCCTAATAGAATTTAATTCTATCATTTTGATGATTTATTATCACCATTGGATTTTTGATCCAACGACTCTGTTTAACAGAGAATATCCAAGATTTTAGAGAAATTTTCCCCATGTAGAATTTAATTCTACCCTCTTTAATTTGGGCGCTGACGCTCACGTGTTATGCTCGAGGGCGCCGCCTAAGAATTTAATTCTTTTATAAGTAGTCACTTGTGTACTTTGCAAGCCGGAGCTCACGTGTGTTTCACGTGAGGCGCCCCTATAGAATTTAATCTTAACAGAGGCTGGCGCTGGCGCTCACATAGGAAACAAGTGAGAAGTGTAGGGTTAGTATAGCACCTTAGCATGGTTTAGGAAGGCATCACACATGCCATATTGAAATTTTTGGGGTGCTAAACAAACCCTAACCAAGATCTTAACTAAAGAATTAAGCAAACAAGCATGTTAAACACTTTAACAGCTAAGAGTTAGGGATTACAACCTTTGTAGTCTGTTCCTTCACTTCATAAGCTCCGTGTTGTGGTCCCTTCGCTGCGATCATCAAGTATCCGGACTCTAGAGAGGCTCCATGAAGAGAAAGATGCAAGCTTGCTTCTGATCTTCAATAACTAACATGATCTACCTTGAAGAAACTCAAACCCAAGCTCTTGCTTTGCTAATCAAGTATTAACAAAGCAAACAACCTAATCTAAGAGGCTAGAATAGATGAGGATGATGAAGTAGGAATTGAGCTCTCTTTTGTTTTGAATTTCTCACTCATTATCATCACATCAAAAAAAGCTAGAAAGATTTTTCAAGAGGAAGAAGAAGAAGAAATCTCATTTGTGATGAATAATGAAAACCTTGTGTGGGGTTAGAAATGCAACCATGGGTTAAGAATCAATACTTAACCCTTGTAGAGAACTAACTATGGTAAAGGGTTTGGGTTGGGTTAAGAAATATCTACACAAAATATCATAGTCAAAGTCAAAGCTTCAAGAAGCTTCTTGAAAGCTTCATGCAAGCTTAACCCTAATCTAAACCCTAACCACATTTAAACTCCACAAAACATGTTGCATTTGTAACCATAACATGTTACAATATTATATATCACATATACAATATTTATTGTAACAAAATAAAATAATACAATTAACATATATCACATATATATCAATGTATTATCCAAGTGAGAAAAATAATCTTTAAGTGAGCTAATATTAGTTAATGTAATATAATATATCAAATATATAATTATACATTAAATTATCGAATCAACACTTGATCCGATAATCCGGCTATTTCATAAATAACCGACTAATATAATCTGTATCAGTTCATCGAATCAACACTTGATCCGATGACCCAGCTATATCTCATATACCCGGCCGATATCACATATCGCGAGAGTAGAATATGGTATCTCATATCGTATTATTCTCGGTCCTGCACATATCACATATGTGCTCCTACTCCGTTTTGCCTGAGCCAAGAAACCTCTGTGTAGGTCTCTAAAGAATCGTCAATACGCCGGCAGTTGGTGATGATCATATCAAACACCCACAAGCTGCAAGCGGTCAGCTAAACGTAACAGCCACCCAGGTATTGAGCAGTCAGAAGATCAACAAGCATGCCTGTACATTCTCCTGTGAATCCAACCAGTAACACTCTCGTACAGTCCGGTCTCTTCGTATGATATGTCGCATATCTCGCCTTGGGGTGGTAAACATCAGACCCCAGTAGCTTGATAAGTCGTGTCGATATGAGGTCCATAACAGTTCGAGAAACTACTGATAACACTTACCAGTAAATCTCAGCAACCCTGTCCAGGGATTTCTAGTTATAGCCAATCGAACACAGCGCAACATCAACTCCCTATACCGGGAGAGACGAAACCCCTCCTATCTCTCATTGCCTCCATGTGATTCGAGACTGTACCCAAAAGCTACTGTTTTACACGCCCTCATGGATGTGGTATGATAGAAATCAAAGCACAGTAGGAATCACACAAGACTCTATGACGATTTCGGGTTTACAGACTAACCTGTACCAGTGTCACCAGAGAACTGCCATCTGACGTGAGGTATAATACCAACTGGGAATTCTCGGCGAGTCCGTCCAGTGTACCCAATCTCCACTGAGCACCCGTATACCTTCTCTGATGTCAAACACCAATGGATAAGGGATCATCCATCGCCCGTCATATGGGTCCATAAGCGCATATGCTAGTCTACTCTGGAGTATCGATGCCCTGTCTCAGTACTCCCATGACTAGTAACATTTGAAAGATGTACTTAGCGACTACACTGTCCCCACTAGTATGATCTGCATCATAGTCCTGGTAGTCAAGTACTCATCCTAAGGGTTTTATCAACATGTAACATAGAGACAATCAGAGTACATGTTAAGATAAAGAGAAACCAGATAGCATACTATCATGTCGAGCAAGAAAGTTCTACCTATATATGTCCAAGCATCCGCTACAATATACATCGTATGCATAGAAATGGCCTCTAGGGCATACATATAACTAACAATCTCCCACTTGCATTAGGGCCTTCTGTTGTAGTATCACATACCCAACAATCTGCTGTGGTTGAATTATCTCATACTCAACCATCCAATAAAAGTCTCTACTGCGAAATAGGCCTTTGTGAGTGGATCCGCGCTGTTGTCCTCTGTGTCTACTCTCCTAACCTCGATCTCCCTAGAGATCAACCATCTCCATGATCAGGCGATACTGCCTAAGAATATGTCTGGATCTCTGATGGGACGGGGGTTCCTGGGCATAAGCCACAACTCCATTGTCACACAATGGTAGGAACTAAGTTCATCTCATGAACTATTATATATATCCAGACTGCCTCTTTGGTAGCATCCTTCGTAGTGATTTATCCTGCCTTTATCGTCTAGTATGTCACGGTATCTAGCTTGGAACTCTTTCAACATACCGTCCCTCCACTGAAGGTAAAGACAATGCCTGCGACTGACATTTAGTCGTCCTTATCACCCTGGAACCTTTCCCGTGATTCTCCCCAGGATCGATTGATACCATTTGACTACAACTAGTGAGAATCCTAATATCTAATCAGATCTATCCCATAGATCCATAACCCAGGATTTAGGGGGTATCACCTTGATCCTATATGGAGAATCTTTGTGATAAGAGAAGATTGACCGAGCGTAGCATAGGAAACTCCTTCCCTATCAAGAGTATGTCATCTACGTACCATACGAGAATCACCACCATACTCCCTACTACCTTTTTGTATATACTTGGTTCATCTGCCATTTTGATGAAGTCAAACTCTTTAACTACTACATCAAAACAGATGTTCCAACTCTGCGATGCCTGATTTATCACATAAAAGATCTTGCACACGTTTCCACTGCTTCCACTGTCTATGAAGCCTTCTGGCTGTGTACTAATAGACGCTCTCTTCCAAATCACTATTTAGAAAAGCAGTCATGACACCCAACTGCCAGATATCGTAGTTATGATATGTAGCAATTGCAAGTAGGATCTGGATGGACTTAAGCATAGCTTTGAAAGTCTCAACTTTTCCATGTACACCAAGTAATCTTCTCAAGATATACTTGCTCCTGATGGGGATTTAACCCTTCAGATAAAGCAACCAAAGTCCATACTTTGTTGGTGTATAAGGATTCCATGTCAGATCACATTAGCATCCAGCTATTCTTACAGAGTCCCCACTCTTGATGGCCTGCTCGAAACTAGTTAGGTCATCATCTTATGATGCAAGCCTCGCTCCCACTAGCATAGAGAAACCGAAGTATCTCTCAGGTGGATGAGGAACCCTATTAGATCGGCGGAGAGGCTGAGGTTCGTTAGAAACTATTAAATCATCAGCTGTAGTTTGTATAGCTGGAACTCTTTCCAGTTCTACCTCATGACCACTAATTTCTTCTCAAGAAATTCCCTTTCATAAAGGTGGCATGCTGAGAAACAAAACATCTTTTGTTCCTCGATGTGGTAGAAGATATTCCCTTGCTAATGCTTGGGATATCCAACAAACTTCCACAGAACTGACCTTGCCTCGAGCTTGCCTGGATTATGCTTTTAGACATTGGCTGGACAACCCCAAATCTTAGCTTCCTTAAGAGATAGGCTCTTCCCATACCATATCACATATGGAGTGGTAGGCAGCTGATTTGATTTGAACCATATTCAATAGGTATGCAGCTTCACAAGTGCATAACTCCCAAATGGAAATAGGCAACTCAGTAGTACTCATCATAGAGCACACCTTATCACATAGAGTGTGATTGCTCCGCCCCGATATACCAACGTACTGTGGTGTATACGGAGGAGTAATACTGAGAGAGAATCTCATTCTTATTTAGAATAGTCCAGGAATCCCGTGCTCAAGTATTCTCCTTCCTGATTACATCAAAGGACATAATACTTATACCCGTTTTGGTTATCTACTTCTAACTCATATTCATTGAATTTCTCAAAAGGTTCAGACTTGTGTTTCAACAGGAACATATGTCCGAACCTTGAGAGACAATCAGTGAATGTAATGAAGTATAAAGAACCGGTCCTTGCATGTGTAGACAGGGGACCTTACATACATCATCATGTATCAATCCCAAGAGTTCACTAACTCTTTCTCTGTTTCCAATAAACAGAGCTGTGGTCATTTTATCTTTATGACATGACCGGCAAGTTTCACAAGATGTAAGTTCAAACAGATTTAAATATGCATCTAAATGTAACTTAGCTAGTCAGGTCGCAATGATATGACCTAGTCTACAATGCCTCAAGAAGGATTCGTTCATTTCTGAACTCTTCCTCTAGTGTGTGTTTTGTATACTAAGAACTGTGGTTTGATTTAGAACGTATATGCTTTTAGATAACGTGCCTAAACCGATCCACTCTTGATATAGGAAATGTTCAAAACATTATCCAACAATACAAAATTATATCCTTCTTTATTAAATAAAGAGACTGATATCATGTTGTATATCAGGTTCGGTATCTAATAACATTCATTCAGAATCAATGTATTCTGGTAATACAGGGTGATAACTGCCAACAGACTTGGCTTGCAACAATTGCACCGTTTCCAACTCTTGAAACTTATCTCCCGTTCTCAGTTCTCTACCTATCTGTAGCCCATGTAACAAATTACATTTCTGGGATCCTGATCCGGTATCTCATACCCAGGATGTAAAGGATACTGAGAAACAGTTCTTGGTAATGAATACACCCGAAGAAGATGCATCAACATGCACTTTCTTTGTTTGGGCGGCACGGGAATTCTGGTAATCCCCTATTTCCTGCTCAGTCTTATAACATTTATAAGTTGGAGCGGGACCAACGTTCCCTAGCGCAGTATAACAAGCGGGTTCAGTCTAATACATCTGTATTATTATCTTGATTAAGGTGTGACATGGTCGCTACCAGGAGAGAGAGAGAGAAGAAAACACTCAGCGTGCGCTTTTACAAGATTAGATTGGTTATCAATTTATCTAATCAGGATGGCTCCCACTGTTTTAGTCAAATCTTCCTTCAAACCCTAAAAGGAAAGACTAGCCGGGATTAATTACACGCTACAAGTTCGCCAATCTTTCAGCCAGGCTAGTGCCGGTACTTTGAGGGAGGTTCCCCGTGCTTTCGCACGGACCTAATTAAAATAAACCTCGTTTTCCTAGGGTCTTAACCCCGTTAACACCTTTCTAGACACCTACTTGATCGGCTAATTGTAATGTGTAAAATTCTCCCAGTAGTAACTCTTACTCGCAGCGGGTATCGGGATCCAACTATCTCATAGAAGGTATGCAATCTCATTGCAAATTTCAACACTTGAAATTCCCAATAATATTTTGCCCCTAGCTACTTATGACCTTGGCTAAGGTCAACAAATCATAAGCGCTAGCCACGTTCAACCTGTCATTTCCCGATTGAATTAAACCCACCCGCACGACCCTTGGCTAAGGTCAACAAAGTCGCACGACTACCCTAACTCAATCGCATCATATGCTTATACAAATAAGCACTAATCAGCTACCGCACACTACGCCTTGGCTAAGGTTAACAAACGCAGCACGAATACTAACCAGTACTTATCTGAAATGACGGAGGGCTACGACTGGTTTTTAAGAAAACCCTTTGCGTAATAAACTTGATATCGTTGTAGAATCGAGTGATTTTTGAAAAGGAGTGTTTTTGAGGCTTTTACCAGTTTTGCTAAAGTGGTTACTCCCGGTGAAGGGATCTTGGCTCTTTCCTTATCGAATAAGGTGCAAGATATTTCGCAAATACCACTATGCAAAGCAAAAACTATAGAAGCAATCAAAAGACAAACCGAGTGTGTAGCATCTGCTAGTTTCGCTAAAGAGGTCACTCCCGGCGAAGGGATCTCGGCTCTTTCCTTATCGAATAAGGTGCTGGATATTCTACAAGGAATACAGCTATGCAAAGTAAGAACTAGAGTTACTAGTTTTTAAACAAGTTTCTACAACATCTTTCGGTTTCTTTTATTTCATTAATCTCATTAATGAAGTCCTATTTTATTATGCTTCACAAGCATCACATTTGAAACGAAATCAGCAATATAACATATATCTCATATATATAATATAAACATTCGTCTCAGGCAGTAATATGATCTCATCACAGAACATTGCAGCAGAAGAACATATATGAAATATTGGATATACTAGGAGGTCCGTGTTTTAATACGAGCCTGTATAAAATACGGATTCCACGGTCGTGATGAATAGCCAAACCCACATCCCTAGACCGCTACGAGAGCGACAAGTAAGCCTGCCAGTTCTACAGTTAGGAGACCCGGTCTCAACTCCTCGAGATGGTCACTCACTGGACTCTAGAACACAGTTAATATTGCTCCCCGCCTTGGGTCTATCCTAATGCGGAAAAGTAAATAATATACAATGGTGACATCATCCTTAGCCTGGAAGTGCCCCAATAAAAAAATATTACATACAAATGAATTTTACATGAATGAAAATAAAAAACTCTCATCTCACATAAAACCCCCGGCTATTCAGAACACGACGATCCAATATAATATATCACAGCAACACATAATATCTCATATCATCAACGTAAGTAAATATGCGTACCCCAATTGTCGTTGATGTATAGCAACGAAACCGGCGATACACTACATATTACACTTACGGTCACAGAAAAGAAAGTGTAAATCTACAGCAGTTGGAATCCGCAACCTCCTTAGACATCGCATGCCTAACCAAATGAATTCCTTAGACATCGCATGCCTAACAATTATAAACCCCGCATTTTAGTCTCAGTATCGAAAACACTTTTCAATAACTAGTCGGGCAATTCAACAAGATTCCCGACAACCTGATCGAATGCTCGTTGAAAACTTTAGTAGACGGCCGCACCCCCGATGCCGTCGACGAAGTGCACTAAGGCGGAACTCCGCTGCCGCGAGCACCCGAACAGATGCTTTTTGCGACGGGGTTCTCCTACAGTTACTTGGTCGGGGCTATGGGGCGTGGCTGTCTATTAAGTTTACCCGGCGAGTATCCGCGTGCGCTACGTGATTGCAACGGACTTTTGATCGCATCAAAATCCCATGGCAACCGATCAACTGGGACCAAAGTGCTAGATTTATAACGTTCAAATTAGTTATCTCATAACTACTTGTGGATTCCAAAAATTGTATCACATTTCAGATAAATAGACAATGTTAAACTTTCCGATCGAATAATCAAACACCCAAGATTTCCCAAATAGCTCAACACTTGAGCGGAGTTCTAAAATCCCAAAACATGTCATAGCCCCAATGAACCAGCCGTAGAAGGGTCAAACCAATGCCTCACATGTGGCTACGCTAAACTACCACAAACCCTAGGGTTCAGTGGCAGTTTTGACGGTCACATAATCGAGTTAAGGTTACGTTTTTCTAGAGGGTCCACAGATACGCTTGCATGATTTCGCGAAAGTTTTAAACTCGTGAAAAATCCAACACTTGAAAGTTTTCCAACAGGAGAAAAAGTGAGTTATTGATATCCGTTCGAACTTTTTAACACGTTCTAAATTACCCGGAAAAACTTAAACGAAGTTAAACTTTCCGATCGAATCAATGAGTTCCCAATATTTCCCAGAAAGCTCAACACTTGAGTAGAATTAAAAATTCCCAGAAGCATGAAAAAGTACCCAAGAATAAACCCTTGAAGTATTAGCCCCTAACTCCCAAAGATGGCCGCGGAACCGCCGCCAAACGCATGGTTTGGCCGTGGTTCCGCGGTCTCTTGAGGGAGTTAGGGTTTCGTACTTTACAATAATTCTTAGAATTCCCTGCATGATTTTCTGAGTATTTTTAATATGAAAAATATCAACTTTTGAATTTTTTCCCAGAAACTAGGATTTATTGGGGTTTCGGAGTTCGATCGGACTTCAAACTTCATCCATACAACGCCTAAAGCTCTAGCTTGGCTCTGATACCACTGTAGGGTTAGTATAGGACCTTAGCAAGGTTTAGGAAGGCATCACACATGCCATATTGAAATTTTTGGGGTGCTAAACAAACCCTAACCAAGATCTTAACTAGAGAATTAAGCAAACAAGCATGTTAAACACTTTAACAGCTAAGAGTTAGGGATTACAACCTTTGTAGTCCGTTCCTTCACTTCATAAGCTCCGTGTTGTGGTCTCTTCACTGGGATCATCAAGTATCTGGACTCTAGAGAGGCTCCATGAAGAGAAAGATGCAAGCTTGCTTCCGATCTTCAATAACTGACATGATATACCTTGAAGAAACTCAAACCCAAACTCTTGCTTTGCTAATCAAGTATTAACAAAGAAAACACCCTAATCTAAGTGGCTAGAATAGATGAGGATGATGAAGTAGGAATTTAGCTCTCTTTTGTTTTCAATTTCTCACTCATTATCATCACATCGCGAAAAGCTAGAAAGCTTTTTCAAGAGGAAGAAGAAGAAGAAATCTCATTTGTGATGAATAATGAAAACCTTGTGTGAGGTTAGAAATACAACCATGGGTTAAGAATTAATACTTAACCCTTGTAGAGAACTAACTATGGTAAAGGGTTTGGGGTGGGTTAAGAAATATCTACACAAAATATCATAGTCAAAATCAAAGCTTCAAGAAGCTTCTTGAAAACTTCATGCAAGCTTAACCCTAATCCAAACCCTAACCACATTTAAACTCCACAAAATATGTTGCATTTGTAACCATAACATGTTACAATATTATATATCACATATGCAATATTTATTGTAACAAAATAAAATAATACAATTAACATATATCACATATATATCAATGTATTATCCAAGTGAGAAAAATAATCTTTAAGTGAGCTAGTATTAGTTAATGTAATATAATATATCAAATATATAATTATACATTAAATTATCAAATCAACACTTGATCCGATAATCCGGCTATTTCACAAATAACCGACTAATATAATCTGTATCAGTTCATCGAATCAACACTTGATCCGATGACCCGGCTATATCTCATATACCCGGCCGATATTACATATCGCGAGAGTAGAATACGGTATCTCATATCGTATTATTCTCGGTCCTGCACATATCACATATGTGCTCCTACTCCGTTTTGCCTGATCCAAGAAACCTCTGTGTAGGACTCTAAAGAATCGTCAATACGCCGGCAGTAGGTGATGATCATATCAAACACCCACAAGCTACAAGCGGTCAGCTAAACGTAACAGCTACCCAGGTGTTGAGCAATCAGAAGATCAACAAGTAAGCCTGTACATTCTCCTGTGAATCCAACCAGTAACACTCTCGTACAGTCCGGTCTCTTCGTCTGATATGTCGCATATCTCGCCTAGGGGTGGTAAACATCAAACCTTAGTAGCTTGATAAGTCGTGTTGATATGAGGTCCATAACAGTTCGAGAAACTACTGATAACACTTACCAGTAAATCTCAGCAACCTTGTTCAGGGATTTCCAGTTATAGCCAATCGAACGCAGCGCAACATCAACTCCCTATACCGGGAGAGACGAAACCCCTCCTATCGCTCATTGCCTCCATGTGATTCGGAACTGTACCCAAAAACCATCGTTTTGCACGCCCACTTGGACGTGGTATGATGGAAATCAAAGCACAGTGGGAATCACACAAGACTCTATGACGATCTCGGGTCTACAGACTAACCTGTACTAGTGTCACCAGAGAACTGCCATCTGACGTGAGGTATAATACCATCTGGGAGTTCTCGGCGAGTTCGTCCAGTGTACCCAGTATCCACTGAGCACCCGTATACCTTCTCTGATGTCAAACACCAATGGATATGGGATCATCCATCGCCCATCATATTGGTCAAAGAAGCGCATACGCTAGTCTACTCTGGAGTATCGATGCCCTGTCTCGGTACTCCCATGACTAGGAACATTTGAAGGATGTACTTAGCGACTACACTGTCCCCACTAGTATGATCTGCATCATAGTCCTGGTAGTCAAGTACTCATCCTAAGGGTTTTATCAACATATAACATAGAGACAATCATAGTACATGTTAAGATAAAGAGAAACCAGATAGTATACTATCATGTCGAGCAAGAAAGTCCTACCTATATATGTCCAAGCATCCACTACAATATATATCGTATGTACAGTAATGGAATCTAGGGCATACATATAACTAACAAGATGCTCAAGGATTTAATCCTATCTGAGGTGATAGTTACATGCTTTGCATGTGGGTACACGTGTTTAACACGTGGAGCTTTCTCTTTATTTTTATAAGGGAACAGCAAACTCTGAGACAAATTTTTTTGGCGAGAACAGGTGGGAGGTGGAGATTTCTTTAGTATGGTAGTCAGAAAGTTTTGCCTTACAATTTTTGTAACGCTTTGAAATTCGTTTAGGTTAATTTCGCGTTAGTTAGTAATGATGCGTGTTTTTCATAAAAACCCGTAAATCTTATTTTGTTTTTAAACTAGTTCTAATTGTGGTGAAAGGTGTTTTTATATATATATGGGGTTTATTAATTATAATTTAGCTTGTGTTCACCTTACTTGGGAATTTTCCTTAATTACTTTTCCTAAACTAGGTTTAGTGTTACAACTTGCACACTTATCTTTTTTTTTCTTCCGAAACATAGGTTAAGTGTAAACATTTCATTTCCTTCTTGTATGGTTTATTTTTCCCCACTAAATCAATTTAAACCCCTTTAATTTTTTTTAAAATGAAAATGAGAAAATAGGAGGTATGGTGGTTAGGTGAAGTGGGCTTGACTTTTTGACCATCTCTCTCTCTCTTTTCTTTCTCCCTCTCATTTTCTGCTCTCAGCAGAGATAGCAGCTGCAGCAGCAACATCTTCATCATCTTTTTCTTTTTCTTTCACTTATCTTTTGATCCATATACAACCCTACACCAAAATCTCATATTCCTTCACACAAAACCTTAGGTTTAATGGCTCTTTTGTGGATTTTGATGGCAAGTCAGAGGCATTGAGGGCAAGGGTTGGAAGTGAGGTTTCCCTAGGGTCTTTTGAAGGTATTAAACTCACCCTTAGCACCTTAGATCATAACTTGTAGTTTTGGTTGCTAAAAATCGTATTTTTTGCCTTTTTTGTGCTAATGAAGGGGAATTGGTGAAGTTTATGTTAAGTTAGCATTTTTATGGCTTGTTTAGCTTAGTGAAGTGTTATTAGTGTTGTTTTAACCTAGGGTTTGTTTCAGGTTGCACCAAAACACCATAATGTCTTAGTTTTTTGTTAAAATAGCTTTTTAACCAGGTTTTGGGCTCTGTTGAGATCTGCTTGTACCCCGTTTGCTTCAGACAAATATTGTATTTACTGGAGCATGCACACTAGGTTTAGAGAACACACACGAAACATGGGAGCCCAACTCCCTAGGCGGACCACCGGAAAAATCATTCTGGCCGCAAATTGCGGCCAGATGGGGGACCTGGGTTTTGGGGTTTGCTCTGTTGGTGTCTGCTACATTTCTAAGGTCTATGGTATATGCAATTTTGTAAAATTCTTTCTGTAGAAAAATCTCGAACCATTTACCCCCTATATTTTTTTAACCTTCGCGACACGTGTGATACGTGTGTGGGTTTGGGGTTTTCTGCGTATCGCGACGTGTCGGGGTAGCTTCAGGCGAGTAATCACACGTTTTAGCGTATTAGACACACACGCGTTTGGTTCACGACGCGGGTTTCTAGTTTGGCTTTAGTGTCATTTTTTTTGTAGATTTGAGCTTATGTGTATTGTTTTGTGAAATTCTTGGTTCGCAGGCAAGTACGACGGACGCCGCGAAGAAGGGGAAACAAGTCGTCGGCTACACTTAGCACGAGACTACGGTGAGTAGATTTAACATCTGCGGGGAAATTGCCCGTATGGCGTTATGCGTCAGGGCTGATAGGATATTGAAGCAGCACATTGCATTTACATACATTGACTGTTCATGGATACTATTTGTTTCATACTATATTCCCTGCCGTATAAGAACTTAGAGTTGACAGAATACCGCACTATTACTAACGGTTCATGTTGCACGAGCACTAATTTACATGTTACACACACACCGTTAGTAATTGCCATGACACTAACACTATAGAATTTCCATGAACAATATATTGTAGCTCACCCCATATATGATTCGATAAGATTATGTTACTTGTGCACATACTCATTTGCATATATTACATCGCATGGATTTTTGCACTGGTTTTGGTTTTCATGTGATTTCTGGATTTGAGAACCGCGCTATTATTTCAAGAAAGTATGCTTTATCTTAAAAACCTGGTTTCTCTTGATATGATATTTTGGTGCGTCCACCATGAGTTTTCTCGGTTCTGAGAGCTTATGTGGTATACCCGATTCGAGGAGTGGTAGGCACCGTCTGCGGGTACATGGTGGACCCGGTATGGTACCTCGGGGCAAGAAGACTCGTATAGTTAGACGGTGAGCCCAGCGGAGGGACTACTACCTGCCGGTGATAGTTTGGAGACTCGACGGATATCCGGAGGATACCGTCTGGGAGGTATGATATGAGATACATGCTGAGGGCCGATCTAGTATGCGGCGCCTGAGAGATGAGGATTTGCGTGTCGATGCTGGACGCGAGTATTTCTTGTTATTTTGAGGTGCCGATGTTGGGAACCCCGCTTCTATGAGGATTACAGGATTGAGGGCCGGATAGAGTGACGGCACCTGAGTATTGGGTTTAAGGGCGTTTTTGGTAAACACCGGAGTTTTCCACGTTGACATTCCGTGTTGATGATATTTTATCACATGCTCAGCATTCATTGTTATGCATTGCATCATGTAGTTGTAGGACCTGATAGAGTACTTTTGCATGATTATTGCACATCCTGTTCATCGCATATAGATACTATCTGCTGGCATATGTTAGAGTAGCGCGGTACGTGCATACTCGTGATTACCTTTATATGTTATCTTCTATTCACGAGTTGGCAACTCACCCCCGTTGTGCCACAGTGTTTGCAGGTTATCCCTCAGAGTAGTCGCGGCAGGCTGCTTCCTTGTATTATTTTGGCTACGGATACCACTGCAGTTGGTGCGTGAGCTCTTTTGCTGCTAGGTAGGTTGTGGTATCCAGTTATTTCTATTGTATGCACTTTTGTATCTAGTACTCTCCATCTACCTTTATGTATTGAATTAAAGACCAGTATGAGGATGATGATGTATATTATTTGTATTCTGGTGTCGAGCTCGTGTGAGCCGACTTTACTTATGCAGTTTTTATCATTTGTGATGTTTTTCACTTATTGCTCATTCTTCGCTACGGCGTCGTATATTACTCTTGTGGTGATTGTTTCCGCCGATGGGCGTGATTGCTCCCGTTTGGGATGTTTTATTCTTATTATATATCATTTTAACCATATCTTGTCTTGTACCCGATTTTGGGGTTAGTTTATAAAGGAAATGCTGCCAAAATTTTTAAGATAATAACTTGAACTTTAAAGAATGTTACTAAACTACTTAAAGTTTTGCAAATGTTTTTAAACCAATGTTTTCAACACTCACTACTTTTAATGGTTTTGAATTTCTGGGTTTTCGGCTTACTTAGTCGCGTTACGCCTGTAAACGTTATGTGGTTAAGTGTCGGTCACGAGTCGAACTTCGGGTCATGACAAAGTTGGTATCAGAGCGTAGGTTTTACCTTTCGGAGTGTAGGATGACCCTGGTATGATGTAGTAGGTAGCTGAAGCAGAGTGGCGTAGCGTGTGTATGTTCCGCGGCATACTCACGACACGGTACTCCGCTTGAGCGACCTTAGGACTTATTGATTTAAATTCCTTCTTGAGTATAAATATTCTTGCGATTCGATTTTTGTATCCTCATCGAATCCTGTTTCCTTTTCTGCCATTATGCCGCCAAAGACTACGAGGGCGCAGAGAGCGGCCACGAGTGCCGAGATTAGAGTTGATTCGTCGGAGACGAGGACAGACCGGGCAGTACACCCGTTGCACCAGAGCAGACTGTTCCTCCTTCGACAGACCAGATCGCTATGCGAGGGATCCGGTATGCAGGAGATGCGTCAGATGATGGGATCGCTAGTTGAGACACTTCGAGCGCGGCGACCAGAGGTGGCTCCACCCATTGCAGGGACCGTGATAGTACCCACAGTACAGACAGAAGCCCCTGGAGCTACAGAGGTTATTACAGTGTCTCTATCAGAGTTTATGAGGCTGAAACCTCCGGTCTTCACAGGCACCGATGCAGCCGAGGACCCACAGTCTTTCATTGATAGGATGGCTCGGATATGTCGTTCACTCAGATGCTCAGATGCGAGAAGGGTAGAGTTCACGAGCTTTCGCCTGGAAGGTCTTGCGCAGAAATGGTGCGAATCGGTCGAGAAGGGCAGAGCAGCAGGTCTTCCTCCTATGACCTGGACAGAGTTCATGACGGTGTTCCTTGCCCGCTTCCTTCCACAGAGTGTCAGAGATTATAGAGCGCGCAGGTTCGAGTCCTTACGTCAGACTCCGGAGATGACAGTGGCAGAGTACGACGTGCTGTTCACAGTGCTATCTGTTTATGCCCCATATTTAGTGGCTACTGAGGAGATGCGAGTCAAGAGGTTTGTTCGAGGCTTGCTTACCTCGTTATTCCTGGCGATCAGCGCACAGCATTGCGAGACCTATGCAGCGGCTGTGGATGCAGCCCTATTAGTCGAGGAGCGCCTTGCTGAGACTTCGGTAGTTCCAGAGCCGAAGAGGGTCTGTACTATTACAGCAGCACAGAGACTTCCATTCGGACACTGTGATAGACGTCGTACAGGTGGCGGAGACTCGGGCCGAGGTCAGATGTTTAGCTCCTATCCCCAGGAGGGACAGTCAGTCGCAGGTGGAGGACAGGCACGGGTTTTTGCTTTGACGCATCAGGACGCGCAGGCGTCCAATGCGGTGGTCTTAGGTATCCTTTCAGTATGTTCTGTTGACGCACACGTGTTGTTTGATCTGGGATCCACGCACTCATACATTTCCACACATTTCGTGCCGAGTTTGGGTAGAGAGTCCGGTTTTCTTGATCAGCCGCTTGTTGTGACCACCCCTGTGGGCGAGTCGTTTGTTGCTAGACACGTGTTCTGATCCCGTGTTGTCCGTATTGGCGAGAGTTAGTTGCCTGTCGACTTGATCCTTCTTGAGATGTTAGACTTCGACGTTCTTTTGGGCATGGATTGGTTAGCCACGTGCTATGCGTCTGTGGACTGCCGCCAGAAGACAGTTAAGTTTTGTTTTCCCGACGAGTCGGCTTTTGTTGTGCAGGGGGACCGTGGTGCCGCCCCTTACAGTTTGATTTCTTCTTTTTGCGCTGGACAGCTTTTGAGGAAGGGATGTCAGGGATTTTTCGCCTATGTTTGCGATACTAGAGCTACAGAGGTTCCGTTGGATCAGGTTCCGATTGTTAGCGAGTTCCCTGACGAGCTTCCTGGGCTACCGCCTGAGCGTGATATTTCTTTCTGTATTGATTTGATTCCCGGCACGGGGCCTATTTCTATACCACCTTATCGGATGTCCACTGCGGAACTTAGAGAGTTGAAGGGTTAGTTGCAAGATTTGCTGGATAAAGGACTTATTCGACCCAGTGTGTCTCCTTGGGGTGCTCCAGTCCTGTTTGTCAAGAAGAAGGACGGCAGTTTGCTTTGTGTATTGACTACCGCCAGCTGAACAGGGTTACAGTGCGGAACAGGTATCCTTTGCCACGCATCGACGACTTGTTCGACCAGCTTCAGGGGGAAGGATATTTTTCGAGGATCGATTTGCGATCAGGATACCATGAGCTGCGGGTTCGACAGGAGGACATTCCGAGGACAACTTTCCGCACGCGCTACGGCCATTATGAGTTTTTGGTGATGTCGTTCGGACACACCAATGCCCCAGCAGTATTCATGGACTTGATGAACCGTATTTTCCGGCCATATCTTGATCTGTTCATCATCGTATTCATTGACGATATCTTGGTGTATTCCCGGAGTAGAGAGGAGCATGAGCAGCACCTGCGGATCACACTACAGACCTTGAGGGAGCACCAGCTTTTCACAAAATTCTCCAAGTATGCGTTCTGGCTTGACGGCGTAGACTTCTTGGGTCACATGATTACACGAGATGGTATATGTGTAGACCCGAGGAAGATCGAGGCCGTTCAGCGTTGGCCCAGACCCACATCGGTTACGGAGATTCGCAGCTTTCTAGGGTTGGCCGGCTATTACAGGCGATTTGTGCAGGACTTCTCCGGTATTGCTGCACCTTTGACCGGGTTGAACCGGAAGGGAGTTCCTTTCGATTGGAAGGAAGAGTGCGAGCACAGTTTTCAGCAGCTACGGACTCGACTGACTACGGCGCCGGTGTTATCATTGCCTTCAGAATCGGGCGGATTTATGGTCTATTATGATGCTTCTTGAGTGGGGCTAGGGTGCGTATTGATGCAGCATGACAGGGTGATCGCATATGCTTCACGGCAGTTGAAGAAACATGAACAGAACTACCCCACTCACGATTTAGAGATGGCTGCAGTGGTCTTTGCACTGAAGATCTGGCGACATTACCTATACGGCGAGTCGTGCCAGATATTCTCTGATCATAAGAGCTTAAAGTATATATTTCAGCAGCGAGACCTGAATCTTAGACAGCGCCATTGGATGGAGTTAGTGAAGGACTACGACTGTGAGATCCTTCACCACCCGGGTAAGGCAAATATAGTAGCGGATGCTTTGAGCAGGAGGCTTGGGGGTAGTCTATCTTGTTTGAGTGCAGTGCAGAGGCAGTCGTCGGCAGATTGGCAGATTTTATGCGACAGCCGGGTGCAGTTTGAGTTCACGCCGATCGGGGGACAGCTTGCGCATGTTTGTGTACGCCCACAGTTGCTTGACCGTATACATGAGGCACAGTACAGTGATGACTGTTGTTCAGAGATCATGGCACAGATTGGACAGGGCAGATTTTCCTAGTTCGTGATCGATGATCAGGGGATACTTCGATTTGGGGCTAGACTGTGCGTACCAGATGCTGAGGGACTGCGGCGTGAGATTCTTGAGGAGGCACATCGATCGGTGTACAGCGTTCATCCGGGTTCCACCAAGATGTACTATGACATGAGAGATGTTTAATGGTAGGACGGGATGAAGAGGGACGTCACAGACTTCATGTCGAGATGCCTGACTTGTCATCAAGTCAAGGCCGAGCACCAGAGGTCCGCGGTAGTGCTACAGCCGTTACCCATTCCGGAGTGGAAATGGGAACAGATTTCTATGGACTTCATTGTGGGTCTACCCAGGACTAGTCGAGGGTATGACTCCATCTGGGTGATCGTGGATCGTTTGACGATAGCGGCTCACTTCCTACCGGTGAAGACGACTTTCGGTTTTGCTCAGTATGCCCAGATATACATCGACAAGATTGTACGACTGCACGGAGTTCCGACATATATCGTGTCCGACCGAGGCACCCAGTTTACCAGCCGACTATGGCAGAGGCTTCAGGAGGCTTTGGACACCCGCTTGAGTTTCAGCACAGCATTTCATCCGCAGACCGACGGCCAGTCAGAGCGGACTATTCAGACTCTCGAGGACATGCTCCGAGCGTGCGTATTAGACTTCGGAGGTAGCTGGGATCATCATTTACCCTTAGTAGAGTTCTCCTACAACAACAGCTTCCAGGAGACCATTCAGATGGCACCATTCGAGGCTCTTTATGGGAGGAGATGCAGATCGCCTGCCTGTTGGACAAAGCTCAGCGAGAGCAGTATCTTAGGGCCATAGATTGTTGAGGAGACGACCACGAAGATCCAGTTGATTCACGATAGGATGAGAGCAGCCCAGAGTAGGCAGAGATCTTATGCGGACCGTCGGCGGCGCAGACTTGAGTTTTCTGTAGGTGATCATGTTTTCTTGAGGGTCTCCCCAATGAAAGGTGTGATGAGATTTGGGAAGAAAGGGAAGCTTAGTCCCAGATACGTGGGCTCCTTCGAGATCCTCGAGCGTGTTGGTGCAGTTGCATATCGGTTAGCCCTTCCGTCTAGTTTCCCAGATGTGCACCCCGTACTTCACGTTTCGATGCTCCGCAAGTATCTTCATGATCCTTCGCATGCGATTCAGCACCCGACGATCCAGCTGGAGCGCGACCTTTCCTTTGCAGAGCAGCCGGTGGTCATCTTGGATCGACAGGTGAAGAAATTGAGATCGAAGGATATACTGTCCGTCAAGGTCCTTTGGCGTGGCTCGAGGAGCGAGGATGTCACTTGGGAGACCGAGAGCGAGATGAGGAAGAAATATCCCCATCTTTTTGACGGTACGCGTAGCTAGATTTTTAAATTCGGGGACCGAATTTCTTTAAGGGGGGTAGATTGTAACGCTTTGAAATTCGTTTAGATTAATTTCGCGTTAGTTAGTAATGATGCGTGTTTTTCATAAAACCCGTAAATCTTATTTTCCTTTTAAACTAGTTCTAATTGTGATGAGAGGTGTTTTTATATATATATGGGGTTTATTAATTATAATTTAGCTTGTGTTCACCTTACTTGGGAATTTTCCTTAATTACTTTTCCTAAGCTAGGTTTAGTGTTACAACTTGCACACTTATCTTTTTTTTTTTGAAACATAGGTTAAGTGTAAACATTTCATTTCCTTCTTGTATGGTTTATTTTTCCCCACTAAATCAATTTAAACCCCTTTAATTTTTTTAAAAATGAAAATGTGAGAATGGGAGGTATGGGGGTTAGGTGAAGTGGGCTTGACTTTTTGACCATCTCTCTCTCTCTCTCTCTCTCTTTTCTTTCTCCTTCTCAATTTCTGCTCTCAGCAGAGATAGCAGCAGCAGCAGCAACATCTTCATCATCTTTTTCTTCTTCTTTCACTTCTCTTTTGATCCATATACAACCCTACACCAAAATCTCATATTCCTTCACACAAAACCTTTGGTTTAATGTCTCGTTTGTGGATTTTGATGGCAAGTCAGAGGCTTTGAGGGCATGGGTTGGAAGTGAGATTTCCCTAGGGTCTTTTGAAGGTATTAAACTCACCCTTAGCACCTTAGATCATAACTTGTAGTTTTGGTTGCTAAAAATCGTATTTTGTGCCTTTTTTGTGCTAATGAAGGGGAATTGGTGAAGTTTATATTAAGTTAGCATTTTTATGGCTTGTTTAGCTTAGTTAAGTGTTATTAGTGTTGTTTTAACCTAGGGTTTGTTTTAGGTTGCACCAAAACACCATAATGTCTTAGTTTTGTGTTAAAATAGCTTTTTAACCAGGTTTTGGGCTCTGTTGAGATCTGCTTGTACCCCGTTTGCTTCAAACAAATATTGTATTTACTGGAGCATGCACACTAGGTTTAGAGAACACACACGAAGCACGGGAGCCCAACTCCCTAGGTGGGCCGCCGTAAAAATCGTTCTGGCCGCAAATTGCGCCCAGATGGGGGACCTAGGTTTCGGGGTTTGCTCTGTCGGTGTCTGCTACATTTCTAAGGTCTATGGTATATGCAATTTTGTAAAATTCTTTTTGTAGAAAAATCTGGAACCATTTACCCTATTTCCTATATTTTTTTAACCTTCGCGACACGTGTGATACGTGTGGGTTTGGGGTTTTCTGCGTATCGTGACGTGTCGGGGTAGCTTCAGGCGCGTAATCACACGTTTTAGCGTATCGGACACACACGCGTTTGGTTCGCGACGCGGGTCTCTAGTTTGGCTTTAGTGTCGTTTTTTTTGTAGATTTGAACTTATGTGTATTGTTTTGTGAAATTCTAGGTTCGAAGGCGAGTACGACGGACACCACAAAAAGGGGGAAACAAGTCGTCGGCTACGCTTAGCACGAGACTACGGTGAGTAGATTTAACATCTACGGGGAAATCGCCCGTATGGCGTTATGCGTCAGGGCTGATAGGATATTGTAGCAGCACATTGCGTTTACATACATTGACTGTTCATGGATACTATTTGTTGCATACTATATTCCCTGCCGTATAAGAACTTAGAGTTGACAGAATACCGCACTGTTACTAACGGTTCATGTTACACGAGCACTAATCTGCTTGTTACACACACACCGTTAGTAATTTCCATGATACTCATATAGTTAGACGGTTTCTTTTGATATGATATTTTGGTGCATCCACCATGAGTTTTCTCGGTTCTGAGAGCTTATGTGGTATACTTGATTCGAGGAGTGGTAGGCATCGTCTGCGGGTACATGGCGGACCCGGTATGGTACCCCAGGGCAAGAAGACTCGTATAGTTAGACGGTGAGCCCAGCGGAGGGACTACTACCTGTCGGTGATAGTTTGGAGACACGACGGATATCCAGAGGATACCGTCTGGGAGGTATGATATGAGATACATGCTGAGGGCCGATCTGGTATGCGGCGCCTGAGAGATGAGGATTTGCGTATCGATGCTGGACACGAGTATTTCTTGTTATTTTGAGGTGCCGATGTTGGGCACCCCGCTTCTATGAGGATTACAGGATTGAGGGCCGGATAGAGTGACGGCACCTGAGTATTGGGTTTAAGGGCGTTTTTGGTACACCAGAGTTTTCCACGTTGACATTCCGTGTTGATGATATTTTATCCCATGCTCAGCATTCATTGTTATGCATTGCATCATATAGTTGTAGTACCTGATGTTGGATATAATTCCCTCAAGGCAATTATCATAGTCGCGGATAGATGATTATGATGATTGAGGCAGGACCTATACCGATAAAACAGTCTTACTCAAGATGATAGTAAGCTATCTGGTTTGTCTCTATCATCATGTACGTATTGATAGATCCCTTAGGATTCCTTCTTGACTGCCAGCAGTATGATGGATATCATATTTTTGGGAGCTGGGGTCTAGAAGCACATCCTTAAATGTCCCTAGTCGTAGGAGTATCGAGACTGGGCATCGATACTCCAGTGTAGACTAGTGTATACTGATCGAGACCCTGACGAGGGGTGGTGGCCAGGTCTCACAAGCCATTGGTGTTAGTTTGTTCACCTAAGATAGTATACAGGTGCTCATTGGGTTATGAGTACACTGGACGGACTCGCCGGGAACCTGCTAGTTGGTATTATACCTATTGTCAGATAGCAGTTCCCAGGTGACATGTGTACAGGTTAGTCTGTCGACCTGAGATCGTTATTTGTCTCGTGTGAGTTCCCACTGTGCTTTGATTACTATCCTACCACGGCTCAAAGGAGTCGTGCAAACAGGTTTTAGTTGGATACAGTCCCAAGCCACATGGAGGCAGTGATCGGATCGTTGGGGATTCGTCTCTCCCGGTATTGGGGGTTGATGTCGCGTTGTGTACGGATGGCCATCACCATAAATCCGTGGCCACGGTGGACGAGAATTATCGATCCAGGATCGATAGTTTCTCAGGTGGTGATGGGTTTCATACCGACACTAAATATCGCGTTGTTGGGGGTCTGATTTTATCCACCCCCTAGACTCGATATGCGATACTCTTAGACGAACAGACCGGACTGTACGGATATTGTCACTGACAGGCTCAGTAGGGGTTCAGGATGAGTTTGCTCGTCGGCCTCCCTTTCGCTCAATACCTGGGTAGCCGTTACGTACAGCTAGTGCCGCTGACGTGCTTGTGGTTAAACCCACTGCCAGCGTATTGACGAGTCTTTAGAGTCCCATACAGAGGGTTTTCACGGTTCAGGCGATATGGTGTACATGTTGTATGTTGATATATACGGGTGTCTGATTAAATATGTGCACTTGCTGCGCAGACTTTAATCGGACGGTTGATAATACTAGCGGCTTAGGATTAAGCTAGTTTATTAAATCAGGTTTTGATTTAATAATTTATATATGTATTTGTATATACGTATTCTAGTATTATTGTTCACTATTCGTTTTCTCTCTCGGCTATTCGTATTTTGGTACGAATACGCGTATATGTATTTCGGTACATGTACCGGGTAGTATTCCGTATTTTATACGGAATAGCTTCTAGAAAATGCCACATCATTTATATGATTTTCCATTTATGGAAATTCATTTGATTTTTCTATAAATGAGGTGGAATTTGTGAGGTGGCATGAACATTGTTCATGGAATGGGAATGAGTCAAAAGCATGGTTTCAAAGTTTGGTTTGGATTATTTTTATTTGATTAATTGGATATGATATTTTTTGTGGGAATGAGAAAAGGGGGGGGGGCACATTGGATGGGGGATTAATTTTCATTTGGAAAATGATCACATTATTCCACTCTCACTCTCTCATTCACACAAAAGCCTTCACCATTTTTGGTTCATGCCAAGACTTCATCACCTCCTTCTTCTTCTTCTATGGTTGCTCCATTGAGCATAAGAAAAGAGAGAAAATGGTAGTGACACTTTCATACACCCCCACTCTCTATAGCTAGCGACTTTGGAGCGTCGGTTACCTCGTTCATCGAGGTTGGAGCTTGCGCCGTTTCTCTCGGGTGGATCATCGGAGATGGAGGAAGACCGACAACCAAACATCATCAAAGGATCGCTAGGAGCTTGGAATGAAGACCGAAGGACTTGGATCATCTCGGTATATCCTTCCTAACTCTTAGTTAGCTCGTTAGTATAGGGTTTAAGGTCTATCCGGAAATCGGGTAGCGGTAGCGCCGGTTTAGAAAATTTTCGTTCCGCATTTTGGCCGCGTTTTGATGGCCGGGACGCTGCCGGAACCCTACATGGTATCAGAGCCACCCTTTTAACATCTCACTAGCTTTTTTAAACGTGCTTAAAAGATCGATTGACGGAAATTACCGAAATCACGATTTCATTTATGCTGTTTGCTGTCGATTTTCAAATGTGGTCAAAAAAATATTTCACACATCTTAAAAATCTGTGCAGGCAAATACAAGGCTACAGAAAAAATTTGAGCTCTTGATGCCACTAAAGTGCCGCGGATTCGCCGCACTAACCCCTTTTTAGCGGCGGATCCGCGACCACTTTTTGACGACGGGCCTTCAAATTTTTACTGTAGCACAGCGACTTGGAATTGTGAATTTTTTCATATTCTGTTTTGGCCCAGGTTTCAGTGAAATGTTATTTTGCTATTGGGGCCAATTTGGAACTTAGTCGATCGATATTTTAAGTGGGCGTTTAACAGTACATACGTTATATTCTGCGACCGTGAATGTCATTTGATCGGTAAACCCGTCTAACTGCTATATGTCTTTTAGACGGGTTTGCGAACGTGACATTCACGTTGATGTTCTGTGATGTGCTGTGATGTTGGTTGGATCGTCGTGGTGGATAGCAATGGTGCAATGATAGTACAGTTTTACTTCATTTATATATTTGATATTGCGGGGTGAGCGTCCGACATGTGGACCGCCGTCACTGCCTGTTTGTATATTATTCTTATGGGGCACGACCGGGCTGAGGTCGATGTCACCCTTGTATATTTTTTTTTTTCTGTACTAGGATTACCCCGAGGTGGAGTGCACGAATAGACGGATTCTAGAGGGCAACTGGTCCGTATCTCAAGGCATCAGACTGAGGGGACCTTACTCTAGAATTGGCGGGCTATTCGCCGCACTCGTAGGGGGTATAGATGACCCAGGAGGGGTGCTCAAGTTACCGAATTTCGTGAAGTGCTGGGTGGTCCATTCACGTTGCTGAAGGGGGCTGCCTCACTTCTGGTTTTGGCGGGTAAACTTTCCGCGCTCGTAGGGGTCTAGGTTTCATTGCACATGCTATCCACACGACAGGGAACGTCGGGTCTCACTTGCGGCTCAAGTGAAACTCGGGGCTCCAGATTATCCACCATTCTGTGATGTTTCTGTGATGTTGCTTTATATCATGCCTGGGACGAATGTCATATATATATATATATTTATATATACTAGTAGATGTTGTATATGTTTTGCACCCGCGCTAGCCCAGTCCCCGCTCTGTCGTTAGTTAAGTAACCTAACGGGTGGTGACGGGACCCAGTGGCGAATGCGGATGGCATATACGTACATTTTATTTTCGTTCTTTTCTGGTGTGATTAATTGATGGGACTGCATAGATTCTTATCAATGCAAGGATAAAACAAACCTATATATGATGTTGTTGGAACCAAGTTTTTAAAAACTGACATTACATACGTTTTCTTTTGCTTTGCATCGTAGTATTCAGTTTGGAATATCCTGCACCTCATTCGACGAGGTAAGGGCCGAGATCCCTTCATCGGGAGTGACCCCTTGGGTAAAAGTTTGCGTCAACGTAATAACTTTATTATAGTCGATTACTTTTGCTTTGCATCATGGTATTCAGTTTGGGATATCCTGCACCCCATTCGACGGGGAAAGAGCCGAGATCCCTTCACCGGGAGTGACCTCTTTAGCAAAACTTTTCGCCACTATACATTTGTAAAAACCACTTGGATTCCTTCAACGATATCAAGTTCATTATGTAAAAGTTTTTTCGCTAAAAACCAGCCGTAGCCCTCCATCACTTCAGATTTGTATTGCTTAGTCTTCGTGCTACGTATGTCGTGCTTAGCCGAGGCGTAGTGTTCGGTAGGTATGTAGTGCTTTTCTGTTGCATGGATATGCGATTGGTTAGGACAGTCGTACGGTCATTTTGGCTCAGTCAAGGACTCATGCGGGTGGGTCTAATGCAATCAAGATAGTGACGGGTTAAACTTGACTAGGATGCTTTGATATGTTGGCTCAGTCAAGGTCATTTGGGTCCTAGGGGTCAAAACACACATCGGGAGTTTCAAACATACAGGAAACTTGCCAGGCTTGCGCATACCTTCTGGAGTGTGGTGACTTGAGTGGCTTCCATCAAGTTATCATGCGATGATAGTTGGATCCCGATTCCCACTGATAAGTAGGATTACTCCTCGGGTGATTCCGACTAATTCTCCTTTTGGGTTTGGAGGAGAATTTGAGAAAACAGTAGGAGCCATCCAGATTAGATAAAATGATTAACCATTCTGAACTAGGTTAGAGTGCACGCTGAGTGTTTCTTCTCTCTCTCTCTAGCTGCGACTATGGCCCGACCTTTGACTAAAACTCATGAAACCAAGTTAACCGAACCTTCTTTAAATACTTTGGCTTTTGGAATGTCACGGTGTCGCATACATCATTGCCACTCCTACATCACCTTTTGCTTTTCTCCAGAACACCTCGTATCACTACGAACATCCACTTCCATTGGATAAATCCATCGTATGGTTATATACGAACTCGAAGGAACTTTTTCGAGGATGGATTCTGGTTCTGGAGAGATTGAATAGGATTATTCGGTTGTTTTTTCTCTTTACCTTCTCTCAGGTTGTGAGGGCTCCTAGGATTAGGACAGGGTACACCTATTGAGCTTATTGGATAGTCTTCCTCCAGACCATAGGCAGGTGTCGAACGGTAGGGAAGGAAGAAAACCAACAAGCTTAACTGTGGTGTACAGAAGGTAATAAGTAAAGACATATAAAGGGAATAGAATAATGGTAAAGGAAATTGCGATCACCATCATTCACGACAAAGACCGTGTATACCCCTGCCACTCTTACAATCACTTTTGCATCTCTCCAGAACACTCCGTATCACTACGAATATCCACTTCCATTTGATAAATCCATCGTATAGTTACATACGAACTCAAAGGAACTTTTTCGAGGATGGATTCTGGTTAGAATATGATTATTCAGATGTCTTTTCCCATTACCTTCTCTCGGGTTGCGATGGCTCCTAGGATTAGGAGAGTACACATATTATGCTTATTGGATAGTCTTCTTCCAAACCTTAGGCTGGTGCCGAAGGGTAGGGAATGAAGAAAACCAATTAGCTTAAAGGAGGTGTACAGAAGGTAACAAGTAAAGACATAATAAAGGGATTGCAGTGAGGGCAGGTAAGTATATGGTTACTGTCATGATTCAGGATAATGGAAGAGGCGCTACTAGGTATACCAGTTAACCTTTTTGGAACATTTTCATGTTTCAGTTTTACTGTGCGATGTTAATTAAAAACTGTTTTCCCAATTGGAATCTAACTCCAGGGTATGTATTTACCAGATCAGTTTCTCACATCTGTATGATATTATAGATGGTGAGTGGGAGTAAGATATTGGGAATTGGGTGATTAGATTCTCATCGCAATTCGTTGTAATTGGTGATATTTGAGGAAATCATCTGGTTTTTGCCGGATGGCAAATATTTGGTTTTGAATATCCGTTGTTATGCACTAATTTCAAATTGATATATCTGTACATTTATTTTATAAAGTGAGATATAACTTTTTGATATTATTGTAAGTGCACGGCGGCGCCCCGGCCGTCAATCCGAGGCCGGAATGAGGAAGCGGTGAAAAACTTTAAATTTGCGGACTTAGCAAACCGGCACCACCGCGCACTAAACACCCGGATCGTAACCATTAACAAGTCTAAGCTAACTAGAAGATGGGTTAGAGATATACCGACGATCCAAGTCCTCCGGTCTTCTCGTCATGGTCCCGATCTCCTGCGGAAAGTCCTGTCTCCTCCTCGTCGCCGGAAGTGCACCACATCGCCTACTTCTTTTACGGGCTCCCACTGACTACGACAACCCTCTGGCAGAGTCATATAGTCGTACACTTCTAAAACTAGTTTAGAACGACGCTATACTCATCCTCCTGCCGGGTCTCGCAACCTGGAACAACAGCAATGGCAATTGTGGATAAACCAGAACTTCCCTGTCACCGTCCTTGAGGCTACCGGAGTACCTCTCGGGTGCCTGAAGTTACCCACCTTATCTGCGGAGTGGCCAATGGAATGTCAAATCATGCAACTGTCTCCAGTGCATGTCAACTAAATGGAAGGAGGCTGATCAGCGTTACTCAACTTAGGAATACTTCCAATTATGAATAACCTGAAAGAGAAGCAAGATCTCTTAATCATTACTATCAACTGAATACCATGCACAAGTATCTACATCTTCGATCTCTTTGAAGAATCCCGATACTTGCTATACCTGGTTCTCTACTCTATTCAAATACCTATAACTTCTCAAAATTGGACCCTGTGTTTCCGCGAAACACCTGTCTAAAAACTAGAGAAGTCATAAGTAAACCGAATATAGTACGAGGACCAACCCCTCTGTCCTGATGGACCCTGGACAACATACAATCCTTTGTATAAGTCCCTTGAGTCTGATAACTCATTCACTGTATGTCGTAGGTTGAAAACTGTACTTATGGTTAAGAAGAATTACACCGCTGTTTAATGCTCCTTACCTAACCATCCACTGATATAGGTAAATGTCGTAGACATAATTTCAGAAAGGTATATCTCACTCTATGAAAATAGACGTACAGATATATCAATTTGAAATTGGTGCATAACAGCTGATATTCAAAACCAAATATTTACCGACCGGCAAACAGCCCAGGTGATTTCCTCAAATATCACTGATTACAACGAATCCCGATATAATGAGGATAATCACCCAATTCCCAATAACTTACTCCCACTCATCATCTGTAAAACCATACAGATGTGAGAATCGTACCTGGTAAATACATACCCTGGAGTAAGTATCTAATCGGGAAATCAGTTTTCCTTTAACATTACACAGTGAGACTGAAACATCGAAATGTTTCGATGGGGTATCCCGGTATTCCTAGTAATGCCTCTTCCAGATTCACGACTGTAACTGTATAATTCTTTGCCACCTCTCCAAATCCCTTCATATGTCTTTAGTCTTTACCTTCTGCACACCCCTTTAGGCCAAATGGTTTTCTTCCTTCCCTACCGTTCGGCACCAGCCTATGGTTTGGAAGAAGACTATCCAATAAGCATAATGGGTGTACTGTCCCAATCCTAGGAACACTCGCAATGAGAGAGGGTGAAGATAAAAGACAACCGAATAAACCTTATTCCTATTTCTCCTGAACCAGAATCCATCCCCGAACTGGAACAAGTTCCATTCGAGTTCGTATATAACCATACGATGGAGTATCCAAATAAACTGTGGATCTTCATAGTGATACGGAGTGTCCTGGAGAAATACAAAGGTGATGTGGGAGTGGTAAAGAAATATTTGGTTTGGTCGTGAAAATCTGTTGCAATTTACTTTGCCCTCTTACTAATCCCTTGGTTTGTCTGAACTTAATACCTTCTGCACACCATCGTTATGCTAATTGGTTTTCTTCATTCCCTACCGGTCGGCACCAGCCTAAGGTTTGGAAGATGACAATCCAATTTGCGTAATAGGTGTACTACCCCTAAACCAAGGAGTACTCGTAGCCTGAGAGAGGGTAAAAGGAAAAGACAACTGAATAATCCTATCCGTTTTCTCCAGAACCGGAAACCATCCTCGAATAAATTCTTTCGAGTTCGTATCTAACCATACGATGGTTTTGTCCAATGGAAGTGGACGTTCGTAGTAAAACGGGGTGTCCTGGAGAAAAGGGTAAAAGTAGGAGTGGCAATGAGGTTTGCAACTCTGACAATCCAAAAAGCCGGTGTTTAAGAAGGTTCGGTCAACTTGGTCACTGAGTCATAGTCTTAGGGTCGGGTCAATGGTTGCTGCCAAAGAGAGAGAGAAAAGAAACACTCAGCGTGCACTCTAACCTAGATCAGAATGGTCACCAATTTATCTAATCTGGAATCCTCCCACTGTACCTCAAATTCTCCTCCAAACCTGAAAGAAGAATTAGTCGGGGTCACCCGAGGAGTAAACTAACTCATCAGTGGGAATCGGGATCCAACTATCATTGCATGATAACGTGACGGAATCCGCTCACGCTATCACACTCCAGAAGGTATGCGCATATCTGGCAAGTTTCAGTTCTTTTGAAACTCCCGATGTGTTTCTGCCCCATGCTCTTATGACCTTGACTTTGGCCAACATATCATAAGTCACATGTCAAGTTCTACCCGTCATTCTCCAGGTTAATTTGAATCCACCCGTACATACCCTTGACTTTGGCCAAAATGGCAGCACGACTGTCCCAAACCAACGCATCTATCTATGCTGCATATGAATAACCAACAGCTACCAAACACTGTGCCTTGACTTTGGCCAACATACACAGCTTGAATACTATTGACTACCCATATGAAACGACGGAGGGCTACGAATGGTTTCTGGCGAAAACCTTTAACGTAATGAACTTGATATCGTCGAAGGAACGGATAGCTTTTAAAAATATAGTGACGAAAACCGTTGCTAAAGAGGTCACTCCCGGTGAAGGGATCTCGGCTCTTTCCCCGTAGAATGGGGTGCAGGATATTCCAAATGAATACCGCGATGCAAAGCAAAAGTAATCGGCTATAGTGAAGTTAATGCCCTGATGCAAACTTCTGTCCAAGGGGTCACTCCCGGTGAAGGGATCTCGGCCCTTGCCTCGTCGACTGAGGAGCAGGATATTCCAACTGAATATCACGATGCAAAACAAAAGTGAACGTTCTTGCAATAACAGCTTTTTGAAAAGTGTTCCAACAACATCAGATTAGGTTTGTTTTAACTTGCATTGATCCGAATCAATGCAGTCCCATCAATTGATCACACCAAAAAGAACGAAAATATACTGATGTACGTATATGCCATCCGCATTCGCCACTGGGTCCCGTCATTACCCGTTAGGTTAGCTAACTAACGACAGAGCGGGGACTGGACTAGCGCGGATGCAAAACATATACAACATCTACTAATATATATACCAATATATTATATTTCGCTCAAGGCGTGAAAAGAAATGCAACATCACAGAGAATGAACCGCATCACAGAAACAGTACAGATATCTGGGATCCCCGGGTTTCACAGAGCCACTACTGAAACCCGACGTTCCCCTGGTCGTGTGGATAGCCTGTGCAATGAAATCCTAGACCCCTACGGGCGCGGCAAGTTACCCGCCAAAACCTGAAGCGAGGCAGCCCCCTTCAACGCCGTGAATGGACCACCCAGCACTTCACGGAATCCGGTAACTTGGGCACCCCTCCTGGGTCAACCTGTACCCCCTACGAGTGCGGCGAATAGCCCGCCAATCCTAGAGCGAAGCCCCCTCCGTCTCAATGCCATGAGATGCGGGCTTGTTGCCCTCCAGAATCCGGCTATCCGTGCACCCCTTCGCGGGGCAATCCTAGTACAGAAAGTAAAATATACATACACCGGGTACATCGACCGCAACCAGGTCGTGCCCCAAAATAATAATACAATCAGGCAGTGACGGCAGTCCACATGTCGGACGCTCGCCCCGCAATATCAAATGTACATAATGCAACCACAACTGTACTAGCATTGCATCCAGGCTATCCCCCACGGCCGATCCGCAACATCACAGCAAAAACAGAACATCAACGTGAAAGTCACGTTCGCAAGTCCGTCTAACCGGGCTATAGCAGTTAGACCGGATTTACCGATCAAGTGACATTCACGGTCGCAGATATAATGTAAATACTGTGAAAAATGTGTTTAAAATATCCGATCGATCAAAAATTAACAAGTGGGCCCCCAATCAAAACTGTAGCACTCACAGAAAACCTGGGCCCAATTTTAATATTCCAAAACCCATATTTTAAGCCCAGAAGGCCTCTGTAAAAAATTGGTGAAGTGATCTCCACAGTGTGCGGCGGAAGGGCGGCGGGAAGGGGATTTTCGCGGCGGTTCCGCGCTCCCACTGTGGAGTTACTTCGTCGAATTTTTACAGAGCTCTTAGATTTTCTAGTACATCAATATTTTACAACCTGAAAAATTTTTCGACACCAAAAATTTCCAACAGAAAACTGATGTGGGCAAATACGGGTTTTTGGACATTTCGATCGATCGGAACTGAAAAACACATTACACAAAGCTAGACTATGTTAATGGCGAGGCTCTGATACCAATGTAAGTGCACGGCGGCGCCCCGGCCGTCAATCCGAGGCCGGAATGCGGAAGCGGTGAAAAACTTTAAATTTGCGGACTTAGCAAACCGGCACCACCGCGCACTAAACACCCGGATCGTAACCATTAACAAGTCTAAGCTAACTAGAAGATGGGTTAGAGATATACCGACGATCCAAGTCCTCCGGTCTTCTCGTCATGGTCCCGATCTCCTGCGGAAAGTCCTGTCTCCTCCTCGTCGCCGGAAGTGCACCACATCGCCTACTTCTTTTACGGGCTCCCACCTCAATACCGAGGCAACTCGGGTACGAAGCCGGCTACTCGACGTGCCCAAGGTTCGCTGTAGAATATGTAGTAGAGGATTGTGTCTCATTTGGGGTTCATGGAGGTGCCATATGGTGGAGGGATGAAACAAGAACAATGTGGAGGAGCTAGTGGGTATTTTGGAGCATGATATGAACCAAAAATACCCACACCCAATTTTGGACAGCCCCTATAGGACTTGGCCGGCCACCACTAGTGAGGAGAGGAGAGAATGAATGGGAGAGGCCAATGAAAAATGAAAGACCATCTCAATAATACAATGGAGAGAGAGAGAAGGCTATCATGCAAAAGGAAATCATGAGAACCAATGATGACAAGGCAAAACCAACACTCAACTCAACCATCATCAACATGCATGATGGCTTCCAAAGTCATGCCATCATGACAAGAAGAAGTCAAGGTCAATGAAAAGATGTCATGATAAAACAATATGCAAAGACCCCCTCCACAAATGCCTATTTGCAACAATGCAAATAAGCCCTCCTCCACCAATCTTCGGCCAATGAACGGGACAATGGAAATTGGCCGAAACGGAAAGCAAAGTGGCAACTCCAGAAAACTGGTCCCGCAATAAATTACAGGAAAAACCCGATACTGTGCATACACACCCGCATCTGTATTTCGACCGAAATACAAATGCAATGAGACAAAATCTACACTGTACTATACTAGGATCCGGCTTAAACCAAAGCCGGCTAGTAATATCTGTTCGATCCTGATCCGTGCAATACCGCACGTATCTGATCGAACCCTGCCATATAACCATACGGCCTATAGTACAAACTGTCCGATCCTGATCCGTGCAATACCGCATGTATCTGATCGGACCTTGCCATATCTCCATACGGCCTCTACAACCTTTCGCCCGAAAGCTGAGTAACTGAATGTGGGGGACTCTAAAGACTCATCAACACCTTGGTTGTGGATTTAACCACTAGCACGTCAGAGGTATAAGCCAATACGTAACGGGCTACCAGGTACTGACTAAAAGGGACGTCCGTGAGCGAACTCAGCCTGACACCCTACTGAGCCTGTCAGTGACAATATCCGTGCAGTCCGGTCCGTTCGTCTATGAGTATCGCATGGCGGGCCTAGGGGGTTGGTAAAAGTCAGACCCCCAAAAGCGGTACAAGTCGTGTCGGAGTGCAGCCCAGAACACCCTGAGATACTACTGGAATACCTACCAGTAAATCTCCTTGCCTTGGCCAAGGACTTTGTGTAATGGCTCTCCTAGACACAGCACGACCTCACCCCCAATACCGGGAGAGACGAACCCCTGAAGATACGCTCACTGCCTCCATGTGGCTCGGGACTGTACCCAACTAAAACCTGTTTGCACGACTCCTTTGAGCCGTGGTAGGGTAGTAATCAAAGTACAGTGGGAACTCACACGAGACAAATGACGATCCCCAGGTCGATGAACTAACCTGCACACATGTCACCAGGGAACTGCCATCTGACGTCTGGTATATGACCAACTAGCATGTTCCCGGCGAGTCCTGTCCGGTGTACTCATAACCCAATGAGCACCTGTATACATCTTAGGTGATCCAACTGACACCAGTGGCTTGTGTGACCGGCCACCGCCCCTCGTCGGGGTCTCGACTGTATACACTAGTCTACTAATGGAGTATCGATGCCCGGTCTCGAAACTCCCACGACTAGGGACCTTTTAAGGATAAGCTTATAGACCCCCAGCTCCCACTTATATGATCGCCCTCATACTGCTGGTAGTCAAGCAAGAATCCTAGGGGCTCTATCAACGTGTAATAGCGACGTGTCAGGTCACCTAAAGCAGTACACGATGATAAAGGTAAACCAGATAGCATACTATCATCTCGAGTAAGACTGTCCTACCGGGATAGGTCCTCCCTCAATCATTACAATCACGTACCTGTGACCTAATAATTGACTCTGAGGGCACTATCTCCAACAATCTCCCACTTGCACTTAAGGCTAATTATTGCGATGTCGTATGCTCACAGCCCGTGTGATACCGAACACCCAATTCCTCTACTAGTCAGTCTCACAAAGCTCGTTTGCGAAACTATTGCGTTCGAGGAATAGCCTCAGTGAGTGGATCCGCTTGGATGTTTCTTTCTATGTCTCTCTAACTCTCAAGTTCGCGGAGAAAGCCATCTCCCGAAAAGAGCAATACCTGTCTCAGAATATGTCTGGATGTCTGATGGGACCTAGCTCATAAATGAACTCCAAATCCAAACTTCTTAGACTGTATCGTCAACTGAACTTAATCAGTATCCTGCGCCATGCCTCCCTCAGTATTGCCTTAGATCACCTGTCCAAAATACTGCCCCTCGTCAGAGGGAAAAACTATAAATCTGACAACCTCCCTGTCGTCCAGGTCACCTTGGAAGCCTGGAATGATAACTGTCTCCTTAATGAGGCTGTCGTTATCATATCCCTAGAACATCCACTTATGTTCTAAAACTGCTTCCGACTGTTTCTCCAGCATTGGATCATTATCAACTTATTGCACCCACTGCAAGAACAACATCTGGTGTGGTACTTGACATCTCACGATTGACTCAATTGCCTGAGCAAGTGATCTGCCAATCATGACCGTCCCTCTCCCCTTTAGTCTGTAAGACACCTTTGGAGAGGGTGACTCCATTACCTGCAGGTACACTACCATGCCAGGAGTCGTCCATTCTAAATACTCTTAGAATGTTGTCAAAGTACCCTGATTGGGAAACCACCCAAATCTAGATTTAAAACCATAGATCTAGTAACCAGAATGTCTGATATAACATCCAAGTCCTGTGTGGAGAAACCACTGTGTGACGACCAAAGTACAACCGATTGTAGTATAGGAGTTTCTTTTCCTATTCTGTGTATGTCATCCAAATACCATGACATCACACCCTACTACCTTCTCAACAGATCCATCCCCTATTCTGATGAAGTCAAACCCATGACTGTCACGTCAGAAATAGATGATCTATCTCCGCTACATCTGCTTTAGTCTATAAATAGACATAAGCTCCCTGTCCACCAATGCTTCCGCTGCTCCCACTGACTACGACAACCCTCTGGCAGAGTCATATAGTCGTACACTTCTAAAACTAGTTTAGAACGACGCTATACTCATCCTCCTGCCGGGTCTCGCAACCTGGAACAACAGCAATGGCAATTGTGGATAAACCAGAACTTCCCTGTCACCGTCCTTGAGGCTACCGGAGTACCTCTCGGGTGCCTGAAGTTACCCACCTTATCTGCGGAGTGGCCAATGGAATGTCAAATCATGCAACTGTCTCCAGTGCATGTCAACTAAATGGAAGGAGGCTGATCAGCGTTACTCAACTTAGGAATACTTCCAATTATGAATAACCTGAAAGAGAAGCAAGATCTCTTAATCATTACTATCAACTGAATACCATGCACAAGTATCTACATCTTCGATCTCTTTGAAGAATCCCGATACTTGCTATACCTGGTTCTCTACTCTATTCAAATACCTATAACTTCTCAAAATTGGACCCTGTGTTTCCGCGAAACACCTGTCTAAAAACTAGAGAAGTCATAAGTAAACCGAATATAGTACGAGGACCAACCCCTCTGTCCTGATGGACCCTGGACAACATACAATCCTTTGTATAAGTCCCTTGAGTCTGATAACTCATTCACTGTATGTCGTAGGTTGAAAACTGTACTTATGGTTAAGAAGAATTACACCGCTGTTTAATGCTCCTTACCTAACCATCCACTGATATAGGTAAATGTCGTAGACATAATTTCAGAAAGGTATATCTCACTCTATGAAAATAGACGTACAGATATATCAATTTGAAATTGGTGCATAACAGCTGATATTCAAAACCAAATATTTACCGACCGGCAAACAGCCCAGGTGATTTCCTCAAATATCACTGATTACAACGAATCCCGATATAATGAGGATAATCACCCAATTCCCAATAACTTACTCCCACTCATCATCTGTAAAACCATACAGATGTGAGAATCGTACCTGGTAAATACATACCCTGGAGTAAGTATCTAATCGGGAAATCAGTTTTCCTTTAACATTACACAGTGAGACTGAAACATCGAAATGTTTCGATGGGGTATCCCGGTATTCCTAGTAATGCCTCTTCCAGATTCACGACTGTAACTGTATAATTCTTTGCCACCTCTCCAAATCCCTTCATATGTCTTTAGTCTTTACCTTCTGCACACCCCTTTAGGCCAAATGGTTTTCTTCCTTCCCTACCGTTCGGCACCAGCCTATGGTTTGGAAGAAGACTATCCAATAAGCATAATGGGTGTACTGTCCCAATCCTAGGAACACTCGCAATGAGAGAGGGTGAAGATAAAAGACAACCGAATAAACCTTATTCCTATTTCTCCTGAACCAGAATCCATCCCCGAACTGGAACAAGTTCCATTCGAGTTCGTATATAACCATACGATGGAGTATCCAAATAAACTGTGGATCTTCATAGTGATACGGAGTGTCCTGGAGAAATACAAAGGTGATGTGGGAGTGGTAAAGAAATATTTGGTTTGGTCGTGAAAATCTGTTGCAATTTACTTTGCCCTCTTACTAATCCCTTGGTTTGTCTGAACTTAATACCTTCTGCACACCATCGTTATGCTAATTGGTTTTCTTCATTCCCTACCGGTCGGCACCAGCCTAAGGTTTGGAAGATGACAATCCAATTTGCGTAATAGGTGTACTACCCCTAAACCAAGGAGTACTCGTAGCCTGAGAGAGGGTAAAAGGAAAAGACAACTGAATAATCCTATCCGTTTTCTCCAGAACCGGAAACCATCCTCGAATAAATTCTTTCGAGTTCGTATCTAACCATACGATGGTTTTGTCCAATGGAAGTGGACGTTCGTAGTAAAACGGGGTGTCCTGGAGAAAAGGGTAAAAGTAGGAGTGGCAATGAGGTTTGCAACTCTGACAATCCAAAAAGCCGGTGTTTAAGAAGGTTCGGTCAACTTGGTCACTGAGTCATAGTCTTAGGGTCGGGTCAATGGTTGCTGCCAAAGAGAGAGAGAAAAGAAACACTCAGCGTGCACTCTAACCTAGATCAGAATGGTCACCAATTTATCTAATCTGGAATCCTCCCACTGTACCTCAAATTCTCCTCCAAACCTGAAAGAAGAATTAGTCGGGGTCACCCGAGGAGTAAACTAACTCATCAGTGGGAATCGGGATCCAACTATCATTGCATGATAACGTGACGGAATCCGCTCACGCTATCACACTCCAGAAGGTATGCGCATATCTGGCAAGTTTCAGTTCTTTTGAAACTCCCGATGTGTTTCTGCCCCATGCTCTTATGACCTTGACTTTGGCCAACATATCATAAGTCACATGTCAAGTTCTACCCGTCATTCTCCAGGTTAATTTGAATCCACCCGTACATACCCTTGACTTTGGCCAAAATGGCAGCACGACTGTCCCAAACCAACGCATCTATCTATGCTGCATATGAATAACCAACAGCTACCAAACACTGTGCCTTGACTTTGGCCAACATACACAGCTTGAATACTATTGACTACCCATATGAAACGACGGAGGGCTACGAATGGTTTCTGGCGAAAACCTTTAACGTAATGAACTTGATATCGTCGAAGGAACGGATAGCTTTTAAAAATATAGTGACGAAAACCGTTGCTAAAGAGGTCACTCCCGGTGAAGGGATCTCGGCTCTTTCCCCGTAGAATGGGGTGCAGGATATTCCAAATGAATACCGCGATGCAAAGCAAAAGTAATCGGCTATAGTGAAGTTAATGCCCTGACGCAAACTTCTGTCCAAGGGGTCACTCCCGGTGAAGGGATCTCGGCCCTTGCCTCGTCGACTGAGGAGCAGGATATTCCAACTGAATATCACGATGCAAAACAAAAGTGAACGTTCTTGCAATAACAGCTTTTTGAAAAGTGTTCCAACAACATCAGATTAGGTTTGTTTTAACTTGCATTGATCCGAATCAATGCAGTCCCATCAATTGATCACACCAAAAAGAACGAAAATATACTGATGTACGTATATGCCATCCGCATTCGCCACTGGGTCCCGTCATTACCCGTTAGGTTAGCTAACTAACGACAGAGCGGGGACTGGACTAGCGCGGATGCAAAACATATACAACATCTACTAATATATATACCAATATATTATATTTCGCTCAAGGCGTGAAAAGAAATGCAACATCACAGAGAATGAACCGCATCACAGAAACAGTACAGATATCTGGGATCCCCGGGTTTCACAGAGCCACTACTGAAACCCGACGTTCCCCTGGTCGTGTGGATAGCCTGTGCAATGAAATCCTAGACCCCTACGGGCGCGGCAAGTTACCCGCCAAAACCTGAAGCGAGGCAGCCCCCTTCAGCGCCGTGAATGGACCACCCAGCACTTCACGGAATCCGGTAACTTGGGCACCCCTCCTGGGTCAACCTGTACCCCCTACGAGTGCGGCGAATAGCCCGCCAATCCTAGAGCGAAGCCCCCTCCGTCTCAATGCCATGAGATGCGGGCTTGTTGCCCTCCAGAATCCGGCTATCCGTGCACCCCTTCGCGGGGCAATCCTAGTACAGAAAGTAAAATATACATACACCGGGTACATCGACCGCAACCAGGTCGTGCCCCAAAATAATAATACAATCAGGCAGTGACGGCAGTCCACATGTCGGACGCTCGCCCCGCAATATCAAATGTACATAATGCAACCACAACTGTACTAGCATTGCATCCAGGCTATCCCCCACGGCCGATCCGCAACATCACAGCAAAAACAGAACATCAACGTGAAAGTCACGTTCGCAAGTCCGTCTAACCGGGCTATAGCAGTTAGACCGGATTTACCGATCAAGTGACATTCACGGTCGCAGATATAATGTAAATACTGTGAAAAATGTGTTTAAAATATCCGATCGATCAAAAATTAACAAGTGGGCCCCCAATCAAAACTGTAGCACTCACAGAAAACCTGGGCCCAATTTTAATATTCCAAAACCCATATTTTAAGCCCAGAAGGCCTCTGTAAAAAATTGGTGAAGTGATCTCCATAGTGTGCGGCGGAAGGGCGGCGGGAAGGGGATTTTCGCGGCGGTTCCGCGCTCCCACTGTGGAGTTACTTCGTCGAATTTTTACAGAGCTCTTAGATTTTCTAGTACATCAATATTTTACAACCTGAAAAATTTTTCGACACCAAAAATTTCCAACAGAAAACTGATGTGGGCAAATACGGGTTTTTGGACATTTCGATCGATCGGAACTGAAAAACACATTACACAAAGCTAGACTATGTTAATGGCGAGGCTCTGATACCAATGTAAGTGCACGGCGGCGCCCCGGCCGTCAATCCGAGGCCGGAATGCGGAAGCGGTGAAAAACTTTAAATTTGCGGACTTAGCAAACCGGCACCACCGCGCACTAAACACCCGGATCGTAACCATTAACAAGTCTAAGCTAACTAGAAGATGGGTTAGAGATATACCGACGATCTAAGTCCTCCGGTCTTCTCGTCATGGTCCCGATCTCCTACGGAAAGTCCTGTCTCCTCCTCGTCGCCGGAAGTGCACCACATCGCCTACTTCTTTTACGGGCTCCCACCTCAATACCGAGGCAACTCGGGTACGAAGCCGGCTACTCGACGTGCCCAAGGTTCGCTGTAGAATATGTAGTAGAGGATTGTGTCTCATTTGGGGTTCATGGAGGTGCCATATGGTGGAGGGATGAAACAAGAACAATGTGGAGGAGCTAGTGGGTATTTTGGAGCATGATATGAACCAAAAATACCCACACCCAATTTTGGACAGCCCCTATAGGACTTGGCCGGCCACCACTAGTGAGGAGAGGAGAGAATGAATGGGAGAGGCCAATGAAAAATGAAAGACCATCTCAATAATACAATGGAGAGAGAGAGAAGGCTATCATGCAAAAGGAAATCATGAGAACCAATGATGACAAGGCAAAACCAACACTCAACTCAACCATCATCAACATGCATGATGGCTTCCAAAGTCATGCCATCATGACAAGAAGAAGTCAAGGTCAATGAAAAGATGTCATGATAAAACAATATGCAAAGACCCCCTCCACAAATGCCTATTTGCAACAATGCAAATAAGCCCTCCTCCACCAATCTTCGGCCAATGAACGGGACAATGGAAATTGGCCGAAACGGAAAGCAAAGTGGCAACTCCAGAAAACTGGTCCCGCAATAAATTACAGGAAAAACCCGATATTGTGCATACACACCCGCATCTGTATTTCGACCGAAATACAAATGCAATGAGACAAAATCTACACTGTACTATACTAGGATCCGGCTTAAACCAAAGCCGGCTAGTAATATCTGTTCGATCCTGATCCGTGCAATACCGCACGTATCTGATCGAACCCTGCCATATAACCATACGGCCTATAGTACAAACTGTCCGATCCTGATCCGTGCAATACCGCACGTATCTGATCGGACCTTGCCATATCTCCATACGGCCTCTACAACCTTTCGCCCGAAAGCTGAGTAACTGAATGTGGGGGACTCTAAAGACTCATCAACACCTTGGTTGTGGATTTAACCACTAGCACGTCAGAGGTATAAGCCAATACGTAACGGGCTACCAGGTACTGACTAAAAGGGACGTCCGTGAGCGAACTCAGCCTGACACCCTACTGAGCCTGTCAGTGACAATATCCGTGCAGTCCGGTCCGTTCGTCTATGAGTATCGCATGGCGGGCCTAGGGGGTTGGTAAAAGTCAGACCCCCAAAAGCGGTACAAGTCGTGTCGGAGTGCAGCCCAGAACACCCTGAGATACTACTGGAATACCTACCAGTAAATCTCCTTGCCTTGGCCAAGGACTTTGTGTAATGGCTCTCCTAGACACAGCACGACCTCACCCCCAATACCGGGAGAGACGAACCCCTGAAGATACGCTCACTGCCTCCATGTGGCTCGGGACTGTACCCAACTAAAACCTGTTTGCACGACTCCTTTGAGCCGTGGTAGGGTAGTAATCAAAGTACAGTGGGAACTCACACGAGACAAATGACGATCCCCAGGTCGATGAACTAACCTGCACACATGTCACCAGGGAACTGCCATCTGACGTCTGGTATATGACCAACTAGCATGTTCCCGGCGAGTCCTGTCCGGTGTACTCATAACCCAATGGGCACCTGTATACATCTTAGGTGATCCAACTGACACCAGTGGCTTGTGAGACCGGCCACCGCCCCTCGTCGGGGTCTCGACTGTATACACTAGTCTACTAATGGAGTATCGATGCCCGATCTCGAAACTCCCACGACTAGGGACCTTTTAAGGATAAGCTTATAGACCCCCAGCTCCCACTTATATGATCGCCCTCATACTGCTGGTGGTCAAGCAAGAATCCTAGGGGCTCTATCAACGTGTAATAGCGACGTGTCAGGTCACCTAAAGCAGTACACGATGATAAAGGTAAACCAGATAGCATACTATCATCTCGAGTAAGACTGTCCTACCGGGATAGGTCCTCCCTCAATCATTACAATCACGTACCTGTGACCTAATAATTGACTCTGAGGGCACTATCTCCAACAATTATGTCTGTGACATTTACCTATATCAGCTGGTGATTAGGTAAGGTGCATTCAATAGCGGTGTAACTCTTCTTAACCAAAGTACAGTTTTTCAACCTACGACGCACAGAGTTTGAGTTATTGAACTCAGGGGACTTATACAAAGTATTGTATGTTGTCCAGTATCCATTAGGACAAAGGGGTTGGTACTCGTACTATATTCTGTTCACTTATGACTTCTCCAGTTCTGGACATGTATTTCGTTGAAATGCAAGGTCCAGATATTCAGAAGTTATAGGTATAAGAATAAAGTAGATGACCATTTGTTGTAAGTATCAGGATTCTTCGAGGAAGTCGAAGATGTAGATACTTGTGTTTGGTATTCGGTTAATAGTAATGGTTTTGAGAACTTGTTTCTTTTTCAGGTTACTCATATGTGGATGCACTCCTAGATGAGTAATGTTGATTGTCCTCTTTCCATTTGGTTGATATGCACAGGAGATAGATGCATGATTTTGAATCAAGTTCAATTAGATTAGTGCTTTTGTTTCTATATTAGATTTATATAGAATCAATTTATATCTTAACGATGTTAACGTATAGGGAGTTATCCGGCTGATGCTTAAAACCAGAATCCGGATAAACTCAAGGCACGCTTCAGTAATGGCTGTTTGTGGGTTATCCCGGGCTTTGACGAGGGTTAACTTTCTACCATCAGGAAGATTAATATTTATATTGTTCTTGACTCGCCACAGTTTTAATAAAATAGACTTTTTCAGAAAACATAAGTGGGAGTATGGTAGAACTGGAAGTTATTCCAGAACCACAAACGATTACTGGAAATTTAAAAGAACCTAAGGATTCAATTGGATTTGATGTTCCATTAGCCACTCCGCAGATTTGGTGGGTAACCTCAGGCACCCGAGTGGTACTTCGGTCTTCTCAGAGACGGTGACAGGAAGGTTCTTGTTTACCCAGACTTGCCATTGCTGCTGTTCTAGACTATAAGACCCGGTAGGAGGATGAGTATAGCGTCGTTCTAAACTAGTTTTGGAAGTGTACGTGTATATGACTCTTCCAGAGGGTTGTTATAGTCAGTGGGAGCAACGGAAGCATAGAGGACAAGTAGCTTATGTCTATCTATAGAATAAAGCAGGTATAGCGGAAATAGATCATCTATTTTTGATGTGACAGTCATAGGCTTTGACTTCATCAGAATAGGAGATGGATCTGCTAAGAAGGTAGTAGAGAGTGATGTCCAGGTATTGGGATGACATGCACTTGATAGGAAGGGACATTCCTATACTACGATCGGTTATATTGTGGTTGCCACAAAGTTGTTTCTCCACACATGATATGGATATACTATCAGGTTTTCTGGTTACTAGATCTATGATTTTAGATCTAGATTTGGGAAGTATCCTAATCTGGGTACTTTGATATTAAATGAACGACTCCTGGCATGGTGGTGTACCTGCAGGTGATGGAGTCACCCTCTCTAAAGGTGTCTTACAGACTAAAAGGGAGAGAGATCTGCATGATTAGCATATCATTTGCTTAGGCAATTGAGTTAATCATGAAATGTCAAGTACCACACCAGATATTGCTTTTGCACTAGATGCAATAAGAAGATATATTAATCCATTCCTGGAGAAACATTGGGAAGTAGTTATTGAACATAAGTGAATGTTCTAGGGAATGATTTCGGCAGCCTCCTTTGGGAGACGGTTATCATTTCAGGCATCCAAGGTGACCTGGATGACAGAGTGACTGTCAGAGTTATAGTTTTTCCATCTTTTGAGGGACAGTATGTTGGACAGGTGGTCCAAGAGGATACTGAGAAAAGGCATGGCGTAGGATACTGATTAAATTCAGTGGGCGATACAGTCTAAGTAGTTTGCTGGGTTTGGAGTTCATTTGTGAACTGGGTCCCATCAAATATCCAGACAAATTCTAAGACAAGTATTGCTCATTTTGGGAGATAGCTTTCTCCGCGAAGTTGAGATTAAGAGAGATACAGAAAGAAACATTGGAGCGGATTCACTCACTGAGGCTATTTCTCGAACGCGATCATTTTCGCAAACAGGCTTTGCGAAACTGATTAGTAGAGAAGTTGGGTGTTCGGTATCACACAGGCTGTGAGTATGCGACATCGCAATAATTGGCCTTAAGTGCAAGTGTGAGATTGTTGGATATAGTGCCCTCAAGGCAATTATCATAGTCGCGGACAGATGATTATGATGATTGAGGTAGGACCTATACCGATAAAACAGTCTTACTCAAGATGATAGTTTGCTATCTGGTTTGTCTTTATCATCATGTACGTGTTGATAAAGCCTTTAGGATTCTTGCTTGACTGCCAGCAGTCTGATGGCGATCATATTTGTGGGAGCTGGGGTCTATAAGCACATCCTTAAATGTCCCTAGTCGTAGGTGTTTCGAGACCGGGCATCGATACTCCAGTGTAGACTAGTGTATACTGATCGAGACCCCGACAAGGGGCGGTGGCCAGGTCTCACAAGCCATTGGTGTTAGTTTTTTCACCTAAGATAGTATACAGGTGCTCATTGGGTTATGAGTATACTGGACGGACTCGCCGGGAACCTGCTAGTTGGTATTATACCTATTGACAGATAGCAGTTCCCAGGTGACATGTGTACAGGTTAGTCTGTCGACCTGAGATCGTTATTTGTCTTATGTGAGTTCCCACTGTTCTTTGATTACTACCCTACCATGGCTCAAAGGAGTCGTGCAAATAGGTTTTAGTTGGGTACAGTCCCGAGCCACATGGTGGCAGTGATCGGATCGTTGGGGATTCGTCTCTCCCGGTATTGGGGGTTGATGTCGCGTTGTGTACGGATGGCCATCACCATAAATCCGTGGCCACGGTGGACGAGAATTATCGATCCAGAATCGATAGTTTCTCAGGTGGTGATGGGTTTCATATCGACACTAAATATTGCGTTGTTGGGGGTTTGACTTTATCCACCCCCATAGACTCGATATGCGATACTCTTAGACGAACAGACCGGACTGTACGGATATTGTCACTGACAGGCTCAGTAGGGGTTCAGGATGAGTTTGCTTGTCGGCCTCCCTTTCGCTCAATACCTGGGTAGCCGTTACGTACAGCTAGTGCCGCTGACGTGCTTGTGGTTAAACCCACTGCCAGCGTATTGACGAGTCTTTAGAGTCCCACACAGAGGGTTTTCACGGTTCAGGCGATATGGTGTACATGTTGTATGTTGATACATACGGGTGTCCGATTAAATATGTGCACTTGCTGCGCAGACTTTAATCGGACGGTTGATAATACTAGCGGCTTATGATTAAGCCAGTTTATTAAATCAGGTTTTGATTTAATAATTTATATATGTATTTGTATATACGTATTCTAGTATTATTGTTCACTATTCGTTTTCTCTCTCGGCTATTCGTATTTTGGTACGAATACGCGTATATGTATTTCGGTACATGTACCGAGTAGTATTCCGTATTTTATACGGAATAACTTCTAGAAGATGCCACATCATTTATATGATTTTCCATTTATGGAAATTCATTTGTTTTTTTATAAATGAGGTGGAATTTGTGAGGTGGCATGAACATTGTTCATGGAATGGGCATGATTCAAAAGCATGGTTTCAAAGTATGGTTTGGATTATTTTTATTTGATTAATTGGATATGATATTTTTTGTGGGAATGAGAAAGGGCGGGGGAGGGGGGGAGGGGCGGCCACATTGGATGGTGGCTTAATTTTCATTTGGAAATTGATCACATTATTCCACTCTCACTCTCTCATTCACACAAAAGCCTTCACCATTTTTGGTTCATGCCAAGACTTCATCACCTCCTTCTTCTTCTTCTATGGTTGCTCCATTGAGTACAAGAAAAGAGAGAAAATGGTAGTGACATTTTCATACACCCCCACTCTCCAAAGCTAGCGACTTTGGAGCGTTGGTTACCTCGTTTGTCGAGGTTGGAGTTTGCGCCGTTTCTCTCGGGTGGATCATCGGAGATGGTGGAAGACCGGCAACCAAACATCATCAAAGGATCGCTAGGAGCTTGGAATGAAGACCGAAGGACTTGGATCATCTCGGTATAACCTTCCTAACTCTTAGTTAGCTCGCTAGTATAGGGTTTAAGGTCGATCCGGAAATCGGGTAGCGGTAGCCCCGGTTTAGAAAATTTTCATTCCGCATTTTGGCCGCGTTTTGATGGTCGGGGCGCTGCCGGGACCCTACACCTGATAGAGTACTTTTGCATGATTATTGCACATCCTGTTCATCGCATATAGATACTATCTGCTGGCATATGTTAGAGTAGCACGGTACGTGCATACTCGTGATTACCTTTATATGTTATTTTCTATTCACAAGTTGGCAACTCACCCTCATTGTGCCACGGTGTTTGCAGGTTGTCCCTCAAAGTAGTCACGGCAGGCTGCTTCCTTGTATCGTTTTGGCTATGGATACACTGCAGTTGGTGCGTGAGCTCTTTTGCTGCTAGGTGGTTTGTGGTATCCCGTTATTTCTGTTGTATGCACTTTTGTATCTAGTACTCTCCATCTACCTTTATGTATTGACTTAGAGACCAGTGTGAGGATGATGATGTATATTATTTGTATTCTGGTGTCGAGCTCGTGTGAGCCGACTTTACTTATGCAGTTTTTATCATTTGTGATGTTTTTCACTTATTGCTCATTTTTCGCTACGGCATCGTATATTACTCTTGTGGTGATTGTTTTTGCCGTTGGGCGTGATTGCTCCTATTTGGGATGTTTTATTCTTATTATATATCATTTTAATCATATCTTGTCTTGTACCCGATTTTGGGGTTAGTTTATAAAGGAAATGCTGCCAAAATTTTTAAGATAATAACTTGAAGTTTAAAGAATGTTACTAAACTACTTAAGGTTTTCCAAATGTTTTTAAACAAATGTTTTCAACATTCACTACTTTTAATGGTTTTGAATTTCTGGGTTTTCGGCTTATTTAGTCGCGTTACGCCTGTAAACGTTACGTAGTTAAGTGCCGGTCACGAGTCGAACTTGGGGTCATGATAAAGTTGGTATCAAAGCGTAGGTTTTACCTTTCGGAGTGTAGGATGACCCTGGTATGATGGAGTAGGTAGCTGAAGCAGAGTAGCGTAGCGTGTGTATGTTCCGCGGCATACTCACGACACGGTACTCCGCCTGAGCGACCTTAGGACTTATTGATTTAAATTCCTTCTTGAGTATAAATATTCTTGCGATTCGATTTCCGTATCCTCATCGAATCCTGTTTCCTTTTCAGCCATTATGCCGCCAAAGACTATGAGGGCGTAGAGAGCAGTCGCGAGAGCCGAGATTAGAGTTGATTCGTCAGAGACGAGGACAGACCCGGGAAGTACACCCGTTGCACCGGAGCAGACTGTTCCTCCTTCGACAGACCAAATCGCTATGCTAGGGATCCGGTATGCAGAAGATGCGCCAGATGATGGGATCGCTAGTTGAGACACTTCGAGCGCAGTGACCTGAGGTGGCTGCACCAGTTGCAGGGACCGTGATAGTACCCACAGTACAGACAGAAGCCCCTGCAGCTACAGAGGTTATTACAGTGTCGCTATCAGAGTTTATGAGGCTTAAGCCTCCGGTCTTCACAGGCTCCGATGCAGCCGAGGACCCACAGTCTTTCATTGATAGGATGGCTCGGATATGTCGTTCACTCAGATGCTCAGATGCGAGATGGGTAGAGTTCACGAGCTTTCGCTTGGAAGGTCTTGCGCAGAAATGGTGCGAATCGGTCAAGAAGGGCAGAGCAGCAGGTCTTCCTCCTATGACCTGGACAGAGTTCGTGACGGTGTTCCTTGCCCGCTTCCTTCCACAGAGTGTCAGAGATTCTAGAGCGCGCAGGTTCGAGTCCTTACGTCAGACTCCAGAGATGACAGTGTCAGAGTACGACGTGCTGTTCACAGAGCTATCTGTTTATGCCCCATATTTAGTGGCTACTGAGGAGATGCGAGTCAAGAGGTTTGTTCGAGGCTTGCTTACCCCGTTATTCCTGGCGATCAGCGCATAGCATTGTGAGACCTATGCAGCGGCTATGGATGCAGCCCTATTAGTCGAGGAGCGCCTTGCTGAGACTTCGGTAGTTCCAGAGCCGAAGAGGGTCCGTACTATTACAGCAACACAGAGACTTCCATTCGGACGCCGTGATAGACGTCGTACAGGTGGCGGAGACTCGGGCCGAGGTCAGATGTTTAGCTCCTATCCCTAAGAGGGACAATCAGTCGCAGGTGGAGGACAGGCACGGGTTTTTGCTTTGACGCATCAGGACGCGCAGGCGTCCAACGCGGTGGTCTCAGGTATCCTTTCAGTATGTTCTGTTGACGCACACGTGTTGTTTGATCCGGGATCCACACACTCATACTTTTCCACACACTTCGTGCCGAGTTTGGGTAGAGAGTCCGGTTTGTTTGATCAACCGCTTGTTTTGACCACCCCTGTGGGCGAGTCGTTTGTTGCTAGACACGTGTTCCGATCCTGTGTTGTCCATATTGGCGAGAGAGAGTTGCCTGTCGACTTGATCCTTCTTGAGATGTTGGACTTCGACGTTCTTTTGGGCATGGATTGGTTAGCCACGTGCTATGCGTCTGTGGACTGCCGCGAGAAGACAGTTAGGTTTTGTTTTCCCGACGAGTCGGCTTTTGTTGTGCAGGGGGACCGTGGTGCCGCCCCTCACAGTTTGATTTCTTCTTTTCGCGCTGGACAGCTTTTGAGGAAGGGATGTCAGGGATTTTTCGCCTATGTTTGCGATACTAGAGCTACAGAGGTTCCGTTGGATCAGGTTCCGATTGTTAGCGAGTTCCCTGATGTGTTCCCTGACGAGCTTCCTGGGCTACCGCCTGAGCGTGATATTTCTTTCTGTATTGATTTGATTCCCGGCACGGGGCCTATTTCTATACCGCCTTATCGGATGGCCCCGGCAGAACTTAGAGAGTTGAAGGGTCAGTTGCAAGATTTGCTGGATAAAGGACTTATTTGACCCAGTGTGTCTCCTTGGGGTGCTCCAGTCCTGTTTGTCAAGAAGAAGGACGGCAGTTTGCGTTTTTGTATCGACTACCGCCAGCTGAACAGGGTTACAGTGCGGAACAGGTATCCTTTGCCACGCATCGACGACTTGTTCGACCTGCTTCAGGGGGCAAGATATTTTTCGAGGATCGATTTGCGATCAGGCTACCATCAGCTGCGGGTTCGACAGGAGGACATTCCGAGGATAGCTTTCTGAACGCGCTACGGCCATTATGAGTTTTTGGTGATGTCGTTCGGACACACCAATGCCCCAGCAGTATTCATGGACTTGATGAACCGTATTTTCCGGCCGTATCTTGATCTATTCATCATCGTATTCATTGACGATATCTTGGTGTATTCCCGGAGTAGAGAAGTGCACGAGCAGCACCCGTGGATCACACTACAGACCTTGAGGGAGCACCAGCTTTTCGAAAAATTCTCCAAGTATGCGTTCTGGCTTGACAGCGTAGACTTCTTGGGTCACGTGATTACACGAGATGGTATATGTGTAGACCCGAGGAAGATCGAGGTCGTTCAGCGTTGGCCCAGACCCACATCAGTTACGGAGATTCGTAGCTTTCTAGGGTTGGCCGGCTACTACAGGCGATTTGTGCAGGACTTCTCCCGTATTGCAGCACCTTTGACCGGGTTGACCTGGAAGGGAGTTCCTTTCGATTGGAAGGAAGAGTGCGAGCACAGTTTTCAGCAGATACGGACTTGACTGACTACGGCGCCGGTGTTATCATTGCCTTTAGGATCGGGCGGATTTGTGGTCTATTATGATGCTTCTCGAGTGGGGCTAGGGTGCGTATTGATGCAGTATGATAGAGAGATCGCATATGCTTCATGGCAGTTGAAGAAACATGAACAGAACTACCCCACTGACGATTTAGAGATGGCTGGAGTGGTCTTTGCACTTAAGATCTGGCGACATTACCTATACGGTGAGTCGTGCCAGATATTCACTTATCACAAGAGCTTAAAGTATATATTTCAGCAGCGAGACCTGAATCTTAGACAATGCCGTTGGATGGAGTTAGTGAAGGACTACGACTGTGAGATTCTTCAACACCCGGGCAAGGCAAATGTAGTAGCGGATGCTTTGAGTAGGAGGCTCGGGGGTAGTCTATCTTGTTTGAGTGCAGTGCAGAGGCAGTCGTCGGCAGATTAGCAGATTTTATGCGACAGCCAGGTGCAGTTTGAGTTCACGTCGATCGGGGGATAGCTTGCGCATGTTCGTGCACGCCCATAGTTGCTTGACCGTATACATGAGGCACAATACAGTGATGACCGTTGTTCAGAGATCATGGCACAGATTGGACAGGGCAGATTTTCCTAGTTCGTGATCGATGATCAAGGGATACTTCGATTTGGGACTAGACTGTGCGTACCAGATGCTGAGGGGCTGCGGCATGAGATTCTTGAGGAGGCACATTGATCGGTGTACAGTGTTCATCCGGGTTCCACCAAGATGTACCATGACATGAGAGATGTTTAATGGTGGGACGGGATGAAGAGGGACGTCACAGACTTCATGTCGAGATGCCTGACTTGTCAGCAAGTCAAGGCCGAGCACCAGAGGTCCGCGGGAGTGCTACAGTCGTTACCCATTCCGGAGTGGAAATGGGAACAGATTTCTATGGACTTCAATATGGGTCTACCCAGGACTAGTCGAGGGTATGACTCCATCTGGGTGATCGTGGATCGTTTGACGATAGCGGCTCACTTCCTACCGGTGAAGACGACTTTCGGTTTTGCTCAGTATGCCCAGATATACATCGACAAGATTGTACGACTGCACGGAGTTCCGACATGCTCCGAGCGTGCGTATTAGACTTCGGAGGTAGCTGGGATCATCATTTACCCTTAGTAGAGTTCTCCTACAACAACAGCTTCCAGGAGACCATTCAGATGACACCATTCGAAGCTCTTTATGGGAGGAGATACAGATCGCCTGCCTGTTGAACAAAGCTCAGCGAGAGCAGTATCTTAGGGCCGCAGATTGTTGAGGAGACGACCACGAAGATCCAGTTGATTCGCGATAGGATGAGAGCAGCCCCAAATAGGAAGAGATCTTATGCGGACCGTCGTCGGTGCAGACTTGAGTTTTCTGTAGGTGATCATGTTTTCTTGAGGGTCTCCCCAATGAAAGGTGTGATGAGATTTGGGAAGAAGGGGAAGCTTAGTCCCAGATACGTGGGACCTTTCGAGATCCTCGAGCGTGTTGGTGCAGTTGCGTATCGGTTAGCCCTTCCGCCCAGTTTCCCAGATGTGCACCCCGTACTTCATGTTTCGATGCTTCGCAAGTATCTTCATGATCCTTCGCATGCGATTCAGCACCCGACGATCCAGCTGGAGCACGACCTTTCCTTTGCAGAGCAGCCGGTGGTCATCTTGGATCGACAGGTGAAGAAATTGAGATCGAAGGATATACCGTACGTCAAGGTCCTTTGGCGTGGCCCGAGGAGCGAGGAGGTCACTTGGGAGACCGAGAGCGAGATGAGGAAGAAATATCCCCATATCTTTGAAGGTACGCGTAGCTAGATTTTTAAATTCGGGGACCGAATTTCTTTAAGGGGGGTAGATTGTAACGCTTTGAAATTCGTTTAAATTAATTTCGCATTAGTTAGTAATGATGCGTGTTTTTCATAAAAACCCGTAAATCTTATTTTCCTTTTAAACTAGTTCTTATTGTGATGAGAGGTATTTTTATATATATATGGGGTTTATTAATTATAATTTAGCTTGTGTTCACCTTACTTGGGAATTTTCCATAATTACTTTTCCTAAGCTAGGTTTAGTGTTACAACTTGCACACTTATCTTTTTTTTTGAAACATAGGTTAAGTGTAAACATTTCATTTCCTTCTTATATGGTTTATTTTTCCCCACTAAATCAATTTAAACCCCTTTAATTTTTTTTAAAATGAAAATGAGAGAATGGGAGGTATGGGGGTTAGGTGAAGTGGGCTTGACTTTTTGACCATCTCTCTCTCTCTTTTCTTTCTCCCTCTCATTTTCTGCTTTCAGCAGAGATAGCAGCTGCAGCAGCAACATCTTCATCATCTTTTTCTTCTTCTTTCACTTCTCTTTTGATCCATATACAATCCTGCACCAAAATCTCATATTCCTTCACACAAAACCTTTGGTTTAATGGCTCCTTTGTGGATTTTGATGGAAAGTCAGAGGCTTTGAGGGCAAGGGTTGGAAGTGAGGTTTTCCTAGGGTCTTTTGAAGGTATTAAACTCACCTTTAGCAACTTAGATCATAACTTGTAGTTTTGGTTGCTAAAAATCGTATTTTGTGCCTTTTTTGTGCTAATGAAGGGGAATTGGTGAAGTTTATGTTAAGTTAGCATTTTTATGGCTTGTTTAGCTTAGTTAAGTGTTATTAGTGTTGTTTTAACCTAGGGTTTGTTTTAGGTTGCACCAAAACACCATAATGTCTTAGTTTTGTGTTAAAATAGCTTTTTAACCAGGTTTTGGGCGCTGTTGAGATCTACTTGTACCCCATTTGCTTCAGACAAATATTGTATTTACTGGAGCATGCACACTAGGTTTAGAGAACACACACGAAGCACGGGAGCCCAACTCCCTAGGTGGGCCGCCGGAAAAATCGTTCCGGCCGCAAATTACGCCCAGATGGGGGACCTGGGTTTTGGGGTTTGCTCTGTCGGTGTCTGCTACATTTCTAAGATCTATGGTATATGCAATTTTGTAAAATTCTTTCTGTAGAAAAATCTGGAACCATTTACCCTATTTCTTATATTTTTTTAACCTTCGCGACATGTGTGATACGTGTGTAGGTTTGGGGTTTTTTGCGTATCGCGACGTGTCGGGGTAGTTTCAGGCGCGTAATCACACGTTTTAGCGTATCGGACACACACACGTTTGGTTCGCGACGCGGGTTTCTAGTTTGGCTTTAGTGTCGTTTTTTCTGTAGATTTGAGCTTATGTGTATTGTTTTATGAAATTCTAGGTTTGCAGGCTAGTACGACGGACGCCGCGAAGAAGGGGAAACAAGTCGTCGGCTACACTTAGCACGAGACTATGGTGAGTAGATTTAACATCTACGGGGAAATCGCCCGTATGGCGTTATGCGTCAGGGCTGATAGGATATTGTAGCAACACATTGCATTTACATAGATTGACTGTTCATGGATACTATTTGTTGCATACTATATTCCCTGCCGTATAAGAACTTAGAGTTGACAGAACACCGCACTGTTACTAACGGTTCATGTTGCACGAGTACTAATCTTCATGTTACACACACACCGTTAGTAATTTCCATAACACTCATGCTATAGAATTGCCATGAACAATATATTGTAGCTCACCACATATATGATTCGATATGATTATGTTACTTGTGTACATACTCATTTGCATATATTACATCGCATGGATTTCCGCACTGGTTTTGGTTTTTATGTGATTTCTGGATTTGAGAACCGCGGTATTATTTCAAGAAAGTATGCTTTATCTTAAAAACCCGGTTTCTCTTGATATGATATTTTGGTGCGTCCACCATGAGTTTTCTCGGTTCCGAGAGCTTATGTGGTATACCTGATTCGAGGAGTGGTAGGCATCGTCTGCGGGTACATGGCGGACCCGGTATGGTACCCCGGGGCAAGAAGACTCGTATAGTTAGACGGTGAGCCCAGCGGAGGGACTACTACCTGCCGGTGATAGTTTGGAGACACGACGGATATCCGGAGGATACCGTCTGGAAGGTATGATATGAGATACATGCTGAGGGCCGATCTGGTATGCGGCGCCTGAGAGATGAGGATTTGCGTGTCGATGCTGGACACGAGTATTTCTTGTTATTTTGAGGTGCCGATGTTGGGTACCCCGCTTCTATGAGGATTATAGGATTGAGGGCCGGATAGAGTGACGGCACCTGAGTATTGGGTTTTAGGGTGTTTTTGGTAAACACCGGAGTTTTCTACGTTGACATTCCGTGTTGATGATATTTTATTTATCCCATGCTCAGCATTCATTGTTATGTATTGCATCATGTAGTTGTAGTACCTGATAGAGTACTTTTGCATGATTATTGCACATCCTGTTCATCGTATATAGATACTATCTGCTGGCATATGTTAGAGTAGCGTGGTCCATGCATACTCGTGATTACCTTTATATGTTATCTTCTATTCACGAGTTGGCAACTCATCCCCGTTGTGCCACATTGTTTGCAGGTTGTCCCTCAGAGTAGTTGCGGCAGGCTGCTTCCTTGTATCGTTTTGGCTACGGATACCACTGCAGTTGGTGCATGAGCTCTTTTGCTGCTAGGTGGGTTGTGGTATCCGGTTATTTTTATTGTACGCACTTTTGTATCCAGTACTCTCCATCTACCTTTATGTATTGACTTAGAGACCAGTGTAAGGACAATGATGTATATTATTTGTATTCTGGTGTCGAGCTCGTGTGAGCCGACTTTATTTATGCAGTTTTTATCATTTGTGATGTTTTTCACTTATTGCTCCTTCTTCGCTACGGCGTCGTATATTACTTTTGTGGTGATTTTTTCCGCCGTTGGTCGTGATTGCTCCCGTTTGGGATGTTTTATTCTTATTATATATCATTTTACTCATATCTTGTCTTGTACCCGATTTTGGGGTTAGTTTATAAAGGAAATGCTGCCAAAATTTTTAAGATAATAACTTGAACTTTAAAGAATGTTACTAAACTACTTAAGGTTTTCCAAATATTTTTAAACAAATGTTTTCAACACTCACTACTTTTAATGGTTTTGAATTTCTGGGTTTTCGGCTTACTTAGTCGCGTTACGCCTGTAAATGTTATGTGGTTAAGTGCCGGTCACGAGTCGAACTTCGGGTCGTGACAATTTTCTGCGCCTCGAAGCTGTTTCCAGTTGAAATAGCAGCCTGGATCATTAAAGCTGGCGAGGTTAGTCTAGATGGCTAACTGCCCCCAGCCTGCCTTATTCGGCGCCAGTATCGACGTCGAGCATTTATGGAAATAGGAGCCTCTTCATCCTTGGAAGCCTCCTATATTTTCCCCTTACGCTGGTCTTGTCCTTCGGTAAGTGACAATCGCATGAAGGCCGATTGTCTGAATATAGTATCAACAGTGACTTGAGGAGCCAGGTTGTGAAAGATAGACTGCCTTGGTCGGGAAACATTCTTAGGAGCCTCAGGGGTAGTAGCTGACACTCTAAAGGATAAACGATCGAAGACGGCCATCCTTGAAATCGTGGGCTTTTTAGAGGAGCCCACATACCTTGCTCTCGATCTCTTGAAAATGGAGCACTCTGGCTTATCATCAGAGCTCGGAGCGGTAGCCAGCCGATCAAAGACCTTATTCTTCTGACTTGTACCGGTGTGTGTAGGGAACACATGCATCGTCCAAAATTGGAGGTAGTTAAGTGTCTGAATCACCTGAGCAGTGGGTATGCAGATCAAAGGGGTCATAGCTTGACCAGCTATGACAATGCCGGGTAGGGTGGTGCGCAGCTGTTGGTGGCACAGTCGCACATTGTCACGACTAAATTGGCACGTGACCGGCTCTTAGACCACATGACGTCCAGAGATGTCGACGCGACCCAACTAAGCCAAAAATCAAAATCTAAATCTTTTTAAATAATAAAAAAGGTGAAGTTTTCAAAAGGTTATTTAATATGAAACACAATTTATTTACAAACATTGTTTATTTAAAAAGACATGTCAAGTGTTTTGAAATAGGGTAAAAATGTTTTCGTTATTTGAAATTTCGACAGCACCTCCTTTGTAATTACTGATAAAAACAAGTATATATACATATAATTATAAATGCATCTCCACTTGGGAGCTATCTCAACGCCCAGCGGCGGAATCATAACCACGCAGTTATATAAGTCCCTCGAAGGCGAAGAATCACAAGAAAATATAAAATGAACTGCGTAATAAAACTAACTAGTCGACTTTATCCGAGTTCGACCCAAAAGAAAATGCATAAAGTCACAACTCGATCTAAGTCAAATAATATAGGCGGTCTAATAGAGTGACACTAGATATAAGATACAATATCAACAAAAGAGGCAGTTACTATACATGTAACACACCTAGCAAAATCTGCGATGAACCCTAGAGTATGAATCCATGACGCTGCTATGCATCCGTGCGGTCTATCCTGCAAGGAGCTAAGGCACAACGGGGGTGAGTTGCCAACTCAGTGAATAGAAATATATATTACAAGATATAATATGACATGTGTAATAATGAATGTAAGTACCATATGGATGAATCACATAAGAATAATATCCATCATCATTAAATTCTCTGAAAACTCGTGTCCATCATCGACACAAAATCTGAGTATCGTAGGCACCGTCCAACCAATCGGTCCTCTCCTGATATCAACTCAGCCACGGTCGAAATCCTCCGGATATCTACCGCGCTCCAATGTCACCTCCGGTATCGATCAACCTCACTAGGCTTCCCGTACCTCCCTATGGTCTTCCTACCCTTCGGAGTCATACCGGGTCAACCATGTATTCGTAATCGGTTAACCCTTTCTTCGATTCGACTATCTTATCATAAAAACCAAATCTTATAGTGGACATCAAATTATCATATCATGAGAAAACCGCACTTTTGAAAACATAATCCGTTTTATAAAAGATAACCGCGGTTTCTCAAATCCATAGAAACATCAAATCTATGATATCAATAATGAATAGTTCAGTCTTGCAACAGTAGGCAACTACAACACATGAATATATATGACAATAATATTCAAACATCAAAATCATAGTACACAATCATTTCGACTAGCATGGATATCATTAGAATACTAATAGCATAGCAGTTTCTAAGTGTCATGGCAGTACCAACGATGCGTAGTGTAGCATATGTGTACGTGATTATGCAACATGGCAATCGTTGGTATTTGTGCTTGTGTTCTATTCAATATATCTATTCTAGCAACTATGATATACAATAAGGATGGTATGATACTCAATGTATTGCATATGACATAAATATGTTTGCGTATCGCTAATAGTGTTTAGAAACCGATATGGAGTTTTTATAAAATTTCTGGTAGTCGGGAGTGCTATACGCCATCCACCCGAGTTCCCACTTGTAAATGTCCCCCTACTCACCTAATATCAGTACGCACTAGACGAAGCTCGCGAATGCCTTGCCCTTCTTTGCCGTGTCGGACGTCTCCACGACCGAGCCTATATATTAACCCAAGCACACATATATATATATATATATATATATATATATATATATATATAACAATCGAAACGCAAACGTTACTACACATCTAACTCAAAAAGACATGAACGTAAGATCGACGTATTTTAACGTGTTTTATCAGTTCCAAACTACCCTCTGGCAACCACGAAAATCAAAACTTAAGTTTTTAAAATGTAAAGCATTAAACTTTTATAGGATATTTGTTCCAGATTTTGATACAAGCGATCTGGGACAAAGTAGAGTATACAGTAGTCTAGTTAAGATGTCATGAAGATACTGTATAGATCCCACACCCTAACTCAAAACCCCAACTGCAATTTGTGGTTAAACGCAATAAATTTGTGGCTAAAGTGGGTCCAAATGGGTACAGGCTTGGGGTGTGGTCTCTAGTTATTCTCACCATCTCGGAAAATTCTTAAAACATTTTTCAGAGTTCATTAGTTATAGCAGATTCTAATTGAATATCACAAAACTTACAAAACTTATATTTTTATGATATTATACTAAATTTTGAAACTTAGACACTTCACAAATTTGTAAAAGATGAGTTTTTTTACCTAATCAAAAAGATGTTGCAGAACTTCCAAGCTCATGGGTGCAAACTTGGATCATCTTCAATTTGATACTAGCTTTAGCTTGAGTTTTTAAAGAAAACTTTATGAAGAACTCGGTTTCTCTTGAGCTAGGCGATGAACTAGAGAATGTTTTTGTGTGTTGAAGGTTGAGGAAGGAATTAGTTCAGTTTAGAATGATTTAGCTATTAAAATTATGAGGAAAAGTGAAGGAGGAGGTGTGTATGGTGAGCATGAGGTGGAGGGATGAGAGGGCGTATGGGTGTTGTGGTGTGTGTGTATATGTTCAATCTTTAACATATACCATTCTTCTCATCAAAACAAATAAATCCCTTTTGCAAATAAAACACTTTTTGAAATTAGAAATCTTTGATAAATGGTTACCACTACATTTAACTACCATAATCTTTAATAAACCCCTTTTTATTATTATATAAAATTCTATCACTATTTAAAATTCTAAAATAACATTTAAAATATTTCTGAAGTGTTACAATATCCCTCCTTAAGAAAATTCGGTCTCCGAATTAAAATCTAACTACGCGTACCTTCAAAGAGATGGGGAAATTTCTTCCTCATCTCCGCCTAGGCTTCCCAGGTGACCTCTTCACTAGACGGTCCATGCCATAGAACTTTAACAGAAGGGAGTACCCTAGATCTTTGCTTCTTCACCTGTCGGTCAAGAATGGTCACCGGCTGCTCAGTGTAAGATAAATCACGCTATAGCTGTATAGTCTGATGTTGAATAGCGTGAGAAGGATCATGTGCAAGGTTCCTAGGCACCCTAGTGGGTTCTCACAAGGCATCGAACATGCCAAATTAAAATTTTTAGTGCCGAGAAACCCTAGACTACGGATCTTTAACTAGATGTTTAGGCGAAATATAAAGCTAGTTAACAGTTAACTACTATGATACGGATATACAACCTTTGTAGATCCAGATTTCCACCTCCACGGCTCCGCAACGTCATGTCCTCGCTGTCCATCATGAATCCTCGACTCGATCATCGGCTTCATCGGGAAAGCAAGCGGAATAGCTCGTCGGCTTTGTGTCAAAGACGATCTACGTCGAGGTTGCACAAACTCAAGCTCCGACTTCACAAACTTGTGAAACTTGTGAAGAAAACACCCAAAACAACTTGGCAAGAGGTAGAGGGTGAAGAAATAGGAGGTGGGTTCACTTTGGATTTGGATTTAACTCACTAAAGCTCAAGTTGCCATTGGAGTAGCAAGCTTGAAGAAGAAGAAGAAGATGAGCTCAAGAAAAGATTATGATAAGTCTTATGATAAAAAATAAAATAAATCAAATACTTATCATATCTTGAACTAGGGTTAAGTGTAGAGAATTAACCATGGTCACTTTAGAGGGTTAGGGTTAAGCATGAGGATAAGGATGGTTAGCAAAGTCAAATCTTCATGAAGCTTCAACTTAAAACAAAAAGAGCCACCATTCTCATCAAATTCTTTTCCAAATAAATAAATAAATAAATAAATGAATATGCAAAACCCTAATTATCAAATTAACCATGGATTAATTCTATACACTTAACATAATGATCAAGTATCATCAAACATGATACAGAAAAGTGCACGAAAGTATATCACATATACAATGTGCAATCCAAGTGAGAAAAATCCGTTTAAAGTGAACCAATACTAGTTAATGCAAAGTAATATATCAAATATATAATTATACATTAAATCATTAAATCAACACTTGATTCAATGATCCGGTCATGTCGCACATAACCGACTAGTATTCAATGCATCGATTTATCGAATCAATGATTCGATAACTAGGTCATATCGAATATAACCATTCGAAACATATATCGCGAGAATGAAATGCGGTATCACATACACGCATTATTCTCGGTCCTGCACATATCTCATATGCGCTCCTATTTCGTTTCGCTTGAGCCAGGAAACCTCTGTGTAGGACTCTAAAGACTCGTCAATACGCCGGTAGCAGATGATGATCATATCAAGCACCCACAAGCCGCAAGCGGTCTGCTAAACGTAACGGCCACCCGGGTATTGAGCGATCAGAAGATCGACGAGCTAGCCCGCTCACACTCCTGCGAATCCGACCAGTAACACTTACCATACAGTCAAGTCTCTTCGTCTGATACGTCGCATATCAAGTCTAGGGGTGGTATACGTCAGACCCCAATAACCCGATAAGTCGTGCTGATGTGAGGCTCGTAACAGGTCGAGAAACTACTGGTAACACTTACCAGCAAATCTCTGATCAGCCCTGGCCAGGGACTTCCCTGTTACGGCCAATCGAGCACTGCGCAACATCAACCCCCAATACCGGGAGAGACGAAACCCCTCCTATCGCTCATTGCCTCCATGTGACTCGGGACTGTACCCAAAGACCACCGTTTTGCACGCCCTCATGGACGTGGTAAGGTGGAGATCAAAGCACAGTGGGAATCACACAAGACTCTATGACGATCTCGGGTCAACAGACTAACCTGTACAAGTGTCACCTGAGAACTGCCATCTGACGTGAGGTATAATACCATCTGGGAGTTCTCGGCGAGTCCGTCCAGTGTACCCAGTTTCCACTGAGCACCCGTATACCATCTCTGATGTCAAACACCAATGGATATGGGATCATCCATCGCCCATCACATGGGTCGAGAAGCGTATACGCTAGTCTACTCTGGTATGTCGATGCCCCGTCTCGAGATACCCACGACTAGGGACCTTGAAGGATGTACTTATGGACTACCATGTTCCCACTAGTATGATCTGCATCATAGTCTAGGTAGTCAAGTACAAATCCTAAGGGCTTTACCAACATGTAACTATAAGACAGTATAAAGAGACTAGTGTACATGTTAAGATAAATGGCAACCAGATAGCATACTATCATGTCGAGCAAGAAAGTCATCTCTATATATGTCCAAGCATCCAATATAATATACATCATCTGTACAATACTGGCCTCTAGGGCATACATACAACTAACAATCTCCCACTTGCACTAGGGCCAGCTGCTGTAGTATCTCATACCGAGCATCCCGAAGAGTCTCTCAAACTGTATCTGGGGAATGGCCTTCGTGAGTGGATCCGCCGTGTTGTTCTTCGTGTCAACTCTCCTGACCTCGATCTCCCGGCGATCAACTATCTCCCGGATCAGGTGATACCGCCTCAGAATATGCCTGGACCGCTGATGGGACCTGGGTTCCTTGGCCAAAGCCACCGCTCCATTGTTATCGCAATACAAAGGTATTGGATGCTCAATGGATGGAACCACTCCAAGTTCAGTAATGAACTTCTTGATCCAGACAGCCTCTTTGGCAGCATCGTTGGCAGCGATGTATTCAGCCTCCATCGTCGAGTCTGCCACGGTTTCCTGCTTGGAACTCTTCCAGCTAACCGCCCCTCCGTAAAGGGTAAAGACAAAACCCGACTGCGACTTAGAGTCGTCCTTATCACTCTGGAAGCTCGAATCGGTAAAGGACTCCACTTGGAGTTCTCCGTTACCATACACCAAGAACATATCTCTAGTCCTTCGCAAGTACTTGAGAATGCTCTTCACAGCTGTCCAGTGACTCTTTCCAGGATCAGCTTGATACCTGCTCACTACACTTAGTGAGTATGCTACATCGGGTCTAGTACATAGCATCGCATACATGATAGAGCCTACCGCCGAAGCATAGGGTATCCCTTGCATGCGAGCTCTCTCCAAATCAGTCTTCGGAGACATCTCTTTGGAGAGAGTGACTCCAGAGATCGTGGGCATGTTCCCACGCTTGGACTCTTCCATACTAAACCTCTTTAGTATGGTGTCAATGTACCGGAATTGGGACAATCCCAAAATCCGTTTGGATCTATCTCTATAGATCCTAATTCCCAATATGCAGGAGGCATCACCACGATCTTTCATTGAGAATCTTTGTGATAAGAAGAGCTTGACCGATTGCAGCATAGGAATATCATTTCCTATCAAGAGTATGTCGTCCACGTACAATACGAGGAAGACAACCTTACTCTCTGCCACCTTCTTGTAGATACAAGGTTCATCTGGATTTTTGACGAAATCAAACTCTTTGATAACGATGTCAAAGCAGATGTTCCAACTCCGCGATGCTTGCTTTAATCCATAAATGGATTTAAGCAGCTTGCACACCTTCCCGCTGCTCCCACTGTCTACGAAGCCCTCTGGCTGAGTCATGTACACGCACTCTTCTAAATCACCATTTAGAAAGGCGGTCTTAACATCCATTTGCCAGATTTCGTAGTCATGAAAGGCAGCAATGGCAAGCATGATTCGGATGGATTTAAGCATAGCCACTGGAGAAAAGGTCTCGTCATAGTCCACACCTGGTCTTTGACGAAAACCCTTTGCTACAAGTCTAGCTTTGAAAGTCTCCACTTTCCCATCTACACCAAGTTTCTTCTTAAAGATCCACTTGCTCCCAATGGGTTTTACCCCTTCAGGAGCAACTTCCAAAGTCCATACTTTGTTGGTGTACATGGAATCCATCTCGGACCGCATAGCATCCAGCCATTTCACTGAGTCCCCACTAGTGATGGCCTGCTCGAAGCTAGTTGGGTCATCATCCTCCATGATGCAATCCTCGCTACCACCATCAATGAGAAAACCATAGTATCTCTCTGGTGGACGAGAAACCCTACTAGATCGGCGGAGAGGCTGGGGTTGGTCGGGTACTACCGAATCTTCTGGTTCCACTAAATCTTCAGTTACAGTTTGTGTTTCTGGAACTTCTTCCAGTTCTACCTCAGAGCCACTAATCTCTTTTGCAAGAAATTCCTTTTCTAAAAAGGTGGCATGTTGAGCAACAAACACCTTTTGTTGTTCACTGTGGTAGAATAGATATCCATACGAATTGCTTGGATATCCTACAAACTTACATAAAACTGATCGTGCCTCGAGTTTGTCCGGGTTTTGCTTTTTAACATAAGCCGGACAACCCCATATCTTAACTCTTTTAAGAGATGGTCTCTTTCCATTCCATATCTCATATGGAGTGGTAAGCACAGATTTAGTTGGAACTCGATTCAATAGGTATGTTGCTGTTTCCAGCGCATATCCCCAGAAGGAAATAGGTAACTCAGCTGTACTCATCATAGAGCGCACCATATCTAATAGGGTGCGATTCCTCCGCTCCGATACACCGTTGTGCTGTGGTGTATAAGGAGGAGTCAGCTGAGAGAGAATCCCATTCTCTTTTAGGAAGTCCAGGAATTCATTGCTCAAGTATTCACCTCCCCGATCTGATCGAAGGATTTTAATACTTTTTCCGGTTTGGTTCTCGACTTCTTGTTTATATTCTCTAAATTTCTCAAAAGCTTCAGATTTGTGTTTCATCAGGAACACATATCCGAATCTAGAGAGATCGTCAGTGAATGTAATGAAGTACGAGGAACCATCCCTGGCATGTGTAGACATGGGACCGCATACATCACTATGTATCAGTCCTAAGAGTTCGGTAACTCTTTCTCCGTGTCCCGTAAACGGAGTCTTGGTCATCTTGCCTTTGAGACATGACTGGCAAGTGTCATAAGATGAAAATTCAAATGGATTTAAATATCCATTTTTATGCAACTTAGCTAGTCGTGTCGTATTGATGTGACCCAGTCTACAATGCCACAAGAAGGATTCGTTGAGTTCAGAACTCTTCCTCTTGTGTGTGTTTGTTATGCTCAGGACTGTTGATTGGTTTAGAACATAAATGCCATTGCACAACGTGCCTGATCCAACCAACTTTTGGTTATGGAAAATGTTCATAACATTGTCCTGTAATACAAAATTATATCCCTCTTTACTTAATAAAGAAACCGATATAATGTTGCATATCAGGTTCGGCATGTAATAGCATTCGTTCAGAACCAATGTATTACCAGTTGGTAATACAAGGTGATATTCCCCGACAGTCTTGGCTGCAACAATTGCACCATTTCCAACTCTAATGTCTTTATCACCTTCTCCAAGTTCTCTACCTTTCCTAAGCCCATGTAACTGATTACATATATGGGATCCTGACCCGGTATCCAATACCCAGGACGTAGAGCAAATGGAGAAACAGTTCTCAGTAACGAACATACCCGAAGAAAATGCATCAATATGTACTTTCTTCATTCGGGTGGCATGGGAATCCTGGTATTCCCCTATATCCTGTTCATTCCTATAACTCTTATAGGAAAGAACGGAACCAACGTTCCCCAGCACAGTATAACATGCGGGTTCGGTCAATACATCCATTTTATTATCTTTATTAAGGCATGAAATGGTCGCTACCTGGAGAGAGAGAGAAGAAAACACTTTTGTGTATGCTCGTGCAAGATCAGATTGGTTATTATCTTATCTAATCAGGATGGCTCCCACTGCTTTTTATCAAATCTTCCTTCAAACCCTAAAAGGAAAGACTAGCCGGGATTAATTACACACTACAGGTTCGCCAATCTTTCAGCCAGGCCAGTGTCGGTACTTTGAGGGAGGTCCCCCGTGCTTTCGCACGAACCTAATTACTGTAAACCTCGTTTTCCCAGAGGCGTAACCTCGTTAACACCTTTCTAGACACCTACTTGATCGGCTAATTGCACTGTGTAAAACTCTCCCAGGAGTAACTCTTACTCGCAGTGGGTATCGGGATCCAACTATCTCATAGAAGGTATGCAATCTCATTGCAAATTTCAACACTTGAAATTCCCGATAATATTTTGCCCCTAGCAACTTATGACCTTGGCTAAGGTCAACAAATCATAAGCGCTAGTCAAGTTCAACCCGTCATTTCCTGATTGAATTAAACCCACCCGTACGACCCTTGGCTAAGGTCAACAAAGTCGTACGACTACCCTAACTCAATCACATCTCATGTTTTAGCAGATAAATACTAATTAGCTACCGTACACCACGCCTTGGCTAAGGTCAACAAACGCAGCACGAATACTAACTAGTCTTTATCTGAAATGACGGAGGGCTACGCAGGTTTTTCATAAAAACCATGAGCGTAATGAACTTGATATCGTTGTAGAATCAAATGGAGTTTTGAAATGGAGTGATTTTGAGGCTTTTCTGGTTTTGCTAAAGGAGTCACTCCCGGTGAAGGGATCTCGGTCCTTTCCTCGTCGAATGAGGTGCGGGATATATCATATATATCGCTGTGCAAAGCAAAATTGCAAAAGCAGTCAAAAGCAAACCGAATGTGTAGCATCTGCCAGTTATTGCTAAAGGAGTCACTCCCGGTGAAGGGATCTCGGTCCTTTCCTCATCGAATAAGGTGCGGGATATATCATATATATCGCTGTGCAAAGCAAGAACTGTAGCTACCTGTTTTATTTTAAAATTCGATTCTACAACATCTTAGGTTTCTTATCTTTCATTAATCACATTAATGAAGTCCCATCATTTAAATACCTAAACATCACAGATAGATATGACGTACACTTATGCCATCCGCATTCGCCTCGATGTCCCCTCATGCACCGTTAGGTTAGGTAACTAACGACAGAGCAGGGCAGGGCTAGCGCGGGTGTAAAACATAAGTAACGTCTATATAATATATCATATATACTATATACTATATCCATCACAGAATCACATCACAGATATCGCAGCAGAATAAACATATGAAATATTGGATATACTAGGACGTCCGTGTTTTTAATACGAGCCAGTATAAAACACGGATTCCACGGTCGTGATGAATAGCCAATCCCACACCCCTAGACCCCTACGAGAGCGGCAAGCAACCCTGCCAATTCTAGGGTTAGGAGACCCGGACTCGACACCTCGAGTTGGTCTCCCACTGGACCCCAGAACCCGGTTACTTGTGCTCCCCTCCTTGGGTCTATCCTAGTGCAGAAAAGTAAATAATATACAAAGGGTGACAACTCCCGCATCCTGGAAGTGCCCCGAATAAAAGAATATTACATACAAGTTTTTACATGAATGAAAATGAAAAACACTCATCTCACATAAAAACCCCCGGCTATTCAAATACGACGATCCAATATAACATATCCAGCAACACATAACAACACATGTCATCAACGTAAGTAAGTATGCATACCCCAATTGTCGTTGACGTATAGCAACGAAACCGGCGATATGAACATACTACACTTACGGTCACAGAAAAGAAAGTGTAAAACTACAACAATTGGAATCCGCAATCTCTTTAGACATCACATGCCTAACAGTTATAAATCCCGCATTTTAGTCCCATCATCGAAAACTCTTTTCGATATCTTGTGAAACTAAACTGCTAGATCTATAACATTCATCCAGTTATCTCATAACCTTTTGTGAATTCCAATTATTGTATCCAATTCCGGATAAATAGAATATATCAAACTTTCCGATCGAACTTTCGAACACCCAAGTTTTCCCGACACCGATCAACACATGAAATAGGTTCAAAGACATTCACTTCATACCTCAGTACCAACGGTCCAGCCGTAGAAGGGTCAAGCCAACGCCTCACATGTGGCACGCCGTACTGCCCCAAACCCGAAGGTTCAAAGGGCAGTTCAAGACGGTCACATAATCGAGTTAAGGTTTGTGTCTTCTAGAGGGACCATCGCGTTACTTGCACTACTCAGAACGTCTTTTAACCACACAATAATCCAACACTTGGATATTTTGGCAAGGGAAAACCTGGGTATTTTTATCCTACAGTTATCTGGAAAAACACTTAGACAAAGTTTGATATTCCGATCGAATTCATCGATTCCCAATATAACTCCAGAGCACTCAACCCTTAAATTAATTTAAAAATATCCATAAAACTCACAAGAATTTATCAGGTATTACTGTGCAAAAATAATGGGATGACGCCACTGTTTGACCGCGGAAGGGCGGCAGAAAGCATGCTTCTGCCGCGCTTCCGCGGCTGAATGAACAGTTGATGGGATCGTTTTGCACAGTAATGCTTAGAATTCTATGCTGAATTTTTTAGACATTTTAAATATTGAAAAATCCCAGATTTATGAAAATGTCCAGAGAGCTCTAAAATTCTAGGGTTTCGAGTTCGTTCGGACTTCAAACGTCGTCGGGACTTCGCCTAAGGCTCTAGCTAGGCTCTGATACCAGTGCAAGGTTCCTAGGCACCCTAGTGGGTTCTCACAAGGCATCGAACATGCCAAATTAAAATTTTTAGTGCCGAGAAACCCTAGACTACGGATCTTTAACTAGATGTTTAGGCGAAATATAAAGCTAGTTAACAGTTAACTACTATGATACGGATATACAACCTTTGTAGATCCAGATTTCCACCTCCACGGCTCCGCAACGTCATGTCCTCGCTGTCCATCATGAATCCTCGACTCGATCATCGGCTTCATCGGGAAAGCAAGCGGAATAGCTCGTCGGCTTTGTGTCAAAGACGATCTACGTCGAGGTTGCACAAACTCAAGCTCCGACTTCACAAACTTGTGAAACTTGTGAAGAAAACACCCAAAACAACTTGGCAAGAGGTAGAGGGTGAAGAAATAGGAGGTGGGTTCACTTTGGATTTGGATTTAACTCACTAAAGCTCAAGTTGCCATTGGAGTAGCAAGCTTGAAGAAGAAGAAGAAGATGAGCTCAAGAAAAGATTATGATAAGTCTTATGATAAAAAATAAAATAAATCAAATACTTATCATATCTTGAACTAGGGTTAAGTGTAGAGAATTAACCATGGTCACTTTAGAGGGTTAGGGTTAAGCATGAGGATAAGGATGGTTAGCAAAGTCAAAGCTTCATGAAGCTTCAACTTAAAACAAAAAGAGCCACCATTCTCATCAAATTCTTTTCCAAATAAATAAATAAATAAATAAATGAATATGCAAAACCCTAATTATCAAATTAACCATGGATTAATTCTATACACTTAACATAATGATCAAGTATCATCAAACATGATACAGAAAAGTGCACGAAAGTATATCACATATACAATGTGCAATCCAAGTGAGAAAAATCCGTTTAAAGTGAACCAATACTAGTTAATGCAAAGTAATATATCAAATATATAATTATACATTAAATCATTAAATCAACACTTGATTCAATGATCCGGTCATGTCGCACATAACCGACTAGTATTCAATGCATCGATTTATCGAATCAATGATTCGATAACTAGGTCATATCGAATATAACCATTCGAAACATATATCGCGAGAATGAAATGCGGTATCACATACACGCATTATTCTCGGTCCTGCACATATCTCATATGCGCTCCTATTTCGTTTCGCTTGAGCCAGGAAACCTCTGTGTAGGACTCTAAAGACTCGTCAATACGCCGGTAGCAGATGATGATCATATCAAGCACCCACAAGCCGCAAGCGGTCTGCTAAACGTAACGGCCACCCGGGTATTGAGCGATCAGAAGATCGACGAGCTAGCCCGCTCACACTCCTGCGAATCCGACCAGTAACACTTACCATACAGTCAAGTCTCTTCGTCTGATACGTCGCATATCAAGTCTAGGGGTGGTATACGTCAGACCCCAATAACCCGATAAGTCGTGCTGATGTGAGGCTCGTAACGGGTCGAGAAACTACTGGTAACACTTACCAGCAAATCTCTGATCAGCCCTGGCCAGGGACTTCCCTGTTACGGCCAATCGAGCACTGCGCAACATCAACCCCCAATACCGGGAGAGACGAAACCCCTCCTATCGCTCATTGCCTCCATGTGACTCGGGACTGTACCCAAAGACCACCGTTTTGCACGCCCTCATGGACGTGGTAAGGTGGAGATCAAAGCACAGTGGGAATCACACAAGACTCTATGACGATCTCGGGTCAACAGACTAACCTGTACAAGTGTCACCTGAGAACTGCCATCTGACGTGAGGTATAATACCATCTGGGAGTTCTCGGCGAGTCCGTCCAGTGTACCCAGTTTCCACTGAGCACCCGTATACCATCTCTGATGTCAAACACCAATGGATATGGGATCATCCATCGCCCATCACATGGGTCGAGAAGCGTATACGCTAGTCTACTCTGGTATGTCGATGCCCCGTCTCGAGATACCCACGACTAGGGACCTTGAAGGATGTACTTATGGACTACCATGTTCCCACTAGTATGATCTGCATCATAGTCTAGGTAGTCAAGTACAAATCCTAAGGGCTTTACCAACATGTAACTATAAGACAGTATAAAGAGACTAGTGTACATGTTAAGATAAATGGCAACCAGATAGCATACTATCATGTCGAGCAAGAAAGTCATCTCTATATATGTCCAAGCATCCAATATAATATACATCATCTGTACAATACTGGCCTCTAGGGCATACATACAACTAACATCATGAAGGTACTTGTGAACCATGGACACATGGAACACAGGGTGCACATCTGGAAAGCTGGGAGGGAGCGCTAACTGATATGCTACAGCACCCACTCTCTATAAAATATCGAAGGGTCCAATATATCTAGGACCGAGCTTCCCCTTTTACCTAAATCGCATCACACCCTTCATCGGAGAAACCCGGAGAAACACATGGTCACCCACAGTGAACTTAACTCTACGGCGACGGCGATCAGCATGTAAGTCTACGGTAGCGCCCCGGCCGTCAATCCAAGGCCGAACACGGAACAAAAACTATTTCTAAACCGGCGCTAACGCAGACTTTCACCCGGATCGTGCAATTAACCTAAACTAGTTAACTACAAAGAAGTTTAGAATGGCTATACCGATCGATTCGTATCCTTCGGTGTTTAGCCATCATCCTAAGCTCCTCGCGGCATCTCCGATCTCCTCGTCGAAGTGGCACCACATCTAGAAGTCTTTTTACGGGCTCCCGCTTCAAACCGAAGCAACTCGGACATGAAGTTTGCTAGCCGACATGTCCAAGGTGAAGTAGAGAATGTGTGTGATTACTTTGTCTCAATTCATCCATTTATTCTCAACTCATGAGATTGTATGGATGGAGGAAGAAGATGAAGCCATCGATGAGGAAATTGTGAGCTCAAGAAGAAAGAAGAAGAAGAAGAGCTTGTTATTGTGTGAGATCAAAAATGAGAGAGCACTAGCATAATAATCTCAAGAGCTCACTCCACTACCTTGTGGCTGCCCTCTCTCTCTCTCCATCTCAATCTCATCCAATAAAAACAATAATTAAATGGAAATTGCAAAAAAATGATACCATGAGTCACTAAATTGCACATGCCTCATTTAATGCCCTTAATCATGACTTGAGCTCATAATTTCCATCAATAAACATTAATCCAAATGTTTATGACAATAAATAGAATGGCATCTTCTTAAAGTAAACTCGTGACGGATCACAAGGATACCCCTCACCTGTATATACATACCTACATCCGTATTACGACTGAATACGAATGCAACTGAGACTAAAGTAATCCAACAAATCTAATACTAGGATCCGGCTTAAACCAAAGCCCACTAGTATGATCCGTCCGATCATGATCCGTGTACGAGTGCATGTATATGATCGAACCCTGCCATAAAACCATACGGCCTCTACAACGTTTCGCCTGAACTTGGAAAAATTTCTGTGGGGGACTCTAAAGACTCGTCAATACGCTGGTAGTGGGTTTAACCACAAGAACGTCAGTGGTACTAGCTGTACGTAACGGCTACCAATGTATTGAGCAAAGGGAGGCCGACGAGTGAACTCATCCTGAAACCCTACTGAGCCTGTCAGTGACAATATCCGTACTGTCCGGTCCGTTCGTCTATGAGTATCGCATATCGGGCCTAGGGGGCTGGTAAACGTCAGACCCCCTAAAGCGGTATAAGTCGTGTCGGAGTGTAGCCCAGAATACCCTGAGATACTACTGGATTACCTACCAGTAAATCTCACTTGCCTTGGACAAAGACTTCATGTAATGGCTCTCCTAAACACAACGCGATCTCACCCCCAATACCGGGAGAGATGAATCCCCTGCCGATCCGCTCACTGCATCCACGTGGCTCGGGACTGTACCCAACTAAAACCTGTTTGCACGACTCCTTTGACCCGTGGTAGGGTAGTAATCAAAGCACAGTGGGAACTCACACGAGACAAATGACGATCTCAGGTCGATAGACTAACCTGTACCCATGTCACCAGGGAACTGCTATCTGACGTCAGGTATAATACCAACTAGCATGTTCCAGGCGAGTCTTGTCCAGTGTACTCATAACCCAATGAGCACATGTATATGTCTTAGGTGAACCAACTGACACCAATGACTTGTGAGACCGGCCATCGCCCCTCGTCGGGGTCTCGATCCGTATACACTAGTCTACTCATGGAGTATCAATGCCTAGTCTCGAAACTCCCACAACTAGGGACACTTTAAGGATGTGCTTATAGACTACCCAACTCTCACGTATATGATCGCCATCATACTGCTGGTAGTCAAGCAAGAATCCTAAAGGCTCTATCAACGTGTAATAGTGATCTGTAATATCACCTAAAGCATGTACACGATGATAAAGACAAACCAGATAGCATACTATCATTTCGAGTAAGACTGTCCTACCGGCATAGGTCCTCCCTCAATCATTGCAATCACGTTCCTGTGATCCAATAATTAACTTTGAGGGCACTATATCCAACACAGCATAAGATTTCTTCTTACTCTGGGCGGTCTTCATCCTATCATGAATCAACTGGATCTTCTCGGTAGTCTCCTGAACCAACTGAGGCCCTAGGAGGCTGCTCTCGCTAAGCTCAATCCAACAAACCGGCGATTGGCACTTTATTCCATATAATGCCTCGAAAGGTGCCATCTGAATCGTCTTCTGAAAGCTATTATTGTAAGAGAACTTTCAAGGGCAAGTAACGATCCCAACTGCCACCCAAATCTAGCGTATATGCTCGGAGCATATCCTCAAGAGTCTGAATAGTACGCTCTGACGGCCATCTGTCTGTGGGGGGAAGGCAGTACTTAAACTCAAGCGAGTGCCCAAAGCATCCTGAAGCTTCTGCCAGAGATGACTGGTAAACTATGTGCCTTTATCAGAAACTATACAGGTCGGAACGCCGTGCAACCGCACAATCTCATCAATATGTATCTGGGCATACTGAGTATATCCTACAGTGGTCTTCACCGGAAGGAAGTGAGCCGCTTTCATCAACTGATCCACAATTATCCAGATGGAGTCATACCCTCTACTGGACCTGGGTCGACCCACAACGAAATCCATGGAGATCTGCTCCCATTTACACTCTGGAACAGGTAAAAGTTGCAACTCTCTTGCCAGCCTCTGATGCTCGGCCTTGACTTGTTGACAAGTCAGGCATCTTGAAATGAAGTCAGACAGATCTCATTTCATCCCTTCTTACTAGTACACATCTCGCAAATCGAGATATAGCTTGGTAGACCTCGGATGAACGCTGTAAGCAGACTGATGTGCCTCTTCCAAGATCTCACGCCTCAGATTATCAAAGTCGGGCACACATAGATGGGTCCTAAACTGCAACGCTCCCTCATCGTCGATCACAAACTCAGAATCTATCCCCTGCCGGACCTGCTCCCCAATCTCAGATATATGAGCATCTCCAGACTGTGCCTCCCTAATACAATCGAGCAGAAACGGATGAGCACAAACATGAGCGAATTGTACACCTACGGATGTAAACTTGAATTGTATGCCACCGTCGCACAAAATCTTCCAATCAGCAGTCGACTACCTCAGAACTGTGCCTAAAGAAAACAAGCTACCTCAAGGCCTTCGACTCAATGCATCAGCTACTATATTCGATTTTCCCAGATGATAAAGAATCTCATAATCATAGTCTTTCACAAGCTCCATCCAACGACTCTTCTACAAGTTCAAATCCCACTGCTGAAATATATACTTCAGAATTTTGTGATCAGTAAAGATCTGGCTCGACTCTCCATACAAGTAATGTTTCCAAATCTTAAGCGCAAAGACCACTGCGACCATCTCTAGATCGTGGGCAAGGTAGTTCTGCTCATGTTTCTTCAACTGTCGAGAAGCATAAGCAATAACTCTGTCGTGCTGCATCAATACGCAACTTAAGCCCACACGAGACGCATCACAATATACAACGAAACCGCCTGAGCCTGAAGGTAAGGATATAACTAACGCAGTCGTCAGACGAGTTTTCAACTGTTGGAAACTTTGATCACACTCATCATTCCATAAAAACGGAACTCCTTTCCTGGTCAAACAGGTCATAGGTGCCGCAATACGAGAGAAATCCTGCATGAAGTGACTGTAATACCCTGCTAAGCCCAAAAAGCTATGAATATCAGTCACTGAAACAGGTCTAGGTCGACGTTTTACCGCCTCAATCATCTTCGGATCAACCTGCATCCCATCTCTCATGACAATGTAACCAAATAATTCCACACTGTCAAGCCAGAAAGCGCACTTCGAGAATTTGGCAAATAACTGATGCTCTCACAAAGTCTGCAATGCAATCCTCAGATGTTGCTCATGATCCTCTCAACTCCTAGAGTAGATCAATATATCGTCAATAAACACGATAATAAACTAATCGAGGAACGGCTTGAAAATCTGGTTCATCAGATCCATAAATGCTGCTGGGGAATTGGTGAGCCCGAATGATATCACCAAAAACTCATAATGCCCGTAGCGTGTCCGAAAAGCAGTATTCGGAATGTCATCTTTCCGAACTCGCAACTGATGATACCCAGACAGCAAATCAATCTTCGAGAAATATCCTGCTCCCTATAGTTGATCAAAAAAATCGTCAATGCGAGATAATGGATACTTATTCTGCATCATAATACAATTCATCTGACAATAATCAATACACAATCTCATACTGACGTCCTTCTTTTTAATGAACAGGACAGGAGCTCCCCAGGGCGATATACTAGGATGAACAAGTCCTCTATCAAGCAACTCCTGCAACTGATTCTTAAGCTTCTTGAGCTCTATCGGGGCCATCCGATAGGGCGGTATAGAAATAGGCCCCGCACTGGGGATCAGGCCGATGCAGAATTCAATATCGTGCTCTGGCGGCAATCCTGGTAGCTTATCAGGGAACAAGTCCGGCAACTCTCGTGCGATCGAAACTTGGTCCAACAGGCCTTTTGCTGCTGCCATATCCTGAATAAACGCTAAAAACCTATAACAACCCTTCTTCAAAAGCCGATTAGCACAAAGTGCAGAAATCACATTGGCAGGAGCAGCACTGCGATACCCCAGCACCATAATAACTGGCTCACCAGGAAAATAGAATCTGACCGACTTCCCGTGGCAATCAACGTACGCATGACAAGTGGACAACCTATCCATATCGAGAAGTACGTCGAAATGTAACATATCTAGAAGAATCGGATCGACCAACGACTCCCTGTCACCAATCTGTACGGAGCATGACCTAAATACGTGTTGGGCTACGAATGATTCTCCCACTGGAGTAACCACAAGTAGCGGTAGGTCTAACAATGATGAATCTCTACCCAGTGTCGGTGTGAAATGTGAAGATACATATGAATGAGAAGAACCGGGATCAAACAAATATGCACATCAAAGGAACATACGAGAAGTGTACATGTAACCACCACATTGTATGACTGGGCATCCTGAGGTGTCAAGACGAAAACCTTAGCCTAACCCCTACCTCTTCCCTGGGGTACTCTGCCTCTGCCCCTATGTCCTCTTTGTGCACGACCACCAATACCGCGGAGTAGTGTCAGGCGGAGTAGTGTCAGGCGGAGTAAGTAAGGGAATTTGAGGATAGGGTAGAGGGGGTAAAGCGGCCTGAAAGCTCGCAGTCCCGTCCTGACATCTCGTGGGACAGTCCTTATAGAAATGATCTGGACTCCCACAGCTAAAACACGCCGACGGTACCTCTGCCCCTCAGGATATGAGCCATACATCTGGCCCTGAGTCCAACCTCTGCCGCCACCATGTCAAGGATTGAATCTACCATGACCTCTCTTTTTGGAAACTGGAATGCTGGGACGGACCCTTTTCTATTTCGGAAAAACCGTCATCTCATTCAGACGCTCATCTACTCATATCGCTGCGTCCATATCCTTGGCATATGTAGCTAAGTGTTGGGCGCTGAGAGAAAAGAACAACTAGGTATCAACACTCCTCACATATCTCTTCACTATAAGCTCCTCGGTAGGAACTAAGTACGAAGCATATCATGACAGCTGGGTAAACTGCAAATTGTAGTCGGCTACCGACATACTCACAGGTTTGCGCAACGCCTCAAAACCGCGAGCTCTGGCGTCTCTCACGCTCTGCAGAAGGAATCTGGCTAGAAAAATCTCGAAAAACTCTGCCCAAGTCATTGAAGGAAGATCGGCTGCTCGACTTCTCTCTATCAACTCGCACCAAGTCTGGGTAAGTCCCTCCAACCGAAATCTAATCATCTCTACCGACCTCTCATCTGAACACCTTAAGAACCTACTGATCCTAGCTATCCTGTCAAGGAATGACTGAGGATCCTCTGCTGCATCTGTCCCTGTGAACACCGGAGGCTTCAACCTCATAAACTCCGAAAGCGATACTTCCACAACCCTTGCGACAACAGGTGCAACTTTCCGAACGGGCTGTATAATGAGCTCTAGAATAGGCGATGCATGATCTTGCCTTTGAATTCGGGTGGCCTTGGCCAACTGTTCTATCATCTGCTGTAAGCGCAACAAGCCCTCCTCTAATCTAGTCATCCGGTCGGGGACAGGGGGATCGACGTATCCCTATGCCATCGGGATGCTCTGCTGGTCAGTCCCTGTCACTGGAGGATCTGCCCTGACTGCATCCCTAGCTGTGGCTCTCTCAATTCGTGTGGCCATGGCAACTGGAAAAAGGAAATGAGAGTTGATAAGGTGTAATAATGGGAACAAAAGGATGCAGAGAGTCAAGGAAAATTGTTAATAAGACATAATCCTAAGGTCACTTAAGTGGAGTATCATATTGTAAATATGCCGCGGAACATACGTACACTACGTTACTTTGCCTAAGTTACCTACTCCATCATACCAAGGTCAATCTATGAAATGAAAGTTCGGATCTAATACCCCCAAAGTCAAGTCTAAGTTCCATAAGGTAAAGCCTAGATTCCAGAAATATATACCCTAGACTCCATAAAATCTAACCTAAACTTGACAAAGGTTAAACCTAGCACTCTGATACCAACTTTTTCATGACCCAAATTGGCATGCAACCGTCACTTAGATCACATGACGTCAAGAGATATCGACGCGACCCAAGTAAGCCAAAAACCAAGATCTAAATATTTTTAAATAATAAAGAAGGCAAAGTTTTCAAAAGGTTATTCAATATGAAACACAATTTATTTACAAAAATTGTTTATTTAAAGATATGTCAAATGTTTTGAAATAGGGTAAAAAAAAATTCGTTCTTTGAAATTTCGATAGCACATCCTTTGTAATTATTGATCAAAACAGGTATATATACATATAATTATAAAGGTATCCCCACTTGGGAGCTATCTCAACGCCCAACGGTGGAATCATAACCACGTAGTTATATACGATGTTCGAAGGCACAGGATCACCAACAAATATAAAATGAACTGCGTAATAAAGCTAACTAGTTGACGCTATCCGAGTTCGACCCAAAAGAAAATACATAAAGTCACAACTCGATCTAAGTAAAATAATACAGGCGGTCTGATGGAGTGAAACTAGATATAAGATATAATATTTACAAAAGAGACGGTTAGTATACATGTAACCCACTTAGAAAAATCTGTGATGAACCCCAAAATATGAATCCACGACGCTGCTATGCGTCTGTGCGGTCTATCCTGCAAGGAGCTAAGACACAACGGGAGTGAGTTGCCAACTCAGTGAATAAAAGTATATATCACAAGATATAATATGACATGTGTAATAATGAATGCAAGTACTATATGAATGAATCGCATAAGAATAATATCCATCATCATCAAATCCTCATAAAACTCATGTCCATCGTCGACACAAAATCTGAGTATCGTAGGCACTGTCCAACTGATCGGTCCTTTCTTGATATCAATTCAGCCACGGTCGGAATCTTCCGAATATCTGCCGCACTCCAATGTCACCTTCAGTATCGATCATCCTTGCTAGGCTCCCCGTACCTCCCTACGGTCTTTCTGCCCCTCAAAGTTGTACCAGGTCCACTATGTATTTGTAATCGGTTAACCCCTTCCTCGATTCGATTATCTCATCATGAAAACCAAAACTCATGGTGGACACCAAATCATCATATCATGAGAAACCCACACTTTTGAAAACATAAACCATTTTATAAAAGATAACTTCTCAAATTCATAGAAACATCAAATCTATGATATCAATAATGAACATTTTAGTCTTGCAACAGTAGGCAAATACAACAAATGAATATATATGACAATAATATTAAAACACCAAAATCGTAGTATACTATTATTTTGACTAGCATGGATGTCGTTAAAATACTAATTGCATAGCAATTTCTATGGGTCATGGCAGTATCGACGATGTGTAGTGTAGCATATGTGTACGTGATTATGCAACATGGCAATCGTTGGTATTTTTTCTTGTATTCTATTCAATATATCTATTCTAGCAAGTATGATATACAATAAGGATGACATGATACTCAATGTAATGCATATGACATAAATATGTTTGTGTATCGCTAATAGTGTTTAGAAACTGATACATAGTTTTTATAAAATTTCTGGTTGTCGGGAGTGCTATATACCATCCACCCGAGTTCCCACTTGTAAATGCCCCATACTCACCTAATATTTGTACGCACTAGACGAAGCTCGTGAATACCTTACCCTTCCTTGCCGTGTCGGACGTCTCCGAAATCGAGCCTATATATTAACCCAAGCGTATATATATAAGAATCGAAATGCAACTGTTACTACACTTCTAACTCAAAAAGACCAGAATGTACGATCGACGTATTTTAACGTGTTTTATTAGTACCAAACTACCCCCCGGCAATCACGAAAATCAAAACTTAAGTTTTTAAAACGTAAAACATTAAACTTTTATATGATATTTGTTCCAGATTTTGATACAAGTGACCTAGGATAAAATAGAGTATACAATAGTCTAGTTAAGATATCATGAAGATACTGTAAAAATCCCACACCCTAACTCAAAACCCCAGCTTCAATTTGCGGCCAAAGTGGGTCCAAATGGGTACGGGCTTGGAGTGTGGTCTCTAGTTGTTCTCACCATCTCAGAAAATTCTCAAAACATTTTTCAGAGTTCATTAGTTATAAAAGATTCCAATTGAATATCACGAAACTTACAAAACTTATCTTTTTCTGATATTATACTAAACTTTGAAACTTAGACACTTCACAAACTTGTAAAAGGTGAGTTTTTTTTTACATAATCAAAGAGATGTTACAGAACTTCCAAGCTCATGGGTACAAACTTGGATCTTGAATTTGATACCAGTTTTAGCTTCAGGTTTTTGAGAAAACTTTATGAAGAACTCACTTTCCCTTGAGCTTGGTGATGAACTAGAGAATGTTTTTGTGTGTTGAAGGTTGAGGAAGGAATTAGTTCAATTTAAAATGATTATCTATTAAAATTATGAGGAAAAGTGAATGAGGAGGTGTCAGGGTGAGCATGAGGTGGAAGGATGAGAGGGTGTATTGGTGTTGTGGTGTGTGTGTTCAATCTTTAACATATACCATTCTTCTTATCAAAAAAAAAAAAAAACCCTTTTGGAAATAAAACCCTTTTTGAAATTAGAAATCTTTGATAAATGGTTACCACTACTCTTAACTACCATAATCTTTAATAAACCCCTTTTTATCATTATATAAAATTCTATCACTATTTAAAATTCTAAAATAACATTTAAAAATTTTCTGAAATGTTACACACTTCTTGCTAGAGGGTGCTATAGAAATCTGCACAGAGGTGAAGCACCGGTATAGTATCCCAAACATCCAAGGGTAACATTAACATAACATACCGTGATTGGTTCGTGAAACACAACACACGAAATGTGGAGTGGAAAGAGAAAAAGGTCCCACCGGGCATGCCAGAATCTGTTTACCGCCGAAAACTGGGAAGAAAAACATCTTGCCTGGATTAGGGGGCAGATGCTATATGAAACATACCCATCCACCTCTCCGAAGATTCCAAATTGATTTATGGCATGGTCTATCGGAGGTTTGGATAGATGCGACCGTTTTAGCATACTTATCAGATTCCCCCTTATTTATGAGGGGTTTTTGATTGCGGGGGCACTTTTTTCTGCAGGTGCAAGCCCCTGCAGTTAATTACGTTATCATAAAGAGATAACAAATTTCTCCTTCTCTATGTGCATCAATTCATGTCGTGTCATAATTTGTTTATTATAGTGTTGTCCTTGGATTGCATACGGAGACTAATTTTATCGTCGCCCATAGGCCGCGGATTATTCCAAATCCGTACATTAGATTTAGGGTTGAACCTAAGCTATATCTGCTATCAGCTCAGAGATTTAAGAATCATTAATCTTTTTTTAAATTAACATCGACTTAAAATATGTTTAAGGACTGTTAATCTTATTTTAGATTACGGCCAATTTAAAATATATGGGCTTAATTGATTTTCATTTTAAAATCAAAGAAGTTTGAATCTTCTGGGACTTGGTCTATTTTTAGACTAAACTTTGGGCTTTGTGTTACCCAACAATTCTAAGAACTAGGACACATATTTATTTGGGCTCTACATAACCCAACAATGCTACGCACTGGGCCCAGAAGCTTAAGCCTCATCATAGGATATAATATCCTTCCCGCTTCAGCGTTCACGTGATATCACGTGAGTAGCTAGTCTCTTGGTGCTCACGTGCCTCTCATGTGATTAGTGATTAGCACTCGTTCACATAGAGCTCACATGGATATCATATGAGTAGTGCTAAGCACTCATCCATACAGCTCTCACATGCCCTTCATGTGATGCGCACTCTCTATTTAGCTTCAAGCGCTCACATAGATATCACGTGAAGTGCATGTATTTAGCTTCAAGCACTCATGTGGACACCACATGGCGCACTTATTTTTGCTTTTCTCCCCAACGCTCACGTGTCCTTTACGTGAGACTTTAAGTATGAGACACTCTCGTGCCTTTCATGTAAGAATTTAAGTTTCAGATGGATTCTTTTTAAGCGCTCTGGTGGACATCACGTAAGACACTGTTTCATGCTTTCTTTTGAGTGATCAAGTGTCTTTCACGTGAGGTTTCCTTGGGTATTCACGTGTCTTTCACGTAAGACATGTTTTCTTGGGTGTTCACGCGTCTTTCACGTGAGACTCTTCCATATTCATGCAGAGATTAATAGAGTTAAATTCTAAAATCTCAAATTTTCTCTGTAGATCTTGTTTATGCAAGAACTAAGTTCTTTCTTTTTTTTGTGAGAACTAAGTTCTAAGTTCGTGGAATATAAATTCCATCTCTTTGTTTCTTTTATGTTCTATTCTTTTCTATTCATATAGGGTGATAAAACATCATAGTTTTCCCCTGGATCTTGAGTCTGAAAAACAAGATCTTCCCGATGAGAATTAAATTCTCTTTTTATGGGAGATTTTTCTTGTGGATCTCAGATCCAGAGGAAAAACTAAGTTCATTTAAAGGGGTTAAACCCTTATATCATACATAAGGCAGGCAGAAGGGAGATATTTTATCTCTAATTTTAACCTAGGGTTTGAACAAGGAGATGACCTTCTTCAAAAGAAAATTTAATTCTAGGTTATTTTTGTGGAAGCTTATGGGGGGTATCGTCTATTACAAAAGTTTATAAAGGGTTTTTTCTATATATCGCATATATGCGAGACTTGAAGTTTCAGATCTTTTATATAAGGGAGTAAAAACTATCAATTAGTTTAAGAGAATCTCTAATTAGAAGATACCAATTGATATTAAAGATCACCTGGAATTTTATCCAACGTTGGATCTTTGATCCAGTCACTTTTGTTTAACAGAAAATATTTCTTGTTAGTTTTAACAAGATTAGGAAAATATTTTCCAAAAATAAAATTTAATTTTACCAGATGATTTGATCGGTGATATTATAATCACCGTTGGATTTTAAATCTAAAGGCTCTCTGTTTAATAGAAAAAATCTTTCTATATTAGAAAGATTAGGGGAAATATTTCCTAAATAGAATTTAATTCTATCATATAAAATTTAATTCTACTTGAAGCCAGCACTTTAAACTGATGCGCTCACATGCTTTTCGCATGAGTGCTACCATATACATATATGGCCAGGCAACTCATGTGCCTTGCACATGAGTGCTCACGTGTTTAACATGTGGTTTTTTTTATAAGATTTAATCATATCTAAAGCCGGTACTCACATGCTTTGCATTTGAGTGCTCACATGTTTAACACGTGAGGGCTGTCATAGGATTTAGTCCTATCTGAAGCTGGTACTCTTATACTTTGCATGTAAATGCTCACGTGTTCAACACCTGAGGGACACCCTTCAACTTTTTTATAAGGGAATATTTACTTCCAGCATGTATGTTAAAAAGGTTGAACGAGACCTAGGCCGATTTGATTCCTACCGATATGATGTTGATCGGTTTTAGCGGGGAATCGGCCAAAGCCAAGGGTGTCCTTGCTCTCGAAGTGGAAGTCGGAAGATTGTGAAGCTTGACAGTTTTCTACATAGTAGACACAGACGGTTCATACAATGCTTTGTTCAACCGAGATTGGATTCACTCTAATGAATGTGCGCCTTCAACCGTCCACCAATTAATTTTATATTGGGACAATGAAGGTTTGGGAGAGATAAAAGCCGATGATAACCCGTTCCTTATGCATCATGAGATATTGTTTTCTCGACTGTATCATGAGCCGATAGGATCAATCCGGTTTATTGAAGATGAGAACAGACGACGACAGATGTCCACAGCTCGGGATTATATAGAAAAAGAAGGGGTTCGTTTCCTTTGAATGATGATTCAGCCTAACAGGCCGATCGCATCAAGAAAAGAATGTCCAACACTGTAGGTAGAGAGATCGCCAAGGCGGCAACACCGGCCGATGATGATTCGTCCGAAGAGATATGGCTCCAATCTAATAAAGACAGTCATCTGATAGCCATGGCACAAGATGAGTTAGAAGAAATCAATATAGGGAAGGACGGTGTATCTTGGTTATTATTCATTAGCAAGAATTTATGTGATGCCGTTTGGAAAAGATTGATTGCCTTACTTTCCAATTATACCGAATGCTATGCTTAGAACTATGAAGAACTAGCTGGCCTCAGTCGAATATTGGTAGAGCCCAAGCTTCCATTGAAAAACAATTTTACACCAAGGAAGCATCAACCATGAAAGATGTCGGTAGGGTTATACCAAAGGTTAAAGAAGAGGTAGAGAGACAACTCTAGACCGGATTCATTTGCCAAGCAAGTATCCCTATTGGCTATCTAACACAGTCCCAGTGAGAAAGAAAATTGGGAAGATCAGGGTGTGCACTGATTTCAGAGATTTAAATGATGCCACTCCCAAGTATGAATACCCAATGCCATTAGCAGAATTTCTGTTAGATGCTTTGGCCCGATATGAGATGCTTTCGTTGATGGACCAGCATTCAGGATACAATCAGATAGCCATAGCTGAAGAAGATGTGGCAAAGACTGCATTCCGAAGCCTGAGTCCCCTCGGCCTGTATGAGAGGGTAGTGATGCTGTTCGGTTTGAAGAAAGCTGGGGCTACCTACCAGAGGGCAATGAATCATATCTTCTATGATATGATCGATCATTTTGTGGAGGTATACATAGATGACATCCTGGTCAAATCAAGACCATGGGAGAATCACATAGCATATTTGAAGAAGGCGTTTGATCGAATGCGTTTACACAACTTAAAGCCTAACCCCTTGAAATGTGAATTTGGGGTATCAGCAGGGAATTTCCTCGGTTTTCTTGTTCATCATAGAGGGATAGAGATCGACACGAGTAAGACTAAAGCCATCATGGACGCAAGGCCACCACATACTAAAAAAGATCTCCAGAGATTGTTAGGTCAGGTAAATTACCATATAAGATTTATTGCCGACATGGTCGGCAGAATAAGGTCTTTCTCACCTTTACTGTGAATAAAAAGCCATTCAGATTTCTCCTGGGGAGAAGAGTAGCAAAAGGCATTCGATGGCATTAAGAAATATCTGGTTAATCCTCCCATCCTGGTCCCACTGATGATGGGAGAGCCGATTAAAGTTTACATATCGGCTATGCACGATTCAGTTGGGTGCCTTTTGGCTCAAGATAATGAAACAGGACACGAGCAGGCGATTTATTATTTAAGAAGTTTCCTGTCAGACGTCGAGCAGAGATATTAGCCGATTGAGAAGATCTGTCAGGCGTTACATCATGTGTGTACTAAGCTGAGACATTATCTCATTCCCGTTGAACTTCATCTTATAAGCCATGTAGACGTACTCAAGTACAATATTGAGAGGCCAATGTTAAGCGGAAGGGTCGGCCGATGGGATGGCTTTATATAAATTTTCTATTAGCTATCACCCAGCCAAGGTAGTCAAAGGATAGGCGGTTGCTAATTTTTTGTCCGACCATCCATGCATCGTCATAGGGTTTAAAAGCCATAGCTCGAATAAAGTTAACATACAAGCTTGGGTTCTTTATTTTGATGGTTTGAGTACTAAACACTCAGCAGAGGCCGGCGTGACTCTAATTTCACCCGCAGGACTAAATTTTTTCTATATGGTAACATTGGATGCGGATTGCACAGACAACCAGGCAGAATGTGAGGCATTTATATTGGGTTTGGAAATTTTATCGGATATGGGAGTTTTGACCGTTGACGCCTTCGGCGATTCAGAACTAATATTACAATAATCTTTAGGAGGATACAAATGTTTGAGTCTAAATTGGTTCAACGCACCAAGAGTGTCAGAAGTCTGCTTTCTAAGTTTGTGGAGGTAATGTTGATGCACATCGACCGAGGCTTGAATGTAGAGTCAAATGATTTAGCTTAGTCGGCTTCGGGATTGGGAAATATCCCTTTCTCGAAGGAGTCGTCCTTAAAGATAGGCTAAAAGGATGGTGGTATGGGAGCAATCGAATGTTTTGTCAGGGGGAATGTTTTGTCAGGGGGATTAATGTTGAACCAAATGATTGGCGTCATCCCATTATTCAATTCCTAAAGGATCCCGATCAAATAGCCGATAGAAAACTTAAACTAAGTGCTATCAGGTACGCAATTATAGAAGACATGCTTTAGAGGAAAAGCTATGATGGTCTTATGCTGCGATGCTTGGGGAAGGTGGAATTCATGACCGTGATGGGCGAGGCCCACGAGAGAATCTGTGGCGCACATCAGGCATGTATAAAGATGGGGTGGCTTATACGGCGGTAAGGGTTTTATTGGCCTACAATTATGGCCGATTGTGTAAAGCATGCGAAAGGATGTCAAGCATGCCAGAGACATGGGCCGATCCATAATTTCCCTGCTGTGGACCTTCACCCGATCGTTAAACTTTGGTCATTCAGAGGATATGCCATGGATTTGATCGACCATATTCACCCGCTGTCATCAAAAAAGCATTGCTACATCATAGTCACCATGGATTATTTTACCAAATGGGTTGAAGCCAAACCTATGAAAAATGTAACCCGGCAATTATAATTGAATTTATTCGGGAACAAATCATTCATCGGTTTGGTTTGCCAGAAACGATAACAGTCGATCAAGGCACAGTGTTCACAGGTCAAGAAGTCAAAGATTTTGCTAATACGTACTATTTCTAAATGCTTCATTCAACTCCTTACTATGCTTAAGAGAACGACCAAACCGAAGCTACAAACAAAGTTCTCAAGGAAAACATCCAGAAGATGATCTATGAGTCAAGCAAACCTCGACAATGGCACGAGAAATTATCTGAGGTTTTGTGGGCTTACCGGACGACACAACGAACAAGCACGGGCGTGAACCCATTTTTATTAACTTATAGGCATGATGTTGTGGTACCATTAGAAGTCCAATTAGCTTTATATCGATTATCACAATAACACAAGCTCGATTTTGAATTCGCGATGCAAACTGAATTAGAGGATTTGGATGAGGTAAGATGCTCGACCCTTAATAAGATGCAAGTACAGAAAATTAAAGTGGTCGAGAGTTACAACAAAAAGGTAAAAGCCAAGTATTTTGGCAGATGAGTTAGTATGGAAAGCCAATTTTCCACTTGGTAAAAAATCTAGAACCTATGGGAAATGGTCTCAGAAATGGGAAGGTTCGTATATCGTTCATAAAGTACTTGGGGAAGCGTGTCGGCTACTAGATATTAATGGAGAAATTTATAGCCGATCTATTAATGGCAAGTACTTAAAGAAAAATTATCCGGCCCTATAGGAATTGCATGGAAATGGATGAAAAGTTTTTTAACAAATAGTGGCCGATTTTTATGATTTCTACCTTAGCTAAATATAAAAAAAAAAGAAGAGAGAAAAAATGTGTATGAACTTTCTGTCCAAAAAAATAAATAGAATTCAATACAAACCCGTGGACATTGGCCGATTTCTATATAATCGGCCTATATAGGAAGAAAACATACAAGTAAGATGGCAGGTACATAAGGTGGCCGAATTCTAAAGACAAATTTAAGTCGTTCTTATGAGGCCTGAATGAAAAGGGCAGTTAGATGGTCCAGCACTTTGACAACCTCGACAATCTGACGATCCAAATCAGAAACAAATTCAGCCGTTATCTGAAATAAACGGTCGATGGGAGGAGAACGGGCTCGACGCGAACACTGAAAGTGATGAAGAAGGCCTGGTTGAAGGAAGATTTGATAAAGAAGCTGAGCTGATCTTGAGTAAATCACTTCAGAGACAACACCGAGTCAGTGGAAAAGACGTAGCCGCTCACTCACTTGTTTGTAATGAATATGGGTTATCCCTGAAGTCTCCATTTGCAGATCAGGGACTGCATCGAGAGCGGCGCGATGAACGATCCTAGTTAATTACTCGTTAGAAATGATGGGCGTTTGCTCCTTTCCTCGTAATTGGTTAACAAGAGACTATTAAGGCGAAAAGGTGAATTCAGGAATGTTCCCTTGCGGAAAATAAATAAATAAATAAAGTAACAGGAAAAGGTCCCTAAATAGAGCATCACGTGCCCATACGTGATAGGCGCTGCGCTTGACAAAACTAAGCTAAAACTGGGCCTCACGTGCAGACACATGACCTCTATAGATAAAGTATATAGGCGCCTGAATAAAGCAAGCAATTGGACAAAAGAACACTCACGTGATAGCACGTGACCCCTTTTGGTGGGCTTAATTTGGTGGGGTCGCGTGCTACACGTGATAGACTCCTATGCCTTCTGAACCAATAGAAGTAAATTTTAATTAAAAGGGACCAAAAGCCTTATTTGGAAAGTATTTCCATGGATCTTTCTAAACAAGAAAGATTACGCTCTGTAAAACAGAGCGCCGTTGGATTAAAGATCCAATGGCGATCAAAAATCACAAATTTACAGAAAAATTCCGTGCGAGGAAATATCTTCCTAAACTTGCTAAGAACAACAAAAGAAATATCTTCTCTGAAACAGAAGTCCTCGGATTAAATATCCAACGGTGAATAAAATTCAACAAGTGATCTAAAAGATCATGTTGGTTGATTAGAAAATTAATCAAAATCTCTCAATGAGAAATTTTCTAAAACAAATTGATTCTTTTCTTTCCCCTATAAATAAGAGCAGAGATATATAGAAGAAAAAAAAGAAGTTTCAAGTTCTCAGAAGACAGAAAGAGAGAGAAGGAACCCCCTCAAAAACTTCAAGTTAAAACAAAAAAAAAATCCGAGGTAAGAGAAGGAGAAAAATACAGAGAATATCTCATCTCTTTTTCACCTCCATAAGAGTTTAGCTCTTCTAAAAAGAACTTAGTTCTTCCTCTGGTTAAGATCTACAGAAGCAGATCCTCCCACAAGTTGAGAATTTAATTCTCACCGGGGATATTTTTCCATGCAGATCCAAAACCTAGAGGGATATCTAAGTTCAGAGAATTTAATTCTCCCATAAAAGTATGTAGGAATTTAATTCCGAGGAATTTAATTCCTATGATGAAACGAGGGTTTAACCCTTCATATGAGAACTTAGTTCTCCCTTATGGTAAAAGATCTGCCGAAGCAGATCTCCTCACAAGTTGAGAATTATTTCTCATCGGGGAGATTTTGTCATACAGATCCCAAACTTAAAAGAAAAACTAAGTCTTAAGAATCTAACTCTCATAAAACAGTAGGCTTGAAAGTCTCGAAACTCAGGATCTCCATGCACGTAAAAGGATTAGCACCCAACATGATAACAGCCGATCACGTGCTCCCATGTGATCGCCTGTGATGAACAAAAGAGAATAATCGAGATTGGCTCACGTGATCACACGTGACCCCATAGTAGTGCTTGGCACTTATAAAGAAAAAAAAGGGAATAAATCGGAGGCAGTTCCCATTTTTGGGTCGCCTCACGTGATCTCACGTGACCCAACAGCGCTTGCCGCTCAAAAAAGAACAAAAGAATAAACCCAAAGAAGCATTGCTTCAAATTCTTGAAGTTTAACACTATTTCAAGCGCCTCACGTGACCCCACGTGAGAGCCTTAGAATTTTAGTGTTTAACACTATTTCAAACACCTCAAGTGGGAGCACGTGAGCGCTGAATAAATATGTTAGTATTGAACACTATGGAAGGCTAACATTAGTCAGATTCAGACCAAATTTTCCAAGGACCATCAATTGAGCCCCTCATGCTCAGGGTCTCCAAAACCGATCTCAGTTTCAAAGACAGCTAATAAGCTCCTAACAGATGACATCTAAACTGATGTTCATCCCATTTCCCCAAATCGGGACATTGGTTCAAGGGTACATCTCATCATACCTCTGATACATGTCGTTGTAATTCTTCAACGTCTTCAGAGAGATGGAGGGTCCTAATAACAAATAACTTATGGCGCATCCCCAAACTGGTTAAACCAGAACCCTACAGACTATGATGTCTTTAAACCATACAGACTATGATGTTTTAAACTTTATGGACTATGAGATCCTTAAACTCATGAACTATGATGTTGTTCCCCGCCGAAACACTACGACGGGACCGCGCAGGTCCGTCTCGCCTGAATTTCGGGGCAGATGCTAATTGGTGCTATCCGTCCACCTCTCCGAAGATGCCAAGTTGATTTATGGCACCATGTATCGAAGGTTTAAACGGATGCAGCCGATGTAGCAGACTTCGTCAGATCACCCCTCGTTGATGAGGGGTTTTTGATTGTGGGGACGCTCTTCCCTGCAGGTGCAAGCCCCTGCAGTTAATTATGCTACCGCATCACTGTAACCACTTTCTCCTTCTCCAGATGGTCACTTCGTGTCGTGTGTTTTTGTTTTGTTTTTGGTTGCCCATGGTTTGTATATGGAGACTAATTTATATTGTTGCCTGTAGGGCGTGGATTAGTCCAAATCCGTATCTTCTTAGATTTGGGTTTGGGGGTTGGGTTTAAGGATACGTTAGCCTCATTTGAGACTAAGATCAACTTAAACGTTTGTTAAGGATACGTTAGTCTCATTTTAGACTAAGATCAACTTAACAGGATCATTTAGATCTAACAAAAGAGTATTTGGGCTCTATTGTTTAGTTTAGGGACATTGCGGTCGATTAGTTTAAGGACATTAGGTCCAGTGTTAGTTTAAGGACATCTCGGTCCGAGGTTAAGGACGTCATAGTCCATGGGTTTTAAAGAACCCCACAATCCAAGGTTAAGGACATCATAGTCCGTGAGTTTAAAGACCTCACAGTCAAGGTTAAGGACATCATAGTCCATGAGTTTAAAGACCTCACAGTCAAGGTTAAGGACATCATAGTCCATGGATTTTAAAGGACCCCACAGTCCGTAGAATGTTTGATTGTCGGGACCCGTCACCTCTCTGAAGACGTTGAAGGATTACAACGACAAATATCAGAGGAGTAAAGAGATGTACCCTCGAACTGACGTGAGTTAGTTGAAAGATCTGTAGTCCAATTTGGGGCTAAGATCTGTTAACATATTTGTGAGCAGATGAGCTCAATTAATATGAGTTGAGGACTTATGGCCAATCTTGGGCTAAGTCCAATAAATGTTTAACATTTTATTTTGGGCTGTTGAGCCTTTATTTAGGCTTGGCCCTTTTAAAAATGCTGAGCATTGATTTATATCTTGACAATGTCTTTGTCTTTTATTGAATGCTGAGCATTCATCAGAGCTCTGGGCTTATTAAAGAACAATTTATGTTCTGTCAGCCCAACACGTGGCGCGCTAGGCGCTTTGTGCCTGTCAAAAAATGCAGTGCGCTTCTGCCACGTGGCGCACATGTAAGAGACACGTTTCGCACTTGGCGCTAGGCGCCAGATGATGAGCGCATGATGCCAGTTTATGAGCGCTGAGCGCTAATCCATGAGCGCATTGCGCTTTCAGTTTAGTGGCACACACGTGAGTGACACGTGGTGTGCTTGGCACTGAGCGCCAGCTCATGAGCGCGGTGCGCTATTTCAAGAGCGCAAAGCGCTTGTGGTTAATTGGTGCATACGTGATTGACACGTGGTGCATTTGGCGCTGAGCGCCAGTCCAGAGAGCGCAGAAGCGCAGTTCAAGAGCGCAAAGCGCATTTGATCAATTTTATGATCTGAGCTTTCTAAAAGAGAGTTTGTCTCAAGATCTAAGAACAACCGTTCTTATTTTGTTTCAATCTCTTATATTGATGAAAGGTTTTGCCTTTATGGATCTATGATCCTTAAGAGAATTGAATTATTCTACTTTTTATAATTACATGTTCATGATCTCTTTGAGAAAGACTTTAGTCTTATAGATTTATGATCTGTGAGAAGTAAGTTCTTCTTTTATTTCATGATGAGATCTTTTGATCTCTTTGTGAAAGACTTTTTGTCTTTGTAGATCTATGATCTTTTTAAAGAAATGAATTCTTCTTTTTATGAGATGATTTCATCTCTATGTTCATCATCATTATTTTTACCTTGAAGAAAGATCTTCTTGCAAGAGCTTGCTCTTTGAATTTTCTCAAAGTTTTCGGGGAGGTTTCTCTCTCTTTTTCTATCTCCCAGACTTGAAGTCTAGGGGCCTTTTTATAGGGTAGGCTGATTTATTGAATCAGTTAAAGAGATCTTTCTCTGATTGATTTGGGGATGTTTCCCACCATTGGATCTTGATCCTAGGGCTTCTGTTTTACAGAAGGCAATCTTCTTGTTCTTAACAAGATTGGAAAATCTTTCCATTCAGAATTTATTCTGTCTTTTGGTAATTTTTATTTACCATTGGATCATTGATCCAAAGGTGCTCTGATCTACAGAGCACAACCTTGTTATTTGGAAAGATTTTTGAGGAATCTTTCCTTAACAGAATTTAACTCTGATTAATTAATGATTTATCATTATTATTAGATCTTTGATCTAACGGTGGCGATTTTTTAGTTCCAGCGTTAGCGCACCCGTGCTCTGCACCTGGTACGCTGCTTGAAGGGCAGCGCACCTGTGTTTGACAAGTAGTGCGCTTCTTGGAGCGTAGCGCACCTAGCGCTGGCGCACACGTGGCGTGCTGCTTAGAGCGCAGCGCACCTAGCGCTAGCGCCCACGTGCTTTGCATGTGGTGCGCTGCTTAGGGCATAGCGCACTTGGCGCTGCATCTGAAGCGTTGTTTCATTTCAAAAATTTGAATTTTAAACAGAGCTTTGCTCTGATTGGGGGAAACAAATGCCCTCCTACCGTTGTGCTCACGTGGTCCATATGTGAGTGCAGCGGTGGCAATATCTGCGCCCTTGGATCAACTGAGAAGTTGAAACGGCACTCAGTTCCTATAAATAGGACCTTTGGTCATAAGGATGATTTCTGTTCATCTTCTTCCTTATTTTCTGAGAATTTTTATTCTCTCACAGAGCATAGCTCTCCATCTTAAGAATTTTCTTAAGGACAAAAACTCTGTCAAAATTTAGGTAAAGATCAAATCGTTTAATAATCTAGGGTTTTACCCATTAACTGAGTCTTGCTCTTCATAGATCTTTGATCTAAAGAAAACCCTTTTAGGGTTTCATTAACAGAGCTTTTGCTCTCTTCAAATCATGAAGAACTCTTAAGAGTTTGTTTATGGATCTTGAAGATCTCAGAATTTTTTAATTCGTATATAAAAGAATTGTTTTTAATTTTCTTGATGGATTATTCCATCATTTTCTTCTAGAGCAAGGCTCTTGAGGAATTTTTATTCCTTCATGATCAGAGTTTGACAAGTGTCACTCTGTCACAGAGCACTGCTCTCAAAGGAAGATTTACTTCTCTGCCCGAGGGATCTCTCAATTAATGAGAATTTCTTGAGGATTTCCTCATTTAATCAACAGTTTCATCAAATGATGAGGCTGTTTTATTAATGATGAACTGTCATCTAGATTTTGTGGGCCCCTTTTGGTCCCTCTCTACTGCATTACAGTGCGGTACAAATTTTAAAGTACCAAGTGCCAGAATTTAAATTAAATTATCGCATTGAAAGTTGACTTTTGTGCCTTTTCGCACACACAACATGTCTTTCGATCCCTTTTTCCCGTTTGTTCGTTCAGAGGGAGGATTCCCTGGAGCGCCTGTGGACCGGGAAGTCTTAGCATTGATCAAAGATCATGATCCGGAACATAAGAATCTTCACCTCGGGGGGACATGGTACAATCAGATTATTAGGGGTCGGCAAAGCTTTTCGTGCGCGGTACCCTCAGAGCCCATCATGGCGATCCATTACGCCGACCCACCCCCGGTGAACTATACCGTGGAAGAAGTCAACTGGACTTTAGGAGGTCTTCTTCAGCCTGCTATGGCTTCGATACCTGTTCAGCCTCCAATGGCTTTGGATATCCTGGGGCGACGTATTTGTCAAGGCGAGACGCGACCGTGGGGAAAACCATATATGATTAGGCTAATTCCTGCTATCTGCAATGGGCCTGCTACTTCTGTCGGCGAAGAAGTTACAGTTGTTGAGGCTTGGGTTGTATTCCGCCATTTATGCTTCTCTCTTCCAGTATTCTACGCTTCCCGCCTGGTGGGTTAAGGCCTTTCTGAAGCAGTGGAACATTCCTACTCACACCTTCCTTTCGCTGGACAGAGAAGTATCAATTTCCTTAGAGGAATTTGGAGAAGTTTCTGGCTTACCGGTTATGGGGGAGCATTATGAAGAACTGCTTCCTACAGATGAATACGTTTTTGGTGCCAAGCCAGTGATGACGGGCCTTACCCGGAGAACGTCATTCAACACCAGTTCCCTAGATTAATCAAAGTGTTGAATATTTATGAAGGCCTTTTTCTCGAATCTGGGAGCCGCGGGGTTAATTTCGAGGATTTCATTGCTCGTTTTCTCCATCCGGAAGTCCTCTCGAAGGATGCTGCTAAATTCGCCAAACTTGACGACCCTTTCAATTTAGGGTTAAACAACTTCCCAACGGCGGAGGCAGATCAAAAGAGTTTCTTCCTTCCCAACACTCCAGTTGTTTCTTTCGCGGAGGTCGCAGTCTCTGGGATTGATGAGGAAACGTTCTTTTTGGGGTTTCTTGGGCTATGACTGAGCTGGTTTGCGATCCCGATGCACCCTCACCGTATGAGGCCGTCTGTTTTCTATCCAGCTCACTGAATGATTATTGGGGTGAAAATAGCTGTCGGGGTTTCCGGGTTATCTCATCTGTATTACGGCCTTAGCCAGGGGGCGGATACTACTGAACCTGGAGTGCAGCATGTGAACTTCTCGATGCATTACTTCATGTCATGGCTTGAGCTACATGCACTTGGCGTTTTCGGTATTCATAAAAGGCCGTCCTTCTATGACAGGTGCAGCTTCCCCTGGATTATGCGATTAGTCGACGCATCTATTGTAAATCCGTCACCGCGGGAAGCTAGAGCTTTGCTCCTTCATCCGCGCACGGTTGGAGACGGCGTGACTTTCACCGACAAGATCCTGACTATCGGCAAAGAGTCCGCGACAACGGTGCAACCATTGCGGGACATTTTTAAAGATGGAGCCTCTATTTTGAAAGCTCGGGAAATCCTTCATTTATATTCCATCAGACCGGGCTTTCTAGTGTCTAGGCAAAATGATGCGGCGTTATTCATGAGATACAATCCGCACCGTTTTGCCCAGCAGCTGAGTTACAATCAGGGAGTCCCGCTTGAGGCTTTCTTATTAGAACCTGTTGTCACTAAAGAGGGAATGTGAAACGTGCTGCATCATTTCATGCGTATGAACACGGGGTCCAACTTCTTTATCAGCGAACCGAGCTATGTCCCGAAGGCCCTTAGTGTGTACGTGACGTGGTACCAGCATTCAATGGGCACCGTCATCAGGGAGGAGAAGCGACTGTTGCTCGATTGCAAAGGTGAACCCCCTGCTGGTGATCGAAACGTCCTTCTGAAGCAACGGACCATTGTCCCGCCTCCCTTAAGAGAAGCTGCCGTGACCGAAGTCCCGCACGACAGGCCCGAGCTACCGATACCCCGGGCTCCTGTAGAAACGGCGACTGTAGCTTCCCCTGATTCTGGCGTGGGTTCAGATATCGGGACTCACCATCCTAAAGTGCCTACCAAGCGTAAGCTTGTGCTAGCTGCGATCGGAGCTCGCTTGCAAAAGAGGAAGAAAAAGTCGATCCTTTCTGTCGACGTTGTACTCGGCCAGGAGCCTCACGCTCCTTATGGCGCGGGCCTGAGCGAGTATGGGACAAACGAGGGTCTATTCATGCCGCCAGATGATACTGATCTTGCGGCTGCCATTGCATCTTCTGAGCAATTGGCAAGCCACAAAGCGGGATTGGCCATCCTCGCGCAATCAGGTAACCATTAGCTGTATCTTTCATCATTGCATCATATTTTTGTCATCATGTTTTGACTGACACTTTTCCTCCCTTTTTAACAGGCATTTCCACCGAAGAAGCTCTCGCAGCTTCTCTCAAGACTTTTGAGGAAGAGGAAAGACTTCGAGCATCCTTAGGCATCGGTATATTTTGGTTCACCGCGTCTCCGCTCCCGTTTCTTATAGGTAATCTGACCCCTCCTTTTCATCTTATTACAGGAACTATCTCTACTCAGGTTATTCCAGGCATGGCACCGACTTCACAGGGCGGTGCGGAGACGCTTCCCGGGTCGGCTATCGAAGCCTCAGTTTCGCCGGTATTGCCGAAAGAAGCTTCACTTAAGCAACCGATAACGGATACCATAATGGCTCTAGAGGTAAATATTAGAGCGGACGATGATGTCCCATTGAAGGAGGTCTTTAGAAGATCTGCTCTCACGGCCCGGGCGGAAAGGAAGCGTAGAATGCGCGCGGCAAGGGAGCGTACTGCCGCCTTGGATGCGGGTGCAGGTCCAAGCGCTGTTACCCCTGCCCCTACTCCTTCAGAGGATACTTCGGTTGCCTTGTCTATTGCCTACAGACAGGCAGCATGTGCAGCTCAGGAGGCAATCGAAAAACCGACCCAAGGTAACGTGACATTAGGTCCTTTTGTCAAAGTTTTAATTTTCAAGTTCTCATATATCTTATCCTGCAGGGCCGAGTCTTGCTGAGGAAGTGGTAGGTGACGTGGCGGCAACCACCGAGCCTAAGGTAGCGGCAGGTGAGACAGCCACAATCGCCGAGCCTGAGGTAGCGGTAGGTGAGATGGCTACAATCGCTGAGCCCGAGATAGCCATTCTTTCTCAAGAGTCGGGCACTGCTCCAATCGTCGCTTTTTCCCCTTGCGGCTCCTTGCCGTTGCCGGGCTTTGAGAGTGTCACGACGATTCTCGTGGAATCGGGAGATGAGGCTATGGGTGGCGAGACCATTCCGATGGAGGAGGGTGAAGCATTCGCTGCATCCAGTGACGCCCTTGTTGCGGTGTCGACCGGCGACTCACCAGGTAGATTTTGGGTCATCACTTTCCCCTTTATTTTGCAATCCCTTTCAATTTCTTTTGACAGTGTTTCTCTTATTTCTAATGCAGGTTTGATGAGCGTTGGGGTTATTCCATCCGAGGAAGCATCTCTAGTTGCTGCTTTGATGGTGACCGCTCCTTTACCTTCTCTCGTACCCTCTCAAATGCTGGATTGTGTGGATTTGTGACCCATCAGCTTCATTGTAGGCAGTATACTTCATGTACTGATATTGCATTATTATATCCTTGCAGGAGTCCTTTTTGATCACCTGTATCAGGTGCTACACCCACACTTCTCCTTTCAGTCAGAGATTGCCTCTTCTAGCGGAGCTGGTGAGTACAGCCTTTAGCTAATGTCTCTTCTTCTCTTTGATGGGTAGTCAAATCGTTTCTAATTCTTCTTTGTTTTAATTGCAGCCCTACAGATCGGATGAGGAGACGAAAGAACAGTTGCACCGCCGGTTCTCCCGGTCATGCCACCTGCTGTAGCCGGTATAGTAAACTCCGTTGTTCATGAACCTCCCTTATTTTTTGAACCGTTATTTGACTGTGATTTGCTTTGTAGCTGTGACACCGACTTCAGCTCCGTTTGAGTCTCAAGTCATAATGCCAGCAGGCCCCTTCTCTCGACGCCCCTCCTCCAAAGCTGCTGTGAATAGCCTACGCACGTTGATCGATCATCTCGAGGAGCTTGATGCGGAGACTCCTGCCCTTACTGCAGATTTCGCTGCTGAGGTTAATCCCATGCTGGCAACTATCGTGCACTTTCATAATGAAAGCATCGTGGAGTCCTGGGTTAATCATTGCAGAAAAATCGAGGCCTGTCTGCATGAGCTTGAGTTTAGACGTCCTGCCCCGGAGGTCTTGGCTGTGAACTCCCAGCGGGCTGCATGGGTCAAGGAGAGCACTCCTTACTTCGGCCATCTTGAACAAAAAGCGGCTTTGAGGCGTAAGGAGCGCGAGGAGACTTTAAGCGAATCTGCTCGTTTGCATGCTCAAGTTGATGCAAACGCTGCACAGCTGAAAGTCATCTTTGAAAGCCTTCTACAATGTATTTCTGACGGGCTAACGCTGAGGCAGAAACTTGACCTCATTGAACGAGATGCACAAGGTCGTGAGGTAGCTCAGCGGGTCGTTGACGAGCAACTTTCATCTTATCTGCAGCAACGAGCTCAGGTTGAAGCAGAGTTGTCCATGGCAGCTTACCATGAATAGGGGCTGAGGGAAGTGCGCGAGCGGCTAATTGGTCTATTGAAAACGCTTCCCTCTCAATTATTGTTTTTTGTACCATTTGTAATTTTGAATAAAATGTATCCATTTTTTTAATTCTTTCATAAGATGTATTTTGTACCCAATTAAATTTATGAATAAAAGATACATTTCTTTCGCATTGTCTTGTGTCATCTCTTGGCTTTCTTCTTTTCTTTGTTATTAGCATGTCACTTTAGTAAGCGTAGCCTGCCGATGTTAAAGAGAGCATTTCGTTTTGAATTCTTTGAGAAGTAGTGATGGCTTAGAAAGCAGGTTCAGATCTGCTGCCTAAGACTTTTCAATTTCATGAGCCGTGAGGGTCTCATAAAGACATTTCTTCCTACGAGTCGAGAGGATCTCGTAGGTGTATTTTCTCCTTAGGAATCGTGAGGATTCCTAACTGCGTTTTCTCTTATAAGTCGTAAGGATCTTACAAAAGAGTTTTCTTCCTTACGGGTCAAGAGGACCCGTAAGTGATTGATGGTGTTGCTATTATACGCATTTCATGGAGTCAGGAGTTACTCTGGGCGTTTCCCACTGGGTCAAGATTGACTTTAGCCGTGTTCTACGGGACCAGGATTTTGCTCTGGATGCTTCCCACGGGATCGGATTGACATGGCCGTGTTCTGGGAGGACCAGGCTCCGCTCTAGATGCTTCCCATGGGGTCAGGATTGACATAGGCCGTGTTCAGCGAGGACTAGGATCCGCTCTGGATGTTTTCCATGGGGTCAGGATTGATATAGGTCGTGTTCCATGAAACCAGGATTTTGCTTTGGATGCTTCCTACGGGGTCGGATTGACATAGCCATGTTCTGCGAGAACCAGGCTCTGCTCTGGATGCTTCCCACGGGGTCAGGATTGATATAGGCCGTGTTCAGCGAGGACCAGGATCCGCTCTGGACGTTTTCCACAGGGTCAGGATTGACATAGGCCGTGTTCTACGTTGTTCCCCGCCGAAACACGGAGACGCGACCGCGCAGGTCCGTCTTGCCTGAATTTCGGGGCAGATGTTAATTGGTACTATCCTTCCACCTCTCCGAAGATACCAAGTTGATTTATGGCACCATGTATCGAAGGTTTAAACGGATGCGGCCGATGTAGCAGACTTTGTCAGATTCCTCCTCATTTGAGGGGTTTTTGATTGTGGGGACGCTCTTCTCTGCAGGTGCAAGCCCCTGCAGTTAATTACGCTACCGCATCGCGGTAACCACTTTCTCCTTCTCTAGATGGTCACTTCGTGTCGTGGATGTTTGTTTTTGTTTTTGGTTTCCCGTGGATTGTATACGGAGACTAATTTATGTTGTCGCCCGTAGGGCGTGGATTAGTCCAAATCCGTATTTTCTTAGATTTGGGTTTTGGTTTGGGTTTAAGGATACATTAGTCTCATTTGAGACTAAGATCAACATAAACGTTTGTTAAGGATACATTAGTCTAATTTAGACTAAGATCGACTCAACAGGATCATTTAGATCCAACAAAAGAGCATTTGAACTCTGTTGTTTAGTTTAGGAACATTGCGGTCGATTACCAGTTTAAGGACATGGTGGTCCAAGGTTAAGGACATCGTAGTCCGTGGGTTTAAAGGGACCCCATAGTCCGAGGTTAAGGACATCGTAGTCCATAAGCTTAAGGACCCCATAGTGCGTAGTTTAAAGACATCGTAGTCTATGAGTTTAAGGACCCCACAGTCCGTAGTTTAAAGTCTATGAGTTTAAGGACCCCATAGTCCATAGTTTAAAGACATCGTAGTCTATGAGTTTAAGGACCCCACAATCCGTAGTTTAAAGACATCGTAGTCTATGAAGTTTAAGGACATCGTAGTCCGTGAAATGTGTGGTTGTCGGGACCCGTCACCTCTCTGAAGATGTTGAAGGATTACAATGACAGATATCAGAGGAGTAAAGAGATGTACCCTTAAACCGGTGTGAGTTGGTCAGAAAATCTGCAGTCCAGTTTGGGACTAAGATCTGTTAAATATTCGTGAGCAGATGGGCTCAATATAACTCGAGGACTTACGGCTAACATTAGGCTAAGTCCAATAAGATTTAAAATGTTTAACATTTTATTGTTCTGGGCTGTTGAGCCTTTATTTGGGCTTGGCCCTTTTAATAATGTTGGGCATTAGATCCTGACGTTTTTTTTGTCTTGTATTGAATGTATAGCATTCATCAGAACAATGTATGTTCTGACAGCGCGCCACATGGCGCGCCAGACTCTTTGCGCCAATTAAAGAGCACATTGCGCTTCTGCCAAGTAGCGCACACAAAAAGGACACGTGTCGCGCTTGGCGCTAAGCGCCAGATGATGGGCGCATTGCACCAGTTTATAAGCGCATTGCGCTTTCAATTTATGAGCGCGTTGCGCTAGTTTAGTGGCGCACAAGTGAGTGACACGTGGCGCCCTTGGCGCTGAGCCCCAGCTCATGAGCGCAGTGCGCTGTTTCAGAAGCGCAAGGCGCAAGTTGCATACGTGGTTGACACGTGGCACGTTTTGGCGCTGAGCGCCGGTCCAAGGAGCGCAGAAGCGCAGTTCAATAGTGCAATGCACTTTTCAATAGCGCAAAGCGCATTTGATCAAATTTATGATCTGTGAATAAATTTATGTTCTTTTTTAAAGGAGGCTTTGCCTCAAGATTCAAGAACAACAGTTCTTGTTTTTTGAAAGGGCTTTGCCTTTGTAGATCAATGATCTGTGAATGAAGTAAATACTTCTTTTGTTTTTATGATGAGATCTTTTGATCTCTTTTTATAAAAGACCTTGTTCTTTTAAAGATCTATGATCTTTTAAGAGGATAATTCTTCTGTTTTAATGAGATGATTTCATCTCTTTGTTCAAGAATCATTCTTTTTACCTTGAAGAAATGAACTTCTTTCAAAAGCTTGCTCTCTTTCTTTTTGAGTTTTCTCAAAGTTTGTAGGAGGGTTTCTCTATATCAGACTTGAAGTCTTGGAGCCTTTATATAGGACAAGTTGATTTGTTAAATCAGTTAAAGAGATCTTTCTCTGATTGATTTGGGGATATTTCCCACTGTTGGATCTTTGATCCCAGGGCTTCTGTTTTACAGAAGGCAATCTTCTTGTTTTTAACAAGATTGAGAAGATTTTTCCATAACAGAATTTTAATTCTGATTAATTAATGATTTATCATTATTTATTAGATCTTTTGATCTAATGGTGGGGAATTTTATAATTCCAGCGCTGGCGCACCTGTGCTTTGCACGTGGTGCACTGCTCGGAGCGCAGCGCAACCTGCGCTAGCGCACCTGTGTTTGACACGTGGTGCGCAGTTCAGAGCGCAGTGTGCCCTGTGCTAGTGCACCAGTGTTTGACACGTGACGCACAGCGCGCCAAGCGCTAGCGCACACACGTTACACTGCCTAGGACGCAGCGCACCTGGCGCTAGTGCATCCGTGTTTGACACGTAGCGCGCAGCGCGCCTAGCGCTGAATCTGAAGCGTTGCTTCAATTTTTAAATTTTGAATTTTAAAACAGAGCTTTGCTCTGATTAGCGGATACAAATGCCCCCCCACCGTTGCGCTCACGTGGCACACACGTGAGTGCATCGGTGGCAACATCTGAGCCCTTGGATCAACTTAGAAATTGAAGAGGCGGTTCAATGCCTATAAATAGGACCTTTGGTCCCTTAGATGATTTTCATCTTCTTTCTTGAGAATTTTTATTCAAAGCATTGCTCTTCAGTTTAAGAACTTTTCAAGAGTCAGAACTTTATTAAAACTTAGGTAAAGTTTAATTTTTTTTAATAAATTAGGGTTTTACCCATTAACAGTGCCTTGCTTTTCATAGATCTTTGATCTAAAGAAAACCCATTTAGGGTTTCATTAACAGAGCTTTGCTCTCATGAACCCATATATCTAAAGAGATATTTTCTTGGGGTTTCTTACCCCATGAATCAGAGCTCTGCTCTTTGATAACATATAGATTTCTTAATCTTTGATGAAGAACTCTTAAGAGTTTTTTCATGGATCTTGAAGATCCCAGAATTTTTAATTCATAATTTAATTTTAATTAAATCTTTTCTGATGGATTTTTCCATCATCATTACAGAGCCAGGCTCTTTAAGGAATTTTATTCCTTCATGATCAGAGTTTGACAAGTGTCACTCTGTCATAGAGCTTTGCTCTCAAAGGGAGATTATCTCCTTTTCCCGAAGGATCTCTCATTCAATGAGAATTTTCCTAAGGATTTTCTTATTTAATTAACAGTTTCATCCAATGATGAGGTTGTTTTATTAATTGATGCATTGTCATCTAGATTTTGTGGGTCCTACTTTGGTCCCCTTTCCACTGCATTGCAGTGTGGTACAAATTTTAAAGTACCGAGTGTCAGAATTTAAAATTAAATTATAGCACTGAAGTTGACTTCTGTCCCTTTTTTTTGCAGGCGACATGTCTTTCGATCTCTCTTTCCCTTTTGTTCGTTCATAAGAAGGATTTCCTGGAGCAACTGTAGACCGGAAAGTCCTAGCTTTGATCAAGGATCATGATCCAGAATATAAGAATCTTCATCTTTGGGGAACATGGTACAACCACATTATCAAGGGTCGGCAGAGCTTTTTGTGTGCGGTACCCTCAAAGCCCATCATAGCAATCCATTACGCCGACCCACCCCCAGTGAACTATGCCGTGGAGATGGTTAATTGGACTTCAGAAGGTCTTCTTTAGCCTGCTATGGCTTCGATACCCGTTCAGCTTCCAATGGCTTTGGATACCCTGGGGCGATGTATTTGTCAAGGCGAGGCGCAACCGTGGGGACAACCATATAATATAGTTCTGATTCCTCGTCATCCGACCGGTTATCTGCAATGGGCCCGCTACATTCTGTCAGCGAAGAAGTCGCAGTTGTTGAGGCTTGGGTTGTATCCCGCCGTTTATGCTTCTCTCTTCCAGTATCCTACGCTTCCTTCCTGGTGGGTTAAGGCCTTTCTGGAGCAGTGGAATATTCCTACCCACACCTTCCTTTCGCTGGACCGAGAAGTATCAATCTCCTTAGAGGAATTTGTAGAAGTTTCTGGCTTACCGGTCATGGGTGAGCATTATGAGGAACTGCATCCTACGGATGAATACGTTTTTGGTGCCAAGCCAGTGATGACTGGTCTCACCCCGAAGAACGTCGTTCAACACCAATTTCCTAGTCTGATCAAAGTGCTGAACATTTATGAAGGCCTTTTTCTCGAATCAGGGAGCCGCGGGGTTAATTTCGAGGATTTCATCGCTCGTTTCCTTCATCCGGAGGTCCTCTCGAAGGAAGCTACTAAATTCTCCATGCTTGATGACTCTTTTGGCTTAGGTTTAAATAACCTGCCAACGGCGGAGGCAGATCAGAAGAATTTCTTCCTTCCCAACACTCCAGTTGCTTCTTTCGCGGATGTCGCAATCCTTGGGATTGACGAGGAAACGTTCTTTCTGGGGTTTCTTGGGTTATGGCTGAGCTGGTTTGCACTCACGATGCACCCTCGCCGTATGAGGCCGTCTGTCTTCTATCCGGCTCACCGAATGATTATCGGGGTGAAAGTGGCTGTCGGGGTTGCCGGTTTACCCTATTTGTATTACAGCCTTAGTCAAGCGGCAGATAGTACTGAACCCGGAGTGCAGCATGTGAACTTCTCGATGCATTACTTCATGTCATGGCTTAAGCTACATGCACTTGGCATATTTGGTATTCATAAAAGGCCTTCATTTTATGACAGGTGCAGCTTCCCCCGGATTTTGCAATTAGTCGGCGCATCTATTGTAAATCCGTCACCGCGGGATGCTAGAGATTTGCTCCTTCGTCCCCGCACGGTTGGAGACGGCATGACCTTCACCGACAAGGTTTTAACCATCGGAAAAGAGTCCGCCACAACGGTGCGGCCATTGCGGGACACTTTTAAAGATGGAGCCTCAGTTTTGATAGCCCGGGAGATCCTGCATTTATATTCTATCAGAACGAGCTTCCTAGTGTTTAGGCAAAATGATGCGGCGCTTTTCATGAGTTACAATCCGCATCGTTTTGCCCAACATTTGAGCTATAATCAAGGAGTTCCGCTGGAGGCTTTCTTGCTAGAACCCACTGCCACTGAAGAGGGGATGTGAAACGCGCTACATCATTTCATGCGCTTGAACACGGGGTCTAATTTCTTTATCAGTGAACCAAGTTATGTCCCGAAGGTCCTTAATATGTATACGGCGTGGTACCAGCATTCGATGGGCGCCGTCATTAAGGAAGAGAGGCGGCTGTTGCTCGATCGCAAAAGTGCACCTCCTGCCGGCGATCGCAACGTCCTTTTGAAGCGACGGACTACTGTCCCCCCTCCGCTAAAAGAGGTCACTGTAGTTGAGCCTCCACGTGTGCTAAGACCTACGCGTGGGTTGCCCCCTTCCAGCACGTCTGAAAAAGAAGTGGCTGCCGCGTCCCCCGAGTCAGACGTCGGAAAAGAAATTAGGACTCGTCGTCCCAAGGTGCCTATCAAACGTAAACTCGTGCATGGGGTGACCGGAGCTCGCTCGCAGAAGAGGAAGAAGAAGTCGGTCCTCTCTCTAGACGCTGTACTTGGGCTGGAGCCTCATGCTACTTATAGCGCCGGAAGATACTGACCTCGAGGCCGCTATTGCAGCTTCTGTGCGATCCGCGAGCCACCAAGCGGAAATGGCCACCCTCGCACAATCAAGTGAGTATAAGCTGTAACTTTTGTTATTGCATAGCATTCTTATTTTTATTGTTATGTCTTGACAGATATTTTTCCTTCTGTAACAGGTTTTACCACCGAAGAGGCTCTGGCGGCTTCCCTTAGGACCTTTGAGGAGGAGGAGAGGAATCGCGCTTTGTTGGGCATTGGTATGTCTCGGCTCATTGCATCTTCATTCTCCTTTCTTATGGAAAATATAATCCCTTCTTTATCTTATAACAGGGACCACAATGCCAATCCCGCAAGGTGATACGGAGATTCCTCCTGGGCCAGCCACCGAAGTCCCGGCCTCTTCGGCACTGCCGAAAGAGGCCTTACTCAAACGACCGATGACGGAAGCTATAACGGCTCCAGAGGTAACCCTTTGCGCTGATGACGATGTCCTATTGATGGAGACGTCTAGAAGATCCGCTTTGATGGCCCGAGTGGAAAGGAAGCGCCGAATGCGCGCGGCAAGGGAGCGCAGTGCTGTCTTGGCTGCGGGTACGGGTTCGAGCACCGCTACCCCTGTCCCTACTCCTTCAGAAGAATCCCCGGCTGCCTTGTCCACTGCCTATAGACGGGCAGCACGTGCGGCTCGGGAAGCAGTCGGAAGACCAACTCAAGGTAATATGACATGGAGTTCCGTTATCAAAGTTTTAACTATCAGTTCTCATATATCTTATCTTGCAGGGACGAGTCTTAACGAAGAAGTGGCGGTGACCGCTGATCCTGGGGTAGCAGTAGAGGAGGTAGCTGTGATTGCCGAACACGAGGCAGTGGTAAGCGAGATGGCTGCAATTGCCAGGCACGAGGTAGCGGCGGGTAAGACAGTCACGATAGCCGAGCCTGAGATGGCGGTAGATGAGATGGCCGCCATTGCTGAGCCCGAGGTGGAGATGGGTGAGATGGCTACAGCCGCCGAGCCTGAGGCGATGATGGTGAGACGACTACAGCCGCCGATCCCGAGGCAGTCACTCTTTCGCAAGAGTCGGGCACTACCCCGATCGTCGCTCTTTCCGCCTGTGGCTCTTTGCCATTTCCTGGCGTCGCAAGCGTTACGACAGCTCTCGTAGTGTCAGGGGATGAGGCGACGGGAGGTGAGACTATCCCGATGGAGGAGGGTGAAGCAGTTGCTGTATCAAGTGACGCCCTCGTCGCGGTTCCGGCTGGCGACTCATCAGGTAGATTTTGGGTCATTTCTTTTCCTTTTATTCTACAATCCTTTTCAATCTTTCCTGACAGTATTTATCTCGTTTCTAATGCATGCATGGCGAGCGCTGAGGTCGCGCTACCCATGGCAACGCCATCAGTTACCGTTTTGACGGCGACCCCTCCTCTTCCTTCTCTCGCACCGTCACAGATGTTGGAAGGTACGAATTTGTGACCCATCAGTCTTTGTTCTAGGCTGTATGATTTATGTACTGACGTTGCATTACCGCGTCCTTGCAGGAGTCCTTTTTGATCACCTATATCAGGTGCTACAGCCACACTTCTCCTTTTAGTCAGAGATTAGCCCGCCCGCTGGTGTCGGTGAGTATTTTTTTTTGACCGACGTCCTTCCTTTTAACGGACAGTCATGTTATTGCTAATTCTTCTTTGCATCGCCTGTAGCCTTACTAATTGAAGGAGGGGATGGGGGTATTGTTGCGCCACCGGAACTCCCAGCTCTGCCCCCTGTTGCAGCCGGTATAGTAGACTTTTTTTCGTGTATTTTCTTTATTTCTTGAGCCGACATCTGACTATGATTTATTTTGCAGCAATCACATCGACTCCAGCCCCTTTTGAGTCTCTTATTATAATGCCGGCAGGGCCCTTTTCCAGACGTCCATCCTCAAAAGGTGCTGTGACCAGTCTGCGTATGCTGAGCGAATACGTCGAGGAGCTTGACGCGGAGGCTCCTACATCTGCCGCAGATTTCGCTGCCGAGGTCAATCCAATGCTGGCGATGCTTGTGAACTTCCATAATGAAGGCGTCGTCGAGTCTTGGGTTAATCATTGCAGGAAGATTGAGGCCTTCCTGCATGAGCTTGAGCTTATGCGTCCTGCCCCTGAGATTCAGGCTTTGAACTCCCAGCAGGTCGCATGGGTCGAGCAAAGCGTGTCCTTCCTCCGCCATTTCGAACAAGAAGCGACCTTGAGGTGGATGGAACGCGAGGAGGCTTCCGCTGAGTCTGTCCAATTACGTACCCAGGTCGAAGCGAACGCTGCACAACTGAGAGCCGTCTTTGACACCTTGCAGCAATGTATCTCGGACGGGCCTGTATTGAGATGGAAGCTCGACTCTATCGAGCGGGTTATACAGAGTTGCGAAGCTGCCTAATGGGAAATCGATGAGAAGATTTCATAATGCTTGCGACAAAGGACTTGAATCGAAGCGGAGCTGGCCGCGGCGGCTGATCAAGAAGAGGGGCTAAGGGAAATGCGCGAGCGGCTGATCGGACTATTGAAAGTGCTTCCCTCACAATAATTGTTTCTTGTGCTATTTGTAATTTTGAATAAAATGTATTCATTCTTTTATTCTTTCATATGATGTATTTTGTACTCGATTGAATTCATGAATAAAAAATACATTTCTTTCACAATGTCTTGTGTCATCTCTCTGCTTTCTTCTTTTCTTTGTTATCAGCATGTCACTTTAGTAAGCATAGCCGGCAGATGATAGAGCGAGCATCTTGTTTTTGCTTCTTCGAGGGGCAGTGATGGCTTAGGAAGCAGGTTCAGATCTGCTACCTAAGACTTTTCAACTTCATGAGCCGTGAGGGCCTCATGAAGACTTTTCTCCCTACGAGTCATGAGGATCTCGTAGGTGTCTTTTCCCTTTAGGAATTGTGAGGATTCCTAAGTGCGTTTTCTCTTGAGAGTCGTAAGGATCTCACAAGAGAATTTTCCCTCCTACAAGTCGAGAGGACTCGTAAGCGGTTGTTTCCCTCCTTGTTGAGATTCGACTTTAGAGAGTGTGGCCCGTGAATAGTATGCAAGGGTCCATTTTGGACCGACTTGCAGGGCCCCAGTGCTTAGAAAACCGGTTCTTATCCCTATTGCCTAAGGCTTTTCCCTACGAGTCGAGACGAATCGAGAAGTTCTCGCAATGATACTAATTTCTTCACAAGTCGAGACGAATCGAGCTGTTCTTGCGAGAATATCCTAACGTTACAGTTAACCTATGCTCTTTACGACAGAGGTCCGTTAGGGTCTGTGGTACTAGGGTTTTGTCTGTCGTACCGTCGCGTTGGCTGATGTATTCCTCGATAGGCAATCTTGCTGTTCGAGTAGCCTTGCGACATGTCGTGTCTCTGATCTCTTCGGGGGCTGGACAAGTCGTCTTCAAGCAATCATCCTAGGCAGTTTGACCATCAGAAGAGCAAGCATTAGGAATTTCGTCATGCCGCCTTTTAGTTGAGGTTAGGCTCATTTTGGAGAGACCCGATGAGTCATAACCACTCCGCTCTGGGGTGGGATGATCTCCGATAGTCTTTCAGGTTTTATATGAGTTACCGTCAAGACCCTGAAGCTAGGAATTTGGCCTTTGCTTCGTTTGCTGGAATTGCGTCTGCTGTGTCGAGGCGAATGTCGCGGTTGTCTCTAGCTTGCTGGTGAACCGTCGAGGATTGGAACTAGGGATTTTGCCGTGGCTCCGTTGTTTGATTGTCGTGTCTGAATCCTGCTGGAGGAAGAACGCTGTAGTGACATCTCGTCTGCTGTATCGAGACGAACGTCGAGGTGGTGACCACTCCATGTGGGATGATCTCCGATAGTCTTTCAGGTTTTACATGAGTTGCCGTCAAGACCCTGAAGCTAGGAATTTGGCCTTTGCTTCGTTTGATGGCATTGCGTCTGCTGTGTCGAGATGAATGTCGCGATTGTCTTTAGGTTGCCGGTGAACCGTCGAGGTTTGGAACTAGGGATTTTGCCGTGGCTCTATTTGGTGATGTTGCGTCTAATGTAACGATACGAATGTCGAGGTGATCTCTAGGTTGTCTGTGAACCATCGAGATTTGGAACTAGGGACTAAGCCGTGGCTCCGTTTGGTGATGTTGCGTCTGAGTCCTGCTGGAATGAGGAGGAACGCTGTTGTGGGTCTCAGGCTGTAGATGTGGCCGTCGAGACTTGGAACTAGGTACTTTGCCATGGCTTCGTTGTTTTTGACCGTGAGGACTTTCGTTGACATTGCATCTGCATCCTGCTAGACTGCGCAGGAACGCCGTTGTTGACATTGCGTCTGGTGTAATGAAACGAATAATGAGGTGGAATTGGGATTTTGCCCTCACTCCGTCTTGCTGACGTTGCGTCTGCTGTAACGAGACGAATGTCGAGGTGGTCTCTAGGTTGTCTGGGAACCATCGAGATTTGGAATAGGGGCTTTGCCATAGCTCCAGGGTTGATTACAGTGTCTGAATCCTGCTGGAATGGGGGGGAATGCTGTTGATGATCTCTAGGCTATCCTTGAACCGTCGAGATTTGGCTTCGTTTTCTGATGAAGCCTGGGGAGGGAAACTCGGCCCTGCGGGGCTGTGCGCCAGGGTCGGTTCCCAAAAAGATCGTTCGCTTCGGCAGTAGTTCTTCACGGCTGACAAATAAATGGAGGAGTTTAGGCCGTCAAAAGGCACCGGCCCCCACTTCCCCCAATTGGGATTTTGCTTTCCTTATCTACGCGCGCGGGCCTCCTGTGGATTCCTCCAACTCCATGAATGAAGGGGGGAGTATGAGGAAGGCCGACTTTTATAAATTGCCTAATGTTTCCAAATTAGTCTAACTAGCGCGATATTGGTTTGAATGGTGCGGTAGACCAAGCAACTGCCGGAAGAGCCAGGTTCTTGTTGAGAGCTTGGACCAGCTTCGCGAGGTGCCTATTAGAAAGGTGAAGATCTTGAAGAAAATCTTCATTCTCTTCATTCTTCAGACGTTTGCTTTTTTTCCTTCTCTTTTCTAGTTATCTCTTTATTTGAGAGGGGCGGATAAGACTACCCTCAGCTCAGAACTCGTAAAGAAGGACTCCCCGCTTGAGGCCACAGCAGCTTCTAGCTAATAATCCTTTCCAAGCTGAGCACTAGCCAAAAGATCTTCTTTGTTTGTTGATTGATGTGAAAAAGTGTTTGTTTTTAGTTTAACTGCAATCAATAACGGTATCGCGTGTAGCTAGACCGAGATGAGTACGGGTCGTCCTCAGGGAAACGTTGAACCTTTTAATCTTACTTTAGATGTGTTGAGAAAGAGAGGAGGGATAAAGAATTTTATAGAAAGATTTCTAGATCTACGTTAAACAAGAATGTAAAATATAGATCTAGATTATTTTAAAGATGTAATTAATATAATAAGAGGGCTTGTAGGGTTCGTTAGGATTTAGTAGTTATGGACGATTAATTAAAAGTTACCCTTTTTATCCATTAATAGATTTAGAACTAGAACGACGGTGATGCGTGTAGATTAGGGTTTCTGGAGGGAAAAAGAATCCCACTCTTAACCCTTATCTCGACACGGAACTCCGTTCATATCTAGCCTTTACCAAAACAATCATTAATCTAATCTCTAATCGCGGTCGGAACTAGCAAAGAATTGCTAGCGCGCCCGATTAGGATATTAATGATTCTTTTGATAAAGATCCTAAACTTTATAGGATTTAAAAAGGGTTTAATTATTTTCATCGTCCATTAGCCTACCCTAATCCTACGAACCCTAACAAGCGGAGAATTACTCGCGCATGTTGGGAAAAGAAGATGAAAAGACAGAGAGGGAAAACATAATGTAAAATGCAAAAGAATTAAATAAAATAACTACCTTTATTAATCAACTAAACAATCTACACTTTTATTCCGTAGAAAATGATTACAAACTAGTTGCTTCTCGATCTTTCCTAAGGAGGTAGATGAACAGTTGATGTTCAGCCTGGATGCGTGAGCGTCAGGGGCTTCGTGATCTCTTCGGCTTGATGATTTTTCCAAGAGGCTCTCGGTGCCCTTTTATAGTGCAAAGCCAGAATCTTTTGGTTGAAAACTTGGTAAAATTCAGCAGAGATTCATACCCCAAAGTTTTAGCAAATGATCCTTCTGGACTGCCGCGGATCCGCGGCCAAAAAGGGGGGTTTGGCCGCGGTTCCACGGCCAAAGGTAGAGATATCTTGATGATATTTCTTGGGCTTGCTTCTTGTGACATGTGGCAATCCTAGGCACCTTCAGAATTCAGAAATCTTCTCTCGGTGGCTTCCAGACTTGGTCTCCAAGTTTTGATTCTTAATTAGGCAAGTCTTCTTCAACAACTTGATTTCTTTGATAAATTCTGCACAGCAACTTGGAAAATTCTGCACAATAATCTCAAAGAAGATTTAGTAGACCTAGTTCTACTAGGATTTGGTCAATGAATTTATTTGCATACATTTTCCTACCAAATGCTAATTAAAATATATCAATACATAGAAAATAGTGTTTTTACACATAAACCCCCATATGTATAATATATTAGAATAAAGTCTTTTTTTAATGTGAAAATGGTAGGAAAAATGTAATACAAATGTGCTGTTTTATCAACTGAACAAATACCCCCAAACTTATCTTTGATCGTCCCGAGCAAACTAGTTTATTCAAGAGGAGAAAAAGAAAGGAGAAAACTAAGCACACTTTCGTAGGCAGACACGATTGCACTGAGCACGTGCAACAAGCCGTTAAACCTCTAGGTGTCCCTAGTAGGAGGAGTGTTGTCTCCTGAGGGTTTTCAGCGGATTACACCCACAAAATCCTGTAACAAAAGAAAGATGGTGAAATTTACATATAAAGATAAGAACCATAAAAGAAAGACTTTGAAAATAAGAGTTTCCAACTATACTAGCTTTTCAGTTGTCATGAGCCCTATCTTAATAGTCATGAAAAAATGTTAGAAATCACATCATCCCTCAATAAAACATCGTCTTTATTTTGCATTCCTACCTTTCATCCAAACATTGATCATATAACCCCACGTGTGTGTAAAGAACATCCCTACACTCGGAGAATTCAATTCAAGCTATCATACTCTTGTCCATCTACCTTAGTACTTTTTTTATTTTGATGAATGTTAAGATTTGCTCACACATTTTCATGCGACCGTTAATACTTCTTGAGGTACTAACAGACCGATTACTCGTGTGCTTGCTGATTAGGTGATAATATTTTCCTCGTTTTGCACCACCTAAGGCTTAGCAGTGACTCCCAGACCAGTTGGCCTTAGGGCACTAGGTGAAGAGGCACCCTCGCTATATTTTTTTATTGCTGCCTTGGCGATACAAAATCAGTGTTCATTTTTTTTTTCTTTCACCATTTTTATATTTTCTTCATCTTTTTTCATTTCCTTCATACTTTGGTTTTTAGACAAGAGCATTTCAAGGTATCCTCTACTATCCCAAGTTTCAAGACGTGTGTAAGTGCATATAGTAGGGTATCAACATTCAAATGTTTGGCTTCCAGAATAGAAATTATTTTTCAGACTTATTTTTATCCTCAGATTAGTGACTTCCTTCATCTTACTAACCCTTGGGACAACAGCTCATAACTACTTATTACTAGTTCGTTTAAGAAAACTTCTAATTTTCTTGGTTTTCTTAAACTATTCCTATCTTTTGGATGTAATTTTTCACTTTCTACTCTTTTGTTATAAAAGAAAATTTTTGAAAATTTTGAAAATATTGTGCTTATGCAAAATATGATGCAAATTGATGTGTAAATAAGCACAAACCTCCCCCAAACCTATTTACAGCAGTGTCCTCACTGATGTCATCCGTTAAGCTCAAAAACCTGTAGACTTGGGAGGAAATTATTAAGGGGGGCAAGAATATATGGAAGTGAAAATCCTCCCCCAAACTTATTTTAGGCTCACAATTTTGTAAAAATCATTTTCTTTCAAGAGCCAACATATACCACCCCCCAAACTTGAGTTAAACAATTTTAATCTTTTTAAAATCACACGAGGGGGTCAAGGTTATTGGTCAATGCCAAGCTTTGCAAAGACCGAAGGTCAACACCAACCATTCAAAAATTTTATCGATGAAGCACCAAGGTTGGTGGAAGAACATGTCACCTTTCGACGTGAAGAAGTGGGGAGGTGATAAGAGGTGTGATGGAAAAGGATTGCGTCTCAATTTGGAGAGACGACACAGTGATAGTAATGATGGATTACTCGCATTATCATGATTGTCCAAAAGAGGGGGTGGAGGTCCAATTTCTTTATCTTGGAGTTGATTCATCTCAACACCCGTATCTTTTAAAAATGCGAGTTCATCAGCGAAAATTTCCTCAAAGCTTTCCTTGATACCCCGAAGAATAATATCATCAGAAAAAATGGGGCGCACCTGTATTTGACACGTAGTGCGCTGCTTAGAGCGCAGCGCACCTAGCGCTGCTTAGAGCGCAGCGCACCTAGCGCTGGTGCATACGTGGCGTGCTTCTTAGAGCGCAGCGCACCCAGTGCTAGCGCCCATGTGCTTTGCACATGGTGCGCTGCTTAGGGCGCAGCGCACTTGGCGCTGCATCTGAAGCGTTGCTTTATTTCAAAATTTTGAATTTTAAACAGAGCTTTGCTCTGATTGGGGAAAACAGATGTCCTTAAACTTTATGGACTATGAGGTCCTTAAACTTATAGACTATGATGTCTTTAAACTTTACAGACTATGATGTCTCTAAACTGCCACGGACTATGATGTCCTTAAACCCAATGTACCACAATGTCCCTAAATTAAAACAATAGAGCCCAAATGCTCTTTTTTTGGATCTAAATGATCCCAAAACCCTGTTAAGTAGATCTTAGTCTAAAATTAGACTAACGTATCCTTAACAAACGTTTAAGTTGATTTTAGTCTCAAATGAGATTAACGATCCTTAAACCAACCTAAACCTAAATCTAAGAAAATACGGATTTGGACTAATCTACGCCCTACGGGCGACAACATAAATTAGTCTCCATATACAATCCACGGGCAACCAAAAATAAAACAAAAACACATGACATGAAGTGACCATCTGGAGAAGGAGAAGGTGGTTACCGCGAAGCGGTAGCGTAATTAACTGCAGGGGCTTGCTCCTGAAGGGAAGAGCGTCCCTACAATCAAAACCCCCTCATAATAAGGGGGAATCTGACGAAATCTGTTACAACGGCCGCATCCATCTAAACCTTCGATACATGGTGCCATAAATCAACTTGGCATCTTGGGAGAGGTGGACAGATAAATCCAAATAGCATCTGCCCCCAAAATTCAGGCCGTACGTCCCAACATCCCAGTCGCGTCTTGCGGCGGAGAACAGATTCTGGCATGCCCGGTGGGACCTTTTCCTCTTTCCACTCCATACTTCGTGTGTCGTGTTCGCGAATGAATCACGGTTTCCTATGGTTGCCTGTGGATTCGAGGTACTAAGATTTGGTGTCTTGCTCCGTGCAGAAGAGAAAAGATGACATCGATGACGTCCAACTGCGCCAACTGCAACAATTGCAACAACTCTCACTCCGTCCTCGCTGGAGGAGTGACCTACGGGTCTTAAGCGGCCTCCATTTTCGCGATGCTAGTGGAACAGGTGACGGAGGCCACCACTGGGTTGTTCTTCGGGACTATGCTCCCACCAATGAGCTTCAACGCCCCAGTGCCATCGCAAAAAGCCCCGAATAAGTCGGACTTTGATCGGATTGCAACTACCGCGGCCCATCTCAACGTGTCGTACAAGTCCAGCACCTCAGTCTTCGACAGGCTAAGCCGAAGCTCAAGTGGGCACGTGAAGAAGCCCGCAATACCTGAAGGGGTTATCCCGAAGCGGATAGCCATCCCTGCTCTAGTAAATGAAGTCATCAGAGAGAGTTCTCCTACTAAGGGGTCGGTCTTCACAAGATTGGTCGTTCCAACTCCCGCTCTAGGCGAAGTCACCAAGGCTGCTATCTCTGCTCAAAAGTCTGCTTTCGACAGATTGGCCATCCCCTCTCAACGGACGTCAGTCATTGACAGGCTGACACCAACAACAGTTTCTCACCAAAGCATGAAGTGCGATGCAGCTACCCTGACAATGGAAGTGATCCCATCTGCAAGACGCGCTCGACGTCGCCATTAGCGCCGAGTGAGGAAAGCTGGGGGAAGTTCCCCTTCTGGACATACTCCACCAGCTCCAATGGTGGAAATTGATGCTGCTGTTCCAACTTGGAACAGCTTTGAACCACTTAGAAGGGTGCGCAAAAACTCTCCAACTGCTGTGTTGAAAAGATCTCCTCCACCTGTGGAGAACGCTACAAAGGAAAAGTTAGAGCAGCCCCCTCAGCGGCTGTCCTCCAAAATTCACAGGGTCTGGCGAAGGGTCGAAGACTCAGTGATTAACCAAGACTACTCCCATCGACCAAAGAAAATGAAGGTTCGGCAAGAGAAGGACCACCCTGTCGTACCACAGAAGGTGTCATCTGTTAGTAATATGTATGCCCTAGAGGCCATTACTGTACATACGTTGTCTATTGTAATGGATGCTTGGACATATATAGGAAGGACTTTCTTGCTCGACATGATAATATGCTATCTGGTTACTCTTTATCTTAACATGTACTCTGATTGTCTCTTTGTCACATGTTGATAAAACCCTTTGGATGAGTACTTGACTACCAAGACTATGATCCAGATCATACTAGTGAGGACAGTATAGTCACCAAGTACATCCTTCAAATGTTCCTAGTCGTGGGAGTACCGAGACAGGGCATCGATACTCCAGAGTAGACTAGCGTATGCGCTTCTTGACCCATATGATGGGCGATGGATGATCTCATATCCATTGGTGTTTGACATCAGAGAAGGTATATGGGTGCTCGGTGGAGACTGGGTACATTGGACGGACTCGCCGAGAACTCCCAGATGGTATTATACCTCAAGTCAGATGGTAGTTCTCTGGTGACACTGGTACATGTTAGTCTGTAGACCCGAGATCGTCATAGAGTCTTGTGTGATTCATACTGTGCTTTGATTTCCATCATACCACGTCCAAGAGGGCGTGCAAAAAGGTGGCTTTTGGGTACAGTCCCGAATCACATGGAGGCAATGAGCGATAGGAGGGGTTTCGTCTCTCCCGGTATAGGGAGTTGATGTTGCGCTGTGTTCGATTGGCTATAACTGGAAATCCCTGGCCAGGGTTGCTGAGATTTACTCGTAAGTGTTATCAGTAGTTTCTCGAACTGTTATAGATCTCATATCGACACGACTTATCAAGCTACTGGGGTCTGACGTTTACCACACCTAGGCGAGATATGTGACATATCAAACGAAGAGACCGGACTGTACGGGAGTGTTACTGGTTGGATTCGCAGGAGAATGTACAGGCTTGCTTGTTGATCTTCTGATCGCTCAATACCTGGGTGGCTGTTATGTTTAGCTGACCGCTTGCAGCTTGTGGGTGTTTGATATGATCATCACCTACTGCCGGCGTATTGACGATTCTTTAGAGTCCTACACAGAGGTTTCCTGGCTCAGGCAAAACGGAGTAGGCGCACATATGTGATATGTTCGGGACCGAGAACAATACGTGTATATGATACCGTATTAGATTCTCACGATATGTGATATCGGCCGGGTATATGTGATATAGCCGGGTCATCGGATCAAGTGTTGATTCAATGAACTGATACAGAATATATTAGTCGGTTATTTATGAAATAGCCGGATTATCGGATCAAGTGTTGATTCGATAATTTGATGTATAATTATATATTTGATATATTATATTACATTAACTAATATTAGCTCACTTAAAGATTCATTTTCTCACTCGGGTAATACATTGATATATGTTAATTGTATTATTTTATTTTGTTACAATAAATATTGTATATGTGATATATAATATTGTAACATGTTAAGGTTATAAATGCAACATGTTTTATGAGTTTAAATATGGTTAGGGTTTGGATTAGGGTTAAACTTTCATGAAGCTTTGACTTTGACCTTGATATTTTGTGATATTTTACATAGATATTTACTTAACCCAACCCAACCCTTTAACCATAGTTGTTTCTCTACATGGGTTAAGACTTCATACTTAACCCATGGTTGCATTTCTAACCTCACACTTGATTCATTATTCATCACAAAAAGATTGCTTCTTCTTCTTCCTTCTTCTTGCTTGGAAAAAAGCTTTCTAGCTTTTTGTGATGTGATAAAATTGAGTGAGAAATAGAAAACAAATGAGAGATAAATTCCTATTTCATCATCCTCATCTATTCTAGCTGTTTAGATTAGCTTGTTTGCTTTGCTAATACTTTATGAGCAAAGCAAAAGCTTGGGCTTGAGTTTCTTCAAGGTAGATCATCTTAGTTATCGAAGATCGGAAGCAAGCTTGCATCTTTCTTTTGTGGAGCCTCTCTTGAGTCCGGGTACTCGATGATCGCAGCGAAGGGACCTCAATACAGAGCTTTATAAGTGAAGGAACGGACTACAAAGGTTGTAATCCCTAACTCTTAGAAGTAAAGTTGTTTACTTGCTCATTGTTTCACCTAATCTCTAGTTTAAGATCTTGGTTAGGGTTGTTCGGTACGTCTAAAATTTAAATCGGGCATGGTTGATGCCTTATAGACCCTTGTGATAGTGTCTAGTAACCCTACAGTGGTATCAGAGCCAAGCTAGAGCTTTAGGCGTTGTGTAGACGAAGTTTAAACTCCGATCGAACCCCGAAACGTCGCGATTTACCCCTTCTCTGGAATTTTTTTTAAATGTTGATTTTTTTCATATTAAAAATACTAAGAAAAATAATCAGGGAATTCTAAGAATTACTGTGAAGTACAAAGCCCGAACTCCATCATGGGAGCGCAGAACCGCGGCCATCATGAGGAGTCAGGGGCTCGTACTTCAAGGTATGATTCTTGGGTACTTTTTCATGCTTCTGGGAATTTTTAATTCTACTCAAGTGTTGAGTTTTCTGGAGATCTTTTGTATTCGTTGATTCGATCGGAAAATTTAATTTCGTTTAGTTTTCCGGATAATTTAGAACGTGTTAAAAGGTTCGAACGGATATCAATAACTCACTTTTTCCCCTGCCGGAAAATTTCCAAGTGTTGGATTTTTCCTTAGTTAAAGAACGTTCTAAGTCGTGCAAGTAACGCAGTGGACCCTCTAGAAGAACACAAACCTTAACTCGAATATGTGACCGTCTGAACCGCCTCTAAATCTTAGGGTTTGGGGCAGTACGGCATTGCCACATGTGAGGCATTGGTTTGACCCTTCTACGGCTGGACCATTGGTACTGTGGCATGTGATGGATATTTTTTGAACTCCGCTCAAGTGTTGAGCTATTTGGGAAATTTTGGGTGTTTGTTTATTCGATCAGAAAGTTTAACATTGTCTATTTATCTGGAATGTGATACAATATTTGGAATCCACAAGTAGTTATGAGATAACTAATTTGAATGTTACAAATCTAGCAGTTTAGTCTCAGTTGATCGGTTGCCATGGGATTTTGATGTGATCAAAAGTACGTCGCAATCACATAGCATACGCGGATACTCGCCGGGTAAACTTAATAGATAGCCACGCTCTATATCCCCGACCGAGTGACTGTAGGAGAACCCCGTCGCCAAAAGCATCCGTTCGGGTGATCGCGGCAGCGGTGTTCCGCCTTAGTGCACTTCGTCGACGGCATCCGGGGGTGCGGCCGTCTACTAAAGTTTCCGATGAGCATTCGATCAGGATGTCGGGAATCTTGTTGAATTTCCCGACTTGATATTGAAAAGTGTTTTCGATATTGAGACTAAAATGCGGAGTTTATAATTGTTAGGCATGCGATGTCTAAGGAATTCATTTGGTTAGGCATGCGATGTCTAAGGTGGTTGCGGATTCCAACTATTGTAGTTTTACACTTTCTTTTCTGTGACCGTAAGTGTAATATGTGGTGTATCGCCGGTTTCGTTGCTATACATCAACGACAATTGAGATACGCATATTTACTTACGTTGATGATATGTGATATTATGTGTTGCTGTAATATGTTATATTGGATTGTCGTATTTTGAATAGCCGGGGGTTTTATGTGAGATGAGAGTTTTTCTTTCTTATTCATGTAAAATTCATTTGTATGTAATATTCTTTTATTGGGGCACTTCCGGGATGAGGATGATGTCACCATTGTATATTATTTACTTTTCCGCATTAGGTAGACCCAAGGCGGGGACCACAAGTAACCGGGTTCTAGGATCCAGTGGGAGACCATCTCGAGGAGTCGAGACCGGGTCTCCTAACCCTATAATTGGCAGTGTTGCTTGCCGCTCCCGTAGGGGTCTAGGGATGTGGGTTTGGCTATTCATCGCGACCATGAAATCCGCGTTTTATACAGGCTCGCATAAAACACGGAAATCCTAGTATATCCAATATTTCATATATGTTCTTCTGCTGCAATGTTCTGTGATGAGATCATATTACTGCCTGAGACGAATGTTTATATTATATATATAAGATATATATTATATATTGTTGATTTCGTTTCATATCTGATGCTTGTGAAGCATAATTAAAATGGGACTTCATTAATGAGATTAATGAAATAAAAGAAACCTAAAGATGTTGTAGAAACTTGTTTAAAAACTGGTAGCTCTAGTTCTTGCTTTGCATAGCGGTATTTCTTATAGAATACCCAGCACCTTATTTGATAAGGAAAGAGCCGAGATCCCTTCACCGGGAGTGACCTCTTTAGCGAAACTAGCAGATGCTACACACTCGGTTTATCTTTTGATTGCTTCTATAGTTTGGCTTTGCACAGCGGTATTTATGAAATATCCTACATCTTATTCGATAAGGAAAGAGCCGAGATCTCTTCACCGGGAGTGACCTCTTTAGTAAAACTAGTAAAGACCTCAAAAACACTCCATTTAAAATCACTCGATTCTACAACGATATTAAGTTCATTACGCAAAGGGTTTTCTTAAAAAACCGTCGTAGCCCTCCGTCATTTCAGATAAGTACTAGTTAGTATTCGTGCTACGTTTGTTGACTATGTTAAGGCGTAGTGTGTGGTAGCTGATTAGTGCTTATCTGTATAAGCATATGATGCGATTGGATTAGGGTAATCGTGCGACTTTGTTGACTATGTTAAGGGTCGTGCGGGTGGGTTTAATTCAATCGGGAAATGACGGGTTGAACTTGACTAGCACTTATGATTTGTTGACTATGTTAAGCTCATATAGCTGCTAGGGGTAAAATATTATTGGGAATTTCAAGTGTTGAAATTTCTAATGAGATTGCATATCTTCTATGAGAGAGTTGGATCCCAATACCCGCTGCGAGTAAGAGTTACTCCTGGGAGTGTTTTACACATTACAACTAGCCAATCAAGTAGGTGTCTAGAAAGGTGTTAACGGGGTTACGCCCCTGGGAAAATGAGGTTTATTTTAATTAGGTCCGTGCGAAAGCACGGTGAACCTCCCTCAAAGTACCGGCACTGGCCTGGCTGAAAGATTGGCGAACTTGTAGGGTGTAATTAATCCCGGCTAGTCTTTCCTTTTAGGGTTTGAAGGAAGATTTGACTAAAACAGTAGGAGCCATCCTGATTAGATATATTAATAACCAATCTAATCTTGCAAGAGCGCACGCATAGTATTTTCTTCTCTCTCTCTCCTGGTTGTGACTATGTCACGCCATAATCAAGATAATAATACGGATGTATTGACCGAACCCGCTTGTTATACTGCGCTAGGGAACGTTGGTCCCGCTCCAACTTATAATTGTTATAAGATCGAGCAGGAAATAGGGGATTACCAGAATTCCCGTGCCGCCCAAACGGAGAAAGTGTATGCTGATGCATCTTCTTCGGGTGTGTTCATTACCGAGAACTGTTTCTCAGTATACTTTACGTCCTGGGTATGAGATACCGGATCAGGATCCCGCAAATGTAATTTGTTACATGGGTTACAGATAGGTAGAGAACTGAGAACGGGTGATAAGGTTCATGAGTTGGAAATGATGCAAGTGTTGCAGCCAAGTCTGTTGGCAATTATCACCCTGTATTACCAGAATACATTGATTCTGAACGAATGTTATTAGATACCGAACCTGATATACAACATCATATCATTCTCTTTATTAGTAAAGAAGGATATAATTTTGTATTGTTGGATAATGTTTTGAACATTTCCTATATCAAGAGTTGATCGGTTCAGGCACGTTATCTAAAAGCATAGACGTTCTAAATCAAACCACAGTTCTTACTGTACAGAACACACACAAGAGGAAGAGTTCATAAATGAACGAATCCTTCTTGAGGTATTGTAGACTAGGTCATATCAATGTGACCCGACTAGCTGAAGTTACATATAGATGCATATTTAAATTAGTTTGGATTTACATCTTGTAAAACTTGCCAGTCATGTCACAAAGATAAGATGACCACAGCTCCATTTATTGGAAACAGAGATAGAGTTAGTGAACTCTTGGGATTGATACATGCTGATGTATGAAAGTCCCCTGTCTATATATGGCAGGACCGATTCTTTGTATTTCATTACATTCTCTGATGATCTCTCAAGATTCAGACATATGTTCCTGTTGAAACACAAGTCCGAAACTTTTAAGATATTCACAGAATATAAGTTAGAAAGTAGAGAACCAAAAGCGGGTATAAGTATTATGTCCTTTGATGTGATTAAGGAGGAGAATACTTAAGCACGGAATTCCTAGAATATTCTAAAGGAGAATGAGATTCTCTTTCAGCATTACTCCTCCGTATACACCACAGCACGTCGGTGTATCTGGGCGGAGCAATTACACCCTATGTGATGTGGTGTGCTCTATGATGAGCACTACTGAGTTGCCTATTTTCTTTTGGGGTTGTGCACTTGAAAAGTTGCATACCTATTGAATAGGGTTTCAATCAAATCAGATGTCTGCCACTCCATATGTGATATGGTATGGGAAGAGCCCATCTCTTAAAGATGTTAAGATTTAGGGTTGTCCGGCCTATGTTTAAAAGCAAAATCTGGACAAGCTCGAGGCAAGATTAGTTCTGTGGAAGTTTGTTGGATATCCCAAGTATTCGCAAGGGAATATCTTCTACCAAACTGGGGAACAAAAGGTGTTTTTGATTCTCAGCATGCCGCCTTTATGAAAGGGAATTTCTTGTGAAGAAATTAGTGGTCATGAGGTAGAACTTGAAGGAGTTCTAACTATGCAAACTGCAGCTGATGATTTGGTAGAACCGGAGGATTCAGTAGTTTCCAACGAACCTCAGCCTCTCCGCCGATCTGGTAGGGTTCCTCACCCACCTGAGAGATACTTCGGTTTCTCTATGACAGTGGGAGCAAGGATTGCATCATGAGATGATGACCCAACTAGTTTCGAGCAGGCCATCCGGAATGGGGACTATGTGAGAATGGCTGGATGCTTAGCGATCTGAGATGGAATCCTTATACACCAACAAAGTATGGACTTTGGTTGCTTTATCTGAAGGGTTAAATCCCCATCAGGAGCAAGTATATCTTGAGAAGATTACTTGGTGTACATGGAAAAGTTAAGACTTTCAAAGCTATGCTTAAGTCCATCCAGATCCTACTTACCACAATTACATACCATGACTACGATATATGGCGGTTAGATGTCATGACTGCTTTTCTAAATGTTGATTTGGAAGAGAGCGTCTATAAGTACACAGCCAGAGGGCTTCGTAGACAGTGGGAGCAGCGGAAACGTGTACAAGATGTTTTATGTGATAAATCAGGCATCGCGGAGTTGGAACGTCTGTTTTGATGTGGTAGTCAAAGAGTTTGACTTCATCAAAATGGTAGATGAACCTTGTATATACAAAAAGGTAGTAGAGAGTATGGTGGTGATCCTCGTAGAGTACGTGGATGTCATACTCTTGATAGGGAAGGAGTTTCCTATGCTACGCTCGGTCAATCTTCTCTTATCACAAAGATTCTCCATATAGGATCAAGGTGATACCTTCTAAATCCTGGGTTATGGATCTATGAGATAGATCTAATTGGATGTTAGGATTCTCACTAGTTGTAGTGAGATGGTATCAATCGATCCTGGGGAGAATCAATGGAAAGGTTTCAGGGTGATAAGGACGACTGAATGTCAGTCGCAGGCATTGTCTTTACCCTCAGTGGAGGGACGGTATGTTGGAAGAGTTCCAAGCTAGATACCGTGACTTACTAGACGATTAAAGGCAAGATACATCGTTACCAAGGATGCTACCAAAGAGGCAGTCTGGATATATATAAGTTCATGAGATGAACTTCGTTCCAACCATTGTCTAACAATAGAGTTCTGGCTTTGGCCTAGGAACCTCCGTCCCATCAGAAATTAAGATATAATTCTTAGGAAGTATCACGTGAACATGGAGATGGTTGATCTCCAGGGAGATCGAGGTTAGGAGAGTAGACACAGAGGACAACAGCGTAGATCCACACACAAAGGCAAATTTCCCAGTAGAGACTTTTATAGGATGGTTGAGTATGAGATACTTCAACCACAGCTGATTGTTGGGTATGCGATACCACAAAAGATGGCCCTAGTGCAAATGGGAGATTGTTAGTAATATGTATGCCCTAGAGACCATTACTGTACATACGTTGTATATTGTAGTGGATGCTTGGACATATATAGGGAGGACTTTCTTCCTCGACATGATAGTATGCTATCAGGTTGCTCTTTATCTTAACATGTACTCTGATTGTCTCTATGTCACATGTTGATAAAACCCTTAGGATGAGTACTTGACTACCAGGACTGTGATGCACATCATACTAGTGAGGACAGTGTAGTCGCCAAGTACATCCTTCAAATGTTCCTAGTCGTGGGAGTACCGAGACAGGGCATCGATACTCCAGAGTAGACTAGCGTATGCGCTTCTTGACCCATATGATGGGCGATGGATGATCTCATATCCACTGATGTTTGACATCAGATAAGGTATACGGGTGCTCAGTAGAGACTGGGTACACTGGACGGACTCGCCGAGAACTCCTAGATGGTATTATACCTCACGTCAGATGGCAGTTCCCTGGTGACACTGGTACAGGTTAGTCTGTAGACCCAAGATCGTCATAGAGTCTTGTGTGATTCCCACTGTGCTTTGATTTCCATCATACCACATCCAAGAGGGTGTGCAAAAAGATGGCTTTTGGGTACAGTCCCGAATCACATGGAGGCAATGAGCGATACAGGGAGTTGATGTTGCGCTGTGTTCGATTGGCTATAACTGGAAATCCCTGGCCAGGGTTGCTGAGATTTACTGGTAAGTGTTATCAGTAGTTTCTCGAACTGTTATAGACCTCATATCGAAACAACTTATCAAGCTACTGGGGTCTGACGTTTACCACCCCTAGGCGTGATATGCGACATATCAGACGAAGAGACCGGACTGTACGGGAGTGTTACTGGTTGGATTCACAGGAGAATGTACAGGCTTGCTTGTTGATCTTCTGATCGCTCAATACCTGGGTGGCTGTTACGTTTAGTTGACCGCTTGCAGCTTGTGGGTGTTTGATATGATCATCACCTACTTCCGGCGTATTGACGATTCTTTAGAGTCCTACACAGAGGTTTCCTGGCTCAGGCAAAACGGAGTAGGAGCACATATGTGATATATGCGGGACCGAGAACAATACGTGTATATGATACCGTATTAGATTCTCGCGATATGTGATATCGGCCGGGTATATGTGATATAGTCGGGTCATCGGATCAAATATTGATTCGATGAACTGATACAGAATATATTAGTCGGTTATTTGTGAAATAGCCGGATTATCGGATAAAGTGTTGATTCGATAATGTGATGTATAATTATATATTTGATATATTATATTACATTAACTAATATTAGCTCACTTAAAGATTCTTTTTCTCACTCGGGTAATACATTGATATATATGTGATATATGTTAATTGTATTATTTTATTTTGTTACAATAAATATTGTATATGTGATATATAATATTGTAACATGTTAGGGTTATAAATGCAACATGTTTTATGAGTTTAAATATGGTTAGGGTTTGGATTAGGGTTAAACTTTCATGAAGCTTTGACTTTGACCTTGATATTTTGTGATATTTTGCATAGATATTTACTTAACCCAACCCAACCCTTTAACCATAGTTGTTTCTCTACATGGGTTAAGTCTTCATACTTAACCCATGGTTGCATTTCTAACCTCATACTTGATTCATTATTCATCACAAAGAGATTGCTTCTTCTTCTTCCTTAGAAAAAAACTTTCTAGCTTTTTGTGATGTGATAAAAATGAGTGAGAAATAGAAAACAAATGAGAGCTAAATTCCTACTTCATCATCCTCATCTATTCTAGCCGTTTAGATAAGGGTGTTTGCTTTGCTAATACTTGATTAGCAAAGCAAAAGCTTGGGCTTGAGTTTCTTCAAGGTAGATCATCTTAGTTATCGAAGATCGGAAGCAAGCTTAAATCTTTCTTTTGTAGAGCCTCTCTTGAGTCCGGGTACTCGATGATCGCAGTGAAGGGATCTCAACACGGAGCTTTAGAAGTGAAGGAACGGACTACAATGGTTGTAATCACTAACTCTTAGAAGTAAAGTTGTTTACTTGCTCATAGTTTCACCTAATCTCTAGTCTAAGATCTTGGTTAGGGTTGTTCGGCATGTCTAAAATTTAAATCGGGCATGGTTGATGCCTTATAGACCCTTGTGACAGTGCCTAGTAGCCCTACATCATCTACTTGGGTGCCCGCAGCAACGGCCCCCTCAACTTCGACTGCCCATAAAAGAAGAAGGCCGGAGAAACTCCCCGTGTCCACGACAAAGCTCAAAGGCACTGAATACAAACGCCCTAAGTCTGGGGGCATGGTGGTGCACACCAGTTACATGGCTTCCGGAAAAGAGGAAAGCCGTGCTTCCATGGGTCATCGACCACTTACGCGATCAGTAACAAAGGCTTCAGAGCAACAACAGCAAAAGCTCCAGGAGATGTTGACAACCATGGCCGCACTTACTGGGCCAAAAGTAAGCCCAGAGACATTGTTGGATCAGCGCCAAGAACAGGAAACTGATGTCGAATTCCTCCGAAGAATGCTCGAGAGGAAAGACAAAATGGCCGCGGAACAAACGGCCAACATAAAACAAATGGCGCTATTGTTCCAAGATATGGTGGGCATGATAATCCAGCCTGACCACCCAACCGGAAATCCTCCAGTAATAATTGAAGACAATAGAGGGGAGACCTCAAACCCTCTTCCGGCCTCTTCGGCTGCAAAGGAGGAAACAATCTCGAAAGCTGCGCTCGATGATTATATAGCTCAACAGATACGAGCTCATTAGGCGAGCGAAGCGGCTGGCCAAATCGTTAAGACCGGACGACCCTATCCAGGTTAGTACGATCAAATAAAGTACCCGTCGGGATACACAATCCGTAAATTCCACGTGTATAAAGGGATGGGTAATCCGCACCAGCACGTCGCTCAGTTCAGGGCTCTGTGCGGTAATACCGGGGGTGACGACAAACTGCTGCTTCGCCAGTTTGTTGGCAGCTTGTCGAAGACAGCATTCGAATGGTACTTCGAGCTCCCGAACGATGCTATTAAGACGTTTGTAGAAATGGAGTTACTATTTACCCAGCGTTTCGCAAGCGCTAGCGAACGCACCCCGATCACGGCACTCATCAACGCCAGAGTGAAGCCGGAAGAAACCTGGGTTCAATACGCCATTCGGTGGCGGAACCTATGGTCAAAGTACGAACAGCGCATAGAGGAAGCTCCTGTTGTGGGCATGTTCGTAGGAACCCTCGATCCTCAGGCAACCATATCTCAGTTCATGATGTTTTTCAAGCCGACTACCTTCCAGGCCTAGATTGACAAGCTGGCCCAAATGGATCAGATAGGCCATAGACCGTCTTCCTCGAAAATGGAGCCTCGAAATGAAAAGGGGAAGGGAAAGCGACCTTCGTCGCCAAGGCTCAGCAGCAGCCCAGTGGTCCAAAACCAGCTGATCGCCAAAACGATAGACAATGATTCTTCAACGAGAAGTTAAAACGCCCTTATTCGTTTCCCCGAGATAAAACGAGGAGACTATTCGAGCTAGCGGTGCATAACAGGCTCATCAATCTGCCAGATCCAAGACGTTCACTGCAGTCGGGCGACGCTAACAATCCTAATTACTGCCCCTACTATCGAGCAGTAGGCCATCCAATCGAAGATTGCTTCATCTTCAAAGGCTGGATTGAGGACCAATACCAACAGGGCAAATTCGCGCTGTCTAAGAATTGGAAGGTAAGCCCGCCCCAGCCACACGCTCCTAAAAAGGCAGACACGACAGGGGCATCATGCTCTTTTATAGAAGAAGCTCCATGGGATGCCGCTCTTTCAGCTAAAACAAAACGAATGCTGAAGGATCTCCAAACTTGCCCGGTTATTAGGTGGAAGAGCCCCCTGGAGCCTGAGATTATTGAGGGACGCTGAAGCCGCACCCAACGCTGAAAGCTGGTGATGGTGGACAGAACCTTCGGGCCAAGCCTCCGAAGTCTTCAAAGAAGAAGAAGAAGGCCAAGAAGCCCGTCCAACCCGACGACAACCATACAGGTTTGCAGAAATACATCGATGCACTGGAAGAATATAATCAGAAGGCACAGACCCCAATCATGTTGGATGAATTCTTTAAGCATGTTCTTGAGAATGAAGCCGATGACGCTGATGAAGGAGACAATTCTTCAGAAGAGCCCGAGGATTATGTGGCAAGCTGCCACATGATCTCTCACTCATCAAATAGCAAAGAAGCTCCTGATGCAGAGAAACTAGGGGCAGATCCAGAATCGGAATCAAAATCCCTGGAGCCATCGGACGAATTGATTGACAGACTGCTGAGCAAAGCTCTTCAGAAAAGCAAATCTGACTGAGAGAGTGAAAGGGCCATATATGAAAGGGCCAGGTGTCGGCATCACGTTGAAGAAGATCCGGTATTGAGAAGCCATAGAGTACCCCAACCGGAAAGAAGCACTTCTACCGCCAGAAAAAGCAGGTTTAAGACAAGGAAGCGGTTCGCTAAAGCCCTGTCGATGGGAATGAGATTGCCACCTTTCAAAGAAGACACTTCAGAAAATACGTTCCCCGACGAACTAGATGCACGTCCAAACTACTGCTTATACATTCGGAGGATCACACACCCTACCGAGGAATGCATGGCCTTTAAAAATTGGTGGCAGGGATACGTTGCTCATCTACAGCATTTCAAGCGGATGAAGCGCAAAACTCGTCGAGAGAAAAGAAGCACGACAGATGAGTGCAAAAGAACTGCCAGCGACTGTCACATGGTTGATTCTGGGGGATCGCAAGTTCTCATCTTTCGGGAGCGATTCTGACGAAGAAATAGCCCTCGGCCCTCTCTTCGAAGAATCCACCTCAAGAAAAGAGGAAGAGGTGAAGAACTGTGAGAATATTTGGCTGCGCAACTGTACGTTGCCCGAAAAGAATCTTGGACCTGCAAACAGGGGATCGGATAGAAAAGATAAGGGGAAGGAAAAAGTCCCTGAGGATATCGCCCTCGATGATCGAGTCGTCAAAGAGCTGATAGGCAAGGACCCACCCAAGAAAAGCAAAGTGGATTACAACGTCCTAGCATATTTGAGGAAGATACCCTCATAGCTGAGTGTCTTGGATGCCCTTCTGTTGTCTAAAGAGGCACGAGATTCCCTGATCAGGGTACTACAAGAGCTCGAACAGTTTCAAGCTTTTCTTGCCGAAGAAAAGATGAAGGACGAGCTGGAAGAAGTGCACACTGCTGACGTCACTTTCGGCAATGAAGATCTCCTCTTCGGAACGTGTGAACATAATCGTCCCCTCTATGTCCCCGGGTATTGCCATGACATCAAGATAGGGAAGATCCTAATTGACAACGAGTTCTCTGTCAACCTTCTCAACGTGAGGGTGCTAAAGGAAATTTGCATGCGTGTGCAGCACCTAGCTCGAGATAAAATCACCATCTCCGGTTTTGACTCCCAGTCATCACGGACGCTCGGGTCCGTAATACTGACGTTATGCTTTGGGATGCTCCTCACTGACATCAAATTTCATGTCATTGATGCCAAGACCTGCTACAACGCCTTACTCGGAAGGCCTTGGTTACACAAGTACAACATCATCCCTTCTACGCAACATCAATGTATGAAGTATTTCAAAGATGGTCTCGAGTACACCGTAACGGGGGAGCTAAACCCATTCTCCGTGAATGAAGTCTGCAAATACGAGGTTGCAAAGTATTTCTTGCCAGACTTTGAAGACACGAAAAGATGCCATAAACCGGAGAATAAGCAAAAAGCTATCACCACTATTCCGGTCTTCGAGAGCGATACCGAGGAGGATGAAGAGATAGTCTATTCGGGGCTGCCCCAATGCAACAAGCCGAGACCATCCACCCCTATTCTGGTTTTTGGCAGTGACTCTAAAGACGAAGTCAACGCAGTGTTCTTGGTCCGTCCATCAATGTAGGCCCTCACTGGAGATTATAAGAGTTTGCAGATTGCCATGGTTCTGCGGCAGCACTACAGAGAGCTTGATGCGCTTAAAACACAAAGTGTGCCAGAGTTACGGACATTCTACGTCCCTCTCAGGTGAAGACGTGAAAAGGTGATCCTATTATACCAATCTACGAAGACTAAAGTCGAAAGAGAAGTCTGGCATGGTGCTGATCCTACGCTCGACAGATTCCAACCCATTCGTCTGCCCAGGAATTACACCGAGGGATTGAAAAGGTTATTAACATGCCAAGGCGTACCATTCAAACAAACTCCTCTACAAGCTCAGTTCTACAGCAGGATTTGGAACGTCCCCAGAACGCAGCGAAAATTGCCTAACAGAAAATGGAAACGATCGTGCTCGGATTCATCCAGTTCAAGAAACGGGAGCAGTCCCATGACTGCCATGTCATAAAGGACCTTGATGAAGAAACGGATGCTCTTTTAAAAGACGCTGACGCTGAGCCAGAACGCGGTCCTGCCATAAAAATGCCGAGTCCGTCGTTCGAAGAGCAGATGGGCAAGCTAGTATGGGAAGCGAGTCAAAAGGTTCGGAGCGACCACAGCCGCGAAATGGCCATCTACGAGAAAGCCAAGGCGCAACGCCTTCAGCAGGCCATGGAGGATGACAATGCCCTTCACCGTCAGTCCGCCATGCATTCCCAAGACAATAAAAAGGCCCGATGCGAAGGCAAAAGTAAGTTAAAGAACGGAAAAATGTTCGACAACGGCAAAACGGATCCAAAAGGCCGCGCGATCAAGAAAAGGTCAGCCGGAATCCGTCTGTAGCAAAAAAGATAGGTCGAGCATATTCTTTCCCTTAAGATAAGATAAGGAGAATCTTCGACCTCGTCATGAAACATCAAATGATGACACTCCCGAAGTCCAAGCATCCCGAACAAGCAAACGAGGTCTGTCAGCCGGATTATTGCTCCTATCACCGAGCAATAGGTCATCCTCTTGAAGACTGCTTTATTTTCAAGAACTGGGTCGAAGACCAATATCAACCTAGCAAGTTCGCTCTATCCAAAAGTTGGAGGGTATCCCCACCGCAAAAGCATATGCCAAAAGCAACGTATATGGCAAGAGTAGAACCAGATCAACATCGGTCTTGGAAGCGATCTCGCACCTGTCATGCGGTAACGATGTCGGAAGAAGGAGACCATGATAATGTGGATGACCTCTCCCGGTGCTTCAAAAATAGGGATGAAGATGAGTTGATCTCAGAATTTCCACCTGCGCCAAAAGTGTTGGAAGATGGAATACCTACTACTGCGGACAACCTAATGAAAATCGACTTGGGGACGGCAAACGACCCGAGGCCTACGTTCGTCAGTGAGCTGCTGTCCGAAGAATAGGTAGCTACGCTAAAGGACGTGCTCATGTAGTATAAAGACTGCTTCGCATGGAACTATTCCAAGATACTGGGCTAGATCCAGAGATAGCTGTGCACAAATTGGTGATATCCCCGGACGTCAAGTCAGTCAAACAAGTACCAAGAAGGATGCGGCTCGAACTTGAAATGAGTATTAACGCTGAAGTCAAGAAGCTAATCGACTCCGTCTTCATCCAAGAAGTTCAATACCCCGACTGGATCGCCAACATTGTCCCTGTGATGAAGAAAAATGGGACGGTGTGCATCTGCGTGGATTTTCGGGACCTCAACAAAGCATGTTCAAAGGATGACTTTCCCGTACCGGTTACTGAGTTGATGATAGATAACACGCCCACCCACGAAATATTCTCCTTCATGGATGGATCATCGGGGTACAATCAAATAAAAATGCATCCCGAAGACCAGAAGCATACCGCTTTTCGGACTCCTCTGGGCATATTCTGCTACAAAGTGATGCCTTTCGGTATAAAGAACGCCGGCGCCACCTATCAGAGGGCCATGATGAAGATTTTCGATGAGCTCATACATGAAATCGTCGAATTCTATATTGACGACCTCGTGGTGAAAAGAAAATCGCACGAGGAGCATTGGGAGCATATGAAGATAGTATTCCAACGTCTTCGGAAATACAACCTGAAGATGAACCCTATCAAATGCGCATTCGGAGTTTCCTCGGGAAAATTCCTAGGATTCATCGTACGACTCCGAAGCATCGAAATAGACCCGTCAAAGATCAAGGCGATTATGGAAATGCCTCCGCCAAGAACTCTCAAAGAACTGCGGTCTCTCCAAGGAAAGTTCGCATATATCCGACGGTTCATAGCTAACCTCTCCGACAAATGCTGCCCCTACAGCCACCTAATGAAGAAGGGGACCCCGTTCGTCTGGGATCGCAAATGCCAAAGTGCGCTGGACGAAATCAAGCAATACCTGCAGAATCCACCGGTACTGACCGCTCCAGTCATAGGAAAACCTCTCATCCTGTACACAACCGCCCTTGAAAGTTCTTTAGGCGCGCTATGGTCACAGGAGAACGACCAAGGGAAGGAGAGAGCTCTCTACTATATGAGTCGAGTCCTACTGGGGGCAAAAAACAACTACTCCCCTATCGAAAAACACTACCTGGCGTTAATTTTGGCGATAACGAAGCTTCGGCATTATGTAGGGTTCCTAGGCACTCTTGTGAAGGTTCATAAAGCATCAAACATGCCCCAATAAAATTTTAGATGTGCAGAACAACCCAAAGACGGGATCTTTGCTAGATTCTTAGGGTTTAACATGCAAGATAACATCTTTAACCCTAAGTGTGAGGGATTACAACCTTTGTAGTCCGCTCCTTCACTTCACAAGCTCCGAGTATAAGTCCCTTCGCCGCGATCCACGATCTCCCGGACTTAAGAGAGGTTCCACGACTTGAACGATCCATGCTAGCTTGAAATGTTCCGCTTCTCCGATGATCTACGTCGAAGTTGCTATTACCCAAGCTTTCTCACTCTAAAGAGATGAACACCCTAATCTAATAGGCTAGATTAGATAAGGATGATGGAGTAGTATTTCTGCTTTCTTTTTAATTCATTTTCTCACAAGAAATCATCACAAAAGAATTAACTAGTAAGCTTTCTCAAAGCTAAGAGAGAAGAAGATGATGAATGAAAAAAAGATAATCCTTTTATGATGAATAGTAGATAAGAATATATGATTGATATGGAACCATGGTCAAGGATGATAGGTTTAACCTTTGTAGAGAATAAACTAGAGTTAGGGTTTGGTTAGGTTAAGGTTAAGTATCAACCATAATATCTTAACCAAGACAAAAGAGAATCCTTCTAGAATGAACAAGAAGGAGCTAACCCTAATCAAACCCTAATCCCTTTTTATCATCCTTAAACATGTTTCATAATAAATCATATGATATCACAATAATATATATCACATATATATTATATATTTGCAACAAAAGAAAATAATACAATTAACATATATCGCATATATATCAATGTATTAATCCGGTGAGAAAATGAAATAATAAAGCGAGCCAATATTAGATAATGTAATACAATATATCATATATATCATTATACATTAAATCATCGAATCGACACTTGATCCGACGATCCGGCTATATCGAATATAACCGACTAATATATCATGTACCGATTCATCGAATCAACACTTGATTCGATGTCCCGGTTCATATCTAAATATCGCGAGAATATAATACGGTATCTCATATCGCATTATCCTCGGTCCTGCACATATCACATATGTGCTTCTACTCCGTTTTGCCTGAGCCAAGAAACCTCTGTGTAGGACTCTAAAGAATCGTCAATACGCCGGTAGCAGGTGATGATCATATCAAACACCCACAAGCTGCAAGCGGTCAGCTAAACGTAACAGCCACCCAGGTATTGAGCGATCAGAAGATCAACAAGCTAGCCTGTCCGTTCTCCTGTGAATCCAATCAGTAACACTCCTGTACAGTCCGGTCTGTTCGTCTGATATGTCGCATATCAAGTCTAGGGGTGGTATACGTCAGACCCCAGTAACCGATAAGTCGTGTCGATGTGAGGCTCATAACAGGTCGAGAAACTACTAGTAACACTTACCAGTATATCTCTATATCAGCCCTGGCCAGGGACTTCCAGTTATAGCCAATCGAACACAGCACAACATCAACTCCCTATACCGGGAGAGACGAATCCCCTCCTATTGCTCATTGCCTCCATGTGATTCGGGACTGTATCCAAAAGCCACCGTTTTGCACGCCCTCTTGGACATGGTAAGGTGGAAATCAAAGCACAGTGGGAATCACACAAGACTCTATGACGATCTCGGGTCTACAGACTACCCTGTACCAGTGTCACCGGAGAACTGCCATCTGACGTATGGTATATCACCATCTGGGAGTTCTCGGCGAGTCCGTCCAGTGTACCCAATCTCCACTGAGCACCCGTACACTATCTCTGATGTCAAACACCTATGGATATGGGATTATCCATCGCCCATCATATGGGTCAAGATGCGTATACGCTAGTCTACTCTGGTGTATCGATGCCCTGTCTCGATATACCCTCGACTAGGAACAGTTATAGGATGTACTCATCGACTACTATGGCCCCACTAGTATGATCTCATCATAGTCTCAGTAGTCGAGTACAGATCCTAAGGGCTTTATCAACATGTGAGAGTAAGACAGTAAACCAATACAAGTCAACATGTTAAGATAAAGTGAAACCAAATAGCATACTATCATGACAAGCAAGAAAGTCCTCTCTGTATATATCCAAGCATCCATCATAATATACATCATATGTACAACAATGGTCTCTAGGGCATATACATAACTAACAATCTCCCACTTGCACTAAGGCTACCTGCTGTAGTATCTCATACCTAGCATCCCGAATAATCTCTCAAACTGTATCTGGGGAATGGCCTTCGTGAGTGGATCCGCAGTGTTGTCCTTCGTATCTACTCTCCTGACCTCGATCTCCCGGCGATCAACTATCTTCCTGATCAGGTGATACCGCCTCAGAATATGTCTGGACTTCTGATGGGACCTGGGTTCCTTGGCCAAAGCCACAGCTCCATTGTTATCGCAATACAGAGGTATTGGATGCTCAATGGATGGAACCACACCAAGTTCAGTGATGAACTTCTTCATCCAGACAGCCTATTTGGCAGCGATGTATTCAGCATCCATCGTCGAGCCTGCAACGATATCCTGTTTGGAACTCTTCCAACATACCGCCCCTCCATTGAGGGTAAAGACAAATCCCGAGTGCGACTTAGAGTCGTCCTTATCACTTTGGAAGATAGAATCGGTAAAGGACTGCACCCGGAGTTCTCCGTTACCATACACCAAGAACATGTCTCTAGTCCTTCGCAAGTACTTGAGAATGTTCTTCACAGCATTCCAGTGACTCTTTCCAGGATCTGCTTGATACCGACTCACTACACTTAGTGAGTATGCAACATCGGGTCTGGTACATAGCATCGCATACATGATAGAGCCTACTGCCGAAGTATAGGGTATCCCTTGCATGCGAGCTCTCTCCAAATCAGTCTTGGGAGACATCTCTTTGGAGAGAGTGAGTCCAAAGATCGTGGGTAAGTTCCCACGCTTGGATTCTTCCATACTAAACCTCTTTAGTATGGTGTCAATGTACCTGGATTGGGACAATCCCAATATCCTTTTGGATCTATCTCTATAGATCCTAATCCCCAATATGCAGGAGGCATCACCTAGATCTTTCATTGAGAATCTTTGTGATAAGAAGAGCTTGACTGATTGCAGCATAGGAATATCATTTCCTATCAAGAGTATGTCATCCACGTACAATACGAGGAAGACAACCTTACTCTCTGCTACCTTCTTATAGATACAAGGTTCATCTATATTTTTGATGAAGTCAAACTCTTTGACTACAACATCAAAATAGATGTTCCAACTCCGCGATGCTTACTTTAACCCATAAATGGATTTAAGCAGTTTGCACACCTTTCCGCTGCTCCCACTATCTACGAAGCCCTCTGGCTGAGTCATGTACACGCACTCTTCTAAATCACCATTTAGAAAGGCGGTCTTAACATCCATTTGTCAGATTTCGTAGTCATGGTATGCAGCAATGGCAAGTAAGATCCGGATGGATTTAAGCATAGCCACTGGAGAAAAAGTTTCGTCATAATCCACACCTGGTCGTTGACGAAAACCCTTTGCTACAAGTCTAGCTTTGAAAGTCTCAACTTTTCCATCTACACCAAATTTCTTTTTAAAAATCCACTTGCTCCCAATAGGTTTTACCCCTTCAGGAGCATTTTCCAAAATCCATACTTTATTGGTGTACATGGATTCCATCTCAGATCGCATTGCATCCAGCCATTTCACAGAGTCACCACTCGTGATGGCCTGCTCGAAACTAGTCGGGTCATCATCTTCGATGATGCAATCCTCGCTTCCACCATCAATGAGAAAACCGTAGTATCTCTCAGGTGGACGAGAAACCCTACTAGATCGGCGGAGAGGCTGGGGTTCGTCGGGTACTACTGAATCTTCTGGTTCCAACAAATCATCAGTTGTAGTTTATGGTGCTGGAACCTCTTCCAGCTCAACCTCTTTACCACTAATTTCTTTTGCAAGAAATTCCGTTTCCAAAAAGGTGGCATGTTGAGCAACAAACACTTTTTGTTCCTCAGCGTGGTAGAAAAAATATCCTTGAGAATTCTTTGGTTATCCCATAAATTTGCAAAGAACTGATCGTGCCTCGAGTTTGTCCGGATTTTGCTTTTTAACATAGGCCGGAACCTCATATCTTAACTCGTTTAAAATATGGTCTCTTCCCACTCCATATCTCATATGGTGTGGTAGGTACAGATTTAGACGGAACTAGATTCAATATGTATATGGCTGTCTCAAGCGCATAGCCCCAGAAGGAAATAGGTAACTCAGCTTCGCTCATCATAGAGCGCACCATATCTAATAGGGTCCGATTCCTCCATTCCGATACACCGTTGTGCTGTGGTGTATAAGGAGGAGTAAGCTGAGAGAGAATCCTATTCTCTTTTAGATAATCCAGAAAATCATTGCTTAAGTATTCTCCTCCTTGATCAGATCGAAGGATCTTAATACTTTTGCCCGTTTGGTTCTCTACTTCGTGCTTATAGTGTCTGAATTTCTCAAAAGCTTCAGACTTGTGTTTCAACAGGAACACATGCCCGTATCTAGAGAGATCGTCAGTCAATGTAATGAAGTAGAAAGAACCGTTCCTGGCGTGTGTAGACATGGGACCGCATATATCACTATGTACCAGTCCTAAGAGTTCCGTAACTCTTTCTCCGTGTCCACTAAATGGAGCTTTGATCATTTTTCCTTTGAGACATGAATGGCAAGTATCATAAGATGAAAATTCGAATGAATTCAAATATCCATTTTTATGTAACGTAGCTAGCCGTGTCTCATTGATATGGCCAAGTCTACAATGCCACAAGAAGGATTCGTTCATTTTTGAACTTTTCATCTTTTGTGTGTTTTGTATATTGAGGACTGTATTTTGATTTAGAATGAATACGCCATTATGTAACGAGCCTGATGCAATCAACTTTTGATCTAGGAATATGTTCATAACATTATCCTTTACTATAAAATTATATCCTTCTTTACTTAATAAAGAAACTGATATAATGTTGCACATCATGTTCGGTATATAATAGCATTCATTTAGAATCAGTGTATTACGACTTGGCAATACAAGGTGATATTCGCCAACTGCTTTGGCTGCAATACTTGCACCGTTCCTTACTTGAACGGAATGATCACCTTTTCCCAGTTCTCTACCTTTACGTAGCCCATGTAACATTTTATATATGTGGGATTCTGATCCGGTATCTAATACCCAGGACGTAGGGTGAACTGAGAAGCAGTTCTCAATAACTAACACACCTGAAGAAGATGCATCAACATGCATGTTCTTTTGGGCGGCGTGAGAATCCAGATATTCTCCTGTTTCCTGTTCAGTCTTATAACTCTTATAAGAAAGAACGGGTCCAACGTTCCCTTGCTCAGTATAATAAGCGGGTTCAGTCAATACATCCATATTATTATCTTGATTATGGCCTGACATGGTCGCTACCTGGAGAGAGAGAGAAGAAAACACTTTAGCGTATGCTCTTGCAAGATTAGATTGGTTATTATCTTATCTAATCAGGATGTCTCCCACTGTTTTTATCAAATCTACCTTCAAACCCTAAAATGTAAGATTAGCCGGGATTAATTACACCCTACAATTTCGTCAATCTTTCAGCCAGATCAGTATCGGTACTTGAGGGAGGTTCCCCGTGCTTTCGCACGGACCTAATTAAACTAAACCTCATTTTCCCAGAGGCGTAACCCCGTTAACACTTTTCTAGACACCTACTTGATCGGCTAATTGTCCTGTGCAAAACTCTCCCAGGAGTAACTCTTATTCGCAGTGGGTATCGGGATCCAACTATCTCATAGGAGGTATGCAATCTCATTGCAAATTTCAACACTTGAAATTCCCGATAAAATTTTGCCCCTAGCGATCTATGACCTTGACTAAGTCAACAAACCATAAATCGCAAGTCAAGTTCAACCCGTACATTTCCCGATTGAATTAAACCCACCCGTACGACCCTTGACTGAGTCAATAAGGCTGTGCGAATACCCTAATCCAATCACATCTCATGTTTTAGCAGATAAACACTACTTAGCTACCGTACACTACGCCTTGACTAAGTCAACAAACATAGCACGAATACTAAATAATATCTATCTGAAATGACGGAGGGCCACACAGGTTTTTCAGAAAAACTATGAGCGTAATGAACTTGATATCGTCGTAGAATCATGTGAAATTTTGAAATGGAGTGTTTTTAAGGCTTGCATTAGTTTTGCTAAAGAGGTCACTCCCGGTGAAGGGATCTCGGCTCTTTCCTCATCGAATAAGGTGCAGGACATATCACATATATCACTGTGCAAAGCAAAACTCTAAAAGCAATCAAATGAAAAACCGAGTTTTGTAGCATCTGCCAGTTTCGCTAAAGAGGTCACTCCCGGTGAAGGGATCTCGGCTCTTTCCTCATCGAATAAGGTGCAGGGTATATCATATATACCGCTATGCAAAGCAAAACTGTAGCTACCCTTTTTTATAAAGTTTTGATTCTACAACATCTTTTAGGTTTCTTTTCTTTTTATTAATCTCATTAATAAAAAATCCCATCAGCTTATGCTTCCGAAGCATCACAGATAAATACGACGTACACTTATGCCATCCGCATTTGCCTCGATGTCCCCTCGTGCACCGTTAGGTTAGGTAACTAACGACAAAGCAGGGCAGGGCTAGTGCGGGTGTAAAACATAAGTAACGTCTATATAATATATCATATATACTATATATTGTATCCATCACAACATATCAAATGATCACATCACAGATATCGCAGCAGAAACATAGATATAATGTGGGATATACTAGGACGTCTGTATTTAGTATTTAGCCAACAATAGAAAATACGGATTCCACAGTCGCGATGAATAGCCAAGCCCACACCTTGGACCCTTACGAGAGCGGCAAGCGACCCTACCAATTCTGGAGTTTAGGAGACCCGGTCTCGACTCCTCGAGATGGCCTCCCACTAAACCCCAGAACCCGGTCACCTGTGCTCCCCTCCTTGGGTCCATCCTAATGCGTAAAAATAAATAATATACAACACTGGTGGCAACAACCTCAACCCGGAAGTGCCCCAAATAAAAGAATATTACATTACATTTGAATTTACATGAATGAAAATATAAAACCCTCATCTCACATAAAACCCCCGGCTATTCAATCGCGACAATCCTGCACATCATATCTCAGCAACACATAATATCTCATATCATCAACGTAAGTAAGTATGCATACACCGATCGTCGTCGATGTATAACAACGACAATCGGCAATACAACTACATACTACACTTACGGTCACAGAAAAGAAATTGTAAAACTACAATATTTGGAATCCACAATCACTTTAGACATCGTAAATCCGAAATATCACATACTTCGCATTTCATGCCTAACTCTATGAATTCCACATATTGTATCACATTTCAGATAAATAGACAGTATTAAACTTTTCGAACAGATAATCAAATACCCAAAATTTCCCAAATAGCTCAACACTTGAGCGGAGTTCAAATAATCCCAGAATATGTCACAGTACCAGTGATCCAGCCGTAGAAGCGTCAAGCCAACGCCTCACATGTGGCACGCCATACTGCCCCAAACCCGAAGGTTCAAAAGGCAGTTCAAGACGGTCACATAATCGAGTTAAGGTTCGTTGTCTTCTAGAGGGTCCACCGTGTTACTTGCACATTTTTCCGAAAGATTCAAACCCGAAAAAAAATTCAACACTTGAAAATTTTGCCGTGCCGGGAAAAAGTGAGTTAATGATATCCGTTCGAACATTTTAACAATTTCTAAATATCCGGAAATAAAAACGAATTTAAATATTCCGATCGAATCTACGATTACAAAATAAACCCCAGAATACTCAACACTTGAGTCAGAATAAAAATACCCAAAAATTTAAATCACAGAAATATGAATTACTGTGTAAAAACAAATACCAATCTCGACTGTACGGCCACGGATCCGCGGCCCAAGCGCGGTACGGCCGTGGTTCCGCGGCGGTTTGGAAGTGTTAGGTGCTCGTTTTTCACCACAATTCTTATATTTCCCTGCTGAATTTTTAGGTATTTTTAATTCAGAAAAAATCGCATTTTTGAAAAATATCCAGAGAGGGGGTTAACATTGTCGGTTCGGGTTCGATCGGAGTTTTAACTTCGTAAACACGTCACCTAATGCTCTAGCTAGTCTCTGATACCACTGTAGGGTTCCTAGGCACTCTTGTGAAGGTTCATAAAGCATCAAACATGCCCCAATAAAATTTTAGATGTGCCGAACAACCCAAAGACGGGATCTTTGCTAGATTATTAGGGTTTAACATGCAAGATAACATCTTTAAACCTAAGTGTGAGGGATTACAACCTTTGTAGTCCGCTCCTTCACTTCACAAGCTCCGAGTATAAGTCCCTTCGCCGCGATCCACGATCTCCTGGACTCAAGAGAGGTTCCACGACTCGAACGATCCATGCTAGCTTGAAATGTTCCGCTTCTCCGATGATCTACGTCGAAGTTGCTATAACCCAAGCTTTCTCACTCTAAAGAGATGAACACCCTAATCTAATAGGCTAGATTAGATAAGGATGATGGAGTAGTATTTGTGCTTTCTTTTTAATTCATTTTCTCACAAGAAATCATCACAAAAGAATTAACTAGTAAGCTTTCTCAAAGCTAAGAGAGAAGAAGATGATGAATGAAAAAAAGATAATCCTTGTGTGATGAATAGTAGATAAGAATATATGATTGATATGGAACCATGGTCAAGGATGATAGGTTTAACCTTTGTAGAGAATAAACTAGAGTTAGGGTTTGGTTAGGTTAAGGATAATTATCAACCATAATATCTTAACCAAGACAAAAGAGAATCCTTATAGAATGAACAAGAAGGAGCTAACCCTAATCAAACCCTAATCCCTTTTTATCATCCTTAAACATGTTTCATAATAAATCATATGATGTCACAATAATATATATCACATATATATTATATATTTGCAACAAAAGAAAATAATACAATTAACATATATCGCATATATATCAATGTATTAATCCGGTGAGAAAATGAAATAATAAAGCGAGCCAATATTAGATAATGTAATACAATATATCATAGATATCATTATACATTAAATCATCGAATCAACACTTGATCTGAAGATCAGGCTATATCGAATATAACCGACTAATATATCATGTACCGATTCATCGAATCAACACTTGATTCGATGTCCCGGTTCATATCTAAATATCGCGAGAATATAATACGGTATCTCATATCGCATTATCCTCGGTCCTGCACATATCACATATGTACCTCTACTCCGTTTTGCCTGAGCCAAGAAACCTCTGTGTAGGACTCTAAAGAATCGTCAATACGCCGGTAGCAGGTGATGATTATATCAAACACCCATAAGCTGCAAGCGGTCAGCTAAACGTAACAGCCACCCAGGTATTGAGCGATCAGAAGATCAACAAGCTAGCCTGTCCGTTCTCCTGTAAATCCAATCAGTAACACTCCCGTACAGTCCGGTCTGTTCGTCTGATATGTCGCATATCAAGTCTAGGGGTGGTATACGTCAGACCCCAGTAACCGATAAGTCGTGTCGATATGAGGCTCATAACAGGTCGAGAAACTACTAGTAACACTTACCAGTATATCTCTATATCAGCCCTGGCCAGGGACTTCCAGTTATAGCCAATCGAACACAGCACAACATCAACTCCCTATACCGGGAGAGACGAATCCCCTCCTATTGCTCATTTCCTCCATGTGATTCGGGACTGTACCCAAAAGCCACCGTTTTGCACGCCCTCTTGGTCGTGGTAAGGTGGAAATCAAAGCACAGTGGGAATCACACAAGACTCTATGACGATCTCGGGTCTACAGACTACCCTGTACCAGTGTCACCGGAGAACTGCCATCTGACGTGTGGTATATCACCATCTGGGAGTTCTCGGCGGGTCCGTCCAGTGTACCCAGTCTCCACTGTGCACCCGTACACCATCTCTGATGTCAAACACCTATGGATATAGGATCATCCATCGCCCATCATATGGGTCAAGATGCGTATACGCTAGTCTCCTCTGGTGTATCGATGCCCTGTCTCGATATACCCTCGACAAGGAACAGTTATAGGATGTACTCATCGACTACTATGGCCCCACTAGTATGATCTCATCATAGTCCCAGTAGTCGAGTACAGATCCTAAGGGCTTTATCAACATGTGAGAGTAAGACAGTAAACCAATACAAGTCAACATGTTAAGATAAAGTGAAACCAAATAGCATACTATCATGACGAGCAAGAAAGTCCTCTCTGTATATATCCAAACATCCATCATAATATACATCATATGTACAACAATGGCCTCTAGGGCATATACATAACTAACACGTTATGCGTTGGCGCATGAGGTCCATCTCATATCAAAGGTGGATCCTCTCAAGTATTTGATGTCAAGAGCCATACTAACAGGACGACTCGCTAAATGGACCTTCCTTTTGATGGAGTTCTCGATAACATACCGACCTCTCAAGGCGGTGAAAGGCTAGGCCATCGCTGACTTCCTCGCTAAACATCTGATACCCGGCGACTCACCTTAAAATTGTGAACTGCCAGAAGAGAACGCATTTGACACGATCAATGGAGAGAAAGGAGGGAGTTATACTCGATGGGAGCTCTATTTCGGTGGAGCATCTTCCATGAAGAAGCGACAACACAATACCCCTATAATCAAATCTGGGGTAGGCCTCATCTTCGTAACTCCACAAGGAGGGATAATGTGCTTCGCCTTTTCCTTAACAGAGCCAAGGACAAACAACGAGGTAGAATATGAAGATTTGATAGCAGGTCTTGAGATCGCTGTCAATATGGGAATCGAAAACCTTCTCATATACAGAGACTCCCAGCTGGTCGTTAGTCAAGTAAACGGGGACTATCAAATGTGCAAACCAGAGTTGGTAAAATATGGCGAGAGAGTGCTGCAACTGCTGACTTAAATCCCCTCCTACATTCTGGAAAGCATACCATGTACAGAAAATAGCAAGGCGGATGCATTAGCCAAACTCGCTAAAGAACTGGCTGATGAAAACCTCGATGACATAAGGATCATCGTACAAAGCCATCGGGTTCTTGAACCAGCAGAAATATCTCCGGGGTCGTCTGAAGATAAGGAAACGACCAAGCAAACGGCCACACAAATAGAGGACCAAGAAAAGGCTAAGGATTGGAGAGAAATCTTTATAGACTACTTCAAATCCCGTCAAACACCTGGAGATGCATCCTCAAGACATCAGCTTATGGGACGAGCTCTGTCCTTCGCCTTCGTCAATGATACTCTATATAAGAGATCATTCGACTCGCTGTGGCTAAGATGCCAGGGACCAGAAGAAGCAAGGAGAGTCGTTCAAGAAACTCACGACGGACTCTGCGGTTCTCATCAAGCTGGGTCAAAGATGAAGCTGAAGATCAAAAGAATGGGCTATTATTGGCCCACGATGATTCAGGACTGTCTCGAATATGCGAAGCAGTGCCACTCGTGCCAAATTCATGGGACTTCATCAACCAGCACACCAATCCACTACATCCGAAAGTGGCTAGCTGGCCGTTCGAAATGTGGGGAACTGAAATAATTGGGCCCATCGAACCAGCATCATCCAGAGGACATCGGTTCATATTGGCAACAACCGATTACTTCTCTAAGTCGGCAGAAGCAGTACCGCTGAAAAAAGTGAAGACGGAGAATATTCTCCATTTCTTCAAGACACACGTCATCTATAGGTTCGGCACTCCGCGACGGATTATCTCTGGTAATGGGCCGTCCTATAGAAGTCACAAAATTAGCCACTTCACACAGCAGCATGACATAGACTGAAGCTACTCTTCTGTCTACAATCCCCGAGCTAACGGTCTAGCTGAGGCTTTCAACAAGACCTTGACGAAGATCATGAAGAAAATGGTGTTCAAAAATAAGAAGGTCTGGTACGAGAGACTGCATGAAGCTCTCTGGGCGTATCGGACCACGTTCAAAATGGCCACAAACACAATACCGTATGCATTGGTATTCGGCGCTGAAGCAGTACTCCCTTTAGAGATAGAGCTACCCTCTCTACGAGTGGCAGTTCATTACGAGTTAACAGACGAAGAGAATGCTCATCTTCGGCTCGAGGAGCTCGACGCCCTCGATGAAACTCGACTCATGGCGCAGAAAAACTTGGAGGCTTACAAAGCGAAGATGACGCGCTCATATGAGAGATTGACTAGGCCGAGGACATTTCGCCAAGGCGACCTCGTGCTAGTGGTCAAGAGACCTATGATCCCCAATCATGCTAAACGGGGCAAATTCGAGCCGAACTATGAGGGCCCGTACATCATAGACAAGGTCTACGAAGGTGGGGCTTACTTGCTCATGGATATGCATGGCAAAAGACCCTTCAGGACAATAAACGGTCGGTTCTTGAAAAAATACCATGCCTGACCGAAACGTCCCTAAACTACTACGAACCGCAGCATCCTTAGGCTAACGCGGCAAAAAAAAAACGGTACGTCCATAAGCAAGATGGGTACGGATGAAAACCCGAAAGGGCTCCGTGAGTAAAAACAATAGGGCTACCGGCGAGTTTGTGAAAACCCGAAAGGGCGCAGACTCATAAAAAAATCCATGTACGCTTGAAAAGTCCTCTCGACCTTGTAAGGAGATAATACCTGTGTGAGATCCTTACGACTCATAAGGGAGTGACGCACTTAGGGATCCCCACGATTCCTAAGGAGAAATCACACTTACGAGATCCTCACGACTCGTAAGGAGAACCCTCTTATGAGACCTACACGGCTCGTAAGATTCGAAAGCCATAAGCTACAGGGATCTGAACCTGTTCTTAAGCCATCACATTTCCCAGACTGCCCTACAAATGGTTCAATATTGATCCTTGTATACAATCTACGGGCATAAATAACCGTCTCCCCCACCAAGTCCCACTAACGATGAGAAATGTCCTCGTTTGGTGAATGAACACTTGTAGGTCCTCTCGACTTGCAAGGAGAAAATGCTCTTATGAGATCCTTACGACTTATAAGAGACCATACACTTAAGAATCCTCATCACTCTCAAGGAGAAAACGCACCTACAAGATCCTTACGACTTGTAGGGAGAAACACCTTTATGAGACCCTTACGGCTCGTGAAGTCAAAAGCCTTAGTCGACAGGATCCTAACCCTGTTTGCTAAGCTACCTTTGTTCGAATCGACAGAGGCAAATGAGGATTCGCTCCTGGTAATGTCCCAGTGGTAGCGATGCTGATGCTTAAATTGGTATCAAATTCCAAGTCCTTTTACGGCAAATGATGATTCTCTCCTGGTAGTATTCCAGTCGCAGCGATGCTGATGCTGAGATTGACATCAGGTTCCAAGTTCCATACTTGCAACAAAATCAGCAAGTAAAAGAAATGCATATGAAATAGCCGAAATGATGGGGCAACTTGCAACAAAATCAGCAAGTAAAAGATATGCATACAAAAATAGCCAAAATGATTGGGCAACTCGCAATAAAAAGCAGCGAGCAAAAAAAAACAGCCGAAATGATTGGGCACCGCGAAAAAACAGCCGAAATGATTGGGCAATCGCGAATTTCGTGATATAAAAAGCTGAAATGATAGAGCATCATGGAAAGAAATAAAAAAAATGAAAGAATGAAACTTTTTCCCTGCAGGTAAGTCCATACCGACTCCTGTATACAATCCATAGGCATAAACGAAAAGGGAACCACATGTCCCAACAAACTCTATCAAAGGGAAAGTCAGATCCCGACAGCAACATCCCAGAAGACCAACACCGGTGTTCCTCCTCATGCCAGCAGGGCACGGACGCTACACCACCAATCGGAGCCACGTTAAAGTCCCCAGTTCCAAGACTCTACGGTTCACAGACAACCTAAAGTCAACCCTTGACCTCCCTGTCGTTAAGCAACGCTTCGATTCGGATACATGTCAACCCCTGACCTCCTTGTCTTCAAGCAACGCTTTGACTCGGATACATGTCAAACCGCTGACCTCCCTGTCGTCAAGCAACGCTTCGACTCGGATACATATCAACCCCTGGCCTCCCTGTCGTAAAGCAACGCTTTGACTGGGATACATGTCAACCCCTGACCTCCCTGTCGTCAAGAAACTCTTCGACTCGGATACATATCAACCCCTGACCTCCTTGTCGTCAAGCAATGCTCCGACTCGGATACATGTCAAACCCTGACCTCCCTGTCGTAAAGCAAAGCTTCGGATTGGATACATGTCAACCCCTGACCTCCCTGTCGTCAAGCAACGCTTCGCCTCGGATACATGTCAACCCCTGACCTCCCTGTCGTCAAGCAATGCTTCGCCTCGGATACATGTCAACCCCTGACCTCCATGTCGTCAAGCAACGCATTGACTCGGATACATGTCAACCCCTGACCTCCTTGTCGTCAAGCAACGCTTTGACTCGGATACATGTCAAACCCTGACCTCCCTGTCATAAAGCAAGGCTTCGACTCGGATACATGTTAACCCCTGACCTCCTTGTCGTCAAGCAATGCTTCTCCTCGGATACATGTCAAACCCCTGACCTCCTTGTCGTCAAGCAATGCTTCGACTCAGATACAAGTCAAACCCCTAACCTCCTTGTCGTCAAGCAACGCTTCGACTCAAATATATTTAAACCCTTAACCTCCATGTCGTCAAGCATCACTTCGACTCGGATACATGTCAAACCCTGACCTCCCTGTCGCCATGCAATGATTTGACTTGGATACATGTCAACCCCTGACCTCCCTGTCGTAAAGCAACGCTTCGACTCGGAAACATGTCAACCCCTAACCCCCCTACCGGTGCAATGCTCCGTCTCGGAAATACAACAACCTGTGATCTCCCTGTCGTAAAGAAATGCTTCGACTCAGAAATAAGTCAACACATGAACCTATCAACCTATAAAAAGAAAGTTCTCTTGTGAGATCCTTACGACTCTCACAAGAAAATATACTTAGGAGTCCTCACGACCCACAAGTAGAAATTACACCTACGAGATCCTCTCGACTCGCAGGGAGAAAAATCTTTATGAGACCCTTACGGCTCATAAAGCTGAAAAGTCTTAGGTGGCAAATCCTAACCTTGTCACCTAAGGCATCGCTGTCCTGCAAGAAGATCAAGATAAACTATATATGGACCACATCCATCAAAGCTACATGCAAGCACGAGATAAAAAATTATATGTCTTTTATTCATGAATTCAAAATGAATACAAGATACATGTCGTAAAAAGAATCAAAATGGATACAAAATACCTTCTCATTCAGGAGTGGATAAAAAAATTTACAAAAATTCTTTAAGCAAGCAGATGGAACAATAAGCTCCTCAATTCATCGCTCTTCCGCTGGGCCTCGGCTTCAAGCTTGGTTATCGCCACGAGACGGGTCTCCGCCTAAGACTGTTGAGCTTGATACGAGGCGGGCCGAATCTCAAGCTCCTTTTCAGCAACTTTGTGAGCTTCGACCATCTCGCGGGTAAAAATAACGGCTTTATCAACAGCCACCACCTCTCTGATAGCTTCTTGGAGCACCCGCCAAATTTCATATGCATGAGTGGTCTTGGTAGTGAGCTCATCTTGAAGTTCTCCCAAAACACTCAAGGCCAGTTCCTTTTCCAAGAATTTCCGGTTAAGCCTCTTCTCACATGATTGTAGATTTGCGGCGCACCGTTCAATCAGCCGCCACAAACTCGTCTTTGCGGCCACGACCTGTGAGGGAAGGCATGTCCAGTTGAGACCATATAAACAAGCCTCCACTCGACGACAAAACTCGACCAAGAAATGCACCAATGTTTCATCATGGTAAGCGGCAAGAAAAGGAAGAGAAATGTTGGCTTCGGCAGCAAATTCTTCGGCTGTGATCGAGCTACCAACACGAAGATCTTCGATGAGAGCCGACAAGGAGTGAAGGCTTTGCTTCGCCATCCGTTCAGATGTGCGTAGACCTAGTGGAATAATGATGCGAGACTCAAGCGGGATAAGAGCGGGCAAAGCTGTCAAGATCCATGAACAATCTATGAGATTTATGCCCAAAGAATATATAAAGCAACGTCAAAATCTTACTTACCCACAGTCATGCAAGGAGGATTGGACAGATCCCAAGTCCCGTCGAGGATCTACTCTTCGTCATCAGCTTCCAGAACAGCAGAAGACCTATCAGCATCGTTATACGAAATAATAATAATACAATGAAGGGGTCAAATAACACAACCCTTGCCCAGAAGAGAGGACGATGCTTTGCGGGGATATTGCCTGTGGGGCGGCCGTCTCGAGCAGACGCTGAAAGGACTTTCTGGGAGATAAATTCACGATGGACACCGCCAATCCTCGCAATTCTGAAAAGACATAAAGAGTCAGATAATAGAGAGATCATTAAAGCAAAATAAGAAGACTACCTTCGATACTCTTCCCGCCTTGAGCCGGAGGGATAGCAGCTTCGGCAGCCTCCTCCATTCCCTCAGGAACATCACCGGAGACATTTGCTGGTGTGACAGCTTCCAGTTGAGGGGCAACGGCCGCCACTTCAGGCTCTAATGAAGGGACGGCGGTCTTAATTACCCGTTCCACAATCTCTAAGCCGTCACCGGTAAGCTCCATTAAATCTACGGCTGGTAAGGGTACCTCTTCCGGGAGAACGGACATCGGGGGAACATAGGCCACCAAAGGAAGCTCCGCAGCAGGAAAGCAGCTGTAACGACCTCCTCCGCACTTACTGGTGTCTCATCGGGGATATTTACAGAGTCCACAGTTAGGATGCAACTTAAGGTCAGATTCTCTGCCATTGCTGAAGTCCCTGCAATGTTTTACGAAGATAAGAAGACATAAAAAGCGATACAAATTACTTGCCAAAGAAAAAATGCAGAAAACATGCATACCGATACGCCAGGATGCCTTTAGTATGGCTTTTTGAAGCCGACATTCCTTCCTGAGGAGGTGTGCTCGCCGGGGTTCAAATGTAGATTCGTGGCCATCGGTCTTTAATGGCAGCTTATCTTCAGAAGCGACTGAGATAGGCTGCTTGAGGGCTATCTCGTCTTCCTGTTGCAGGGGACCTATAAATATTCTCCTTATTGATGGGGGATCTTCGTAGAATATGACGGGAGGATAAGATTTCTTTGGGACACCCAAATTCTCAATTTCGTCCTGTGAGCGCCTTATAGCCTCAGCCAATTGTGCGGCTTTCTCGGCAGACGAACCCGGAAAGAGAAGACCATCATCCGGCTCTTGCATGGATATGGGTTCATCTTGAACAACAACTTCAGGTTCGAGGAAGAGGTCGAGCAGACCGATAACCGTCTTCTTCCTCCTTTCCGAGCCGGAGCTGACACTAGAGGAGAATCGCTTCTTCCCCTTTGGTGCTTTGATACGGCGCTTCCTAACCTCACCTCCAGTATCCTCTTTTGGTGGTGCTACCAATGATCACACTGCCATTGATGACGCCGCAACTGATGAAACCACTACTGGCGCCTTATCAGAAGCCCTTTCCTGAGCTCTAGTGCGCATCGGTATACCAACTGTAGGAGGAATCGAGTCCGCATCCACCGCCTCAGGGATAAGTAAGGCACCAGTACCCTTCAAGGGAGGGCGAAACACTGTCCGCGGTTGCGGCGGAACACCCATGGCTTAGGTCGGGGCGGGAGCTCTATATCCGTAGAGTATCCGCCTCTCCTCGGCAATGATAGGACCAACTCGATAGCGGTACCAACCCGTAAAAGCCCCCACACACCTTGGAATATAATTGGCCTCTGGGATCACAAAATGAGAGTCGGTGTTCAGCCGCATGAAGTGATGGGTGATGTCACGAACAACTCCCAGAGACGAGCTGGGCTCCACCAAAAATTCCTCGAAGGGAACACCCTGGTTATAACCCGACTGCCGAGCTAAGCTGTGCGGATTTTACCGCATTAAAAGAACCGTATCATTGCGATGAAACACCAAATAACCCGACCTAATCGAATAGAAGTGCATAATTTCCTTAGGCTTTAAAGACGGAGCTCCCCCTTTCGATAAATCGAACAGCTGTTGAATAGGTCCCGAAGGAGCAGAGAGGACTCGGTCGTTGAATACCATCCCGCCTTCTTTAGCATACGGGTTAAGCAACACACGAAGAGCCCCTAGCTGAGTCGGATCAGGAGCAGAAGCATCCACCAACCTCATGAGCTGCGGGAAGGTGTAAGCATCATAGAAATCCGGCCTCTGATGCGCTGCGAATGCCCCAATACGTGCATCTCAATCTACGACGTAAAAAGTGGAGGGAGAAACTCACCACATCCACACCTGGGGTCAAAGTATTGGCCACAGTGCTCAGCCCATGGTACAAGTGCGATAACCCCGCAATACCCACATCCATTCGTGTCCCTTCAGCTACGCGATGAGCAGGATAAATGACCGAAGCTCTCATGAAGCAACGATGCGTTGGAATAGCAAACCAGCTAAGCCAAAGGCTGATAAAACCAACAAAGAAGGTCTCCTCATCCATGCCGGGAGCCGCAATCGAATCAAAAGACACGGCCGACATGATTGGGATGTAAAACTGTGGTAAATCTTCTTCTTTGGCCGGCAGCTTATTTAGCCCAAACCCGAAAGGGTCATTAATATTCGCAAATTTCGGAGCCTCCTTTGATAAGAAATCTTCACGGAGGAAGCAGGCGATGAACCTTTTAAATGTGACGCCCTGTCCCTCTGACTCCGCAAACAGCTTCTCGAAAATAACCAAAGTCTTGATTAGACTTGGGTACTTATGATGAACAGCGTTTTCGGTTGTCAAGCCATCAAGCAAAGCCGACACCGTCTCAAACACATACTCATCGGAAGGCAGCAACTCTTTATAGTGCTCTCCTTTGATCAGCAATCCAGAAATCTCACAGAATTCTTCCAGAGAAATCGAGACCTCACGATTCCCTAGAAGGAAAGTGTTGGTTGGAAGATTCCATTGATTCAGAAAAGCTTTAACCCACCAAACATGAGGGGACAGATAATGAAAGAGGTACACGTACACCGCCTGATAAAGCCCGACCTTCTACAACCGTGCACGATGAGCAGACAGAATATATCGAGCCCAGGAAAGATAGCCCATGGGATGGCGAGGGGTAAGCACTATCTTATAAACTTGTCCCCAGGGTTAGGCTTCACCTTGGCAAATGCGACGCCCCAAGATGTCTATGGCTGGCAAAGGCTGGTTTGGTATCCCAGCTGTCGATGGCTCAAGCCGGCCTGTCGGAGTCCAATCAACTGCTTCCACTGCAAAAGCAGTTTGCGGACGCTCCATCGGCAAGACTGGGCGAAGAGGCTCTATTGGCACTTCGCAAAGAAAGCTGCGGCGGCCCCGAATGATATGCCCATACCAGGTACCCCATAAGAGAAAATTGGTACAGTCTTTGTCATGGGCTCGAATCATCGCCATTGCTTCTTTGTCCAACGGCGATTGTGGAAAAGCAGCATCTGAGCGAACAAAAAGGAAGTAAGGGAGAGAAGCCATTGGCCCTGAAACAAGGAAAAGAAAAACCATTAGTGAAGCCTCATATATATATATATATATATATATATATATATATATATATAATAACAAAAGAAAAAGACAAAATATCTGTTTTACAGGACCACTGCCTACAAGACACACGGACCCCACAAAATCAATATGGCGGCTCACCAATCCAATGATGAGACATGGGAGTCATTACGAGAATCAAGAATACCCTTATTAAACTGACATTGGGATTCAAACAAATTCTTTGGAAAATAAGTTCTGTTAAGCACCCAACAAATTCAAATTTATACGAATAAGGGTAAAATCCTATGAAAAGATTTTCAAGAAAACCAGGGAATAAAATTCCAAAGGGTCCTTATGATCTTTCAGAGCTAAGCTCTTCGCTTTAGGAATTAAATTCCTTTTATGTGATGGAATTAAATTCCAAAAACTCATAGAAAATATGAGAAACAAAATCCCATGAATCCATAAAAAAAATCAGAGGGGAATGCTTGAGATGTAGAGGTTTACTGCTCAAATATCACATCTTTAAGAGGAGAGCAAATCTCTCATGATGGATTTAAAATCCGGAAATTTTTTATTCAAAAAGGAAAGTTTTCTGATATACAAAAGCTGTACCTAAAATGGGTTTCCTTTGGCAGGGTTTAACTCTGGAATTACAATGGTAGAGAACTAAGCTCTGAGGAAGAGAAATAAATTCTCAAAGAAAACGAAGAAGGAAGAAGATTAAGGAAACAGTGGCTGCGTAAGAAACTAAACCCTTGCATTTATAAGACGTGACAAGGGCGATTCATCTCCCCGTTCCCCTAAACAATCCAATGGCTGTAAAAGTGACAGCGTTGCACTCACGTGCAAACCACGTGAGAACAACGCTGTGGGGGCATTTGTTCCCTTGTGGAAAATAAATAAATAAATAAAGCAACGGGAAAAGGTCCCCAAATAGAGCATCACGTGTCCACACGTGATAGGCGCTGCGCTTGACAAAACTAAGCTAAAACTGGGCCTCATGTGCAGACACGTGACCTCTATAGAAAAAGCATATAGACGCCTGAATAAAGCAAACAATTGGACAAAAGAACACTCATGTGATAGCACGTGACCCCTTTTGGTGAGCTTAATTTGGTGGGGTCACGTGCTACACGTGATAGACTCCTATGCCTTCTGAACCAATAGAAGTAAATTTTAATTAAAAGGGACCAAAAGCCTTATTTGGAAAGTATTTTCTTGGATCTTTCTAAACAAGAAAAATTACGCTCTGTAAAACAGAGCGCCGTTGGATTAAAGATCCAATGGAGATCAAAAGTCACCAATTTACAGAAAAATTCTGTGCGAGGAAATATCTTCCTAAACTTACTAAGAACAACAAAAGAAATATCTTCTGTAAAACAGAAGTCCTCGGATTAAAAATCCAACGGTGAATAAAATTCACCAAATGATCTAAAAGATCATGTTGGTTGTTAGAAAATCAATCAAAATCTCTCAATGAGATATTTTCTAAAACAAATTGATTCTTTTCTTTCTCTTATAAATAAGAGCAGAGATATACAGAAGAAAAAAAAAGAAGTTTTCAAGTTCTCAGAAGACAGAAAGAGAGAGAAGAAACCCCTTCAAAAACTTCATGTTAAAAAAAAAAGAAAAATCCGAGGTAAGAGAAGGAGAAAAACACAGAGAATATCTCATTTCTTTTTCACTTCCATAAGAGTTTAACTCTTCTTAAAAGACCTTAGTTTTTCCTCTGGTTAAGATCTGCAGAAGCAGATCCCCCTACAAGTTGAGAATTTAATTCTCATCGGGGAGATTTTGCCATGCAGATCCAAAACCTAGAGGTAGATCTAAGTTCAGAGAATTTAATTCTCCCATAAAAGTATGTAGGAATTTAATTCCTAGGAATTTAATTCAACTGATGAAACAAGGGTTTAACCCTTCATATAAGAACTTAGTTCTCCCTTTTGGTAAAAGATCTGCCGAAGCAGATCTCCTCACAAGTTGAGAATTTAATTCTCATCGGGAAGATTCTGTCATACAGATCCCAAACCTAAGAGAAAACTAAGTCTTAAGAATCCAACTCTCATAAAACAATGGGCTTGAAAGTCTCGAAAATCAGGATCTCCATACATATAAAAGGATTAGCACCCAACATCATAACAGCCGATCACGTGCTCCCACGTGATCGCCTGTGATGAACAAAAGAGAATAATCGAGATTGGCTCACGTGACCCTATAGTAGTGCTTGGCACTTACAAAGCCAAAAAAGGAATAAATCGAAGGCAGTTCCCATTTTTGGGTCGCCTCACATGATCTCACGTGACCCAACATCGCTTGCCGCTTAGAAAAGAACAAAAGAATAAACCCAAAGAAGCAGCGGTTCAAATTCTTAAAGTTTAACACTATTTCAAGTGCCTCATGTGACGCCATGTGAGCGCCTCAGAATTTTAGTGTTTAACACTATTTCAAACACCTCACGTGGGAGCATGTGAGCGCTGAATAAATATGTTAGTATTGAACACTATGGAAGGCTAACATTAGCCAGATTCAGACCAAATTTTCCAAGGACCATCAATTGAGCCCCTCATGCTCAGGGTCTCAGAAACCGATCTTAGTTTCAAAGAAAGCTAATAAGCTCCCAACAGATGACATCTAAACTGATGTTCATCCCATTTCCCCAAATCGGGACATTGGTTCAAGGGTACATCTCTTCATAGTTCTGATGCATGTCGTTGTAATCTTTTAATGTCTTCAGAGAGATGGAGGGTCCCAATAACCAATAACTTATGGCGCATCCCTAAACTGATTAAACCAGAACCCCACAGACTATGACGTCTTTAAACCATACAGACTATGATGTCTTTAAACTTTATGGACTATGAGGTCCTTAAACTCATGGACTATGATGTCCTTAAACATTATAGACTATGAGGTCCTTAAACTCATAGACTATGATGTCTTTAAAATTTACAGACTATGATGTCTTTAAACTTTACAGACTGTGAAGTCTCTAACTGCCACGGACTATGATGTCCTTAAACCTAATGGACCGCAATGTCCCTAAACTAAAACAATAGAGCCCAAATGCTCTTTTGTTGGATCTAAATGATCCCAAAACCCTGTTAAATAGATCTTAGTCTAAAATTAGACTAACGTATCCTTAACAAACGTTTAAGTTGATCTTAGTCTCAAATGACATTAACGATCCTTAAACTAACCCAAATCCAAATCTATGAAAATACGGATTTGGACTAATCCACGCCCTACGGGCGACAACATAAATTAGTCTCCATATACAATCCACGAACAACCAAAAATAAAACAAACTCACACGACACGAAGTGACCATCTGGAGAAGGAGAAAGTGGTTACCACGATGCAGTAGCGTAATTAACTGCAGGGGCTTGCGCTTGCAGGGAAGAGCGTCCCCACAATCAAAAACCCCTCACAATGAAGGGGAATCTGACGAAGTCTGCTACAACGGCCGCATCCGTCTAAATCTCTGTTACATGGTGCCATAAATCAACTTGCAATCTTCGGAGAGGTGGACGGATAAATCCAAATAGCATCTGCCCCCAAAATTCAGGACGGACGTCCCAACGTCCCGGTCACGTCTTTCTGCGGAGAACAAGGAAGTTCCTCCCGCATCATGCGTAAAGGAAGGTTGTTAGTCAGAACATCGACAGAAAGTAGTCGAGCCGGAGAAGAAGGGCCTGAAATGGATTGGAGGAAAATTAAGAACCCAAAGAGTAGTAAATACATGGGCCTGCTAATGACATATTTTTATAAGTGGAAGCGATCCTTCAACATTTCTCTAGAAAGCGGTCAAAAGGCACATTGATGTTGGGTAATTCCAACGTCCTGGCCATCTACCGCGACCGTTTGTGGAACCAAAATTTCAAAACTGGCGCTAGAACAACCCTATAACCCGGATCTACCATAAACTTAAAGCTAGCAAACTAAAGAGGAGTTTAGAATGGTTATACCGAATGATCTGAGTCCTTCGGTCTTCTACCATCTTTCTAAGCTCCTAGAGGTCACCATGATCAAGCTTGATCGTCGGTCTCCCTCCATCGAAGATGATCCACCTGAGGATTTGTAGTTCAAGCTCCAACCTCATTGCCGAGGTAACTAGAATACCTAGTTCGCTAAACTAGATAGCCCAGAGGATATAGAGTCTAATGATGGATTAATTTGTCTCCAAACACCCTAGGTTTCTCAATACATGAAACTTTTAGGGTGGAGGTAGAAGAAGCAAGCATGAGGCGATGAGAGTGTTGTGAGATTTTTTCCAACCAAAGAAAATGTCTAAGTGTTGTGAGAAGAATCAAGCATACTATAATATCTCACAACACAAATATCAAGCATGCCACAATAGTAACTCATGAGTCACACCATGAGTCACCAAGTGTGCCATGCTTCAATAAATGCAAGCAACACCTCATTCTCCGCCCCATTTAACCATTTGAAAAAAATGGTTAGAAACAAAAATGAGGTGGCATCTTCTAGAAGCACCTTGAAATAAATTACAAGAATACCCCCCATCCGTATATACATATCCATATCCATATTCCGAAAAATACGAATACAAAGAGACGAAAATAATCCAATAATATAATAATAGAATCTTGGTTAAACCAAAGCCCACTAGTATTATCCGTCTGAATCATGATACGTGCACAAGTGCACGTATATGATCGAACCCTGCCGTAAAACCATACGGCCTCTACATCGTTTCGCCCGAAGTAGGGAAACCTTCTGTGTGGGACTCTAAAGATTCATCAATACGCTGGCAGTGGGTTTAACCACAAGCATGTCAGCGGCACTAACTGTACGTAACGGCTACCCAGGTATTGAGCGAAAGGAAGGCCGACAGGAAAACGCATCCGAACCCCTACTGAGCATGTCCGTGACAATCTCCGTACAGTCCGGTTTTGTCTAAGAGTATCGCATAACGAGTTTAGGGGGTGGATAAAGTCAGACCCCTAATAACGCGATATTTCGTTTCGGAATGAAGCCCATCACTAACTAAGAAACTACTGATCCAAATCAGTAATTCTCGACTACCTTAGCCAAGGATTTCTGGTGATGGCCACCCGTGCACCTCGCGACATCAACCCCCAATACTGGGAGAGAAAAATCCCCAACGATCCACTCACTGCCTCCATATGGCTCGGGACTGTACCTAACTAAAACCTGTTTTCACGACTCCTTTGAGCCGTGGTAGGGTAGTAATCAAAGTATAGTGTGAACTTACACGAGATAAGTAACGATCTCAGGTCGACAGACTAACCTGTACACATGTCACCTGGGAACTGCTATCCAGTAATAGGTATAATACCAACTAGCATGTTCCCGGCGAGTCCGTCCAGTGTACTCATAACCCAATGAGCACCTGTATACTATCTTAGGTGAAAAATTGACACCAATGGCTTGTGAGACCGGCCACTGCCCCTCGTTGGGGTATCGATAAGTACACACTAGTCTACTCCGGAGTATCAATGTCCGGTCTCGATACTCTCTCGACTAGGGATATTTAAGGATGTGCTTATAGACCACCCAGCTCCCCCATATATGATCGCCATCATAATGCTGGTAGTCAAGGAAGAATCCTATAGGCTCTATCAACATGTAATAGTGATCTGTAATACTACATAATGCATGTACTTGATGATAAAGATAAACTAGATAGCATACTATCATTTTGAGTAAGACTGTTCTATCTGTATAGGTCCTCACTCAATCATCATAATCGCCTACCTGCAATTACAATAATTGTCTTGAGGGCACTATAGCCAACAATTGATTACGGTCAAAAGTGAACAGGCGGGCTGCAAACCTAAGAGCTGCACCTGTCGTGGCACATAAAATTAGGAGTAACTAAAGATGGCTATAATAGGGATGTCAGATAGTGTAACTTTGAACAAGTACCAAAGTAGTGAACTCAATTCAAATAAGACTTGACTCAATACATAAATGCCAGGTCGATCACAAAGCTCAAAATGATCGACTCGAAGCTATGTATATAAAAACATAAAGCAATAAAAAAAAACTATGGTGGGGACTCAAAAGGAAAACAGTTATATAATAGGGTTAACAAAAGAATAATCCAACAAAGCCAATTCGTTGGAAATCTGAGCAATATGCTGGTCGGTCCTCCCTTGGTTAGTTGAGATGTCTTGACGCATTTGTTCTAAACATTCTCGTTTGATGCTCCTAACATAAACATCACTGATTTCAAAAAGAAACTCAGTCTTTCAAACTTCGGCTGCGCGTACCGCGTTTTCAAGGGCCATAATTTCGGCCGAAGCTGAGTCAATTTGTCTCTAAAAAGCAGTGTGATGCTGGTAGGCCTCAGCGATTTTGATAGACAGACTCTCGTAAGCAGTCAAAGACGAATTCGGCATGTTTTGGTAAACCCCCATTTCTTGAATGATTCTACGCCGAAAAAAAATATAAAAATGTGTAGTGGAGGCGGTATCGGTTAGCAGATCCATAGACTCGAAAAAACGCAGATGATGGTTGGCTGCCGTGTAGTCATCGTCTGTGATATCGGCCAGAAGCTCGGGAAGAGCAACCAAGACACAATAGAGAATTAACTTCAACATGTTGGATATAGGTGCCCTGAAGGCAATTATTGTAATTGTATATAGACCTATATGGATAGAACAGTCTTGCCCGAGTTGATAGTATGTTATTTGGTTTGTCTTTATCATTAATGTGTATATTTTTTACTTGTTATTACGTATCGCTAATACATTATGATAAAGCCCATAGGATCTTTGCTGGATTACCAGGATTATGATGGGGATCATAATAGTAGGGCCTGGATAGTCCATAAGCACATCCTTAACTGTTTTTAGTAATAGGAGTATCGAGTCTGAGTATCGATACTCCAGATTAGACTAATGTATACGTTTCCTAACCCGGTTGGTGGCGATAGCTGGTCCCACAGCTATTATTGTTTGACACCGAAAATTGTATATAGGTGCTCATTGGAGAATGAGTTTTACTGAAAACTCACCGAGAACTCCTAGATGGTATCATACTTATTGTTAGATAGCAGTTCTCTGGCGACATAAGTACAGGGCGGTCTTTTGATCTGAGATCACCATAGTGTCTTGTGTGTGTTTCTACTGTACTTTGATTACCACCCTACCATGGCTTTAAAGAGTCGTACAAACAGGTTTTAGTTGGATACAGTCATGAAGCACATGGAGGCAATGAGCAGTCGAAGTAATTCGTCTCTTCCGGTATAAGGAGTTGATGTCACGCTGTGCTTGATTGACCATAACCCGAAGTTCTCGGCCGAGGTAGTTGAGATAAACTGATAAGTATTATCCGTTGTATCTCAGGTGATTATGAGTTTAATGTTGGCATGACTTATCGGGTTATTGGGGGTCTAACAGTTTCAACCCCCTCGGACCCGATATGCGACACTCTATGAAGAAGAAACCGAACTGTACGGTGACTATCATTGATAACCTCTGATTGTGTTCAAATGAGCTTGTTTGTTGACCTTTCTTATGATCAATACCTGGGTAGCTGTTACGTGCAGCTAGTACCGCTGATGTGCTTGTGGGTTAACCCGTGAAGGGATTGATCTGAAAGTTTTTTAGATTAATCATATATGATCCTAACCTACTGCCAGCGTATTGATTGAGTCCTTAAAGTCCCAAGCGAGGTTTTTCCCGCTCAGGAAAAACAATGCAGTGTGCGTATGGCGATAAGTGCTGGAGTTCGATTAAATATGTGTATTTGATACATGTACATTAATCAGACATTTTATAATACTAGTCGGTTTATGTTTAAGCGGGTTTATTAAATCAAGTATATATATATATATATATATATATATTATGTTCACTTTCTATTTCTCGCTTGTTTGGTATTTGTATACGATACAAATACGTGTATATGTATACGATACATATACTTTGTGTATATGATACACAAGCATGCTTCTAAAAGGGACACCTCATTTTATATTTATAATAATAAGGAAATGAGTCATTTCATTTTAATATAAACAAATGAGGTATGGTGTAGAGAGCATGGCTTCTACTTTTAATTGGAAAAAGAATTTTAAATGATATAAAGCATTCTGTCTCCTCTTCACTTCTTCATGCATTTTCTCTCTCCTCATATTCGTTATAGAGACTATGAGAGCTCATGAAGAGAGGAAAAATGAGAGAAAATTAAAGAGTGACAACTACATCTCTTCATATCATTCTCTAACAGATTATGGTATCAAGTTACTTCACAAGACTTGCTCTTTTGGTGAAGTCGAAGCTTGAGTTGGGGTTTTCCTCGATGTGGATCATCTTCGGCGACGAGGTCCGATTGAAAGCTTGATCCTATGGTGACGGAGTGTACCCCTCCTATCGCTCATTGCCTCCATGTGACTCGGGACTGTACCCAAAAACCACCGTTTTGCACGCCCTCATGGACGTGGTAAGGTGGAGATCAAAGCACAGTGGGAATCACACAAGACTCTATGACGATCTCGGGTCTACAGACTAACCTGCACAAGTGTCACCTAAGAACTGCCATCTGACGTGAGGTATAATACCATCTGGGAGTTCTCGGCGAGTCCGTCCAGTGTACCCAGTCTCCACTGAGCACCCGTATACCATCTCTGATGTCAAACACCAATGGATATGGGATCATCCATCGCCCATCTCATGGGTCGAGAAGTGTATACGCTAGTCTACTCTGGTATATCGATGCCCCGTCTCGATACACCCACGACTAGGGACCTTGAAGGATGTACCTATGGACTACCATGTCCCCACTAGTATGATCTGCATCATAGTCCAGGTAGTCAAGTACACATCCTAAGGGCTTTACCAACATGTAACTATAAGACAGTTTAAAGAGACAAGTGTACATGTTAAGATAAAGAGCAACCAGATAGCATACTATCATATCGAGCAAGAAAGTCATCTCTATATATATGTCCAAGCATCCAATATAATATACATCATCTGTACAATACTGACCTCTAGGGATACATACAACTAACAATCTCCCACTTGCACTAGGGCCAGCTGCTGTAGTATCGCATACCGAGCATCCCGAAGAGTCTCTCAAACTGTATCTGGGGAATGGCCTTCGTGAGTGGATCTGCCGTGTTGTTCTTCGTGTCAACCCTCCTGACCTCGATCTCCCGGCGATCAACTATCTCCCGGATCAGGTGATACCGCCTCAGAATATGCCTGGATCGCTGATGGGACCTGGGTTCCTTGGCTAAAGCCACTGCTCCATTGTTATCACAATACAAGGGTATTGGATGCTCAATGGATGGAACCACTCCAAGTTCAGTAATGAACTTCTTGATCCAGACAGCCTCTTTGGCAACATCGTTGGCAGCGATGTATTCATCCTCCATCGTCGAGTCTGCCACGGTTTCCTGCTTGGAACTCTTCCAGCTAACCGCCCCTCCGTAAAGGGTAAAGACAAATCCCGACTGCGACTTAGAGTCGTCCTTATCACTCTGAAAGCTCGAATCGGTAAAGGACTCCACTTGGAGTTCTCCGTTACTATACACCAAGAGCATCTCTTTAGACCTTCGCAAGTACTTAAGAATGCTCTTCACAGTTGTCCAGTGACTATCTCCAGGATCAGCTTGATACCTACTCACTACACTTAGTGAGTACGCTACATCGGGTCTGGTACATAGCATCGCGTACATGATAGAGCCTACAGCCGAAGCATAGGGTATCCCTTGCATTCGAGCTCTCTCCAAATCAGTCTTGGGAGACATCTCTTTGGAGAGAGTGACTCCAGAGATCGTGGGAAAGTTCCCACGCTTGGATTCTACCATACTAAACCTCTTTAGTATGGTGTCAATGTACCTCGATTGGGACAATCCCAATATCCGTTTGGATCTATCTCTATAGATCCTAATTCCCAATATGCAGGAGGCATCACCAAGATCTTTCATCGAGAATCTTTGTGATAAGAAGAGCTTGACTGATTGCAGCATAGGAATATCATTTCCTATCAAGAGTATGTCGTCCACGTACAATACGAGGAAGACAACCTTACTCTCTGCCACCTTCTTGTAGATACAAGGTTCATCTGGGTTTTTGACGAAATCAAACTCTTTGATAACGACGTCAAAGCAGATGTTCCAACTCCGCGATGCTTGCTTTAATCCATAAATGGATTTAAGCAGCTTGCACACCTTCCCGCTGCTCCCACTGTCTACGAAACCCTCTGGTTGAGTCATGTACACGCTCTCTTCTAAATCACCATTTAGAAAGGCGGTCTTAACATCCATTTGCCAGATTTCGTAATCATGATATGCAGCGATGGCAAGCATGATCCGGATGGATTTAAGCATAGCCACTGGAGAAAAGGTTTCTTCATAGTTCACACCTGGTCTTTGACGAAAACCCTTTACAACAAGTCTAGCTTTGAAAGTCTCCACTTTCCCATCTACACCAAGTTTTTTCTTGAAGATCCATTTGCTCCCAATGGGTTTTACCCCTTCAGGAGCAACTTCCAAAGTCCATACTTTGTTGGTGTACATGGATTCCATCTCGGACCGCATAGCATCCAGCCATTTCACTGAGTCCCTACTCGTGATGGCCTACTCGAAGCCAGTTGGGTCATCATCCTCCATGATGCAATCCTCGCTCCCACCATCCATGAGAAAACCGTAGTATCTCTCAGGTTGGCGAGGAACCCTACTAGATCGGCGGAGAGGCTGAGGTTCATTGGGAGCTACTGAATCTTCTGGTTCCACTAAATCTTCAGTCACGGTTTGTGTATCTGGAACTTCTTCCAGCTCTACCACTTTGCCACTAATTTCTTTTTCAAGGAATTCCTTTTCTAAAAAGGTGGCATGTCGAGAAACAAACACTTTTTGTTCCTCTGCATGGTAGAAAAGATATCCATGTGAATGTTTGGGATATCCCACAAACTTGCATAGAACTGACCGTGCCTCGAGTTTGTCCGGATTTTGCCTTTTGACATAGGCCGGGCAACCCCATATCTTAACTCGTTTAAGACATGGTCTCTTCCCACTCCATATCTCATATGGAGTGGTAGGTACAGATTTAGTTGGAACTTGATTCAATAGGTATGCTGCTGTTTCCAGCGAATACCCCCAGAAGGAAATAGGTAACTCAGCTGTGCTCATCATAGAGCGCACCATATCTAATAGGGTGCGGTTCCTCCGTTCTGATACACCGTTGTGTTGTGGTGTATATGGAGGAGTCAGCTGAGAGAGAATCCCATTCTCTTTTAGGAAGTTCAGGAATTCATTGCTCAAGTATTCACCTCCTTGATCAGATCGAAGGATTTTAATACTTTTTCCGGTTTGGTTCTCGACTTCATGTTTATATTCTCTAAATTTCTCAAAAGCTTCTGATTTGTGTTTCATCAGGAACACATATCCGAATCTAAAGAGATCGTCAGTGAATGTAATGAAGTACGATGAACCATCCCTGGCATGTGTAGACATGGGACCGCATACATCACTATGTATCAGTCCCAAGAGTTCAGTAACTCTTTCTCCGTGTCCCGTAAACGGAGTTTTGGTCATCTTGCCTTTGAGACATGACTGGCAAGTGTCATAAGATGAAAATTCAAACGGATTTAAATATCCATCCTTATTTAACTTTGCTAGTCGTGTCGCATTGATGTGACCCAGTCTACAATGCCACAAGAAAGATTCGTTCAGTTCAGAACTCTTCCTCTTGTGTGTGTTTGTTATGCTCAGAACTGTTGATTGATTTAGAACATAAATGCCATTGCACAACGTGCCTGATCCAACCAACTTTTGGTTACGGAAAATGTTCATAACATTATGCTGTAATACAAAATTATATCCCTCTTTACTCAATAAAGAAACCGATATAATATTGCATATCAGGTTCGGTATGTAATAGCATTCGTTCAGAACCAATGTATTACCAGTTGGTAATACAAGGTGATATTCCCCGACAGTCTTAGCTGCAACAATTGCACCATTTCCAACTCTAATGTCTTTATCACCTTCTCCAAGTTCTCTACCTTTTCTAAGCCCATGTAACTGATTACATATATGGGATCCTGACCCTGTATCTAATACCCAGGACGTAGGGCAAATGGAGAAACAGTTCTCTGTAACGAACACACCCGAAGAAAATGCATCATCATGTACTTTCTTCAATCGGGTGGCATGGGAATCCTGGTATTCCCCTATATCCTGTTCATTCCTATAACTCTTATAAGAAAGAACGGAACCAACGTTCTCCAGCACAGTATAACATGCGGGTTCAGTCAATACATCCATATTATTATCTTTATTAGGGCATGACATGGTCGCTACCTGGAGAGAGAGAAGAAAACACTTTAGCGTATGCTCTTGCAAGATCAGATTGGTTATTATCTTATCTAATCAGGATGGCTCCCACTGGTTTTTATCAAATCTTCCTTCAAACCTTAAAAGGAAAGACTAGCCGGGATTAATTACACCCTACAATTTCGCCAATCTTTCAGCCAGGCCAGTGTCGGTACTTTGAGGGAGGTTCCCCGTGCTTTCGCACGGACCTAATTAAAGTAAACCTCGTTTTCCCAGAGGCGTAACCCCGTTGACACCTTTCTAGACACCTACTTGATCGGCTAATTGTAATGTGTAAAACTCTCCCAGGAGTAACTCTTACTCGCAGTGGGTATCGGGATCTAACTATCTCATAGAAGGTATGCAATCTCATTGCAAATTTCAACGCTTGAAAATCCCGATAATATTCTGCCCCTAGCGTCCTATGACCTTGACAAAGGCCAACAAATCATAGGCTGCTAGTCAAGTTCAACCCGTCATTTCTTGATTGAATCAAACCCACCCGCACGGCCCTTGACAAAGGCCAACAAGGTCGTACGACTACCCTGAAACAATCTGCATCACATGCACAAGCAGATAAGCACTATTCAGCTACCGCACACTACGCCTTGACAAAGGCCAACAAACGCAGCACGAATACTAAACAGTTCTTATCTGAAATAACGGAGGGCTACGGCAGGTTTTTCTAAAAACCTATTGCGTAATGAACTTGATATCGTTGTAGAATCGAATGATTTTGAAATGGAGTGTTTTTGAGGCTTTTTCTAGTTTTGCTAAAGGGGTCACTCCCGGTGAAGGGATCGTCGGCCCTTTCCTCGTCGAATGAGGTGCGGGATATATCATATATATCGCTGTGCAAAGCAAAACTCAAAAACAATCAAAACCAAACCGAGTGTGTAGCATGTGCCAGTTATTGCTAAAGGAGTCACTCCCGGTGAAGGGATCTCGGTCCTTTCCTCATCGAATAAGGTGCAGGGTATATCATATATACCGCTATGCAAAGCAAGAACTGTAGCTACCTTTTTTGTTTAAAATTTGATTCTACAACATCCTAGGTTTCTTTTCTTTCATTAATCACATTAATGAAGTTCCATCATTTAATTCACCTAAACATTACAGATAAATACGACGTACACTTATGCCATCCGCATTCGCCTGGATGTCCCCCTCGTGCACCGTTAGGTTAGGTAACTAACGACAGAGCAGGACAGGGCTAGTGCGGGTGCAAAACATAAGTAACGTCTATATAATATATCATATATACTATATACTGTATCTATCATAGAACATCACATGATCACATCACAGATATCGCAGCAGAAGAAACATATGAAACATTGGATATACTAGGACGTCCGTGTTTTCAATACGAGCCAGTATAAAACACGGATTCCACGGTCGTGATGAATAGCCAATCCCACACCCCTAGACCCCTACGAGAGCGGCAAGCAACCCTACCAATTCTAGGGTTAGGAGACCCGGACTCGACTCCTCGAGATGGTCTCCCACTGGACCCTAGAACCCGGTTACTTATGCTCCCCTCCTTGGGTCTATCCTAATGCGGAAAAGTAAATAATATACAAAAGGTGACAACTTCCGCAACCTGGAAGTGCCCCAATAAAAGAATATTACATACAAGTTTTTACATGAATGAAAATGAAAAACACTCATCTCACATAAAAAACCCCGGCTATTCAAACAGGACGATCCAATATAACATATCCAGCAACACATAACATCACATGTCATCAACGTAAGTAAATATGCGCATCCCAATTGTCGTTGACATATAGCAACGAAACCGGCGATATCACATATTACACTTACGGTCACAGAAAAGAAAGTGTAAAACTACAACAGTTGGAATCCGCAACCTCTTTAGACATCGCATGCCTAATCAAATGAAAACTTAGACATCACATGCCTAACAATTATTAACCCCGCATTTTAGTCCCATTATCGAAAACTCTTTTCAATATCAAGTGAGACTAAACCGCTAGATTTATAACATTCATTCAGCTATCTCATAACTGTTTGTGAATTCCAATTATTGTATCCCATTCCGGATAAATAGAAAATATTAAACTTTCCGATCGAACATTCGAACACCCAAGTTTTCCCGAAACCGTTCAACACATGAAATAAGTTCAAAGACATTCACTTCATGCCTCAGTACCAACGGTCCAGCCGTAGAAGGGTCAAGCCAATGCCTCACATGTGGCACGCCGTACCGCCCCAAACCTTAAGGTTCAAAGGGCAATTCAAGACGGTCACATAATTGAGTTAAGGTTTGTTGTCTTCTAGAGGGACCATCGCATTACTTGCACTACTTAGAACGTCATTAAACAACGGAAAAGTCCAACAATTGGAAATTTCCTGGCAGGGGAAAGATTGGGTATTTACATCCGGTCAAACTTTTTAACATATTCTAAAATATCCGAAAATGCACATAGACAAAATTTGATAATCCGATCGAATAATCGAAGCTCCAAAACACCTCAGAAAACCCAACTCTTGAGTGAAAATTAAAAATTCCCAGAAAACTCAGCACCTGAAAACATGAATTACTGTGCAAAGTTTGGAGGCAAATCCCATCAAGTGGCCGCGGAACCGCCGCAGAAGCTAGGCTTCTGCCGCACTTTAGAGGTATCATGAGATAATTTTTGCACTGTAATTCTTATAATTCCCTACTGAATTTTTTAAGCATTTTTAATCTGGAAAAAACCCAGTTTTTGAAAAAAGTCCAGAGAGCAATTTGTGTTTAGGGTTTCGGTTCGATTCGGATTTCAAAGGTCGTCTAGACTTCGCCTAAGGCTCTAGCTAGTCTCTGATACCACTGTAGGGTTCCTAGGCACTCTCAAGAGGTCTCACAAGGCATCAACCATGCCAATTTCAAATTTTACAAGTGCCGAGAAACTTTAATACGGATCGTTAACTAGAATTTTAGGCGAAAAGATAAACTAGTTAACAACTTAACTAAAGGTAAGAAACTACAACCTTTGTAGATCCGGTTCTCCACTTCCTTAGCTCCACGTAGACGTCCTCTCGCTGTCCAAGTCGGATCTCGGACTCTAGTATCGGCTTCATCGGAGAAATGAACGGACTAGTCGTCGGCTACGATGCCGAAGATGATCTACGTCGAGGTTACACATGATCAAGCTCCAACTTCACCAAGTTGTGAAACTTGTGAAGAAAACACCCTATACTACTTGGCAAGAGGTAGAGGGTGAAGAAATAGGAGGTGGGTTCACTTTAGAATTGGATTTCTCACACTTTTGCTCAAGTTGCCATTGATGAAGGCAAGCTTTTCTTTATGTCAAGAAGAAGAAGAAGAAGAAGAAGATGATTATGATAAGAATAATCCATCAAATAGAAAATAGATTATACTTATCATATAGCAACCATGGTCAAGATAACTTGTGTAGAGAATCAACTATGGTTCAAGTGAATGGTTAGGGTTAAGAAAAGAGACAAAATGGTCAAACCATTCAAAGCTTCATGAAGCTTCAAAAGAAAGTCCAAAATGAGCCACCATTTCATTTCTTTTCCTAATATAAATGAAAATAAATAAATAAATAAATAAGTAAATCAAATAAAAAAAACCCTAATCATTAACTTAACCATGGTATAATTCTTTACACAAACCCAAGTGAGCATGCATCATCAAACATGATACAATCAAGTGCACAAAAGTATATCACATATACAACTTGTGAACTTCAAGTGAGAAAAACCTTTTAAAGTGAACCAATACTAGTTAATGCAAAGTAATATATCAAATATATAATTATACATTAAATTATTAAATCAACACTTGATTTAACGATCCGGTCATATCGCATATAACCGACTAGTATCCTATGTATCGGCTTATCGAATCAATCCTTGATTCGATATCTAGGTTATATTGCATATAACCAATCGATACATTCATCACGAGAATGGAATGCGGTATCACATACACGCATTATTCTCGGTCTTGCACATATCTCATATGCGCTCCTATTTCGTTTCGCTTGAGCCAGGAAACCTCTGTGTAGGACTCTAAAGACTCGTCAATACGCCGACAGCAGATGATGATCATATCAAGCACCCACAAGCCGCAAGCGGTCTGCCAAACGTAACGGCCATCCGGGTATTGAGCGATCAGAAGATCGACGAGCCAGCCCGCTCACACTCCTGTGAATCCAACCAGTAACACTTACCGTACAGTCCGGTCTGTTCGTCTGATATGTCGCATATCAAGTCTAGGGGTGGTAAACGTCAGACCCGAATAACCGATAAGTCGTGCCGATGTGAGGCTCATAACGGGTCGAGAAAGTACTGGTAACACTTACCAGCAAAACTCTGATCAGCCCTGGCCAGGGACTTCCCTGTCACGGCCAATCCAGCACAGCGCAACATCAACCCCCAATACCGGGAGAGACGAAACCCCTCCTATCGCTCATTGCCTCTATGTGACTCGGGACTGTACCCAAAAACCACCGTTTTGCATGCCCTCATGGACGTGGTAAGGTGGAGATCAAAGCACAGTGGGAATCACACAAGACTCTATTACGATCTCGGGTCTACAGACTAACCTGCACAAGTGTCACCTGAGAACTGCCATCTGACGTGAGGTATAATACCATCTGGGAGTTCTCGGCGAGTCCGTCCAGTGTACCCAGTCTCCACTGAGCACCCGTATACTATCTCTGATGTCAAACACCAATGGATATGGGATCATCCATCGCCCATCTCATGGGTCGAGAAGTGTATACGCTAGTCTACTCTGGTATATCGATGCCCCGTCTCAATACACCCACGACTAGGGACCTTGAAGGATGTACCTATGGACTACCATGTCCCCACCAGTATGATCTGCATCATAGTCCAGGTAGTCAAGTACACATCCTAAGGGCTTTACCAACATGTAACTATAAGACAGTTTAAAGAGACAAGTGTACATGTTAAGATAAAGAGCAACCAGATAGCATACTATCATATCGAGCAAGAAAGTCATCTCTATATATATGTCCAAGCATCCAATATAATATACATCATCTGTATAATACTGGCCTCTAGGGCATACATACAACTAACAGACTCGACACTACGCTGGCAGTGGGTTTAACCACAGACCGCAAGCGGCATTAGCTGTGCGTAACGGCCCCCAGGTAGATACCGATAAGAAGACTGATGAGGTGAAACCCATACGAACTCCTACTGAGCCTGAATGTGACAGTCTCCGTACAGTCCGGTCTGTTCGTCTGAGAATACCGCATGACGGGCCTAGGGTCGGTAAACGTCAGTCCCTTAATAGCGGTACAAGTCGTATCGGAGTGTAGCCCAGAACACCCTAAGATAACACTGGAAACCCACCAGTATATCTCGCTTGCCCTGGCCAGGGACGACTATGTGTAATGGCTCTCCTTGACACAGCGCGATATCAACTCCCAATACCGGGAGAGACGAATCGTGTCTAACCGTCACTGCCTCCAAGTGCTTCGAGACTGCACCCAACTACTACCTGTTTGCACGACTCCTTTGAGCTGTGGTAGGGTAGTAATCAAAGTACAGTGGGAATACACTCGAGGCGAAGTGACAGTGTCAAGTCAGCGGACTAAGCCGTACTCATGTCACCTGGAAACTGATAACTGACGATAGGTATAGTACCAACCAACAGTTCCCGACGAGTCCTGTCCAGTGTACTCGTAACCTAACGAGCACCCACATACTATCTCAAGTACGACGTACTGACGGCTGTGGGACAGACCGTCTCCCCTGCTGGGATGAGAAGCGCATACGCTAGTCTACTCCGGAGTATCGATGCCCTGTCTCGATAGTCCTACGACTAGGGACCTGTATAAGGATATGCTTGTGGATTACCCAGCCCCCATGAGTGTGACTGCCATCACTACGCTGGTAATCAAGCAAAGATCCTAAGGGCTCCACTAATGTGTATGGGTGATATACTAAAAGAAACACATGTACACATTAAAGTAGAAACAAACCAAGTAGCATACTACAATTTCGAGCAAGATTATCTATACAACTGTGAATATCCCAAGCTTCCATTAAGTAATATACAAACTAGTATGATACAGTAATGGCCTCTACGGCATATACACTAACAATCTCCCACTTGCACTAAGGCCATGTACTGGCGTATCGAAGACCTATCGTCTCGATCAGCCGCTTGTACTGAGTCTGGGGTAAGGCCTTCATGAGTGGATCAGCAGTTTTATCTTCCGTAGCAACCCTCTGAACCTCGATCTCCCAGCGATCCACGATCTCCCTGATCAGGTGATACCGCCTCAAGATGTGTCTGGACTTCTGATGGGACCTGGGTTCCTTCGCTAAAGCTATAGTCCCGTTGTTGTCGCATTACAGAGGTATTGGATCAACAATGGACGGAACCATCTGAAGTTCTGTCAAGAACTTCCTTATCCAGACGGCTTCTTTTGCGGCATCAGCAGCAGCGATATGTTCCGCTTCCATCGTCGAGTCAGCAACGGTTTCCTGTTTGGAACTCTTCCAACTCACCGCCCCTCAATTGAGGGTAAAGACATAAATCGACATGGACTTGGAATCATCCTTGTCACTCTGGAAGCTGGAGTCAGCAAAGGCCTCGATCTGGAGGTCTTTTCCGCCATACACCAAGAACATCTCCTTAGTCCTTCACAGGTACTTGAGAATGTTCTTTACCGCTATCCAGTGCTTCTCCCCAGGGGTTTGACTGACACCGGCTTACCACACTCAGTGCATAAGCAACATCTGGTCCGGTACACAACATCGCATACATTATAGAGCCTACCGCAGAAGCGTAAAGTATAATAGACATGCGATCCCTTTCCAAATCAGTCTTGGGAGACATTTCTTTGGAGAGGGTGATCCCGTGACAAGCCGGTAGATTACCGCGCTTGGAATCTTCCATACTGAATCTTTTCAGTATGGTGTCGATGTACCTGGACTGTGAAAGTCCTAATATCCTCTTGGATCTATCACGATGGATCCGGATCTCCAGAATATAAGAGGCATCACCCAGATCTTTCATGGAGAACCTGTGTGACAAGAACCCTTTGACAGATTGTAGCATAGGAATGTCATTTCCTATCAAGAGAATGTCATCCACGTATAAAACGAGGAATACGACGGTTCTTGCTATAAATCTACTAGAGATGCATGGTTCATCTGGATTTTTGATAAAGCCAAAATCTTTGACTGTCTCATCAAAACAGATGTTCCAACTCCGCGATGCCTGCTTTAGTCCATAGATGGACTTAAGCAACTTACACACCTTTCCGCTGCTTCCACTCTGAATGAAACCCTTTGGCTGGTCCATGTAGACACACTCCTCTAAATTTCCATTTAGAAAAGCGGTCTTTACATCCATCTGCCAAATCTCATAATCGTGGAAGGCAGCAATGGCAAGAAGGATCCGAATGGATTTCATCATAGCCACTGGAGAAAAGGTTTCGTCATAGTCCAAACCAGGTGTTTGACGAAAACCCTTTGCAACAAGTCTAGCCTTATAGGTCTCAACCTGTCCATCTACACCAATCTTCCTCTTGAAGATCCACTTGCATCCTACGGGTTTTACCCCATCTGGAGCAACGTCCATAGTCCATACTTTGTTGGTGTACATGGACTCCATTTCGGTCCGCATTGCATCCAGCCATTTTACCGAGTCAACGCTCTGAATGGCCTGCTGGAAGCTAGTCGGCTCATCATTATCAATGATGCAATCCTCTCTATCCCCGTCTATGAGAAAACCGTAGTATCTCTCGGGCGGATGAGACTGCCTACTACTCCTGCGGAGCAGCGTAGGAATGTCCTGTTCTTTCGAACCCTCTGGTTCTTCTAAGATCTCAGTAATAGCTCGTGGTTCTGGAATTTCTTCCAGTTCTATTGCGCTCCCACTTATCTGATTTTCCAAAAACTCGGTTTCTAAGAAGCAGCCATGACGAGAAACAAAAACCTTTTGTTCCTCTTCGCAGTAGAAGAAATATCCCTTGGAGTTCTTTGGATATCCCACAAACTTGCACTGTACTGAGCGTGCCTCGAGTTTGTCCGCATGCTGCTTTTTGACAAAAGCTGGACATCCCCATGTCTTAATATGCTTAAGATAGGGTTTCTTCCCACACCACATCTGATATGGTGTGGTAGGCACAGTCTTAGTTGGAACTCGGTTCAAAAGGTATGCAGCTGATTCCAGTGCATATCCCTAGAATGATCGCGGCAACTCAGCGTTACTCATCATGGAACGTACCATATCCAATAGGGTTCGGTTCTGTCTCTCCGATGCACCGTTATGTTGTGGAGTGTATGGAGGAGTAAGCTGAGAGAGAATTCCATTCTCTTTTAGGTAATCCAGGAACTCGGCACTCAAGTATTCACCACCTCGATCAGATCTCAGTGTCTTGATACTTTTGCCGGTTTGTTTTTCTACTTCATTCTTATATTCCTGGAATTTTCCAAAGGCTTCAGATTTATGTTTCATTAAGAAGACATATCCGTACCTTGAAAAGGCATCCGTAAAAGTAATGAAGTAAGAATAACCGCTTCGTGCATGTGTAGACATTGGACCGCACACATCGCTGTGTACGAGTCCCAAGAGCTCGCTCGCTCTTACTTCGTGTCCAGTAAATGGAGTCTTTGTCATCTTTCCTTTGAGACGGGATTGACAAGTTGCATATGATTGATATTCGAACGGATCCAAATATCCTTCTGTATGCAACTTCGTCAACCTTTTCTCATTGATGTGACCCAGTCTACAATGCTATAAGAAAGCATGATTGATTTCTGGAGACTTTCTTTTGTGTGTATTCTGGACATTGAAAATCTGTGGTTGGTTTAATACGTATATACCATTGTTTAATGTACCTGACCCAATCAGAACTTGATTAAGGTGAATGTTCACAACATTGCATACAAATGCAAATTCATAACCTTCTTTAGACAATAAAGATACATATATGATATTATAAGTTGCATTGGGTACAAAATAACAATCACGCAAAACCAAAACATGTCCATCTGACATTCCCAAGTGATAGTCCCCCATTGACTCAGCATCCATGCCAGCTCCGTTTGCAACTCTGAGGGTCATATCACCTGCCTTCAAAACCCTGCGCTTTCTCAGTGCCTGCAAAGAATTACAGATATGAGATCCTGATCCGGTATCCAATATCCAGGAAGTAGAGTTTATTGATAGACAGTTTTCAATAACATACACACCTGAAGCCGAAGCCGCAACTTGCTTCGGATCCTGGTTCTTGGCCTTCCAAGCCCTGCAATCCTTTTTCCAGTGTACTTTCTTATGACAATAGAAGCACTCTTCCTTTCCCACAAGCTGCCCCACTATCTTTGTTGCCTTTACTTTTCCCTTCGTTTCCACTTTACTAACACTGCCCCTTGGTTTGGTGGGGGCTTTCTTCTTCTTTCCCTTGGCTTTCGCCTTGGACCTAGAAAAGGAAGGTCCTCTAACAAACAAACTAGATGTTTCCCTACCTTTCTGTAGGGTTCCCTCTGCACTCCTCAGCATGTTGAGGAGTTCTGAAAGTTCAACTTCTTTTTCTTGCAAGTTGAAGTTCAGGATAAACTGGGCGTAAGTGGAAAGAAGGGACTGGAGAATCAAGTCAGTATAGAGCTCGCTCTCTAACGTGGTCCCAAGGTCCGCGAGCTCTTCAATATAGCCAATCATCTTAAGCACGTGTTCCGCTACTGATGATCCGACGGCCAATCTCGCCGAATACAGCTTTTTCGAGACTTCGTATCTGGCGATACGGGATTGCTCTCCATACAGTTCTTTTGTATGGAGAAATATGGATTCAAGGTCCATATTCTCGTGCCTCCTCTGATGTTCATTGTCCATAGAGGAAAGCACGAGGCACTTGGCCTTCACGTAGTCGATCTCCCAGGTCTTACGGATTTCCTTATCCGCGACGCTGGAGGTGGGACCTGGGACAGGGGGAGCTTTGGTGGTAAGAAGATATCCCATCTTGTCATAAGTGATTGCCATTTTGTCATTCCTGAGCCAATTTTTGTAGTTTGGCCCTGTCAGTATGTTTTTATCTAGTAATAACATAAGTCCGGTCATGACGATTGGTTGTTGCAATTAGGAGAGACAGAAGAAACACTTTAGCATGATACTCTTACAAGTTTAGACTGGTTTTTAGTTTGTCTAAACAAGATGGCTCCCACAGTTTCTCGAATCCCTCCTCAAACCAAAAAAGGAAGAACTAGTCGGGATCAATCTCACCGTACAATACTTGCTTAACCGTTCAGCCAGGCTAGTGTTGGTACTTCGAGGGAGGTTTTCCAACGCTTTCGCGAAGTTCCTTAATTAAATAACCTCTTTTCCCTGGGGGCGTAACCCCCCTAACACCTTTCTAGACACCTACTTGGTTTATAACATTAATCGTTAAGTGAGAAATTTCCCGAGGAGTAGCATATACTCACAGTAGGATCGGGATCCAAATATCATCGTGTGATAAAACTGAAGGAATCCTACCAGAATCATCACACTCCAAATGGTATGCAGCACTAGAAAGTTTCAGTTTCTTTAGAAACTCCTGATGTGGATTTTTGCCCCATGCTCTTATGACCTTGACTTTGGCCAACAAATCATAAGTCACATGTCAAGTTCTACCCGTTATTCTCCAGGTTAATTTGAACCCACCCGTACCTACCCTTGACTTTGGCCAACAAGGCAGTACGACTATCCCAAACCAACGCATCTATCTATGCTGCATATGAATATCCAATAGCTACCAATCACTGTGCCTTGACTTTGGCCAACAAACACAGCTTGAATACTATTGACTATCCATATAAAACGACGGAGGGCTACGAATGGTTTTGGCGAAACCGTGAACGTAATGAACTTGATATAATCGATGGAACGAGATAGCTTTTAAAAGGAGTGGCTTAAGCTCCGCGTTTAAAAGTTGTTTTTGAAAAGAAACCGAGTTGTTTTGAAATTGTTCCAACGACTTTACTTTGGTTTATTTTCTTGCATTAATTTAATGCGTCCCATCATTTAATCCTACCATTGCAAAAAACAACGAAAATATGACGTACGCTTATGCCATCTGCATTCGCCACGGGGCCCCGTCATTACCTGTTAGGTTACTTAACTAACGACAGAGCGGGGGCTGGACTAGCACGGATGCAAAACATAAGCAACGCCTAAATAGACATCATACATAGATATATACATTCGTCAGATGCAATGATAGCCATTCCAGATCACAGATGAACACATTGGATATACTAGGAATCCGCATTCCATACGAGCCTGTAACGAAAAGCGGATTACACGGTCGCGATGAATAGCCAATACCCCACCTTAGACCCGTACGGGTGCGGCAAACTACCCCCCAAATACCCGAAGTGAAGCAACCTCCCTCAACAACATGAGTAGGCCACTCGGCACTTCGAGGTACCCGGTAGTTTGTGCACCCCCTCCTTGGGTCTATCCTAGGAGCAAAAACAGTAAAAAAAATTATACAATGGCGTACAACCTCATCCCAGATGTGCGGCCATATAAATAATATTACATCAATTACAAATTACATGAATTGAAAGATAAAGAAAACTCTCATCTCACAACCCCCCGGCTATTCATCCGCAACAATCCAACGAATTCATATACACATACCATCAACATTACATAACACAGATATGTATAACCCCCACTAATCGACGTATAGCGATTAGCAGACGTTCAATACATATATCACATCACAGATATAACCCGTTAGCTAAAGTCTATAGAGGTTCGATCAAAATACGGATTTGTAACCACCCCAAAACACAAATTTATTTTCTTGAAATTCTGGGCAGAAACAAACCATCCTAAAAATCACAAAACACCATTATAAGAACACTGCAGGAGAAACGACCCACGGACGAGTCAACTCGGCCGCGGATACGCGGCAAGAGCATGCTCTTGCCGCGTTTCCGCGGCGCGTTGACGGAGTCACTGAATCATTTTATTAGGTGTTCTTTAAAAGCCCTGAGCAGATTTTTAGTGTATGATTAATTATTTTTTGAACAGAAATAAAAATCGGCAGAAAGTTGATATTTTTGACGTGTTTTGCGGTTTTTTCTCCGATCGAAATTCTATATACTTTGCTAACATGCTAGATAGTGTTTAGCTAGGCTCTGATACCACTGTAAGTCCACGTTACTCGTCCCGGTTCTTTCGGGGATACGGAAATGGTGAAAAACGATTTTTCGGTGGAGATAACATGGACTCTAGAAACCGGATCTTTGCTAAACAAACTATCTAACAACCTAACTAAGAGTTTAGCTACTATGTTAGGGGTTATACCTAATCTTGAACTCCTTCTCTTCGACTCTTTGTGGTGGTCGGATCGGCCCCACCTCGTCGTCTCCTTGTGCCGAAGATGGATCCACCCGAAAGCTTCTACCTTTGGCTCCAACCTCAATCTAGAGGAAACTAAAATACTTGGCTTGCTAAACCTTGTACTCTAGGATGAGTAGAGAAGTGTTTTTGGGATTTTATCTCAATGGTTGTTGTTTATCAACTCATGAGACAAGAGAACCATGAGCAAGAGGAAGAGCAAGAGGAAGAGGGAGAGCTTGGATGAGAGAGAGTGAGAATGATAGAATGAGTGAAGACTTTTGCAACCATGCTCTCAAAACCCAAAATAATCATAATAATAGTAGTAATCAAGTATTTTGTGATGGTTCATTTCAATGGCAATATCATTTCATGTATTTATTGCATTTTGTGAACAAACAAGCAAGCAAAAGTCATAGCCATGAAATGATAGCCATTGTAATGATGATGGTCAACAAGTCCAAACTAGTCAACCGGTCAACAAAGTCAACAAGTCAATAAAGTCAAACTTTCAACCCAACCATGGCACAATAATACTAAATTAATATTATCAATAATCATATTTCTTATTCTCATTAGGGTTTAGAAAAAGTCAACAGTCAACAACCCTAATGAGAATCCTCTGCCTCTGCCTCTGCCTCTGTCTCGGTCAACCGTGCATACACACCCGCATTGTAGGGTTCCTAGGCATCCTAGTGAGGTCTCACAAGGCATCAACCATGCCAATTTCAAAAATCTAGGTGCCGAGAAACCCGACTACGGATCGTTGGCTAGAATTCTAGGCGAAAAACAATCTAGTTAACAACTTAACTAATGGGATATCGGAAATACAACCTTTGTAGATCCGGTGCTCCACCTCCATAGCTCCGTAACGAAGTCATCTCCGCTGTCCAAAAGGAATCCGGGCTCTAGAGTCGGCTTCGTCGGAGAAAAAGCGAGCTAGGTCGTCGATGTCCATGCCGAAGATGATCTACGTCGAGGCATCGCTAAATCAAGCTCCACCTTCACCAAGCCCTAAAAACTTGTGAAGGAAACACACTCTACTACTTGGCAAGAGGTAGAGGATGAAGAAATAGGAAGTGGGTAGACTTTAGAATTGGATTTCTCACTCTTTATCATCAATCACCATTGATGACCTCAAGCTTCTTCAAAGAAGAAGATGAAGAAGAAGAAGGAAATTGTTATGATAAGTTCAATTAAAAATAGAAAAGAAAATCCAAACTTATCATAACACTTACCATAGTAAAGTGTAGAGAGTTAACCAAAGTTAGTGAGTGGTTAGGGTTTGGCATAAAACAAAAATGGTGGACTTTTCAAAAGTTCAAGAAACTTCAATAAAAGATATAAATAAAGCCACCATTTTCCTTTTGCCAAAAATAAATAAGACAATAAATAAATCATTTAAAACCCTTAACCATTAACTAACTATGGTTTAAACATACATTTAACCAAATATTGCATGTATCATCAAACATGATACAAGCAAGTGCACAAAATCATATCGCATATGCAATGCGCACACCCGAGTGAGAAAATCCATTTAAAGTGAACCGATACTAGTTAATGCAAAGTAATATATCAAATATATAATTATGCATTAAATCATTAAATCAACTCTTGATTTAACGATTCGGTCATATCGTATATAACCGACTAGTATCCTTTGTATCGGTTTATCGAATCAATTCTTGATTCGATAACTAGGGTATATCGCATATAACCTAATTGATACATTCATCGCGAGAATGGAATACGGTATCACATACACGTATTATTCTCGGCCCCGCACATATCTCATATGCGCTCCTATTTCGTTTCGCTTGAGCCAGGAAATCTCTGTGTAGGACTCTAAAGACTCGTCAATACGCCGGCAGCAGGTGATGATCATATCAAGCACCCACAAGCCGCAAGCGGTCTGCTAAACGTAACGGCCACCCGGGTATTGAGCGATCTAAAGATCGACGAGCAAGCCCGCTCACACTCCAGTGAATCCGACCAGTAACACTACCGTACAGTCCGGTCTGATCGTCTGATATGTCGCATATCTCGCCTAGGGGTGGTAAACGTCAGACCCCAATAGCTCGATAAGTCGTGTCGATATAAGGTCTATAACATTTCGAGAAACTACTGGTGACACTTACCAGTAAATCTCAGCAACCCTGGCCAGGGATTTCCTGTTATAGCCAATCGAACACAGCGCAACATCAACTCCCTATACCGGGAGAGACGAATCCCCTCCTATCGCTCATTGCCTCTATGTGACTCGGGACTGTACCCAAAAACCACCGTTTTGCACGCCCTCTTGGACGTGGTAAGATGGAAATCAAAGCACAGTGGGAACCACACAAGACTCTATGACGATCTCGGGTCAACAGACTACTCTGTACCAGTGTCACCAGAGAACTACCATCTGACGTAAGGTATAATACCATCTGGGAGTTCTCGGCGAGTCCGTCCAGTGTACCCAGTCTCCACTGAGCACCCGTATATCATCTCTGATGTCAAACACCGATGGATATGGGATCATCCATCGCCCATCTGTATGGGTCGAGAAGGTACACGCTAGTCTACTCCGGTATATCGATGCCCCGTCTCGATACACCCTCGACTAGGGAGTTTGAAGGATGTACTTATGGACTACCATGTCCCCACTAGTATGATCCGCATCATAGTCCAGGTAGTCAAGCACACATCCTAAGGGCTTTACCAACATGTAACAGAGAGACAATCAGTATACACGTTAAGGTAAAGTTCAACCAGATAGCATACTATCATGTCGAGCAAGAAAGTCCTCCCTATATATGTCCCAGCATCCACTACAATATACATCCAATGTACAGTAATGGCCTCTAGGGCATACATATAACTAACAATCTCCCACTTGCACTAGGGCCATCTGTAGCAGTGGTTGTAGTATCTCATACTCAACCATCCCTTAAAAGTCTCTCTCTGGGAACAGGCCTTCGTGAGTGGATCCGCTGTGTTGTCCTCTGAGTCTACTCTCCTAACCTCGATCACCCTGGAGATCAACCATCTCCATGATCAGGTGATACTGCCTTAGAATATGTCTGGATCACTGATGGGACCGGCTTTTCTTGGCATAAGCCACAACTCCATTGTCACACAATGGGAGGAACATAGTTCATCTCATGAACCAATATACACCCAAACAGCCTCTTTGGTAGCATCTTAAGTAGCGATGTATCCCGCCTTTATCTTCTAGTATGCCACGGTATCTAGCTTGGAACTCTTCCAACATACCGTCCCTCCACTGAGGGTAAAGACAATGCCTGTGACTGACATTCAGTCGTCTTTATCACTCTGGAACACTTCCAGTGATTCTTCCCAGGATCGATTGATACTATCTCACTTCAACAAGTGAGAATCCTAACTTCCATTTAGATCTATCTCATAGGTTCAAAACCCAGGATTTAGTAGGTATCACTTTGATCCTATGTGGAGAATCATTGTGATAGGCGGAGATTGATCGAGCGTAGCATAGGAAACTCTTTCCCTATCAAGAGTATGTCATCCACGTACTCTACGAGGATCATCACCATACTCCCTACTACCTTTTTGTATATACAAGGTTCATCTACCATTTTGATGATGTCAAACTCTTTGACTAATTCATCAAAACAGACGTTCCAACTCCGCGATGCCTGCTTTATCCTATAAAGCATCTTGCACACGTTTCCGCTGCTCCCACTGTCTACGAGGCCCTCTGGCTGTGTACTTATAGACGCTCTTTTCTAAAACATCATTTAGAAAAGCTGTCATGACACCCAACCACCAGATATCGTAGTCATGGTATGTAGCCGTGGCAAGTAGGATCCGGATGGACTTAAGCATAGCCACTGGAAAAGGTTTAATCATTATCCACGTCTGGTCGATGACGAAAAACTTTAACAAGTCTAGCTTTGAAAGTCTCAACTTTTCCATCTACACCAAGTAATCTTCTCAAGATATACTTGCTCCTGATGGGGATTTAACCCTTCAGATATAGCAACCAAAGTCCATACTTTGTTGGTGTATAAGGATTCCATCTCAGATCACTAAGCATCCAGCCATTCTTACAGAGTCCCTACTCTCGATGGCCTGCTCGAAACTAGTTGGGTCATCATCTCATGATGCAATCCTCGCTCCCACTGTCATAGAGAAACCGAAGTATCTCTCAGGTGGGTGAGGAACCCTACTAGATCGGCGGAGAGGCTGAGGTTCGTTGGTAACTATTGAATCCATTGGTTCTATCAAATCATCAGCTGCAGTTTGTATAGCTGGAACATTTCCAGTTCTACATAACAGATCTTGCCTTGAGCTTGTCTGGATTTTGCTTTTAGACATAGGCCGGACAACCCCAAATCTTAACTAACTTAAGAGATGGGCTCTTCCCTTATCATATCAAATATGAAGTGGTAGGCAACTGATTTGATTCGAACCCTATTCAATAGGTATGCAGCTTCTCAAGTGCATAACTCCCAAAAAGGAAACAGGTAACTCAGTAGTACTCATCACAGAGCACACCTTATCATACAGGGTGTTATCGCTCCGCCCCGATATACCATCGTGCTATGGTGTATACGGAGGAGTAATGCTGAGAGAGAATCTCATTCTCCTTTAGAATATTCCAGAAATTCCGTGCTCAAGTATTCTCCTCCCTGATCTCATCATAGGACATAATACTTATACCCGCGTTGGTTCTCTACTTCTAACTTATATTCTGTGAATATCTCAAAAGGTTCGGACTTGTGTTTCAACAAGAACATATGTCTGAATCTTGAGAGATTATCAGAGAATGTAACGAAGTACAAAGAACCAGTCCTGGCATATATAGACAGGAGACCTTACATACATCATCATGTATCAGTCCCAAGAGTTCACTAACTCTTTCTCTGTTTCCAGTAAACGGAGCTATGGTCATCTTATCTTTGTGACATGACTGGCAAGTTTCACAAGATGTAAATTCAAAATAATTTAAATATGCATCTACATGTAACTTTAGCTAGTCGGGTCGCATTGATATGACCTAGTCTACAATGCCTCAAGAAGGAATCGTTCAATGGTGAACTCTTCCTCTTTTGTGTGTTCGGTATACTAAGAACTGTAGTTTGATTTAGAACATCAATGCTTTTAGATAACGTGCCTGATCCGATCAACTTTTGATATAGGAAATGTTCAAAACATAATCCAACCATACAAAATTTTATCATTTCTTTACTAATAAAGAGACTGATATGATTTTGTATATCAGGTTCGGTATCTAACAACATTCGTTCAGAATCAATGTATTGGTAATACAGGGTGACAGTGACCAACAGACTTGGCTGCAACTCTTGCCCCGTTTTCTGCCTCATGAAACTTATCACCCGTTCTCAGTTCTCTACCTTTCTGTAGCCCTATGTAACAGATTACATATCTGGGATCCTGATCTGGTATCACATACCCAGGACGTAAAGAATACTGAGAAACAATTCTTGTAATGAACACACCCGAAGATGATGCATCAGCATGCACTCTCTTCGTTTGGGCGGCACGGGAATTCTGGTAATCCCCAATTTCCTGCTCTGTCTTATAACTATTATAAGTTGGAGCGAGACCAACGTTCCCCAGCTCAGTATAACAAGCGGGTTCGGTCAAATATCCGTATTATTATCTTGATTAAGGAGTGATATGGTCGCTACCTGGAGAGAGAGAGAAGAAAACACTCAGCGTGCGCTCTGTCAAGCATAGATTGGTTATTATTTTATCTAATCAGGATGGCTCCCACTGCTTTTTATCAAATCTTCCTTCAAACCCTAAAAGGAAAGACTAGACGGGATTAATTACACACTACAAGTTCGCCAATCTTTCAGCCAGGCCAGTGTCGGTACTTTGAGGGAGGTCCCCCGTGCTTTCGCACGAACCTAATTAATGTAAACCTCGTTTTCCCAGAGGCGTAACCCCGTTGACACCTTTCTAGACACCTACTTGATCGGCTAATTGTAATATGTAAAACTCTCCCAGGAGTAACAATTACTCACAGCGGGTATCGGGATCCAACTATCTCATAGAAGGTATGCAATCTCATTGCAAATTTCAACACTTGAAATTCCCGATAATATTTTGCCCCATGCGATCTATGACCTTGACCGAGTCAACAAACCATAGACCGCAAGTAAAGTTCAACCCGTCATTTCTCGATTGAATTAAACCCACCCGCACGACCCTTGACTGAGTCAACAAGGCCGCACGACTACCCTAATCCAATCGCATCATATGCTTTGCAGATAAGCACTAATCAGCTACCGCACACTACGCCTTGACTGAGTCAACAAACGCAGCACGAATACTAACTAGGACTTATCTGAAATGACGGAGGGCTACGTCAGGTTTTTAAGAAAACCTTTTGCGTAATGAACTTTATATCGTTGTAGAATCAAATGATTTTAAAAATGGAGTGCTTTTGAGGCTTTTCTAGTTTTGCTAAAGGAGTCACTCCCGGTGAAGGGATCGTCGGTCCTTTCCTCGTCAAATGAGGTGCGGGATATATCATATATATCACTGTGCAAAGCAAAAACACTTAAAAGCAATCAAAAGACAAACCGAGTGTGTAGCATCTGCCAGTTATTGCTAAAGGAGTCACTCCCGGTGAAGGGATCTCGGTCCTTTCCTTATCGAATAAGGTGCAGGATATATCACATATACCGCTGTGCAAAGCAAGAACTGTAGCTACCTGTTTTATTTTGAAATTCGATTCTACAACATCTTAGGTTTCTTTTAATTCATTAATCACATTAATGAAGTCCCATCATTTAAATACCTAAACATCACAGATAAATACGACGTACACTTATGCCATCCGCATTCGCCTCGATGTCCCCTCGTGCACCGTTAGGTTAGGTAACTAACGGCAGAGCGGGGCAGGGCTAGCGCGGGTGTAAAACATAAGTAGCGTCTATATAATATATCATATATACTGTATACTGTATCTATCACAGAACATCACATGATCACATCACAGATATCGCAGCAGAAGAATCATATGAAATATTGGATATACTAGGACGTCCGTATTTTCAATACGAGCCAGTATAAAACACGGATTCCACGATCGTGATGAATAGCCAAACCCACACCCCTAGACCCCTACGAGAGCGGCAAGCAACCCTACCAATTTTGGAGTTAGGAGACCCGGACTCGACTCCTCGAGTTGGTCTCCCACTGGACTCCAGAACCCGGTTACTTGTGCTCCCCTCCTTGGGTCTATCCTAGTGCGGAAAAGTAAATAATATACAAAAGGTGACAACTTCCGCAACCTGGAAGCGCCCCAATAAAAAGAATATTACATACAAGTTTTTACATGAATGAAAATGAAAAATACTCATCTCACATAAAAACCCCCGGCTATTCAAACACGACGATCCAATATAACATATCCAGCAACACATAACATCACATGTCATCAACGTAAGTAAATATGCGCATCCCAATTGTCGTTGACCTATAGCAACGAAACCGGCGATATCACATATTACACTTACGGTCACAGAAAAGAAAGTGTAAAACTACAACAGTTGGAATCTGCAACCACCTCAGACATCGCATGCCTGACCAAATGAATTACTTAGACATCGCATGCCTAACAATTATAAACCCCGCATTTTAGTCTCATTATCGAAAACTCTTTTCAATATCAAGTCGGGGAATTCAACAAGATTCCCGACATTTTGATCGAATGCTCGTCGCAAACTTCAGTAGGCGGCCGCACCCTCCCGATACTGTCGACGAAGTGCACCAAGGCGGAACACCGCTGCCGCGAGCACCCGAACGGATGCTTTCGGCGACGGGGTTCTCCTACAGTCACTTGGTCGGGGCTATGGAGCGAGGCTGTCTATTAAGTTTACCCGGCGAGTATCCGCGTACGCTACGTGATTGCGACGGACTTTTGATCGCATCAAAATTCCGTAGCAACCGATCAAGTGAGACTAAAGTGCTATGTTTATAACATTCATTCAGTTATCACATAACTTTTGTGAATTCCAATTATTGTATCCCATTCCAGATAAACAGAAAATGTTAAACTTTTCGATCGAACAATCGAACACCCAATTTTTCCCGATACAGATCAACACATGAAATAAGTCTAACAACATTCAGTTCGTGCCTCAGTACCGACGGTCCAGCCGTAGAAGGGTCAAGCCAACGCCTCACATGTGGCACGCCGTACTGCCCCAAACCCGAAGGTTCAAAGGGCAGTTCAAGACGGTCACATAATCGAGTTAAGGTTTGTTGTCTTCTAGAGGGACCATCGCGTTACTTGCACTACTTAGAACGTCGTTAAACTACGGAAAAATCCAACACTTGGAAATTTCCCGACAGGGGAAAAATTGGGTATTTATATCCGGTCGAACTTTTTAACATATTCTAAAATTTATCCAGAAAGCCACACAGACAAAATTTGATAATCCGATCGAAACACCGAATCCCCAAAACAACTGCAGAAAATTCAACTCTTGAAAAATTATTAAAAATACCCAGGAAAACCAGCACTGTTAAATATGAGTTACTGTGCAAACATCACCTCACAAAACGACAAACAGGCAGCGGTTCCGCCGCACGAGCCAAGCTCGTGCCGCGGAAGCGCGGCGCTTTAATGGAATTAGGGTTACGAATTGCACAGTTACTCTTATATTTTCCTGCTGATATTTCTACATATTTTTAATACTGAAAAATCCCTGTTTTTAGAAAAAGTACAGAGAGCACATTTGAGTTGGGGTTTCGGGTTCGTTCGGGTTTCAAACTTCGTCTGGACTTCGCCTAAGGCTCTAGCTAGTCTCTGATACCACTGTAGGGTTCCTAGGCATCCTAGTGAGGTCTTACAAGGCATCAACCATGCCAATTTCAAAAATCTAGGTGCCGAGAAACCCGACTACGGATCGTTGGCTAGAATTCTAGGCGAAAAACAATCTAGTTAACAACTTAACTAATGGGATATCGGAAATACAACCTTTGTAGATCCGGTGCTCCACCTCCATAGCTCCGCAACGAAGTCGTCTCCGCTGTCCAAAAGGAATCCGGGCTCTAGAGTCGGCTTCGTCGGAGAAAAAGCGAGCTAGGTCGTCGATGTCCATGCCGAAGATGATCTACGTCGAGGCATCGCTAAATCAAGCTCCACCTTCACCAAGTCCTAAAAACTTGTGAAGGAAACACACTCTACTACTTGGCAAGAGGTAGAGGATGAAGAAATAGGAAGTGGGTAGACTTTGGAATTGGATTTCTCACTCTTTATCATCAATCACCATTGATGACCTCAAGCTTCTTCAAAGAAGAAGATGAAGAAGAAGAAGGAAATTGTTATGATAAGTTCAATTAAAAATAGAAAAGAAAATCCAAACTTATCATAACACTTACCATAGTAAAGTGTAGAGAGTTAACCAAAGTTAGTGAGTGGTTAGGGTTTGGCATAAAACAAAAATGGTGGACTTTTCAAAAGTTCAAGAAACTTCAATAAAAGAAATAAATAAAGCCACCATTTTCCTTTTGCCAAAAATAAATAAGACAATAAATAAATCATTTAAAACCCTTAACCATTAACTAACTATGGTTTAAACATACATTTAACCAAATATTGCATGTATCATCAAACATGATACAAGCAAGTGCACAAAATCATATCGCATATGCAATGCGCACACCCGAGTGAGAAAATCCATTTAAAGTGAACCGATACTAGTTAATGCAAAGTAATATATCAAATATATAATTATGCATTAAATCATTAAATCAACTCTTGATTTAACGATCCGGTCATATCGTATATAACCGACTAGTATCCTTTGTATCGGTTTATCGAATCAATCCTTGATTCGATAACTAGGGTATATCGCATATAACCTAATTGATACATTCATCGCGAGAATGGAATACGGTATCACATACACGTATTATTCTCGGTCCCGCACATATCTCATATGCGCTCCTATTTCGTTTCGCTTGAGCCAGGAAACCTCTGTGTAGGACTCTAAAGACTCGTCAATACGCCGGCAGCAGGTGATGATCATATCAAGCACCCACAAGCGGTCTGCTAAACGTAACGGCCACCCGGGTATTGAGCGATCTGAAGATCGACGAGCAAGCCCGCTCACACTCCAGTGAATCCGACCAGTAACACTACCGTACAGTCCGGTCTGATCGTCTGATATGTCGCATATCTCGCCTAGGGGTGGTAAACGTCAGACCCCAATAGCTCGATAAGTCGTGTCGATATGAGGTCTATAACATTTCGAGAAACTACTGGTAACACTTACCAGTAAATCTCAGCAACCCTGGCCAGGGATTTCCTGTTATAGCCAATCGAACACAGCGCAACATCAACTCCCTATACCGGGAGAGACGAATCCCCTCCTATCGCTCATTGCCTCCATGTGACTCGGGACTGTACCCAAAAACCACCGTTTTGCACGCCCTCTTGGACGTGGTAAGATGGAAATCAAAGCACAGTGGGAACCACACAATACTCTATGACGATCTCGGGTCAACAGACTACTCTGTACCAGTGTCACCAGAGAACTACCATCTGACGTAAGGTATAATACCATCTGGGAGTTCTCGGCGAGTCCGTCCAGTGTACCCAGTCTCCACTGAGCACCCGTATATCATCTCCGATGTCAAACACCGATGGATATGAGATCATCCATCGCCCATCTGTATGGGTCGAGAAGGTACACGCTAGTCTACTCTGGTATATCGATGCCCCGTCTCGATACACCCTCGACTAGGGAGTTTGAAGGATGTACTTATGGACTACCATGTCCCCACTAGTATGATCCGCATCATAGTCCAGGTAGTCAAGCACACATCCTAAGGGCTTTACCAACATGTAACAGAGAGACAATCAGTATACACGTTAAGGTAAAGTTCAACCAGATAGCATACTATCATGTCGAGCAAGAAAGTCCTCCCTATATATGTCCCAGCATCCACTACAATATACATCCAATGTACAGTAATGGCCTCTAGGGCATACATATAACTAACACGCATCCGCGTTCCGAGGAACACGAATACAAACGAGATAAAACCAATCCCAAAATGTATACTAGGATCTGGCTTAAACCTAAGCCCACTAGTAATAACTGCCCGGACACCAAACGTGCACAAGTGCGCAGATGTGACCGAACCCTGTCGTAAAACCATGCGACCTCTACTCTTTTTGCCTAAAGGCGAATAGCTCTCTGTATGGGACTCTAAAGACTCGACACTGCGCTGGCAGTGGGTTTAACCACAGACCGCAAGCGGCACTAGCTGTGCGTAACGGCCCCTAGGTAGATGCCGATAAGAAGACTGATGAGGTGAAACCCATCCGAACTCCTACTGAGCCTGAATGTGACAGTCTTCGTACAGTCCGGTATGTTCGTCTAAGAATATCGCATGGCGGGCCTGGAGAGGCGGTAAACGTCAGTCCCCTAATAGCGGTACAAGTCGTATCGGAGTGTAGCCCAGAACACCCTGAGATAACACTGGAAACCCACCAGTATATCTCTCTTGCCCTGGCCAGGGACGACTATGTGTAATGGCTCTCCTTGACACAGCGCGATATCAACTCCCAATACCGGGAGAGACGAATCGTGTCTAACCGTCACTGCCTCCAAGTGCTTCGGGACTGCACCCAACTACTACCTGTTTGCACGACTCCTTTGAGCCGTGGTACGGTAGTAATCAAAGTACAGTGGGAACACACTCGAGGCGAAGTGACAGTGTCAAGTCAGCGGACTAAGCTGTACTCATATCACCTGGGAACTGATAACTGACGATAGGTATAGTACCAACCAACAGTTTCCGACGAGTCCTGTCCAGTGTACTCGTAACCTAACGAGCACCCACATACTATCTCAAGTACGACATACTGACGGCTGTGGGACAGACCGTCTCCCCTATTGGGATGAGAAGCGCATACGCTAGTCTACTCTGGAGTATCGATGCCCTGTCTCGATAGTCCTATAACTAGGGACCTGTATAAGGATGTGCTTGTGGATTACCCAGCCCCCACGAGTGTGACTGCCATCACAACGCTGGTAATCAAGCAAAGATCCTAAGGGCTCCACTAATGTGTATGGGTGATATACTAAAAGAAACACATGTACACATTAAAGTAGAAACAAACCAAGTAGCATACTACTATTTCGAGCAAGATTGTCTATACAACTGTGAATATCCCAAGCTTCCATTAAGTAATATACAAACTAGTATGATACAGTAATGGCCTCTAGGGCATATACACTAACAGCTTGAAAACAAACTAGTGAGCTCTTAACATCCCCTACTTCATCATTCTACTCTTGACTAGCGATCAAGTGTAGCGTGTTTCATACGCTAAAGAGTTTAGTGTAAAGGTAGCTTGAGTTGGAGGGACTTTGTATGGATCATCTTCGGCACGAAGGTCATCGGAGGAAGCTCGTTCAAAGTCTCAAGAGAAGCCTAGTGGAGTCGCGGGACTACTACATTGAGCAAGTGAAGACAAGGACCTTCTACAAAGGTTGTATTCTTGTTCTCTAGATATAAAGTAGTTTACATTTGGTATTGTCTAAATCTCTAGTTAAAGATTCTAGGATTAGGGTTGTTTAGCATGACAATTTTTTGAAAATGGCATTGACGATACCTCCCGAAACCTTGCTGTCGTGCTAGGGAACCTTACAGTGGTATCAGAGACAAGCTAAAGATTTAGACAATGTTTGTTAGATTACGAAACTGAAACTGCACTGAAACTTGAAACACTAAAACACTGTTTCTGTCAATTTTTAAAGTCGTCGAATTTTTTTTAAACAACTGCAGAATGTTATATGAAATGTAACATGAATACTGAGCAAATACGAACCCATTCTACCAGATTTAACCTGGCGAGACACCCCTAGAAACGGAGCAGGCCGGCCCTGTTGCTTCTATTTGGGTTCGTTTTTGTTTTATGCTTTGGTCTCTGGGTTTTGGTGTTTCAGGTGTTGTTTGTTTTTGCTAAAATTTCATGAGATGTTAATTTTCTATAAAGGCAACTCGGAGTGTTTCGTAGTCGTAATTCTAACTATATTTCAGGTTATTTAGACGGTGTTAAAAAGTTCGAACGGATATCAAATACCCACTTTAACCCTTGTCGGAAAATTTTCCAAGAGTTGGATTTTTTCTAAGTTAAAGAGCATTCAAATATCGTGCAAGTGATTCGATGGACCCTCTAGAAGAACGAAACCATAACTCGATTCTGTGACCGTCAGAACCGCCACTAAACTCTAGAGTTTGTGGTAGTTCAACGGTGCCACAGGTGAGGCATTGGTTGGCCCTTCTACGGCTGGTTCATTGGTACTGTGGCATGTGATGGATACTTTTAAACTACGCTCAAGTGTTGAGCATTTAGAGAAAATTTGGGTTTTTGTTGATTCGATTGGAATGTTTAACATCGTCTAGCTATTTGATAACATGTGATATTATGTGTTACTTGGATATGTTATATTGGATCGTCGTGTTTTGAATAGCCGGGGGTTTTATGTGAGATGAGAGTTTTTATTTTCATTCATGTAAAATTCATTGTATGTAATATTCTTTTATTGGGGCACTTCCTGGTTGAGGATGATATCACCATTGTTGTATATTATTTACTTTTCTGCATTAGGATAGTCCTAAGGAGAGGAGCACAAGTAACCGGGTTCTAGAGTCTAGTGGGAGACCATCTCGAGGGGTTGAGTCCGGGTCTCCTAACTCTAAAATTGGTAGGGTTGCTTGCCACTCTCGTAGGGGTTTAGGGATGTGGGTTTAGCTATTCATCGCGACCGTGGAATCCGTGTTTTATACTGGCTTGATATAAAACACAGAATTCCTAATATATCCAATATTTCATATGTTATCTTCTGCTGCTGATATTCTGTGATGTGATCACTTTATATGCATGAGACGAATGCTTTATTATTGTATATGTATGATATATAATAAACGTTGCTTATGTTTTGCATCCGCGCTAATCCCGCCCCACTATGCCGTTAGTTAAGTAACCTAACGGTGCATAACGGGACACTGTGGCAAAGGGGAATGGCATAAGCGTACGTTGTATTTTCGTTTCTTCTGTGATGCTTAGGAAGCATAATTGAAGGGACTTCATTAATGAGATTAATGAAAGAAAAGAAACCAAAATGATATTATAGAATCAAATTTTGAAAAAGGGTAACTCTAGTTTTTGCTTTGCATAGCGGTATTCCTTGTAGAATATCCAGCACCTTATTCGATAAGGAAAGAGCCGAGATCCCTTCACCGGGAGTAAGCTCTTTAGTGAAACTAGAAAATGCTACAACCCACTCAGTTTTGTTTTTGATTACCTTTTTTCTTGCTTTGCATAGCGGTATTCCTTATAGAATATCCAGCACCTCATTCGATGAGGAACGAGTCGAGATCCATTCACCGGGAGTGACCTCTTTAGCGGAACTAGTAAAGCATCAAAAAAACTCCTTTTCAAAATCATTCGATTCTGCAACGATATCAAGTTCATTACGCAAAAGTTTTTTTTAAAAACCTGTCGTAGCCCTCCGTCATTTCAGATAGGTACTACTTAGTATTAGTGCTACGTTTGTTGACTATGTTAAGACGTAGTGTGCAGTAGCTAATTAGTGCTTATCTGCTAAAGCATGAGATATGATTGGATTAGGGTAGTCGTGCGACTTTGTTGACTATGTTAAAGGTCGTACGGGTAGGTTTAATTCAATCAGGAAATGACGGGTTGAACTTGGCTAGAGCTTATGATTTGTTGACTATGTTAACGTCATAAGTTGCTAGGGGCAAAAAGCATATCGGGAATTTCAAGTGTTGAAATTTGCAATGAAATTGTATACCTTCTATGAGATAGTTGGATCCCGATACCCACTGCGAGTATGAGTTACTCCTGAGAGAGTTTTACACATCACAATTAGCCAATCAAGTAGGTGTCTAGAAAGTTGTTAACGGGGTCACGCCCCAGGGAAAACGAGGTTTATTTTAACTAAGTCCGTGTGAAAGCACGGGGAACCTCCCTCAAAGTACCAGCACTGGCTTGGCTTAAAGATTGACGAACTTGTAAGGTGTAATTAATCCCGGCTAGTCTTACCTTTTAGGGTTTGAAGGAAGATTTGATAAAAACAGTTGGAGCCATCCTGATTAGATAAGATAATAACCAATCTAATCTTGCAAAGAGCGCATGCTAATGCGTTTCCTTCTCTCTCTCTCTCCAGGCAGCAACCAATGTCACACCTTAATCAAGATAATAATATGGATGAATTGACCGAACCCGCTTGTTATACCGAGCAGGGGAAAGTTGGTTCCGCTCCAACTTATAAGTGTTATAAGTCCGAGCAGGAAATAGGAACATATCTGGATTCCCACGCCATCCAAACGAAGGATAAGCATGTTGATGCATCTTCTTCGGTGTGTTAGTTACAGAGAACTGTTTCTCGGTACACTCTACGTCCTGGGTATTAGATACCGGATCAACATCCCACATATGCAATTTGTTGCATGGGCTAAGGAAAGGTAGAGAACTGGGAAAATGTGATCATTGTCTAAAAGTAGAGAATGGTGCAAGTGTTGCAGCCAAAGCAGTTGGTGAATACCACCTTGTATTGCCAACTGGGAATACATTGATCCTGAACGACTGTTATTACGTAGCCTCTATGATATGCAATTTAATATCAATTTATTTATTAGATAAAGAAGGATATAACTTTGTAGTGGAGAATAATGTTATGAACATTTACCTAAATTAAGTGTTGATTAGGTTTGGTGCGTTATGTAACGGATTATACATTCTGAATCAAAACACAGTTTTTAACGTATAGAATACACACAAGAGGAAAATTTCAGAAATGAACGAATCCTTCTTGTGGCATTGTAGACTAGGTCATATCAATATGACACAACTAGCTAAGTTACATAAGGATGGATATTTGAATACGTTCGAATTTTCATCTTATGACAATTGCCAGTCATGTCTCAAAGAGAAGATGACCAAAACTCCATTTAGTGGACACGGAGAAAGAGTTATGGAACTTTTGGGACTGATACATAGCGATGTATGCAGTCCCATGTCTACACATGCCAGGAATGGTTCCTCGTACTTCATTACATTTACTGACGATCTCTCAAGATTCGGTTATGTATTTCTGTTGAAACACAAGTCTGATGCTTTTGAGAAATTCAAAGAATATAAGTATGAAGTTGAGAACCAGACGGGTAAAAGTATTAAAATCTTTCGATCTGATCGGGGAGGAGAATATCGGAGCACAGAATTCCGTGATTATCTAAAAGAGAATGAGATTCTCTCTCAGCTTACTCCTCCGTATACACCATAGCACAACAGTGTATCGGAGCGGAGGAATTGCACCCTATTGGATATGGTGCGCTCTATGATAAGCACCGCTGAGTTACCTATTTTCTTTTGGGGTTATGCGCTTGAGACAGCAGCATACCTATTGAATCAAGTTCCATCTAAATCGGTACCTACCACACCATATGAGATTTGGAGTGGAAAGAGACCGTATCTTAAACCAGTTAAGATATGGGGTTGTCCGGCCTATGTCAAAAGGCAAAATCCGGACAAACTCGAGGCACGATCAGTTCTTCGCAAGTTTGTGGGATATCCAATGAATTCACAAGGATATATCTTCTACCACGCTGAGGAACAAAAGGTGTTTGATTCTCAATATGCCACCTTTTTGGAAAAGGAATTTCTTGTAAAAGAAATTAGTGGCAAAGAGGTAGAGCTGGAAGAAGTTTCTGCTACACAAACTACAACTGATGATTTATTGGAACCAGATGATTCAGTAATCTCCAACGAATCACAGCCTCTCCGTAGATCTAGTAAGGTTCCTCATCCACCTGAGAGATACTATGGTTTTCTCATTGATGGTAGGAGCGAGGATTGCATCATGGAAGATGATGACCCAACTAGCTTCGAGCAGGCCATCACGAGTGGCGACTCTGTGAAATGGCTGGATGCAATGCGATCTGAGATGGAATCCATGTATACTAACAAAGTATGGACTTTGGAAGTTTCTTCCGAAGGGGTAAAACCCATTGGGAGTAAATGGATCTTTAAGAAGAAACTTGGTGTAGATGGAAAGGTTGAGACTTTTAAAGCTAGACTTGTTGCAAAAGGTTTTCGTCAATGACCAGATGTGGATTATGATGAAACATTTTCTCCAATGGCTATGCTTAAGTCCATCCGGATCTTACTTGCCCTAGCTGCATACCATGACTACAAAATCTGGCAAATGGATGTTAAGACCGCCTTTCTAAATGGTGATTTAGAAGAGAGCGTGTACCTCACTCAGCCGGAGGGCTTCATAGACAGTGGGAGCAGTGGAAAGGTGTGCAAGTTGCTTAAATCAATTTAAGGGTTGAAGCAGGCATCGCGTAGTTAGAACATCTGTTTTGATGAGGTAGTCAAAAAGTTTGACTTCATAAAAAATGTAGATGAACCTTGTATATACAAGAAGGTCGCAGAGAGTAAGGTCGTCTTTCTCGTTTTGTACGTGATGATATACTCTTGATAGGAAATGGTGTTCCTATGCTGCACTCGGTCAAGCTCTTCTTATCACAAAGATTCTCAATGAAAGATCTAGGTGATGCCTCCTATATCTTGGGGATTAAGATCTATAGGGATAGATCTAAACGGATACTGGGATTGTCCCAATTCAGGTACATAGACACTGTACTAAAGAGGTTTAGTATGGAAGATTCTAAGCATGGGAATATACCCACGATCTCAGGACTCAATCTCTCCAAAGAGATGTCTCCCAAGACTGATTTGGAGAGAGCTCGCATGCAAGGGATAACCTATGCTTCGGCAGTAGGCTCTATAATGTATGCGATATTATGTACCAGACCCGATATAGCGTACTCACTAAGTGTAGTGAGTAGGTATCAAGCAGATCCAGGAGAGAATCACTGGACAGCTGTGAAGAACATTCTCAAGTACTTGAGAAGGACTAAAGAGATTTTCTTGGTGTACGGTAACGGTGAACTCCAAGTGGAGTCCTTTACCGACTCGAGCTTCCAGAGTGATAAGGACGACAGTAAGTCGGTCTCGGGTTTTGTCTTTACCCTCAACGGAGGGGCGGTGTGTTGGAAGAGTTCCAAGCAAGACACCGTTGCAGACTCGACGATGGAGGCTGAATACATCGCTGCCAACGATGCTGCCAAAGAAGCTGTCTGGATGAAGAAGTTCATTTCTGAGCTTGGTGTGGTTCTATCCATTGAGCATCCAATACCTGTGTATTGTGATAACAATGGAGCGGTGGCTTTGCCTAAGGAACCCAGGTCCCATCAGAAATCCAGACATATTCTGAGGCAGTATCACCTGATCCGGGAGATAGTTGATCGCTGGGAGATCGAGGTTAGGAATGTTGACACGAAGGACAACGTAGCGGATCCACTCACAAAGACCCTCCCCCAGACATAAGTTGAGAGACTTTTTGGGATGTTGGTTATGAGATACTACAACACATGGCCTTAGTGCAAGTGGGAGATTGTTCGTTATATGTATGCCCTAGAGGCTATTATTGTACATATGATGTATATTATAGTAGAAGCTTGGATATATATAGAGAGGACTTTCTTGCTCAACATAATAGTATGCTATCTGGTTGTTCTTTGTCTTAACATGTAGACTTGTATTGTGATACTGTCTTGCTCTCACATGTTGATGAAGCCCTTAGGATATGTACTTGACTATCAAGACTATAATGCAGATCATACTAGTGGGGCCAGGGTAGTTCATAAGTACATCCTTTAATTGTTCCTAGTCGAGGGAATATCGAGACAGGGCATCGATATTCCAGAGTAGACTAGCGTATACGCTTCTTGACCTATTTGATGGGCGATGGATGATCCCACATCCTTTGGTGTTTGACATCAAAGATGGTATACGGGTGCTCAGTGGAGACTGGGTACACTGAACATGTCTCACCAAGGACTCCTATGTCGTAGTATACCTATCGTCAAATAGCAGTCCTCTGGTGACACTGGTACAGGTTAGTCTGTAGACTCGAGATCGTTATAGAGTCTTGTGCGGCTCCTACTGTGCTTTGATTTCCTCCCTACCACGCTCAAAGGAGACGTGCAAACAGGTGGATTTTGGGTACAGTCCCGAGTCGCATGGAGGCAATGAGCGATAGGAGGGGTTTCGTCTCTCCCGGTATTGGGGGTTGATATTGTGCTATGCTCAATTGGCTATAACTGGAAGTCCCTGGCCAGGGCTGCTGCCGAGATTTACTGATAAGTGTTATCAGTAGTTTCTCGAACCGTTATAGGCCAGACATCGGCATGACTTACCACGTTACTGGGGTCTGACGATTTCCACCCCTAGACATGATATCCGACATATCATACGAAGAGACCGGACTGTACGGTAGTGTTTCTGATAGGCTTCATGGAGACTGTGGACATGCTTGCTTGTTGATCTTCATATCGCTCAATACCAGGGTAGCCGTTACGTCCAGCTAGTACTGCTGACGACTTATAGGTGACTAATGTGATCATCACCTACTGCTAGCGTATTGATGGGTCTTTAGAGTCCCACACAGAAGTTCCCTGTTTCAAGCGAAACGAAGTAGGACACATATTTGATATGTGTGTGGGCCTGATTAAATACGAGTATGTGATACCGTATTGTAATTTGGCAATCATCTGTTATCGGTTCGGTTATATGTGATATAACCAAATTGTCGAATCAAGTGTTGATTCGATACTGTGATATACAGATAAATGATATTAGTCGGTCATATGTGATATAACCGGATTATTAGATCGAGTGTTGATTTAATAATGTGATATATATTATATGTGATATAATTATATCTTAACTAATATCATTAGCTCACTAATTATTCTTCATTATGTATATATTAATATATATCATACATATATATATATATAATAATGAAGCATGGCATTTATATTTCTATTTTGTGAAAATAGAAATGAGGTGGAAAGTGAAAGCATGGTTGCAAGCATGGGATTTACTTTTGTTTATTCATCTTGACTCACTATTAAAGCATGATTGCAATTTTATATTGCATAATTCCATACTTGAATGAGTGAGGGGTCAAGACTTGGTTTTCATTCTAGCTCATTCTCAACACTTAGCCAATTTTCTTGAGTTGCTCCCATGGTTAGTCTCTCGCTTCTTCCTCCTCCTCTTGTCATGACTTAAGCTTCAACCCTCACATGTGATGTGAATCATGAAGCTTGAACACAAACTAGTGAGCTCTTAACATCCCCTACTTCATCATCCTACACTTGACTAGCGATCAAGTGTAGCTTGTTTCATACACTAAAGAGTTTAGTGTAAATGTAGCTTGAGTTGGAGGGACTTCGTGTAGATCATCTTCGACACGAAGGTCATCGGAGGAATCTCGTTCAAAGTCTCAAGAGAAGCCTAGAGGATTCGCGGGACTACTACACGGAGCAAGTGAAGAGAAAGACCGTCTACAAAGGTTGTATTCTTGTTCTCTAGATGTAAAGTAGTTTACATTTGGTATTGTCTAAATCTCTAGTTAAAGATTCTAGGATTAAGGTTGTTTAGCATGACAATTTTTTGAAAATGGCTTGGACGATACCTCCCGAAACCTTGCTGTCGTGCTAGGGAACCTGACAACATATTCCTAACATGATATATATAAATAAGTGTTTCTATATGTTTTGCATCCATGCTGGCACTATGTCCGCCATGCCGTAAAACCTTACGGTGAGACCCGATGTCCCGTGCCGAATGCTGATGGCATATAAAACACTTTATTTTCTTTTTCCTATCATGTTTTTCTGTGATGGTAGGATTCTTGATCATAAATGTCATTATCTAAATGATAGGAATGCATTATTATAATTAATGCAAAGAAAACAAATCTAAACCACTATTCCCGCCCAAATTTAGGCTCAAGAGCTTAAGCTCAACTCCGGCTCAAGCCGAGCTAATGCCATCCTAGCGCAAGAAGTGCCAATGCCATCCTTTCGCAAAAAAGAGAAAATACTATCTCCTGCTTAAGCCGGCCCGATGTCATCCAAGTCGTCAAGGTCATGCGCAGGCGCACTACGTGCAAAGCACGTAGTGCAAGCCACTAATCTTATGTGCATGTGCACCACGTGCAAAGCACGTGGTATAAGCCGCATGTTAGGTTGAAGCGCATGCTTCGATCAGAGCTTAAAATCTATTTGGGAAAATATTTTTCTCTATCTTTCTAAAATAGAAAGATATTTTCTTGTTAACAAGAAAGCTCTTTGGATCAATGATCCAATGATACTTAAGCACTACCTGTTGATCTTAAAATCAAATGGAGATCTCTCAATGAGAGTTTCTCTCAACTTAATTAACAATCTCCTCTTCTATAAATAGGAGAGGGGGAGATTAATCTCCATAAAGCGAATCGTCCCCATAAGGTGAAGATAATAGAAACTTAAGCCTCTGCCAAGATCCTCATCTTCCTCAAAAAAAATTCAAAGTTCAACCAAGACTTAAGTCTTCGAAATCTTAGGTAAGGGATAGATAAAGATCTTTTCTTTCCTTTCTTTCCCATCACCATTGAAGGTTAACCTTCATAAGAACTTAATTTCTTCTTCTGTATTATAGATCGCTGAGACAAATCTCATCCTTATCGAAAGCTTAAGTTTTCATGAACGGATTTTTATATCTTTAGATCTGAGTTTTAAAGGAAAATTTAAGTATCCTTCCACCAAATGATAAAAAATCATCAAGATCTAAAAGATCATCACAAAATAAATGAAGTTAAACTTCATGGGAAATAGCTCCCCAGAAAATACTCATACTTGAGAACTTAAGTTCTGGAAATCATAAAAATATGAATTTTATGAAATTTGACTAAAATATCGTAGGAAAGATTAGTCTTTCTGTAGAGATTAACCTCCAAAACTCTAGTCTTTCTGTAGAGATTAACCTCCAAAACGAAAGGTGTTTGTATGTGTTTTGTAAATAACCATAATCAAAACGGTGTCGCAAATAACTAGCTGCGATGAGTACGGATCGTCCACAGGGAAACGTGAATTTCTTATCTTATTTTAGACGAGTTGATAAAAGAGAGGAGGGATTGTTGTCATTTTTAATTATGATGGGTAGAAAAATTTAGAATATAAAGGCTTATAGGGTATATAGGATTTAGTAATTAATGGATGAAGTAAAAATATAATTCATTTTATCTTTTAATTGTTTAAAAGTAGAGAGATAGCGATGAATGTGGATTAGGGTTCTTAGAGAAAATTAGGCTTTCCCACTACTTCCCCTTGTCCTTCCATTGTTCTCTATTTATTTCAAGCCCTTAACAAAACAAGTATTATCTAATCTCAAATCATGGTCGTGACTATCATTAATTGATAGCGCGCCCAATAAAAGGGTTAACATTTATTATGCTAAGGTTTATAAACATTAAAATGTCAAAAAAAGTTAAGGGATTTTTCATCCATTATTCTACCCTATCCTACAAACCCTTGCAAGAAAGAAATTACTCGCTCATGCTTAATAGCGTAGTAAAAAAGAGGTGGAAGATGAATGAAACCATAATTAAAATTTAAAAGTGCAGAAATTAATGCAGAATGTAATGCAGAAAAGTAATGCAGAAAAGTAATGCGGAAAGTAATGCAGAAAAGTAATGCGCAAAGTAAATGCAAAAAGAATTTAAAAAAAACTACCTTTATTGATCAACTATTGCATTACAACATGCTCGCTGAAAAACTAAATTACAAAAACCTAGTTGCTCGCTAGATCTCTCTCTAGATCGATGAATAGATGAATAGATTAATAGATTAGATGCTTTGGAATGCACAGCTCTCGGTCTTTTATATAGTCTCTGAAAATAGAAATCCTAAATGCCATATTGAAGTATGTAATATTACGATCATATCCCTGAAATTCCACATCCAACGGCCCAGAATCGACCGCTGAACCGCCGCCCAATCCTCCTCTTGACAGCGAATCCGCCGCCTTCTAGTGGGATTGTGATTTGGGATTTTTTCTGGCTTTTTCTCTCAATATTTGGAGATCCACTTGATATACAGATTCTAAAAATATTGCCCTTAGTCTCTGCCATTGCTAGATTCTTTGATTTGCTTCTAATATTTGGCAGATTCGGTTTTGTAATCCGATTTGATATGGATCTCCTACTTAGATTTCAGACCTGAGCTAATACCTGCACAATATCTCAAATTAAATTGTTAGTAGTATTTGTTTTATTTGAGATATTATTCTAACCATTTATATGATATGATATCTTAAGAATATTGATTAGGAATATTTGATATGATATGCATATTTTAATTAATAATCTCATGGATATTTTTATTTAAATATGATATGCATATATTTTCCCTAATTATATTAATTATAAATTAAGAAATATATAATAATAATCTTTTTACAAATAAACCCACATATGTTCTTTATTTACAATTAACACCTTTTAACAATGGTAGGGAAAATGTCTATACAAATGTGCAATAAATTTGACTAATCAAATACCCCCAAACTTATTTTTGATCGTCCCGAGCAAACTATTTATTAAAAGAAAAAAAACCTAGCACATTTTCGTAGGCAACCCGATTGCACTTAGCTCGTGCGACAAGCCTTTAAACTTCTAGGTGTCCCTAGTAGGAAGAGTGTTGTCTCCTGAGAGTTTTCAGCGGATTACACTTAGAAAATCCAAAAATAAAAGAAAGAAGATAAAAATTACATGCAAAGATAAGGGACATATAAAAGAAAAAAAACCTTGAAAATAAGTGTTTCAAACTACACTAACTTTTTAGTTTCCATGGGCCCTATCTTAATGGTCTTGACAAGATTTCGGAAATCACATCATCTCTCAATAAAATATCGTCTTTATTCTTCCTCCCTATCTTTCCTCCAAACATCGATCATATTCCCTAACGTGTGTGTAAAAGACATCCCTATACTTGGAGAATTCAATTTAAGCTATCATACCCTTTGTCTATATTCCTTAATACTTTTTAGTCGGTGATATTTTAGATTGATTTGCTCACACGTTCTTCATGTGGCCGTTAATACTTCTTAAGGTACTAACCAATCGATTACCGGATGTGCTCATTTATTAAGGCGTAATTAGAAATATCCTAGTCTTGCAACACCTAATACTTAGCAGTGACTCCCAAACCAATTGGTCTAAGGCACTAGGTGATAAGGCACCCTCGCTATATTCTTTTTTATGCCGCTTTAAGTAATTACAAAACCAGTGTTCATTTTTCTTCACCATTTATATTTTATGTGCCATTTATATTTTGTTGATTTTATATTTTTCCTTCATACCAAGGCTTTTAGACAAGAGTATTTCAAGATATCCTCTACTATTTCAAGTTTCAAGATGTGCGCAAGTGCGTATAGTAGGGCATTTACATTCAGAAGTTTGGACTCAATAATAGGGACTGTTTTTCAGACTTATTTCTATCCACGTATCAGTGATTCCTTCATCTTACTAACCCTTGGGACAACAGCTCATGACTACGTATTGTAGGGTTACTAGGCACTCTCACAAGGGTCTATAAGGAATCAACCATGCCCGATTTAAAATTTAGACGTGCCGAACAACCCTAACCAAGATCTATAAACTAGAGATTAGGTGAAAACAAGCATGTTAAACACTTTAACACTAAGTGAGAGGGATTACAACCTTTGTAGATCCTGTCCTTCACTTCTAAAGCTCCGTGTTGAGGTCCCTTCACTGCGATCATCGTCCATCCAGACTCTAGAGAGGCTCCATGAAAAGAAAGATGCAAGCTTGCTTCCGATCTTCGATAACAAAGATGATCTATCTTGAAATTTCATTAACACAAGCTCTCACTCACAAAATGAAGTGAACACCCTCATCTAAATGGCAAGGGTAGATGAGGATGATGAAGTAGGATTTTAGCTCTCATTTATTATCAAATTCTCACTCATTTTCATCACACAGATCAAAGCTAGAAAGCTTTGCAAAAAGGAAGAAGAAGATGAATGAATGATTATCCTTTTGTGATGAATAATGAAAGTTAAGTAAGGTTGTAAAATGCAACCATGGTTCAAGTAACCCTTGTAGAGATTTAACCAAGGTTAAAGGGTTGGGTTGGGTTAAGGAAATATCTTGCAAAATATCATAACAAATATCTTTGCAAGAAACAAAACAAAACCTTCTAGAAGGTTCTAAAAAAGATTAACCCAAATCAAACCCTAACCATATTTAATCTCCACTAAACATGTTGCATTAATAACCCTAACATGTTACAATATTATATATCACATATACAATATTTATTGTAACAAAAAAAATAGTACAATTAACATATATCACATATATATCAATGTATTACCCTAGTGAGAAAAAGAATCTTTTAGTGAGCTTATATCAGTTAATGTAATTTAATATATCAAATATATAATTATACATTAAATTATTGAATCAACACATGATCCGATAATCCGGCTATTTCACAAATAACCGACTAATATAATCTGTATCAGTTCATCGAATCAACACTTGATCCGATGACCCGGCTATATCACATATACCCGGCCGATATCTCATATCGTGAGAATCTAATACGGTATCACATACACGTATTGTTCTCGGTCCCGCACATATCACATATGTGCCCCTACTCCATTTTTCCTGAGCCAAGAAACCTCTGTGTAGGACTCTAAAGAATCGTCATTACGCCGGCAGTAGGTGATGATCATATCAAACACCTACAAGCTACAAGCGGTCAGCTAAATGTAACAGCCACCCAGGTATTGAGCGCTCAGAAAATCAACAAGCAATCCTGTACATTCTCCTGTGAATCCAATCAGTAACACTCCCGTACAGTCCAGTCTCTTCGTCTGATATGTCGCATATCTCGCTTAGGGGTGGTAAAACGTCAGACCCCAGTAGCTCGATAAGTCGTGTCGATATGAGGTCTATAACAGTTCGAGAAACTACTGATAACACTTACCAGTAAATCTTAGCAACCCTGGCCAGGGATTTCCAGTTATAGCCAATCGAACACAGCACAACATCAACTCCCTATACCGGGAGAGACGAATCCCCTCCTATCGCTCATTGTCTCCATATGATTCGGGACTGTACCCAAAAGCCATCTTTTTGCACGCCCTCTTGGACGTGGTATGATGGAAATCAAAGTACAGTGGGAATCACACAAGACTCTATGACGATCTCGGGTCTGCAGACTAACCTGTACCAGTGTCAACGGAGAACTTCCATCTGACGTGAGGTATAATACCATCTGGGAGTTCTCGGCGAGTCCGTCCAGTGTACCCAGTCTCTACTGAGCACCCTTACACCATCCTTGATGTCAAACACCGATGGATATAGGATCATCCATTGCCCATCATATGGGTCAAGATGCGTATACGCTAGTCTACTCTGGTGTATCGATGCCCTGTCTCGATACACCCTCGACTAGAAACAGTTATAGGATGTACTCGTCGACTACCGTGGCCCCACTAATATGATCTCATCATAGTCCCAGTAGTCGAGTACATATTCTAAGGGCTTTTTCAACATGTAACATAGAGACAATCAGAGTACATGTTAAGATAAAGAGCAACCAGATAGCGTACTATCATGTCGAGCAAGAAAGTCCTCCCTATATTTGTCCAAGAACCCATTACAATATACATCATATGTACAGTAATGGTCTCTAAGGCATACATATAACTAACAATCTCCCACTTGCACTAGGGCCATCTGTTGTGGTATCACATACCCAACAATTAGCTGTGGTTGAAGTATCTCATACTCAACCATCCCATAAAAGTCTCTACTGGGAAAAAGGCCTTTGTGAGTGGATCCGCGCTGTTGTCCTCTGTGTCTACTCTCCTAACCTCGATCTCCCTGGAGATCAACCATCTCCATGATCAGGTGATACTGCCTAAGAATTTATATCTGGATTTCTTATGGGACGGGGGTTCCTTGGCATAAGCCACAACTCCATTGTCACACAATGGTAGGAACGAAGTTCATCTCATGAACTTGAATATATCCAGACTGCCTCTTTGGTAGCATCCATGGTAATGATGTATATCTAGCCTCTAATCGTCTAGTAAGTCACGGTATCTAGCTTGGAACTCTTCCAACATACCGTCCCTCCACTGAGGGTAAGACAAAGCCTGTGACTGCAGTCATCCTTTTCACCCTGGAACCTTTCCAGTAATTCTCCCCAGGATCGATTGATACTATCTTACTACAACTAGTGAGATTCCTAATATCCAATTAGATCTATCTCATAGATCCAAAACCCAGGATTTAGGAGGTATCATTTTTGATCCTATATGGAGAATCCTTGTGATAAGCGGAGATTGACCGAGCGTAGCATAGGAAACTCCTTCCCTATCAAGAGTATGTCATCCACGTACTCTACGAGGATCACCACCATACTCCCTACTATCTTTTTGTATATACAAGGTTCATCTACCATTTTGATGAAGTCAAACTCTTTGACTACCACATCAAAACAGACGTTCCAACTCCGCGATGCCTGATTTATCACATAAACCATCTTGCTCACGTTTTCGCTGCTCCCACTGTCTACGAAGCCCTCTGGCTGTGTACTTATAGACTCTTTCTTCCAAATCATCATTTAGAAAAGCAGTCATGACACCCAACCGCCAGATATCGTAGTCATGGTATGTAGCCGTGGCAAGTAGGATCTGGATGGACTTAAGCATAGCTTTGAAAGTCTCAACTTTTCCATGTATACCAAGTAATCTTCTCAAGGTATACTTGCTCCTGATGGGAATTTAACCCTTCAGATAAAGCAACCAAAGTCCATACTTTGTTGGTGTATAAGGATTCCATCTCAGATCGATAAGCATCTAGCCATTCTTACAGAGTCCCACTCCTGATGGCCAGCTCGAAAATAGTTGGGTCATCATCTCACGATGCAATCCTCGCTCCCACTGTCATAGAGAAAACCGAAGTATCTCTCAGGTGGGTGAGGAACCCTACTAGATCGGCGGAGAGGCTGAGGTTCGTTGGAAACTATTGAATCGTTTGGTTCTACCAAATCATCAACTGCAGTTTGTATAGCTGGAACTATTTCCAGTTCTACTTCATGACCAATAATTTCTTCACAAGAAATTCCCTTTCACAAAGGTGGCATGCTGAAAAACAAAATATCTTTTGTTCCTCGGTTTGGTAGAAGATATTCCCTTTCTAATGCTTGGGATATCCAACAAACTTCCACAGAACTGACTTTGCCTCGAGCTTGTCCGGATTATGCTTTTAGACATAGGCCGGACAACCCCAAATCTTAACAAACTTAAGATATGAGCTCTTCCCTTTCCATATCACATATGAAGTGGTAGGCAACTGATTTGATTGGAACCCTATTCAATAAGTATGCAACTTCTCAAGTGCATAACTCCCAAAAGAAAATAGGAAACTCAGTAGTACTCATCATAGAGCACACCATATCATATATGGTGCTATTGCTTCGCCCTGATATACCATCGTGCTATGGTGTATACGGAGAAGTAATGCTGAGAGAGAATCTCATTCTCCTTTAGAATAGTCCAGGAATTCCGTGCTCAAGTATTCTCCTCCTTGATCACTTCAAAGGACATAATACTTATACCCGTTTTTGGTTCTCTACTTTTGACTTATATTCATTGAATTTCTCAAAAGGTTCAGACTTGTGTTTCAACAGGAACACATGTGCGAATCTTGAGAGAATATCAGTGAATATAATAAAGTACAAAGAACCGGTCTTGGCATTTGTAGATAGGGGACTTTCATACATCAGCATATATCAATCCCAAGAGTTCACTAACTCTTTCTCTATTTCCAATAAACGGAGCTGTGGTCATCTTATCTCTGTGACATGACCGGCAAGTTTCACAAGATGTAAATTCAAACTAATTTAAATATGTATCTAAATGTAACTTAGCTAGCCGGGTCGCATTGATATGCCCTAGTCTATAATGCCTCAAGAAGAATTCGTTCATTTCTGAACTCTTCCTTTTGTGTGTGTTTTGTATACTAAGAACTGTATTTTGATTTAGAACGTTAATGCTTTTAGATAACGTGCCTGAACCGATCAACTCTTGATATAGGAAATGTTCAAAACATTATCCAACAATACAAAATTATATCCTTCTTTACTAATAAAGATATTGATATGATGTTGTATATCAGGTTCAGTATCTAATAACATTCATTCAGAATCAATGTATTCTGGTAATACAGGGTGATAACTACCAACAGACTTGGCTGCAACACTTGCACCGTTTCTATCTCATGAAATTTATCACCCGTTCTCAGTTCTCTACCTATCTATAGCCCATGTAACAAATTATATATGTGGGATCCTGATCAGGACGTAAAGGATATTGAGAAACAGTTCTGTGTAATGAACACACCCGAAGAAGATGCATCAACATGTACTTTCTTCGTTTGGGCGGCATGGGAATTCTGGTAATCCCCTATTTCCTGCTCTGTCTTATAACAATTATAAGTTGGAGCGGGACCAACATTCCCTAGCGCAGTATAACAAGCGGGTTCGGTCAATACATCCGTATTATTATCTTGATTAAGGCGTTACATAGTCGTAACTAGGAGAAAGAGAGAAGAAAACACTCAGCGTATGCTCTTGCAAGATTAGATTGGTTATCAATATATCTAATCAGGACGTCTCCCACTGTTTTAGTCAAATCTTCCTTCAAATCCTAAAAGGAAAGACTAGCCGGGATTAATTACACGTTACAGGCATGCTAATGAGAGTCTTCCTCCCTACTTCAATGGAAAAGGGGGAATCGCCGTTTCTTTGAGGGAGGTTCCCCGTGCTTTCGCACGGACCTAATTAAAGTAAACCTCGTTTTCCCAGGGGCGTAACCCCGTTGACACCTTTCTAGACACCTACTTGATCGGCTAATCGTAATGTGTAAAACTCTCCCAGGAGTAACTCTTACTCGCAGCAGGTATCGGGATCCAACTATCTCATAGAAGGTATGCAATCTCATTGAAAATTTCAACACTTGAAATTCCCAATAATATTTTCCCCAAGCGATCTATGACCTTGAGTAAGTCAACAAATCATAGACCGCAAGTAAAGTTCAACCCGTCATTTCCCGATTGAGTTAAACCCACCCGCACGACCCTTGACTAAGTCAACAAGGCCGCACGACTACCCTAATCCAATCGCAACATATTCTTTGCAGATAAGCACTAATCAGCTACCGCACACTACGCATTGACTAAGTCAACAAACGCAGCACGAATACTAAAGACTACTTATCTGAAATGACGGAGGGCTACGACAGGTTTTTAAGAAAACCCTTTGCGTAATGAACTTTATATCGTTGTAGAATCGAGTGATTTTAAATAGAATGTTTTTGAGGCTTTTCTAGTTTCGCTAAAGAGGTCACTCCCGGTGAAGGGATCTCGGCTCTTTTCTCATCGAATAAGGTGCAGGATATTTCGCAAATACCACTATGCAAAGCAAAAACTATAGAAGCAATCAAAAGACAAACCGTGTTTGTAGCATCTGCTAGTTTCGCTAAAGAGGTCACTCCCGGTGAAGGGATCTCGGCTCTTTCCTTATCGAATAAGGTGCTGGATATTCTATAAGGAACACCGCTATGCAAAACAAGAACTAGAGCTACCTGTTTTTGAGACAAGTTTCTACAACATCTTTAGGTTTCTTTTCAGTTTCATTAATCACATTAATGAAGTCACATTTTATTATGCTTCACAAGAATCACATTTGAAACGAAATCTGCAATATAACATATATCTCATATATATAATATAAACATTCGTCTCAGAAAGTAATATGATCTCATCACAGAACATTGCAGCAGAAGATAACATATGAAATATTGGATATACTGAGAGGTCCGTATTTTAATACGAGCCTGTATAAAACGCGGATTCCACGGTCGCGATGAATAGCCAAACCCACATCCCTAGACCCCTACGAGAGCGGCAAGCAACGCTGCCAATTCTAGGGTTAGGTGACCCGGTCTCGACTCCTCGAGATGGTCTCCCACTAGACCCTAGAACCCGGTTATTTGTGCTCCCCGCCTTGGGTCTACCTAATGCGAAAAAGTAAATAATATACAATGGTGACATCATCCTCAGCCCGGAAGTGCCCCAATAAAAGAATATTACATACAAATGAATTTTACATGAATGAAAATAAAAACCCTCATCTCACATAAAACCCCCGGCTATTCAAAACGCGACGATCCAATATAACATATCACAGCAACATATAATATCTCATATCATCAACGTAAGCAAGTATGCGTATCCCGATTGTCGTTGATGTATAGCAACGAAGCCGGCGATACACCACATACTACGCTTACGGTCACAGAAAAGAAAGTGTAAAACTACAAAAGTCGGAATCCGCAACCTTCTTATACATCGCATGCCTAACCAAATGAATTCCTTAGACATCGCATGCCTAACAATTATAAACCCCGCATTTTAGTCTCATTATCGAAAACACTTTTCAATATCAAGTCGGGCAATTCAACAAGATTCCCGACATCCTGATCGAATGCTCGTCACAAACTTTAGTAGACGTCCGCACCCCCGATGCCATCGACGAAGTGCACTAAGGCGGAACACCGCTGCCGCGAGCACCCAAACGGATGCTTTTGGCGACGGGGTTCTCCTACAGTCACTTGGTCGGGGCTATGGGGCGTGGTTGTCTGTTAAGTTTACCCAGCGAGTATCCGCGTATACTACGTGATGGCGACGGACTTTTGATCACATCAAAATCCCGTGGCAATCGATCATCTGAGACTGAACTGCTAGATTTATAACATTCAAATTAGTTATCTCATAACTACTTGTGGATTCCAAATATTGTATCACATTCCAGATAAATAGACAGTGTTAAACTTTCCGATCGAATAAACAAACACCCAAGATTTCCCAGATAGCTCAACACTTGAGCGGAGTTCAAAAAAATATCCATCACATGCCACAGTACCGATGGTCCAGCCGTAGAAGGGTCAAGCCAACGCCTCACATGTGGCACGCCGTACTGCCCCAAACCCTAAGGTTTAGAGACGGTTCAGGCGGTCACATAATCGAGTTAAGGTTTGTTGTCTTCTAGATGGTCCACCGCGATACTTGCACGACTTAGAACGTTGTTAAACTACGGAAAAATCCAACGCATGGAAATTTTCCGGCAGGGGAAAAAGTGAGTTATTGATATCCGTTCGAACTTTTTAACACGTTCTAAAAATTACCCGGACAAACTAAACGAAGTTAAACTTTCCGATCGAATCAACGAGCTCCCAATACAACCCAGAAAACTCAACACTTGAGTAAAATCAAAAATACCCAGAAGCAGTAGGTAACACATACGGATTTTACTGTTGGAAAACGATACCCTAATTCTTAATTATTGCCGCGGAACCGCCGCCAATACCCCAGTTTGGTCGCGGTTCCGCGGCGCTATAGTGGGCTTAGAATGTCGTTTTTCACAGGTGTCCTTAGAATTCCCTGCTGATTTTTTTAGTACTTTTAATATGAAAAATGTCAACTTTTCGAAAAATTTCCAGAAAAGGGTATAAACCGGGTATTCGGAGTTCGATCGGACTTTAAACTTCGCCCAGACTTCGCCTAAAGCTCTATCTTGGCTCTGATACCACTGTAGGGATACTAGGCACTCTCACAAGGGTCAATAAGGCATCAACCATGCCCGATTTAAAATTTAGACGTGCCGAACAACCCTAAGCAAGATCTTTAAACGAGAGATTAGGCGAAAACAAGCATGTTAAACACTTTAACACTAAGTGAGAGGGATTACAACCTTTGTAGATCCTGTCCTTCACTTCTAAAGCTCTGTGTTGAGGTCCCTTCGCTGCGATCATCGTGCATCCAGACTCTAGAGAGGCTCCATGAAGAGAAAGATGCAAGCTTGCTTCCGATCTTCAATAACAAAGATGATCTACCTTGAAATTTCATTAACACAAGCTCTCACTCATAAAATGAAGTGAACACCCTCATCTAAATGGCAAGGGTAGATGAGGATGATGAAGTAGGATTTTAGCTCTCATTTATTATCAAATTCTCACTCATTTTCATCACACAGATCAAAGCTAGAAAGCTTTACAAAAAGGAAGAAGAAGATGAATGAATGATTATCCTTTTGTGATGAATAATGAAAGTTAAGTAAGGTTATAAAATGCAACCATGGTTCAAGTAACCCTTGTAGAGATTTAACCAAGATTAAAGGGTTAGGTTGGGTTAAGGAAATATCTTGCAAAATATCATAACAAATATCTTTGCAAGAAACAAAACAAAACCTTCTAGAAGGTTCTAGAAAAGATTAACCCAAATCAAACCCTAACCATGTTTAATTTCCGCTAAACATGTTTCATTAATAAGCCTAACATGTTACAATATTATATATCACATATACAATATTTATTGTAACAAAAGAAAATAATACAATTAACATATATCGCATATATATCAATGTATTACCCGAGTGAGAAAAAGAATCTTTTAGTGAGCTTATATCAGTTAATGTAATTTTATATATCAAATATATAATTATACATTAAATTATCGAATCAACACTTGATCCGATAATCCGGCTATTTCACAAATAACCGACTAATATAATCTGTATCAGTTCATCGAATCAACACTTGACCCGATGACCCGGCTATATCACATATACCCGGCCGATATCTCATATCGTGAGAATCTAATACGGTATCACATACACGTATTGTTCTCGGTCCCGCACATATCACATATGTACCCCTACTCCATTTTTCCTGAGCCAAGAAACCTCTGTGTATGACTCTAAAGAATCGTCAATACACCGGCAGTAGGTGATGATCATATCAAACACCCACAAGCTGCAAGCGGTCAGCTAAACGTAACAGCCACCCAGGTATTGAGCGCTCAGAAGATCAACAAGCAAGCCTGTATATTCTCCTGTGAATCCAGTCAGTAATACTCCCGTACAGTCCGGTCTCTTCGTCTGATATGTCGCATATCTCGCCTACGGGTGGTAAAACGTCAAACCCCAGTAGCTCGATAAGTCGTGTCGATATGTGGTCTATAACAGTTCGAGAATCTCAGCAACCCTGGCCAGGGATTTCCAGTTATAGCCAATCGAACACAGCACAACATCAACTCCTTATACCGGGAGAGATGAATCCCCTCCTATCGCTCATTGTCTCCATGTGATTCGGGACTGTACCCAAAAGCCACCTTTTTGCATGCCCTCTTGGATGTGGTATGATGGAAATCAAAGCACAGTGGGAATCACACAAGACTCTATGACGATCTCGGGTCTACAGACTAACCTGTACCAGTGTCACCGGAGAACTGCCATCTGACGTGAGGTATAATACCATCTGGGAGTTCTCTACGAGTCCGTCCAGTGTACCCAGTCTCTACTGAGCACCCGTACACCATCCTTGATGTCAAACACAGATGGATATGGGATCATCCATCGCCCATCATATGGGTCAAGATGCGTATACGCTAGTCTACTCTGGTGTATCGATGCCCTGTCTCGATACACCCTCGACAAGAAACAGTTATAGGATGTACTCGTCGACTACCGTGGCCCCACTAGTATGATCTCATCATAGTCCCAGTAGTCGAGTACATATCCTAAGGGCTTTATCAACATGTAACATAGAGACAATCAGAGTACATGTTAAGAGAAAGAGCAACCAGATAGCGTACTATCATGTCGAGCAAGAAAGTCCTTCCTATATATGTCGAAGCACCCATTATAATATACATCATATGTACAGTAATGGCCTATAGGGCATACATATAACTAACACGTATCACTAGCTTTATTTTAAAACATCTAATTTTCTTGCTTTTCTTAAATCTTTTCCCTTCTTTCATATGTATTTTTCTCTTTCTAACTTTTATTTGCAGAAAAAAATTCATTTTTTTCATTTATAGTAGTGCCTAGTGCCAAATGATATTGTAGTAAGCACAAACCTTCCCCCCAAACCTATTTGCAGTAATGTCCTCACTGATATTGTTCTACGAGCGCATAAACCTGTAGACTTGGGTGGAGAATAATAGGATCAAAAGATAATTAAATGAAAAACCACCACAAACTTGTTATTTGGCACACACAGATATTTATCTCTCTCTTTTTTAACACACTTCCATTCTTAGATGAAACAGTGTTACCGAAACATGGAAGTGAGGCGGAGAAAAGTTAGTCATGATAAAGCGGCTCCTGCAAGAATAGGAGCTCCTCCGATGGATCAGCGGAAAAGTACGGTTTTAATCTATGCCCATTTACTTTAAAAATAGAACCGTTTTTAACATTTTCTACATCCACTGCACCGTGCGGATACATATACCGCACCACAAAAGGTCCTTTCCAACGAGATTTTAGCTTATCCGGATGAAGATGAAGACGGGAATCGTAAAGAAGGACTTGTTGTCCCGGCGTGAATGTTTTTCTCAAATGATATTTATCGTGGAACACCTTTGTCCGGTTCTTTACTATAACCGCATTATCGTAAGCTTCATCGTGAAGTTCACTTAGCTCATTTAATTGCAGCTTTCGATATCTGCCTGCTTGATCAAAATCACAATTTAGCTCTTTAATAGCCCATATTGCTTTATGTTTGATCTCGACAGGAAGGTGGCAAGCATTTCTAAACACTAGTCGGTATGGAGACATACCAAGATCGGTCTTATAAACGGTACAAAATGCCCAAAGAGCATCAGTCAATTTGGTGGGTCAATCTTTACGGTTCTTACAAACCGTTTTCTCCAAAATTTATTTGATCTGTCTATTGGAGATCTCAGCTTGCCCGCTCATTTAGGGATGATAGGGCGTAGAAAGTTTGTGGCTGATTGGATATTTCCACATCAAAGCCTCAAAAGACCGATTATAGAAATGCATCCCATTGTCGCTAATGATAGCGCGCGGGTGCCCGAACCAAGAAAAGATATTTTCTTTAAGGAACTTAAAAACAACATTGTTGTCATTAGTACGACACGGTATTGCTTCCACCCATTTGGAGACATAAACAACTGCTAATAAAATGTATAAATTTCCAAAAGAGTTGGGAAACGGGCCCATAAAATCAATTCCCCAAATATCAAATATCTCCATAACTAAGATAGGTTGGAGCAACATCTCATTTCTCCGTAAAATCCGACCTATATGTTGACACCGTGAACAAGTTTTGCAATAATCATATGCATTTTTAAATAACGTTGGCCAATAAAAGCCACATTGCGAAACTTTCTCCGCCATTTTCCTTGGACCAAAGTGACCGCCACATGCTTGATCATGGCAGAAAAACAATACACTCTTGAACTCATTATTAGGGACACATCAGTGAATGATCTGATCGGGACAATACTTAAACAAATAGGGTTCGTCCCAGCAAAACTGTTTTACCTGGGATAGAAATTTATGATTGTCTTGATTTGACCATTCTCTGGGTAGAACGTCCGTCGCTAGATAATTCACAATATCAGCGAACCAACGTTCTCAAGATATGGTCAAGATTTGTTCGTCCAGAAATGAATCATTTAGTGGTAAGGTCAACGTCGGTGAAGAAGAAAATCGTGAAAGATAGTTAGTTACGGCGCTTTCACATCCACTTTTGTCTCATACGACAAGATCAAATTCTTGTAATAAAAGGATTCAACGTATTAGCCTAGACTTAGCATCCTTTTTTTATAAAAGATGTCTTAAGGAGGAATGATTGGTGTAAACTACAACTGGAGAGCTAATTAAGTAGGGTCTGAATTTTTCTAATGCAAATACAACTGCCAAGAGTTCTTTTTCTGTGGTTGTATAATTAATTTGGGTATCATTCAGGGTCCTACTTGCATAGTAAATTACATGTGGAATCTTATCAATGTGTTGTCCTAAGACTATACCAATAGCAAAATCGGATGCATCACACATAAGCTCAAAAGGGTGATTCCGGTCCGGAGATGATAGAACGGGGGCTGTAGTGAGGGAATGTTTAAGCGATTCAAAAGCAGCCACACAATCCGAGTCGAAGTGAAATGTTGTATTCTTGGCCAAGAGAAGAGTTAAAGGTCTACCAATCTTGCTAACGTTCTTAATGAATCGTCTATAAAATCCGGCATGACCAAGAAAGGATCGTATATCTTTGACGCATTAGGGAGGAGGAAGGTTGAAAATGATATCTATTTTAGCTTTATCTACCTCAATTCCTTTTCGTGAAATGATATGCCCTGAGACAATAGCTTCTTGAACCATGAAATTACATTTCCCCAATTTAAAGTTAAATTCTTGTCCTTACAGCGAGTAAGAACAGTGTCAAGATGATGTAAGCATTTCTCAAAGGAGTCCCCAAATATGGAGAAATCGTCCATAAATATCTCCAGAAAATTATCGACCATGTCCGAAAATATCCTCATCATACACCGCTGAAATGTAGCGGGAGCATTGCATAACGCAAAGGGCATGCATCTATAAGCGAAAGTACCGAAAGGAAAAGTAAAAGTTGTCTTATCTTGATCCTTTTCGACAATGGGAATCTGGTTATAGTCGGTGTATCCATCTAAAAAACAGTAGTACTCATGCCCGGCTAAACGTTCCAATATCTGGTCAATGAAAGGTAGAGGGAAGCGATCTTTCCTCATCGCGGCATTGAGTTTTCTTTAATCAATACATACCCGCCATCCATTTTGGGTGCATGTTTGAATCAACTCATTTGCCTCATTAGTTATGACCATGATGCCAGACATTTTAGGGACCACATGAATAGGACTTATCTATTGGCTATCAGATATTGGGTAAATTATACCATTATCTAGGAATTTGACGATTTCTTTCATCACCGCCTCTTTCATGACGAGATTCAACCGTCTTTGTCGGTCTTGGGCTGGTTTGGTTGCATCCATCAAATGTATATGATGTTCAACGATCAAGGGACTAATTCCTTTGATGTCCGTCATTATCCAACCAAAAGCTTGCCGATTCGATATCAAGAATGACAAAAGAGCTCTCTCTTACTCTAAAACTAGAGAAGCTGATATGATAATGGGCAAAGACTCATTCTCACCAAAATAAGCATATTTAAGATGAGAAGGCAGCGGCTTGAGATCTGGTGTCAGCAGAGAGACGATAGAAGGTAGGGTAAAGGAATGATACCCGGACTCCATAAGAGGTTCATAACTGGCGTAAGAGATTTACTCGGATAGCTCGGCTAACTTATGCGACAAGTCAAAGGATTTGTACTCGGGGGTGGACTTGTCAACAGAAGGGTCCCCACTCCTATAATAAATAGCTGGATCAAGTAATAACGCAGCGGCGTCAAGATCATTATCGTAGAGCTCCTCAAATTCGCAACTGTCGGAAGCTATCTCGTTAACAGAACATATATCAATTATATGAGCAGAAGGTTCGGAGGGTTGATTTCCTACCCTAAAAATGATAAGTTCAATTGTCATCTTCCCAAAGGATAGGTTCATGGAACCGTTACGACAATTGATAACTGCATTGGAAGTTGCTAGAAAAGGTCGACCAAGAATCACCGGGATTTGGTTCCGTGGGTTCATCTCAGACTGTGTATCTAAAACTATTAAGTCTACAGGGAATATAAATTCCCCGACTTTGATCAACATGTCCTCTTGCTCACCCCTAAGGTGGGTAATAGATCGATCGGCCATCTGGAGAGTGCAGTGCGTAGGTTTCAACTCTCCTATACCTAATTGCTCATAAACAGAATATGGGAGCATGTTAACACTAGCACCTAGATCAAGTAGAGCGCGATTGATGTTTTTACCCCTAATAGTTATAGAAATTGTAGAACAATTGGGTACCTACGTTCTTGGGCAAATGTTGGGTAAGAGCATCGCTGACATTGCTTGCTAAGAAAACCTTTTTAAGCACTTGGGTTTTCCTTTTCTTAGTGTACAAGTCCTTTAGAATTTTCGCATAGGATGGAACTTATTGGATAACATCTAAAAGAGAAATATTTATGTTAACTTGCTTAAACATTTCCACAATCTTCTCCTTTTGTGCACTTGGTTTGTTTGGGGCATCAACCGGTTTGGAAAAGTAGCTTTATCAACAAGGGTCGGGTCCAACACTTGAGGAGAAGTTTGTGGGGATGGAATGGATCCTAAAATTGGATTTGGGATGGTCTTAGATGGTAATTCACTCAAGGAAGTGGACTGAGGATTCGAGCCTAGTGAAGAACGGAGAATGGGCTCGAAAGAAGACATTGGATAAGACGAAATAGGAGTATAAGTAGTAGCCGGGGCATCATCTAACTCATCAACTTGTTCACCAACATGGTTGTTCAACACTCTTCCCGATCTCAATATAGTTACGGCACTCACGTTATAATTTTGTTGGTTTAGGACGACATTTGCACTTTGTGAGTGGCCGGAATTTGGTAGAGGTTGAGATGGAAGTCTCCCTTTCTCTCTCTCACTCATCGCGGCATTTAACTGTGCAATTTGTGCTTCGATCGATTTTATGCTTTCACCATGGGAAACAGTGTGTTGCACTAGCGTTTGGATAGAAGATGTTAAATTGGCCGACGTTTGTACGGATTGTTTAATAAACGTTTCTAAGTTTCTTTCGGGTGCAGAGATTTTATCGGTACCGGCCGTTGGAATATTAGTCTATGGTTGGAAAGAATTATTATAAGGGGCAAAATTGTTAGCCAGATTTTTGAAAGATTGCAGTTGAAAGGGCTGCTGAATTTGTTGTGGTGGCTGTTGTTGCTGTGGAGGAAGTCTTTGATAGTTATTTTGGCTTGGGAGCTGATTTTGAGTTTAAGTTTGAGTTTGAGTTTGGTTTTGGTTCCAAGCAAAATTAGGACGATTCCTCCATCCCTGATTATATGTGGATGAATAAGGATCGTTTCGAGGTCATTTCTGAAATGCAGCATTAGTTTGTTCTTGACCTTGAGATGGAGGATTCAAAGGACATTCTTCCATTAAATGTGATGAGTCAAAACAACAACCACACGCGGCTTTGGGGTGCGTAACTTGGTTTAGGGAGGCTGAAGAGAATTTGCTTTCCATAGCTTCGAGTTTTTTTTGCGTCACAACCATTTCGGCTTTCATTGCAATGGAAGTAGCGAGCTGATGGATACCTGCCCTAGATGAAGACGATGTTGTTGGTCTAGTACTCTCCCACTGTAATGTTTGTTCGGCAAGATCTTCCAGAAATTGCCACGTTCCGTCGTCGGCTTTTTACATGAAATGACATAGACAAATGATTTCTAGCATTTGTTTTGTAACTGGATTGATACCCTCATACATAATTTGGCAAAGTTGCCATCTTTCGATTCCGTTATGAAGGCATTAGATAAGGAGATTTTTAAACCGTTCAAAGCATTTCCAAAAGGGTTCGTTGAGAAGTTGGGTAAACTGGTTAATCTCGCTCTGAATACGGGCAGTCTTGTGATGAGGATAAAATTTCTTAAGTAATACTTTAATGAATTCAACCCATTTAGCGATAGAATATGCAGTGGTGCTATAAAGCCACTTTTCTGCGAGATCGCATATGGTAAAAGGGAGAAGACGTAATAGCAGAGTATCCCCTGAAATTTGGGTGGTGCTCATTATTGCACATACGTTTTCAAATTTGGTTATAAAAACGTATGCATCTTCAGATTCAAACCCATGAAATTTGGGCAACAAGATGAAGTGGGGATTAATTTCGAAATTATCCCCATTGGCTGGTGAAAGAGACAGACACGTAGGAAGGGGTCTGCGTATGGGATAGCATCAGTCTTGAAGAGTGATGCGTGGTGGATTCTGAATTTGTGCACCTACAGGTGGTGGCAAGGAAGTGTTGTTAAAACCCGATGGAGATCCATCCATCTCGGGAGATGTGGTAGGTGGAAGAGAAATAGAAGATGAAGAAATATTGACTTCAGAGTCGACAGTAAAAACGCGTACTATACGGGCACTAGAATCCCATGTCCAGCCGATCATGCACTAAGCGGGTTTAGTGCACGTAGCAGCGTATGATATGTGTGAGAACGATTTTAAGAAGGCTTGTTTTGAAAAAAATATTGGATGTGAGGCTTGACTCAACCAATCACAAAATGCATAATCAATCCCTAGAGCTAAGGTCATCTAGGTCAAGTCACTAGACCGCTCCTAGACTTCCAAAGGACATGACGTAAGATCAATCCTCTACCACCTCCTTATCAATCTTGCGGCCAGGTAAGTGCTAGGTAAGTGGAAGATATCCACTATACGAATCACCGAAATAGAGGGCCTAATTAGGTAACCACTTTTCTTAGTCACACTTACCTAGACACCACAAGAGAAATGTGGATAAGCAATAGATTACTCACGATCCTCCTTTGTCCTAATTGAGCGCGAATGTCCTTAGAGGCTTGGTCTATATATTTTTTATTAATGTGGGGGTGATAGTATGCTCGTTTGTGATTTGTAAGGCCTAAGAAAGGTGATGAAATCCCCACCTAATCTGAATTTGGGTTTATTGCCCCTTAATGTCCGGTTTAAATATGCAAAACAACCTGAAATCAAAACGCGCAAAATGATTTTTTAGCGGCACTGTTTGCAAAGAATCCTGCAAGTAAAATCAGTTTATTGGAGTTTTAGAGAAGAGAGGAAGGCAATAGGATAATACCAGAGAAATTTGGGGGCCCAACTCTTCAATAGGGCCGCGGTTCTGCCGCCGAATGCACCAATGGGCCGTGGTTCCTCCGCCTCTTGGCAAGCTTTTCTCTTCAAATTTTTTCAGAGCACTCCAATGCTCCTCTGGTCAAAGTTGAAAGTCTCCGAATCTCTATTGGCCTGCTCTAATTACTCCAGATGTCCTTGCAAAAACTTGCACAAGATCCATTAAAAACACAAGATACGATTTTGGTTCACTTTTATTTTATGTTTCTGGTTTTTATAAGAAATAAACCTGAATAATAAGAAAAATAATTACGACTGTTTCTCCGGCAACGGCGCCATTTGATTGTTTGCGAAAAGGTGTTTGTATGTGTTTTGTAAATAACCGCAATGAAGTCGGTGTCGCAAATAGCTAGCCGCAATGAGTACGGGTCATCCACAGGGAAACGTGAATTTCTTATCTTGTTTTAGAAGAGTTGATAAAAGAGTGAAGGAATTGCTGTCGCTTTTAATTAAGATGGGTAGAAAAATTTAGAATAGAAAGGCTTGTAGGGTTTATAGGACTTAGTAGTTAATGGATGAAGTAAAAATATAATTATTTTTTTCTTTTAATTGCTTAAAACTAGAGAGATAGCGATGAATATGGATTATGGTTCTTGAAGGGAATTAGGGTTTCCCACTATCGCCCCTTGTCCTTCCACTGATCTCTATTTATCTCAATCCCTTAACAAAACAAGTATTAACTAATCTCAAATCGTGGTCGTGACTATCATTAACTAATAGCATGCCCGATAAGAGGGTTAACATTTATTTTACTATGCTTTGTAAACATTAAAATGTCAAAAAAAGTTAAAGGATTTTTCATCCATTATTCTACCCTATCCTACAAACCCTAGCAAGTAAGAAATTACTCGCTCATGGTTATTAGCGTAGTAAAAGAAAGGTGGAAGATGAATGAAACCGTAATTAAAATTTAAATGTGCAGAAAGTAATGCCGAATGTAATGCAGAAAAGTAAATGCGAAAAGAATTAAAACAAAAACTACCTTTATTGATCAACTATTGCATTACAACTTGCTTGCTGAAAAACTAAATTACAGAAACCTATTTGCTCGCTAGATCTCTCTCTAGATCGATGAATAGATGATTAGATTAGATGCTTTAGAATGCACAGCTCTCGGTCTTTTATACAGTCTCTAAAACTAGAAACTCTAGATGCCATATTGGAGTATGTAATATTACGATCATATCCTTGAAATTCCACATCCAATGGCCCAGAACCGACCGCGAAACCGCCGCCCAATACCCCTCTTGACCGCGAATCCACCGCCTTCTAGTGGGATTGTGATTTGGGATTTTTTCTGGCTTTTTCTCTCAATATTTGGAGATCCACTTGATATACAGATTCTAAAAATATTGCCCTTAGTCTCTGCCATTGCTGGATTCTTTGATTTGCTTCTAATATTTGGCAGATTCGGTTTTGTAATTCGATTTGATATGGATCTCCTACTAAGATTTCAGACCTGAGCTAATACCTGCACAATATCTCAAATTAAATTATTAGTAGTATTTTTTTTATTTGAGATATTATTCTAACTATTTATATGATATGATATCTTAAGAATATTGATTAGGAATATTTGATATGATATGCATATTTTAATTAATAATCTCAAGGTTATTTTTATTTAAATATGATATGCATATATTTTCCCTAATTATATTAATTATAAATTAAGAAACATATAATAATAATCTTTTTACAAATAAACCCACATATGTTCTTTATTTACAATTAACACCTTTTAACAATAGTAGGGAAAATGTCCATACAAATGTGCAATAAATTTGACTAATCAAATATACAAACATCTTTTCGCAAACAATCATTGAGCATGCGCCAAAACCGTGCGCTCCTTCCGCTAACCCAACACTAAATTGAGTCGTGCCCAAGCCAAGCGTCAACATGCTTCTTGTCCCACCTTGTGCTACGTGACATGCACGTGAGTGTGCGCCCGAGCCATGAGCCGATATTCAAGTCATGGACCATGCACCAAACTTATATGCGCCACATGATATGCACGGAAACCGGGAACCGATATTCGAGCAATGGACTATGCACCAATCTTATATGTGCCACGTAATTTGCACGTGAACCATCAGCCGATACTCGAGCCGTGAGCCATGCAGCAAGCCTATATGCGCCAAACATGTTGGTGTCAAATAGACCCTAATCCTTAGCCCCAAATCGGATAAGTCCTGAAATTTATGCTTCATTGATCTTAAAATCAGTTGAGCCTATATGCTCAAAATGTTCTAAGTCTGATATTAGTTCTCAAATGAGACTAACGATCCTTAGATAATACTTATGCCAGCATGTGAACCCATAGACCTCACAAGTGTGAGAAATGTGACATAAGTTCATCCCCGTTCGCAAATCAAAACACTAACATGGACCCCGTCAAGCAAATGCTTGACCAAAATCTAAAATATTTACGGATTTGGACTCATCTGCGCCCTACGGGTAATGACATAAATTAGTCTCCGTGTGCAATCCAAGAGCAACCCGAAATAAACAAAATTTAAAACACACACACGAAACAAAGATTGGAAAAGCAGAAAGTTTTTATCGCTTTGCGATAACGTAATTAACTGCAGGGACTTCCACCTGCAGGAAAAATACGTCCCCACAATCAATAAACCTCTCACCATGAGAGGGAATCTGAAGTCAGCTATATCGATCACATCCTTCCAAACCTCCAATATACGGCGCTATAAATCAACTAGTGTCTTCGAAGAGGTGGATGGATCATATCTATGCATCTGCCCCCAAATTCAGGCTAGACTTCTCCACGTCTTAGTCCGGTTTTCGGAAGTAAACAACCACGTTGTAGGAATTAATCAGTTATTAAAAACTACTCATTTTCAAAACCACTCGATTCCTTCAATGATATAAAGTTCATTACGTTAAAGGATTTCTTCGAAACTAGCCGTAGCCCTCTGTCATTTCAAGAAGTTGAGTATTTAGTATTCGTGCTGCATTTGTTGACCGTGTCAAGAAGTAATGTACGGTAGCTATGTGATGTCTTCTTGCTTGCATTTGATGACATTAGTTAGGATAGTCGTATAGCTTTGTTGACCGTGTCAAGGGCTCATGCCGGTGGGTCTAAATTAATCATGAAATGACATATAGAACTTGACTAGCGACTTATGGTTTGTTGACTGTGTCATAGTCATAAGCCGTTTGGGGGTAAAAAACCATATCGGGTGTTTCAAGTGTTGAAACATGCAATGTGATTGCATACCATTCTATATGATAGTTTAGATCCTGATTCCCACTGTGAGTAATAGTTACTCCCGGAAGATTTTCACTTCACAAATTAGCTAACCCATTAGCTGTCTAGAAAGGTGTTTACGATATCACGCCTTTAAGGAAACGGAGTTATTCAATTGGGTCTGTATGAAAGCACGGGAGTCCTTTCTCGAAATAGGGAGTCCTTCCTCGAAATACTTACACTAGACTGGCCGACAAGTTAGCGAACTTATGGGACGTACATTATCCCGGCTAGTTCTCCTTTTAAGGTTTGAAAGATGATTTGACGAAACAGTGGGAGCTATCCTGATTAGATAAATTAATAAACCAATCAAATTTTGCAAGAGCGCACGTTGAGTGTTTCTTTTCTCTCTCTTGCATCGACCATTACTGACCTTAAACTAAAACTCATAAAACCAAGTTAATCTAACCATTTTATAAACTTTGGCTTTGAAATGTCATGATTGCCCTAATTCACGACATAATTGCATATATCCTTGCCGCTTCTACTTCCACTTTATTTTCTCCTGAACCCTCGGTGTTAGACACAGAGATCCATATTACTTGGAAGTCCATCTCATATAGTTACATACGAAATCGAAGAAATTGTTTCAGTCTGAGAATGGCCTATGGTTCTGGAAAAATTTAATTGTATATTGATATAATTCAATTGTCTCTTCTCTCTACATTCGCTCTAATTGAGAGCTTCTTGAATAAGGAAAATACACCAATTACGCTTATTGGATAGTTTTCTTTCAAACCTTAGGCTGAAACTGAATGAAAGGGAAGGAAGAAAACCAACCAGCCTAAGTAAGGTGTATAGAAAGTAAGATGAAAAGAAAAATAAATGGTTGCAGTTAAATGAAAGGAGATTGCAACTAGTATTATGATTGCCCTATTTCAGGACGAAGTCGCATATGTCCTTGCCGCTCCTACTTCCCCTTTATTTTTTTCTGAATCCTCTGTGTTGGACATAGAGATCCATATTGCTTGGAAGATCATCTCGTATATTTACATATGAACTTGAAGAAATTATTTCAGTCTGAGGATGGCCACTGGTTCTGGAGAAATTGAATTGTATATTGATATAATTCTCTTGTCTCTTCCCTCCACCTTCTCTCAAGTTGTGAGCTCCTTCAAAAAGGAGAATACATCAGTTACGCTTGTTGGATAGCCTTCTTCTAATCCTTTGGCTGACGATGAAAAGAATGGAAGGAAGAAAAACAACCAGCCTAAGTATGGTATACAAAAGGTAAGACGTATAGACATGTAAAGGGGTTGTAGTTGATGGGAAAGAAAATTGCAAACTACTGTCATGGGCCTGGGCAGTGAAAGAGGCATTACTGGGAATACCCGGCCACCCCTTTGAGGCATAATAATGCTTCATCCTATGGTGTGTATTTATTTGAAAACTGTTTCTCAATGAACTCTGACTCCTGGGTATATGGATACCGGATTAGAATCTCACATCTGTAAGGAGTTACAGATACTGAGAAGGAGTGGAATATTGGGAAAGGGTGATTTGATCCTCAAAGTCGGAAATTGAAGCAAATCTTGCTATTGAGGAAAATTACCTAGTCTTCCCTAACGGCAAATATTTGGTTTTGAATAACTATTGTTATGCACCAAATTTAAAAAATAATATATCCGTCTATTTATTTGATAAAGAAGGATATAAATTTTTTAAATGTTGTTATGAACATTTACCTTTATCAAGTGTTAATTGGGTAATGTGCATAGAATAATGGTATAGACATTCTTAACCGAAATACAGTTTCAACTTATAACATACAGAGTAAGAGTTATTGAACTATTAGGACTTGTACATAGTGATGTATGTGGTCCGATGTACCTACAGACAATGGGTGGGTACTCATACCTCATTCCAATTACCTATGATTTCTCTGGTTTTGGATGCTCATTCTTGTTGAAATACAAAGTCCAAAGATATTGAGAAGTTCATAAAGTATAAGAATAAAGTAGAGAATCAAACATCAGAAGTATCAAGATTTTTCGATATGATCGAGGATGTGAATACTTAAGCTTGGTATTCTGCAGTTTTCTATTTGAGAATGTGATTATCTCTCAGCTTACTCCTCCGATTATACCATAACACTATGGATTATCGGAGAGGAGGATACTCGCCCTATAGAATATGGCGCTCTCCTATGATGAGTATTGCTAAATTGCCTCTTTCACTATGAAGGTATGCACTGGAAATAACTGCATACCAATTGAATATGGTTTCGTCTAAATCTGTGCCTATGATTCTATATATGATATAGAATGAGAGCATATCTTAAGGCTGTTAAGATATGAAGTTATCCGGTTTATTTTGAAAAGCATAATCCGGGCAAACTCAAGGCACGTTTCATTGATGAGCAGTTCGTGGGCTATCCCAAGCATTCGCAAGGGTTTTACTTCAACCATTTTCAAGATCAAAAGTTGTTTTGTTCTTGACATGCCACCTTTTTAGAAAAGGAATTTCTTGCAAAAGAAATTAGTGGGAGTATGGTAGAATTGGAAGAGATTTCAGAATCACAAACGGTTGCTGAAAATTTAGTAAAACCTGAGAATTCAATTGTCCCTAACAAATCTTAGTCACTTCGCAAATTTAGTAAGTGACCCCATTAACCCGAGAGATACTTCGGTTTCTTCATAGAAAATGACAGGAAGGTTAATATCATGATTGATAATGACCCTACTAGTTATCAGCAGGTTATAGGAAGTAGTGACTTTCGACTGACGGCTGGATACCAAGATATCCAAGTTGGACTCCACGCACTATAACAAAGTGTGGACTTTGTTGGAAACTCCTGAAGGGGTAAAACCCATTAAAAGTAAGTAGATCTTCTTAAAGAAGATCAATGCAGATGGAAAGGTACTAACCTAATAAATCTAGACCAGTAGTAAAAGGTTTTCATCGAATACCCGGTGTGGATTATGATTAAACCTCTTCTTCAGAATCTATGTTGAAGTCCATTCAAATATAAGTTTCCACTATTGATTTTCATGACTTTGAGATCTGGATGGTAGATTTCTATAACGTCTTTCTAAATAATGATTTAGAAGTGCACGTATATAAGACTCTGCTAAGGGGCCTTGTAGTAAGTGGGAGTAGCAGAAAAGTGTGCAAGTTGCTTAAATCCATTCATGGACTAAAGCAAGCATCGCGGAAGTGGATCATCTTTTTTGATGAGAAATTCTAAGTGTTTGATTTTATGAAAACTGTAGATGATCCTAGTATTTATAAAAAGGATGTAGGGAGTACTGTCATGTGGATGATATCCTCATGATAGGAAATATTGTTCCTATGTTACAATTTGGTTAAACTAAGATTGTCAAAGAAGTTTCTCCATATAGGATTTGGGTAACATATTATTATTTCTGGTGACTAGATCTATAGAGATAAATCTAGTAGGATTTAGGGAGTGTCCCAATCCAAGTACTTTAACACTATTCTAAAGTGATTTAGAATGGAAGACTTCTCACGTGGTAGTGTACCCGTATGTTATGGAGTCACCCTCTCTAAGAGATGTTTTCTAGACCGATGAGTAGAGGGACTCGCATAAATGACATATCCACATGTTTTGAAAGTGGATTCAATCATGCGATGTTATGTACCAGACCAGATGTAGCTTATACACTTACTGTAGTAAGCAGATATCAGTCAATCCTAGAGAAACAAAGGATAACAGTGAAGAACATATGAGGATGTTCTTGGTGTATGGTAATGACAGCTTCCAACTGGAGGCGATTACCGATTCCAGTTTCCAAGGTGATATAGATGACATAATTTCTGTCACGAGTTATAAGTTTACCCTCTTTTGAGAAGCAGTATATTGGAATGATTCCAATCAGGATATTGAGGCTATCATGTCGCTAGGTGCTGAGTATGACTTAGCGAAGGATATAGTCGAAGAAACATTTTGGATAAAGAAGTTCATTTATGAACTTGGTCTTAGCAGCTATCCAAACAAATTCTAAGGCAGGTGTCACTTGATTCGGGAGACAGTTGATCTCCGCATGATTGAGATAAAGATATATGAAATTAGAAATATTGTAGCGGATCCACTCACTGAGACTATTTCTTAAATACAGTTTGTGAAACTGCTATTAGAGAAGTTGGGTATGTGATACTGCAATAATTGGCCTTAAGTGCAAGTGGGAGATTGTTGGATATAGGTGCCCTGAAGGAAATTATTGTAATTGCATATGAACCTATATGGATAGAACATTATTGATCGAGATGATAGTATGCTATTTGGTTTGTCTTTATCATTCATGTGTATATGTTTTACTTTTTATTACATATCGTTAATACATGATGATAAAGCCCATATGATCTTTGTTGGATTAGCAGGATTATGATAGAGATTATAATAATGGGGCCTAGATAGCCCATAAGCACATCCTTAAATGTTCCTGGTCATAGGAGTATCGAGACTGGGTATCGATACTCCAGATTAGACTAGTGTATATGTTTCCTGACCCGATTGGAGGGCGATAGCTGGTCCCATAGCTATTGGTGTTTGACAATGAGGATTATATATAGGTGCTCATTGGAGAATGTTTTTCACTAAACGAACTCCCTTGAAACTTATGTTTCTGGTGCATGCCACGTGGGATTTTTCTTCAGAGATTAATCTCTTTACATTTTTGAAACTTAAATTTCAGGGGAGCTTAAACTACTGTTAGTGACTATTTTAGCCATTAACAACATTAAGAATCAAACTTTATGATCCTGAGTTGTATTTTTGTGCATGATTCATATCATGTGATCTTCGAAGTAAAAACTTCATCTTTCCTTCATAATGTTCTTGAGATCTTGATGTTCTTCCATCATTTTGGTTAAGGATTCTTAATTTTTTCCAAACCTTAGATCTTAAGGTCAAAAACACCTTCTGTAAAACTTAAGTTTTCAGCAAGGATGGATTTGACTTAAGGATCTTAAAATCCGAGAAAGAACTTAAGTTCTATATATGAAGGTTAACCTTGTTCTTGAAGTTTAAGCTTCTTTTCAATGGAGATTAAGCTCCTTTACCTCGGGTTTTTGAAAGTTCCTAGTGTCCTTGCCACTACAACAGCGACTGATGCGGAATCGAAAAACAAAAAATTTATGTGGAGCACTAGAAACTAATCCCTAGTGATCGTTCCAAACACTAAATTAGAAAACTAAGCATGCAAGATTAAGGAATTACAACCTTTGATGCGTGTCCACCCAATCTTGGAAGACCCCTCCAAGCTCCTCGTAGGCCGTCGGGAACAAGCTTGAGAGACGGCCGCCATTACCGAAGATGATCCACCCGAGGGAAACCGATCCAAGCTCCAGCATCACCTAGTGAAGCAACAGACGCTCCAAGCTTACTAGAAATAGAGTGTGGGGATGTAGAATTTTTCCATTATCATTTTCACTCTAAAACAAAGGTTAAGAGAGCAAATGAAGAAGGAAGATGAAGAGGATGAGAGCTAGCCATAATACAAATGAGCTAAGTATATTTGAGTATGAGAGAAAAAATGGCTTCATATATTTTTCAACCATCGAATAAAATACCACAACAATTTTTTCAATAAACAAATGAAGCTCATCCCTTTCTACATGTCCTCAACCATACCCAAAGCCACCTCACACTCCACCTCATTTCTAATTGATTTTCTAAAAAGAAAATCAATAATAAGGTGTGCTCTTTCTAAAAGCATTTCGTGTAAATACGGAATACAACCTGGTATATGTATTGAAATACATATATGCGTATACATATAAAAATACAAATAGCCAAGAGAGAGAAAATGAATAATGAACAATAATACTAGAATATATATATTATTAAATCAATCCGGCTTAATCATAAGCAGACTAGTATTATCAACTTTCCGATTAAAGTCCATATAGCCAGTACACGTATTTAATCGGACCCTTCATGTATTAATATAAGGCCTCTACATCATATCGCCTGAACCGGAAAAACCCTCTGTGTAGGACTCTAAAGACTCGACAATACGCTGGCAGTGATATACTGGATAAATCCAAAGCTACAAGCACATCAGCGGCACTAGCTATACGTAACGGCGACCCAGGTATCGGCCAAAAAGGTAGTCGACAATCAAGTCCGTCCGTACACTACTGAGCTTGAATGTGACAATCTCTATACATTCCGATCTTTTCGTCTAAGAGTATCACATACTGGGTCTAGGGATGGATAACGCCAGACCCCTAATAACATGATAAATCATTCAGGAGTCAAGCTCATCACCAACCGAGAAACTACTGAACTTCTATCAATAAATCTCATCCATCATGGCTATGGATTTATAGTGATGGCCAACCAAACACAGTGCGGCATTGACTCCTAATACCAGGAGAGACGAATCTCTGATAATCGCTCACTTCTTCCATGTGTCTCAGGACTGTACCTAACAAAAACCTATTTGCACGACTCGTTTAAGCCGTGGTAGGATAGTAATCTAAATATGGTGGGAGCTCACATGAGACAAATGACGATCTCAGGTCAAAGGACTAACATGTATTCATGCCACAAGAGAACTGCTATCTAAAGATATGTATAATACTATCTAGAAGTTCTTGGCGAGTCCGTCCGGTGTACTCACCTCCAATGAGCAACTGTATACCATCTTAGGTGACACACCACCAATGGCTTATGAGACTGGCCACCGCCTCTTGTCGGGATCTAAAAACGCATACACTAGTCTACTCCAGAATATCGATACCCAATCTCGATACTCCCTCGACTAAGGACATTTAAGGATGTGCTTATGGATTACCCAGCTCTCACATATATGATCACTATCATAATGCTGGTAGTCAAACAAGAATCCTATGGGCCTCATCATTATATATTAGCGATACGTAATAACAAGTAAAACGTATACATATCAATGATAAAGACAAACCAGATAGCATACTATCATTTAGAGTAAGACTTTTCTATCTGTATAGGTCATCCTTAATTATCATAATCGCTTACCTGTAATTATAATAATTGCCTTGAGGACAGTATATCTAATGGTTTTTATGGAGGAGCGAAATGGCCGAGAGCAAGCAAGCTTAAGTTTTTTATCTCAAGTTTATGGGGGGTCGGCTGTATTGTAAATTGATCTCTAAAGGTCCCTTATATAGAGTATAGAAATTGTTGGGCATGTAGAGAAAATCTATCATTTAGTTTTCTCTAATTGATCTTAAGATCAACCCGGATGCTTAAGTATCGTTGGATTTTGATTTAAGGGTTTTATTAACCCAATTGGTAATTTTTTTTGTTCAGAAAATAACTAATTGATTTATCTGTTGATATCATGTGTATCTTTCTATTTAAGAAAGATATAGGAAACTAATTTCCAAATATAGCTTAAACTATAATGAAGCAAGAGCTTCAAAGCTATGGCGCATTTATGCTAGTACCGGAGGCATTGGCGCATGCTTTAGGCAGCACCAAACAAGCATTGGCGCATGCTTTAAATAGCGCCAGAGAACTTAAGTTCTTATATGAAATATTTTGGTAGGAACAATGCTTTATTGGGTGCAGTTGTGCATGGAAAGTATGTGCGCACGTGCTTCACACATGTCGCAGCCTATCTCATGCATCAGCTTACACATGCGCATTTATATTGATGCGTGTGTCATCGAAGTGGCTTTTCACCATGTGCGCACTTACTATGCTTGCGCAAGTGCCCTTACCCTTTTATGATAAGTGCGCACCTATCATATTTTCACGTCAAAATTGGTGCGAACAACGACGAAGGAAGCGATTATCTGCGGCAGTGATATGGGAATAGTTTGTCATTGTTCAGTCGAAAATATTGTGCATTTGATATGGCATTTTCCTTACTATTTTTATAATAAAAGGGGTTTATTATAAATATAATACATATGAAGGTTTATCTGTAAAAATACTATTTTCATGTGTTTATATATTATAATTAACATTATGAAGGAAAATGTAAGCATATAATATCTATATAATATTTAGTCCATTTAAATATGCTTACCTTATCAAATAACTTTAACCAATTCTTCTAAAACTATAATATCATGTCAAATGGTTAAGATAATATCTCAATAAAAACAAAATTCTACTAACATTATTTATTGAGTTATTGTGCAGAAATTATATCAGGAATGAAATCAAGGAAATCCGAATTGGCGAAATCAAATCTGCCGAAATCTTAAAGTAAATCGAAGAAATCAATTCTGGCAGAGACTTAGAGAATATTTTCAGATTCCAGATATCAAAATAGTCTACATGTGTCACCAGAAGAGGCCACACGATTTTTGAAGAGAAGACTCCTCTACCCCACCACGGATCCACGGGAAAACCCACCTAATGTCCGTGGTTCCGCCGCATCTTTGAAGATCTAGGGCTCTGGATTTTAGAGTTAGGATCGTAACAACTAATTACCATATTAGGAAACTAGGGTTCTGGCTCAGTTACTATAAATAAGGACCGATAGCCTCTTGGAAAAATCATCAAACCGACGAGATCACGAAGTCCACGATGGCTCAAGAATCTTGGTTGATCATCAACAGTTCATCTACCTCCTTAAGAAGAGATCGAGAAGAAAACTAGGGTTTTGTAATCATTTTCTAAAGGAACAAAGTGTACTTGATCTTGGTGATTAATAAAGGTAGTTTTATTCTATTGCATTTTATTTTCTTCATGATTTCTATCTTTTCTTTTCCCAACATGCGCGAGCAATTCTTTGCTTGTTAGGGTTCGTAGGATTAGGGTAGATTAATGGATGATGAAGATCTTTAAACTCTTTTTACATCCTATAAAGTTTATGAACTTAACCAAAAGAATCATTAACATCCTACTCGGGCGCGCTACCAATTCATTGGGAGCCACGACTGCGATTAGAGATTAGATTAACGATTGTTTTGGTAAAGGCTAGACATGAACGAAAATCCATGTCAAGGTAGGGGTTAAGAGTGGGAACCCTTTTCCCTCCAGAAACCCTAATCTACATGCATCACTGTCGATCTAGTTTTAAATCTATTAAAGGATAAAAGGAGTAATCTTTAATTAATCATCCATGACTACTAAATCTTAATGAACCCTACAAGCCTCCTTCTAATATAAAACCTAAATCCGTAATTAATCTAGGTCTATATCCTGCATCCGTGTTTGACGTGGATCTAGAATCTACAGCCATTCTTCACTAATCATTAGTCTTCCTCCTTTCCTAATCAAAACGCTTAAAGTAAGATTAAAAGATTCAACGTTTCCCTGAGGACGACCCGTAATCATCTCTAGCTAGCTACACGCGACACCGTTATTGATTGCGGTTACATACACTTCTTTAAAATCATCAATCAAATGGCGCCGTTGTCGGGGATACATGCGTAATTTATTTTTCTTACTATTCGTGTTGAATTCTTATTCGATCCATATCATAAATAAACAAAAATGCAAATTGTATATTTAACGATTATTGTGTGAATTTTACAAGGGGATCTGGAATCATAAACTTGAGGAAACAGAGAGCCAAAGACGTTCATCAAGATCCAGATGAGTAAAGGAGTCCAGGTAGCAAAAATCTCCACCAGATCTCGCGAGTCGGCGGCGGAAGCGCGGCAATAAGAGCACATTGGCGGCAGAATCGCGGCTTTCTAGGGGATTTAGGGTTGCAAACTTATCTGGTATCTTCTCTATATCTTTCTCTCTCCTCTGAAATCCAATAAAATATCTTTCCTGAAGGATTCTCGCTACTCAAAAATCATTTTGCGAGTTTTGTTTTGCGGTTTGTTGTTGCATATTTTAATACGGACATTAAGGGGCAAAGACCAAATTCAGATTAGGTGGGGATTTTATCACCCTTTCTAGGCCCCACAAATCACAAAACAAGCATCTGCATCACCCTACATTAATTAAAAAAATATCTAGACAAGACTCTAAGGATCGTCGCGCTCAAATGGGACAGAGGAAGGTCGTGGGTAATCTATCACTTATCCGCATTACTTTTAAGGTGTCTAGGCAAGTGTGTCTAAGGCAAGTGGTTACTTAATTAGGCCCACTATTTTCGGTGATTCGTATAGCGGATACCTCCCACTTACCTGGCACTTACGTGGCCACAAGAGTAGTAAAGAGGTGGTAGAGAATTGATCATGCGGCTTGTCCTTTGGAAGTCTACGAGCTGTCTAGAAACTTGACCTAGGTAACCTTAGTTCTAGGGTTGTTTGTGCATTTTTGTGTAATTTGTCTCATGTCCGACACTTTTCAAAACAAACCAATTTTTAAATAAAACACACGCTGCCACTTGCGCTAAACCCTCTTAGTGTATGCTTGGCTGGACATGGGATTCTAGTGCCCGTCTTGTCCGTGTTTCGGCTGTCGACTCCGAAGTCGGTACTTCTTCATTTTCTTTTTCTCCATCACCCACCACATCGACCGAGATGTACGGTACTCCATCAGATTATAACGCCACCCTGCCACCGCCCGTAGGTGCAAAGAATCCACCACGCATTTCTCTCCAAGAGAGATGCTATCCTATACGCGGTCCCCTTCCTACCTGTTTATCTATTCCACCAGCCAGTGGGGATAATTTTGAAATTAAACCCCACTTCATCAACCTATTGCCCAAATTTCACGGGCTTGAGTCTGAAAACGCATACGTTTTTATCACCAAATTCGAAAACGTATGCGCAATGATGGGTACTTCACAACTATCCGTGGATGCTATGCGATTACGTCTTCTCCCGTTCACTTTGTGCGACTTAGCAGAAAAATGGCTTTATAACACTGCCGCACACTCTATTACCAATTGGGATGAATTCGTGATAGCATTCCTTAAGAAATTTTACCCAAATTATAAGACCGCCCGTGTTAGGAGCGAGATCAACCAGTTTACCCAGCTTCCTAATGAACCATTTTGGAAGTGCTTTGAACGGTTTAAGGATCTGCTTGTCCAATGTCCTCATCATGGAATATATAGATGGGATCTGTGCCAAATTATATATGAAGGTATTAATCCAGCGACAAAGCAGATGCTTGAAACCATGTGTGCAATTTCATGTCCAAAGATGATGGTGAAGCCTGGAAATATCTGGAAGATCTCGCTGAAAACACTTTGCAGTGGGAAAGCATTAGAACACCTTCATCTAGGGGAGGTATCCATCAGCTCGATATTTCCATCGCAATAAAAGCCGAAATGGCAGCGATGCAAAAGAAACTCGACGCTATTGAAAACCAATTCTCATCAGTCTCCCTAAACCAGGTAACGCTCCCCAAGACCGTGTGTGGTTGCTGTTCTGATCCATCACATTTGAGGGAAGAATGTCCTATGAATGCACCATTTCAAGGTCACGAGCAAACTAATGCTGCTTTTCAGCAACGACCAAGAAACGATCCTTATTCTTCCACATACAATCAAGGGTGAAGGAATCATCCTAACTTTCCTTGGAACCAAAATCAAAACCAGTTCCAAAGCAATTATCAAAGATCTCCTCCACAGTAACAGCAACCACCACCACAGAGTCAGCACCCCTTTCAATCGCAACCTTTTCAAAACCCGGCCAATAATTCTTTCCAAACGGCCGGGACTGAAAACTCATCTGCACTTGAACGAAGTGTGGATATGTTTATTAAACATTCCATGCAGTCGACGGATGAAATAAAGTCTTTTATCCAAACTTTAATACAGACCACCAACTCCCACGGTGAAAGTATTAAATCGATAGAAGCACAACTTGCATAAATAAATGCTGCGATGAGTGCGAGAGAAAAAGGGAAACTTCAATCTCAACCCCTGCCGAATCCTGGCCACTCACAAAGTCATAATGTGAGTGTCGTTACCACGTTGAGATCATGAAGAGTGTTGAACAATCAAATGGGTGAACAGATTGATGATGAGGAATCAATTGAAACCCCGGCTTCCACTTCTTGCCCTATTTTGTCTAGTCTTCCACCTTCTTCCGAGCCTATTCTCCGTTTTCCCCAAGGCTCGACTCTCCGCCCACTTCCACAAATCTATCCAAAACGATCCCCACTCCAATTCTGGGATCGATTCCATCCCCACAAACTTCTCCATAAATGTTGGACCCAAAACTTATTGATAAAGCTCCATTGCCAAACAGGTTGAGGGCCAACAAACCTAACGCACAAATGGAGAAGGTTGTGGAAATGTTTAAGCAAGTTAACATAAATATCCTTCTCCTAGATACTATTCAACAAGTTCCATCTTATGAAAAAATCCTTAAGGACTTGTGCACTAGGAAGAGAAAAACTCAAGTGCCGAAAAAGGTATTCATGACAAGTAACGTGAGCATGGCTTTTACCCAACAATTGCCTAAGAAACATAAGGACCCTGGTTTTCCTATAATATTTATAACTATTGGGGGAAAAAGCATCAATCGTGCTCTACTTGACCTCAGCGCTAGTGTTAACTTGCTTCCATATTCCGTCTATGAGCAGATAGGTATAAGAGAGTTGAAACCTACCCACTGCACTCTCCAGATGGCAGACTGATCTATCGCCCAACCTAGGGGTGAACTAGAGGATGTGTTAATCAAAGTAGGGGAATTCATATTTCCTGTGGACTTTATTGTTTTAGATACACAGCCTGTGGCGAACCCACGCAACTAAATCCCGGTGATACTCGGTCGACCTTTGCTAGCAACTTCCAACGTTGTCATTAATTGTCGTAACGGTTCTATGAACTTATCCTTTGGGAAGATGACAATTGAGCTTAATATTTACAAGTTAGGAAGTCAACCATATGAACCCTCTGCTCATTTAATCGATGTCTGTTCTATCAACGAGATCGCTTCCGACAGCTGTGAAGCGGAAGTACTTTGCTATAATGATCTCGACAACACTAGTGCGATATTGTTTGACCTGGAAAATTCTTATAGTGAGGATACTTTTGACGAGTCCATCCCCAAGTTTGAATCCGTTGACTCATCGCAAAAGTCAGTGGCGCTTTCCGAGTCAATATCCTATGCAAGTTATGAACCTCTTAAAGAGTCTGAGTATCATTCCCTTACCCCACCTTCTATTGTCTCTCCGCCAATACTAGATCATAAACCGCTACCTTCTCATCTTAAATATGCATATTTAGGTGAGAATGAGTCTTTACCCATGATCATATCCGCTTCTCTAGTTTTAAAGCAAGAGAACGCACTTTTGGCGGTATTGAGATCTAATCGGCAAGCATTTGGTTGGACTATGGCTGACATCAAAGGGATTAGTCCCTTAATTGTTGAACATTATATACATCTGATGGATGAAGCCAAGCCAACCCGAGACCCACAAAGACAGTTAAATCCCGTTATGAAGGAGGCGGTGAAGAAAGAAATCGTCAAGTGCCTTGATAGTGGTATAATTTATCCAATATCTGATAGCCAATGGGTAAGTCCTATTCACGTGGTCCCTAAAAAGTCTGGCATCACAGTCATCACTAATGAGGCTAATGAGTTGATCCAAACATGCACCCAAACTGGGTGGCGCGTATGTATTGATTATAGGAAACTCAATGCCGCAACGAGGAAAGATCACTTCACTCTACCTTTCATTGACCAGATGTTAGAACGATTAGCTGGACATGAATACTATTGTTTCTTGGACGAATACTCTGGCTATAACCAGGTCCCCATCGCCGAAAAGGATCAAGATAAAATCATATTTACTTGTCCTTTTGGTACGTTTGCTTATAGACGCATGCCCTTTGGGTTATGCAACGCTCCCGCTACATTTCAGCGGTGTATGATGGGGATATTCTCAGATATGGTTGAGAATTTTCTGGAGATATTTATGGACGATTTCTCTATATTTGGGGACTCCTTTGAGAATTGCCTTTGTCATCTTGATATGCTTCTTACCCGCTGTAAGGATAAGAAATTAACTTTGAATTAGGAAAAATGTCATTTCATTGTCCAAGAAGGTATTGTGCATGGACATATCATTTCACGAAAAGGAATTGAGGTTGACAGAGCTAAAATTGATGTCATCCATAACTTTCCTCATCACAAATGCGTCAAAGATATACGATTCTTTCTTGGTCATGCAGGATTTTATAGGAGATTCAATAAGGACTTTAGCAAAATTGCTAGACCTTTAACTCTTCTCTTGGCCAAGAATACAATATTTCACTTTGATTCGGATTGTGAGGCTGTTTTTGCATCACTTAAAAGCTCCCTCACTACAGCCCTTGTTCTGTCATCTCCTGATTGGAACCACCCGTTCGAGCTTATGTGTGATACATCAGATTTTGCTATTGGTGCAGTCTTAGGACAGAATATTGATAAGATACCATATGTAATTTACTATGCAAGTAGGACCTTGAACGATGCACAAATTAATTACACAACTATCGAGAAAGAACTCTTGGCAGTTGTATTTGCATTAGAAAAATTCAAGCCCTACTTGATTGGCTCGCCAATAGTGGTTTACACTGATCACTTCGCCCTACGAGACCTTTTATCGAAGAAAGATGCTAAGGTCAGGCTAATACGTTGGATCCTGTTGTTACAAGAATTTGATCTTGTCATCCGAGACAAGAGTGGATGTGAAAACGTAGTAGCCGACCATCTTTCATGCATCTCTTCTGCACCAACGTCGACCATGCCGATAAATGACTCATTTCCTGACGAACAGCTTTTGACTGTATCCTGGGAATCTTGGTTTGTGGATATTATGAATTATCTAGCGACGGGACTTATTCCTAGCGATTGGTCGAAACAAGACAAATTTCGATTTCTATCCCAAGTAAAACACTTTTACTGAGATGAACCTTATTTATTTAAGTATTGTTCTGACCAAATCATTCGCAGATGCGTGCCTAATGAAGAATTCAAGAGTGTATTGTCATTTTGTCATGATCAGGCATGCGGCGGTCACTTTGGTCCTCGAAAAACGGCGGAGAAAGTTTTGCAATGTGGCTTTTATTGGCCAACACTATTTAAAGATGCTTATGATCATTGCAAAACTTGCCTGCGGTGTCAACACATGGGTCGGATTTCACGTAAAAATGAGATGCCGCTCCAACCTATCTTGGTTGTGGAGATATTTGCGTTTGGGGTATTGATTTTATGGGCCCTTTTCCCAATTCTTTTGGGAATTTATATATCTTGTTAGCGGTTGATTACGTCTCAAAATGGGTGGAAGTAATATCGTGTCGCACTAATGACAACAGGGATGTTAATAAGTTTCTTAAAGAAAATATCTTCTCGCGATTCGGACACCCTCGTGCTATAATTAGCGACAACGGGACGCATTTCTGTAATCGGTCTTTCGAGGCATTAATGCGGAAATCTGCAATCAACCACAAACTCTCTACGCCCTATCATCCCCAAACAAGCGGGCAAGCTGAGATCTCAAATAGGCAAATCAAACAAATTTTGAAGAAGACGGTTTCTAAAAACCGTAAAGATTGGTCAACCAAATTGACGGATGCTCTTTGGGCATTTCGTACCGCTTATAAGACCGATCTTGGTATGTCTCCATACCGCCTTGTGTTTGGGAAGGCATGCCACCTTCCTGTCAAGATCGAACATAAAGCAATGCGGGCTATCAAAGAGCTAAACTTCGATTTTAATCAAGCCAGCAGCTATCAGAAGCTGCAATTGAATGAGCTAAGCGAACTCCACGATGAAGCTTACGATAATGCGATGATAGTAAAGAACCGGACTAAAGTGTTCCACGATAAAAACTTTTTTAGAAAAACTTTCACACCGGGACAACAAGTCCTTCTTTACGATTCCCGTCTCCATCTTCATCCGGGTAAGCTTAAATCCCGTTGGAAAGGACCTTTTGTTGTGCGGTATGTATACCCGCATGGGGCAGTAGAAGTTGAAAATATTAAAAACGGTTCAATTTTTAAAGTAAATGGGTATCGATTAAAACCGTACTTTTCTACTGACCCTGCTGAGGAGCTCCTATTTTCACAGAAGCCACTTTATCATAACTAAATTTCCTCCGCCTCACCTCCATGTTTGGTAACATTGTATCATTATACGAATGGAGGTGAGTGAAAAAGGACTTCACTGAATATCCGTGCATGCCAAAGTATAAGTTAGGGGGTCGTTTTCATTTAATTATTATTTTACCCCTATTATTGTCTCTCCCAAAGTCTACAAGTCGATGCTCTCAAAGGACAACATCAGTGAGGACACTGCTGAAAATAGGTTTGGGGGAGGTTTGTATTCACTGAATTATCTTTGGCACTAGGCAAAAAAAATATTATTTTTATATAATAAAAGAGTAGAAAGTAAAAATTACATATGAAAGATAGGAAAAGTTTAAGAAAAGCAAGAAAGTTAGATGTTTTCTTAAATGAAACTAGTAATAAGTAGTTATGAGCCGTTGTCCCAAGGGTTGGTAAGATGAAGAAAATTACTAATCTGAGGATAAAATTAAGTCTGAAAAATAGTCCTTATTCGTGACGCCAAATATTTGAACGTTGATACCCTATTATACGCACTTACACACATCTTGAAACTTGGGACAGTAGAGGATACCTTGAAATGCTCTTGTCTAAAAGCCTTAGTATGAAGGAAAATAAAATAAAGTAAAAGAGGTGAATAAAAAATGAACACTGGTTTTGTAATTACCAAGGCAGCATAAAAAATATAGCGAGGGTGCTTTATCACCTAGTACCTTAGACCAACTGGTTTGGGAGCCACTGCTAAGCCTTAGGTGTTGCGAAACGAGGAATTACGCCTAAATGCGCAAGCACATTTTGTAATCGGTCGGTTAGTACCTCAAGAAGTATTAACGGTCGTATGAAGAATGTGTGAGCAATTCCATCTAAAATATTCACCAACTAAAAAGTACTTTGGAAGATGGACAAGAGTATAATAGCTTGAATTGAATTCTCTAAGTGTAGAGAAGCCTTTTACACACGTAGGGGTATATAATCAATGTTTGGAAGAAAGACAGGGAGGAAGACTAAAAGCGATGTTTTATTGAGAGATGATGTGATTTCTAACATTTTTTCACGACCATTAAGATAGGGCTCATAGCAACTAAAAAGCTGGTATAGTTGGAAACTCTTATTTTTAAGTTCTTTATTTTATAAGTTCTTATCTTTATATATAACTTTCACCATCTTTCTTTTATTATAGGATTTTGTGGGTGTAATCCACTGAAAACCCTCACGAAACAACACTCCTCCTACTAGGGACACCTAGAGATTTAACGGTTTGTTACACGTGCTCAGTGCAATCGTGTTGCCTACGAAAGTGTGCTAGTTAGGTTTTTTTCTTTTTCTCCTTCTCATGAATAACTAGTTTGCTCGGGATGATCAAAGTTAAGTTTTGGGGTATTTGTTCAGTCGAAAATATTGTGCATTTGATATGACATTTTCCTTACTATTTTTATATAATAAAAGGGGTTTATAATAAATATAATACATATGAGGGTTTATCTGTAAAAATACTATTTTCATGTGTTTATATATTATAATTAACATTATGAAGGAAAATATAAGTATATAATATCTATATAATATTTAGTCCATTTAAATATGCTTACCTTATCAAATATGTTTGACCAATTCTTCTAAAACTATAATATCATTTCAAATGGTTAAGGTAATATCTCAATAAAAACAAAATTCTACTAATATTATTTATTGAGTTATTGTGCAGAAATTATATCAGGACTGAAATCAAGGAAATCCGAATTGGCGAGATCAAATCTGTCGAAATCTTAAAGTAAATCGTAGAAATCAATTATGGCAGATATTTAGGGAAGATTTTCAGATTCCAGATATCAAAATAGTCTACATGTGTCACCAGAAGAAGCCACAAGATTTTTAAAGAGAAGACTCCTCTACCCCACCTCGGATCCGCAGCAAAACCCACCTAATGGCTGCGGTTCCGCCGCATCTTTAAAGATCTAGGGCTCTAGATTTTGGAGTTAGGATCGTAACAACTAGTTACTATATTAGGAAACTAGGGTTCTGGTTCTGTGACTATAAATAAGGACCAAGAGCCTCTTGGAAAAATCATCAAACCGACGAGATCACGAAGTTCACGACGGCTCAAGAATCTCGGTTGATCATCAACAATTCATCTACCTCATTAAGAAGAGATCGAGAAGCAAACTAGGGTTTTGTAATCATTTTCTAAAGGAACAAAGTATACTTGATCTTGTTGATTAATAAAGGTAGTTTTATTCTATTGCATTTTATTTTCTTCATGATTTCTATCTTTTCTTTTCCCAACATGCGCGAGTAATTCTCCACTTGTTAGGGTTCGTAGGATTAGGGTAGATTAATGGATGATGATGATCTTTAAATTCTTTTTACATCCTATAAAGTTTATGAACTTTACCAAAAGAATCATTAACATCCTAATCGGGCGTTCTACCAATTCATTGGGAGCCACGACCGCGATTAGAGATAAGATTAACGATTGTTTTGGTATTGGCTAGACATGAACGGAGATCCATGTCAAGGTAGGGGTTAAGAGTTGGAACCTTTTTCCCTCCAGAAACCCTAATCTTCATGCATCACTGTCGATCTAGTTTTAAATCTATTAAAGAATAAAAAGAGTAATCTTTAATTAATCATCAATGGCTACTAAATCTTAACGAACCCTATAAGCCCCCTTCTAATATAAAGCCTACATCCTTAGTTAATCTAGATCTATATACTGCATCCGTGTTTGGCGTGGATCTAGAATCTACCACCATTCTTCACTATTCATTATTCTTCCTCATTTCCTAATCAACACACCTAAAGTAAGATTAAAAGATTCCACGTTTTCCTGAGGACGACCCATACTCATCTCGGTCTAGCTACACGCGACACCGTTATTGATTGCGGTTACATGCACCTCTTTAAAATCATCAATCAGCAATGGTGTGCGAAAATTTGAGCAGATGATAGGTTGAAATTTCTGAAGAAGAGAATGTGTGAAGAAGAACCAAACTCCAAGTCCTTTATGTACAAAGTAAGGTAATCATGACTCCTCGGAAACACGTCCCAACTGTTCAGGATTCCAGGCAACGGTTCGAATTCATACTATCATTAGAATTCAAAAGGCCATGGAAATAATAACGTATGATATACGAAGCTCTTTTACATCATTCCTGTTAAATCTCATAAACAGATATGAATAAAGGGGCAATGAAAATCGAAGAATATTACGAAAGAAAGATGTTGAATATATATATATATATATATATATATAATTCAAAAAATATAGAGGATCGGTCGAACACAAAAAAATTTAAAATAATCGTCTCAAGCAATATACAAAATAAATCGATCAATTATAAAAACACTCAAACATTTATGGGCCGATTGTTCGAGAAGAAGGAATACCTATGAGCCATCAGGATTGATGCCCAAAACTTTGCCGGAATTAAGAGATGATCTGCTAGGATTGATCGGTCAGCATTGCAAGGGCATCTGTGTATAGTTTTTGTGTCTCGTGATGATCAAGTGCCACGGCCGCTATCTTTTTTGCGTGGGACACTTTTTCCACCAGTGAAGGTGTTTGCAGCGAAGTAGCTTTGGCTTCATCAAGTTCTTTATTATCTAGAGTCAGTTGTTCATGGTGATATTTAACTTTCTTAACTACTCAAATCATCCTATCACTTGGGGCCTCTAACTCAGAACGGGCTTGCGGAACTTCAGCTTGGGCCGCATCCACTTCTTCTAAGAAAGTTCTTTGTTTAAGGCCGCCTTTTGAATTCTTGTCATAAACCCTTTGGATAGCCTCGAAACTGTTGGCTATAGTGCCATCAAGTGAATTATTGTAATCGCGGGCAGGCGATTATGATGATTGCGGGAGGACCTATACGGGTAGAACAGTCTTACTCGAGATAATAATATACTATCTGGTTTGTCTTTATCATCATGTACATGGATTATGTGGTATTACAGATCACTATTACATGTTGATAGAGCCTATAGGATTCTTGCTTGACTACCAGCATTATGATGGTGATCATATACGTGGGAGCTGGGTGGTCTATAAGCATATCCTTAAATGTCTTTAGTCGAGAAAGTATCGAGACTGGGCATTGATACTCCGGAGTAGACTAGTGTATACTTTTCGAGACCCTGACGAGGGGCGGTGGGCGGTCTCATAAGCCATTGGTGTCAGTTAGTCACCTAAGATAGTATACAAGTGCTCATTGGGTTTTGAGTTACACTGGACGGACTCGCCGGGAATATGCTAGATGGTAATATACCTATTGTCAGATAGCATTTCTCAGGTGACATGAGTACAGGTTAGTCTGTCGACCTAAGATCGTCATTTGTCTCGTGTGAGTTCACATTGTGCTTTGATTACTACCCTACCACGGTTCAAAGGAGTCATGCAAACAGGTTTTAGTTGGGTACAGTCCCGAGCCACATGAAGGCTGTGAACGGATCGTCGAGGATTCGTCTCTCCCGGTATTGGGGGTTGATGTTGCGCTGTACACGGGTGGCCATCACCAGAAAACCTTGGCTAAGGTAGAAGACAATTACTGATTTGGATCAATAGTTTCTCAGTGGATGTTGGGCTTCACACCGACACGAAATATTGCGTTATTAGGGCTCTAACTTTATCCACCCCCTAGACCCGATATGCGATACCCTTAGACGAACAGACCGGACTATATGAAGATTGTCACAGGAAGGCTCAGTGGGGGTTCGGATGAGTTTGCTCATCAGCCTTCCTTTCGCTTAATATCTGGGTAGCCATTACGTACAGCTAGTGCAGCTAACGTGCTTGTGGTTAAACCCATTGTCAGTATATTGACGAGTCTTTAGAGTCCCACACAGAGGGTTTCCTTGATTCAGGCGAAATGATATAGTAGTCGTACTTTGATACGTGCAGGGCTCCGATCGAATGATTGTACCTGTTACCCGGACTTTCGATCGGATGGTTGATAATACTAGCCGGCTCAGGTTTGAGCCGGATTATTAAATCATGTATTGATTTAATAATTCACGTATATGTATTTTGATATGTATATTCTAGTATTATGTTCTTTGTGTTATTCTATCTCTTTGGGTATTCGTATTTTGGTACGAATACGGGTATGTATATACAATTGAGTGTATTCCGTATTTATACGGAAAACATCTAGAAGGTGGACAACTAATTTTGGATTATCCATTTTTTAATTTAAATGGAAATGAGGTGTAAAGGTAGTGAGGTGAGAATGGTAAGAACCATACTTGAATAGTTTTGACAAATGAATTTTTAATTCATTTGTGCAAACTATTCAAGTATGGTTACTAAATGTTTATTGAAAAATATGTTTTACAAAACCATACTTCATATTTTTCTCTCTCATGGGATTTCTCATTCTCACCATTTTGGTTATCTCTCCTCACTTACCTTTCTTGAGCTCCTCCTTCTTCTTCATCTTCCGCTTTACCATCTCATGTGTTGAGACTTAAGGGTAGAAGAGAGATAGATATACACTTAGAGCAACTTACTATATCCCTGGGCACTCTAGATTAGCAACCTAGAGTCCCTAATTACTCCACTAGATTCTTAGTGTGGAGCTAAAGCTATGAGCCACATCCTTCGGGTAGATCATCTTCGACGGAGCAAGACCGGCGGTCAAGCTTGATTAAGGTGACGTCAAGGAGCTAAAGAAGAGAGTAGAAGACCGAAGGACACGAATCATTCGGTAAAACACTTCTATCTCAGTAGTTAACCTCTTTGTAGCTTGCTAGTTTCATGTTTGGTTTCGATTCTAGGTAGTTGTTTCTAGCGCCATGTTTTTAAACACTAAAATTTTTCATTCCGCAACGGCCGGGGTCGACGGCCAGGATGCTAGGAACCCTAACATAATATCAGAGCCACCCAAACATTAGAAACTAGAAGTAGACAATGCATTAGTTTCAAAACCGAAAAATTCCAATTTCCAAACCCACTCTCTGTTCTGAAATTTTTTTGGTCTCTACATGTATGTGACACAAGATGAAAACAAGGGCATTCCATCAAAACTTGGTCGGCCAAAACCCAAAAATTCCCGATTCTGCCATTTTATTATTCACTTCTGGGCCCCGTTTTCATCCAGTGTCTTGGGTTTTGTAAATTGGTGTTTTTAGTCTTGTTTGTTTCCCCCAAATTTCACTTAGTGTTTTCTTTGCTTTGGAGGAAACTTGGAATGTTTCAAAACTTGAAATTTTGCATCGTTGATATCTGTGATGTGGTGTATGTGTTTTTCAAACGTCGTCTATTTGCTATAAGTCATTTAGACGGGGTTGCACATACTTGCTTATACTGCTGTAATGTTGATATCTGTGATGGTATGTTCGGATTGTCATGATGGATAGCCCTAGTGCAATGGTAATTGTACAGTTTTAACTCATTTGTATATTCATTATTGCGGGGCGAGCGTCCGACTTGTGGACTGCCGTTTCCGCCAGTTTGTATATTCTTTTATTGGGGCACGACCGGGTTGAGGTTGATTTTACCATTGTATATATGTTTTTCTTTCCTGTACTAGGATTACCCCATGGTTGAGTGCTCGAGTAGCCGGGTTCTAAAGGGCAACGGGCCCGAATCTCATGGAGTTGAGACGGAGGGTGCCTCACTCTAGAGGATGACCCACGGAGGGGTGCTCAAGTTACCGGATTCCGTGAAGTGCTGGGTGGCCTATTCACTTTGTTGATTGAGGTTACCTCACTTCTGGGATTGGCAGGTAACTTGCCGCACTCGTAGGGGTCTTAGTTATACATTGCAGATGCTATCCACACGACTGGGGAACGTCGCATTTCATTTGTGGCTCAAATGAAACCTGGGGCTCCTAGATTATCCGTTATTCTGTGTTGCTTATCGCTTTTCTACGATGTTGCTTATATCATGCCTGGGATGAATGTTATATATATTTATATATATACTAGTAGATGTTGTATATGTTTTGCACCCGCGCTAGTCCAGCCCCAGCTCTGCTGTTAGTTAAGTAACCTAACGATGCATGACAGGGTCCCGTGGCGAATGCGTATGTCATATACGTACATTGTATTTTCATTCTTTTCTGGCGTGATAGGGATTAATTGATGGGACCGCATTAATTTTGATTAATGTAACGAAAAATAAACTTCAAAGATGTTGTAACAAATTTTGAAAAACTATAGTTGTATTCTTTTACTTTGCATAGTGGTGTTCGTTCAAGAACATCCAGCACCTCATTCTCGGAGGCAAGAGCCTAGGTCCCTTCATGGGGAGTGAACTCTTGAGAAAAATTTTATGATACTATAGATTACTCGGTTTTCTTCAAAACCATCAGTTTTTAAAAGCGGAGCCTAAACCATTCCTTTTCAAAACTACTCGGTTGTAACGTTTTGAAAATCGTTTCGGTGAAATTTCGGAAAATCGGTAAAATAAGGGGGTTTTCTGTAAAAAGTCAAAATACAGATATCTTTATTATAAAATTAAATATACATATTCTAGCTATGAAATTGATAGTATTTGGTGTTTATTGAGCCACTGGTGAAATTTCAAATTTTCTGAAAAATTTTCCGAAATTAATTATTTTAATATTATTTTAAGGCGTCCCTAATACATTTAATTAGGGAAAATTACAAATTGGAATGAGTTGAAACAAATTTTGTGCATCATAACACATTAAACAAAATTTTATCATGTGGTTTTTGAAATGAAATGGTTTGTCAAAACGGTTTAGAAAATATCGAAGAAAAAGGCTTTTTTCGGTGAAATTAGTGTTAATGGAAGTGGGGTACAACATTTATCTTTTTTTCTCACCCAAATAAAACCCACACCCCCTCCCCTATAGCTCTGGCCGGCCCCTTTACAGCCCACCATTCTTGGGCCTCTCATCTCACAAAAAAAAAAAGAGAAAGAAGTTTATAAGTGTTTTTGCGGTTTTCCCCCAAATCCAGGAAATCTCATGAAAATCCGACTCCAAATCCTCAATAGCATGTAAACAGTGAATATGGACATAAAAATCCATGAATGCGGCATATCAATGAATAATAACATGCATGAAGTAGCAAGTAATAACTACAATGTCTAAACTAGCATATAAGGCAAGTACCCTAATATCATGTCTAAACTATTAGCTAACAACCTATGTCAAATGAAATATTATTTTCTAAACCGAAAACTCAGAAATCCAAACCAAGAAAAGTAGTAGAGTGAAGGAAAAACCAATTTAAATCAAGTAGTTTTAATAGCATAGCCGAATTATGCGTTTTTAAAAAAAACATCAAATATTTCCTGAAAATTTCGCCAGAGTCTCCTTTGTAAATACTAGCCCCCAAACGGGATACAACATGAATAGTATACGAAATCAATAAAAAGGCATCCCTAAGCGGGAGCTAGCTCTTCGTCAATCGACGGTCACAACCACACAAGCAATATAATATACAACGCCAAGGGCGAGGATCAAAACTCAAAAGGAAACTCAAACAACAAGAATTCCACAGAAATATAACGCGCGACTCTAAGGTCGAAAGAATAACATCTCTGGTCTCTATCTCAATAAATACATTTTTAGTTGATGGAACTTCTAGATACAACTGAATAATAATATACAATGTATAATGATGGGTACGATACAAATAAACCCACATACTAGCAAGTCACCCGAAGGAAGCAGTGCCGGCAAAGCCGTAAAGAAACCTGTACGGCAAAATCTGCAAGAAACTGTGGCACAACCGGGATGAGTTGCCAACTCATGAGTAGAAAAACATCGACGAACAGAAATCGCATGAACAACGCAATCCTAGGTCAACGATCATAATATATCCTCAAATATATAACCAGCAGCCTATAACAATGGCTAGGGTAAATATCTAACCCAAGTGCAATCCCATGTGCCCGTGTCAGTGCCTCAGGTAGCAATGTATCACATGGATGATGTATGAATGCACGAAACAAAATGCATGTACTGAAGAAAACTATTTTCATAAATTAGTGAGATTTTTTTTTTAAAACGCATAATTTGGCTATGCTATTAAAACTACTTGATTTAAATTGGTTTTCCTTCACTCTACTACTTTTCTTGGTTTGGATTTCTGGGTTTTCGGTTTACTTAGATTACGTACGCCTCGAGACGTTTCGTAGTTTAAGTGCCGGTCATATTCCGTACTTTCGGGACGTGACATCGGTTCCTTCAACGATATCAAGTTCATTACATTAAAAGTTTTTCGCTAAAACCAGTCATAGCCCTCCGTTATTTCAGATTAGTATTGCTTAGTATTCGTGCTTGTATGTCGTGCTCAGCCGAGGCGTAGTGTTCGGTATCTATGTAGTGCTTTTCTGTTGCATGGTGATGTGATTGGTTAGGACAATCGTACGGTCATTTTGGCTCAGTCAAGGACTTGTACGGGTGGGTTTAATGCAATCAAGATAATGACAGGTTGAACTTGGCTAGGACCCTTTAATATGTTGGCTCAGTCAAGGTCACTTGGGTCCTAGGGGTAAAAACCATATCGGGAGTTTCAAATATAAAGGAAACTAGCCAGGCATGCGCGTACTAACTGGAGTGTGGTGACATGAGTAGATTCCATCATGTTATCATGCGATGATAGTTGGGTCCCGATTCCTACTAATGAGTAGGTGTTAATCCTCGGGGGATTTTCACATGATCCTGACTAATTCTTCTTTTAGGGTTTGAAGGAGAATTCGAGGAAACAGTGGGAGCCATCCTGATTAGATAAAGTGATTAACCAATCTAATCTAGTTTAGAGTGTACGCTGAGTGTTTCTTTTCTCTCTCTCATTGGCAGTGACCATGACCTGACCTTAAACTAAAACTCATAAACCAAGTTTACCGAACCTTCTTAAAGCACTTCGTCTTTTTGATTGTCATGATTCACAATAAAAGTCCCATGTATCCCTGCCGGTCCTATTTTCCCTTTGTATTTCTCCAGAACACTCTGTATCACTAAGAAAATCCATATTGCTTGGGTATGCCATCGTATAGTTACATACGAACTCGAAGAAAATTGTTTCAGTTCGAGGATGGTTTCTGGTTCTGGAGAAATTGAATAGGATTATTCGGTTGTCTTTTCTCTTTACCTTCTCTCAGTTTGCGAGTGCTCCTGGTATTAAGAGAGTACTCCTATTACGCTTATTGGATAGTCTTCTTCCAAACCATAGGTAGGTGCCGAAAGGTAGGGAAGAAAGAAAACCAATTAGCCTAAGTATGGTGTACAGAAAGGAAGAAGTAAAGACATATAATGGGGGTTAGAGTGAGGGCAAAGGAAATTGCGACTACTATCATTCACCACAAAGACGCATATATCCCTGCCACTCCTACTTTCCTTTTGCATTTCTCCAGAACACTCTGTATCACTACGAAAATCCATATTGCTTGGGTATGCCATCGTATACTTACATACGAACTCGAAGAAACTTGTTTCTGTTCGAGGATGGATTCTGGTTCTGGAAAAATTGAATAAAATTATTCGGTTGTCTTTTCTCTTTACTTTCTCTCAGGTTGCGAGGGCTCTTAGTATTAGGAGAGTACACCTATTATGCTTATTGAATACTCTTCTTCCAAATCTTAGGCACGTCAAAAGATAAGGAAGGAAGAAAACCAATTAGCCTAAGTATGGTGTATATAAAGTAAGAAATAAAGACATATAAGGGGATTGGAGTGAGGGCAAGGAAAATTACGACTAGTGTCATGAATTTGGATGGTGGAAGAGGCATTACTAGGAATACCCGGTCACACCCCACGAAACATTTTTATGTTTCAGTCTTGCTGTGCGGTGTTAATTGAAAACTGTTTTCCTAATTAGATTCGGACTCCAGGATATATATTTACCAGACTTTATTCTCACATTTGTATGGCATTACAGATGCTTAGTGGGAGTAGAACATTGGGAATTGGGTGATTAGATTCTCAATATCAGAATTCTTTGTAATTGATGATATTTGAGGAAATCACCTGGGTTTTGCCTAACGGCAAATATTTAGTTTTGGATATCCGTTGTTATGCACCAATTTCAAACTGATATATCTGTACGTTTATTTTATAAAGTGAGATATAGCTTTTTGAAATTATGTTTATGACGTTTACCTATATCAATTGATGATTAAGTAAGGTGCATTCAACAACGGTGTAATTCTTATTAACTATAACACAGTTTTCAACCTACGACGCACAGGGTTTAAGTTATTAAACTTAGTAGACTTATACAAAGTATTGTATGTTGTCCGATATCCATTAAGACAAAAGGGTTGATACTCGTACTATATTCCGTTTACTTATGACTTCTCTGGTTTTAGACACGCATTTCGTTGAAATACAAGGTCCAAATTTTGAGAAGTTATAGGTATAAGAATAAAGTAGAGAACCATATGTTGCAAGTATTAGGATTCTTCGGGGTGATCGAAGGTGTAGATACTTATGCAAGGTATTCCGTTGTAAGTAATATATTTGAGAACTTGCTTCTCTCTCAAGTTACTCATCCGTGAGTATGCTCCTTGATGATTATTGCTGCTTGGCCTTCTTCTATTCAGTCGATATGCACTGGAAACAGATGCATGTATTTTGAATCCGGTTCTAATTAAATTGGTGCATTTGTTTCTATATTGGATATAGAATGGATTCATATCTTAATGAAGTTAAAGTATATGGAGTATTCCGGCTTATGCTTAAAACCAGAATCTGGATAAACTCAAGGCACGTTTCAGTAATGGCAGTTTGTGGGTTATCCCAGGCTTTGATGAGGGTTAACATTCTACCATTTGGAGGATCAATAGTTATATTGTTCTTGACTCGCCACCTCTTTAGTAAAATGAATTTAAAACACAAGTAGGAGTATGGTAGAACTGGAAGTGATTCCAGAACCACAAACGATTACTGAAAATTTAGTAGAACCTAAAGATTCAATTGGATTCGATAATCCATTAGCCACTCCGCAAACATGGTGGGTAACATCAGCCACCCGAGAGGTACTTCGTCCTCCTCAAAAACGGTGACAGGAAGGTTTTTAATGACCCAAGCTTGCTACTACTGCTGTCCTAGACTATGAGATCTGGAAGGTGGATGAATATAACGTCGTTCTAAATTAGCTTTAGAAGTGCACGGGTATATGACTCTGCCAGAGGGTTGTTATAGTCGGTGGGAGCAGCGGAAGCATGGTAGCCAGTAGCTTATGTCTATTTATAAACTAAAGCAAGTATAGCGGAGATAGATCATCTATTTTTGATATGACAGTCATAAAGTTTGACTTCATCAGAACAATAGATGAACCTGGTGAGAAGGTAGTAGGGAGTCATGTCCTGGTATTTGGATGACGTACTCCTTATAGGAATTGAAATTCCTATACTACGATCGGTTATACTATGCCTGTCACAAGATATTTCTCCAAATAAGATCTGGATAAAATATTAGGGATTCTGGTCACTAGATCTATGGTTTTAGATCTAGATTTGGGAAGTGTCCCAATTTGGGTACTTTGACGCTATTCTAAAGTGTTTTAGAATGGACGACTCCTGGCGTGGTGGTGTACCCGCAGATGATGGAGTCACCCTCTCTAAAGAGATGTCTTTCAAACTGATGAAGAGAGGGATTTGCATGATTGACATATCACTTGCTTAGGCAATTAAGTCATTCATTAGATGTCAAGTACGACAATGGATATTGCTTTTGCACTGGCTGCAATAAGCATATATTAATCCAATCCTGGAGAAACATTAGGAAGCAGTTGTGAATGTAAGTGGATATTCTTGGTATATGGTAACGGCAGCCTCCTTCTGGAGGCGGTTATCATTTCAGGCATTCAAGGTGACCTAAATGACAGAGTGGCTGTCAGAGTTAATAGTTTTCCCTCTTTTGAGGGGCAGTATGTTGGACAGGTGGTCCAAGCGAATACTGAGGAAGGCATGGCACAGGATACTGATTAAATTTAGTGGAAAATACGGTCTAAGAAGTTTGTTGGATTTAGAGTTCATTTGTGAACTGGGTACCATTAGATATCTAGACAAATTCTAAGACATGTATCGCTCATTTCGGGTGATAGTATTTCTCCGTGAATTTGAGATATGGAGTGATAAAGATAGAAACATTGGAGCGGATCCACTCACCGAGGCTATTTCTCGAACGCAATAGTTTCACAAAATGGGTTTGCGAGACTGATTAGTAGAGAAGTTGGGTGTTCGGTATCATACGGGCTGTAAGTATGCGACATCGCAATAATTAGCCTTAAGTGCAAGTGAGAGATTGTTGGCTATAGTGCTCTCAAGGTAATTATTGTAATCACAGGCAAGCGATTATGATGATTGCGGGAGGACCTATATGGGCAGAACAATCTTACTCGAGATGATAAGATGCTATCTGGTTTGTCTTTATCATCATGTACATGCATTATGTGGTATTACAGATCACTATTACATGTTGATAGAGCCCATAGGATTCTTGCTTGACTACCAGTATTATGATGGCTATCATATACGTGGGAGATGGATGTTCTATAAACACATCCTTAAATGTCCCTAGTCGAGGGAGTATCGAGACTGGGCATCGATACTCCGGAGTAGACTAGGGTATACTTTTCGAGACCTCGAAGAGGGGCGGTGGCCGATCTCATAAGCCATTGGTGTCAGTTAGTCACCTAAGATAGTATACAGTTGCTCATTGGGCTATGAGTTACACTAGACGGACTTGCCGGGAACATGCTAGATGGTATTATACCTATTATCAGATAGCAGTTCTCAGGTGATATGAGTACAGGTTAGTCTGTCGACCTGAGATCGTCAATTGTCTCGTGTGAGTTCCCACTGTGCTTTGATTACTACCCTACCACAGCTCAAAGGAGTCATGCATACAGGTTTTAGTTTGGTACAGTCCCGAGCCAAATGGAGGCAGTGAGCAGATCGTCGGGATTCGTCTCTCCCGGTATTGGGGGTTGATGTCCCATTTTGCACTGGTAGACATCACTAGAAATCCTTGGCCAAGGTAGACAAGAATTACTAATTTGAATCAGTAGTTTCTCAGTGGGTGATGGGCTTCACACCGACAAGAAATATCGCGTTATTAGAGGTCTGACTTTATCTACCCTTAGACCCGATATGCCATACTGTTAGACGAACAGACCGGAATATATGTAAATTGTCACAGACAGGCTCAGTAAGGGTTCAGATGAGTTTGCGCGTCGGCCTTCCTTTCGCTCAATAACTGGATAGCCGTTACGTACAGCTAGTGGCGCTGACGTGCTTGTAGTTAAACCCATTGCCAGCGTATTGACGAGTCTTTAGAGTCCCACACAGAGGGTTTCTCTGGTTCAGGAAAAATGATGTATTAGTCGTATTTTGATACGTGCAGGGCTCCGATCGAATGATTGTACTAGTTACCCGGATTTTCGATCGGATGATTGATAATACTAGCCGGCTGGGGTTTGAGCCGGATTATTAAATCAGGTATTGATTTAATAATTTACATATATGTATTTCGATATGTATATTCTAGTATTATTTTCTTTGTGTTATTCTATCTCTTTGGGTATTCGTATTTTGGTACGAATATGGGTATGTATATACAGTAGAGTGTATTCCGTATTTATACGGAAAACATTCTAGAAGGTGGATACCTCATTTTGGATTATCCATTTATTAATTTAAATGGAAATGAGGTGTAAAGGTAGTGAGGTGAGAATGGTGAGAACCATGCTTGAATAGTGTTGACAAATGAATTGTTAATTCATTTGTGCAAATTATTCAAGTATGGTTGCTGAATGTTTATTGAAAAATATGTTTTAAAAAACCATGCTTCATCTTTTTCTCTCTCATGGGATTTCTCATTCTCACCATTTTGGTTATCTCTCCTCACTTACCTTTCTTGAGCTCCTCCTCCTTCTTCATCTTCTACTCTACCATCTCATGAGTTGAGAATTAAGGATAGAAGGGAGATAGATATACACATAGAGCAATTCACTACATCCCTAGGCACTTTAGATTTGGAACCTAGAGTCCCTACTTGCTCCACTAGATTCTTAGTGTGGAGCTAAATTCATGAGCCACATCCCTCGGGTGGATCATCTTCGACGAAGGAAGACCGGCGGTCAAGCTCGATCAAGATGACCTCAAGGAGCTAAAGAAGAGATTAGAAGACCGAAGGACACAAATCATTCGGTAAAACACTTCTATCTCAGTAGTTAACCTCTTTGTAGCTTGCTAGTTTCATATTTGGTTTCGATTCTAGGTAGTTGTTTCTAGCACCAAGTTTTTAAACACCAAAATTTTTCGTTCCGCAACAGCCGCAGTCGATGGCCAGGGTGCTAGGAACTATAACAGAAATGATCTAAGACCCTTAAGGCTTCTTGATACAGTGTTAGATCCGTATTGGGCGGCAAAATGTTCAGTAACTGGAGATGTGCATCAACAATGGCTGATATTGTGAGCTGATAAGGAGATACTGAAACCGAGGCCATGATGTGTTTGATGAGCTCTAGTTTGTTGATAGTTATGGCCTAAGAATTGAAGGTTTAAGAAGTCGTGTCTAGGTCACAAGCAAGAGCTTCGTTAAATTGCTTAAAGACTTCGCAAAGTGCCATGCGCTAATGATAAAGTAAAAGAATTATTGGCCAGGAGAAATGCAAGGGAAGAAAATAAACAAAGCTTTTTTACATCAAAAACTCCCGCTGAAGCAGCAATGGTAGATGGCCTGGCCATAGCTTGATCGAAAGAGGGGGACACCGGTGAGGGCTTAGACAACCCAGAGGCTACTGAAGCGTGAGCCATCATGGCAAAACGTTAGAGAGCGGGTGTGGAGCCCACAATCTGTTGGTTATAGTGCCCTCAAGGCAGTTATTGTAATCACAGGCAGGCGATTATGATGATTGAGGGAGGACCTATACGGATAGAACAGTCTTACTCAAAATGATAGTATGCTATCTGGTTTGTCTTTATCATCATGTATATGCATTATGTGGAATTACAGATCACTATTACATGTTGATAGAGCCCATAGGATTCTTTCTTGACTACCAGAATTATGATGGAGATCATATACGTGGGATCTGGGTGATCTATAAGCACATCCTTAAATGTCCCTAGTCGTGGGAGTATCGAGACTGGGCATTGATACTCCAGAGTAGGCTAGTGTGTACTTATCGAGACCCCGACGAGGGGCGGTGGCCGGTCTTACAAGCTGTTGGTGTCTTTATGTCACCTAAGATAGTATATAGGTGCTCATTGGGTTATGAGTAGACTGGACGGACTCGTCGGGAACACGCTAGTTAGTATTATACCTATTGTCAGACAGTTCACAGGTCACATGTGTACAGGTTAGTCTGTCGATCTAAGATCGTCATTTGTCTCGTGTGAGTTCATACTGTGCTGTGATTACTACCCCACCACGGCTCAAAGGAGTCATGCAAACAGGTTTTAGTTGGGTACAGTCCCGAGCCACATGGAGCCACTGAGTGGATCGTCGGGGATTCGTCCCTCCCGATATTGGGGGTTGATGTCGCGTTGTGCACGGGTGGCCATCACCAGAAATCCTTGGCCAAGGTAGTCGAGAATTACTGATCAGGGATCAGTAGTTTCTTAGGTGGTGATGGGTTACATACCGACACGAAATGTCGCGTTATCAGGGTTCTGAATTTATCCACCCTCTAGACATGATATGCGATACTCTTAGACGAACAGACCGGACTGTACGAATATTGTCACGGACAGGCTCAGTAGGGTCGGGATGAGTTTGCTCGTCCGCCTTCTTTTCACTCAATACCTGGGTAGCCGTTACGTACAGCTAGTTCCGCTGACGTTCTTGTGGTTAAAACCACTGCCAACATATTGACGAGTCTTTAGAGTCCCACACAGAGGGTTTCCCTGCTTCGGGCGAAACGATGTAGAGGTCGTATGGTTTTACGGCAGGGTTCGATCATATACGTGCACTTGTGCTCGTATCGTGATTTGGACGGATAACACTGGTGGGCTTTGGTTTAAGCCGGATTCTAGTATTATATTATTGGATTATTTTCGTCATTTTGTATTCGTATTTTTCGGAATACGAATGCGGGTATGTATATACGGATGATGGGTATTCTTGTAATTTATTTCAAGATTGCTTCTAGAAGATGCCATCTCATTTTAGTTTTAATCATTTTTGTTAAATGATTAAATGAGGTGGAGGATGAGGTGTGCTTGGCTTCAATGGATGGTATGGGTCACTTGGTGACTCATGGTCACTAGCATGCATGATATTTAATTTGTGCTGTAAGATATTTCTTTACATGATGATTCATTCTATGTTCAAAACAATTAGCCATTTTCTTGAGTTTTGCTTCATGCTCACACTCTCATCCTCCTCTTGTTTCTTCTTCAACCTCCATCCTAAAAGTCTCATGTGTTGAGAAATCTAGGGTGTCATGAGAAAAATCAATCTAACATTAGACTCTACATCTTCTAGGCTATCTAGTTTAGCGAACTAGATACCTTAGTTATCTCGGCTATGAGGTAGGAGCTCGGAATACAAATCCTCAGGTGGATCATCTTCGATGGAGGGAGACCGACGACCAAGCTTGATCATGGTGGTCTCTAAGATCTTAAGATGATGGTTAAAGACCGAAAGACATGGATCGATCGGTATAACCATTCTAAATTCTTCTTTAGTTTGCTAGATTAGGATTTACGGTTGATCCGGATATCTGGTTGTTCTAGCGCCAGTTTATAAAATTTTTGTTCCGCAATCGGCCACGGTTTGATGGCCAGGGCGTTAGCATAACCCAACATGGTATCAGAGCCAACCCATAAACCCTTACTAGCTAGTTTGCATAAGCTTAAAATCTCAATCGACAAATTTTTCCGAATCGTATTTCCATATTAGCATGCTTGCTGTCGAATTTCAAAGTTGTTCAAAAATAATTTTTGGGTATCTTAAAAATATGAGCAGGCAAAACTTGAGCCAAGAAAAAAAAATTGGACACTTAACTCCAAAATTCCGCCATGGAACCCAAGCCAAATGGCACGTTATGCCGAGAAACCGCGGTGCCTTTTTTGCTACAGTGCCCCACTTTTTTCTGGGGCTCTAGTTCATGGAAATATGATTTTTGGAATATTTGGTTTTGGTCCAGATTTGTTTGAGTGCTGGTTTTGCATTTAGGGGCCAATTTGGAAAAATTTAATCGATCAAAATTTTAATTGTGTGTTTTCAGTGCATACATTATTATCTGCGACCGTGAACTTCATTAAAGCAGTATAACTCATCTAATTGCTATATATTCTTTTAGACGGGTTTGCGAACATGACATTCATAATGATGTTCTGTGTTGTGCTGAGGTTGTGGTTGAATCGTCGTGGTGGATAGCCAGTGGTGGAATGGTAGTACAGTTCAGATTCATTTGTACAATTGATATTGAGGGACGAGTCCGACATGTGGACTGTCGTCTATTCCAGTTTGTATATTATTTGTTTAGGGCACGACTGGGTTGAGGTCGATGTCACCCTTGTATATATTATTTTCTTTTCTGTACTAGTATTACCCCGCGGTGGAGCGCTCGAATAGCCGGGTTTTAGAGGGTAACGGGCCCGCATCTCATGGTGTTGATATGAAGGGGGCCACATTCTAGAATTGGCGGGCTATTCGCCACACTCGTAGGGGGTACAGGTTGACCCAAGATGGGGTGCTCAAGTTACCGGATTCCGTGAAGTGTTGGGTGGCCTATTCACTTTGTTGATTGGGGTTGCCTCACTTCTGGGATTGGCAGGTAACTTGCCGCGCTCATAGGGGTCCAGGTTTTCATTTCATAGGCTATCCACACGACAGGGAACGTCGGGTCTCATTTGCGGCTCAAATGAAACCCAAGGCTCCAGGATTATCCACCATTTTGTGTTGCTTGCTGAGATTCTGTGATGTTGCTTATATCATGCCTGGACGAATGTTATATATATTTATATATATACTGGTAGATGTTGTATATGTTTTGTACCCGCTCTAGTCCAGCCCCCGCTCTACCGTTAGTTAAGTAACCCAACGGTGCATGACGGGACCCCGTGGCGAATGCGGATGGCATATACATACATTGTATTTTCGTTCTTTTCTGGTGTGATATGGTTTAATTGATGGGACTGTATTAATTCCGATTAATGCAAGAAAAACAAACCTATATGATGTTGTTGGAACCAAGTTTTTGAAAACTGACTTTACAGACGTTTTCTTTTGCTTTGCACAGTGGTATTCGGTTATGAATATCCAGTACCTCATTCGACGAGGCAAGAGCCGAGATCCCTTCATAGGGCATGACCTCTTAGGCAAAAGTTTGCATCTGGGTAATAACTTCACAATAGTCGATTCGTTTGCTTTGTATCGTGGTATTCAGTTTAGAATATCCCGCACCTCATTCGATGAGGAAAGAGCCGAGATTGCTTCACCGGGAGTGATCTCTTTAGCAAAAGCTTGCGCCACTATATATTTATAAAACCACTCGGTTCCTTCAACAATATCAAGTTCATTACGTTAAGGGTTTTTCGCCAAAAACCAGCCGTAGCCCTCCGTCATTTCAGATTAGTATTATTTAGTATTCGTGCTGCGTTTGTTGACCTAGTCAAGACGTAGTGTACGGTAGCTAAGTGATACTTTTATATGCATTGTAAATGCGATTGGTTAGGACAGTCTTGCGGCCTTGTTCGTCTAGTCAAGGGCACGTGCAGGTGGGTTTAATGCAATCAAGAAAATGATGGGTTGAACTTGACTAGCGGTTTATGGTTTGTTGACCAAGTCAAGGTCATAAACCGTTAGGGGTAATAACTACATCGGGAGTTTCAAATATACATGAAACTTGTCAGGCATGCGCATACCTTCTGGAGAGTGGTGACTTGAGTGGATTCCATCAAGTTATCATGCAATGATAATTGGATCCCGATTCCCACTGATGAGTAGGTGTTACTCCTCAGGTGATTTTAGATGATCCCGACTAATTCTTCTTTTAAGGTTTGAAGGAGAATTCGAGGAAACAGTGGGAGCCATCCTGATTAGATAAAGTGATTAGCCAATCTAATCTAGATTAGAGTGTACGCTGAGTGTTTCTTTTCTCTTTCTCTCTCTCTCTTTAGTAGCGACCTTGTCCTGACCCTATACTAAAACCCATTAACCAAATTAACCGAACCTTCTTAAAACACTTTAGCTTTTGGATTGTCATATAGTCGCATATATCATTGCCACTCCTAAATCACCTTTGCATTTCTCCGAACACTCCATATTACTACTAAGATCCATATTGATTGGATATGCCATCGTATAGTTACATACGAACTCGAAGGAACTTGTTCTAGTTCGAGGATGGTTTCCGGTTCTGGAGAAATTGAATAGGATTATTCAGTTGTATTTTATCTTTACCTTCTCTTAGGTTGCGAGGGCTCCTGGTATTAGGAGAGTACACCTATTGTGGTTATTGGATAGTCTTCTTTCAAACCATAGACAGGTGCCGAAAAGTGGGAAACGAAGAAAACCAATTAGCCTAAGTGTGGTGTACAAAAGGTAATAAGAAAAGACATATAAAAGGATTAGATAAAGGGCAAAGAAAATTGCGGCTTCTATATTTCATGACAAAACCACGTATACCCCTGCCACTCCTACTTCACATTTGGATTTCTCCAGAACACTTCGTATCACTATAAAGATCCATATTGCTTGGATATGCTATCGTATAGTTACATACGAACTCGAAGGAACTTGTTCCAGTTCGAGAATGGATTCTGGTTCGAGAGAAATAAAATAGGATTATTCAGTTGTCTTTTCACTTTACCTTCTCTCGGGTTACTAGAGCTCCTAGTATTAGGAGAGTATACCTATTACGCTTATTAGATAGTCTTCTTCCAAACCTTAGGCTGGTGCCGAAGGGTAGGGAAGGAAGAAAATCAATTAGCCTAAGTATGGTGTACAGAAGGTAATAAGTAAAGACATATAAAGGGATTGAAGTGAGGGCAAGGAAATATACGGTTACAGTCATGAATCTGGATAGTGGAAGTGGCATTACTAGGTATACCTGCTTACCCCTTGGAAACATTTTCATGTTTCAGTTTTCTTGTGCGGTGTTAAGAGAAAACTGTTTTCCCAGTTAGATTCTAACTCCAGGGTATGTATTTACCAGATTTGATTCTCACATCTGTATGGCGTTACAGATGGTCAGTGGGAGTAAGATATTGGGAAGTAGGTGATTAGATCCTCTATATATAGGAATTCTTTGTAATTGGTGATATTTGAGGAAATCACCTGGGTTTTGCCTGACGGCAAATATTTAGTTTTGAATATCCGTCGTTATGCACCAATTTCAAACTGATATAACTGTACGTTTATTTTATAAAGTGAGATATAAATTTTTGAAATTATGTCTATGACATTTACCTATATCAGTTGATGGTTAGGTAAGGTGCATTCAATAATGGTGTAATTCTTCTTAACCATAGTACAGTTTTCAACCTTCGACGTATAGGGTTTGAGTTGTTAAACTCAGTGGACTTATACAAAGTACTGTATGTTGTCCGATGTCCATTATTCTCGTACTATATTCTGTTTACTCATGACTTCTCTAGTTTTAGACAAGTATTTCGTTGAAATACAAAGTCCAAGTTTTGAAAAGTTATAGGTATAAGAATAAGGTAGAGAACCATATGTTGCAAGTATCAGGATTCTTCAAGGTGATCGAAGATGTAGATACTTGTATTTGGTATTCCGTTGTAAATAATAGTTTTGAGAACTTGCTTCTCTTTCAGGTTACTCATACGTGGATGTATTCCTGGATGAGTAATGATGTATGGCCTTCTTCCATTTGGTTGATATGCACTGAAAACAGCTGCATGATTTTTGAATCTGGTTCCAATTAAAGTAGTGCCTTTGTTTCTATATTGGATATGTCAAATGGATTCAAATCTTAACGATGTTAAACTATATGGAGTTGTCCGGCTGATGCTTAAAACCAGAATCTGGACAAACTCAAGGCATGTTTCAGTAATGGCAGTTTGTGGGTTATCCCGGGCTTTGACGAGGTTTAACATTCTACCATCTGGAAGATCGATGGTTATATTGTTCTTGACTCGGCACCAGTTTTAGTATAATGGATTCTTTTCAGAAAACATTAGTTGGAGTATGGTAGAACTGGAAGTGATTCCAGAACCACAAACGATTACTGAAAATTTAATAGAACCTAAAAATTCAATTGGTTTCGACGATTCATTAGCCACTCCGCAGATTTAGTGGGTAACCTCAGGAACCCGATAGGTACTTCGGTATCCTTAAAGATGGTGACAGGGAGGTTTATGATTACCCAAACTTGCCAGTGCTGTTGTTCTAGACTATGAGATCTGGCAGGCGGATGAGTATAACGTCGTTCTAAACTAGCTTTAGAAGTGAATGTGTATATGACTCTGCCAGAGGGTTGTTGTAGTCAGTGGGAGCAGCGGAAGTATAGAGAGCAAGTAGCTTATGTCTATTTGTAGACTAAAGCAGGTATAGTGGAGATAGATCATCTATTTTTGATGTGACAGTCATAGAGTTTGACTTCATCAGAATAAGAGATAGATCTGGTAAGAAGGTAGTAGGGAGTGATATCCTGATATTTGGATGACATGCACTTAATAGGAAGAGATCTTCCTATACTACGATCGGTTATACTGTGGTTACCATATGGTGGTTTCTCCACATAGGATATGGATAAAATATCAGGGATTCTGGTGACTAGATCTATGGTTTTAGATCTAGATTTGGGAAGTGTCCCAATTTTGGTACTTGACACTATTCTAAGGTGTTTTAGAATGGACGACTCCAGACGTGGTGGTATACCCGCAGGTGAAGGAGTCACCCTCTCTAAAGATATGTCTTTTAGACTGATGAGGAGAGGGATTTGCATGATTATCATATCACTTGCTTAGGCAATTGAGTCAATCATGAGATTTCATGTACAACACCAGATATTGATTTTGCACAGGCTGCAATAAGTATATATTAATCCAATCCTGGAGAAACATTGGGAAGAAGTTATGAACATAAGTGGATGTTCTTGGTATATGGTAACGGCAGCCTCCTTCGGGAGGCGGTTATCATTTTAAGCTTCCAAGGTGACCTGGATGACAGAGTGGCTGTCAGAGTTATAGTTTTCCCTCTTTTTGAGGGACAGTATGTTAGACAGGCGGTCCAAGCAGATACTGTGGAAGGAATGGCGCAGGATATTGATTAAATTCGGTGGACGATATAGTCTAAGAAGTTTGTTGGATTTGGAGTTCATTTGTGAACTGGGTCCCATCAGATATCCAGACAAATTCTAAGACAGATATTGCTCATTTCGGGAGATAGTCATTCTCTGCGAAGTTGAGATATGGAGTGATAAAGATAGAAACACTGGAGCGGATCCACTCACTGAGGCTATTTCTTGAACACAATAGTTTCCCAAACGAGCTTTGCGAGACTGATTAGTAGAGAAGTTGGGTGTTCGGTATCACACGGGCTGTGAGTATGTGACACCGCAATAATTAGCCTTAAGTGCTGTTCCCTCATTGGAACTGAATAAAACACAAATAAAGCAGCAAGGAAAAACCCCCAAATGGGGCATCACGTGCTCACACGTGACCGGGCCTCACGTGCAAACACGTGATCTTTATGGGCAGATTCTATCTACACCTGAATACCTAATTGGTAAGGTCACGTGCCCACACGTGATGGGCTCTTGAACCCACAGAATTAATAGAATTAAATTCTAATTAAAAAGAATTAAAAACTTTTGTTCCCTCATGGGAACTGAATAAAATACAAATAAAGCAGCGAGGAATACCCCCAAAAGGGGCATCCCGTGCCCACACGTCACCGGGCCTCACGTGAGGAAACGTGACCTTTTATGGGCAAAGCCTATAGGCGCTGAAATAAACAATTGGAAATGCCTAATTGGTAAGGTCACGTGCCAACACGTGATAGACTTTTGAACCCTCTGAACTAATAGAATTAAATTCTGATTAAATACTTAATCAGTAGGATCACGTGCCAACACGTGATGGATTCTTGAGCCCTATGAACTAACAGAATTAAATTCTAATTAAATGCTTAATCAGTGGGATCACATGCCAACACGTGATGGGTTCCTGAGCCCTCTGAACTAATAGAATTAAATTCTAATTAAATGCGTAATCAGTAGGGTCACGTGCCAACACGTGATGGGTTCCTGAGCCCTCTGAACTAATATAATTAAATTCTAATTAAATGCTTTATCAGTGGGGTCACGTGCCAACACGTGATAGAATTTTGAACCCTCTGAACTAATAGAATTAACTTCTAATTAAAAGGAATCAAAAAAACCCTAATTGGAAAAATACTTCCCTGGATCTTTCCAAAACAAAAAAGATTGGGCTCTGTAAAAGGGAGCACCGTTGGATTAAAAATCCAATGGTGATTAAAAATCACCAATTTATAGGAAGATTCTATACAAGGAAATATTTTCCTAAAATTTGTCAGGAACAACAAATAAAATATCTTTTGGATCAAAAATCCAATAGTGAATAAAATTCACCGAGTGATCTAAAAGGTCATGTTGGTTATAAAATCAATCAAAATCTCTTAATGAGAGATTGGCTGAACAAACTGATTCTTTTATTTCTCCTATAAATAGGAGCCGAGAAGAAAAGAGAAAGGGATACAAAAAAAATACAAGAGAGAGAAATAGAGAAGAAAGAAACTCTAGGTAAGAGAAGGAAGGAGATCATTCTATAATCTCCCACAGAACAAAAGAGAATTTAATTCTCAAACAAAGAGTTTAACTCTTCTGAATAAGAACTCAGTTCTTTCTCTGGTTGAAGATCTACAAAAGCAGATCTCCTAATAAGTTAACAATTTAATTCTTATCGGGGAGATTCTGCCATGCAGATCCAAAACTTAGAGGGAGAATTGGGTTTAAAGAATTTAATTCTTTCAAACACAGATGAATTTAATTCCTCTAAATAAAACTGGGGTTTAACCCTATAAAAGAATTTAATTCTTAAGCAAGGGATTTAACTCTCCATGCACGTAAAAGAGATCAGCACCCAAACATGATCACGTGTTCCCACATGAGCATCCATGCTGAACGAGAGAAAACAACTGAGATTAGGTCACGTGCTCCCACGTGACCCCTGAACAAGCCCTTCAGAAGAGAAAAAGGAATAAACCCTATTTTAAAGGCATCTCACGTGACATCACGTGACCTCTTAATAGTGCTTAGCACTTTTCAAAAGAGAATCAAAGACGTAGTGCCCAACTCTATGCACCTCACGTGACCCCACATGAGCGCTTCATACTTTCAGTGTTTAACACTATTTCAAACGCCTCACGTGACCCCATATGAGCGCCTCATATCTTCAGTGTTTAACACTACTTCAAACACCTCACGAGACCCCATGTGAGCACTTCATATTTTCAGTGTTTAACACTATTTCAAACACCTCACGTGACCCCACTTAAGCGCTTCAAATTTTCAGTGTTTAACGCTATTTCAAACTCCTCACGTGACCTCACATGAGTGCTTCAAATCTTCAGTGTCTAACACTACTTCAAACACCTCACGTGACCCCACATGAGTGCTTCATATCTTCAGTGTTTAACACTACTTCAAAACACCTCACGTGACCTCACGTGAGCGCTTCAAATATTCAGTGCTTAGACAACACTTTAAAATCTCACGTGGGAGCACGTGAGTGCCGAACATAGGCCAGTGTTTAACACTATGATAGGCCGATCTTAGCCCAAGTTAGCTAAGTCTCCCAAAGCCAAAACCTTGTTTTTAACCGAGCCCTGATTATGTTCAGGTCTTTCAAAGTTGATCTCAGATGGCATTCAAAGAAATGTTGATCCCATTGCTTCTCAATCTGGCATTTGGTTCAAGGGTACATCTCTTCACACCTCTGATACATGTCGTTGTAATTTTTCAACGTCTTCAGAGAGATGGTGGGTCCCGATAACCAATAACTATCTGGTGCATTTCCAACACCCATGTTTGCATCTAAACTTTGGACCGCAATGTCCCTAAACTAAACAATAGAGTCCAAATGCTCTTTTTTTGGATCTAAATGATCTTGTTAAGTAGATCTTAGTCTAAAATTAGACTAACGTATCCTTAACGAACATTTAAGTTGATCTTAATCTCAAACGAAATTAACGATCCTTCAATCAATCCAACTACAGATCCCCCAACCAATATTGGTTCAAGGGTACATCTCTTCATTCCTCTGATATTTTTCATTGTAATCCTTAAACGTCTTCAGAGAGGTGATGGGTCTCGACAACCAGACATTCCACGGTCTGTAGGGTCCTTAAACTCATGAACTATGACGTCCTTAAACTTTATGGACTGTGGGGTCCTTAAACTCATGGACTATGATGTCCTTACACTTTACAGACTATGACGTCCTTAAACTTTAAAGACTATGATGTCTCTAAACTACCATGGACTGTGAGGTCCTTAAACTCATAGACTATGATGTCTTTAAATATTACAGACTATGACGTCATTAAACTATGGACTATGATGTCCTTAAACACCATGGACTATGATGTCCTTAAACTTCTGGACCGCAAAGTCCCTAAACTAAAACAATAGAGCCCAAATGCTCTTTTGTTGGATCTAAATGAACCTGTTGAGTAGATCTTAGTCTAAAATTAGACTAACGTATCTTTAACAAACGTTTAAGTTGATCTTAGTCTCAAATGAGATTAACGATCCTTAAACCCAACCCAAACCAAAATCTAAGAAAATACGGATTTGGACTAATCCACGCCCTACGGGCGACAACATAAATTAGTCTCCATATACAATCCACGGACAACCAAAAACAAAACAAACACACATGACACGAAGTGAACATCTGGAGAAGGAGAAAGTGGTTACCGCGATGCGGTAGCGTAATTAACTGCAGGGGCTTGCGCCTGCGGGGAAGAGCGTCCCCACAATCAAAAACCCCTCAACGAGGGGGAATCTGATGAAGTCTGCTATATCGGCCGCATCCGTTTACACCTTCGATGCTTGGTTCCATAAATCAACTTGGCATCTTCGAAGAGGTGGACGGATAGCACCAAATAGCATCTGCCCCCAAAATTCAGGCCGAACGTCCCAATGACCCGGTCGCATCTTTCGGCGGAGAACAGATTCTAGCACGCTCGGTGGGACCTTTTCCTCTTTCCACTCCACACATCGTGTGTCGTGTTTCGCGAACAAATCGCGGTTTGCTATGGTTGCCTATGGGTTCGAGGTACTAAGATTTGGTGTCTTGCTCCGTGCAGAAAACAGAAGATCAATACCTTTCAACTGCACAAACTACAACAACTGCAACAACTCTCACTTCGTCCCTGTCGGAGGAGTGACCTATAGGCTTCAAGCGGCATCCCTTTTTACAATGCCGATGGAACAGGTGACGCAAGCCACCACTGGGCTATTCTTCGGGACCATGATCCCACCAGCAAGCTTCAGCGCTCCAATTCCGTCGCACGAAGTTCCAAAGAAGTCCGCTTTTGATCAGCTTACAACTACTGCGGCCCCTCTCAATGGGCCGCCCAAGTCCAGTGCCTCAGTTTTCAACAGACTGGGCCGAAGCTCGGATGGGCTCGTCAAGAAGCCCACAATTCCTGAAGGGGTTATCCCGAAGCGGATAATCATTCCTGCTCCTGAAATTGCCAAGGCGGCTTCTCCTGCTAAGGGGTCGGCCTTCACAAGACTGGCCATTCCAACTCCCGCTTCAGGCGAGATCACCAAAGTTGCTTCCGCTGCCCAAGGATCAATCTTCGACAGGTTGGGCGCTTCTTCTCAGCGGACGTCAATTTTCAAGAGGCTGGCACCGGTGGCAGCACTTCACCAGAGCAGGGGGCATGATGAAGCCACCCCCATAGCTGAGCCAATACCGTCAGCAAGGCATGCTCAACGCCACTGGCGCGGAGTGAGGAAAGCTGGGGGTAGTTCCCCCTCTAGATTTACGCCGCCAGCTCCAACGGTGGAAGTCGACGCTGCTGTTCCAACTGGGAACAACTTTGATCCACTTAGGAGGGTGCGCAAGAACTCTCCGACGGCCATGCTAAAAAGATCTCCTCCACTTATGGAGAATGCTACAAAGACAAAGCCAGAACAGCCCCCTCAGCGGCTGTCCTTTAAAATTCACAAGGTTTGGCAGTAGGTCCAAAACTTGGTGATCAACCAAGACTACTCCCGCCGATCGAAGAAGATGAAAGTTCGGCAAGAGAAGGACCACCTTGTCATGCCACAGGAGATGTCATCTATTTGGGTTCCCACTGCAACGGCTCCCTCAACTTCGACAGCCCACAAAAGAAGGAGGCCGGAGAAAGTCTCTATGTCCGCGACGAATCTTAAGAACTCTGAATCTAAATGCCCCAAGTCTGGGGGCATGGTGGTGCACACTGTTTATATGGCATCCGAAAAAGAGGATAGCCGTATTTCTACGGGTCATCGACCACTCATCAGATCCGTAACAAAGGCCCAGAAGCAGCAACAGAAGCTTCAGGAAATGTTAACACAGATGACCGCACTCACTGGGCCAAAAGAAAGCCCGGAGACGTCGTCAGAGCAGCGTCATGAACAAGAAACCGATGCTGAGTTCCTCCGAATAATCCTCGAGAAGAAGGACAAAGAGGCAGCGGAACAAGCTACCAACATAAAACGAATGGCGCTTTTATTCCAAGACATGGTCAGGATGATGTTACAGCCAGATCCTCCAGCTGAAGACCCCCCGATTATCCTTGAAGACGATAGGGAGAAACAACGAACCCTCTTCCGGCTTATTCAGCAGCCAAAGAGGAGATCATTTCTAAAGCTGCCCTGGATGACTATATCGCTCAACAGATACGAGCTCATCAGGCGAACAAAGCGGCCGGCCAAATTGTTAAGATTGGACGACCCTATCCAGGCTGGTATGATCAAATCAAGTACCCGCCGGGATATACGATCCCTAAATTCCATGAATATAAGGGGACGGGGAATCCACACCAGCACGTCGCTCAATTCAGAGCCTTGTGCGGTAATACTGGGGGTGACGACAAACTGCTGCTTCGCCAGTTTGTTCGCAGCTTGTCGGAGGCAGCGTTTGAATGGTACTCCAAGCTTCCAAACGACTCCGCTAAGACATTTGCAGAAATAGAGTTACTGTTCACACAAAGGTTCGTAAGTGCTAGCGAGCGCACCCCAATCACCGCATTAATTAACGCCAGATTGAAGCCAGGTGAAACATGGGTGCAGTACGCGATACGGTGGTGAAATCTATGGTCGAAGTGCGAGCAGCACATCGAAGAAGCACCTGCGGTAGGCATGTTCGTGGGTACTCTTGATCCGCAAGAGACCATATCCCAGTTCATGATGTTCTTCAAGCCAACTACTTTTCAAGCCTTGATTGATAGGCTGGCCCAAGTGGATCAGATGGGTCATAGACCATCTTCTTCGAAGTTGGAATCCCGAAACGAAAAGGGGAAGGGGAAGGCGACCTTCGTCGCCAATGCTCAACAGCGGCCTAGTGGTCCAAAACCGGCTGATCTCCAAAGTGATTGACAGCGATCCCTTGGAGAAAAGATGAGACGCCCTTACTCGTTCCCTCGGGATAAGACGAAGAGGTTATTCGAGCTAGCGCTGCGCAACAGGCTCATCACCCTGCCGGAGCCAAGACTCCCAACGCAACCAGGCGACGTTAACAATCCTAATTACTGCCCTTATCACCGAATATTGGGTCATCCAATCGAAGATTGTTACATCTTCAAAAGTTGGATCAAGGATCAGTACCAACAGGGCAAGTTCGCATTATCCGAAAACTGGAAAGTGAACCCGCCACAACCTCACGCTCCTAAAAAGGTGGACACGCCGGGGGCATCGTGCTCTTTTATAGAAGAAGCTCCATGGGAGGTTGCTCTTTCAGCCAAGACGAAAAGAATGCCGAAGGATCTCCAAACATGCCCGGCAATCAGGTGGAAAAATCCGCTGGAACCCGAGGTCATTGAGGGAATGCTGAAGCCGCGCCCGACGTCAAGAATTAATAGCGATGGGCAAAACACCCAGGCCCAGCCATCAAAGTCTTCAAAGAAGAAGAAGAAGAACAAAAAGCCCGTGAAGTCTGATGACAAGCGCACGAACCTGCAAAAATATATTGACGCACTGGAGGAATATAACCAGAAGGCGCGAACCCCGGTCACACTCCAAGAGTTTATTTGTAAGTCTACGCTAGCGCCCCGGCCGTCTACAGACGCCAAATGCGGAACAAAAACTTTTTATCTGGCGCTATCGTATACTTTCACCCGGATCTGCCATTATTGCTAAACTAACAAATTGTAAAGAGTGTAGAAAGGCTATACCGAACGATCCGAGTCCTTCGTTCTTTAACCATCATCTCACGCTCCGTTGCGGCTGCTCCGATCTCGTCGATCTCCGATATCCTCGTCGAGGTGGCACCACATCACTGATTCTTTAAACGGGCTCCCGCCTCTGACTCGAGGCAACTCGGTCGTCAAGTTTGCTAGAAGAGACGACCAAGAATGATGTACAGAATGAGTAGATGACTTTGTCTCACTTCGTCCGAATCCCCGGACGATCGGTTAATGAAGTTGCCGATGGAAATGAAATGGAACAAGAGATGAACTATCAAATTTCCATACACTTTAAACCATAGTCTTTTGTATCAAAATGAAATCAATCTCTCTCTCTCTCTCCAAGGGTGGCCGGCCACATCATATAGAATGAGGAAGGTGAGTGTAGGAGAGGGGGGTAACCATAAGAAAAAATATCATGTGTGAACACATGAAAATATCAAGCATAAAGATCTTAAGCAAAACAAGAAATGGTTGAAATCAAAGCATGAGTCACAAGACACCTCACCATATCTAGAACCTTCTAGAACCTTCTAGAAGCATGACTCGCCCTCATCCAAGAAAAGATAAATCCGTCTTTAACCGAATGTTAAAAGACGGCTGATAGAAAACTGGAAACCGGCAACTTCCAAAAGTGATCCTGAAACAACTTTCAGGATAACCCCGAAACTGTATAAATATACCCGCATTTGTATTACGACCGAATACAAATGCAACTGAGACAAAGATATTATATCTACTCAATATAATACTCGGACCCGGCTTAAACCAAAGCCGACCAGTATTATCTGCCCGAAAACTGACACGTGCGTAAACGCACGTGCATTTTCCGAACCCTGCCATAAAACCATACGGCCTCTACAACGTTTCGCCCGAACTTGGGAAACTGTCTGTGGGGGACTCTAATGACTCGTCAGTACCCTGGCAGTGGGTTTAACCACAAACCGTCAGCGGCACTAGCTATTCGTAACGGCTGCCCATGGACTGACCTCAAAGGAGGCTGATGAGCGAACTCAAGGGAGGCCGATGAGCGAACTCATCCAGAAACCCTACTGAGTCTAACAGTGACAATGTATATACAGTCCGGTCCGTTCGTCTATGAGTATCGCATATCCGCCTAGGGGGCTAGTAACGTCAGACCCCCAGAAGCAGTATAAGTCGTGTCGGAGTGTAGCCCAATAACACCCTGAGATACTACTGGAGTACCTACCAGTAAATCTCCTGCCATGGCCATGGACTTTGTGTAATGGCTCTCCTAGACACAGCACGACCTCGCCCCCAATACCGGGAGAGACGAATCCCCTGCCGATCCGCTCACGTGCCTCCATATGGCTCGGGACTGTACCCAAAAGCTACCTGTTTGCACGACTCCTTTGAGCCGTGGTAGGGTAGAAATCAAAGCACAGTGGGAACTCACATGAGACAAATGACGACCTCAGGTCGATGTACTAACCTGTACACATGTCACCAGGGAACTGCTATCTGACGATAGGTATAGTACTAACCAGCAGATTCCCGGCGAGTCCTGTCCGGTGTACTCATAACCCAATGAGCACCTGTATACATCTTAGGTGATCCAACTGACACCAGTGGCTTGTGAGACCGGCCACCGCCCCTCGTCGGGGTCTCGACTGTATACACTAGTCTACTCCGGAGTATCGATGCCCTGTCTCGAAACTCCCATGACTAGGGACCAATATTAAGGATATGCATATAAACTACCCAACTCTCACGTATATGATCGCCATCATACTGTTGGTAGTAAAGAAAGATCCTAAGGGCTCTATCAAAGTGTAACATGCAATCAGTCACCTGAACATGTACACGACTGATAAAGGAAAACCAGATAGCATACTATCATCTCGAGTAAGACTGTCCTACCGGGATAGGTCCTCCGCAATCATTGCAATCACGTACCTGCGATCCAATAATTGACTATGAGGGCACTATCTCCAACAATCTCCCACTTGCACTCAAGGCTAATTATTGCAATGTCGACTACTCACAGCCCGTGTGAAACCGAACATCCAACTCCTCTACTAATCAGTTTCACAAAGCCCGTTTGTAAAACTATTGTGTTCGAGAAATAGCCTCAGTGAGTGGATCCGCCTAGATGTTTCTTTCTATATCTCTCTAAATCTCAAGTTCGCGGAGAAAGCCATCTCCCGAATCGAGTAATACCTGTCTTAGAATATGTCTGGATTTCTGATGGGACCTTGTTCATAAATGAACTCCTTATCCAAACTTCTTAGACTGTATCGATCACTGAACCTAATCAGTATCCGGCACCATGCCTCCCACAGTATTCTTTTGGACCACCTGTCCATAATACTGTCCCTCTTCGTCAGAGGGAAAAACTATAACTCTGACATTCACTCTGTCATCCATGTCACCTTTGAAGCCTGGAATGATGATCGTCTCCCGAAGGAGGCTGCCGTCATCAAATCCATAGAACATGTACTTATGTTCTAAAACTGCTTCCTTATGTTTCTCCAGGATTGGATTAATACAAACTCATTGCATCTAGTGCAAAAACAACATCTGGTGTGGTACTTGACATCTCATGATTGACTCAATTGCCTAAACAAGTGATCTGCCAATCATGCACATCCCTCTCCACTTTAGTCTATACGACACCTTTAGAGAGGGTGACTCCATCACCTGCAGGTACACCACCATGCTAGGAGTCAACTATTCTAAAAACCATTAGAATACTGTCAAAGTACCCACATTGGGAAACTACCCAAATCCAGATCTAAAACCATAGATCTAGAAACCAAAATGTCTTATATTATATCCATATCCTGTCTGGAGAAACACCTGTGTGACGACCACAGTACAACCGATCGTAGTATAGGAATTTTACTTCCTACTCTGTGTATGTCATTCGGATACCATGACATCACACCCTACTACCTTCTTAACAGATCCATCCCCTATTCTGATTGAAGTCAAACCCATGACTATCACATCAAAATTAGATGATCTATCTCCGCTATAACTGCTCAGGTCTATAAATAGACATAAGCTACTTGCCCACTAAACTTCCGCTGCTCCCACTGACTACGACAACCCTCCTACCGGGTCTCATATCCTGGAACAACAGTAGTGTCAAGCCTGGGTAGATAAGAACCTCCCTGTCACCGTCCTTGAGGCTACCGAAGTACCTCTCGGGTGTCTGAGGTTACCCACCATATCTGCGGAGTGGCTATTGGAATGTCAAACCTGATTGAATATATAGGTCCTATTAAATTTTCCGTAATCGTTCGCGGTTCTGGAATCACTTCCAGTTCTACCATACTCCCACTACTGTTTTCTGAAAAAATCCATTTTACTAAAACTGTGGCGAGTCAAGAACAATATCACTATTGATCTTCCAAATGGTAGAATATCAACCCTCGTCATAGCCAGGGTCAACCCACAAACAGCCATTACAGAAACGTGCCCTGAGTTCATCCAGTGTCTGGTTTTAAGCATAAGCTGGACAACTCCCCGTACCTTAATATCTTTTAAGGTACGATCCATTCTATATCCAATATAGAAACTTTGGCAGTTATTTAATTGGAACCATATTCAAATCATGCAGCTGTCTCCAGTGCATATCAACTTAATGGAAAGAGGCTAATCAGCATTACTCAACTTAGGAATCCATCCAATTATGAGTAACCTGAAAGAGAAACACGTTTCTCAAAACCATCACTATCATCTGAATACCATTCACAAGAATCTACATCTTCGATCTCTTTGAAGAATCCCGATACTTGTGATACATGGTTCTCTACTTTATTCTTATACCCACAACTTCTCAAAACTTATCCTTGTATTTCTACGAAACACTTGTCTAAATACTAGAGAAGTTATAAGTAAACAGAACATAGTACGAGGACCTACCCCTTTGTCCTGATGGACACTTGGACAACATACAATACTCTGTATAAGTCCGCTGAGTTGAACAACTCAAAACCTGTGCGTCGTAGGTTGAAAACTGTACCCTGGCGATTTCCTCAAATATCACCAATTTCAACGAATTCCGATATAATGAGGATAATCACCTAATTCCCAATAACTTACTCCCACTCATCATCTGTAAAACCATACAGATATGAGAATGAAACCTGGTAAATACATACCCTTGGAGTAAGTGTCTAATCGGGAAAACAGTTTTCCTTTAACAATGCACTAAAACATGAAAATGTTTCGTAGGGGTATCTTGGTATTCATAGCAATGCCTCTTCCATAATCCAATTCATGACTTCAACCGTATATTTTATTGCCATCTCTCCAAATCCCTTTATTTGTCTTTAGTCGTTACCTTCTGCACACCATCGTTAGGCTAAATGGTTTTCTTCCTTCCCTACCGTTCGGCACCAGCCTATGGTTTGGAAGAAGACTATCCAGTAAGCATAATAGGTGTACCCTCCTAAACCAAGGAGTACTCGCATCTCGAGAGAAGGTGATGATAAAAGACAGCTGAATAATACCTTATTCCTTTAAAGGTGAAATAGGAGTGGCGATGAAGTACGCGGTTTGGTCGTGAATGATAACAGTCGCAATTTACTTTGCCCTCTTTCTAATCCCTTTATTTTGTCTTTAGTTATTGCCTTCTGCACACCCTACTTAGGATAATTGGTTTTCTTCATTCCCTACCTTTCGGCACCTGCCTATGGTTTGGAATAAGACTATCCAATAAGCGTAATAGGTGTACTCTCCTAAACTAAGGAGCTCTCGCAACCTGAGAGAAGGTGATAATAAAAGACAACTGAATAAACCAATTCTATTTCTCCTGAACCTGGATCCATCCTCGAAGAAGTCCCTTCGAGTTCGTATATAACCATACGATGGATCTATCCAATGGAAGTGGATATCCGTAGTAATACGGGTGTTCTGAGAAATTCAAAGGGTAGAAGAAGGAGTGGCAATGTCTTATGCAACATAGACAATCCAAAAGCCAGTATTTTAAGAAGGTTCGGTCAACCTGGTCACTGAGTCATAGTCTAAGGTCGGTCAAAGGTCGCTGCCAAAGAGAGAGAGAAAAGAAACACTCTGCGTGCACTCTAACCTAGATCAGAATGGTCATAACTTTATTTAATCCGGAAACCTCCCACTGTCCTGTCAAATTCTCCCCCAAACCTGAAAGAAGAATCAATCGGGATCACCCGAAGAGTAAACCAACTCATCAGTGGGAATCGGGATCCAACTCTCATCGCATGATAACATGATGGAATCCACTCGCGTTATCACACTCCAGAAGGTATGCGCATGCCTGGCAAGTTTCAGTTTCTTTAGAAACTCCCGATATGATTTTTACCCCATGTTCTTATGACCTTGGCGAAAGTCAACAAATCATAAGTCACATGTCAAGTTCTGCCCGTCATTATCTTGTTAATTTGAACCCACCCGTACATACCCTTGACGAAAGCCAACAAGGTAATACGACTGTCCCAAACCAACACATCTATCTATGCAACAAATGAATACCCCAGCAACTACCAAACACTATGCCTTGACGAAAGCCAACAAACATAGCTTGAATATTACTGACCATCCATAAGAAACGACGGAGGGCTACGGCTGGTTTTTGGCGAAAAACCTTTAGCGTAATGAACTTGATCTCGTTGAAGGAACCCGATAGCTTTTTTAAAATATAGTGGCGAAAACCTTTGCTAAAGAGGTCACTCCCGGTGAAAGGATCTCGGCTCTTTCCTCGTGGAATGAGGTGCAGGATATTCCACTGAATACCGCTATGCAAAGCAACATGTAATCGGCTATAGTGAAGTTATTACCCTGACGCAAACTTCTGCCCAAGGGGTCAGTCCCGGTGAAGGGATATCGGCCCTTGCCCCGTCGAATGAGGTGCAGGATATTCCACTGAATACCGCTATGCAAAACAAAAGGAAACGTCTTTGCAATAACACTTTTTAAATTTGTTCCAACAACATCAAACAGGTTTGTTTTACTTTGCATTGATCAGAATCAACGCAGTCCCATCAATCAATCACACCAGAAAAGAACGAAAATAAAATGTACGTATATGCCATCCGCATTCGTCACTGGGTCCCGCATCACCCGTTAGGTTACTTAACTAACGACAGAGCGGGGACTGGACTAGCGCGGGTGTAAAACATATACAACATCTAATAGTATATAAACCAATATACAATAATCGCTCCAGGCGTGATAATATGCAACATTACAGAAAAGTAATAAGCATCACAGAACAATACAGATAATCTGGGATCCCCGGGTTTCACAGAGCCGCTGTTGAAACCCGACGTTCCCCTGTCGTGTGGATAGCCTGTGCAATGAAACCTAGACCCCTACGGGTGCGGAAAGTTACCCGCCAAAACCTGAAGCGAGGTAGTCCCCACAGCATAGTGAATGGAACACCCGGCACTTCACGGAATCCGGTAAATTGAGCACCCCTCCTTGGGTCAACCTGTACCCCCTACGAGTGCGGCGAATAGTCTGCCAATTCTTGAGTGAGGCCCCTCTGCCTCTCAAAGCCATGAGATGCGGACCCGTTGCCCTCCAGAACCCGGCTATCCGTGCACTCCGTCTTGGGGCAAAACCTAGTACAGTAATGAAAAATAGTACAACAGGTACATCGACCGCAACCTGGTCGTGTCCCAAAAGAATATTATACAACAGGCAGTGACGGCAGTCCACATTTTGGACGCTCGCCCCGCAATATCAAATGTACAAATAAACTCAAACTGTACTACCATTGCACACTGCTATCCACCATAACAAATCCGCAACATCACAGCACAACACAGAACATCAACGCGAATGTCACGTTCGCAAACCCGTCTAAAAGAACTATAGCAATCGGACGCGGTTTACCGATCAAATAACATTCCCGGTCGGAGATATAATGTAAGCACTGTAAACTAACATGTTTAAATTTCGATCGACAAAATATCATAAAGTGGGCCCCACGACTTACTGGTGAACAGTAACAAAATCTGGGCAAAAACGATATGTACCAAAAACCACAAAATCCAACAGAGAACCCACTGTACAAATTTGGGAGCATGAGCTCACCAAGTGGCCGCGGATGCGCGGCCAAACCATGGGTTTGGCCGCGTTTCCTCGGCGGTTTGGTGGAGTCATGTCCCCAAATTTTGTCGTGGTTCTTAGAAAATCCTGCACAGTTTTCTGAGATGTGTGAAATATTTTTAGGACACCGTTTAAAATCAACAGAAACTGTCAAGGTGAAAAATTGTGATTTTTGATTTCCGGTTCGATCGATGTTTTAAACGTGTTAGCACAAGTTAGTATAGCAAAATGGTGAGGCTCTGATACCACTGTAAGTCTACGCTAGCGCCCCGGCCGTCTACAGACGCCAAATGCGGAACAAAAACTTTTTATCTGGCGCTATCGTATACTTTCACCCGGATCTGCCATTATTGCTAAACTAACAAACTGTAAAGAGTGTAGAAAGGTAATACCGAACGATCCGAGTCCTTCGTTCTTTAACCATCATCTCACGCTCCGTTGCGGCTGCTCCGATCTCGTCGATCTCCGATATCCTCGTCGAGGTGGCACCACATCACTGATTCTTTAAACGGGCTCCCGCCTCTGACTCGAGGCAACTCGGTCGTCAAGTTTGCTAGAAGAGACGACCAAGAATGATGTAGAGAATGAGTAGATGACTTTGTCTCACTTCGTCCGAATCCGCGGACGATCGGTTAATGAAGTTGCCGATGGAAATGAAATGGAACAAGAGATGAACTATCAAATTTCCATACACTTTAAACCATAGTCTTTTGTATCAAAATGAAATCAATCTCTCTCTCTCTCTCTCCAAGGGTGGCCGGCCACATCATATAGAATGAGGAGGGTGAGTGTAGGAGAGGGGGGTAACCATAAGAAAAAATATCATGTGTGAACACATGAAAAAATCAAGCATAAAGATCTTAAGCAAAACAAGAAATGGTTGAAATCAAAGCATGAGTCACAAGACACCTCACCATATCTAGAACCTTCTAGAAGCATGACTCGCCCTCATCCAAGAAAAGATAAATCCGTCTTTAACCGAATGTTAAAAGACGGCTGATAGAAAACTGGAAACTGGCAACTTCCAAAAGTGATCCTGAAACAACTTTCAGGATAACCCCGAAACTGTATAAATATACCCGCATTTGTATTACGACCGAATACAAATGCAACTGAGACAAAGATATTATATCTACTCAATATAATACTCGGACCCGGCTTAAACCAAAGCCGACCAGTATTATCTGCCCGAAAACTGACACGTGCGTAAACGCACGTGCATTTTCCGAACCCTGCCATAAAACCATACGGCCTCTACAACGTTTTGCCCGAACTTGGGAAACTGTCTGTGGGGGACTCTAATGACTCGTCAGTACCCTGGCAGTGGGTTTAACCACAAACCGTCAGCGGCACTAGCTATGCGTAACGGCTGCCCATGGACTGACCTCAAGGGAGGCTGATAAGCGAACACAAGGGAGGCCGATGAGCGAACTCAAGGGAGGCCGATGAGCGAACTCATCCAGAAACCCTACTGAGCCTAACAGTGACAATGTATATACAGTCCGGTCCGTTCGTCTATGAGTATCACATATCCGCCTAGGGGGCTAGTAACGTCAGACCCCCAGAAGCAGTATAAGTCGTGTCGGAGTGTAGCCCAATAACACCTTGAGATACTACTGGAGTACCTACCAGTAAATCTCCTGCCATGGCCATGGACTTTGTGTAATGGCTCTCCTAGACACAGCACGACCTCGTCCCCAATACCGGGAGAGACGAATCCCCTGCCGATCCGCTCACGTGCCTCCATATGGCTCGGGACTGTACCCAAAAGCTACCTGTTTGCACGACTCCTTTGAGCCGTGGTAGGGTAGAAATCAAAGCACAGTGGGAACTCACACGAGACAAATGACGACCTCAGGTCGATGAACTAACCTGTACACATGTCACCAGGGAACTGCTATCTGACGATAGGTATAGTACTAACCAGCAGATTCCCGGCGAGTCCTGTCCGGTGTACTCATAACCCAATGAGCACCTGTATACATCTTAGGTGATCCAACTGACACCAGTGGCTTGTGAGACCGGCCACCGCCCCTCGTCGGGGTCTCGACTGTATACACTAGTCTACTCCGGAGTATCGATGCCCTGTCTCGAAACTCCCATGACTAGGGACCAATATTAAGGATATGCATATAAACTACCCAACTCTCACGTATATGATCGCCATCATACTGTTGGTAGTAAAGCAAGATCCTAAGGGCTCTATCAAAGTTTAACATGCAATCAGTCACCTGAACATGTACACGACTGATAAAGGCAAACCAGATAGTATACTATCATCTCGAGTAAGACTGTCCTACCGGGATAGGTCCTCCGCAATCATTGCAATCACGTACCTGCGATCCAATAATTGAATATGAGGGCACTGTCTCCAACATTATTAACCACATCCTTGAAGATAGAGATGGTGATGAAGGTGAGGGAGAAGACTCGTTAGACAAACCTGAAGATTATGTGGCAAGCTGCCACGTGATCTCTCATTCGTCAGTAGATGGTGAAGAAGCTCCTGATACAGAGAAAATGGGGCAGATCCTGAACCAGAACTCTTAGGACCGTCAGACGAGATGATTGACGTATTCCTGAATGAAGCCCGTCAGAAAAGCAAAGCCAATCGAGAGCGTGAACTGGCTATATTCAAAACAGCCAAACACCGGTGACTAAATGAAAAGCATGATGCACTTCAACCAGATCGAAGCACGTCCGCCGCAGACAAAAGCAAACTTAAGACAAGGAAACAATTCGCTAGAGCCCTTTCAAAGGGAATGAAGTTGCCCTCTTTCAGAGGAAATTCTCCCGGCAGTATACATCTTGATGAAGCGGACCTACATCCTAACTTCTTCTTATACCATCAGAGAATTGCACACCCTACCAAAAAGTGCATGGCCTTTAAAAACTGGTGGCAGGGATATGTTACCCACCGACAACACATTCAGCGGATGAAGCGCAAAACTTGTCGGGAACAAAGAAGCACGACAGATGAGCATAAAAGAACAGCCGGCGAATGTTACATGGTTAATTCTGGGGGATCACAAGTTCTCACCTTCGGGAGTGATTCTGATAAAAAAATAGCCCTCGGCCCTCTCTTCAAGGAATCCATCTCTGAAACAGAAAAGATGAAGACCTGCGAGAACATTCAGCTGCGTAATCGCACGCTACCTGAAATGAATCTCGAACCCGCAAATAAGGGATCGAACAAAAAGGATAAGGGGAAAGAAAAGGTCCCTGAGGAGATCATCCTCGATGACCGAGTCGTCGAAGAGCTGGCAGCCATGGACCCACCCAAGAAAAAAAAGGTGGATTACAACATTCTGGCACACCTAAGGAAGATACCCTCGCAGCTAAGCATTCTCAACGCCCTTCTGCTATCCAAAAAGGCGAGAGATTCTCTGATCAAGGCATTACAAGAGCCTGACCAGTTTCAAGCTTTCCTCGCCGAAGAAAAGATGAAGGACGAGCTGGAAGAAATTCACACAGCTGACATCATTTTCGGTGATGAAGATCTCCTCCTCGGAACATGTGAGCACAACCGTCCCCTATATGTCTCCGGGTATTGCCATAATATTAAGATAGGGAAGATCCTAGTTGACAATGGGTCCTCTGTCAATCTCCTAAATGTGAGGGTGCTAAAAGAAATCTGTATAAGCGTTCAACACCTTGCTCGGGATAAAATCACTATCTCCGGGTTTGACTCCCAGTCATCACGGACGCTCGGATTTGTGATACTGACGTTACGCTTTGGGCTACTCGTCACTGATATCAAGTTCCATGTCATTGACGCCAAGACTTGCTACAATTTTTTGCTCAGCCGGCCCTGGCTACATGAGTACAACATTATCCTTTCTACACAGCATCAGTGTATGAAGTACTTCAAAGATGGGCTTGAATACACTGTGACAGGGGAGCTGAACCCATTCTCCGTAAACGAAGTCCGAAAGTACGAAGATGCAAAGTACTTCTTACAAGACATTGAAGACATGGAAAGATGCCATAAACCTGAGGACAAGCAAAAAGCTATCACCACCATTCCGGTCTTCGGGAGCGATACCGAGGAAGAAGAAGAGATAACCTATTCGGGACCTCCCCGATACAACAAATTGGGACCGTCTACCTCTATTCTGGTCTTTGGCAGTAACTCTGAAGACGAGGTCAACGCAGTATTCTTGGCTCGTCCATCAGTGCAAGACTTCATTGGAGATGATCAGAGTTTGCAGATCCCCTTATTCCGCAAGAGCATTACAAAGAGCTCGACGCACTTGATACCTACAGTGTGCAAGAACTGCAGACGTTCTACGTCGCTCCCAAGCGAAAAGATGAAAAGGTGATCCTTTTTTATCGATCCGCGGAAACCAAAATGGAGAAAGAAATCTGGCATGGCGCCGATTCTACTCTTGACAGGATCCCGCCCATCCATCTGCCCAGATACTACACGGAAGGATTAAAAAGGCTGTTAAGGCAACAAGGCGTACCCTTCAAACAGACTGGTCGAAAAGCTCAGTTCTACAATAGGATCTGGAACGTCCCCAGAACTCGGCGAAAATTACCCTACGGGAGAATGGAAACGATCAGGCTTGGATATGTTCAATCTAAGGAACGGGAGCGATTCCATGGCTACTACGTTATACATGATTTCGATGAAGAAGGAGATACTCTATTAGAAGACGCTAACCCTGAACCAAAATGAGGTCCCGCCGTGAAAATTCCAAGTCCGTCGTTGGAAGAACAGATCGACAAGCTAATAAGGGAAGCAGGTCAAAAGGTCTGGGATGACCATAGCCGCGAAATGGCCATTTACGAGAAAGCCAGGACGCAGCGCCTCCTTCAGCAAGCTGCGGAGAATGACGATGCTCTTCGTCGCTAGCCCGTTATATAAAAGACCCGACGCAGAGGTAGAAACAAGCTAAAGAACGAAAAAAACATTCGACAGCGGCAAAGCGGGTCCAAGAAGCTACGCGATCGAGAATTGAGCAGCCAGGATTCGTCTCTTATAAAGAAGATGGGTAGAGCATATTCTTTCCCTCGAGAAAAGACAAGGAAAATCTTCGACCTCGTCATGAAACATCAAATGAGACACTTCCGGAGTCTAAGCACCCCGAACAAGCAAGTGAGGTTCATCACCCAGACTATTGCTCCTATCACCAAGCAATAGGACATCCTCTTGAAGACTGCTTCACCTTCAAAGACTGGATAGAAGATCAGTATAAGAAAGGCAGGTTCGCTTTATCCAACAGTTAGAGGATAACCCCGCCACAGAAACATAAGCCGAAATCCACGTATACAGCAAAAGTAGAGCTTGGATCAACATCAGTCTTGGAAGCCATCTCGTACCTGTCACGCGATAACGCTGTCAGGAGAAGGAGTACGTGAGGATATGGCCGACCTTTCATGGTGCTTTGAAAACGATGATGACGAAGTGATCCCAGAGTTTCCACCGGCACCAAAAGAGCTGGAAGATAGGATACATACTACTGCAGATAACCTTAGAAAAATCGACTTAGGGACGGCAAACGACCCACGGCCGATGTTCGTCAGTGAGCTGTTGTCTGAAGAAAAGATGGCTGCGCTCAAAGACATGCTCATGCAGTATAAAGACTGTTTCGCTTGGAGCTATTCCGAGATGCCGGGATTAGATCCAGAAATAGCCGTCCACAAATTGGCGATTTCTCCGGACGTCAAGCCAATCAAACAAGCACCGAGAAGAATGCGGCTCGAACTTGAAATGAGTATCAACGCCGAGGTCAAGAAGCTAATCGACTCCGGCTTCATCCAAGAGGTTCAGTACCCTGACTGGATTTCCAACATCGTCCCAGTGATGAAGAAAAATGGGACAGTGCGCATCTGCGTGGACTTTCGAGACCTCAACAAAGCTTACCCAAGGGATGATTTTCCTGTACCGGTTACCGAGCTGATGATAGACAACATGTTCACTCACGAAGTTTTCTCCTTCATGGACAGCTCATCAGGGTACAATCAGATAAAGATGCATCCCGAAGACCAGAAGCATACCGCTTTTCGGACTCCTCTGGGCATATTCTGCTACAAAGTAATGCCTTTCGGTCTGAAGAACGCCGGCGCTACCTATCAGAGGGTCATGACGAAGATTTTCGATGACCTCATACATGAAATCGTCGAATTCTATATCAACGATCTCGTGGTGAAAAGAAAATCGTACGAGGAGCATTGGGAGCATCTGAAGATCGTGTTCCAGCATCTTCGGAAATACAACCTGAAGATGAACCCTCTGAAATGCGCGTTCGGAGTTTCCTAAGGAAAATTCCTAGGATTCATCGTACGACACCGGGGCATCGAAATAGCCATGTCAAAGATCAAGGCGATTATGGAGATGCCTCCGCCGAGAATTCTCAAGCAACTGCGGTCTCTCTAAGGAAAGCTCGCATATATCCTACGGTTCATAACTAACCTCTCCGGCAAATGCCGCCCCTACAGTCACCTAATGAAGAAGGGGAACCCATTCGTCTGGGATCGCAAATGCCAAAGCACTGTGGACGAAATCAAGCAATACCTGCAGAGTTCTCCGGTGCTAACTGCTCCGGTCAAGGAAAAGCCTCTCATCCTGTATACAACAGCCCTTGAAGGTTCTTTAGGCGCACTATGGGCACAGGAGAACGACCAAGGGAAGGAGAGAGCTCTCTACTATTTGAGTCGAGTTCTCCTGGGGGCAGAAAACAACTACTCCCCCATTGAAAAACACTGCCTGGCATTAATCTTCGCGATAACGAAGCTCAGACACTACGCTTTGGCGTATGAGGTCTATCTCATATCAAAAGTGGATCCTCTCAATTATTTGATGTCAAGAGCCATACTAACAGGACGGCTCGCTAAATGGGCCCTCCTCTTGATGGAGTTCTCGATAGCATATCGACCGCTCAAGGCAGTGAAAGGCCAGGCCATCGCCGACTTCCTTTCTGAGCATCCTATACCTGCCGATTCACCCCTAAATTGCGAATTGCCAGACGAGCACGCGTTTGACACAATCAACGGGGACAAAGGAGAGAATGACACCAGATGGGAACTCTATTTCGAAGGGGCATCTTCCATGAAGAAGCAACAGCACAACTCCCCTATAATCAAATCTGGGGTAGGACTTATCTTCGTGACTCCACAAGGAGGGATAATGCGCTTCGCCTTCTCCTTAACAGAGCCGAGGACGAACAATGAAGCCGAATATGAAGCTATGATAGCAGGTCTTGAGATCGCTGTCGACATGGGAATCGAAAACCTCCTATATACGGAGACTCCCAATTGGTCGTTAGTCAAGTAAATGGCGACTATCAAACGTGCAAGCCAGAGTTGGTAAAGTACGGTGAGAGAGCACAACAATTGCTGACTCAAATCCCTGCTTACGCCCTAGAAAGCATACCGCGCGCGGAAAATAGCAAGGCGGATGCATTAGCCAAGCTCGCTAAATAACTGGCTGACGAAAACCTCGATGACGTAAAGATCGTGGTACAAAGCCGTCAGGTTCTTGCACCGGCAGAAATATGTCCGGAGTCGTTCGAAGAAAAGGCAGTGACCAAGCAGATGGCTCTACAAACAAAAGACCAAGAAAAGGCTAAGGATTGGAGAGAGGTCTTTATAGACTACTTCAAATTTCGTCGAACACCTGAAGATGCGTCCTCAAGACATCAGCTCATGAAACGAGCCCTGTCTTTCTCCTTCGTCAATGACACTCTATATAAGAGATCATTTGATTCTCTATGGCTAAGATGCCTGGGACCTGAAGAAGCAAGGAGAGTCATCAAAGAAACTCACGACGGATCTGCGGTTCTCATCAAGCCGGGCCAAAGATGAAGTTGAAGATCAAAAGGATGGGCTACTATTGGCCCACGATGATCTAAGACTGCCTCGAATACGTGAAGCGGTGCCACTCATGCCAGATTCACGGGGACTTTATCCACCAGCATCCAAATCCGCTACATCCAACGGTGGCTACCTGGCCATTCTAAATGTGGGGAACCGACATAATCGGGCCCATTGAACCAGTATCGTCCAGAGGACATCGATTCATACTGGCGACAACTGATTACTTCTCTAAGTGGGCAGAAGCAGTACCACTAAGAGAAGTGAAGACGGAGAATATCCTCCATTTCTTCAAGACACACGTCATCTATCGGTTCGGCACTCCGCGAGGGATTATCTCCGATAACGGGCCGGCCTACAGAAGTCACAAAATCAGCCGCTTCGCGCAACAACATAATATAGACTGGAGATACTCTTCGGTCTATAATCCCTGAGTTAACGGTCTGGCTGAGACTTTTAATAAGACCTTGACGAAGATCGTGAAAAAGACGATGTTCAAAAATAAAAAGAACTGGCACGAGAGACTGCATGAAGCTCTCTGGGCGTATCGAATTACGTCCAAAATGGCCACAAACACAACACCGTATGCATTGGTATTCGGCGCTGAAGCAGTACTTTCCTTGGAGATAGAGCTACCCTCTCTACGCGTGGTGGTCCATTATGAGCTAACGGACGAAGAGAATGATCATCTTCGGCTTGAGGAGATCGACGCCCTTAACGAAACCCGGCTCATGGCGCAGCAAAACTTGGAAGCTTACAAAGAAAAGATGACGCGCTCATACGAGAGATTGACTAGGCCGAGAATATTCCGCCAAGGCGAACTCGTACTAGTAGTCAAAAGACCAATGATCCCCAATCGTGCCAAACGGGGGAAATTCGAGCCGAACTATGAAGGCACGTACATCATAGACAAAGTTTACCAGGGTGGGGCTTACTTGCTCATGGATATGCATGGCGAAAGACCCTTCAGGCCAATAAACGACCGTTTCTTATAGAAATACTACGCCTGACCGAGACAACTATAAACTACTACGGACCGCAGCACCCAAGGCTGACGCAAAAAAAATGGTACGTCTATAAGCGAGATGGGTACGGATGAAAACCCGAAAGGGCTCCGTGAGTAAAAACAGCAGGGCTACCGGCGAGTTTTGTGAAAACCCGAAAGGGCGCAATCTCGTTAAAAGACACTTGCAAGGCCCTCTCGACCTTGTAAGGAGAAAATACCTGCGTGAGATCCTTACGACTCACAAAGGAGCGACACACTTAAGGATCCCCACGATTCCTAAGAAGAAATTACACTTACGAGATCCTCACGACTCATAAGGAGAACCCTCTTATGAGACCCTCACGGCTTATAAGAGTCAAAAGCCTTAAGTTACAGGGATCTGAACCTGTTCTTAAGCCATCACATTTCTCAGACTGTCCTACAACCGTTTCAATATTGACCCTTGTATACAATCCACGGGCATGAATAAACCTTTCCCTGACAAAGTCCCATCAGCGACTAGGGATATGCTCACACGGTGAACGACCCTTGTAAGTCCTCTCGACTTATAAGGAGAAAACACTCTTGTAAGATCCTTACGACTTATAAGAGAACATACACTTAAGAATCCTCACAATTTTTAAGGAGAAAATGCACTTACGAGATCCTCACGACTCGTAGGGAGAAATACCTTTATGAGACCCTTACAGCTCGTGAAGTCAAAAAGCCTTAGTCAACAGAATCCTAACCCTGTTTGCTAAGCCACCTTTGTTCGACATCAATAGAGGCAAATGATGATTCGCTCCTGGCAATGTCCCAGTGGTAGCGATGCCGATGCCTAAATCGGTATCAAATCCCAAGTCCTTTCACGGCAAATGATGATTCGCTCCTGGCAATATTCCAGTCGTAGCGATGCTGATGCTGATATTGGCATCAGGTTCTAAGTTCCATACTTGCAACAAGATCAGCAAGTAAAAGAAATGCATATGAAATAGCCGAAATGATGGGGCAACTTGCAACAAAATCAGCACGTAAAAGATATGCATAAAAAAATAGCCGAAATGATTAGGCAACTCGCAATAAAAAGCGGCGAGTAAAAACAAAAAAAGCCGAAATGATTGGGCACCGCGAAAAATAGCCGAAATGATTAGGCAATCGCGACTTTCGCGATATAAAATGCTGAAATGATAGAGCATCGCAGAAAGAAATAAATAATGAAAGAATGAAACTTTTGCCCTACAGACGAGTCCATACTGACCCCTGTATACAATCCATGGGCATAAACGAAAAGGGAACCACATGTCCCCCACCAGATCCTATCAAAGGGAAAGTTAGATCCCAACAGCAATATCTGCATCCCAGAAGATCAAGACGACATTCCTCCTCCTGCCAGCAGAGCACGGACGCGACACAAAACATCGGAGCCACGGGAAAGTCCCCCGTTCCAAGTCTCAACGGTTCACAAACAACCTGGAGATCACCTCGACACTCGTCTCGTTACAGCAGACGCAGTGTCAACAACAGCGTTTCTTCTCACTACAACGGGATGTAGACGCGACGTCATCCAATGACCCCGTCGTGGAAATACGTCATCCAATGACCCCGTCGCGGAAATACGTGAGCCAATGACCCCGTCGCGGAAATACGTCAGCAAATGACCCCGTCACGGACCGTCGCGGAAACACGTCAGCAAATGACCCCGTCACGGAAACATGTCAGCAAATGACCCCGTCGCGGAAATACGTCATCCAATGACCCCGTCGCAGAAACACATCAGCAAATGACCCCGTCGCGGAAATACGTCATCCAATGACCCTGTCGTGGAAATACGTCAGCACATGACCCCGTCACGGAAACATGTCAGCAAATGACCTCATCGCGGAAATACGTCAGCCAATGACCCCGTCGCGGAAATACGTCAGCACATGACCCCGTCGCGGAAACACGTTAGCAAATGACCCCTTCGCAGAAATACGTCATCCAATGACCTAGTCACGGAAACACGTCAGCCAATGTTCCCGTCACGGAAACACGTCAGCCAATGACCCCATCGCGGAAACACGTCATCCAATGACCCCGTCGCGAAAATACGTCATCCAATGACCCTGTCGCGGAAATACGTCAGCCAATGACCCCGTCACGGAAACACGTCAGCACACGACCCCGTCGCGGAAATACGTTAGCTAATGACCCCGTCGTGGAAATACGTTAGCCAACCCCGTCTCGGAAACACGTCAGCAAATGACCCCGTCGCGGAAACACGTCAGCCAATGACCCCATCGCGGAAATACGTCATCCGATGACCCCGTCGCGGAAATACATCATCAACTGACCCCATTTGTCTAAAGTCAATCCTGACCCCGTGGAATATGGATGAAGTCAATCCTGACATGTGAGAAACTCCAAAGTCAACCCTCGACCTCCCCGTCAAAGAAATGCTTTGATACAGGAGCAGGTCAACTCATCAATCACTTACGAGTCCTCTCGACTTGTAAGGAAGAAAATCCTCTTATGAGATCCTTACGAATCTCAAGAGAAAGCACACTTAGGAATACCCACGATTCCTAAGGAGAAAATACACCTACGAGATCCTCTCGACTCGTAGGGAGAAGAGTTTTTATGAGACCCTCATGGCTCATAAAGTTAAAAAGTCTTAGGTGGCAGATCCTAACCCTGACTCCTAAGCCATCGCTGTCCTACAAAGATATCAAAATGGATTATCCATAAAATGTATTTGCTAAAAGGGACACGCCACCATGAAACAAAATATGTCTTTTACTCTTGAATCAAAATGAATACAAAGTACAATCTATAAAAGAATCAAAAAATACTCTCATTCAGGAGTATGTACAAAAGGAGAATAAAAAGAAACACATACATTTTTTAAGCCGGCGGACGATTTATCGTCAGTTCATCTTTTTTTCCTCTGATTCTCAGCTTCATGATTCGTTATCGCTATGAGACGGGCCTCCGCTTGAGACTGTTGGGCATGCTACGAGGCGAGCCGACTTTCGAGCTCCTTTTCGGTAACTTTGTGAGCTTTAACCATCTCGCGAGTAAAAATGATGGCTTTATCAATAGCTACCACCTCCCTGATAGCTTCTTGAAGCACCCGCCAAAGTTCATACGCACGAGTGGTCTTAGCTGTAAGTTCAGCTTGAAGTTCTCCCAGCGCATTGGAAGCCAGCTCCCTCTCCGAAAACTTTCGATTGAGTCTCTTCTCACATGACTGTATATTTACGGCGCACCGTTCAACCAGCCCCCACAAGCTCGTCTTTGCAGCCACGTCCTCTGAAGGAAGGCGCGTGCACTCAAGACTATGTAAGAAAGCCTCCACCTGACGACAAAACTCGACCCAGACATGCACCAGTGTTTCGTCATGGTAAGCAGCAAGAAAGGGGAGTGAAATGTTGGCTTCAGAAGCAAATTCTTCAGACGTGATTGAGCTACCAGCACGAAGATCTTCGATGAGAGCCGACAAAGAGTGAAGGCTTTGCTTTGCCATCCGTTCAGATGCACGTAGGGCATAAGGGCCAGGCGGCATAAGGATGCGAGATTCCAGTGGGATAGGAACGGGAAAAGCTGTCAAGATTCATAAACAATCAGCGAGATTTGCAAACAAAGAGCAGATGGAACAACGTCAAAACTTTACTTACCCACAGTCATGCAACAAGGGTTTAAAAGATCTCCAGGCCCGTCAAGGATCTCAACTTCGTCGTCAGCTTCCAGAACTACAGAAGGCATTAGCATCGTTATACGAAATAATGATAATGCAATGAGGGGGTCAAATAACACTAACCTTGCCCGGAAGAGAGGACGATGCATTGCGGGGATATTGCCTGCGGAGCGGCCATCTCGAGCAAACACTGGAAAGATTTTCTAGGGGATAGTTCCGCGATGGACGCTGCCAATCCTCGTAATTCTGAAAAGACGGAAGGATTCAGATAATGAAGAGATCATTAAAACAAAAGATATAAGAATACCTTCGATACTCATCCCGCTTTGAACAGGAGGGATAGCAGCTTCGGCAGCCTCCTCCATACCCTCAAGCACATCATCGGAGACATTTGCTGGTGTGACGGCTATCAGTCGAGGGGCAACGGCCGCCACTTCAGGGATGGCGATCTCAGTTACCTGTTCCACCATCTCCACGCCGTTACCAGAAAGGTCCATTAAATCCACGGCCGGTAAGGACACCTCTTCAGGGTGAACGGGCACAGGGGGAACAGAGACCGCCAAAGGAAGCTCTGCAGCAGGAATTGCAACTGTAATGACCCTCTCCACACCTACTGGTGTCTTATCGAGGATATTTACAGAGTCCTCGATCGAAACGCGGCCTGAGCTCAGATTCTCTGCCATGGTCGAAGTCCCTACAAAGTTTTACGAAAATAAGAAGACATAGAAAGCATAACAAATTACTTCCCAAAGAAAACGTGCATACCGATACGCCAAGATGCCTCAAGTATAGCTTTTTCAATCCGACATTCCTTCATGAGGAGGTATGCTCGCTGGGGTTCAAATGTAGATTCGTGGCCTCCCGTCCATAATGAAAACTCATCTTCGGAGGCGGCTGAGATAGGCTGCTTGAGGGCTATCTCTTCTCCCTATCGCAGGGGACCTATAAATATTCTCCGTATTGATGGGGGGATCTTCGTAGAATATGACAGCAGGATAAGGACTCTTCGGAACACTCACATTCTCAGTTTCGTCCTTTAAGCGCCTTATAGCCTCAGCCAATTGTGCGGCTTCCTCGGCAGATGAACCCGGAAAAAGAAGACCATCATCCGGCTCTTGCATAGATATTGGTTCTTCTTGAACGATAGGCTCGGATTCCACTAAAAATTCAAGCAGACCGGTGACTGTCTTCTTCCTCCGCTTCGACCCGGAACTAGCGCTGGAAGATGATCGCTTCCTTCCCTTCGGCGCTTTGGTGCGACGTTGCCCAACCTCACCGCCAGTATCCTCTTTTGGCGGTGCTACCGATGATGACATTGCCATCGATGACGCCGCAACTGATGGAACTGCTACCGACACCTCATCAGAAGCCCTTGCTTGAGCTCTAGTGCGCATCGGCATACCAACTGTGGGTAGAGTCAGGCCCGCATCCACCGCCTCAGGAATAAGTAAGGCACCAGTACCCCTCAAGGGAGGGTGAACCATTGTCCGTGGTCGCGGCGGGACTCCCATAGCCTGGATCGGGGCGGGAGCTTTATATCCAAAAAGTATCCTCTTCTCCTCAGCAATGATGGGACCAATTCGGTGGTGGTACCAACCCGTAAAAGCCTCCACACACCTTGGAATGTAGTCAGCCTCAGGGATCATAAAGCGAGAGCCGGTGTTCAGCCGCATGAAGTGATGAGTGGCGTCACGAACAACAACCAAAGACGTGATGGGCTCCACTATGAATGCCTCGAAGGGAACACCTTGGTTGTATCCTAATTGCCAGGCAAAGCGGTGTGGATTATACCGCATAAAAAGTACCGCATCGTTTTGATGGAACACCAAATAACCTGGTCTGATTGAATACAAGTGCAAGGCTTCCCTAGGCTTCAATGATGGTGCTCCCTCTTTCGATAAATCAAAGAGCTGCTGAATAGGTCCCGAAGGAGCAGACAGGCCCGAAGGAGCAGACAGGACTCAATCATTAAATACCATCCCGCCTTCATTGGCATAAGGATTAAGCAGCACACGAAGAGCCCCTTACTGAGTCGGATTAGGAGTAGAAGCGTCCACCAACCTCATGAGCCACGAGAAGGTATAAGCATCATAAAAACCCGATCTCTGGTGCGCAGCGAATGCCCCTAACACATGCATCTCAATCCAAGACATAAAATAATGAAGAGAGAAACTCACCATATCCACACCCGGGGTTGAGGTATTGGCCGCAGTACTCAGCCCATGGTACAAGTGCAATAAACCTGCAATGCCCACGGCTAGTCATGTCCCTTCGGCAATGCGATGAGCAGGATAAATGACTGAAGCTCTCATAAAGCGACGATGCGTTGGAACGACAAACCAACTGAGCCAAAGGCTAATAAAACTGACGAAGAAAGATTCTTCATGCATACCGGGAGCGGCAATCGATTCAAAAGGTACGGCCAGCAAGATTAGGATGTAAAACTGTGGCAAAACTTCTTTTCTGGCCGGTAGCTTATTTAGCCCAAACCCGAAGGGGTCGTGAATATTCGCGAATTTCGGAGCCTCCTTTGATAAGAAGTCTCCATGAAGGAAGCAGGCGATAAAACTCTTAAAAGTGACGCCCTGTTCCTCTGACTCTGTGAACAGCTTCTCGAAAATACCCAGAGTCTTGATTAAACATGGATACTTTTGACGGACGGCATTTTCGGTCGACAAGCCATCAAGCATAGCGGGCACAGTTGCGAATGCATACTCGTCAGGAGGCAGCAATTCTTCATAGGGCGCTCCCCTGATCAGCAATCCGGAGATCTCGCGAAACTCTTCTAAAGAGATCGAAACTTCGCGATTCCCTAACAAGAAAGTGTTGGTGGGAAGATTCCATTGATTTAGGAAAGTTTTAACCCACCAGACATGGGGAGACTGATAATGAAAGAGAGATGCGTATACCGCTTGATAAAGCCCGACCTTCTGCAGTCGCGCACGATGGGCAGACAAGATATAACGAGCCTAGAGAAGATAGCCCGTTGGATGGCGAGGGGTAAGCCCTATCTTATAGACTTGTCCCCACGGCTGGGCTTCACCTTAGCAAATATGAAGCCCCAAGATGTCTATGGCTGGCAAAGGGTGGTTTGGTATCCCAGTTGTCGACTGCTCAAGCCGGCCCGTAGGAGTCCAATCCAGCACCTCCACGGCAAAGGCAGTCTGCGGACGCTCCATCGGTGAGAATGGGTGGAGAGGCTCTGTTAGCACCTCGCAAACAAAGCTACGGCGGCCCCGAATGATATACCCGTACCAGGTTCCCCACAAAATCAGGTTAGTGCAATCCGGGTCATGAGCCCTAATCATTGCCATCACTTCTTCGTCAGACGATGATTGAGGAAAAACAACCTCTGAGCGGGTAATAGGAAAGTATGGAAGAGAAGCCATTGTTCTTGAAATAAGGGAAGGGAAAACTGTTAATGAAACCCACACGTGCATATATATATGTCTATGAATATATATGGACAATGGAAGAAAACGACAAGCAGCTTATCCCATGGGACCATTGACTGCACAACACATGGGCCCCACAAAATCAATATGGCGACTCACTAATGATGAGGCAGGGTAATCATTATGATAACAAAATGAAGATTCTCAATAAATGAATAGGGGAGTTTAAACATCTCTGCACATTCCCCCAAAGAAAAACCCATCACCAACTCTGTGCAAATCAAAGAAGAATCTCTTTTAAAAAAATTTGTCACGAACAACTGAGGATAAAAATCCCAAGAGATCTTCTTGTTAGAACTAAGTTCTCTGAGGGTATTAAATTCCTTTTGAACAGAGGAATTAAATTCCAAGAAAATTTTCAGAGCTGAGCTCTTTGGAATGGAATTAAATTCCAGAAGAAAACAAGTACCATCATCAATCCCCTAAGAGCAAAAAAACGCCCAACATGGGGGGCTTACTACCTAAAGATCGTGCATTCTTAGAACTTAGAAAGATGAGTTTTTATTTAAGGGAAAAACTCTTGGTGTCAATTTAAAATGCAACGAGAATTCTATAAAAAGTTTCTCGACCGTTCAAGATCCTGACCTGAAAAAGGGTTCTTTTTTTTTTACAGAGTTAAACTCTGGATTTGTTTTGATTGAACAGAGAACTGAGCTCTGAGAAAGAGAATTAAATTCTCAAAGAAAATGAAGAAGGAAGAAGATGAAAGAACGGAGGAGCTGCTGAAGATGAGACCTCTGCATTTATAAGACATGATAGGAAACGGTTCATCTTCCCTGTTCTCTAGGCAAATTCAACGGCCACAAAGATGACAGCGTTGCACTCATGTGCAAACACGTGAGAACAACGCTGTGGGCACATTTTTTCCCTCATGGGAACTGAATAAAATATAAATAAAGCAGCGAGCAAAAACCCCCAAAATGGGGCATCACGTGCTCACACGTGACCGGGCCTCACGTGCAAACACGTGATCTTTTATGGGCAGATTCTATCTACGCCTGAATGCCTAATTGGTAAGGTCACATGCCCACACGTGATGGGCTCTTGAACCCACTGAATTAATAGAATTAAATTCTATTTAAAAAGAATTAAAAATATTTGTTCCCTCATGGGAACTGAATAAAATACAAATAAAGCAGCGAGGAAAATCCCCAAAAGGGGCATCAAGTGCCCACACGTGACCGGGCCTTACGTGAAGACACGTGATCTTTTATGGGCAAAGCCTATAGGCGCTGAAATAAACAATTGGAGATGCCTAATTGGTAAGGTCACATGCCAACACGTGATAGACTTTTGAACCCTCTGAACTAATAGAATTAAATTCTGATTAAATGCTTAATCAGTGGGATCACGTGCCAACACGTGATGGGTTCCTGAGCCCTCTGAACTAACAGAATTAAATTCTAATTAAATGCTTAATCAGTGGGATCACGTGCCAACACGTGATGGGTTCCTGAGCCCTCTGAACTAACAGAATTAAATTCTAATTAAATACTTAATCAGTGGGGTCACGTGCCGACACATGATGGGTTCTTGAGCCAATAGAATTAAATTCTAAATGCTTAATTGATAAGATCGCGTGCCAACTCGTGATAGACTTTTGAACCCTCTGAACTAATAGAATTAAATTCTAATTAAAAGGAATCAAAAAAACCCTAATTGAAAAAATACTTCCCTGGATCTTTCCAAAACAAAAAAGATTGCGCTCTGTAAAAGGGAGCACCGTTGGATTAAAAATCCAATGGTGATTAAAAATCACCAATTTATAGGAAGATTCGATACAAGGAAATATTTTCCTAAAATTTGCCGGGAACAACAAATAAAATATCTTTCGGATTAAAAATCCAATAGTGAATAAAATTCACCGAGTGATCTAAAAGATCATGTTGGTTATAAAATCAATCAAAATCTCTCAATAAGAGATTGGCTGAACAAACTGATTCTTTTATTTCTCCTATAAATAGGAGCCGAGAAGAAAAGAGAAAGTGATACAAAAAAAATACAAGAGAGAGAAATAGAGAAGAAGATCTCTTTAGAGAAGAAAAAAACACTAGGAAAGAGAAGGAAGGAGATTATTCTATAAGCTCTCACAGATCAAAAGAGAATTTAATTCTCAAACCAAGAGTTTAACTCTTCTGAATAAGAACTCAGTTCTTCCTCTAGTTGAAAATCTGCAGAAGCAGATCTCCCCATAAGTTGAAAATTTAATTCTCATCGGGGAGATTCTGCCATGCAGATCCAAAACTTAGAGGGAGAATTGGGTTTAAAGAATTTAATTCTTTCAAACACAGAGGAATTTAATTCCTCTAAATAAAACTGGGGTTTAACCCTATAAAAGAATTTAATTCTTAAGAAAGGGATTTAACTCTCCATGCACGTAAAAAAGATCAGCACCCAAACATGATCACGTGTTCCCACATGAGCATCCGTGTTGAACGAGAGAAAACAACTGAGATCAGGTCACGTGCTCCCACATGACACCTAAACAAGCCCTTCAGATAAGAAAAGGGAATAAACCTTATTTTAAGGGCGTCTCACGTGACATCACGTGACACCTTAATAGTGCTTAGCACTTTTCGAAAGAGAATCAAAGAGGCAGTGCCCAACTATAAGCACCTCACGTGACCCCACGTGAGCGCTTCATACTTTCAGTGTTTAACACTATTTCAAACGCCTCACGTGACCCCACTTGAACGCCTCATATCTTCAGTGTTTAACACTACTTCAAACACCTCACATGATCCCATGTGAGCGCTTCATATCTTCAGTGTTTAACACTATTTCAAACACCTCACGTGACCCCACGTGAGCGCTTCATACTTTCAGTGTTTAACACTATTTCAAACACCTCACGTGACCCCACGTGAGGGCTTCATACTTTAAGTGTTTAACACTATTTCAAACACCTCACGTGACCCCACGTGAGCGCTTCAAACTTTTAGTGTTTAACGCTATTTCAAACACCTCACGTGACCTCACGTGAGCGCTTCAAATCTTCAATGTTTAACACTACTTCAAACACCTCACGTGACACTACGTGAGGGCTTCATATCTCCAGTATTTAACACTACTTCAAAACGCCTCACGTGACCTCACGTGAGCTCTTCAAATATTCAATGCTTAGACAACACTTTAAAATCTCACGTGGGAACACGTGAGCGCCGAACATAGGCCAGTGTTTAACACTATGATAGGCCGATCTTAGCCCAAGTTAGCTAAGTCTCATAAAGCCAAAACCTTGTTTTTAACCGAGCCCTGATTATGTTCAGGTCTTTCAAAGTTGATCTCAGATGGCATTCAAAGTAATGTTCATCCCATTGCTTCTCAATCTAGCATTTGGTTCAAGGGTACATCTCTTCACACCTCTGATACATGTCGTTGTAATTCTTCAATGTCTTCAGAAAGGTGGTGGGTCCCGATGACCAATAACTATCTGGTGCATTTCTAAAACCCATGTTTGCATCTAAACTTTGGACCGCAATGTCCCTAAACTAAACAATAGAGTCCAAATGCTCTTTTGTTGGATCTAAATGATCCTGTTAAGTAGATCTTAGTCTAAAATTAGACAAACGTATCCGTAACGAACATTTAAGTTGATCTTAATCTCAAACGAGATTAACGATCCTTAAATCAATCCAACTGTAGATCCCCCAACCAATATTTGTTTAAGGGTACATCTCTTCATTCCTCTGATATTTGTCATTGTAATCCTTCAACGTCTTCAGAGAGGTGACGGGTCCCGACAACCAGACATTCCACGGATTGTGAGGTCCTTAAACTCATGGACTATGACGTCGTTAAACTTTACGGACTATGGGGTCCTTAAACTCATGGACTATAATGTCCTTAAACTTTACAGACTATGATGTTTTTAAACTTTACAGACTATGATGTCTCTAAACTACCATGGACTGTGAGGTCCTTAAACTCATAGACTATGATGTCTTTAAACTTTACAGACTATGACGTCTTTAAACTATGGACTATGATGTCCTTAAACTCTATGGACTATGATGTCCTTAAACTTCTAGACCACAAAGTCCCTAAACTAAAACAATAGAGCCTAAATGCTCCTTTATTGGATCTAAATGATCCTATTGAGTAGATCTTAGTCTAAAATTAGACTAACGTATCTTTAACAAACGTTTAAGTTGATCTTAGTCTCTGTTCCCCTCCGGATGACGGCGCGCAAGACTGCGATGTCTTGGCACTGAGATTCGGGGCAGATGCTAATAGGTGCTATCCGTCCACCTCTCCGAAGATGCCAAGTTGATTTATGGCACCGTGTATCGGAGGTTTAGACGGATGCGACCGATGTAGCAGACTTCGTCAGATTCCCCCTCATTCGAGGGGTTTTTGATTGTGGGGACACTCTTCCCTGCGGGCGCAAGCCCCTGCAGTTAATTACGCTACCGCATCGCGGTAACAACTTTCTCCTTCTCCAGCTGGTCACTTCGTGTCGTGGGTGTTTGTTTTTTATTTGGTTGCCCGTGGATTGTATACGGGGACTGGGTTATGTTGTCGCCCGTAGGGCGTGGACTAGTCCAATTCCGTATTATCTTAGATTCGGGTTTGGGGGTTTGGTTTGAGGATACGTTAGCCATATTTGAGGCTAAGATCAACTCAAACGTTTGTTAAGGATACGTTAGTCTAACTTGAGACTAAGATCAACTTAACGGGACCGTTTAGATCCGACAAAAGAGCATTTGGGCTCCATTGTTCCAGTTTAGGGACATAGTGGTCCATTTAATGTATGGCCGTCGGGACCCGTCACCTCTCTGACGACGTTGAAGGATTACAACGACAGATGTCAGAGGAGTTCAGAGATGTACCCTTGAACCAGAGTTAATTAGGGGGATCTATAGTCCAGTTTAGGACTAAAGTCTGTTTGAAAGGTTTAAGGATACGTTACCCATATTTAAGGCTAAGATCAACTTAAACGGGATTGTTTAAATCCAACAAAAGAGCGTTTGGGCGCTATCGTTCCAGTTTAGGGACATAGTGGTCCATCGCTAGTTTAAGAACATTGCGGTCCATGGGTAGTTTAAGGACATTGCGGTCCATTGTTAGTTTTAAGACATCTCGGTCAAGGTTAAGGACGTCGTAGTCCATGGGTTTAAGGACCCCACAGTCCATTGTTAGTTTTAAGACATCTCGGTCAAGGTTAAGGACGTCGTAGTCCATGGGTTTAAGGACCCCACAGTCCATTGTTAGTTTTAAGACATCTCGGTCAAAGTTAAGGACGTCGTAGTCCATGGGTTTAAGGATCCCACAGTCCATATCAATGTGTGGTCATCAGGACCCGTCACCTCTTTGAAGAAGTTGAGGGATTACAACGCCAAGTATCAAAGGAATGAAGATATGTACCCTGGAACCGGAATGGATTAAATAGTCTTTGGCCCAATTTGGGATCAAGACCAATTAATTATGTTATGAGCCCATTAGCCCAGTTAATTACGAATTGAGGACTTATGGCCAGCTTGGGCTAAGTCCAATCATGTCTGGGACATCGGCCCTCCTGTTGGTCCCTTGAAGGAAAGGCTTTGCCTCTGGCCATTTAGCCAATTGGGCCAATGCCTAGTGTTAAACACTAAAGACCAATCAGTGTTGAACTGAGAATGAGGTTGATAAGTCAGTGTTTAACACTAGAAGATAGTTGGTGTCAACACCAGCAACAAGGCCTTCAAATTAGTGTTAAACACGAAAACAGACCAGTGTTAAGCACTGGCAACAGAAATCCCAAATTAGTGTTGAACACTAAGGTAATCAGTGTTGAACACTGCAAATAAAGTTCTTTGCTTAGTGTTGAACACTAAGGCCAAACAACGTTTTAACACTGAATTCAGGGGTTCCAATTTAGCGTTAGACGCTGAGGCAAGAGGGGTCACGTGGTAGCACGTGAGGGCGCCCTCCCTTCGTTTGTTCTGCTGAGAAGATCGCATCTTTTGGAGCATCACGTGTCATCACGTGACGAGTGTTTGAATGGAGTATGTTAAAGCCTCTGCCAAGGGTCACGTGGGTCACGTAAGGCACTGCCTCAAAGGGCTTTCTGTAGATCTTTTGGGGGGGTCACGTGGTGACACGTGACCCTGCTTTTCTGTAGTTGTTTAGAAGATCTGTTAATCCCTTTCAGGAATTAAATTCCTCGTAGGGTTGAACCCTAACAATAATTTCAGAGGAATTAAATTCCTAGTTCCTTTTGAAGAGTTGAACTCTGAATTTTCTGTAGGAATTAAATTCCTCATATATGTGAAGAACTGAATAGGGTTAAACCCTAATAAAAGCTTTAAGGAATTAAACCCCCACTCTCTGTTAAAGAATTATTCTGGGGAATAAGATTAAGGGAATTAAATTCTTGTTGTTTTAACAGAACTAAGTTCTTAACTAGGGTTAAACCCTGATTCTTTTCATTCTGAAGGAATTAAATTCCCATAACACAGGGTCAAATCCTAATTTTATTTTGAAGGAATTAAATTCCTATAGTTCTGTGAGAATTAAATTCTCGTGCTTCCATTCCCTCTCTATGCTTTGGATCTGCATGGCAGGATCTCAACCCATTGAGAATTAAATTCTCAACTCAAGGAGAGATGTGCACTTTACAGATCCTCCATCAAAGAGAGAAGAAATATGTCCTTCTGTTTTATATCAGAGTTAAACTCTGTTGAGAATTAAATTCTCTTTTCTTTCGATGAAACCTTCCCTTTCTTACCTAGGGTTTTCTTTTGCAAAAGATCCAAATTCCTCTAAAGTATCAAGGCTCTCTCTCTTTTCTTCCTTCTGCATATATCCCTCTTTTTGTGTGTCTCTTGACTCCTATTTATAGGAGAAGCAGCCGAATCAATTAGTTTTGGTGAATCTTTCATTGAGAGATTTAATTTGTATTCACCATTCGTTTTGGACCTTTGGATTATTAGGTGAATTTTACTCACCATTGGATTTTAAATCCAGAGATTCTCCTCTGTTATTTTGGTTAGATTTTACGGGGAAATCTTTCCAAATTCGAGATTTTCCTATAGATAGATGATATTTAATCATCTTTAATTCAATCGGTTGCTTTTGGAAAGATTTGAGAGGTCTTTTCTCAGAATTTAATTCTGTTAACAAATGGGCTTTGAAGTCGGTCACGTGTGGCCACGTGACCCTTGGTCGCGTGTGGGCATGTGACCCCCCTTGGAACGAGCCCTCTTCTTTCTTTTTGCGCTCTGCTTTCTGGTCGCTGCTTAACCATCACGTGCCACCACGTGACCCCTGGTCACGTGTGAGCACGTGACCCTCGTCTGGAGCATTTTTCTTGGTTTAACCGGAGAACAAATCTGCTGCTTTTGATTATCACGTGCCAACACGTGACCCTGGTCACGTGGGAGCACGTGACCTCTTCTGAAGCCTTTTCCTTGATTTGATCAGGGAACCGGTTTGCCTTTGAAGCCGTTTTTAATTGTCACGTGCCAACACGTGACCCAGGTCACGTGGGAGCACGTGACCCTTTCTGAAGCCCTTTTCTTTGATGTAGTTGGGAAGCTGAATTTGCCTTGCCGATGCTTTTAGATGTCACGTGACTGCTGGTCACGTGTAAGCATGTGACCCTTTTCTGAAGCCTCTCCCGTGGGCTTTCCTGATTTTAAATCAGGAAACAAATGCCCCCACAGCGTTGTTCTCACGTGTCCGCACGTGAGTGCGACACTGTCACCTTTTGTGACCGTTGGATTCCTCTAGGGATTTAGGGAGATGAAACGTTTCCATCACTTCCTATAAATACTCATGTTTCTTCAGAAGAGCCTTCACTTTGTTCATCTTCTTCTTTTGAGAACTTTTTCCCTTGAGAATTTAATTCTCGCTTCCAGAGCTTAGTTCTCTGTCTTGAAACAATCTTCAGAGTTTAACTCTGTTCAGGTGACCCATTTTCCTCAGGTAATGTTCTTGGACAAACAGTAAATTTTCACATTCCTTCGGATTTTAAATACCAAAACAAGGGTTTTTACTCTTTTTCAACAAGGAACCCATTTTTCTTCAAGTTTTTCCATAAGAACAGGAAACCACCTAACCTTCGAACTGTAGATCTCTTAGGGTTTAGATGATCTTTGGGGAGATGATGATGGCGTTTCAACTCCATGGAACTTAATTCCATCCAAAAATGTTTCTGGGAATTTAATTCCCTTTTCTTAGTAAGGAATTTAATTCCAATGAAGAACTCAGTTTCTTCACACGGAGGCTTCTTGGGGGCTCTCGACCCGAGGTTGTCCTTCTGCAATTAATGAAACAGGAGCTTTGTAATGATTCTCATGACCTTTATTTCAGGTATCATGGATGCCCATCTGTATGGTCTTGACGAGATTATTTCCTATGGGAATATTCGTGCACTGGGCCGCAGTCAGAACCAGGAGTTCACCGATGCTCAGTGTGCCGAGATCATGAGCCGCTTTGACGAGTACAACCATCGGCTACTCCCCCGTCGCTCTTCTCTTCTGAGGCTGATCGTGCTGGCGATCCGGGAGGCACTTCCTCTCTTTTGCACCGGCATACCGCTCAGGGCCTTGGACACTGCTGAGGATAAGGTACATTCGGTGTACCTGATGGGCTTGATCTCAAAGAGGAGGCGAGATCACCTTATTGTTCTCTTGCACCAAGCCTTTCAGCAGTCAGCCATACTTGCCGCCTATCGGAGGGTGGAGGATATTCGTGAGGACCCCGACGCTTGCGATCGTGAGAGGAAGCATACTCGGGAGGTTCGAAATGCTTGGAGAATCTTGGACAAAGTTAATCTTGAGTTTCTCAACCCATGCCCCGCGTCTGAAGTCTTACCATTGTAAACGTTTCCTCCTTATTTTGTATGAACTTCTTGAAGTATGAGTGACAAATTTTATTATGTCTTTCCCTGCTTGCATGCCTTTCTCTGGGATTTTATCATTTTGCTACTGTTGTTGTTGATACTTTTAATATGCAGGGTGCTACTCCATTTTTTAGTGCACGTCAAGTTTGGGGCTCACGTGTTCTGCACGTGGGGTCCTTTGATGGGGCTGTTCAAAATTTTTCCATACCATATTTTTTTAGCGCACAATATCAGATGCAGAAAAGGAGCCTTGGAAATAGTTCCATCTCCCTGATTTTCGGTGCCTTTCCTTTTTTTTGGGCCTTGAAAATAGCTTCATCATGCAAGATTTTCCGCTCTCAATACTTAATGCACCTCTTTATATCTGAGGCCATAGCCTTCTTTTCCCTTCACAGAGAGATTTATTTTTTCATTTTGGTGTGATTTGTCTTGAGAAACAACCGAACGCCATGGCCTGCAATTGCCCTCATACTCGTCGACAGCCATGGGAAGTTCCTGTCGAGGAGATGATCCCCCGCTTTGCTGCCCGATTGGTGGATCCACTCCTTACCGATGACGAATGCGACTCGGCAACGTACGAACTCTCGATCTGTAGGGGGTCCCCCCTCCCGATGGGGTCCCTCTGGCTCCGGATGATTCTCACGGCCGTGCTTGCCGACATCCCTCCTCACCCAGCGGAGATGACCCTGGCGATGCTTGACGCGGCTGAAGAGAAGCTCGAGGGTTTTCACGAGGCCTGTTTGATTACTCAGGCTTTGAAAGATCGCTCAGTTCATCTTTTGAGCGAAATAAGAGCCCGACGAGCTGTTATGTCTGCTTTTGCAGATGAACATGGCGCCAATCGATGGGGAGCGACTCCTTGCGAGAACCGTCGCTTTGATATGCTGGAGAGAGCGGAGAGAGAGATAGAGAATTTCGTTCTTTGCTTTGCTAACCCTTGTGCTACTGATCCTGTGTTTGGTGACCTTTTCCCGTTAGCGTAGAATATTTAAATTAGTAACTTTTTTTTGTATACTTTATGCTGAACCTGCATGTAGGCTTGGTACTCGTATGTATGTTTTCGCTTGCATAAATAAACTTTGTGTTCTTCTTATGAAGACTTCATTTAGTCGCCAATATTATCATCACGTCGCATGCACATCAGAGCTTCGCATATTGTTTCCCTTTTTTTTTTATAATTGCGAACGCATGCTTGACAGGATAAAGTCAGAAATTTTCTTATTGCTTCCCATACCCGATGATGTACGCGTTTTTTAGCTCGACTACTGCTATCAACCGGAGCTTATTTATACAGTCCAGAGCGTTCCTATCCTGTTTTAGAGGCTGCGGTCGTGACAGTGGGCTTAATTGGCCTGACAAGGCGACACGTGGCGAACACATTGTTGTGCGAGGAAAGAGGTCGGTCGTAAATTCTCGGAGAGGGAGTTGGATTCTAAGGCGCTGAGTGAGCTTCGAGCTAATCTCACCGCCAAGGCCAACAAAGCGTACAAACTCTGGCGGGTGCTTCAGGGGTCCATAAAAGAGGTGGTGGCTCTCGATAAAGCTGCCACGTTCACTCGTGAAAGGGTCGAGGCTCATAAAGCCACCGAGAAAGAACTCGAAGCGCGTCTTGCTTCGTATCAGGCTCAGCAAGCTCAGGCGGAGGCTCGTCTTCTAGAGATCTTGCGTCATGAAGCCGTGGCTCAGCAACAGAACGATGAGCTGGTAAAATTACTGCACCGCCCACCGGCTTGAGGACTTGTATCTTTTCCCCTTTTTTTTACGTACTCATGGATGAGAGTATCTTTCTTTTTTGTTTCTTTCATGAATTGTACTTTATATCCATTTTGGTTTATGAATAAAAGATACATTTTTCTTCTCAATGGTGTGTCCCCTTTCATTGAATGCGTTTGTGGACAATTTATCTTGATCTCCTTGCAGGGCAGCGATAGCTTAGGATTCAGGGTTAAGATCTGCTTCCTAAGACTTTTGCACTTTATGAGCCACGAGGGTCTCAAAGAGTTTTTTCTCCCCATGGGTCGAGAGGATCCCATAGGTGTAAGTTCTTCTTAAGAATCGTGAGGATTCTTAAGCGGGTTGTCCCTTGAGAGTCGTAAGGACTTCACAAGAGAGTTTTTCTTCCTTACAGGTCATGAGGACCTGCAAGTGCTGGATGTGGTCGCCCTCGTCCGTGTTTCACGGAGTCAGGGGTTTCCCAAGGCATCGTAGTTTAAAGACATCGCGGTCAAGGTTAAGGACCTCATAGTCCGTGGATTTAGGGACTCCACAGTCCGATGTTTGGTTGCAGGGACCCGTCACCTCTTTGAAGACGTTGAGTAATTACAACGCCACGTATCAAAAGAGTGAAGAGATGTACCCTTAAACCAAGGCAGAATCCATAGGGAATCGGGGTGGTTGATCGTTAGTTTTAAGACATCACGGTCGAGGTTAAGGACATCATAGTCCGTGGATTTTAAGGACTCCACAGTCCGGTGTTTGCTCTGGATGCTTCACACGGGTTCACTGCCGTGCTTGGCGAGGACCAGGCTTCGCTCTGGGCGTTTTCCGCGGGGTCAAAGAGTGACGTTATCTGCGTTCCACGTAACCAGGAATTTTGCACTAGATGCTTCACAAGGGTTCACTGCCGTGCTCGGCGAGGACTAGGCTCCGCTCTGGATGCTTCACACGGGTTCACTGCCGTGCTCTGCGAGGACCAGGATCCGCTCTGGACGTTTTCCACGGGGTCAAAGAGTGACGTTATCCGCGTTCCACGTAACCAGGAATTTTGCACTAGATGCTTCACACGGGTTCACTGCCATGCTCGGCGAGGACTAGGCTCCGCTCTGGATGCTTCACACGGGTTCACTGCCGTGCTCTGCAAGGACCAGGATCCGCTCTGGACATTTTCCACGGGGTCAAAAAGTGACGTTATCCGCGTTCCACGTAACCAGAAATTTTGCACTAGATGCTTCATACGGGTTCCCTGCCGTGCTCGACGAGGACTAGGCTCCGCTCTCGATGCTTCACATGGGTTCACTGCCGTGCTCTGCGAGGACCAGGATCCGCTCTGGACGTTTTCCACGGGGTCAAAGAGTGACGTTATCCGCGTTCCACGTAACCAGGAATTTTGCACTAGATGCTTCACACGGGTTCACTGCCGTGCTCGGCGAGGACTAGGCTCCGCTCTGGATGCTTCACACGGGTTCACTGCCATGCTCTGCGAGGACCAGGATCCGCTCTGGATGTTTTCCACGGGGTCAAAGAGTGACATTATCCGCGTTCCACATAACCAGGAATTTTGCACTAGATGCTTCACACGGGTTCACTGCCGTGCTCGGCGAGGACTAGGCTCCGCTCTGGATGCTTCCCACGGGGTCAAAGAGTGACGTTATCCGCGTTCCACATAACCAGGAATTTCGCTGATTGTATCCGCATTTCACGGGATGGAGGTTTGACTGTTTGGCGATATGTATACCACCGAGCCATGGAACTGGGAGTTGCCGCTGTTTCGCTTATCTTGAAGTTGTGTCCGTCGTTACGAGACGAGTGTTGGGATGATCTCTAGGTCGCTTTTGGCCCGTCGAGACTTGGCTTCTTCTTCTGATGAAACCTGGGGGAGAAGTATGATCCCTTTTTTGTTTACGCCTTTGGGTTGTGTACAGGGTGTGATGGAACATCACCTGTAGGGCATAAATTAAAACCTTTTTTTTTTATTTCTCTTTCCGCGATGCTCTATCATTTCAGCTTTTATATCGCGAAGGTCGCGATTGCCCCATCATTTCGGCTATTTTTCGCGGTGCCCAATCATTTCGGCTATTTATTTATTTTCTACTCGCTGCTTTTTATTGCGAGTTGCCCCATCATTTCGGCTATTTTTCATGCATACATTTTTACATGCTGCTTTATATTGCAAGTTGCCCCATCATTTCGGCTATTTCGTAGGCATGTGTGGCTTGCTAGCCTTTTCGCTGCAAGCTTGGGTTTTAGACGCCTCTTTCGGCATCAGCATCGCTACCACTGGGATATTGTCAGGAGCGAATCATCATTTGCCTCTGTCGATATTGAACAAAGGTGGCTTAGCAAACAGGGTTAAGGGTCCTGTCGACCAAGGCTTTTGACTTCATGAGCCGTAAGGGTCTCACAAAGGTATTTCTCCCTACAAGTCGTGATGATCTTGCAGGTGTATTTTCTCCTTAGTGATCGTGAGGATTCCTAAGTGTATGTTTCTCTGTAAGTCGTAAGGATCCTACAAGAGGGTTTTCTCCTTATGGGTCGAGAGGACCTACAAGGGTTTTCTCCCTAGTCACAGGTGTGACTTTGCTGGGAAAATGTTTATTCGCGCCCGTGGATTGTATACAAGGGTCAGTATTGAGCCGCTTGTAGGGCAGTATCGAAGGTTGTGGGGGATTTGCTTAAGAACAGGTTTAGGTTTCTGTAACTTAAGACTTTCAAATCTCATGAGCCGTGAGGGTCCCATAAGAGAATTCTCCTTACGAGTCGTGAGGATCTCGCAAGTGTATTTTCTCCTTAGGAATCGTGGGGATCCCTAAGTGTGTTGCTCTTTTGTGAGTCGTAAGGATCTCACGCGGGTGGTTTCTCCTTACAAGGTCGAGAGGACCCTATAAGTGTCTCTTAACGAGGTTGCGCCCTTTCGGGTTTTCACAAACACTCGCCGGTAGCCCTGCTGTTTTTACTCACGGAGCCCTTTCGGGTTTTCGTCCGTGCCCATTTTGCTTATGGACATACCATTTTTTTTTATTCTTTTTCTCTTTTTTTTACAAGGTCGCGCCCTTTCGGGTTTTCACGAACACTCGCCGGTAGCCCTGCTGTTTTTACTCACGGAGCCCTTTCGGGTTTTCGTCCGTGCCCATTTTGCTTATGGACATACCGTTTATTTTTTATTCTTTTTTTTATTTTTCTTTTTCTCCTTTTTTTTTGTCAGCCTAAGGATGCTGCGGTATTAGTTTAAGGACGTTTTGGTCCGCTATTAGTTTAAGGACGTCTCGGTCCGTCGTTAGTTTAAGGACGTCTCGATCCGTCGTTAGTTTAAGGACATTTCGGTCCGTTATTAGTTTAAGGACATTTCGGTCCGTTATGGAGAAGGCCGGCTACCGCTTATAAAGCTCGATCTTAGGAAGATAGCGAGCGGACATAGTCGTCGTCATCTATTATTGACCTAGGCCGTGGCTCATTAAGCGTAGTATCTCTTTAGGAAGCGACCGTTTATTGGCCTGAAAGTCCTTTCACCGTGCATGTCCATGAGTAGATAGGCCCCACCCTGGTAGACCTTATCTATGATGTACGGGCCTTCATAATTTAGCTCGAATTTTCCCCGCTTGGCTCGATTGGGGATCATATGCCTTTTGACCACTAACACGAGTTCGCCTTGGCGAAATGTCCTCGGTCGGGTCAATCTTTCATATGAGCGCGTCATCTTTGCTTTATAAGCTTCCAGATTTTGTTGCGCTATGAGCCGGGTTTCGCCGAGGGCATCGAGCTCCTCAAGCCGAAGGTGAGCATTTTGTTCGTCCGTCAGCTCGTAGTGGACTGCCACTCGTAGAGAGGGTAACTCTATCTCGAGGGGGAGCACTGCTTCCGTCCCAAATACCAACGCATACGGCGTTGTGTTCGTGGCCGTCTTGAATGTAGTTCGATAGGCCCAAAGGGCCTCTTGCAGCCTCTCGTGCCAGTATTTCTTATTTCGGGACACCGTCTTTTTTATGATCTTCGTCAAGGTCTTATTGAAGGCCTCGGCCAGACCGTTAGCTCATGGATTGTAAACTGAAGAATATCTCCAGTCTATATTGTGCTGCTGCGCGAAGCGGCTAATCTTATGGCTTCTGTAGGCTGGCCCATTATCGCAGATAATCCGCCGTGGGGTTCCAAACCGATAGATGACGTGCGTCTTGAAGAAGTGGAGGATATTCTCCGTCTTCACTTCCCTCAGCGGTACTGCTTCTGCCCATTTGGAGAAGTAATCAGTTGGCGCCAGGATGAAACGATGTCCCCGGGACGATGCTGGCTCGATGGGGCCGACTATGTCAGTCCCCCACATTTCGAATGGCCAGCTAGCCACCGTTGGGTGTAGTGGATTCGGATGTTGGTGGATAAAGTCTCCATGAATCTGGCACGAGTGGCATTGCTTCGCATACTCGAGGCAGTCTTGGACCATCGTGGGCCAATAATAACCCATCCGTTTGATCTTCAATTTCATTTTCGGGCCTGCCTGGTGAGAACCGCAGAGTCCGTCGTGAACTTCCTGAACGACTCTTTCTGCTTCGTCAGGTCCTAAGCATCTCAGCCACAGAGAATCAAACGATCTTTTGTATAGAGTGTCGTTGACAAAAGCGAAAAATAGAGCTCGTTTCATGAGCTGATGTCTTGAGGACGCTTCTTCGGGCATTCGGTAGGACTTAAAGTAGTCTATGAAGACTTCCCTCCAGTCCTCGGCCTTCTCATGGTCTTTTATTTGTAGAGTCGTCTGCTCAGTCGCGCCCTTTTCTTCGTATGGCTCGGGAGATATTTCTGCTGGGGCGAGCACTCGACGGCTTTGTACCATGATTTTGAATTCATCAGGTTCTCGTCAGCCAGTTCTTTAGCGAGCTTGGCTAGTGCGTCTGCTTTGCTATTTTCCGCCCGTGGTATGCTTTCCAAAGTGTAGGAGGGAATTTGGGTCAATAGTTGTTGCACCTTTTCGCCGTACTTCACCAACTCCGGTTTGCACGTTTGGTAGTCACCATTTACTTGATTAACGACCAGTTGAGAATCCCCGTATATAAGGAGGTCTTCAATTCCCATGTAGATGGCGATCTCAAGGCCCGCTATTAAAGCTTCGTATTCGGCTTCATTGTTCGTCCTCGATTCCGTTAAGGAGAAAGCAAAGCGCATTATCCCTCCTTGTGGGGTTACAAAGATAAGGCCTACTACCGACTTGACTATAGGGGTACTTTGTTTGTGCTTATTTACGGAGGACGCTCCATCGAAATAGAGTTCCCATCGGGTACCACCGCTGTCGATCGCGTCAAACGCATGTTCGTCCAGCAAATCGCAATTCAGAGGAGAATCAGCCGGTATCGGATGTTCAGCGAGAAAGTCGGCGATGGCCTGGCCTTTCACTACCTTGAGAGGTCGATACGTTATCGAGAACTCCATCAGGAGTAGAGCCCATTTAGCGAGTCGACCCATCAATATAGCCTTTGACATCAAATATTTAAGAGGGTCCACCTTCGAGATGAGACGGACTTCGTGCGCCAACGCATAGTGCCTGAGCTTTGTTATCGCAAAGATCAACGCCAAGCAGTGTTTTTCAATGGGAGAGTAGTTGCTTTCTGCCCCCAACAGAACTCGACTTAAGTAGTAGAGTGCTCTCTCTTTTCCTTGATCGTTCTCTTGTGCCCATAATGCGCCTAAGGAACCTTCGAGGGCGGTTGTATAAAGAATGAGGGGTTTTCCCTTGACCGGCGCAGCCAGCACTGGTGGGTTCTGCAGGTACTGCTTGATCTCGTCTAGTGCACCTTGGCATTTGTGATCCCAAACGAATGGAATTCCCTTCTTCATCAGGTGGCTGTAAGGACGGCATTTGCCTGAAAGATTGGCGATAAATCGCCGGATGTATGCGAGCTTCCCTTGGAGAGACCGCAACTGTTTGAGGGTTCTTGGCGGAGGTATTTCCATGATCGCCTTGATCTTAGATGGTTCTATTTCGATACCTCGATGTCGGATGATGAATCCCAGGAATTTACCCGAGGAGACTCCAAACGCGCATTTGAGGGGATTCATCTTCAAATTATATTGCCGAAGGCGTTGAAATACAGTCTCCAGATGCTATAAATGCTCTTCGTATGACATGCTCTTTACTACAAGGTCATCGATATAGCACTCGACGATGTCATGTATGAGGTCGTCGAAGATTTTTGTCATGGCCCTTTGATAGGTAGCACCGGCGTTCTTTAGACCAAAAGGCATAACCCTGTAGCAGAATATACCCAAAGGGGTCCAGAAAGCGGTATGCTTCTGGTCTTCGGGATGCATCTTTATCTGATTGTATCCTGACGAACCGTCCATAAAGGAGAAAACCTCGTGAGTGGACGTGTTATCTATCATTAGCTCGGTTACTGGTACTGGGAAATCGTCCTTTGGACAGGCTTTATTGAGATCCCTGAAATCCACGCATATGCGTACCGTCCCATTCTTCTTCATTACCGGGACGATATTGGCGATCCAGTCGGGATACTGGACTTCTTGGATAAATCCAGAATCGATCAGCTTCTTGACTTCGGCGTTGATGCTCATTTCAAGCTCAAGTCGCATCCTTCTTGGCGCCTGCTTGACTGGCTTGATATCTGGGGATATCGCTAATTTATGCACAACAATCTCCGGATCTAATCCTGGCATCTCGGAATAGTTCCACGCGAAGCAGTCTTTATGCTGTAGAAGCACATTCTTTAATGCGGCCACCCTTTCTTCAGATAGCAGCTCGCTGACGAATGTCGGTCGCGGATCATCGGCCGATCCCAGCTCAACCTTCTTGAGGTTATCTGCAGTAGTATGTATGCCATCTTCCAGTTATTTCGGAGCTGGCGGAAATTCTGAGATCACCTCATCATTGTTGTTCTCAAAGCACCAGGGAAGGTCATCCATGTCCTTGGGCTCTTCCTTTAATATCGTAATCATGTAACAGGTGCGAATCCGCTTCCAGGACTGAGGTGGATCCGGTTCTGCTCTTGCGGCTTTGGGTTCGTGCTTTTGTGGCGGCGTTACCCTCCAGCCGTTGGATAAAGCGAATCTGCCCTGTTGGTACTGGTCCTCGACCCAGTTCTTGAAGGTGAAGCAGTCTTCGGTAGGATGTCCTATGGCTTGGTGATAAGAGCAATAGCTCAGATGAGAAGCCCTGTTAGCTTGCTCAGGGTGCTTAGACTCTGGAAGCGCGATCATTTGATGTTTTATAGCGAGCTCGAGTAACTTCTCCGTCTTGTCTCGAGGGAAGGAATACGCTCGACTCATCTTCTTCGTGAGGGACAAATCCGGACCGCGCAATGCCCGCTCACGTGACTCTCTAATCCTGCGTCGTTGTTGTCGGTTCCTCTCTCCGCTTCTTGATTTATTTCCGTCTCTGCGTCGGGCCTTTCGTACAACGGGTTGACAAGGATGAGCATCTTTGTCTTTTGCAGCCCGTTGAAATAGACGTTGCGTCCTGGCCTTCTCATAGATGGCCATCTCGCGGTCGTGGTCTTCCCGAGATTTTTGACCCACTTTCCTGATAGGCTTGTCCATTCGTTCTTCAAATGACGGACTCGGCATTTCAATCGCGGGATCTAGTTTTGATGAGGGGTTGGCATTTCCTGACGGGGCGTCCTCTTCTTCATCAAAAGTATATATGGCGTAGCTACTGTGGGCCCGTTCCCGTTTTCCGGTTCTCGCGTATCCAAGCCCAAGTGTTTCCATTTTCCCGTTGGGCAATTTGCATTGGGTCCCAAGGACATCCCAAATCCTGTTGTAGAACCGAGCTTGTCGAACAGTCTGTTTTAAGGGTACTCCTTGGCGCTTCAATAGCCTCTTTAGTCCATTTGTGTAGTATCTGGGCAAACGGATAGGTTGGAGCCTGTCGAGTGTAACATCCGTGCCATGCCAGATCTCTTTCTCTATTTTCGACTCTGAGGATCGGTAGAATAGAATTAACTTCTCACCCCTTTGCCTGGGAGGGACGTAAAATGTTTGCAGGTCCTGCACATTGTGAGCTTGAAGTGTGTCGAGATCCTTGTAGTGTTCCCGCGGCACCATGGTGATTTGCAAACTCTGATCATCGCTAGGGGGTGCTTGTATTGACAGCCGATTGGAGAACACGGCATTAACCTCATCTTCCGAGTCACTTCCGAAGACCAACATGGGGGCGGACGTCCCCGGGTTGTTGCGTTGAGATGGCCCGGCATAAACTATCTCTTCTTCTTCTTCGGTATCGCTCCCGAAAACAGGGATGGCGGCGGCGGCTTTGTTCTCCGGGTTGCGACACCTTTCTTTATCCTCGAAATCTGGCAAAAAGTACTTCGCATCTTCGTATTTGTGGACTTCGTTCACGGAAAATGGGTTCAACTCACCTGTTACGGTATACTCGAAACCATCCTTAAAGTACTTCATACACTGATATTGTGTAGAAGGGATGATGTTGTACTCGTGTAGCCAAGGACGACCGAGCAAGGCGTTGTAGCAGGTCTTGGCATCAATGACATGGAATTTGATGTCTGTGACGAGGAGTCCAAAGCGTAATTTCAGTATCACGGATCCGAGAGTCCGTGATGATTGTGAATCGAAACCGGAGATAGTAATTTTGTCACGAGCGAGTTGTTGCACACTCATGCAGATTTCCTTCAACACCCGAACATTAAGAAGATTGACGGAGGATTCATTATCCACCAGGATCTTGCCTATCTTGATATCATGGCAGTATCCAGAGACATATAGGGGACGGTTGTGGTCGCACGTCCCGAGAAGGAGTTCTTCGTCACCGAAAGTGATGTCGGCCGTATGCACTTCCTCCAATTCATCCTTCATCCTTTCAGTGGCGAGGAAGGCTTGGAATTGCTCAGGTTCTTGTAACGCCTTAATTAGTGAGTCTCGCGCTTCTTTTGATAATAGGAGGGCATCGAGAATGCTAAGCTAAGAAGGTAGCTTCCTTAGGTGCGCTAGGATGTTATAGTCCACCTTACCCTTCCTCGGAGGGTCTTTGGCAGCCAGCTCTTTCACGACTTGGTCATCTAAAGTGATATCTTCAGTGACCTTTTCCTTTCCCTTATCTTTTCTACTCGCGGGCCCGAGATTCTTTTCTGGGAGTGTGCGATTGCGCAGCTGAATGTTCTCGCAGGCCTCCGATTTCTCCTCTTTCCCTAAAACGGATTCTTTAAAGAGAGGGCCCAGAGCCATTTCTTCATCGGAGTCGCTCCCAAAGGTGAGAACTTGTGACCCTCCGGCGTTAACCATGTAACAGTTGCCAGTGGTCCTGTTGTGCTCGTCGGCAGTACTTCTTTGTTCTCGACGAGTCTTGCGTTTCATGCGCTTAAAATGTTGCCGATGAGCAACATATCCTTGCCACCATATCTTAAAGGCGTCGCACTCCTCCGTGGGGTGTGAAATTTTCCGATGATATGCGCAATAATCAGGGTGCCTCTCCACCCCATTGAGCGTGTTTTCTTCCGAGGGTGGTAGCTTCATTCCTATCGACATAGCTTTGGCAAAACGTTTCCTCGTCTTGAATATCTTCTTGTCTGCCTCGGATGCCTTTCGATCTGGCGGGAGTAGTTCAATTCTTTCATTTAGTTGCCTGCGTTCGGCTCCTTCCGATGCGGCCATCTCACGCTCCTGATATGCTTTACTCTTTAGACGAATCTCGTCCAGAAAGGCGTCGATCATTTCATCTGTTGGCCACACAAGTCCTGGCTCAGGGTGTGCCCCCAGTTTCTCGGTGCCAGGAGTTTTCTCATCTTCCGAGTGGGAAATCACATGAAAACTCGCCACATGTCCCTCGGATTCATCCGATGAGCTCTCTTCCTCATCTTCCTTCTGAAAGACGTGGTTGAGGAACTCTTGCAGTGTGACGGGAGTCCGTGCCTTTCGATTGTACTCCTCCGGCGCGTCAATCTGTTTCTGCAAATCCGTGCGCTTGTTTCCAGGCTTCACGGGCCTTTTGGATTTCCTCTTCTTTTTCTTCGAAGATTTTGACGGTTGGGTGTGAGTACTTGGGCCATCACCACGAATCTTTGTAGTTGGGCGCGGCTTCAACATCCCTTCGATGATTTGAGGTTCAAGCGGGTTCTTCCATTCAACCGCTGGGCACGCATGAAGGCCACTCAGCATCCTTTTGGTTTTAGCTGATAGCACGATTTCCCATGGAGCTTCTTCAATAAAGGAATAAGTCGCCCCCGGTGCGTCCGTCTTCTTAGGAGTATGCGGCTGTGGCGGGTTCACCTTTCACTTTTCGGACAGCGCAAACTTTCCCTGAAGGTATTGATCTTCAATCCATCCTTTGAAGACGAAGCAATCCTCAATCGGATGGCTTACCGTTTGATGGTAAGGGCAATAGTTGGGGTTGTTCACCTCAGTGGGTTGTGGCGGTCGCCTTGGATTTGGCAGGTTTATAAGTCTGTTGCGTACTGCCAGCTTGAATAGTCGTTTCGTCTTGTCCCGTGGGAACGAGTAGGGACGCTTCATCTTCTTATTATAATACCGGCATCTTTCTTCCAGTTGATCCGTCAGCTTTGGGGCATTGGGTTGCTGCTGGGCATTCGCGACGAAGGTGGCCTTTCCTTTACCCTTGTCATTCCGAGGTTCTGGCTTCGGGGGAGACGGTCTATGACCCATTTGGTCCATCTGAGCCAACTTGTCGATTAAAGCCTGGAATGTGGTTGGCTTAAAGAACATCATAAACTGGGAGATAATTGCGTGAGGGTCTAGGGTTCCCATGAACATGCCCACCGCGGGCGCTTCCTCAATGCGTTGCTCGCATTTCGACCACAAATTCCGCCATCGTATAGCATACTGGACCCAAGTTTCGCCTGGTTTTACCCTGGCGTTAATTAGTGCCGTTATTGGAGTGCGTTCGCTGGCTCTTGCGAATCGCTGAGTGAATAGCAACTCCATTTCAGCGAACGTCTTAATAGAATCGTCCGGGAGTTCCGAATACCATTCGAACGCTGTTTCTGATAAGCTGCCCACGAACTGGCGAAGCAACAGTTTATCATCTCCGCCGGTGTTACCGCAAAGGGCCCTGAACTGGGCGACATGTTGGTGGGGATTGCCGGTCCCCTTGTAAAAATGGAACTTGGGAATTGTGTAACCCAGCGGGTACTTGATTTGGTCGTACCAGCTTGGATATGGCCGCCCCGTTTTTACGACTTGACCAGCTGTCTCAGTCGCATGATGAACCCGGATTTGCTGGGCTATATAGTCGACCAAGTCAGCCTTAGAGATTGTCTCCTCCTTAGCCGTTGAGAGGGCTGGTGGTGGATTTGACGTTTCTCCCCTGTCGTCTTCAAGGACGATCGGGGGATCCTCAGCGGGTGGATCCTGTTGGATCATCATTCCTATCATATCTTGGAAGAGGAGGCCCATACGCTGTATGTTGGCTGCTTGTTCAGCAGCCTCTTTGTCCTTCTTCTCCAATATTCGGCGAAGGAATTCGGCGTCGGTTTCTTCCTCCTGGCGTTCATCCGAAGACGTTTCTGGGTTTTCTTTTGGCCCGGTAAGTGCGGCCATAGCATTCATCATTTCCTGGAGCTTTTGCTGTTGCTCCTGAGCTTTGGTCACCGACCGTGTGAGCGGTCTATGACCTGTAGACGCACGGCTGTCTTCTTTTCCTGACGCCATGTATACAGTGTGGACCATCATGCCCCCAGACTTAGGGCGTCTGGGCTTAGTGCCTTTGGCTGTCGTTGCAGGCTGGGGGATCTTCCCTGGTTTCCTCCTTTTATGAGCAGTGGAGGTTAAGGGGGCCGTTGAGGTGGGCGTCCAGACAGCCTTTCGTGGTTTAGCCTGGTGACCGGCTTCCGATTGGATTTTCAGCTTCTTGTGCTGGCGGGAGAAGTTTGGATCGATCATCGAATCTCGGGCCTGCCGCCAAGCCTTATAGATTTTGGAAGACAGCCGTTGAGGGGATCGGGGCTGCTCTGACTTTATCTCCACAACCTTTTTTAGTGGGGGAGGAGACCTCTTTAGCACCGCAGTAGGAGAATTCCTTCGCACCTTATTTAGCATCTCGAAGCTATTCCCCATTGGAACAGCAGCATTAACTTCTGCCATCGGGGCTGATGGAGTGAGCCCAGAGGGGGAGTTGCCCCCATCCTTCCTTACTCGGCGCCAATGGCGACGTCGAGCGTGTCGAGCGGACGGCGTTGGTTCAGCGGTGAGAATGGCTTCGTCTTGCCCCCTGTGTAGGTGGGGGGTCGCTGCTGGTGTTAGCCTGTCAAAGACCGATGTCCTTTGGGTAGCAGGAGCGGGAGCTGGGGCCGTCAATCTTGTAAAGACCGACTTTTTGGCCGGGGAAGCCGCCTTGGCGACTTCAGGAGCAGGACCGGTCACTTTCTTAGAAGCAGCCTTCTCTGGGATTGTAGGCCCCATGATGGGTCCACAGGATTTCTGGCCCAATCTAGAGAAGATCGAGGCGCTGATGATGGGCGACCCGTTGAGAGGAGCCGCAGCAGGGGTAAAACGATCAAAGACCGACTTCTTGGGAGTTTCCTTTGTCAGCACCGGCGCCGTAAAGCTTGTCGGTGGGAGCATAGTCCCAAAGAACAATCTGGTAGTGGCCTGAGTTACCTGGTCCACCGGTATTGTGAATAACGAAGCAGCTTGGGGTCCGTAGGCTATACTTCCGGGCGAGGCAGAGCGTTGGTCGCAATTGCAGTCCGAGCAGTTGGAGCATTTCGCAGAAGTAGAAGCCATCGATCCTTTGCTTTCTGCAATGAGCAGGACGCCAAGTCTTAGTATCTCGAAACCCAAGGGCAACCATTAGCGAACCGCGATTGGTTCGCGAATCACGACACACGAAGTGTGGAGTGGAAAGAGGAAGAGGTCCCACCGGGCGTGCCAGAATCTGTTCCCCTCCGGATGACGGCGCGCAAGACTGCGATGTCTTGGCACTAAGATTCGGGGCAGATGCTAATAGGTGCTATCCGTCCACCTCTCCGAAGATGCCAAGTTGATTTATGGCACCGTGTATCGGAGGTTTAGACGGATGCGGCCGATGTAGCAGACTTCGTCAGATTCCCCCTCGTTCGAGGGGTTTTTGATTGTGGGGACGCTCTTCCCTGCAGGCGCAACCCCCCGCAGTTAATTACGCTACCGCATCACGGTAACAACTTTCTCCTTCTCCAGCTGGTCACTTCGTGTCGTGGGTGTTTGTTTTGTATTTGGTTGCCCGTGGATTGTATACGGAGACTGAGTTATGTTGTCGCCCGTAGGGCGTGGACTAGTCCAAATCCGTAATATCTTAGATTCGGGTTTGGGGGTTTGGTTTGAGGATATGTTAGCCATATTTGAGGCTAAGATCAACTCAAACGTTTGTTAAGGATACGTTAGTCTAACTTGAGACTAAGATCAACTTAACGGGACCGTTTAGATCCGACAAAAGAGCATTTGGGCTCCATTGTTCCAGTTTAGGGACATAGTGGTCCATTTAATGTATGGCCGTCGGGACCCGTCACCTCTCTGACGACGTTGAAGGATTACAACGACAGATGTCAGAGGAGTTCAGAGATGTACCCTTGAACCAGAGTTAATTGGGGGGATCTATAGTCCAGTTTGGGACTAAAGTCTGTTTGAAAGGTTTAAGGATACGTTAGCCATATTTAAGGCTAAGATCAACTTAAACGTGATCGTTTAAATCCAACAAAAGAGCGTTTGGGCTCTATCGTTTCAGTTTAGGGACATAGTGGTCCATCGCTAGTTTAAGGACATTGCGGTCCATGGGTAGTTTAAGGACATTGCGGTCCATTGTTAGTTTTAAGACATCTCGGTCAAGGTTAAGGACGTCGTAGTCCATGGGTTTAAGGACCCCACAGTCCATTGTTAGTTTTAAGACATCTCGGTCAACGTTAAAGACGTCGTAGTCCATGGGTTTAAGGACCCCACAGTCCATTGTTAGTTTTAAGACATCTCGGTCAAGGTTAAGGACGTCGTAGTCCATGGGTTTAAGGACCCCACAGTCCATATCAATGTGTGGTCATCGGGACCCGTCACCTCTTTGAAGACGTTGAGGGATTACAACGCCAAGTATCAAAGGAATGAAGAGATGTACCCTGGAACCGGAGTGGATTAAATAGTCTTTGGCCCAATTTGGGATCAAGACCAATTAATTATGTTATGAGCCCATTAGCCCAGTTAATTACGAATTGAGGACTTATGGCCAGCTTGGGCTAAGTCCAATCATGTCTGGGACATCGGCCCTCCTGTTGGTCCTTTGAAGGAGAGGCTTTGCCTCTGGCCATTTAGCCAATTGGGCCAATGCCTGGTGTTAAACACTAAAGACCAATCAGTGTTGAACACTGAGAATGAGGTTGATAAGTCAGTGTTTAACACTAGAAGATAGTTGGTGTCAACACCAGCAACAAGGCCTTCAAATTAGTGTTAAACACTAAAACAGACCAGTGTTAAGCACTGGCAACAGAAATCCCAAATTAGTGTTGAACACTAAGGTAATCAGTGTTGAACACTGCAAATAAAGTTCTTTGCTTAGTGTTGAACACTAAGGCCAAACAACGTTTTAACACTGAATTCAGGGGTTCCAATTTAGCGTTAGACGCTGAGGCAAGAGGGGTCACGTGGTAGCACGTGAGGGCGCCCTCCCTTCGTTTGTTCTGCTGAGAAGATATCATCTTTTGGAGCATCACGTGTCATCACGTGACGGGTGTTTGAATGGAGTATGTTAAAGCCTCTGCCAAGGGTCACGTGGGTCACGTGAGGCACTGCCTTAAAGGGCTTTCTGTAGATCTTTTAGGGGGGTCACGTGGTGACACGTGACCCTGCTTTTCTGTAGTTGTTTAGAAGATCTGTTAATCCCTTTCAGGAATTAAATTCCTCATAGGGTTGAACCCTAACAATAATTTCAGAGGAATTAAATTCCTAGTTCCTTTTGAAGAGTTGAACTCTGAATTTTCTGTAGGAATTAAATTCCTCATATATGTGAAGAACTGAATAGGGTTAAACCCTAATAAAAGCTTTAAGGAATTAAACCCCCACTCTCTGTTAGAGAATTATTCTGGGGAATAAGATTAAGGGAATTAAATTCTTGTTGTTTTAACAGAACTAAGTTCTTAACTAGGGTTAAACCCTGATTCTTTTCATTCTGATGGAATTAAATTCCCATAACACAGGGTCAAACCCTAATTTTATTTTGAAGGAATTAAATTCCTATAGTTCTGTGAGAATTAAATTCTCGTGCTTCCATTCCCTCTCTATGCTTTGGATCTGCATGGAAGGATCTCAACCCATTGAGAATTAAATTCTCAACTCAAGGGGAGATGTGCACTTTACAGATCCTCCATCAAAGAGAGAAGAAATATGTCCTTCTGTTTTATATCAGAGTTAAACTCTGTTGAGAATTAAATTCTCTTTTCTTTCCATGAAACCTTCCCTTTCTTACCTAGGGTTTTCTTTTGCAGAAGATCCAAATTCCTCTAAAGTATCAAGGCTCTCTCTCTTTTCTTCCTTCTGCATATATCACTCTTTTTGTGTGTCTCTTGACTCCTATTTATAGGAGAAGCAGCCGAATCAATTAGTTTTGGTGAATCTTTCATTGAGAGATTTAATTTGTATTCACCATTCGTTTTGGACCTTTGGATTATTAGGTGAATTTTACTCACCATTGGATTTTAAATCCAGAGATTCTCCTCTGTTATTTTGGTTAGATTTTACGGGGAAATCTTTCCAAATTCAAGATTTTCCCATAGATAGATGATATTTAATCATCTTTAATTCAATCGGTTGCTTTTGGAAAGATTTGAGAGGTCTTTTCTCAGAATTTAATTCTGTTAACAAATGGGCTTTGAAGTCGGTCACGTGTGGCCACGTGACCCTTGGTCACGTGTGGCCACGTGACCCTTGGTCACGTGTGGGCACGTGGAATGAGCCCTCTTCTTTCTTTCTGCGCTCTGCTTTCTGGTCGCTGCTTAACCGTCACGTGCCACCACGTGACCCCTGGTCATGTGTGAGCACGTGACCCTCGTCTGGAGCCTTTTTCTTGGTTTAACCGGAGAACAAATCTGCTGCTTTTGATTATCACGTGCCAACACGTGACCCTGGTTACGTGGGAGCACATGACCTCTTCTGAAGCCTTTTCCTTGATTTGATCAGGGAACCGGTTTGCCTTTGAAGCCGTTTTTAATTATCACGTGCCAACACGTGACCCAGGTCATGTGGGAGCACGTGACCCTTTCTGAAGCCCTTTTCTTTGATGTAGTCGGGAAGCTGAATTTGCCTTACCGATGCTTTTAGATGTCACGTGCCAAAACGTGACTGCTGGTCACGTGTAAGCATGTGACCCTTTTCTGAAGCCTCTCCCGTGGGCTTTCCTGATTTTAAATCAGGAAACAGTCTCAAATGAGATTAACGATCCTTAAACCCAACCCAAACCCAAATCTATGAAAATACGGATTCGGACTAATCCACGCCCTACGGGCGACAACATAAATTAGTCTCCGTATACAATCCACGGGCAACCAAAAAAAAAAACAAACACACACGACACGAAGTGACCATCTGGAGAAGGAGAAAGTGGTTACCTCGATGCGGTAGCGTAATTAACTGCAGGGGCTTACGCCTACAGGGAAGAGCGTCCCCACAATCAAAAACCCCTCAACGAGGGTGAATCTGACGAAGTCTGCTATATTGGCCGCATCCGTTTAAACCTTCGATACATGGTGCCATAAATCAACTTGGCATCTTCGGAGAGGTGGACGGATAGCACAAAATAGCATCTGCCCCTAAAATTCAGGCCGGACGTCCCAACGTCCCGGTCGTGTCTTTCGGTGGAGAACAAGTGAAAGTAGGAGATTGTTGGCTATAGTGCCCTCAAGGCAGTTATTGTAATTACAGGCAGGTGATTATGATGATTTAGGGAGGACATATACAGATAGAACAGTCTTACTCAAGATGATAGTATGCAATCTAGTTTATCTTTATCATCATGTACATGCATTTAAGGACTCACCGGGAACTGCTATCATGACTATCAGCATTATGATGGTGATCATATACGTGGGAGCTGGGTGGTCTATAAGCACATCCTTAAATGTCCCAAGTCGTGGGAGTATCGAGACTGGGCATTAATAGTCCAGAGTAGACTAGTGTGTACTTATCGAGACCCCGACGAGGGACGGTGGCCAGTCTCACAAGCCATTGGTGTCTGTTTGTCACCTAAGATAGTATACAGGTGCTCATTGGGTTATAAGTACACTGTACGGACTCACCGGGAACATGCTAGTTGGTATTATACCTATTGTCAGATAGCAGTTCCCAGGTGACATGTGTACAGGTTAGTCTGTCGACCTGAGATTGTGATTTTTCTCGTGTGAGTTCCCACTGTGCTTTGATTACTATCCTACCACGGCTCAACGGAGTCATGCAAACAGGTTTTAGTTGGGACAGTCCCGAGCCACATGGAGGCGGTGAGTGGATCGTTAGGGATTCATCTCTCCCGGTATTAGGGGTTGATGTCGCGTTGTGCACGGATGGCTATCACCAGAAATCCTTGGCCAAGGTAATCAAGAATTACTTATCAAGGATCAGTAGTTTCTCAGGTGGTGATGGGTTATATACCGACACGAAATGTCGCGTTATTAGGGGTCTGACTTTATCCACCCCCCTAGACACGATATGCGATACTCTTAGACGAACGGACCGGACAATACGGATATTTTCACGGGCAGGCTCAGTATGGGTCAGGATGAGTTTGCTCGTCGGCATTCATTTCGCTCCATACCTGGGTAGTCGTTACGTACAGCTAGTGTCACTGACGTGCGTGTGGTTAAACCTACTGCCAGCGTATTGACGAGTCTTTAAAGACCCATACAGAGGGTTTCCCTGCATCGGGCGAAACGATGTAAAGGCCGTATGGTTTTACGGCAGGGTTCGATCATATACGTGCATTTGTGCACGTATCGTGATTTGGACGGATAACATTAGTGGGCTTTGGTTTAAGCCGGATTCTAGTATTATATTATTGGATTATTTTCGTCTCTTTTTATTCGTATTTTTTGGAATACAAATACGGGTATGTATATACAGATGAGGGGTATTCTTGTAATTTATTATAAGATTGCTTCTAGAAGATGCCACCTCATTTTAGTTTTAATCATTTTTGTTAAATGATTAAATGAGGCGAAGGATGAGGTGTGCTTGGCTTTAATTGATGACATGGCTCACTTGGTGACTCATGGGGTCACTCATGGTCACTATTCTAGCATGCTTGATATTTAGTTTGTGTTGTGAGATATTTCTTTACTTGATGATTCATTCTATGCTCACAACACTTAGCCATTTTCTTGAGTTTTGCTTCATGCTCACACTCTCATCCTCCTCTTGCTTCTTCTTCTACCTCCACCCTTAAAGTCTTATGTGTTGAGAAACCTAGGGTGTCATGAGATAAATCAATCCATCATTAGACTCTACATCTTCTAGGCTATCTAGTTTAGCGAACTAGATACCCTAGTTACCTCGGCTATGAGGTAGGAGCTCAGAATACAAATCCTCAGGTGGATCATCTTTGATGGATGGAGACCGGCGACCATGCTTGATCATGGTGGCCTTTAGGAGCTTAGGATGATGGTTAAAGACCTGAGGACATGGATCATTCAGTATAATCGTTCTAAACTCTTCTTTAGTTTGCTAGATTAGGGTTTACGGTAGATCCGGACATCGGGTTGTTCTAGCGCCAGTTTATAAAAATTTTGTTCCGCAATCGGCTACGGTTTGATGGCCAGGGCGCTGGCATAACCCAACACAGTCATACTAGGGAAAGATCCTGGAAGAGTTAATATTTGGGCAGAAGAAGACTCGGCAGCCGTTGATACGTGTTCAGCATTGATAGTAGTAGGCTACTCACCAGACAGTACTTAAGGAGTATGGGCGCCATCGGCTTGAGTTCTCCTTCAACGGATCCTTCGTGCACGGGGTCTTGAGCAATGACCGGATTGTTTTGAACAAAGGTTTGGGGTCGATACCTGACAGTAGAGACGATGGTTATGAGAGATGAATGAATATATGTAATGCCCCACGCCCCAGTACAGACGGTATTGTCCGCTCTGGCCGAAACCGCACGGTTTTGTCTTTTGGAGCGAACCGGACCCGACCAGCGGCCACTTAACAGGAGGTCACCCATCCCAGAACTTTCCTGGCTCGAGCATGCTTAACTATGGAGTTCTCAAGCTCTTGTAGTTCCGGTTCACTTAAAAGACGCCTCTGTAATTGAGGGTGGTATCATTACATATATAATGCAGTTCGGTCCTCTTTCGGAATGTGTTCCGAAAATTCCTCATTGTTCTACAGTGGGTCCCACGGACTCAAGAGGTGGCCCCCATGGATTCAAGAGGTGGCCCCCGACCTTTTGGCATGACAATTGGCGTGGCACTTTATTCCGTGTGTCACTTTGTCCCATGAGCAAGAACCGGGTCCTGAGATTCTCCACACCTTTGAACAATGGTTCATCCTCAAACCACAGACCTACTACTGAGGGACCTGTATGGGCCACCATAATTTTAACGCCCCATGCCCCAGTACATACGGTATTGTCCGCTCAGACCGAAACCGCACGATTTTGTCCTTTGGAGCGAATTGGACTCAACCAGGGGCCACTTCCCAAGAGGTCAGCCATCGCAGAACTTCCCTGACTCGAGCATGTTTAACTACGGAGTTCTCAAGCTCCTGTAGTTCCGGTTCACTTAAAAGGTACCTATGTAATTGAGGATGGTAGCATTGCCAAAATAAGATGCGTAAATAAAAAAATGACAATGTGTTGAGAAATATGCGCAAGAAAGAAAATGGTAAAACCACTTTGCTAGAGGGACCACATAGAGATTACCAGTTAATGTTCGATTACAATGGAAAATTCTTGGTGCTGAGGACTTTCCCGACGAGGTGTTGAAGAAAATCCACGTGATCTGAAAAATACAGCTCCAATGTATAAGTAGAAACTTAATCTAACAAACTAGGCAAAAGTATCCAGGTACCTCATCTTTTGAGACTTGGGTAGAAGATGAAGATAAAACCACAAACATTTTGCTTGGTCTATGTTCCCCTCCGAAAGACGGCCACGACGTGAAGACGTCTTGCCTGAGATTTGGGGCAGATGCTAATTGGTTTTATCCGTCCACCTCTCCGAAGATGCCAAGTTGATTTATGGCACCGTGTATCGGATGTTTGGACGGATGCGGCCGATGTAGCAGACTTCGTCAGATTCCCCCTCGCTTGAGGGGTTTTTAATTGTGGGGACGCTCTTCCCTGCAGACGCAAGACCCTGCAATTAATTATGCTACCGTATCGCGGTAACCACTTTCTCCTTCTCCAGAATTTCACTTCGTGTCGTGTGTGTTTGTTTTGTTTGTGGTTGACCGTGGATTATATACGGAGACTAAGTTATGTCGTCGCCCGTAAGACGTGGATTAGTCCAAATCCGTATTTACTTAGATTTGGGTTTGGTATTTTGGTTTAAGGATACGTTAGCCATATTGAGGCTAAGATCGACTTAAACTTTTGTTAAGGATACGTTAGTCTGATCTCCAGACTAAGATCAACTTAACGGGATCGTTTAGATCCGACAAGAGAGCAATTGACTCTATTGTTTAGTTTAATGACATTGCAGTCGATTTCCAGTTTAGGGACATGGTGGTCCATCATTCCCATTTGGGGACGAACATTAGTTTAAGGACATTTCGGTCCAACATTCCCATTTCGGGACGAATATTAGTTTAAGGACGTTTCGGTCCACGAGTTTAAGGACCCCGCAGTCCGTATCGATGTGTGGTTGTTGGGACCCGTCATATCTCTGACGTCGTTGAAGGATTACAACGATAGGGGTCAGAGGAGTTCAGAGATGTACCCTTGAACCAGACGTAAATTGATTTAGAAGAGCAGTCTTGCCCAGTCAATTTAATTTGAAGACTTACGGCCATGATTGGGCTAAGTCCAGTTGAGAATATTCAACGTTTTTATCTTTGGCCTATTAGGCCTGTGCTAGGGCTTTGCCCCTGTTTGATAATGCACTGCATTTTCTGTTGGCCTGCTAGGCCTTTTTTATTTGGGCTCTGTCCCTTTTAAATGATGCACAGCATCTGTTTGGGCTCTGCCCTTTATTAAAATAATGCATTGCATTTTGTTAGGCTTGTTAGGCCTTTTTTAATTGGGCTTGGCTCTTCTGTAAATAATGCAGTGCATTAATTTCTAGGCAGTGGCTTGTCAGGCGTTTTGCGCCAATTATTGAGCGCAAGCTCTTGTCGTGGTGACACGTGTCTGGTGAGCGCAAGCGCAATAGCGCAGTGCGCTGCGCCAGTGCGCTGCGCTGTTGCGCTGCTGACACGTGGCGCGCTTCGGTGAGTTGCGCTAACTTTAAATAGCAATGCTCTATTTTAAAAGCGCACAGCGTAAGTGGTCTTGGAGCTGACACGTGGCGCTCCCTAGTGGCTTGCACCATCCCAGGAGCGCAACTGTGCAGTTTTGCAAGTGCAGGGCACTGTTTTAATAACTTAATCCAATTTTGGATTTAAGAGAAGAATCTTTAAGATTCCAGAACCAATGGTTCATAAAAAAGTGCAAGGCACTGTTATTATTATATTTTTTTTTATTGAAGATCATTGATATTGTTCTTAGATCAATGTTCTATTCAGAAGAAATTCTTCTTTATTATAAAGGTTTTTACCTTTTTTCTTTTCTTGAGTTCTTCTCACAATTCTTCAGAGTTCTCTCTATTTCTGAGTTTTTTGTTTTCTCTCTGTGTTGTTGTTTAGACTTGGGGTCTAGGGGCCTTTTTATAGTGCCAAATGATTTGTTAGGTTGGATAAAAGAGATCTTTCTCTGAGTGATTTGGGGATATTTCCCCACCGTTGGATCTTTGATCCAAGGGCTTCTGTTTTACAGAAGACAATCTTCTTGTTTTAACAAGAACAGAAAGATCTTACTGGAATTTTAATTCTGTTTGGCGCAAGCGCACCTGCGCTTGACACGTGTCGCGCAGCGCAGCGCAACTGCGCTGCCACGTGTCACGCAGCGCACCTATGCTAGCACAACTGCGCTGCCACGTGTCGCGCAGCACAACTGCGCAGCGTAACTGCGCTGCCACGTGTCGCGCAGCGCAGAGCGCAAGTTAGCTGAAGCGTTGCTTCTTTATTTTAAAATTTGATTTTTATTATCTTTTAAAACAGAGCTTTGCTCTGATTGGGGGAAACTGAAGCATTGCTTCATTTCCCGCCTTGGGATTTGAACAGAGTTTTGCTCTGAAAGGGAGGTTTTCTTCTTTATTATTATTTATTTATTTATTTATTTATTTATTTATTTAATTTTATTGGAACGGGTTTTGAGCCAAAATTTTGGCGGGAACAAATGCCCCCCACTAGTTTGCCCACGTAAGTATGTACGTGGGTGAAGTAATGCAAAGTTAGGAGTAGCCATGAAATCGAGGGATTAGGAGACAAGTTTAGGGTCCTTGTAGCCAAAGAATTTTCAACTTTATGAGCCGTGAGGGTCTCACAAAGACTTTTCTTCCTACGGATCGTGAGGATCTCGTAGGTGTATTTCTCCTTAGGGGTCATGAGGACTCCTAAGTGTGTTTTCTCTTATAAGTCGTAAGGAGCTTATAAGAGCATTTTCCCTCTTACGAATCGAGAGGACTCGTAAGCGGTTGTTTCCCTCCTTGTCGGGATTCAACTTTGGAGAGTGTGACCCGTGGATAGTATGCAAGAGACCGTTTTGGATCGACTTGCAGGGCCCCAGTGCTTAGGAAACAGGTTTTTTAATCCCCACTGCCTAAGGCTTTTCTTACGAGTCGAGCCGCATCGAGAAGTTCTCGCAAAGACATCAATTTCTTCACAAGTCGAGACAAATCGAGCATTTCTCTCAAGAATATCCTAACGTCACAGTTAACCTCTGCTCTTTACGACAGAAGTCCGTTAGGGTCTGTGGTACTTAGGGTTTTGGCCGTCGTACCGTCACATAAACTGATATATTCTTCGATAGGCAATCGTGCTGTCCAAGTAGCCCTGCGACTGCCGTGTCTCTGATCCCTTCGGGGGCTGGACAAGACGTCTTCAAGCAATCCTTCTTGGCAGTTTGACCATCGGAAGAGAAAGCGTTAGGTATTTTGCCATGCCGCTTTTTACTTGAGGTTAGGCTCATTTTGGAGAGCCCCGATGAGTCATAACCACTCCGCGCTGGTGTGGGATGATCTCCGATAGTCTTTCAGGTTTTATGTGAGTTACCGTCAAGACCCTGAAGCTAGGATTTTGGCCTTTGCTTCGTTTGCTGGCACCGCGTCTGCTGTATCAAGATAAATGTTGCGGTTGTCTCTAGGTTGCTGGTGAACCATCGAGGTTTGGAACTAGGGATTTTGCCGTGGCTCCATTAGTTTGATTATCGCGTCTGAACCCTGCTGGAGGAAGAACGCTGGGGTGACATCTCGTCTGCTGTATCGAGACGAACGTCGCGGTTGTCTCTAGGTTGCTGGTGAACCGTCGAGGTTTGGAACTAGGGATTTTGCCGTGGCTCCGTTAGTTTGATTGTCGCGTCTGAACCCTGCTGGAGGAAGAATGCTGGGGTGACAACTCGTCTGCTGTATCGAGACGAACGTCGCGGTTGTCTCTAGGTTGCTGGTGAACCGTCGAGATTTGGAACTAGAGATTTTGCCGTGGCTCCGTTTGTTTGATGATCGCGTCTGAACCCTGCTGGAGGAAGAACGCTGGGGTGACAACTCGTCTGCTGTATCGAGACGAACGTCGCGGTTGTCTCTAGGTTGCTGGTGAACCGTCGAGCTTTGGAACTAGGGATTTTGCCGTGGCTCCATTTGTTTGATTGTGTTGCGTCTGCTGTGTTGAGACGAACGTCGAAGTGGTGACCATTTCGCGCTGGTGTAAGATGATCTCCAGTTGTCTTTCAGGCTTTATATGATTTTCCGTTAAGACCTCGAAGCCAGGAATTTGGCCTTCGCTTCATTTGTTTTGTCATGTCCGAGTCCTGTTGGAGGAAGAACACTGGGGTGACAACTCGTCTGCTGTATCGAGACGAACGTCGAGGCGATGACCGTTCCACGCTGGTGCGAGATGATCTCCGATCGTCTTTCAGGTTTTATATGAGTTACCGTCAAGACTTGGCTCCATTTTCTGATGGAGCATTGGGAGGGAAGATATGTTTCCTTCTTTGTTTGCGCCCCTAGATTGTATACAGGGATTGCTATGATATCGCCCGTAGGGCATGAATTTCGTTATATATATTTTTCATTTTATTTCTTTCCGCGATGCTCTATCATTTCAGCTTTATATCGCGAAGGTCGTGATTGCCCATACATTTCAGCTATTTTTCGCGGTGCCCAATCATTTCAGCTGTTTATTTTATATTTACTCGCTGCTCTTTTTTTTATTGCGAGTTGCCCAATCATTTCGGCTGTTTATTTTATATTTACTCGCTGCTTTTTTTTTAATTGCGAGTTGCCCCATCATTTTGGCTATTTTGCATGCATACATTTTTACTTACTGATTTTGTTGCAAGTTGCCCCATCATTTCGGCTATTTCATAGGCATTTTTTTTGCGAGTGGGGGATTTAGGATCTGATACCAATCTTAGCATCAGCATCGCTGCGACTAGAATATTGGCAGGAGCGAATCATCATTGCCATGAAAGGACTTGGAATTTGATACCGGTTTAGGCATCAGCATCGCTACAACTGGGATATTGCCAGGAGCGAATCATCATTTGCCCCTGTCGATGTCAAACAAAGGTGGCTTAGTAAATAGGGTTAGGATCTTGTTGACTAAGGCTTTTGACTTTATGAGCCGTAAGGGTCTCACAAAGGTATTTCTCCATACAAGTCGTGAGGATCTCGTAGGTGTGTTTTCTCCTTAGGGGTCGTGAGGATTCCTGAGTGTATGTTCCCCTGTAAGTCGTAAGGATCTTACAAAAGGGTTTTCTCCGTATAAGTCGAGAGGACTTACAAGGGTTGTTCACCATATGGACATATCCCTAGTCACGGGTGGGACTTGGTTAGGGAAATGTTTATTCATGCCCGTGGATTGTATACAAGGGTCAGTATTGAGCCACTTGTAGGGCAGAATCGAAGGTTGTGGTGGTTGCTTAAGCAAAGGTTTAGGTATCTGTAACTTAAGACTTTCAAATCTTATGAGCCGTGAGGGTCCCATAAGAGAGTTCTCCTTACGAGTCGTGAGGATCTCGCAAGTGTATTTTCTCCTTAGGAATCGTGGGGATCCCTAAGTGTGTTGCTCCCTTGTGAGTCGTAAGGATTTCACGCAGGTGGTTTCTCCTTACAAGGTCGAGAGGACCCTGCAAGTGTCTCTTAACGAGATTGTGCCCTTTCGGGTTTTCATAAACACTCGCCGGTAGCCTGCTGTTTTTACTCACGGAGCCCTTTCAGGTTTTCATCCGTGCACATTTTTCTTATGGACATACCGTTTTTTTTTGTTTTTTTTTATTCCTCTTTTTTTATTAAACGAGGTCGTGCCCTTTCGGATTTTCACGAACACTCAACGGTAGACCTGCTGTTTTTACTCACAGAGCCCTTTCGGGTTTTCATCCGTGCCCATCTTGCTTGTGGACATACCATTTTTATTATTATATTTTTTTTTATTCTTTTTTTTTATTTCGTCGGCCTGAGGATGTCGCGGTAGTAGTTTAAAGACGTTTCGGTCCGTCAGCTAGTTTTAGGACGTAGTGGTCCGTCGTTAGTTTAAGGACGTTTCGGTCCGTCGTCACCGTATTTGAGGCGAATCTCTAGTTTATTGACTTTTCGGTCTATGGGGCTTTCCCTATGAATGAGCAGGATGTCCCCGGTGTATCCATCTTTCTCGGAGTGTGCGGTTGTGGCGGGCTCACCTTCCAGTTTTCGGAGATGACGAACTTGCCCTGTTAGTATTAGTCTTCAACCCAGTTTTTTAAGACGTAGCAATCCTCGATCAGGTGACTTACCGTTTGGTGGTAAGGGCAATAATTGAGATCGTTAACATCGCCTGGCCGCAACGCGCATTTTGGACTCGGCAGATTAATGAGTCTGTCGCGCACTGCCAACTCGAACAGTCTCTTGTTTTATCTTGAGGAAATGAATAAGGACGTTTCAACTTTTCATGGAGAGGTTGCCGCTTGTTGTTTCGGCAAACAACCGGTCTAGGGCCACTCGATTGCTTTTGACTGTTGGCTACAAGGGCTGTTTTTCCCTCCCCTTTATCCTTTTTGCTCGATCCTTTGTTTGCGGGGCCGAGATTTTTTCGGGTAGCGTGCGATTGCACGGCTGAACGTTCTCGCAACTCCTCAATTCTTTCATTTTTGAAATGGATTCCTTTAGGAGAGGGTTGAAGGCAGCTTCTTCATCAGAGTCACTTCCAAAAGGTGATAATTTGCGATCCCTTGGAATCGGCTATGTGACAGTCGTCGGTGGCTCTTTTGCACTCATCTATCGCATTTTTCTGATGTCTACGAGCTTCACGCTTTTTCCTATTGAAGTGTTGCTTTTGTACGACATACCCTTGCCACCAACACTTAAAGGAGTCGCAGTCTTCGGTAGGATGTATGATCTTCTGATGATATAAGCAGAAGTTAGGATGCATCTCTACTTCACCGAAAGTATTTACTTCAGAGGGCGGTAGCTTCATTCCCACTGATAGGGCTTTGGCGAACCTTTTCCTCGTCTTGAATTTGTTTTTATCCGCAGCGGATGACTTTTGATTTGACGGAAGTGCCTCGACTCTTTGGTCTAGTAGTCGTTGTTTGGCTCCTTCCAGTATGGCCATCTCACGCTCCTGATTGGCTTTAACTTTCAGACGAATTTCATTCAGGAAGGCATCGATCAACTCGTCTAACGGCCGCAGAATTTCTGATTTAGGGTCCGCCCTCGTTTTCTCGGCGTAAGGAGCCTCTTTATCATCCGCCAATGAATGAGAGATCACATGACAGGTTGCCCTTGGTGCGTCCGTCTTCTTTAGAGTGTGCGGCTGTGGTGGGTTTACCTTCCACTTTTCAGACAGCGCAAACTTGCCTTGTAGGTACTGATCCTCGATCCATCCTTTAAAGACGAAGCAATCCTCGATCGGGTGACTTACCGTGTGGTGGTAAGGGCAATAATCGGGATTATTGAGATCGCCTGGCTGCAACAGACGTTTTGGACTCGGCAGATTGATGAGTCCGTTACGTGTGGCCAGCTCGAACAGTTTCCTTGTTTTATTCTGAGGAAACGAGTAAGGACGTCCCAGTCTCTCTTCGAGGGATGGGCGTGGATGCACCCTGTTTTGGCGAGCAACCGGCTTTGATTTGCTCGGCTGTTATTGAGTATTGGCAACAACGATCGCTTTCCCTTTTCCTTTCTCATTTCGAGAGTCTGGTTTTGGAGGAGACGGTCCATGGCCCATCTGGTCCATTTGGGCTAACTTGTCGATCAAGGCCTGGGAAGTGGTCAGCCTGAAGAACATCATGAATTGCGAGATGGTCGCCTGCGGATCGAGGGTTCCCACAAACATACCCACTGCTGGCGCTTCTTCAATGCGTTGCTCGCATTTTGACCATAAGTTCCGCCACCGTATAGCATATTGGACCCATGTCTCGCCCGGCTTCACCCTGGCATTAATCAATGTCGTCATCGGGGTGCGTTCGCTGGCGCTTGCGAAACGCTGGGTAAATAGCAGCTCCATCTCCGCGAAGGTTTTGATAGAGTCGTTTGGGAGCTCGGAGTACCACTCGAATGCTGTATCCGATAAGCTACCAACGAACTGGCGAAGTAACAACTTATCATCACCGCCGGTGTTGCCGCAAAGCACTCTAAACTGGGCAACATGCTGGTGGGGATTGCCCGTCCCCTTATAGACATGGAATTTCGGTATTGTATAGCCCAGCGGGTACTTAATCTAATCGTACCAGCTTGGATACGGCATCCCTGTCTTGACAACTTGGCCAGCTGTCTCAGTCGCCTGATGAACCCGGATCTGCTGAGCTATATATTCGTCCAAGTCAGCTTTGGAGATTGTCTCCTCCTTGGCTGTTGACAGAGCCGGTGGAGGATTTGACGTTTCTCCCCTATCGTCTTCAAGGACGATTGGGGGATCTTCAGCAGGAGGATCTTGTTGGATCATCATTCCCACCATGTCCTGGAACAGGAGGGCCATTCGCTTTATGTTGGCTGCTTGTTCAGCAGCCTCTTTATCCTTCTTCTCCAATATCCGGCGAAGGAATTCAGCGTCAGTTTCTTGCTCCTGACGTTTATCCGAGGACGCTTCAGGGCTTTCTTTTGGCCCAGTGAGTGCAGCCATCGCGTTCATCATTTTCTGGAGCTTTTGCTGTTGCTCCTGAGCTTTGGTCACTGACCGTGTAAGTGGTCTATGACCTGTGGATGCACGGCTGTCCTCCTTCCCCGATACCATGTATACAGTATGGACTACAATGCCCCCGGACTTAGGGCGTTTGAGCTCGCCGTCTTTGACATTTGCTGCGGGCGTGGAATTGTTCTTCCGCCTCCTTCTCTTATGGGCCGTTGAAGTTGAGGGGGCCGTTGCAGCAGGCACCCTGGTGTTGGTCGTCCTTTGCTGTTTGATTGGACGGTCCTTTTCTTCATGTACTTTCGCCCTTTTCTGCTGACGAGAGTGACCTTGGTCAATTACAGAGTCTTGAACCCTTCGCCAAACTTTATAAATTTTGGAGGACAGCCGTTGAGGGGGCTGCTCCAGCTTCATTTCCGGAACCCTCTCCGCAGGTGGAGGAGATCTTTTCAGTGTGGCAGTTGGAGAGTTTTTGCGCACCCTCCTTAACGGGTCAAAGTTGTTCCCAGTTGGAACAGCAGCATTAACTTCCACCATTGGAGCAGGTGGAGTTAGCCCTGAGGGGGAGTTGCCCCCAGCCTTCCTTACTCGGCTCCAGTAGCGACGTCGAGCATGAAGAGCCGTTGGGACTAGCTCGGCGATAGGGACAGCTTCATCTTGCCCCCTGTCCGAATGAGGCGCTGCTGGTGCCAGCCTCTTAAAGACGGAGGTCGTCCTCTTAGTGGCAATATTCAATCTGTCAAAGACAGATCCTCGAGCAGGGGCAGGAGCCGGAATAGACAGCCTTGAAAAGACTGACTCTTTGACAGGAGAAGCCGCCTTGACGATTTCTGGAGCAGCGGTTGTTGCGTTCCTCGGGATAGCCACTTTAGAGTTCATGGGCTTCCTGGCGGGCCCATCAAAGTTCTGATCCAGCCTGGAAAAGACAGAGGCTGTTGATTTGATATTGGACGACCCGTTGGCAGGGGCCGTTATAGCAGTGAGCCGATCGAAAACTGACTTCTTGTTCGCTTCTGGTGCGGGCATTGGCATGGTGAAGCTTGCCGGCGGGATCATGGTCCCGAAAACAGGCCAGTGGTGGCCTGGGTCACCTGTTCTACCAGCATGGCCAGGATGGAGGCCGCTTGAGGCCCATATGCTACACCTCCAGGTGAGGTGGAGCGTCGGTTGCATTGGCACTTCGAGCAATTCGAGCAGTTAGAGGCCATTGATGCTTGATTTCTGCGCCAGGCAAAAGATCAAATCTTAGTAACTTGAAACCCAAAGGCAACCATTAACAAACCGCGATTCGTTCGCGAAGACGACACATGAAGTGTGGAGTGGAAAGAGGAAAAGGTCCCACCGGGCGTGCCAGAATCTGTTCCCCTCCGAAAAACGGCCACGACGTGAACACGTCTTGCCTGAGATTCAGGGCAGATGCTAATTGGTTTTATCCTTCCACCTCTCCGAAAATGCCAAGTTGATTTATGGCACCGTGTATCGGAGGTTTGGACGGATGCGGCCGATGTAGCAGACTTCATCAGATTCCCCTCGCTTGAGGGGTTTTTGGTTGTGGGGACGCTCTTCCCTGCAGGCGCAAGCCCTACAGTTAATTGCGCTACCGCATCGCGGTAACCACTTTCTCCTTCTCCAGAATTTCACTTCGTGTCGTGTGTGTTTGTTTTGTTTGTGGTTGCCCGTGGATTGTATACGGAGACTAAGTTATGTCGTCGCCCATAGGACGTGGATTAGTCCAAATCCGTATTTACTTAGATTTGGGTTTGGTGTTTTGGTTTAAGGATACGTTAGCCATATTGAGGCTAAGATCGATTTAAACTTTTGTTAAGGATACGTTAGTCTGATCTCCAGACTAAGATCAACTTAACGGGATCATTCAAATCCGACAAGAGAGCAATTGGCTCTATTGTTTAATTTAATGACATTGCGGTCGATTTCCAGTTTAGGGACATGGTGGTCCATCATTCCCATTTGGGGACGAACATTAGTTTAAGGACATTTCGGTCCAACATTCCCATTTCGGGACGAATATTAGATTAAGGACGTTTCGGTCCACGAGTTTAAGGACCCCGCAGTCCGTATCGATGTGTGGTTGTTGGGACCCGTCACCTCTCTGACGTCGTTGAAGGATTACAACGATAGGGGTCAGAGGAGTTCAGAGATGTACCCTTAAACCAGACGTAAATTGATTTAGGAGAGCAGTCTTGCTCAGTCAATTTAATTTGAGGACTTACGGCCATGATTGAGCTAAGTCCAGTTGAGAATATTCAACGTTTTTATCTTTGGCCTATTAGGCCTGTGCTAGGGCTTTGCCCCTGTTTGATAATGCACTGCATTTTCTGTTGGCCTGCTAGGCCTTTTTGATTTGGGCTCTATCCCTTTTAAATGATGCACAACATCTGTTTGGGCTCTGCCCTTTATTAAAATAATGCATTGCAATTTGTTAGGCTTGTTAGGCCTTTTTTAATTGGGCTTGGCCCTTCTGTAAATAATGCAGTGCATTAATTTCTTGACAGTGGCTTGTCAGGCACTTTGCGCCAATTATTGAGCGCAAGCGCTTGTCGTGGTGACACGTATCTGGTGAGCGCAAGCGCAATAGCGCAGTGCGCTGCGCTATTGCGCTGCTGACACGTGGCGCGCTCTGGTGAGTTGCGCCAACTTTAAAGAGCAATACTCTATCTTAAAAGCGCACAGCGCAAGTGGTCTTGGAGCTGACACGTGGCGCTCCCTGGTGGCTTGCGCCATCTCAGGAGCGCAACAGTGCAGTTTTGCAAGTGCAGGGCACTGTTTTTATAACTTAATCTAATTTTGGATTTAAGAGAAGAATCTTTAAGATTCCAGAACCAATGGTTCATAAAAAAGTGCAAGGCACTGTTATTGTTATATATATTTTTTTATTGAAGATCATTGATCTTGTTCTTAGATCAATGATCTATTCAGAAGAAATTCTTTTTTATTATAAAGGTTTTTACCTTTTTTCTTTTCTTGAGTTCTTCTCACAATTCTTCAGAGTTCTCTATGTTTCTGTGTTTTTTGTTTTCTCTCTGTGTTGTTGTTTAGACTTGGGGTCTAGGGGCCTTTTTATAGTGCCAAATGATTTGTTAGGTTGGTTAAAAGAGATCTTTCTCTGAGTGATTTGGGGATATTTCCCCACCGCTGGATCTTTGATCCAATGGCTTCGGTTTTACAGAAGACAATCTTCTTGTTTTACCAAAAACAGAAAGATCTTACTGAAATTTTAATTCTGTTTGGCGCAAGCGCACCTGCGCTTAACACGTGTCGCGCGGCGCAACTGCGCTAGCGCAACTGCGCTGCCACGTGTCGCGCAGCGCAGAGCGCAGCGCACTATGCTAGCGCAACTGCGCTGCCACGTGTCGCGCAGCGCAGAACGCAAGTTAGCTGAAGCGTTGCTTCTTTATTTCAAGATTTGATTTTTATTATCTTTTAAATCAGAGCTTTGCTCTGATTGGGGGAAACAGAAGCATTGCTTCATTTCCCGCCTTGGGATTTGAACAGAGCTTTGCTCTGAAAGGAAGGTTTCTCCTTTATTATTATTATTTATTTATTTATTTATTTATTCATTTATTTTTATTGGAACGGGTTTTGAGCCAAAATTTTGGCGGGAACAGTCTATATTGAGCAGGGCTTGGGTGTAGGGCTATCTTCAAGTACGGCAAGGCTCAATTGTTGCCCAACAGTGGGGCACTGATGAGGAGTATCATTGACAACAGGAAAAGAGTCGCCCTCATCCGCTTCGGGTTGCCGAGCGCTCTTGACCCTTTTTTTTTGGCGGCTGATTGGTATGAAAAAGTGTCTTTTATTGTTTTAAATACCGCAATCAACATGGTTTGCAATAGCTAGCCGCAGTGAGTACGAGTCGTCCTCATGGAGATAGTAACCTTATTTTTAATGTTTTAAATGAGTTAATTTAAAAGATTTGATTTTAGGTTGTTTTAAACCAAGTGAGAAAAAATATCAATGAGAAAAACTCATTAGGGTTCTTAGATTGGGTAGTCAAGAGATGATATTTTAAAACAACTTTTTTTTGCCTTTAAATTAATTGTTGCTAGAGGAAAAATGATCAACATGGATTAGGATACTAGGGATTCCCTCTATTGACCATTGTCCTTCCATTGATCCCTCTTGTCTCAAGCCTTCAACAAAGCAAGTATAACCTGTTTCAAGTCTGGGTCGCATCTATCATGAAAGGACAGAGGGCCAAAAAATAGAGTCAATACTCAATTTGCCAAAGTTTGTAAAAAAAATAAAAAGAAAACCAAAGGAGAGTATAAAGGATTTTTCCTTCCTTTATATTACCCTTTCCTCAAACCTTGACAAGTGAGAAATTACTCACTCATTAATAAAATAAAAGGAGAAAGAAGAAAAGAAAGATCGAGGAATAATCAATTTGCTAACTGCTAAAGCCCTCACGATAAGGAGGAGCATCCATCGTGTATCATCTCATAATAAAAATAATTAGATCAAAGAAAAATAGAGAAAAAAGAATCAATAACCAAAAGCTAACTACTAGGGCCTTCACGATAGCGAAAAGCACCTTCGAGTATCATTTCTTTTAAAAATAAAAAGAGGAGAGAAAGAAGAAAAATTCATCAAAGAAAACCATCATCTATCTAATTAACAAAATTAAAGAGCAAGGAAATAAAGTTGCACAAAATTAAATTTCAAGATAATAAACGAGACGAGAATAAAATACAACCCTACCTTTTATTAATGACTTAAAGCTTCATAAAATTTTAATGGATAAGAAATTAAGAGAAAATAATTCTAAGCAATTATTTTAAAACATAAAACAAAACCTAGATAGATCTCTTGGTTGCTGCTCGGTCCTTTATATAGGCTCTGAAATCTGAAACCCTGGCTCTGATATAAATCCACGAAAAGACGGTCAAGCCCATGAAAAATAAGATCAAATGACCATGGTATAACCGCGGTTCCGCCACCTATTGTGTATTAATTTCACTGAACCACCGCTAATTTGTGGAATTGATTCTCTAATTTTTTTGTGCTTTCGTCTCGTGATTTTAGAAACTCTTTCTGAAGATAATTTCTTGAAAATATTTTCATCTCTCTGTAGTTGCAAGAATTTTCATTCTGCTCCTAAACTTAGCAGCCTTGATTTATTAAAATTGATTTGATTTGATCGCTTGATCCTATTTACAGTCTTGAACTGATTTGCTACTTTTAAACCTGCACAATATCTCAAATCAAATCATTAGTAGAATTTATTTTATTTGAGAAAATATTTCAACCAATTTTGCTCACAATTAAATTACTTAATGTTTAAAAAAACATATAAATAATTGTTTAAAAAGATATGGTTGTAATTATATTACTTAAAGATTAAGAATCAAATTGATGTTTACTTTAAATATGATATGCACATATTACTCCCAATTATATTAATTATATGTTGAGAAATATATGACAAAATCTTTTTACGCATAAAGCCACACATGTTCTTAAATTACAAATAACATAATTTAGTAATTAATAAAAATAGGAAAAATGACCGTAAAAATATGCAATAAATATGACTGATCAGTTGCTGCTTTCTTCCTCTGCTTGACCTTCTCTAGAGAAGAATCAGGGCAATGCGAAGATTTGCGTTTAATACTTTTGCGGCTGGGGGAAGCCGCCGCTACGTCCTCTGTTTCAGTCTTTGATGAGGATCGGTTCGTAGAAGCCTCTAGAGCAATTGGTGGAGACAAGGGCCTTAGAACCATCGGACCGCTCGGTGTAGAAGAAGAGTTTACTTACACTTCGTCATCGGATTCATCACGAGTGATAGACTCATGAAGAGGTTGGTGATTGATAATATGTTCATACGAACGTGGAAAATAAGAAACCTAAAAACTGTCCCTCCAAGCAGCAAAGTATCGAAGGCATACCACCATAGTTTCTCTAGTAGGCCGATAGTGAAGGCAGAAAGCAGTAAAACAAAGTACTTGTCAGGAGAAACCACTAGCTGCTCGGGCGAGAACAGTGTCCAAAGACGATATGGCCGCCCTACCAAAGTTCACCGAGAAGATTAAAGGAAAATGCACTCGCTGGATTAGACCAAATTGCCGAGCATCCATTTGAGGATGATAGGCCTTGGCGAAGGGTTTATCATCGTCAATGATGGCTGTGAGAAGATCCCGAGAAATTAGCATGCTTTTATAACTGTGTTTTTCCAGAGACGTCGGATATTCACTGACGAGTGAAGTGAAGTAAGACAAGACAACCGACGTCACAGTGTAGAAAAAATTAATGTAATTCTTAAAAGGAAACTCTACGGCAGACAAAAGGTGGTGAGCGCAAGGGAAGCTAAGTTGTTGGGAAATGGCAGGATCACAGAGAATGGGAAAGTACAAATATAACCACGGTTGGGCCATCTATATGATACCTGATTGAGGAGTGGGCTAAAGGAGACTACCGAATGACCATTGACCAAGGCCTTTATAAAGATTAGCCAGAAGGATCGGGCCGGGTGGGAATTTGGTATCGTCGACTAAAGCAACTGCTAAAGGAAGAAAGGTAGCTATGTCACGACCCGAAAAGGGTACATGACCGGCATAAAGATCACGTGAAATCCCGTGGACACCACCGTAAGCTAAGTAAGTTAAAAGAAGGAATCTAAATCATATATAGAGAAATAAATGATATAATACATGAAAATGGAGGTGAAGCTTTTAAAGAAAACTTTTATAAAAAGAAGAAAACCTTGTTTGAAAATATGTTTGAAAAACTAATAGCACCTCTTGTTCCCCGTCGAAACACAGAGACGCGACTGCGCAGGTCCGTCTCGCATGAATTTTGGGGCAGATGCTAATTGGTGCTATTCGTCCACCTCTCCGAAGATGCCAAGTTGATTTATGACACCATGTATCGAAGGTTTAAACGGATGCGGCCGATATAGCAGATTTCGTCAGATTCCCCCTCGTTGAGGGGTTTTTGATTGTGGGGACGCTCTTCCCTGCAGGCGCAAGCCCCTGCAGTTAATTACACTACCGCATCGCGGTAACAACTTTCTCCTTCTCCAGATGGTCACTTCGTGTCGTGTGTGTGTTTGTTTTGTTTTTGGTTGCCCGTGGATTGTATACGGAGACTAATTTATGTTGTCGCCCGTAGGGCGTGGATTAGTCCAAATCCGTATTTTCTTAGATTTAGGTTTGGGGTTGGGTTTAAGGATACGTTAGTCTCATTTGCGTCTAAGATCAACTTAAATGTTTGTTAAGGATACGTTAGTGTAATTTTAGACTAAGATCAACTTAACGGGATCGTTTAGATCCAACAAAAGAGCATTTGGACTCTATTGTTTAGCTTAGGGACATTGCGGTCGATTACCAGTTTAAGGACATGGTGATCCATTGTTAGTTTAAGGACATCTCGGTCTAAGGTTAAGGACATCATAGTTCATGGGCTTAAGGACCCCACAGTCCGAGGTTAAGGACATCATAGTCCGTGGGTTTAAAAGGACCCCACAGTCCAAGGTCAAGGACATCATAGTCCATAGGCTTAAGGACCCCACAGTCCTGTTTAAAGATGTCATAGTCTACGGAATGTATGGTTGTCGGGACCCGTCATCTCTCTGAAGACGTTGAAGGATTACAACGACAAATATTATAGGAGTTCAGAGATGTATCTTTGAACCAATTTTGGTTGGGAGATCTGTAGTCCAATTTGAGACTAAGATCAAAAGATTTATGAGCATATGGGCTCAATTAATCTGAATTGAGGACTTATGGCCAATTTAGGCTAAATCCATTCAATTACAATGTTCAACATTTGTTTTTGAGTCGTTAGATGTTTGTTTGAGCCCAATCCCCTTAAAAATGTTAAGCATTGGTTTGGTCTCTCACAATGTTTTGTCTTTAGTTGAATGCTGTGCATTTATCATAGCTCCAGGCTTATTCAAAGAACAGTTTATATTCTGTCCAAGCGCACATAAAAGAATGTGGTGCACTTGGCACTAGCGTCAGTCGATGAGCGCAGTGCGCTATGGTTAAAGTGCTAATGCGCTTAGTGCTTTGTGCCAGATATGAAGCGCTTTGAGCTAGATGAAGAGCGCTGATGCGCTTAGCGTTTTGCGCTAGATGTAGAGCGTTGATGCGCTATACTTGAAGTGTTGAGGCATTCGGTGCTGGTGCCATATAATGAGCGCAAAGCGCTTTTAGTAATGCAGCGCGCACGTGAGGAGCACGTGGCGCGCTTAGCACTGAGCACTAGCCAATGAGCGCAGTGCGCTGTGTTTCAAGCGCTATGACACTGCAGCGCTTTGCGCCAGATGAAGAGCACTAAGGAACTTTTAAATTAGGAGCGCTAAGGCTCTTCTTAGATTAGGAGCGCTAAGGCTCTTCTTAGGTTAACTTTGCGCTCTGAAGATTATCTTTTCTTTGATAAGAGACTTTGTCTCAAGATTCGAAAATCAAAGTTCTTAGTTTATAGGAGATATTTCAATCTCTTTTTGATGATAGGCTTTGCCTTTATGGATCTGTGATCCTAAGAGAATTGAATAATTCTCCCCCCTTTATAATGAGATGTTCATAATCTCTTTTGTGAAAGACAATTTGTCTTACAGATCTATAATCTGTGAAAGAAGTAAATACTTCTTTTTATATTGAGATGATTTCGTCTTTCTATTCTTTTTTACCTTAAAAAGAATTGTCTTCTTTTGCCAAGAGCTTGTTCATCTTCCTGAGATTTTCTCAAAGTTTGTGGGGGGTTCCTCTCTCGGAGACTTGAAGTCTCGGGGCCTTTATATAGGGCAAGCTGATTTGTTCAATCGGTTAAAGAGATTTATTCTCTAATTGATTTGGGAATTTCCCCACCGTCAGATCTTTGATCCAAGGGCTTCTAGTTTACAGAAAATAATCTTCTTGTTTTTTAACAAGATTGGGAAATCTTTTCCCCTTACAGAATTTGTTCTGTATTTTAGTGATTTTTAATCACCATTGGATCATTGATCCAACGGTGTTCCAAGTTCAGGGCACAATCTTTTCTGTTTGAAAAGATTCAACAGAATTTCATTCTTGTTAATTGATGATTTAATCATATCTGTTGGATATTTGATCCAACGGTGAGGAACATTTAGTTCCAGCGCTAGCGCTTATGTGCTCTGCCCATGGTGCGCTACTTGGAGCGCAGCGCTCTTAGCGCTAGCGCACACGTGCTTTGCATGTGGTGCGCTACTTGGAGCGCGGCGCATCTAGCGCTAACGCCTATACGCTTTGCACGGGGTGCGCTAGTTGTAGCGCAGCGCTTTTATAAAAGCGCAACTTTAATTCAAATTTTGAATTCTGAATAGAGCTTTGCTCTAATTGGGGAACAAATGCCCCCCTACCGTTGCGCTCACGGGGCCCACACGTGGGTGCAGCGGTGGCAGCATCTCCACTCTTGGATCAACCGAGGAATTGAAACGGCGCTTAGTGCCTATAAATAGGACCCTTGGCCCTTGAGATGACTTCTGTTCATCTTCAATCCTTCTTGAAAATTTATTTTCTCCTTCAGAGCGTAGCTCTTCCTCTTAAGAATTTTTTTAAGGACAGGTCTCAGTCAGATTTTTTAGGTAAAAGATTAAATCTCTTTGAAACAATTTTTAAGGGTTTCACCCATTAACAGAGTCTTGCTCTTCATAGATCTTTGATCTAAAGAAAATCCTTTTTAGGGTTTTATTAACAGAGCTTTGCTCTCTTGGAATCACAAATCTAAAAAGATCTTGCTTATGATTTCTTAATCCATTAATGGAGCTTTGCTCTTTTCAAATCATATAGAAGAACTCTTAAGAGTTTGTTCATGGATCTTGAGGATCAAATTGAAATTTTATTTTTGATGGATTATTCCATCATCTTCTCAAAGAAAGGCTCTTAGGATTTTCTTGAGGAATTTTATTCCTTCATCATTAGACTTTGACAGATGTCTGTCTAGTGAAGAGCGCTGCTCTCAATGGGAGTTTTACTCCTCTTCCCGAGGGATTTCTCATTTAATGAGAATTTCTTGAGGATTTCCTCATTTAATGACAGCCTCATCAAATGATGAGGCTGTTTTATTAATGATGAACGGTCATCTAGATTTTGTGGGTCCCCTTTGGTCCCTTTTGACTGCATTGCAGTGCGGTACGGATTTATAGTACCTAGTGATAGAATTTAATTTATAGCATTGGTGGATGAAAATTCGTTCTTTTCTGCGCAGGTACTATGTCTTTCGACACTTCCTTCCCATTCATTCACTCAGAAGGCGGATTCCCTGAAGCACCCGTAAACCGAGAGGTTTTTGCACTGGTCAAAGACCATGACCCGGAGCACAAGAGTCTTCATCTATGGGGTAAATGGTACGATTAAATTATCATGGGCCGATGGAGCTTTTCCTGTGCGACACCCTCGGAGCCTATTTAGGTGATCGCTTATGCAGATGCACCTCCGATAAATTACGTTGTGGAGGAGGTCAACTGGACTTCAGAGGGTCTCCTTCGGCTTTCTATGGCCGCGATACCCGTGCAGCCGCCGGTGGCCTTGGACACTCTAGGACGGCGCATTTGTCAAGGCGAGGCGCGCCCGTGGGGACAGCCATATAATGTAGGACTGACTCCCCGTCACTCAGCCGAGTATTTGCAGTGGGCTCGGTATATTTTATCGGCGAAGAAATCACAGTTGCTGAAGCTTGGATTGTATCCCTCCGTTTACGCTTCTTTGTTTCAATATTCTACACCTCCTATATGGTGGGTCAGGGCATTTCTGGAGCAGTGGAACATTCCGACCCATACCTTCCTCCTATCAGATCGATCGAGAAGTCTCCATTTCTTTAGAGGAATTTGCAGAGGTCTAGGGTTTACCCGTTAGGGGAGAACATTATGAGGAATTGCTTCCTCCGGATGAGTATATTTTCGCCACCAAATCAGTGGTAATGGATTTTATTTCCGAGAACGCTATTCAACACCAATTTCCGAGTTTTATAAAGGTGTTGAATATCTATGAGAACCTCTCTCTTGCATCTGAAGGTCGTGGAGTTAATTTTACGGCTTTTATCGCTAATTTTTTTCGCCCAGAAGTATTGAAGGAAGAAGCCGAGAAATTCGCCAGTCTTGACGACCCCTTCGGCTTAGGTTTGGGCAACCTGCCGGCGGCGGAAGCGAATCAGAAGAGCTTCTTTCTACCCGACACCCCAGTTATCCCTTTTGCAGAGCTGGCGGCTCCTGGGATTGACGAAGAAACGTTCTTTTTAGGGTTTCTTGGGTTATGGCTGAGTTGGTTTGCGCTTCCCATGCACCCTCGCCGTATGAGGCCGTCCGTCTTCTATCCTGCGCATCGGATGGTTGCTGGGATACAAGTGGCTGTAGGGATCACTGGGTTAGCCCATGTATATCACGGCCTCAGCTTGGCAGCGGATACCACTGAGACAGGGGTGCAGTCGGTAAATTTTGCGATGCATTATTTCACGTCATGGTTCGAGTTGCACGTGCTAGGCGTCTTTGGCATGCATAAGAGGCCGGGTTTTTATGGCAGGTGCAGGTTCCATCGGATCATGCGACTGGTCGGTGCTTCTATTGTGACTCCAACGCAACAAGAAGCTAGAGGCTTGCTTCTTCACCTGCGTACGGTTGGAGCTAGCATGTCCTTTACTGATAAAGTTTTGACCGTCAGCCAGGAATCGGGGAAGACGGTGCTGCTATTGCAGGATATATTTAAAGATGGGGCCTCCGTCTTGAAAGCTCGGGAGATTCTTCATCTGTACTCTATCCGGCCGGGCTTTCTCGTATTTAAGATGAATGACTCGGCTTTATTTATGAGGTATAACCTGCATCGCTTCGCCCAGCAGTTAAGCTACAATCAGAGCGTCCTACTCGAGGCTTTCTTGGCAGAACCGGCTGCCACTGAAGAGGGTACTCGGAGCGCACTACATCATTTTATGCGCCTGAACACAGGATCTAACTTCTTCATCAACGAACCGAGTTGTGTTCCGCAAGCCCTGAATGTGTATGTGGCGTGGTACCTACATTCGATAGGTGCGGTCATTAGGGAGGAAAAACGATTGTTGCTTGACCGCAAGGGCACAGTGCCGGCTGGTGATCAAAATGTTCCTCTGAAGCGACGGAACATTGTTCATCCTCCCTTAAGAGAGGTCACTGCAGTTGAGCCTTCACACATGCTAAGCCTTACGCATGAGTTGCCCCCATCTAGCGCGCCTGAAAAAGAGGTGATTGTCGCGTCCCCCGAGTCGGACGTAGGAAAAGAAATTGGGACTCGTCGTCCAAAGGCGCCTACTAAACGCAAACTCGTGTTATCAGCCACCGACGCTCGTCCTCGGAAGAAAAAGAAATAAGTACTTTCTTTGGACGCCATATTAGGCTCGACGCCCCTTGCTCCGTCTAGCGAAGGCTTGAGCGAATATGGGACCAATGAGGGTTTATTCAGGACGCTCGATGATACCAATTTGGAGGCTGCCATCGAAGCTTCCAAACAGTCAGCCATCCTCGAAAAAGAACTGGCCGCCCTTGCGCAGTCAGGTTTACTTCAACCTTATCTCTCTGCTGTTCATTTTTTTATCATGCTTTGACTGACGCCTGTTGTTTTAACAGGTGCCTCCACAGAAGAAGCCATTGCTACTTCGCTTAAAACTTCGGAGAGGAGGAAAGGCTTCGCGCCTCATTTCCAACAGAGGCTTCGCTTGAACGACCGATGACGAATACCGTAAAGGTTCCGGAGGTAATACCTAGCTCTGATGATAATATCCCCATAGCGGAGGTCCTGAAGAAGTCTTCCCTCCCTGTCAAAACCGAGAAGCAGCTCAAAAACCGAGCGGCAAGGGGAAGGAAGCGATCTTCTACAGTCACTAGCTCTGGGCCAAAGTGGGGGAAGAAGACCGTTACTAGTCCGCCGGAAGATAGTCTTCTTTTTCCTGGTTCATCTGCCAAGGAAGCTGCATAATTGGCTGAGGTTATAAGACGCTCACAGGATGAATCCGAGAATGTAAGGATCCCGAAGAGGCCTTATCCTGCCGTCATCTTTTACGAAGACCCTCCATCAATACGGCGGATATTTATAGGTCCTTTGGAAGAGGGAGGCGAGAGAGCTCTTAAACAGCCTGTCTCGGCCGATGCTGAAGACGCGCTTTCGTTGTGGATCGGTGGCCATGAGTCTACCCTCGAACCTCAGCGAGCATACCTCCTGAGGAAGGAGCGTCGGCTTGAACAAGCCATACTAGAAGCTCCTTTGCGCATTAGTACACTTATATATCCTTTTTGTAGTATTTTGCACTACACACACACACACACACACACACATATCCTTATCCGCGTGCAAACTTTATAGGGACTTCGCTGATGGCAGAGGATATGAGTCCAAGTCGCGCCCTAACTATGAACTCTGCAAATATCCCCGATGAGACACTAATCAGTGTGGAGGGGGTCGATACAACTGTTGTTCCTGCGATGGAGCTTCCCTCGATGATTCCCGCTCCCCCGGTGCTTGCTCCTCTGGAAGAGGCATCTTCATTGGCCGCGGATTCAATGGATCTCTCTGGGGACGGCCCGGAGACTGCGGGACAGGTAGTCGAGGCCACCGTCCTTTCATTGGAGCCTGTAGCGATGGTCACTGCTCCTCCATCGGAAGTTATTATACCGGCCCACATCCCCGATGATGTGCCTGGGGGCACGGAGGAGGCCACCGAAGCCGCCATCCCTCCAACCCAGAGTATGAGGAGCATCGAAGGTATTTTTCTATCTTTTATTTTAGCGATCTCTTTATTATCTGAACTTTTCTGTCTTGTCAGAGCTACGGGGATTGGCGGCGTCCATCGCTGGCCTGTCTCCCAGGAAGTCTTTCCAGCGTCTGCTGGAACTGGCTGCTCCATAGGCGATATCCCCTCAGCGCATCATTCTATCTTCCGGACAAGGTTAGCATTGTTCGCTCCTTTCTCGGTATTGTTACTTCTTCATATAACAATGTTCATGTCTTCTGTAGTTCTGGAAGCTGATGATGAGGTTGAGGTCCTCGATGGGCCTGGGGATCTTCCAGACTCTTCCTGTATAAATGTGGGTAAGTAAAGTTTCAACGCCTTTGCATCTGTCCTCTGTTTTCAACCTTCGCTGATCATTTATCAATTTTTAACAGCTCTGCCTACTTTTACCTCGTTGGAGACTCGCATTCTCATGCCGTCTGGCCCTTATGCGTTGCGTGCATCCGAAAGTATGGCCAAGTTAAGCCTTCACTCTTTGTTAGCATTGATCAAAGACCTTCGTGTTGGTAGCTCGCTCACGGCCGAAGAATTTGCTGCTGAAGCCAACGGTTCTCTTCCCTTTTCTTGCCACTTATCACAGTGAAGTATTGGTGCATGTCTGGGTTGAATTTTGTCGTCGAGTGGTGGCTTGCTTGTATAGTCTTGAATGCGCGCACCTTCCTTCGGAGGTGCTGGCTGCGAAGACAAGCTTGTAGGGGATGATTAAGCGGTACGCCGCTAATATGCTTTCCTGTGAAAAGAGGCTCCGCCGAAAGTTCTCAGAGAGGAAGCTGGCTTCAACCGCGCTCGGGGAGCTTCAAGCCGAATTTACAGCTAAGTCCACCCATGCATATGAACTTCGGCAAGAGCTTCAAGCCGCAATCAAGGACGTGGTGGCTGTTGATAAAGCTGTTATCTTTACCCGGACGATGGTTGATGCTCATAAAACTACTGAGCAGGAGCTTGAAGGCCGGCTTGTCTCGCATCAGGCCCAACAGTCGGAAGCGGAGGCCCGTCTCGCAGCCATAGTCAATTTTGAAGCAGAGACCCAAGAAAGGAAGGATGAACTGATGAACCATTTGAATCATCCGCCAGCTTGAAAGATGTATTATATTTTTTTATTCATTCTTATACATGTTCTTAACTGAAAATATTTTCTTGATGCTTTCATAAATTGTACTTTGTATTCATTTTGATTCATGAATAAAAAAACGGATATTTTTTTTTTTCAATGGTGATGTGTTCATTTTAGGATATGCATTTCGTTGATAGTTTATTTAAATCTCTTTGCAAGACTGCGCCCTTCTTTTTCAAGTTAAGATATTTGTGATTTGATTTATCCCCGAAACGGAGCATTACTCTATGATGGAGAAGTTATGAATTAATGTATATATATTTTTTAAGACGGAGCATTGCTCTGGTTGAGAAGGTTATGAGTTGATATTTTTCCGTGTCGGAGCTTTACTTAACGACAGGGAGTGTCGGAGCATTGCTCAATGACAAGGGGAGTTATGAGTTATCATATATCCAAGTCGAGGCTTTGCCTGACGACAAGGAAATGTCGGAGCATTGCTCAACGACAGGGGGGTGATATGTGTCCAAGTCGAAGCTTTGCTTAACGACGAGGAGGTGTCGGAGCATTGATCGACGACAGGGGTTGACATAAGGTCCAAGTCGAAGCTTTACTTAACGACAAGGAAGTGTCGGAGCATTGCTCTACGACAAAGGTTGACATAAGCCATACGGGGTCAAGATTGACATTGGCCATATGGTGTCAGGGGTTGACTTTATCCGCATTTCACAGAGTCAAGGGTTGCTCTGGATGTTTCCCATGGGGTCAGAAGTAACATTAGCCATGTTCCACAAGGACCAGGATCCGCTCTGGATGCTTCCCACGGGGTCAGAAGTGACATAACCGCGTTCCACGAAACCAGGAATTGCTCTGGATGCTTCCCACGGGGTCAGGATTGACATAAGCCATGTTCCGCAACGACCAAATTTGGTTGACTCTCGGTTGTTTGTGCATCGTCGAGTCATGGAACTGGGAACTTTGTCGCAGCTCTGATTTGTTGATGTTGCATCTGTTGTAATGAGACGAATGTTGAGATGATCTCCAAGCTGTCTGAGAACCGTCGAGATTTGGAACAAGGACTTTGCTATGGCTCCGTTTTGCTGAAGTCGTATATTCCCGCAGAGACACTGATTTCTCTGCGGGTCGACGCGAATCGAGATGCTCTCGTCAAGGACGCTGATCTCCCTGAGGTTGAAACGAATCGAGGAGTTCTCGCAAGAATATCCTAACGTTACAGTTAACCTTTGCTCTTTACGACAGAGGTCCGTTAGGTCTGTGGTACTAGGGTTTTGCCCGTCGTACTGTCGCGTTGGCTGATGTATCCCTCGACAGGAAATCTTGCTGTTCGAGTAGCCTTGCGACTGTCGTGTCTCTGATCCCTTCGGGGGCTGGACAAGACGTCTTCAAGCAATCTTCCTTGGCAGTTTGACCGTCGGAAGAGCAAGCGTTAGGAATTTTTCCATGCCGCTTTTTACTTGAGGTTAGGCTCAGTTTCGGGAGCCCCGATGAGTCATAACCACTCCGCGCTGGTGTGGGATGATCTCCGATAGCCTTTCAGGTTTTATATGAGTTGCCGTCAAGACCCTGAAGCTAAGAATTTGGCCTTTGCTTCGTTTGCTGGCATTGCGTCTGCTGTATCGAGACGAATGCCGCGGTTGTCTCTATGTTGTTGATGAACCGTCGAGGTTTGGAACTAAGGATTTTGCCGTGGCTCCGTTGTTTGATTGTCGCGTCTGAATCCTGCCGAAGGAAGATCGCTGTGGTGACATCTCATCTGCTGTATCGAGACGAACGTCGAGATAGTGACCATTCTATGTGGGATGATCCCCGGTAGTCTTTCAGGTTTTATATGAGTTACCGTCAAGACCCTGAAGCTAGGAATTTAGCCTTCGCTTCGTTTGCTTTGGCGTGTCCGAATCTTGTTAGAGGAAGGACGTTGTAGTGACATTTTGTCTGCTGTATCGAGACGAACGTCGAGGTGGTGACCACTCCAAGTGGGGTGATCTCCGGTAGTCTTTCAGGTTTTATATGAGTTACCGTCAAAACCCTGAAGCTAGGAATTTGGCCTTCGCTTCGTTTACTTTGGCGTGTCCGAATCCTGTTGGAGGAAGGACGCTGTAGTGACATCTCGTCTGCTGTATCAAGATGAACGTCGAGGTGGTGACCATTCTATGTGGGATGATCCCCGGTAGTCTTTCAGGTTTTATATGAGTTACCGTCAATACCCTGAAGGTAGGAATTTAGCCTTCTCTTCGTTTGCTTTCGCGTGTCTGAATCATGTTGGAGGAAGGACGCTGTAGTGACATCTCATCTGCTGTATTGAGATGGAGGTGGTGACCACTCCGCGCTGGTGTGGGATGATCTCCGATAGTCTTTCAGGTTTTATATGAGTTACCGTCAAGACCCTGAAGCTAGGAATTTGGCCTTCACTTCGTTTGCTTTGGCGTTTCCGAATCCCTGTTGGAGGAAGGACGCTGTAGTGACATCTCGTCTGCTGTATCGAGACGAACGTCGAGGTGGTGACCACTCCGCACTGGTGTGGGATGATCTCCGATAGTCTTTCAGGTTTTATATGAGTTGCCGTCAAGACCCTGAAGCTAGGAATTTAGCCTTCGCTTCGTTTGCTTGCATTGCGTCTATTGTATCGAGACGAATGTCATGGTGGTGATCACTCCACGCTGGTGCGAAATGATCCCCGATAGTCTTTCAGGTTTTATATGAGTTGCCGTCAAGACCCTGAAGCTAGGAATTTAGCCTTTGCTTCATTTGCTGACATTGCGTCTTCTGTATCGAGACGAATGTCATGGTGGTGATCACTCCTCGCTGGTGTGGGATGATCTCCGATGGTCTTTCAGGTTTTATATGAATTGCCGTCAAGACCCTGAAGCTAGGAATTTGGCCTTCGCTTCGTTTGTTGGCATTGTGTCTGCTGTATCGAGACGAATGTCGCGGTTGTCTCTAGGTTGTTGATGAACCGTCGAGGTTTGGAACTAGGGATTTTGCCATGGCTCTGTTGTTTCATTGTCGCGTCTGAATCCTGCCAGAGGAAGAATGCTGTGGTGACATCTCGTCTACTGTATCGAGACGAACATCGAGGTGGTGACCATTCTATGTGGGATGATCCCCGGTAGTCTTTCAGGTTTTATATGAGTTGTCCTCAAGACCCTGAAGCTAGGAATTTAGCTTTCGCTTTGTTTGCTTTGGCGTGTCCGAATCCTGTTGGAGGAAGGACGCTGTAGTGACATTTTATCTGTTGTATCGAGACGAACGTCGAGGTGGTGACCACTCCATGTGGGATGATCTCCGGTAGTCTTTCAGGTTTTATATGAGTTACCGTCAAGACCCTGAAGCTAGGAATTTGGCCTTCATTTCGTTTCCTGGCATTGCATCTGCTGTATCGAGACGAACGTCGAGGTGGTGACCACTTTGTTGGATATATGTATGCTCTAGAGGCCATTATATGTATAGTGGATGCTTGGACATGTGTGTGTGTGTGTGTGTGTGTGTATATATATATATATTACTTTCTTGCTCGACAAGATAGTATGCTATATGGTTTACTTTATCTGACATGTTTATTTGATCATGCTTTTATTCATTTGCACATGTTGATAAAGCCCTCAGGATATTTGCTTGACTACTGTGACTATGATGCGGATCATACTAGTGGGGCACGTGTAGTTTATAAGCATATCCTTGAACTGTTCCTAGTCGTAGGTGTATCGAGAAAGGGCATCGATATTCCAGAGTAGACTAGCGTATACCATTCTTGTCCCGTATGATGGGCGATGGATGATCCCATATCCATCTGGTGTGGTGACACCAAAGATTGTATACGGGTGCTCAGTAGAGACTGGGTACACTGAACGGACTCACAGAGAACTCCTATGTGGTATTATATCTATCTTCGGATAGCAGTTCTCAGGTGACACTGGTACAGATTAGTCTATAGACCCAAGATCATCATAGAGTCTTGTGTGTCCTCCCACTGTACTTTGATCTCCACCCTACCACGGCTCTACTGAGTCGTGCAAATAGGTGGTCTTTGGGTACAGTCCCGAGGCACATGGAGGCAATGAGCGATAGGACAGGTTTTGTCTCTCCCGGTATTGGGGGTTGATGTTGTGCTATGTTTGATTGGCTATAACAGGAAGTCCCTGGCCAGGGTTACTAAGATTTACTGATAAGCGTTATCAGTAGTTTCTCGATCTGTTATCATCTATATACCGGCATGACTAATTGAGTTATTAGGGTCGACGATACCATCCCCAGACTTGATATGCAACATATTTGACGAGGAGACCGGACTGTACGGTAAGTGTTGCCAGATGGCTCGACAGGAGTTTTGACATCTTTGCTGGTTTTCTTCTGATCGTTCAATACCCGGGTGGCCGTTACGTTTAGCTGACCGCTTGCGGCTTGTGGGTGTTTGATATGATCATCAACCACTGCCGGCGTATTGACGAGTCTTAGAGTCCCGCATAGAAGTTTCCTAGCCCGGGCGAAAAGATGTGGTGTGCATATGAGATATGCGCGGGGACCCGATTGAATACGACTATGTGATATCGTATGTGAATCGGGCAATTTACTATTGGTCGGGTCGTATGTGATATGACCGGACCGGATTGTTAAATCAATTATTGATTTAATAGTTTGTCTTTATTTTATTCTTTATTCAAAACTCTTTTTATTAAAGAGGAAGAATGGATGCATGTATGCATATGATGATGTGCAAGTATGCACATGTTGATGTGCATGTATACATGCATACAAAAGTATCATGGTTGATTATACACACTTGAAGGCAATATAAGACTTACATGGAACTATAATATATGGATATTTATTTGGATTTGTTTTAAAACAAAAGAAAAGAAATGATTAATCCATGGTTGTAATATTCTACACTCTTCTTTGAGTTAACCTCACTTCACCTAACCTTTAACCTTAGATTAACTATTTCTTTTGGGTTTTAAATCACTCACTAAATATCTAGATATTATAGCAACCATGGTTGGATGAGACAAAGAAAATATATATACTATATTTTCTATTTTTCATCACAAGTTTTTCACTTCACAAAAGCTTTTGCCTTCATATTCTTCTTCCTCCTTGCTCTCTAGGTTTTTCCAAAGTGAGTGAGAGATAAAAAGAAAGAGTTTTGATAAAAAGAAACATGCCACTTCATCATTCTACTCTAATCTAGCCAATTAGTTTAGAGTGTTTAGCTTCATCTTATTCTTGCATCAAGTGGAGCTACAAGCTTGGAGCTAGTGAACTTCGGGTGGATCATCGTGGACGTAAAAGCTTACTAGCAGGCTTTCACAACTCTCAAAGATCCTAGGAGTTGCTACAAAGGGGACTACAAAGGTTGTATTCCTTACACTTAGTGTAAATAATGTTTACAGTGTTGTTACCATAGCTTTTTCTAGTTAAAAATCCTTGCTTTGTTTGCTTTGCACCTCTAAATTTTTAAAGTGGCATGTGTGATGCTTCCATACTCCTTAGTAGGTGCATAGGAAACCCAACAATGGTATCTGAGCCAGGTTAGAATTCTAGACACGGTGTTATAACAAATACGAAAACGAAAATAACTACGAAAAATACGGTATTACGGAACCCTAGGATTGCTCTCTGGAAATTTTTTAAAAGGTCGTCTGAAAATTTTTCAAACAGGTATAGAATGTCCTACAGCAAACATAAGCACACAGATGAAATATGGGGTCTAGTGCTCGAATTTTAGCCGAGAACTCCCTTCCCAATTCCGTCCAGGCCGGCCTCCCCTGCCTCATTTGCCCCCTTGTTTCTCCTGTGCACTCTTGGTTGCAAGTTAGGGTTCCTAGTATTGTTTATTTAGCCTAATTTTCATTTGATGATTATATTGACCTGGGGCTATTTCGTAGTGATTCGTAATCGTATTATTTGACACTAAATTGGTAACTTAGACTATTTTTAGCATTTCGAACGAACATCGGACACCCCACTTTCTACCTCGCTGAAATTTCCAAGTGTTGTAATTTTCCTAAGTTAACTTTATATTCAATAGTAGCGCAAGTATCTTATGGACCCTCTAGAAGATCATAATAACCTTAACTCGATTCTATGCATACGGAATCGCGAACGAACCTTCGGGTTTGCCGTAGTGCCGTGGTGTCATAGGTGAGGCATTGGTTAACTCCTTCTACGGCTGGACCATAAGACTCTGTGGCGCGATTTTGAGTATTTTTAACTTTGCTCAAGTGTTGAGCTCTTGGGGTAAAACGTGGATGTTTGTTGATTCGATCGAAACGTTAAACATCGTCTTGATTTCTGTGATTGCAATTGTTGTTTTTCACTTTCTTTTCTGCGACTGTAAGCGTAGTATGTGGTGTATCGCCGATTCCGTTGCTATACATCAACGGCAATTGGGATACGCATACTTGCTTACGTTGATGATATGAGATATTATGTGTTGCTGAGATATGATGCAGGATTGTCACGATCGAATAGCCGGGGGTTTTATGTGAGATGAGAGTGTTTATTTTCATTCATGTAAAAGTCAATTGTATGTAATATTTGGGGCACTTCCGGGTTGAGGATGATGTCACCATTATTGTATAATATTTACTTTTCCGCATTAGGATAGACCCAAGGAGGTGAGCACAAGTGATCGGGTTCTAGGGTTCAGAGGGAGGCCATCTCGAGGAGTCGAGACCGGGTCTCCTAAACTCTAGAATTGGCAGGATCACTTGCCGCTCTCGTAGGGGTCTAGGGGTGTAGGCTTGGCTATTCATCGAGGCCGTGGAATCCATATTTTCTATTGATGGCTGAATACTAAATACGGACCTCCTAGATATCCTTTTATTTTCTTATGTGCTTCTGCTGAATTGATATTCTGTAATGTGATTACTTAGTATATGAGACGAATGGTTTATTGTTATATATAGATATATAATAAATGTTGCTTATGTTTTACACCCGTGCTAGCCCCGTCCCGCTATGCCGTTAGTTAAGTAACCTAACGGTGCATAATGGGACACTGTGACGAATGCGGATGGCATAAGTGTATGTTCTATTTTCGTTTCTTTTCTGTGATGGCTTAGGAACTTAAATGATGGGACTAAATTTATGAGATTAATGTAAAGTAAAAGAAACCTAAAGATGTTTTAGAATCGGATTTGAAACCCACTCGGCCTTTTTATGAAAAATGCAAGTTTCAAAAGATGCGAAGCTTAAGCCACTCTTTTTCTAAACTGTTTTGATTCTACAACGAGATCAAGTTCAAAGCGTTAAAGGTTTTCATAAAAACCATCTGCAACCCTCCGTCATTTTAGGAAGCAGTACTTACTATTCGTGCTACGTATGTCGACCATAGCCGAGGCGTAGTGTATGGTAGCTAAGTGATGTCTTCTTACACCGCATATGATGCGATTAGTTAGGACAGTCACATGATTATGTTGACCATAGCTGAGGGTCATAAGGGTGGGCTTAATTAATCACGAAATGACGGGTAGAACTTGACTACTGCTTGTGATATTTTGACCATAGCCAAGGTCATAAGCAGCTAGGGGTAAAAACCATATCAGGAGTTTCAAGAGTTAAAATTTGCAATGAGATTGCATACCATCTATATGATAGTTGGATCCCGATCCCACTGTGAGTAAGAGTTGCTCCTAGGAGAATTTTGCATTTTGCAATTAGCTAATCCAGTAGGTGTCTAGAAAAGTGTCAACGGGGTTTGACCTCTGGGAAAACGAGGTTTATTTTAATTAGGTCCGTGCGAAAGCACGGAGAATCTCCCTCAAATTACCGACACTGGCCTGGCTGATCGGTTGGAAAAACTATAGAATGTAATTAATCCTGGCTAGTTTTCTTTTCAGGTTTTGAAAGAAAATTTGATTAAAGCAGTGGGAGACATCGATTAGATAAGAAAATAACCAATCTAATTCTTTGCAAGAGCATTTCGCTGAGTGTATTTTTTTCTCTCTCCTAATGGCAGATACCAATGACGGGACTTAAGCTTCTACTAGAGAAAAACAAACTGGCAGGACCGAACTATAAAGAATGGTTGAGAAACTTGAACATTGCACTCACATATGATAAAGTATCATATGTCCTCACAACCAAAGCCCCACCCGTCCCAGGACCTGAATCATCTGTTTCGGATAGGGAGATCCGAAAAACATGGGATATTGACTGCAACACGGCCAAGTGCCTCGCGCTTGCTTCTATGGACAACATCCATCAAAAACAATACGAGAAGATGGATGTGAAATCCATCTTTCTTCATGCAAAGGAGTTGTATGAAGAGCAATCTTGTACTTTGAGATGCGAGGCATCTCGGAAGCTGTTTCAGATGCGGATGGCCCCTGGTGGATCAGTAGGAGACCATGTCTTGAAGATGATTGGTCTTATAGAAGAACTTGAGGAACTCGGATGGTCTATGGATAATGAGCAATATACAGATGTTGTTCTACAGTCTCTCTCTCCCGCCTTTGCTCCATTCATAGTGAATTTCAATATGAACGATTTGGAGAAATCATTGCCTGAACTTCTCAATATGTTGAGAAGTGCAGAGAGCACGCTGAAAACAGCGAAGACTCCCGCTCTGATTGATGCTCCATCTTCCTCTTCCGTCCCAAAAGCCAAGGCCAAGGGAAAGAAGAAGAAGAAACCCATCAAACAGAAAGGTGGAGTTAAAAAGGCGAAGGGGAAAGACACGTCTGGGGCCGCGGGAAGTGGGAAAGGAGAATGTTTTTACTGCCACAATTCGGGACATTGGAAACATAATTGTGCTATGTATCTTGCTGATCTCAAGAAGAAGAAAAAGTATGGTGATGCTTCCGCTTCAGGTGTGTTTGTAACTGAGAACTGTTTTTCAATTAACTCTGCATCTTGGGTATTAGATACCGGTTCTGGTTCTCACATCTGCAGTTGTGTGCAGGGATTGAGAAACAGTAGAGTTTTGAAGACTGGAGACCATACTCTACGGGTTGGAAATGGTTCCAATGTACATGCTGTATCCGTAGGAGAGTATCATCTGGGTTTGCCTTCGGGTTGTATGTTGGTTTTGAACCCGTGTTATTTTGTACCAAGTATGCTATGTAATATAATATCTGTTTTTTTGTTGGACAATGAAGGATATCATTTTGTTTTGCAGAATAATGTTATGAACATTAACTTAAATCAAGAGTTGATTGGGTATGGTGTTCCCTGATTTAAAATCAGGAATTACCTCAATGAGGCATCACGTGTTAACACGTGACCAAGGGTCACGTGTTGACACATGATCTATTTACAGAGTTAAAATTTTAAGCAAGCAGAAGTAAAAACAAGCGGCTGAGGAAAGACCCCAAAGGGGCGTCACGTGCTCACACGTGACCAAAGGTCACATGCTGACACGTGACGGTCTTTAGCCCAGTTAAAAGACAGAGTTAAAAGTCTGAATGAGGAAGGGTCACGTGCCAACACGTGATAGGCTTTGAAAGCCTTATAAGTTGATAGAATTAAATTCTAATTAAGGAAAACTGAAAACCCTAAATGGGAAAGTATTTCTTTAAATCTTTCCAAACAAAAGAAGACTATGCTCTGTAAAGTGGAGCACCGTTGGCTTAAAAATCCAATGGTGATTAAAAATCACCAATTTATGGAAAGATTTTAGACAAGGAAAGATTTCCCTAAATTTCACCAAAAATAACAAACAGAATATCTTTTGCAGTAAAAATCCAATGGTGAATAAAATTCACCGAGTGATCTAAAAGATCATATTAGTTACGAAAAACAAACAAAATCTTTCAATGAAAGATTCACTAAACAAATTGATTTTTTTCCTTCTCCTATAAATAGGAGCCAAGAAGAGAACAGAGGGAGAGAGAGAATTTTTGGGATCTTGAAATTTTCTAAAGGGAAATAGCAGAGAGAAAAGAAAGGAGAATTTAATTCTCAAGAAAGGAAACCCTAGGTGAGAAAAGGGAAAAAGACCAAAACTTCAAAAAGAGAATTTAATTCTCAATATAAGAGTTTAACTCTTCTGCAAAAGAACTTAGTTCTTCTTCTGGTTGAAGATCTGCAGAAGCAAATCTCCCCATAGGTTTAGAATTTAATTCTCATCGGGTTGAGATTCTGCCATGCAGATCCAAAACTTAGAGGGAACATTGAGTTTAGAGAATTTAATTCTCCCAAATTCACAGGAATTTAATTCCTCAAAGATAAAACTAGGGTTTAACCCTATATGAGAATTTAATTCTCCCAAACTTACAGGAATTCAATTCCTTCAAGATAAAACTAGGGTTTAACCCTATATGAGAATTTAATTCTCCCAAATTTACAGGAATTTAATTCCTTTAAGATAAACAAAACTAGGGTTTAAACCCTACTTAAGAATTTAATTCTTTCAAAATTCACAGGAACTTAATTCCTCCTAAATGAAATTAGGGTTTCACCTTGCATAAGAATTTTATTCTTTCACATAGGAATTTAATTCCTCCAAAGAAACCACAATTAGGGTTTAACCTTATAAAGAATTTAATTCTTAAAGAAATAAAGAGTTTTGAAAGATCTCCATGCATGCAAAAGACTAAGCTCACGTGTCCCCACGTGACCCCTGAAAAGATCCCCCAAAATGAGAAGGAATTAGCCCTGAGGCAATGCCTCACGTGCTCCCACGTGACCTCCAAAACAACGAGAATAAAAGCAAAGGCAGATTCTAACTTGGGCGCTCTCACGTGTTACCACGTGACCCCTTGATAAAAGCTTTAATAATCAGCGCACAAATATCCATCACGTGCCAATACGTGATGGCCAAAAGAGAAAAAGTATTCAACACTTATTTGCAGAACAAAGTAAAGGAGATCTGGCCCCACCATTGGGTATCCTCACGTGTCCCCACGTGATCCCTTCCTCTCTATTGTTTAACACTAAATTGAGAATCTTATTTCTAGTGTTTAACACTGTTATTTTCCATTATTTAACACAAATTTGAGAATTTTATTTCCAGTGTTTAACACTGTTGTCTTCTAGTGTTTAACAGTAATTTGAGAGTTTTATTTCCAGTGTTTAACACTGTTGTTCTCTAGTGTTTAACACTATTTTTAGTCAAATTGGCTAATTTTCAAAGCCTCCCCTTCAACTGAATCTCAAAATTGAGTAAAATTCAGAGCTATAATGTTTAATGCTCAGTCAAAGATAAAAATGTTACCCAAGCCCTCAAACTCTTGTTTAAGCATTGCTGAATAATGTGGGCTTGAACCCAGACAAGTGTGTAATGGTCCAACAAAGGGCCAATATTTCAAACTTGATTGGACTTAGCCCAAGTTGGCCTTAAGTCCTCAATTCAGACTTAACTAAACCAATGTGCTCATAATCTAAGTAATTGATCTTAGTTCCAAATTGGACTACAAATCACTTAATCCACTTTGGTTCGAGGGTACATCTCTTCACTCCTCTGATATTTATCGTTGTAATCCTTCAACGTCTTGAGAGAGGTGACGGGTCCTGACAACCACACATTTCACGGACTATGATGTCCTTAACCTTGACTGTGAGATCTTTAAACTCACGGACTATGATGTCCTTAACCTCGAACGTGATGTCTTTAAACTAACATTGGACTGTGGGGTCCTTAAACTCATGGACTATGATGTCCTTAACCTCGACCGTGATGTCTTTAAACTAACATTGGACTGTGGGGTCCTTAAAATTATGGACTATGATGTCCTTAACCTCGACCGTGATGTCTTTAAACTAACATTGGACTTTGAGGTCTTTAATCTCAAGGACTATGATGTCCTTAACCTGGACCGAGATGTCCTTAAACTAACATTGGACCGTAATGTCCTTAAACTAATCGACCGCAATATCCCTAAACTAAACATTAGAGTCCAAATGCTCTTTTGTTGGATCTAAACGATCCCGTTAAGTTGATCTTAGTCTAAAAATTAGACTAACGTATCCTTAACATACGTTTAAGTTGATCTTAGTCCCAAACGAGACTAACGTATCCTTAAACCCAACCCCCAAACCCAAATCTAAGAAAGATATGGATTTGGACTAGTCCATGCCCTACGAAGACAACATAAATTAGTCTCCGTATACAATCTACGGGCAACCAAAAACAAAACAAACACACACGACACGAGGTGACTATCTGGAGAAGGAGAAAGTTGTTACCGCGATGCGGTAGCGTAATTAACTGCAGGAGCTTGCGCCTGCAGGGAAGAGCGTCCCCACAATCAAAAACCCCTCAAACGAGGGGGGATCTGACGAAGTCTGCTACATCGGCCGCATCCATTTAAACCTTCGATACACGGTGCCATAAATCAACTTAGCATCTTCGGAGAGGTGGACGGATAGCACCAATTAGCATCTGCCCCGAAATTCAGGCAAGACGTTTATCGCGTCTCCGCGTTTCGGAGAGGAACAGATTCTGGCACACCCGGTAGGACCTTTTCCTCTTTCCACTCCACACTTCGTGTGTCGTGTTTTTCCCGCGATCAGATATTCACGGTGTGTATGTTTTTGGTTGCCCTTAGGGGAGTGGATACTGAAGCCGGCATTTTGTCTCTATGAAGAATGGTGTTTGCTCCCACTCTAGCAACTCAGGCTCTGTCATATCCGGTGGAGTCAAGTATGGGTCACTTGCAGCCTCAAATCTCTGCAATCTGGCTCTTCAAGAAATCAGCGGGCTTCTCTTTGGGTCGATGCTCCCACCTCCCACCCTCGGTGCCTCAACGCCGATGGAGGAAGCCCAGAGGAAGTCTGTCGTCCATAGGCGGGCTCCTCAAGCAGCAGCTTTGCCGACAGAATTAGTCTTCAGACAACTGGCACATGCCAAGGACCAAGGTCGACGCAGGGGGCAGAATATTCAAGCTCTCAAAGGAAACAGGGGGCAGGTTCGGCACAATCCTGAAGCTAATCAAATCCCGGCCGTAAGAAACGGTCGACGTCGATATCAGCGTCATACAAAATGAGCTGGGGGCAGTTCTCCATATGGTCTTGTTTCAACCCCAGTGGTAAATGTTGTTGTTCCAACTGGGAACAGCTTCAAATTGTTGGGAAGGGTCAGACAAAGTTCTCCTACCGCAATATTGAAGAAGTCTCCGCAGCCCATGGAGATCCCACGAGAGCAGAAACCAGTTCGCTCCCTGAGACAACTTTCCTCATCTATATATAAGGTGTGAAAGCAAATGAAGGGGACTCACCCCAAGACGGATCCTGATACAACGGTTCCTCCCAAAACCAAAGCGGATTTTTACAACAAGAAGCCACGCTATTGGGAATCGAGCAATCCGGATTCGTCTCTTATAAAGAAGATGGGTCGAGCATACTCTTTTCCCTAGAACAAAATACGGAAGATACTTGATCTTGCCATAAAACATCAAATGATTACACTTCCGGAGCCCAAGCACCCCGATCAAGCAGGCGAAGTTAATCACCCAGATTATTGCTCCTATCACCGAGCAATAGGACATCCTCTCGAAGACTGCTTCACCTTCAAGAACTGGGTCGAAGACCGATATCAGCTCGGCAGGTTCGCTCTATCCAGCAGTTGGATGGTAACTCCACCACAGAAGCATGAACCAAAAGCCACGCATACAGCGAGAGTAGAACCAGATCAACATCGGTCTTGGAAGCGAGCTCGTACCTGTCATATGATAACGCGATCAAAAGGAGACCCCGAGAATATGGATGACCTCCCTTAGTGCCTCGAAAACGATGATGGCGAGGTGATCTCAGAGTTTCCACCGGCGCCGAAAGAGCTGGAAGATGGAATACATACTACTGCAGATAATCTCAAGAAAATTGATTTAGGGACGGCAAGTGACCCACAACTAACATTCGTCAGTGAGCTGCTGTCTGAAGAAAGGGTGGCTATGCTAAAAGACGTGCTCATGCAGCATAAAGATTGCTTCGCATGGAACTATTCCGAGATGCCAGGACTAGATCCAGAGATTGCTGTCCACAAATTGGCAATATCCCTAGACGCTAAGCCAATCAAACAAGCACCGAGAAGAATGCGGCTCGAGCTTGAGATGAGCATCAACGCCGAGATCAAGAAGCTAATCGACTCCGGTTTCATCCAAGAGGTTCAGTATCCTGATTGGATCGCTAACATAGTCCCGGTGATGAAGAAGAATAGGACGGTACGCATATGCGTGGACTTTCGGGATCTCAACAAAGCTTGCCCAAAGGACGACTTTCCAATACCAGTCACTGAGCTGATGATAGATAACACATCCACTCACGAAGTCTTCTACTTCATGGACGGATCATCAGGATACAATCAGATAAAGATGCATCCTGAGGACCAGAAGAACACCACTTTCCGGACCCCTTTGGGCATATTCTGCTACAAGGTGATACGCTTCGGTCTAAAGAATGCCGGTGCTACTTATCAGAGGGCCATGACGAAGATCTTCGATGACCTCATATATGAAATCTTCGAATGTTATATCGACGACCTCGTAGTTAAAAGCAAATCATACGAGGAACATCTAAAGCATATGAAGATCGTATTTCAACGCCTTCGGCAATACAACTTGAAGATGAACCCTCTCAAATGCGCGTTCGGAGTTTCCTCGGGCAAGTTCCTAGGATTCATCATCCGACACCGAGGCATCGAGATAGATCCGTCAAAGATTAAGGCGATTATGGAAATGCCCCCACCAAGGACTCTCAAGCAATTGCGGTCTCTCCAAGGGAAGCTCGTGTATATCCGGCGATTCATAGCCAATCTCTCAGGCAAGTACCGTCCTTACAGTCACCTGATGAAAAAGGGAACCTCGTTCGTCTGGGATCGCAAATGCCAAAGCACACTGGATGAAATCAAGCAATACCTACAGAATCCGCCAGTGCTAGCCGCTCCCACTAAAGGAAAACCTCTCGTCCTATACACAACAACCCTTGAAGGTTCCTTAGGCGCATTATGGGCACAATAGAACAACCAAGGGAAAGAAAGAGCTCTCTACTATCTGAGTCAAGTTCTATTGGGGGCAGAAAGCAATTATTCTCCCATCGAAAAACACTGCCTGGCGTTGATCTTCGCAATAATGAAGCTCAGACACTACGTGTTGGCCCATGAGGTCCATCGCATATCAAAAGTGGATCCTCTCAAGTACTTAATGTCAAAAGCCATATTAACGGGGCATCTCGCTAAATGGGCCCTACTCTTGATGGAATTCTCGATAACTTATCAGCCTCTTAAGGCAGTGAAAGGCCAGGCCATCGCCGACTTCCTCCCTGAACATCCGATACCTGCCGATTCTCCTTTGAATTGCGAACTGCCAGATGAACATGCGTTTGACACGATCGGCGGAGGTGATACCCGGTGGGAACTTTACTTCAATGGAGCATCCTCCATGAAGAAGCGCAAACAAAGCACCCTCATAATCAAATTAGGGGTAGGCCTCATCTTCGTAACTCCACAAGGAGGGAAAATGCGCTTTGCCTTCTCCTTAACAGAGCCGAGGACAAACAATGAAGCCGAATATGAAGCTTTGATAGCAGGTCTCGAGATCGCCATCGACATGGGGATTGAGAACCTCCTCATATACGGAGACTCCCAACTGGTCGTTAGTCAAATAAACGGCGACTATCAAACGTGCAAGCCAGAGTTGGTGAAGTACGGCGAGAGAATACAGCAACTGCTGACTCAAATTCCTTCCTACACCTTGGAAATCATACCGCGTGCAGAAAATAGCAAAGCGGATACATTAGCCAAGCTTGCTAAAGAATTGGCCGATGAGAACCTCGATGACGTAAGAATCGTGGTACAAAGCTGTCAGGTTCTTGCACCGGCAAAAATATCTCCGGAGTCCTCCGAGGAAAAGGGAGCGACCGAGCAAATGGCTCTATAAGTGAAAGACCAAGAAAAGGTTGAGGATTGGAGAGAGGTCTTTATAGACTACTTCAAATCTCGTCGAACGCCTGAAGATGCGTCCTCAAAACATCAGCTCATAAAGCGAGCCCTATCTTTCGCCTTCGTCAACGATACTCTGTACAAGAGGTCATTTGATTCTCTGTGGTTAAGATGCCTGGGGCCTGAAGAAGCAAAAAGAGTCGTCCAGGAAACTCACGACGGGCTTTGTGGTTCTCACCAAGCCGGGCCAAAGATGAAGCTGAAAATCAAAAGGATGGGCTACTATTGGCCTACGATGATCCAGGACTTCCTCGAATACGCGAAGCAATGCCACTTGTGCAAGATTCATGGGGACTTTATCCATCAACATCCAAATCCGCTGCATCCAATGGTAGCTAGCTGGCCGTTCGAAATGTGGGGAACCGACATAATTGGCCCCATCGAACCAGCATCGTCCAGAGGACATCGATTCATTTTGGCGACAACTGATTACTTCTCCAAATAGGCAGAAGCAGTACCGCAGAGGGAAGTGAAGACGGAGAATATCCTCCATTTCTTCAAGACACGCGTCATTTATCGGTTCGGCACTCCGCGACGGATTATCTCTGATAACGGACCGGCCTACAGAAGTCACAAAATCAGCCGCTTCGCACAACAGCATAACATAGACTAGAGATACTCTTCAGTCTATAATCCCCGAGCTAACGGTCTAGCTGAGGCTTTCAACAAGACCTTGACGAAGATCGAGAAAAAGACGGTGTCTCGAAATAAGAAGGACTAGCACGCGAGACTGCATGAAGCTCTCTGGGCGTATTGAACTACGTTCAAAACGGCTACGAACATAACGTCGTACGCATTGGTATTCGGTACAGAGGCGGTACTCCCCCTCGAGATAGAGCTACCCTCTCTACGAGCGGCAGTTCATTACGAGCTAACGGACGAAGAAAATGCTCACCTTCGGCTTGAAGAGCTCGATGCCCTTGATGAAACCCGGCTCATAGCGCAACAAAATCTGGAGCCTTATAAAGCAAAGATGACGCGCTCATATGAGAAATTGACTAAGTCGAGGACATTCCGCCAAGGCGAACTTATGCTAGTGGTCAAAAGACCTATGATCCCCAATTGTGCCAAACAGGGGAAATTCGAGCCGAACTATGAAGGCCCGTATATCATTGACAAGGTCTACCAGGGTGGAGCCTATCTACTCATGGACATGCAAGGCGAAAGGCCCTTCAGGCCAATAAATGGTCGCTTCCTGAAAAAGTACTACGCATGACGAGTCACGGCCTAGGTCAATGATAGATGACGACGACTGTGTCCACTCGCTATCTTCCTAAGCCCGAACTCTATAAGTAGTAACCGGCTGACGGACCGAAACGTCCTTAAACTAACAACGGGCCGAAACGTCCTTAAACTAACAATGGACCGAAACGTCCTTAAACTAACGATGGACCACTATGTCCTAAAACTAGCTGTTGACTGAGACGTCAATAAACTACAGTAGATTGCAGCATCCCAAAGATGATACAAAAAAAGAAAAAAAAAGAAAAAAATATAAATAAAATGGTATGTCCATAAGCAAAATGGGCACGGATGAAAACCTGAAAGGGCTCCGTGAGTAAAAACAGCAGGGCTACCGATGAGTGCTTGTGAAAACCCGAAAGGGCACAACCTCGTTAAAAGACACTTGCAGGCTCCTTTTGACCTTGTGAGAAGAAACCACCCGCGTGAGATCCTTACGACTCACAAGGGAGCAACACACTTAAGGATCCCCACGATTCTTGAGGAGAAATTACACTTGCGAGATCCTCACGACTCGTAAGGAGAATCCTCTTATGAGACCCTCACGGCTCATAAGATTCAAAAGCCTTAAGCTACAGGGATCTGAAACTGTTCTTAAGCCATCACAACCTCCAATGCTTCCCTACAAGCGACTCAATGCTGACCCTTGTATACAATCCACGGGCGCGAATAAACATTTCCCTAACAAAGTCTCAGCCGTGACTAGGGATATGTCTACACGGCGAACCACCCTTGTAAGTCTTCTCGACTTATAAGGAGAAAACACTCTTGTAAGATCCTTACGACTTATAAGAGAACATACACTTAAGAATCCTCACGATCCCTAAGGAGAAAACGCACCTACGAGATCCTCACGACTCGCAGGGAGAAATACCTTTATGAGACCCTTACGGCTCATGAAGTCAAAAGCCTTGGTCGACAGGATCCTAACCCTATTCGCTAAGCCACCTTTGTTCGACATCGACAGAGGCAAATGATGATTCGCTCCTGGCAATATCCCAGTTATAGCGGTGCTGATGCCGAAATCGGTGTCTAATTCCAAGCTTGCAGCAAAAAGCCAGCGAGCCACACATACATACGAAATAGCCGAAATGATGGGGCAACTTGCAAACAAAATCAGCAAGTAAAATTATATGCATGCAAAATAACCGAAATGATTGGGCAACTCGCAATAGAAAGCAGCGAGTAAAAATAAAACAAATAGCCGAAATGATTGGGCACCGCGAGAAATAGCCGAAATGATTGGGCAATCGTGATTTTCGCGATATAAATGCTGAAATGATATACCATCGCGGAAAGAAATAAAAAATCTTGAAAGAATGAAATTTATGCCCTACAGGTGATATTACAGCAATCCCTGTATACAATCTAGGGGCACAAAACAAGAAGGGATCACACCTTTCCTCCCCGGATTTCATCAGAAGAAGAAGCCAAATCTCAACGGTTCACAGATAGCCTGGAGATCATCTCAACATTCGTCTCATTACAACGGACACAACATCAGGCAAAGCGGAATAGCGACGACCCCCAGTTCCATGGCTCGGCGGTGCACAGATGACCGAGAGTTAAACCCCGATTCCGTGAAATGCGGATAAAGTCAACAATTCCTGGTTACGTGGAATGCGGCTTATGTCAATCCTGACCCCATGGGAAACATCCAGAGCGGATCCTGGTCCTCACAGAGCACGACAATGACCCCGTGTGAAGCATCCAGAGTGGAGCCTGGTCCTCGCAGAACACAGCAGTGAACCCGTGGGAAGCATCCAGAGAAAAATTCCTGGTCACGTGGAACGCGGCTTATGTCAATCCTGACCCCGTGGGAAATGTCCAGAGCGGATCCTGGTCCTCCCAGAGCACGGCAATGACCCTGTATGAAGCATCCAGAGCGGAGCCTGGTCCTCGCAGAACACGGCAGTGAACCCGTGGGAAGCATCCAGAGCAAAATTCCTGGCTACGTGGAACGCGGCTTATGTTAGTCCTGACCCCATGTAAACGTCCAGAGCGGATCCTGGTCCTCGCAGAGCACGGCAATGACCCCATATGAAGCATCTAGAGCGAAGCCTGGTCCTCGCAGAATACGGCAGTGAACCCGTGGGAAGCATCCAGAGCAAAATTCCTGGTCACGTGGAACGCGGCTTACGTCAATCCTGACCCCGTATAAAACGTCCAGAGCGGATCTTGGTCCTCGCAGAGCACGGCAATGACCCCGTGTGAAGCATCCAGAGCAGAGCATGGTCCTCGCAGAACACGGCAATGACCCCGTGGGAAGCATCCAGAGAAAAATTCCTGGTTATGTGGACGCGGCTTACGTCAAATCCTGACCCCGTGGGAAACATCCAGAGCGGATCCTGGTCCTCGCAGAGCACGGCAATGACCCCGTGTGAAGCATCCAGAGCGGAGCCTGGTCCTCGCAGAACACGGCTATGACCCCGTGGGAAGCATCCAGAGCAACTCCTGATTCCGTGAAATGCGGATGATGATAACCTCACCCATCACTTACGGGTCCTCACGACTCGTAAGGGAGCAAACTCTCTTGTGAGATCCTTACGACTTTCAAGAGAAAACACACTTAGGAATCCTCACGATTCTTAAGGAGAAATTACACCTACGGGATCCTCTCGACTGGTAGGGAAAAAATTCTTTATGAGACCCTCACGGCTCATGAAGTTGAAAAGTCTTAGGAGGTAGATCTTAAACCTGAATCCTAAGCCGTCGTTTTCTTGCAAAAAGATCGAGATAGACTATCCACAGAATACATTTAATAAAAAGGGACAAACGATCGTGAAGAAAAATATGTCTTTTATTCATGAATCAAAATGAATACAAAGTACAATTTATGAAAGAACAAAAAAATATACTCTCATTCAGGAGTATGTACAAAGGAAGAATACAAAAAATATATATGTACAATTCTTCAGGTCGGCGGGCGATTTAGCAGATTTGCCAGTTCATCCCTCTTTCGCTAGGCCTCGCCTTCATGATTCAGTATCGCCAAAAGACGGGCCTCCGCCTGAGCTTGCTGGGCCTAGTATGAGGCAAGCCGGCCTTCAAGCTCTTTCTCAGTAGCCTTATGAGCCTCAACCATTTCACGAGTGAACACGGCGGCTTTGTCGATGGCTACCACCTCCTTGATGGCCTCTTGAAGCATTCGCCAAAGTTCATACGCTTTATTGGCCTTGGCCGTAAGGTTGGCTTGAAGCTCCCTCAACGCGTTAGAAGCCAGCTCCCTCTCTGAAAATTTGCGGCCGAGCCTCTTCTCACACGATATCATATTCGCCGCACACCGCTCAATTAGGCCCCGTAAACTCACTTTCGCGGCCTCAACCTTCGAAGAAAGGCGTGTACATTCTAGTACATGCAAGCAAGCCTCCACCTGCCGACAAAACTCAACCCAGACTTGCACCACTGCTTCACTATGATAGGTGGCAAGAAAGGGAAGAGAGCCGTTAGCTTCAGCAGCAAACGCTTCGACCGTGATTAGACCGCCAGCACGAAGTTCCTCGATTAGGGATGGCAGAAAGGCAAGGCTTAGTTTTGCCATACGTTCCGAGGCACGTAGAGCATAGGGGCCGGGTGGCATGGCGATGCGTGACTCCAGTGCAGTAAGAACTGGCAGAGCTATTCCGATTTATAAACAATCAGCTGAATGTGTAAGCAAAAGAACAAGTGGAACAATGTTGGGACTTTACTTACCCACAGTCATGCAAGAGGGTTTTGAAGGCCCTCCAGGCCCTTCAAGAATCTTGACCTCATCATCGGCCTCCAGAACTGTAAAAGACATTAATGTCATTTTATGAAATAGTAATAATGCTGTTAAAAGAGGGTAGACAACACTAACCTTGCCCAGAAGAGAGGACGATGCGCTGAGGAGATATTGCTTGCGGAGCAGCCATCTCCAACAAGCGCTGAAAAAACTACCTGGGAGACAGATCAGCAATAGATGCCGCCAATCCGCGCAATTCTGAAAAGACAGAAGTTTTCAGATAATGGAAAGGTTACTAATTTAGAATATAGAAGGCTACCAGCGACGCTCCTCCCATTCTGAGCTGGAGGGATAGCAGCTTCAGCGGCCTCCCCCGTAACCTTGGGCACATCATCGGGGACGCGGAATAGTGTAGCGGCTTCTGAACGAGGAGCAGCGGCTACTACTGCAGGCTCCAACGAAAGGACGGTAGCCTCGACTACCTGTGCCATAGTCTCCGAGTCGCCCTCAGGAAGCTCCATTGGAGCAGCGACCAACAAAGGTGCCTCCCCCGAAGGAGTAAGTGCTTTGGGAGCAGGAACCACCGAGGGAGACTCTATCGCAAGAGCAATAGTTGCATCGACCCCCTCCACACTGATTTGTGTTTCACTGAGGACAACAGCAGAATCCACAGTCAAAGCGCGACTCAGAGCCTCCGCCGTCACCGAAGTCCCTGCAAAGTTTGTACAAGGATCAGGATACATATATATGTATGCAAGCAATATGAAATATTACAAAGAAATACATGAACATACCGATGCGCAAGGGAGCTTCCAGTATGGATTGTTCAAGACGACACTCTTTCCTAAGGAGGTGTGTTCTCCGAGGTCCGAGGGTGGACTCGTGGCCACCGGTCCACAGTGAAAGCGCGTCCTCGGCGTCGGCCGAAACAGCCTGTTTAAGGGCCCTTTCACCCCATTCTTCTAAAGGGCCTATGAATCATCGCCGTATCCACGGAGGGTCTTCGTAAAAGATGATGGCAGGGTAGGGCTTCTTCGGAATCCTTACGTTCTCCAATTCATCTTGCGAACGTCGTATAGCCTCAGCCAATTGTGCGGCTTCCTCGGCAGATGAACTCGGGAAAAGTAGGCCGCCATCCGATTCTTGCATAGCCAACGGCTCATCCTGAAGAATAGGCTCAGACTCTATTAAAGAGTCGAGCAGATTAGTAGCCGTCTTCCTCCGCCGCTTGGATCCAGAACCGACCCCCAAAGACAACCGTTTCCTCCCCCGTGGAGCTCTGGCACGGCGCTGACCCACTTCACCTTTAACGCCCTCACTTCTAATGTCCTCGCTCGGCGGTACTACCGAGGACGACATGGACATTGTCGAAGCTGCGGACGATGATACTGCTATCGGCGCCCTATTAGCTCTCGATTGAACCCGAGTACCCGGTGGCATACCAGCCGTGGGAGTGAAGTCCACGTCCACCGCCTCTGGAATAAGCGCAACACTGGTGTCCCTCAGGGGAAAGTGAACCGGTGCACGCGGTCGCGACGGAACTCCCGGGGCTCGAACCGGAATGGGAGCGCTGTATCCAAGAAGCACCCTCTTCTCCTCAGCAATAACTGGACTAACCCGATGAAGGTACCAGCCCGTGAAGGACCCCACACATCGGGGAATATGATCAGCTTCAGGAATCATAAAGCGAGAACCAATGTTCAGCCTTACAAAATGATGAGCGGCGTCACGAACAGCTTCAGGCGATGGGCTAGGCGCCACTGTAAATGCCTCGAAAGGGACGCCCTGATCATATCCAAGTTGCCGGGCAAAGCGGTGTGGGTTATACCGCATAAAAAGGGACGCACTGTTCTGACGGAATACCAGATAACCTGGTCTGATCGCGTACAGGTGCATGGCCTCCCTGGGCTTCAGAGAAGGTACCTCCTCTTTCGACAAGTCACAGAGTTGTTGAATCGGACCTGAAGGATCAGATAGGACCCAATCAACGAATACCATTCCGCCCGTACTAGCATAGGGAGCGATCAACACGTGAATAGCCACAGACTGAGTCGGGTCAGGAGCAGAAGCATCCACCAGCTGCATGATTCGCGGATAAGTGTATGCATCATAAAATTTGGGTCTCTGGTGTGCAGCAAAGGCCCCCAGCACATGCATCTCAATCCAAGATGTGAAGTAATGAAGAGAAAAAATTACCACGTCCACACCTGGAGTTGAGGTATTAGCCGTAGCACCTAACCCATGATAAAGATGCGCTAGCGCTGAGATGCCTACAGCCAGCCGTGTTCCCTCAGCAATGCGATGAGCAGGGTAGATGACCGAGGCTCTCATAAAATGGCGATGCATGGGAATGACGAATCAGCTAAGCCAAATGCTGATAAAGCCCACAAAGAAAGTCTCCTCGTCCATGCCAGGAGCTGCAATCGATTCGAAAGATACCGCCGACATGATAGGGATGTAATACTGCGGCAAGTCCTCTTCCTTAGTCGGCCGCCTGTTTAAGCTAAACCCAAATGGGGTCATTAATGTTCGCAAACTTCAGAGCCGTCTTTGATAAGACAGCCTCGCGAAGGAAGCAAGCGATAAAACTCTTAAAAGTAACGCCCTGCTCCTCTGACTCTGTGAACAGTTTGTCAAAAATGCCCAGGGTCTTGATCAAACTCGGGCGCTTATGGAGGGCGGCATTCTCGGTAGACAGGACGTCAAGCATTACAGGCTCGGTTTCAAAGACGTACTCGTCGGGAGGCAGTAATACTTCATAAAATGTCCCCCTGATCGGCAGCCCCGAGATCTCGCGAAATTCTTCCAAGGAAATCGAAACTTCGCGGTCCCCTAGAAGGAAGGTGTTGGTGGGAAGATTACATTGGTTCAAGAACGCATTAAACCACCAAACATGAGAAGATTGGTAGTGGAAGAGGGACGCATATATCGCCTGATAAAGCCCAACCTTCTGCAGTCACGCGCGATGGGCGGACAAGATGTAATGAGCCCAAAGAAGGTAGCCCGTGGGGTGTCAAGGGGTAAGCCCTATCTTGTAAATCTGTCCCCATGGCTGAGCTTCACCTTGGCAAATGCGGTGCCCCAAAATATCTACAGCTGGCACCGGATGGTTCGGAATACCAGTTGTTGAAGGCTCAAGCCGTCCCATAGAAGTCCAATGCGGCATCTCCACAGCAAAGGCAGTCTGTGGAGGATCTATTGGCAGGAATAGATAGGTAGGCTCCGTCGGCATCTCGCAAAGGAAACTGCAGTGGCCGCGGATGATGTGACCATACCAGGTCCCCCACAAAAGCAAGTTGGTGAGATTCGGGTCATGAGCCCTGATCATAGCCATTACTTCCTCGTCAGATGGTGACTGAGGAAAAGCAGCTTCCGAGCGAGTAAAAGGGAAGTATGGAACAAAAGTCATTGTGCCTGAAATAAAAGAAAGGGAAACTGTTAAAGCGAAGCCAACAGTGTATATATATATGTTTATAAATGTATATACATAAAAAGACAGTGGAAGAAAGCGACAGGGGACTCATTTTATGAGACCGTTGGTTACAAAACACATGGGTCGCACAAAATCAAGATGGCGGCTTGCTAATGATGAGGCAAAGCAATTGCTATGAGACAAAAGGAAGATTCTTAATAAATGAACAGTGGATTTCAAATGACCCTACACCTTCCCCAACAAGAAATCCATCTTGGACTCTGTAACAAATCAAACAGAAGCTAAGGAATTAAATTCCCAGAAAACACCATTGCAAACCTTTTCTTCTTCTTGGTTGCAAAGAAACAACTCAGGGCAAGGAAACCCCAAGAAGTTCTCTAGGAAGAACTAAGTTCTTCATAGGAATTAAAATACTTTTGAAAAAAGGGGAATTAAATTCCCAGAAACATTTTTCAGAGCCAAAGCTCTTTGAGATGGAATTAAATTCCATGGAAAAGACAAACACCACCATTGACCCCTGGAGACCAGAGAAACCCTAGCGAGGTCTATTGTTTAAGGATTGAATGGTTTTCTTTTTTAAGAACTTAAGAAAAAATGTGTTCTTGTTAAAGGGAAAAACCCTTGGTGTGGATTTAAAATCCAAAGAGTTTTTTATATGTATGGAAGTTCCTCGATCGTTCAAAGCCATTACCTGAAGAAAAGGGTCTTTCTTGAACAGAGTTGAACTCTGATGATTTTCGAGACAGAGAACTAAGCTCTGGGAAAGAGAATTAAATTCTCAAAAGGAAGAAGTTTGCAAGGAAGAAGATGAGCAAAGTTAAGGCGCTTCTGAAGGGACGCTGGCATTTATAGGATGTGATGGAAAATGTTTCATCTTCCCTATTACCTAGACAGATCCAACGGTCACAAAGGTGACAGCGTTGCACTCACATGCAGACACGTGAGAGCAACACTATGGGGCATTTGTTCCCTGATTTAAAATCAGGAATTACCTCAATGAGGCATCACATGTTCACACGTGACCAAGGGTGATGTGTTGACACGTGATCTATTTACAGAGTTAAAATTTAAAGCAAGCAGAAGTAAAAACAAGCGGCTGAGGAAAGACCCCAAAGGGGCGTCACGTGCTCACACATGACCAAGGGTCACGTGCTGACACGTGACGGTCTTTAGCCCAGTTAAAAGACAGAGTTAAAAGTCTGAATGAGGAGGGGTCACGTGCCAACACGTGATAGGCTTTGAAAGCCTTATAAGTTGATATAATTAAATTCTAATTAAGGAAAACTGAAAACCCTAAATGGGAAAGTATTTCTTTAAATCTTTCCAAACAAAAGAAGACTATGCTCTGTAAAGTGGAGCACCGTTGGATTAAAAATCCAATGGTGATTAAAAATCACCAATTTATGGAAAGATTTTAAATAAGGAAAGATTTCCCTAAATTTCACAAAAAATAACAAACAGAATATCTTTTAGAGTAAAAATCCAATGGTGAATAAAATTCACCGAGCGATCTAAAAGTTCATATTAGTTACGAAAAACAAACAAAATATTTCAATGAAAGATTCAATAAACAAATTGATTCTTTTCCTTCTCCTATAAATAGGAGCCAAGAAGAGAAAAAAGGGAGAGAGAGAATTTTTGGGATCTTGAAATTTTCTAAAGGTAATAACAGAGAGAAAAGAAAGGAGAATTTAATTCTCAAGAAAGCAAACCCTAGGTGAGAAAAGCAAAAAAGACCAAAACTTCAAAAAGAGAATTTAATTCTCAATCTAAGAGTTTAACTCTTCTGCAAAAGAACTTAGTTCTTCCTCTGGTTGAAGATCTGCAGAAGCAAATCTCCCCATAGGTTGAGAATTTAATTCTCATCTGGTTGAGATTCTGCCATGCAGATCCAAAACTTTGAGAGAGAATTGAGTTTAGAGAATTTAATTCTCCTAAATTCACAGGAATTAAATTCCACCAAGATAAAACTAGGTTTTAACCCTATATGAGAATTTAATTCTCCCAAACTTACAGGAATTCAATTTCTTCAAGATAAAACTAGGGTTTAACCCTATATGAGAATTTAATTCTCCCATATTTACAGGAATTTAATTCCTTCACGATAGAAAAAACTAGGGTTTAAACCCTACTTAAGAATTTAATTCTTTCAAAATTCACAGGAACTTAATTCCTCCTAAATGAAATTAGGGTTTCACCCTGCATAAGAATTTAATTCTTTCACATAGGAATTTAATTCCTCCAAAGAAACCACAATTAGGGTTTAACCTTATAAAGAATTTAATTCTTAAAGAAATAAAGAGACTTGAAAGATCTTCATGCATGCAAAAGACTAAGCTCACGTGTCCCCACGTGACCCCTGAAAAGATCCCCCAAAATGAGAAGGAATTAGCCCTGAGGCAATGCCTCACGTGCTCCCACGTAACCTCCAAAACAACGAGAATAAAAGCAAAGCCAGATTCTAACTTGGGCGCTCTCACGTGTTACCACGTGACCCCTTGATAAAAGCTTTAATAATCAGCGCACAAATATCCATCACATGCCAACACGTGATGGCCAAAAGAGCAAAAGTATTTAACACTTATTTGCAGAACAAAGTAAAGGAGATCTGGCCCCACCTTTGGGTACCCTCACGTGTCCCCACGTGATCCCTTCCTCTCTATTGTTTAACACTAGATTGAGAATCTTATTTCTAGTGTTTAACACTGATTTGAGAATTTTATTTCCAGTGTTTAACACTGTTGTCTTCTAGTGTTTAACACTAATTTGAGAGTTTTATTTCCAGTGTTTAACACTGTTGTTCTCTAGTGTTTAACACTATTTTTAGTCAAATTGGCTAATTTTCCAGAGGCAAAAGCCTCCCCTCCAACTGAATCTCAAAATTGAGTAAAATTCAGAGCTATAATGTTTAATGCTCAGTCAAACATAAAAATGTTACCCAAGCCCTCAAACTCTTGTTTAAGCATAATTGTTGAATGATGTGGGCTTGAACCCAGACAAGTGTGTAATGGTCCAACAAAGGGCCAATATTTCAAACTTGATTGGACTTAGCCCAAGTCGGCCATAAGTCCTCAATTCAGACTTAACTAAGCCAATGTGCTCATAATCTAAGTAATTGATCTTAGTTCCAAATTAAACTACAAATCACTTAATCCACTTTGGTTCGAGGGTACATCTCTTCACTCCTCTGATATTTATCATTGTAATCCTTCAATGTCTTCAGAAAGGTGATGGGTCCTGACGACCACACATTTCACGGACTATGATGTCCTTCACCTTGACTGTGAGGTCTTTAAACTCACGGACTATGATGTCCTTAACCTCGACCGTGATGTCTTTAAACTAACATTGGACTGTGGGGTCCTTAAACTCATGGACTATGATGTCCTTAACCTCGATCGTGATGTCTTTAAACTAACATTGGACTATGGGGTCCTTAAACTTATGGACCATGATGTCCTTAACCTCGATCGTGATGTCTTTAAACTAACATTGAACTGTGAGGTCTTTAAACTCACGGACTATAATGTTCTTAACCTGGACCGAGATGTCCTTAAACTAACATTGGACCGTAATGTTCTTAAACTAATCGACCGCAATGTCCATAAACTAAACATTAGAGTCCAAATGCTCTTTTGTTGGATCTAAACGATCCCGTTAAGTTGATCTTAGTCTAAAAATTAGACTAACGTATCCTTAACATACGTTTAAGTTGATCTTAGTCCCAAACGAGACTAACGTATCCTTAAACCCAACCCCCAAACCCAAATCTAAGAAAGATACGGATTTGGACTATTCCACGCCCTACGAGCGACAACATAAATTAGTCTCCGTATACAATCCACGGGCAACCAAAAACAAAACAAACGCACACGACACGAGGTGACTATCTAGAGAAGGAGAAAGTTGTTACCGCGATGCGGTAGCGTAATTAACTGTAGGGGCTTGCGCCTGTAGGGAAGAGCGTCCCTACAATCAAAAACCCCTCAAACGAGGGGGGATCTGACGAAGTCTGCTACATCGGCCGCATCCGTTTAAACCTTCGATACACGGTGCCATAAATCAACTTGGCATCTTCGGAGAGGTGGACGGATAGCACCAATTAGCATCTGCCCCGAAATTTAGGCAAGACGTTTATCGCGTCTCCGCATTTCGGAGGGGAACATATGGTACATTAAATAACGGTATTTACGTCCTGAACCAATAAACAGTTTTCAATATACAACATATTAATAAAAGAAAACTTTCAGATATAAATGAAGCTTTTCTTTGGCATTGTAGACTTGGTCATATTAATGAAACCAGACTAAACAAGTTACATAAAGATGGATATTTAAATCCTTTTGAATATAAATCTTATGCAACTTGTCAGTCCTGTATCAAAGGTAATATGACCAAAACTCCGTTTACTGGACACAGAGAAAGAGCTGTAGAACTCTTAAGCCTCATACATAGTGATGTATACGGACCAATGTCTACACATGCAAGAGACGATTTTTCATACTTCTTTACTTTTATCGATGATTTCTCAAGATTCGGACACGTGTTTTTGATAAAGCACAAATCCGAAGTTTTTGAGAAATTCAAGGAGTACAAACTTGAAGTAGAAAAACAAACAGGCTTGAGCATCAAGAAACTTCGATCAGATCGAGGTGGAGAGTACTTAAGTACAGAGTTTTCAGACTTCTTAAAAGAGAATGGGATTCTTGATTGAAACGATTTTCCGTTGTGTATGTAGAAAATAGAATAGAAATCACAACCAAAAATATTTGACCGCAATCAATAACGGTGTCGGTTGTAGCACGTTAGTAAGTGCGGATCGTCCACAGGGACAGTGTAATAGTTCGTCTTTTGAATTAGATGAGTCAAAAGTTTAAAGAAAAGAAAAGAAAACAATTCATGATTTGTATTTGAAGTTCAAGAATTAGAAAATCTAGATCTAATAACAAGAAAAAGATAGAATCAAGAATTGATAGTTTGTTGATTTTTCCAAACCAAATATCAAGAATCGAAATGAGGCTCGTAGGAATCGATCAGATCTATAGATGTGATGTAATCTTACAATTACGTATTCTTATCCTTCGATGAATTGATACTAGATCGATGATGATCGATCGCGAATGAGGGATTTCTTATGAAACTAGGGTTTCATCTTATCCCTTGTTCTTTCGTCGATATCATTCACATTCTAGCCTCTAGTAAATTCAAGAAATGATCATAGATCCCTAATTTCGAGCGATCACAATCAAGAAAGTATCGCAACGAAACTAGGTCATCGATTCTTGAACTTGCTAGGGTTTACAAAACTCGTAGGACTCAAGAATCGTTTAAAGATTTGTTACATCATCATTCTATTGATCGTCTCGACTCCTTAACGAGCGGAGTTTTACTCGAACATCACAACAAGAACAACAATTACAAATTGAGATCTAATCATGATGCAAGAATTAAAAAAAGCAAGATTAAAGAATTTCACCTTTTATTTATATCAACAATTTCATTACATTCGCTCAAGAACTACAAGAGGAAGAACTTGATCGTCGATTTGGCTTCGCTCGGCTCCGTGAGTCGCGGATCGGCTTGGATCACTTGCTCGGTTGGAGAACGGCTCGGCTCCTAAAAGGTTGAAGGCTTCTTGCTTGATTGTTACTCAAGATCTTGAATTTGGAGTGGAATTAGGGTTAGGGTTTCGCACAAGCCTTGTCACTAGACTTATGGAAGAAGATGAAGAATTAGAATGATGAGAGAAGACTAACTAATGATGAACTCATGAACCCCCTCAACCCTTAGATCTAGGTTCCTATTTATAGCCATCAAAACCCTAGATCTAGGATTTGAATTTTAAGTTTCCCTCCAAAAGTTTGTTAGATGAAATTTGAATTTCCCTCCAAAAGGTTGTTGGATGAAATTTGAATTTCCCTCCAAAAGTTAGTTAGAGGAGAAGCTTCTAGATGTGATTAGTTAGGAGGGAGCTTCTAGAAGAGGTTAGTTAGGAGCTTAATTAGGATTAGCTTTGCTTAATGATCTTTGCTAATCTGGCAGAAGACTCTGGAGAATTCTGGAACTTGACGTGTCAAAATGAGGTGTAGGCCTTGAGAAAGGAATTATGCCCAAAAATTGCAATGCTGACGTGGCAGAAGCGCCGCGGAACCGCGGCTCAAGCCGGCTCCTGCCGCGGTTCCGCGGCGCTTTTGAAGAGTTGGGGCTCGGGCTCTCTGGTGCTTGTTCGGCTTCAGTTGTGGGCCTTTCTTTGATATGTTTAATTATATTTCTCCCTTTGGATTGCTACCAGATCTCAAAACTTGGAGTTGGTGTAATGTTTGATCAGCAAAATGACAATTTTGGCTTTTCTTCCGGATTTTCCTGCACAATTTCTCAAGACAAGTGTTGCGCAATATAGAGATGATGCGATGCCATGAAATGCAGTCAATTTCCTTTATAGTGCCGGTTTTAGAGTCTAACACATGCAATCTGATATTTTACGACTGATTTGCTAATATGTGAAATATGAATACCGAACACTTCTAAATGAGTGAAAATGATAGGGAAATTGCCGTGTTAAAAATACATTATTTTCGACTGATCAAATACCCCCAAACTTAATTTCGATCGTCTCGAGCGAATTGTTTTATTAAAAAGAGAAGGAGAAAATGAAGAAAGAGAAAAACTAACTAGCACACTTTCGTAGGCAACACGATTGCACTGAGCACGTGCAACAAGCCTTTAAACCTCTAGGTGTCCCTAGTAGGAGGAGTGTTGTCTCCTGAGGGTTTTCAGTGGATTGCACCCACAAAATCCAATAATAAAAGAAAGATCATGAATATTACATTTAAAGACAAGAATTGTAAAAGAAACACTTTGAAATTAGGGTTTCCAACTATGCTAGCTTTTCGGTTGTTATGAGCCCTATCTTAATGGTCATGAAAAGATGTTAGAAATCACGTCATCCCTCAATAAAACATCGTCTTATTCTTCATTCCTATCTTTCTTCCAAACATCGATCATATCACCCTGCGTGTGTGTAAAGACATCCCTACACCCGGAGAATTCAATTCAAGCTATCATACTCTTGCCCATCAGCCTCAGTACTTTTTACTTAATGAATATTTAGATGAATTTGCTCACACACTTTCATGCGACCGTTAATACTTCTTGAGGTACTAACTGACCGATTACTCATGTGCTTGCTTATTTGGTGTATTTTCCTCGTCTTGCACCACCTCAGGCATAGCAGTGACTCTCAGACCAGTTGGCCTTAGGGCACTAGGTGAAGAAGCACCCTTGCTATACAATTTTTTATGGCTCTCGGTGATAACAAAACCAGTGTTCATTTTTCTCACCACTTTATATATTTTTCATTTCATTTCTTTTTTTCTTTTTATTTTCTTCATACATTGGCTTTAAGACAAGAGCATTTCAAGGTATCCTCTACTATCCCAGGCTTCAAGACGTGTGTGAGTGCGAATAGCAGGGTATCAACGTTCAAAATGTTTGGCTTCCAGAATAGAAACTATTTTTCAGACTTATTTTTATCCTCAGATTAGTGACGCCCTTCATCTTACTAACCCTTAGGACAACGGCTCATAACTACTTATTACTAGTTCGTATAAGAAAACTTCTAATTTTCTTAGTTTTCTTAAATTTTTCTAATCTCATGGATGTAATTTTTCACTATCTAAACTTTTATTATCTTATTTATGTACAAAAATATTTTTATTTTTTGAAATTTTTTTTAAATTTTTATAGGTTTTCATAAAAATGTTTTGTGCTTATGCAAATGATATGCAAATGATGCGAAAATAAGCACAAACCTCCCCCAAACTTGTTTTCAACAGTGTCCTCACTGTTGCCATCTGCTAAATCTGAAAAACCTGTAAGCTTGGGAGGAATTTATTAGTGGGGGCAAAATATTTAAGTGAAGAACCTCCCCCAAACTTATTTTTGGCTCATTATTTTGTAAAAATTTCTTTTCAAGAGCCCGATTATTTCCCCCCCCCCCAAACTTAAGCAATGTTAATATTTGAAAATCATATGAGGGGGTTAAGAATCAGTGGTCGATGCCAAGCTTTGCAAAGACCGAATGTTAACACCAACCATTCAAAAATTTTATCAATGCAGTGCTCTGGTTGGTGGAAGAAGAAGTGGGGAAAGGTTAAGTGGTGGAATAGAATGTGGGTGTGTCTCGTATTGGAGAGACGATGCAGTGAATGTGATGGATTGCTCGCATTCTTTTTACAATTCAGAAGAAGGGGTGGAGGTTCAATTTCATTGATTGGGAGATGATTCATCTCAACACCCTTGTTATTCAAAAATGCGAGATCATCAGCGAAGATTTCCTCGAAAGTTCCATCAATACCCCGATGAATAATGTCATCACAAAGTGCGGGGTGATCTTCAGACTCTAAGAACAGTTCATAATCCGTGTTAATTGTTGACCCGGACATCTCGGTGGAAGAGTCCGTATGTGTATGATACATAGTTGGGTCAAACAACAACGTATGAAAAGAGTCAAGATCGGTATCAGGAGGATCATCAAATTCGCTGCTGTCGACATCCATTAAGTCGACAGAACAGACCTGAGCAGTAGGTTCGGAGGGTACACTTCCCAACTTGTAAATGTTCAGTTCAATTGACATATTCCCGAAAGATAGGGTCATAGAACCATTACGACAGTTGATTATTGCATTGGAAGTGGCCAAATAGGGGCGACCTAAAATCACCGGAATTTGATTCCGTGGGTTCGCTACAGGCTGTGTATCAATTACAATAAAATCTACCGGGAATATAAATTCTCCGATTTTTATTAACACATCCTCCAGTTCACCCCAGGGTTTGGTGATTGATCGGTCAGCCATCTGGAGAGTTATGCTCGAAGGCTTTAACACTCCGATACCTAGTTGCTCGTATACCGAGTAAGGAAGCAAGTTAACACTAGCGCCAAGGTCAAGTAACGCACGGCTGATGTGTTTCTCCCCAATAGAAATGGAAATAGTAGGACAACCAGGGTCCTTACGTTTCCGTGGTAATTGTTGGGGAAAAGCCGTGTCTACGGTACATGACATGAAGATTTTTTTAAGCACTTGAGTCTTCCTCTTCCTAGTGCACAAGTTCTTAAGGGTTTTTGCATAGGACGGAACTTGTTGAATAGCATCTAGGAGAGGGATGTTGATGTTAACTTCCTTAAACATCTTCATGATCTTCTCCATATGTGGACTCGGTGTGTTAGCCCTTAACCGATTCGGATAAGGTGCTTTAGCAATAAGCGCTGGGTCCATCATAGGAGAAGGAAGTGTTTGTGGAATCGATCCCAAAATAGAAGTGGGGATCGTCCGTGGAGGGTGATTGAAAAGAATTTCTCGTTGTGTATATTTGAGAAAATTGTAAAGAAATCACAACCAAAAATTATTTGACCGCAATCAACTACGGTGTCGGATGTAGATTGTTAGTGAGTGCGGATCGTCCACAGGGAAAGTGTAATCGTTCGTCTTTTGAATTAGATGAATTGAAACTTTAAAGAAAAGAAAACAAAACAATTCAAGATTTATAGTTGAAGTTCAAGAATTAGAAAACATAGATCTAATAACAAGAAAATGATAGAATCAAGAATTGATAGTTTGATGATTTTTCCAAACCAAATATCAAGAATCGAAATGAGGCTCATAGGAATCGATCGGATCTATAGACGTGATGCAATCTCAAGATGACGTATTCTTATCCTTCGATGAATTGATACTAGATCGATGATGATCGACAAGAATTAGGGATTTCTAGTGAAACTAGGGTTTCATCTTATCCCTTGTTCTTTCATCGATATCATTCACATTCCAGCCTCTAGTAATTTCAAGAAACGATCGTAGATCCCTAATTTCGAGCGATCACAATCAAGAAAGCATCGCAACGAAACTAGGTCATCGATTCTTGAACTTGCTAGGGTTTACAAAACTCGTAGGACTCAAGAATCGTATTAAGATTTGTTACATCATCATTCTATTGATCGTCTCAATTCCTTAACAAGCGGAGTTTTACTAAAACATCACAACAAGAACAACAATTACAAATTGAGATCTAATCATGATGCAAGAATTAAAAGAAAGCAAGATTAAAGAATTTCACCTTTTATTTATATCAACAATTTCATTACATTCGCTCAAGAACTACAAGAGGAAGAACTCGATCGTCGATTTGGCTTCGCTCGTCTCCGTGGTTCGCGGATCGGCTTGGATCACTTGCCCGATTGAAGATCGGCTCGGCTCCTAAAAGGTTGAAGGCTTCTTGCTTGATTGGTACTCAAGATCTTGAATTTGGAGTGGAATCAGGGTTAAGGTTTCGCACAAGTCTTGTCACTAGACTTGTGGAAGAAGATGAAGAGAGAATGAACAACTAAAGATTAATGAATCCCCTTAACCCTTAGATCTAGGCTCCTATTTATAGATATCCAAACCCTAGATCTAGGATTTCCAATTCTAAGTTTCCCTCCAAAAGTTTGTTGAGGAAATTTGAATTTCCCTCCAAAAGTTAGTTAGAGGAGAAGCTTCTAGATGTGATTAGTTAGGAGCTTAATTAGGATTAGCTTTACTGATCTGGCAGAAGACTCAGGAGAATTCTGAAATTTGACGTGTCAAAATGAGGTGTAGCCACTGAGAGATGAATTATGCACCAAAATTCAAGCGATGACGTGGCAAAAGCGCCGCGGTTCCACGGCATAAACTGGCTCCCGCCGCAGTTCCGCGGCGCTTTAGAGGCTTCAGGGCTTGGGCTCTCTGCAGTGGTCTTGGTCTGACAATTGGGCCTTTCTTTGATATGTTGATTTTTATATTTCCTTTTGAATTGCTACCAGATCTGAAATCATTGAGTTGGCGTATTTTTTTATCAGCTCTTTTGGCTTTGCTCCTGCAATTTCCTGCACAAATCTCGACACAAGTGTTGCGCAAATACAGAGATGATGCGATGCCATGAAATGCGGTCAATTTCCCTTAAAGTGCCGGTTTTAAAGTCTAACACATGCAATCTGATATTTTACTACTGATTTGCTAATATGTGAAATATGAATGCCGAACACTTCTAAATGGTTGCAAATGATAGGAAATTGCCATGTTAAGAATGCAATATTTTCGACTGATCAGAGGGGTAAAAGAGGTGGGCTGAAGTGGCGAGCCTTTTGGGAAACGAAGAATAGGCTCGTGAGAAGGTGGTGGGGTAGAAGAACTGGGGTCAGAATTAGAAGGGTGTGTGTGAGGAAAGGTCTCAGCCGGGGTGTTATTGATTGAATTTTCTGTATCATCAAACTCTTCCCCAACGTGAGTGTCAAGCACTCTTCCAGATCTCAACGTGATTGCATCCACAAGATGTGAATAGCCAGGAAAAGGTTGAGCTGGAAGTTTCCCTTTCTCTCTTGCACTCATTTCGGCATTTAGTTGTGCAATTTGTTCTTCCATCGATTTGATGTTCTCATTTTGAGAGATAATGATCTTCATCACATTCTCGACGGAAGATTGCAAACTTGCCGTCCCTTGGATGGATTGTTTCATAAAAGTATCCAAGGTTTGTGCTAGTGCAGAGGTATTATCTGTACCGGTCAATTGCAAAGGACTAGATGATGCAAAAGTGTTGACCGGATTTTGAAAGTTTTGTGCTTGAAAGGGGTGCTGACTTAATTGTGGTGGTTGCTGTTGTGGTGGAGGGACCCTTTGGAATTGATTCGGGTTTGGAACCGTGTTTTGAGATTGTGATTGGTTCCAAGAAAAATTAGGGTGATTCCTCCAACCCTGATCATATGTGGAGGAGAATGGATCGTTTCTAGGTCTTTGAAATGCGGCATTGGTATGCTCATGACCTTGAAACGGACATTCTTCCGTCAAGTGAGACGGATCAGAACAGCAGCCACATACAGTTTTGGAGAGTGATATTTGACTTAGGGTGGCGGCTAAAAATTTGGTTTCCATAGTCTCGAGTTTCTTGTGTATAGCTGCAATGTCAGCTCTAACTCTTATGGAAATATCATTGCCATCCCTAGACGATTGACTCACACCCTCCCACTGTAAAGATTTTTCAGCGAAATCTTCTAGAAAATTCCAGGGTTCCCCATCATCTTTAGTCATGAAGTTGCCTTGACACATGGATTCAAGGGTCTGTCTTGTGTAAGGAGTAATGCCCTCATAAATGATTCGGCATAATTCCCATTTCGGGATGCCGTGATGTGGACATTGGACTAACAGATCCTTGAAACATTCAAGACATTTTGAAAATGTTTCATTTGGAAGCTGGGTGAATTGATAGATTTCGCTGCGGACTCGAGCTGTCTTATGATGTGGGTAGAATTTCTTAAGGAATGCTTTGACGAATTCGTCCCAATTTGAAATGGAATGTGCGGTAGTGTTATATAGCCACTTCTCGGCTAAATCGCACAAAGTAAATGGGAGAAGACGAAGACGCAAAGCATCCACAGACAACTGTGAGGTACCCATCATTGCGCATACATTTTCAAATTTCGTGATAAACACGTATGCGTCTTCAGACTCGAGACCGTGGAATTTTGGTAGAAGGTTGATGTATTGGGGTTTTATTTGAAAATTTTCCCCGTTGGCTGGTGGAATGGAAAGACAGGTGGAAAGTGGGCCTCGTGTAGGATAGCATCTTTCTTGGAGAGAGGTACGAGGTGGATTCTGCGCACCAACGGACGGCAGCAGGGTAGTGGAAAAAAAGTTCGATGGATGTGGATCCATCGGAGTGGGTGTGGTGGTGGGTAAAAGAAAGGGTAAATGTAGAAATACCGACTTTAGGGTCGATCGGAAGGACGCGGACTAACAGGCATTAGAATCCCGTTGTCCAGCCTATCTTGCACTAAAAAGGGTTAGTACAAGTGGCAACGTGAATTTATAATTAGGGGAAATGAAGTGAATGCGGTGTTTGTTTTGAAAAATGATACGGATTTTGAAAAGATGATGCGACATAACAAATGCAGCACACAAACCCTAATTTCTAGTGGTCACCTAGGTCCGGCTCTAGACCGCTCCTAACTGCCAAAAGACAAGTCGCAGGATCAATCCTCCACTGCCTCTTTGTCCCCCTGTGGCCGGATAAGTGCCAGGTAAGTGGAAAGGTACTCCACTACGTAAGTAGTGGGCCTAATTAAAAACCACTAGCCTTAGACACACTCGCCTTAGACTCCACAAGAAAACGCGGATAAGTAATGAATTACCCACGGCCTTCTCTTGTCCTAATTGAGCGTGACGGTCCTTAGAGTCATCTCTAGATTTCTTTTAATTAATGAGGATAAATGCGGATGCAAGTTTGTGATTTTTGGGGCTTAGGAAGGGTAATGAACTCCCCACCTAATCTGGATTTGGTCGTGCCCCTTAATTTTCCTTATTAATTACGCAAACAACCAAGAATCAAAACACGCACAAATTTTATTTTGCTTTTTGCGCGCTGCGATTATTTGCAAAGAAACCTGCAAGAAATTGTTAATTGGAGCAGATGAGGGAGAAGATAAGAAAGTTAGATGATACCTGAGAAATTTTGGTGCAGGGATGACGTCAGCACGCGGCGGAACCGCCGCAAATGAGCGCTAATGCTGCGGAATCGCGGTCCCTTGAGGTGATCACTGCACTGAAATTTTTGGTACTGTTCCTAATTGTCTCCTGAGCTCTTTGGAATTTTCAAAAAAAATTTACACAGCTCCAATGATTCCAGATTTCCTCGCAAGAAATCACAACAACTCGTATTTGTGTTTGCACGAATTTAGATCTAAAAAATTTAGATGGAATAAAATTTTCAAGTCAAATTTCAAAATACGAACAATTAGCGCACCGTCCCCGGCAACGGCGCCATTTGATTGATCGTTTTTCTTGGATGTGTGAATCAAATCAAATAGTCCCCGGCAACGGCGCCATTTGATTGAAACGATTTTCCGTTGTGTATGTAGAAAATAGAATAGAAATCACAACCAAAAATATTTGACTGCAATCAATAACGGTGTCGGTTGTAGCGCGTTAGTAAGTGCGGATCGTCCACAGGGACAGTGTAATAGTTCGTCTTTTGAATTAGATGAGTCAAAAGTTTAAAGAAAAGAAAACAAAACAATTCATGATTTGTATTTGAAGTTCAAGAATTAGAAAATCTAGATCTAATAACAAGAAAAGGATAGAATCAAGAATTGATAGTTTGTTGATTTTTCCAAACCAAATATCAAGAATCGAAATAAGGCTCGTAGGAATCGATCGGATCTATAGATGTGATGTAATCTTACAATTACGTATTCTTATCCTTCGATGAATTGATACTAGATCGATGATGATCGATCGCGAATGAGGGATTTCTTATGAAACTAGGGTTTCATCTTATCCCTTGTTCTTTCGTCGATATCATTCACATTCTAGCCTCTAGTAAATTCAAGAAACGATCATAGATCCCTAATTTCAAGTGATCACAATCAAGAAAACATCGCAACGAAACTAGGTCACCGATTCTTGAACTTGCTAGGGTTTACAAAACTCGTAGGACTCAAGAATCGTTTAAAGATTTGTTACATCATCATTCTATTGATCGTCTCGACTCCTTAACGAGCGGAGTTTTACTCGAAATCACAACAAGAACAACAATTACAAATTGAGATCTAATCATGATGCAAGAATTAAAAGAAAGCAAGATTAAAGAATTTCACCTTTTATTTATATCAACAATTTCATTACATTCGCTCAAGAACTACAAGAGGAAGAACTTGATCGTCGATTTGGCTTCGCTCGGCTCCGTGAGTCGCGGATCGGCTTGGATCACTTGCTCGGTTGGAGATCGGCTCGGCTCCTAAAAGGTTGAAGGCTTCTTGCTTGATTGGTACTCAAGATCTTGAATTTGGAGTGGAATTAGGGTTAGGGTTTCGCACAAGCCTTGTCACTAGACTTGTGGAAGAAGATGAAGAATTAGAATGATGAGAGAAGACTAACTAATGATGAACTCATGAACCCCCTCAACCCTTAGATATAGGTTCCTATTTATAGCCATCAAAACCCTTGATCTAGGATTTGAATTTTAAGTTTCCCCCCAAAAGTTTGTTAGATGAAATTTGAATTTCCCTCCAAAAGTTTGTTGGATGAAATTTGAATTTCCCTCCAAAAGTTAGTTAGAGGAGAAGCTTCTAGATGTGATTAGTTAGGAGGGAGCTTCTAGAAGAGGTTAGTTAGGAGCTTAATTAGGATTAGCTTTGCTTAATGATCTTTGCTGATCCGGCAGAAGACTCTGGAGAATTCTGGAACTTGACGTGTCAAAATGAGGTGTAGGCCTTGAGAAAGGAATTATGCCCAAAAATTGCAATGCTGACGTGGCAGAAGCGCCGCGGAACCGCGGCTCAAGCCGGCTCCCGCCGCGGTTCCGCGGCGCTTTTGAAGAGTTGGGGCTCGGGCTCTCTGGTGCTTGTTGGGCTTCAGTTGTGGGCCTTTCTTTGATATGTTTAATTGTATTTCTCCCTTTGGATTGCTACCAGATCTCAAAACTTGGAGTTGGTGTAATGTTTGATCAGCAAAATGACAATTTTGGCTTTTCTTCCGGATTTTCCTACACAATTTCTCAAGACAAGTGTTGCGCAATATAGAGATGATGCGATGCCATGAAATGCGGTCAATTTCCCTTAAAGTGCCGGTTTTAGAGTCTAACACATGCAATCTGATATTTTACGACTGATTCGCTAATATGTGAAATATGATTACCGAACACTTCTAAATGAGTAAAAATGATAGGGAAATTGCCGTGTTAAAAATACATTATTTTCGACTGATCAAATATTTGATCAGTCGAAAATAATGTATTTTAACACGGCAATTTCCCTATCATTTGCACTCATTTAGAAGTGTTCGGTATTCATATTTCACATATTAGCGAATCAGTCGTTAAATATCAGATTTCATGTGTTAGACTTTTAAACCGGCACTTTAAGGGAAATTGACCGCATTTCATGGCATCGCATCATCTCTATATTTGCGCAACACTTGTATCGAGATTTGTGCAGGAAATTGCAGGAGCAAAACCAAAAGAGCTGATCAAAAATACGCCAATTCAATGATTTCAGATCTGGTAGCAATACAGAAGGAATTATAAAATTCAACATATCAGATAAAGGCCCATACGACAGCCCAAGAAATACCATTGAAGTTTCAAGCCATGAAGCCCCCAAAGAGCCGCGGAACCGCGGCGGGAGTCGGCTTGCGCCGCGGTTCCGCGGCGGTATTGCCACATCATCGCTCAATTTTCAGTGCAAAACTCCTATCTCAAGGCCTACACCTCATTTTGACACGTCAAATTCCAGAATTCTTCAGAGTCTTCTGCCAGATCAGCAAAGATCATTAAGCAAAGCTAATCCTAATTAAGCTCCTAACTAACCTCTTCTAGAAGCTCCCTCCTAACTAATCACATCTAGAAGCTTCTCCTCTAACTAACTTTTGGAGGGAAATTCAAATTTCCTCAACAAACTTTTGGAGGGAAACTTAAAATTCAAATCCTAGATCTAGGGTTTAGATGGCTATAAATAGGAACCTAGATCTAAGGGTTGGGGTTCGTTAATCATTAGTTAGTCTTCTCTCATCATTCTAATTCTTCATCTTCTTCCACAAGTCTAGTGACAAGGCTTGTGCGAAACCCTAACCCTAATTCCACTCCAAATTCAAGATCTTGAGTACCAATCAAACAAGAAGCCTTCAACCTTTTAGGAGCCGAGCCGATCTTCAATCGGGCAAGTGATCCAAGCCGATCCGCGACCCACGGAGACGAGCGAAGCCAAATCGACGATCGAGTTCTTCCTCTTGTAGTTCTTGAGCGATTGTAACGAAATTGTTGATATAAATAAAAGGTGAAATTCTTTTATCTTGCTTTCTTTAAATTCTTGCATCATGATTAGATCTCAATTTGTAATTGTTGTTCTTGTTGTGATGTTTGAGTAAAACTCCGCTCGTTAAGAAGTCGAGACGATCAATAGAAAGATGATGTAACAAATCTTAATACGATTCTTGAGTCCTACGAGCTTTGTAAACCCTAGCAAATTCAAGAATCGATGACCTAGTTTCGTTGCGATACTTTCTTGATTGTGATCGCTCGAAATTAGGGATCTACGATCATTTCTTGAATTTACTAGAGGCTAGAATATGAATGATATCGACGAAAGAACAAGGGATAAGATGAAACCCTAGTTTCATAAGAAATCCCTAATTCTTGTCGATCATCATCGATCTAGTATCAATTCATCGAAGGATAAGAATACGTAATTGTGAGATTACATCACATCTATAGATCCGATCGATTCCTACGAGCCTCATTTCGATTCTTGATATTTGGTTTGGAAAAATCAACAAACTATCAATTCTTGATTCTATCTTTTTCTTGTTATTAAATATATATTTTCTAATTCTTGAACTTCAAATATAAATCATGAATTGTTTTGTTTTCTTTTCTTTAAAGTTTCAATTCATCTAATTCAAAAGACGAACGATTACACTGTCCCTGTGGACGATCCGCACTTACTAATGCGCTACAATCGACACCGTTATTGATTGCGGTCAAATATTTTTGGTTGTGATTTCTTTACAATTTTCATACTACACATCAAGAATTCTTTTCAATCAAATGGCGCCGTTGCCGGGGATAGTGCGCTAATTGTTCGTATTTTGAAATTTGAGTTGAAAAATTTATTCCATTATAATTTTTAGATCTAAACTTGCACAAACCCTAATACGTGTGTTGTGATTTGATTGCGAGGAAATCTGGAATCATTGGAGCTTGGATAAAAATTTTGTGAATATTCCAGAGAGCTGAAGGAGTGAACAGAAGTTCACTGTTAAAATTTTGCACAGAGATCCGCACAGAAGACCGCGGTTCCGCGGTGGGAACCTCCTATTGCGGCGGTTCCGCGGCGGCCTAGCTGCTTCAGTGTACCAAAATTTCTCTGTAAGCTTCTCACTTTCTTATCTCCTCCCTCATCTGCTCCAATTAACATTTTGTGCAGGTTTCTTTGCAAATAATCGCAGTGCCGCAAAAGCAAAATTAAAATTTGTGCGTGTTTTGATTTATTGGTTGTTTGCATATTAATACGGATATTAAGGGGCACGGCCAAATCCAAATTAGGTGGGGATTTCATTACCCTTCCTAGGCCCCGAAAATCGCAAAACTTGCATCCGCATTGACCCACATTAACTAAAAAATATCTAGAGATGACTCTAAGGACCGTCACGCTCAATTAGGACAGAAGAAGGCCGTGGGTAATTCATTGCTTATCCGCGTTTTCTTGTGGTGCCTAGGAAAGTGTGTCGAAGGCTAGTGGTTATTAATTAGGCCCACTACTTACGTAGTGGAGTACCTTCCCACTTACCTGGCACTTACCTGGCCACAGGGAGACAAAGAGGCAGTGGAGGATTCTATCCAGCGACTTGTCTTTTGGCAGTTAGGATCGGTCTAGAGCTGGACCTAGGTGACCACTAGATTCTAGGGTTTTTGTTGTTGCATTTGTTGTGTTGCATCATTTTTTTCAAAAAAAAAAATCCGTCCACTTTTCAAAAAAAAACACCACATTCATTCATCATTCCCCTGATTATAAAATCACGCTGCCACTTGTACTAACCCTTTTTAGTACAAGATAGGCTGGACAACAGTATTCTAGTGCCTGTTAGTCAGCGTCCTTTTTGATCGACCCTAAAGTCGGTATTTCTACACTTACCTTTCTTTACCCACCACCACACCCACATCGATGGATCCGTCTCCATCGAACTTCTTTTCCACTACCCTGCCGCCGTCCGTTGGTGCGCAGAATCCACTTCGCATCTCTCTCCAGGAGAGGTGCTATCCTACACGAGGCCCACTTTCCACCTGTCTTTCCATTCCACCAGCCAACGGGGAAAATTTTCAAATAAAACCCCAGTACATCAACCTTCTACCAAAATTTCATGGTCTCGAGTCTGAAGACGCATACATGTTTATCACGAAATTTGAAAATGTATGCGCAATGATGGGTACTTCACAGCTTTCTGTGGATGCTTTACGTCTACGTCTTCTCTCATTCACCTTGTGAGATTTAGTCGAGAAGTGGCTATATAACACTACCGCACATTCCATTTCAAATTGGGATGAATTCGTCAAAGCATTCCTTAAGAAATTCTACCCACATCAAAAGACAGCTCGAGTCCGTAGCGAAATCTATCAATTCACCCAGCTTCCAAATGAAACATTTTCAAAATGTTTTGAACGTTTCAAGGATCTGTTAGTCCAATGTCCACATCACGGCATCCCGAGATGGGATCTGTGCCGAATCATTTATGAGGGCATTACTCCTAACACAAGAAGACCCTTGAATCAATGTGTCAAGGCAATTTTATGACCAAGGATGATGGGGAAGCCTGGAATTTTTTAGAAGATTTCGCAGAAAAATCTTTACAGTGGGAGGGTGTGAGTCAATCGTCTAGGGATGGCAATGATATTTCCATAGGAATTATAGCTGAAATTTCAGCTTTACACAAGAAATTTGACGCTATGGAAAACAAATTTTTAGCCACCGCCATAAGTCAAATATCACTCTCCAAAACTGTATGTGGCTGTTGTTCTGATTCGTCTCGCTTGACGGAAGAATGTCCGTTTCAAGGTCATGAGCATACCAATGCCGCATTTCAAAGACCTAGAAACGATCCATCTTCCTCCACATATGATCAGGGTTGGAGGAATCACCCGAACTTTGCTTGGAACCAATCCCAGTCTCAAAACACGGTTCCAAACATGAATCATTTCCAAAGGGTCCCTCCACCACAACAACAACCACCACTTCAATTGAGTCAGCACACCTTCCAATCACAGAACTTCCAAAATCCGGCCAACACTTTTGCACCGTCTAGTCCTTTGCAATTGACCGGTACAGATAATACCTCTGCACTAGCACAAACCTTGGATACTTTCATGAAACAATCCATCCAAGGGACGGCAAGTTTGCAATCTTCCGTCGAGAATGTGATGAAGATCATTATCTCTCAAAATGAGAACATCAAATCGATGGAAGAACAAATTGCACAACTAAAAGCCGAAATGAGTGCAAGAGAGAAAGGGAAACTTCCAGCTCAACCTTTACCTAATCCTGGCTATTCACATCTTGTGGATGCAATCACGTTGAGATCTGGAAGAGTGCTTGACAATCATGTTGGGGAAGAGTTTGATGATACTGATAAATCAATCAATAGAACCCCGACTGAGACCTTTCCTCACACACACACTTCTAGTTCTGATTCTTGTTCTTCTACCCTACCACCTTCTTCCGAGCCTATTCTTCGTTTCCCAAAAGGCTCGCCACTTCAGCCCACCTCTTTTACTCCTCCATGGACGATCCCCACTTCTATTCTGGGATCGGTTCCACACCCACTTCCTTCTCCTATGATGGACCCAGCGCTTATTGCTAAAGCACCTTACCCTAATCGGTTAAGGGCAAACACACCGAGTCCACATATGGAGAAGATCATGATCATGTTTAAGCAAGTTAACATCAACATCCCTCTCCTAGATGCCATCCAACAAGTTCCGTCCTATGCGAAAACTCTTAAGAACTTGTGCACTAGGAAGAGGAAGACTCAAGTGCCCAAGAAAATTTTCATGGCAAAGACGGTAGACACGGCTTTCCCCGAACAATTACCGAGGAAACGTAAGGATCCTGGATATCCTACTATTTCCATTTCTATCGGGGAAAAACACATCGATCGTGCTCTACTAGACCTTGGCGCTAGTGTTAACTTGCTTCCATACTCAGTCTATGAGCAACTAGGTATCGAAGAGTTGAAGCCAACCCATTGCACTCTCCAGATGGCTGACCGATCAATCACCAAACCTAGGGGTGAACTGGAGGATGTGTTAATAAAAATCGGGGAATTTATATTCCCTGTGGACTTTATTGTAATTGATACACAGCCTGTAGTGAACCCACGGAATCAAATTCCAGTGATTTTAGGTCGCCCCTTTTTGGCCACTTCCAACGCTATCATCAACTGTCGTAATGGTTCTATGACCCTATCTTTCGGGAATAGGTCAATAGAGCTGAACATTTACAAGTTGAGAAGTGTACCCTCCGAACCTACTGCTCAGGTCTGTTCTGTCGACTTAATGGATGTCGACAGCAGCGAATTTGATGATCCTCCTGATACCGATCTTCACTCTTTTCATATGTTATTGTTTGACCCAACTATATATCTTACACATACGGACTCTTCCACCGAAATGTCCGGGTCAACAACCAACACTGATTATGAACTGTTTTTAGAGTCTGAAGATCACCCCGCACTTTGTGATGATATTATTCATCGGGGTATTGATGGAACTTTCGAGGAGATCTTCGCTGATGAACTTGCATTTTTGAATGACACGGGTGTTGAGATGAATCATCTCCCAATCAATGAAATTGAACCTCCACCCCTTCCTCTGAACTGTAAAAAGAATGCGAGTTATCCATCACATTCACTGCATCGTCTCTCCAATACGAGACGTACACACACTCTCTTCCACCACTTAACCTTTCCCCACTTCTTCTTCCACCAACCAAAGCACTGCATTGACAAAATTTTTGAATGGTTGGTATTAACATTTGGTCTTTGCAAAGCCTGGCATCGACCACTGATTTTTGACCCCCTCATGTGATTTTCAAAAGATTAACATTGCATAACTCAAGTTTGGGGGGTGGAACATTTTTTCTGGCTCTTGATATGCAACATATTTGACGAGGAGACCGGACTGTACGGTAAGTGTTGCCAGATGGCTCGACAGGAGTTTTGACATCTTTGCTGGTTTTCTTCTGATCGTTCAATACCCGGGTGGCCGTTACGTTTAGCTGACCGCTTGCGGCTTGTGGGTGTTTGATATGATCATCACCCACTGCCGGCGTATTGACGAGTCTTAGAGTCCCGCATAGAAGTTTCCTAGCCCAGGCGAAAAGATGTGGTGTGCATATGAGATATGCGCGGGGACCCGATTGAATACGACTATGTGATATCGTATGTGAATCGGGCAATTTACTATTGGTCGGGTCGTATGTGATATGACCGGATTGTTAAATCAATTATTGATTTAATATTTTGGCTTTATTTTATTCTTTATTCAAAACCCTTTTTATTAAAGAGGAAGAATGCATGAATGTATGCATATGATGATGTGCAAGTATGCACATGTTGATGTGCATGTATACATGCATACAAAAGTATCATGGTTGATGATACACACTTGAAGGCAATATAAGAATTACATGGAACTATAATATATGGATATTTATTTGGATTTGTTTTAAAACAAAAGAAAAGAAATGATTAATCCATGGTTGTAATATTCTACACTCTTCTTTGAGTTAACCTCACTTCACCTAACGTTTAACCTTGGATTAACTATTTCTTTTGGGTTTTAACTCACTCACTAAATATCTAGATATTATAGCAACCATGGTTGGATGAGAGAAAGAAAATATGTATACTGTATTTTCTATTTTTCATCACAAGTTTTTCACTTCACAAAAGCTTTTGCCTTCATCTTCTTCTTTCTCCTTACTCTCTAGGTTTTTCCAAAGTGAATGAGAGATAAAAAGAAAGAGTTTTGATAAAAAGAAACACACTACTTCATCATTCTACTCTAATCTAGCCAATTAGTTTAGAGTGTTTAGCTTCATCTTTCTCTTGCATCAAGTGGAGCTACAAGTTTGGAGCTAGTGAACTTCGGGTGGATCATCATGGACATAGGAGCTTACTAGCAAGCTTTCACAACTCTCAAAGATCCTAGGAGTCGCTATAAAGGGGACTACAAAGGTTGTATTCCTTACACTTAGTATAAATAATGTTTAAAGTGTTGTTACTGTAGCTTTTTCTAATTAAAGATCCTTGCTTTGTTTGCTTTGCACCTCTAAATTTTTAAAATGGCATGCATGATGCTTCCATACTCATTAGTAGGTGCATTTGAAACCCAACACACTTCACGTGGGATGATCTCCGGTAGTCTTTCAAGCTTTATATGAGTTGCCGTCAAGCCCTTGATCTAGGAATTTGGCCTTTGCTTTATTTGCTGTCATTGCGTCTGCTGTATCGAGACGAATGTCATGGTGGTGATCACTCCGCGCTGGTGTGGGATGATCTCCGATGGTCTTTCAGGCTTTATATGAGTTGCCGTCAAGCCCTTGAAGCTAGGAATGTTGCATATGCTTTGTTTGCTGGCATTGCGTCTGCTGTATCGAGACGAATGTCATGGTGGTGATCACTCCTCGCTGGTGTGGGATGATCTCCTATGGTCTTTCAGGCTTTATATGAGTTGCCGTCAAGCCCTTGAAGCTAGGAATGTTGCTTTTGCTTCGTTTGCTGCCATTGCATCTGCTGTATCGAGACGAATGTCATGGTGGTGATCACTCCGTGCTGGTGTGGGATGATCTTCGATGGTCTTTCGAGCTTTATATGAGTTGTCGTCAAGCCCTTGAAGCTAGGAATGTTGCCTTTGCTTCGTTTGCTGGCATTGCGTCTGCTGTATCGAGACGAATGTCGCAGTTGTCTCTAGGTTGCGTGTGAACCGTCGAGACTTGGAACTAGGGACTTTGCCGTGGCTCCGTTGTTGGTATCGCATCTACATCTTGTTGGAGGAAGAACGCTGGGGTGACATCACGTCTACTGTATCGAGATGGGCATCGAGGTGGTCTCTAGGTTGTTGGTGAACCGTCGAGATTTGGAATTAGGGACTTTGCCATGGCTCCGTTGTTTTGACCCTGGGGTGACATTGCATCTGCTATAACGAGACGGATGCTGAGGTGGAGCTGGGATTTTGCCATCACTCTGCTTTGTTTCAACCGTGAGGTCTTTCGTTGACGTTGCATCTGCATCCTGCTGGACTGCGAAGGAATGTTGTTGTTGACATTGCGTCTGGTGTAACGAGACGAATGCTGAGGTGGAGCTAGGATTTTTCCGTCACTCCGCTTTGTTTGGACCATGGGGTCTTTTGTTGACGTTGCATCTGCATCCTGCTGGACTGCGAAGGAACGCCGTTGTCGACATTGCGTCTACTGTAACGAGACGAATGCTGAAGTGGAGCTGGGGTTTTGCCGTCACTCCGCTTTGTTTCGACCGTGAGGTCTTTCATTGACGTTGCATCTGCTTCCTGCTGGACTACGAAGGAACGTCGTTATTGACGTTGTGTCTGCTGTAACGAGACGAATGCTGAAGTGGAGCTGGGTATTTGCCGTCACTCCGCTTTGTTTCAACCGTGAAGTCTTTCATTGACGTTGCATCGGCATCCTGCTGGATTGCGAAGGAACGCCATTATTGACATTGCGTCTTCAGGCTGTAGATGTAGCCATCAAGACTTGGCTCTTCTTCTGATGGAGCCTGGAGGGATGATATGGTTCCCTCTTTGTTTGTGCCCCTAGATTGTATACAGGGATCGATGTGATCTCACCTGTAGGGCAAAAATTTTATTTCATATGTTTTTTTCTGTTTTCTTTCCGCGATGCTCTATCATTTCAGCTTTTATATCGCGAAAGTCGTGATTGACCAATCCTTTCGGCTATTTTTCGTGGTGCCCAATCATTTCGGCTATTTGTTTTATTTACTCGCTGCTTTTTATTGCGAGTTGCCCAATCATTTCGGCTATTTGTTTTATTTACTCGCTGCTTTTTATTGCGAGTTGCCCAATCATTTCAGCTATTTTGCATGCATATATTTTTACTTGCTGATTTGCAAGTTACCCAATCATTTCGGCTATTTCATATGCATTTGTGGCTCGCTGACTTTTCGCTGCGAGTCTGGGATTTAATAACGATTTAGGTATCAGCATCGCTACAACTGGGATATTGCCAGGAGCGGATCATCATTTGCCTCTGTCGATGCCGAACAAAGGTGGCTTAGCAAACAGGGTTAAGATCCTATTGACTAAAGCTTTTAACTTCATGAGCCATAAGGGTCTCGTGAAAGTATTTCTCCCTACAAGTCGTGAGGATCTCGTAAGTGCGTTTTCTCCTTAAGAATCGTGAGGATTCCTAAGTGTATGGCTTCTCGTAAGTCGTAAGGATCTTACAAGAGTGCTTTCTCCTTATAAGTCGAGAGGACTTACAAGAGCTGTTCACTATGTAAACATATCCTTAGTCGCGGGCGGGACTTTGTTAGGGAAATGTTTATTCACGCCCGTAGATTGTATACAAGGGTCGATACTGAACCGCTTGTAGGGCAAAGCTGGAGGTTGTGATAGCTTAAGAACAGGTTCAGATCCCTGTAGCTTAAGGCTTTTGAATCCTATGAGTCATGAGGGTCTCAAAGGGGGAATTCTCCTTACGAGTCGTGAGGATCTCGTAGGTGTATTTTCTCCTTAAGAATCGTGGGGATCCCTAAGTGTGTTGCTCACTTGTGAGTCGTAAGGATCTCACGCAGGTGGTTTCTCCTTACAAGGTCGAAAGGACCTTGCAAGTATCTTTTAACGAGATTGCGCCCATTCGGGTTTTCACAAAACTCGCTGGTAGTCCTGTTGTTTTTACTCACGGAGCCCTTTCGGGTTTTCATCCGTTCCCATCTCGCTTGTGGACGTACCTTTTTTTCTTTTTTTTTAACACCACGTCAGCCTGGAGACGGTGCGGGTCGGTAGTAGTTTAACGACGTTTCAGTTAACAGCCAGTTTTAGGACATAGTGGTCCATCGTTAGTTTAGGGACGTTTCGGTCCGTCGCAAGTTTTAGGACATTGCGGTCGGTCGTTAGTTTAAGGACATTTTGGTCCGACGCCAGTTTTAGGACATAGTGGTCCGTCGTTAGTTTAAGGACATTTCGGTCCGCCGTTGCCGTATTTGAGACAAATTTCTAGTTTACGGACTTTTCGGTCCATGGAGCTTTCTCTATGAATGAGCATGATGCCCCCGGCATGTCCACCTTTTTATGGGTATGAAGTTGTGGCGGGTTCACCTTCCAGTTTTCGGATAATGCGAACTTGCCTTGTTGGTATTGATCCTCAATCCAGCCTTTGAAGACGAAGCAATCTTCGATTGGATGGCTTACTGCTTGGTGGTAAGGGCAGTAATTAGGATTGTTGACATCGCCTGGCTGCAATGGACGTTTTCGGTCCGGAAGATTGATGAGTCTGTTGCGCACTGCCAGCTCGAACAGTCTCCTCGTTTTATCCCAGGGAAATGAGTAAGGACGTTCCAATCTCTCCTCGAGGGATGGGCATGGATGCATGTTGTTTTGTCGAACAACCAGCTTTAAATTGCTCGGTTGTTGTTGAGTATTGGCGACGAAGGTCGCTTTCCCTTTCGCTTTTTCATTTCGAGATTCCAGCTTCAAAGGAGATGGTCTATGATCCATCTGATCCATTTGGGCCAGTTTGTCAATCAAGGCTTGGAAGGTGGTAGGCTTGAAAAACATCATGAATTGGGAGATGGTCTCTTGAGGGTCAAGAGTACCCACGAACATGCCCACCGCAGGCGCTTCTTCGATGCGCTGCTCGCATTTTAACCATAGATTCCGCAACCTTATCTCGTACCGAACCTAAGTTTCGCCTGGCTTCACCCTGGCATTGATCAGTGCTGTGATTGGGGTACGTTCGCTAGCGCTCGCAAAACGTTGGATGAACAGCAATTCCATCTCTGTAAAGGTTTTGACGGAGTCGTTGGGCAGCTCCGAATACCACTCAAATGCTGTCTCTGACAAGCTGCCAACGAATTGGCGAAGCAGTAGCTTATCGTCACCTCCGATATTGCCGCACAAGACTCTGAATTGAGCGACGTGCTGATGCGGATTTCCCGTTCCCTTATATACGTGAAATTTGGGGATCGTTTATCCCGGTGGGTACTTTATTTGGTCATACCAACCCGGATAGGGTCGTCCAGTTTTAACGATCTGCCCGGCCGTTTCGCTCGCCTGATGAGCTCGTATTTGCTGAGCGATGTAATCATCCAGAGCGGCCTTAGAGATGGTCTCCTCCTTGACTGCTGAAAGAGCCGGAGGAGGGTTCTATGTCTCCCCTCTGTTGTCTTCAATGATAATCGGGGGGTCTTCAGCTGGAGGTTCCGGCTGTAACATTGTTCATATCGGAAAACTGCATTCTAATACCGCCCATTCATTATCTATTTGTTGTACTTATCGGTATTATTAACCAGTGTCTACTCAGTATTACAGATTACAGGTATCCATGACAAAATACTGGAACTGCATCCAAAAGCATGGATATATCACTTGAGGAAAGACACTGCGACCAGAAACGCAAACAGACCAATACTTCAGGAGTTCCTTTACGCAACAAGTTGTGTACACATTTTTTTTTATCTAAATGGTCCAACACAACAAGTGTGTACACAAGACTTTTAAGCACATGTGGATATGATTTTATATTCATTCAAGGAGATGATTTTATATGCATATGATTTTATATGCATTCAAGACTAAAAAGCATGTGTTCAAATCAAAAGAAATCAAACAAATCAGCATGAGCCATAATAGGGCAGCCATGAATCAAGCCACATGTGGGAATGGAGTAATGAGCATTTAATGCTAAAGATTATGTGTTGATTTAAAGATTCATATTTCCCTCCAATAATAAGTGCAAACCAAAATCAACTAGACAAATCAACATGGACCATAATGGGGGCAGCCATGAATCAAGTCACAAATGGATATGAAGTAATGAGCATTCAATGCTAAAGATTTTGTGTTGATTTAAAGATTCAAATTTTCCTCCATTCTTTGGAGCCTATAAATACAGACCATGGGGAAAAGGTTCAAAGGTCATTCTTTAGTCTTGGATTGTCATTCTTTGTCCAAGTTTTTCTATTCTCCTTTCTTGTAAATAGCTTAGTCCCCTTGAGTTCTTAACCTTTTCTTGATCCTTCAACCTCTTCATTGAGCTTGAAAGTTTAAGAGTTGGTTATTGATCTCAAGGGGTTGTATCATTCTTGATGATTAATAAAGATCTCTTTTGTGCCTTCATTCACCATGAGTTCTTTGCCTCTTCTTGATCTTGCAACCTCTTCATTGAGCTTGCAAGTTTAAGATTTGGTTATTGAACCCATGTCTTGTTTTGGGTTCTATGGTTCTTAGTCTTTCTTACTCGCTCTTTTACTTACATGCATTTTCATTCTTGTCTTTTATTACTTGCAATTTATTACTATGTCATTTAATTACTTGTTTGTAGTCTTTTCTTTTCTTTGTTCTTCTCTTTTGTTATCTCTTTTTGGTTTGTTTTGTGAATGGTGTGAATATTGTTGTTAGGAAAAGAGAAAGGTTTTGTAAGTTAACATTTCACTCCTCATTTCCTTTTCCCGTCTTTTCCCATTTGAAACTCCGCCCAAATCTTACGCAAACGCTCCATTAGGCACCCTACCCTACCAAGGTAAAGGTGATTCCTAACCGTGACCGGTTGCATTCGGTTTGGCCGGAGGCGAAAGCAAGAGACAAGAACGGAGGAACAAGGGTCAATAAGCCGGATTCCATGAATACCGTGCTTAAGTCCCCTAATCCACGTTGTTGCCAATTGTTCTAGCTTCATTGGTTAAGTTTGGCTCAAAGTACTTGAATACGGAATCCATTAACATACACTATCCTATCGTTTCCTAACAAGCCTTATACTTGAATATAACACATAGGTTAGATAACATACAAATCCGCCACGCGCGTTAACTCGTAAGAACAAGAACATAAAACGCTCCGTCTCCCTGTGGATCGACCCGTGCTCATCGTGGCTAGCTGCAAAGCGACACCGTCCTGATCGCGGTTAAACTTTAGAACTTTTAAATATCCGACACGCTTTTGGCGTGTGATCAAATGGCGTCGTTGCCGGGGAGACGGTAACGTTTTTGTTTTTGTTATTTCGGGTTAAACTTGTTAATACCCATCTAACCCTATTTTTCAAAACAACATAAAAATTTCAAAACCAAAAACCAAAATCAAAACAAAAATTAACACAAGCTAACCATTTTATTCTCTGGATTTTATACCTGCTTGCACTCTGTAACTAAAATAAAAAGATAAACAATACCAGTGTAGCATTAGTGGAACACTGAGACTATTGTTGAAATTTGGAGACCTACCTCATTAAGTTGGCCGGCGAAATTATCACCAAATCCGGCGACGCCGGCCCTTTCACCACCTCTTGCCTCCAATTTCTCCTCTGAGGTCCAGTGTTCTATTTTTGCCCTATTTGTATTGTTTGTTTTTTATAATTTTTAATGTGCAGGTATTTGGACATTCGTATCGTTTTTCCGCACTAATATCCATTTTTCCGACATTTCAGATTTTGCGGATTTGCGAACAGCAGGCGTGGCGAGCAAAGTGCACATTCAAAGTTAAGGTGGTTACGAAATACAGTGCTAAAGATCCGGGTAGTTTGACCCGTGCAAGCGAACTTTTCAAGCTTACCGGATTTGATTCAACGGGGGTTTCTTAACCCACAACTTAACGGTACGTACTTTACTAACACCTTCTTCTCAAATCCGACGCTTCCAATATAATATCTTTGCAGGATTCTTTGCAAGTTTGCTAGCAAACGCCCAAAAAAAAATTAACTAACCCGTATTTGTTGCAGTGCCGCGCTTAAAAAAAAAGATTGTTTGGAATTTTGAACAAATTTTTTTCATTGATTTTCACATTGCATACATTAATACGGATTTAAGGGCAAGCGAACCCCACAACATACGGTAAAGGATTTCATCACCTTTTCTGTGACCCACAAATCACGAACTTGAGCATAACGTTTACCCGCACAAATTTTAAAAGAAATTAGACTTTAAGCCTTAAGGTTTTCGCGCTCACTAGGAGAGGTTAATTGTGTTTAGAACACCGCTTAACGGTATATTGTTTACGGGGTGTCTAGGAAAGTGTTAACGGCGAAACCGCCAAAAAAGAAAGGGTTATTTAATTAAGGACCTTCGCGAAAGCGTCGGAAAACCTCCCCTTATCTTTGCACTTACCTGGCCTCGTGATCAGTGTATCCTAAGCCTGTTTCTCAACACAGTTTTACTTCGCCAATCAAGTTCTTGAGCATGTCTAGTTGACTTAGGTGAACCCTAGAACGATTAGGTGTGTGGTATTTTTGTGTCGTAATGGTTTTTGTCCAGATTTTTTTTGTATATTTCATTCTTTTGTTAATAACTAACTAAAAAAAAACCAAATTCTTTTTCCCCACCCTTTCTCTTATTCTTCTTCCTCTCTTCATATCATGGGTACCCCACCTCGAAAAACTCTTGCCAAAATTTGGTACCCACAACCAAACATAACTTCCTATGGTTCTTGTTTTGGTCGAACTTCGAACGATCCATCCATGCCAAAAATTTCATTGAAAGATCACATAGACGCGTCTAGGACAAACACTTGCACTCCGCAATCTACTTTGTATCAACCTTTTCAACCTCCCCAACCCTCTTATTTTGATACCCCTTTTGCAAGTCGTCCTTTGTCCCTCGCTGAACATATTGAACAATCCCATAGCCGATCTTTCACTCCTTTCACCACTACAAATTCTATGGATCAACAATTCCATTCACCTTCTTATTCGTATGTTGTGTTAGTTGTATGTATGCCCTAGAGGCCAGTATTGTACAGATGATGTATATTATATTGGATGCTTGGACATATATAGAGATGACTTTCTTGCTCGATATGATAGTATGCTATCTGGTTGCTCTTTATCTTAACATGTATACTAGTCTCTTTAAACTGTCTTATAGTTACATGTTGGTAAAGCCCTTAGGATGTGTACTTGACTACCTGGACTATGATGTAGATCATACTAGTGGGGACATGGTAGTCCATAAGTACATCCTTCAAGGTCCCTAGTCGTAGGTGTATCGAGACGGGGCATCAATATACCAGTGTAGACTAGCGTATACGCTTCTCCACCCATGAGATGGGCGATGGATGATCCCATATCCATTGGTGTTTGACATCAGAGATGGTATACGGGTGCTCAGTGGAGACTGGGTACACTGGACGGACTCGCCGAGAACTCCCAGATGGTATTATACCTCACGTCAGATGGCAGTTCTCAGGTGACACTTGTACAGGTTAGTCTGTAGACCCGAGATCGTCATAGAGTCTTGTGTGATTCCCACTGTGCTTTGATCTCCACCTTACCACGTCCATGAGGGCGTGCAAAACGGTGGTTTTTGGGTACAGTCCCGAGTCACATGGAGGCAATGAGCGATAGGAGGGGTTTCGTCTCTCCCGGTATTGGGGGTTGATGTTGTACTGTGCTCGATTGGCCGTAACAGGGAAGTCCCTGGCCAGGGCTGTTTCAGAGATTTGCTGGTAAGTGTTACCAGTAGTTTCTCGACCCGTTATGAGCCTCACATCGGAACGACTTATCGGTTATTGGGGTCTGACGTTTACCACCCCTAGACTTGATATGCGACATATCAGACGAGGAGACCGGACTGTACGGGAAGTGTTGCCGATCGGCTCGACGGGGGTTGTAGCAGGTTCGCTTGTTCTCTTCTGATCGCTCAATACCCGGGTGGCCGTTACGTTTAGCTGACCGCTTGCGGCTTGGGGGCGCTTGATATGATCATCACCCACTGCCGGCGTATTGACGAGTCTTAGAGTCCCATAATGGAGTTTCCTAGTCCAGGCGAAACATTGTGGTGCGCATATGCGATATGCGCATGGACCCGATTAAAATACGCGTATAGGATACTGTATATTGATCGGGCGGCTTGCTTTTGGTAGGGGTCATATGTGATATGGCCGAATTGATAAATCGAATGTTGATTTATCATTTACCATTAGCTTCTCACTTGAAATATTTTCTTGAGTTAGTTGGATGTATGCATGCATGTATGCCTTCTTTTTGATTCATGCACATATGGATGTACAAATACACATACATACATACATACATTCATCATGGTTTCTTATACAATGAGAATGGTGGCAATATAAGAATCACACCATGGTTATTATATGGATTTTTCATTGCTTTTGAATTAAAACAAAAAGGGAAAAGAAAAAGGGTTGAATGATAAAATGTTTCTACACTCTTCTTGACTTTACCATGCTCACCTACCTTTTAACCCATGGTTTATTTTCCTTTTGTGCTTTTAACTCCATTGCAATAATATCTATATAATTAACCATGGTTTGAAATGAGAGATGAAAAATATATATACTTGTATTTTCATTTTTCAAGAGAGAGATTATTCTTATCTTCTTCTCAAAAGCCATCATCTTCATCAACCTCTCTCTTTTTGCTCTCTAGTTATTTGTAGTGAGCAATATACTCATCAAGATTGGATTTTGAAGTGAGAAAGAGAACCACAACACCATTCTACACAAATCTAGCCCACTTGTTTAGAGTGTTAGCTTCATTTCGTTCATTTGATCGGATAAAGTTGCAAGCTTGGACAAAGCGGACTCCGGGTGGATCATCGGTGACCGAGAGGCGTTCAAGTGGAGTTCTTTCAAACCCCAAGTAGCCGAGGAGTCTAGCGTAGGGAGCTACAAAGGTTGTACTCTCCAAACCCTAGCTTTCCTTTCATATGATGATGTGATTTATTTAGAAACCCTAATTTTTCTAGGATAGATCCTTTGTAAGTTTACTTAGCACCCTAAAGACTCTACCTTTGGTACATGTGATGCTTCCAAACCCCTCATGAGGTGCTAGGCTAACCCAACATTGGTATCAGAGCCGACCTAGAATTTTAGGCGATATTTTTACGAAGTTAAAACTCCGATCGAACCGGAAAATACGATTTTTGGGTGCTCTCTGGACTTTTTTCAATATCTGGTTATTTTTAGAATTAAAAATATGTAAAAAATTCAGCAGGTAAAACTAAGAATTACGGTATAAAAAATTTTCCATGAACAGTAATTTCCGCCGCGGAAAGGCGGCCTAAGCTTGCTTAGGCCGCGGTTCCGCGGCCGTACACATCGATCAATGAATAAATTTTATACAGTAATTCTGGAATCTGCTTGTATATTTTTTAGGGTATTTTTAATCTGAATTTAGTGCTGAAAATTCTGGAGATGGTTTTGGACTCAACAGTTCGATCGGAATTTTGATTTCGTGGTTTTTCCGGGTAAATCCAGAAAGTATTGAAGTGTTCGAACGACTATCATTTGCTCACTTTTCACGGGGTTTAAAATCTTTCGGAAATATGTGCAAGTTTGTTTGTGGTGGACCCTCTAGAAGACAACAAACCTTAACTCGATTATGTGACCGTCTTTAACTGCCTTTTGAACCTTAGGGTTTGGGGTAGTACGGCGTGCCACATGTGAGGCGTTGGCTTGACCCTTCTACGGCTGGACCGCTACCACTGTGTCACACTCCGGGATTTTGAACTCCGCTCAAGTGTTGAGCTTTAGCGAATCTTGGGTATTTGATCGATCGTTCGAAAACTTTAATACCGTCTATTTATCTGGAATATGATGCAATATGTGGAATTCATATAACTGGACATGAAATACGAAGTATGTGATATTTCGCATTTACGATGCCTAAAGAGAATGTGGATTCCAAATATTGCAGTTTTACACTTTCTTTTCTGTGACCGTAAGTGTAGTATGTCGATATCGCCGGTTTCGTTGCTATACATCAACGACAATTGGGGTATGCATACTTACTTACGTTGATGATATGTGATATTATGTGTTGCTGAGATATGATATGCAGGATTGTCGCGATTGAATAGCCCGGGGGGTTTTATGTGAGATGAGAGTTTTATATTTTCATTCATGTAAATTCAAATGTAATGTAATATTCTTTTATTTGGGGCACTTCCGGGTTGAGGTCGATGCCACCTGTGTTGTATATTATTTACTTTTCCGCATTAGGATGGACCCAAGGAGGGGAGCACGGATGACCGGGTTCTGGGGTTCAGTGGGAGGCCATCTCGAGGAGTCGAGACCGGGTCTCCTAAACTCCAGAATTGGAAGGGTCGCTTGCCGCTCTCGTAGGGGTCCAGGGTGGGGCTTGGCTATTCATCGCGACTGTGGAATCCGTATTTTCCATTTTGGCTAAATACTAAATACGGACGTCCTAGTATATCCCACATTATATCTATGTTTCTGCTGCGATATTTGTGATGTGATCATTTGATCTGTTCTGATGGATACACTATATAGTATATATGATATATTATATAGACGTTACTTATGTTTTGCACCCGCACTAGCCCTGCCCTGCTCTGTCGTTAGTTACCTAACCTAACAGTGCACGAGGGGACATCGAGGCGAATGCGGATGGCATAAGTGTACGTCGTATTTATCTGTGATGTTTAGGTGACTTAAATGATGGGACTTCATTAATGTGATTAATGAAAGAAAAGAAACCTAAAAAGATGTTGTAGAATCAAATTTTAAATAAAAAGGGTAGCTACAGTTTTGCTTTGCATAGCGGTATATATGATATACCCTGCACCTTATTCGATGAGGAAAGGGCCGAGATCCCTTCACCGGGAGTGACCCCTTTAGCAATAACTGGCAGATGCTACACACTCGGTTTGACTTTTGATTGCTTCTATAGTTTCTGCTTTGCACAGTGATATATATGATATATCCCGCACCTCATTCGACAAGGAAAGGGCCGACAATCCCTTCACCGGGAGTGACACCTTTAGCAAAACTAGAAAAGCCTCAAAATCACTCCATTTCAAAACTTCACTTGATTCTACAACGATATCAAGTTCATTACGCAATAGGTTTTCAGAAAAACCTGTCGTAGCCCTCCGTCATTTCAGATAAGTTGCATATAGTATTCGTGCTACATTTGTTGGCTTTCGTCAAGGTGTAGTGTGCGGTAGCTATGTGCTGCTTATCTGCTGCATATGATGCGACTGGATTAGGGTAGTCGTACGGCTTTGTTGGCTTTCGTCAAGGGGCGTGCGGGTGGGTTTAATTCAGTCAAGAAATGTACGGGTTGAACTTGACTAGTAGGCTGTGGTTTGTTGGCTTTCGTCAAGGTCATAGCACGCTAGGGGCAAAAGCATTATCGGGAATTTCAAGTGTTGAAATTTGCAATGAGATTGCATACCTTCAATGAGATAGTTGGATCCCGATACCCACTGCGAGTAAGAGTTACTCCTGGGAGAGTTTTACACATTACAATTAGCCGATCAAGTAGGTGTCTAGAAAGGTGTCAACGGGGTTACGCCTCTGGGAAAACGAGGTTTACTTTAATTAGGTCCGTATGAAAGCACGGGGAACCTCCCTCAAAGTACCGACACTAGCCTGGCTGAAAGATCGGCGAAGTTGTAGGGTGTAATTAATCCCGGCTAATCTTTCGTTTTAGGGTTTGAAGGAAGATTTGATAAAAACCAGTGGGAGCAATCCTGATTAGATAAGATAATAACCAATCTGATCTTGCAAGAGCATACGCTAAAGTTTTTTCTTCTCTCTCTCTCCAGGTAGCGACCATGTCATGCCCTAATCAAGATAATAAAATGGATGTATTGACCAAACCCGCATGTTATACTGTGCTGGGGAACGTTGGTTCCGTTCTTTCTTATAAGAGTTATAGGACTGAAGAGGACATAGGGGAATACCAGGATTCCCATGCCACCCGAATGAAGAAAGTACATGATGATGCATTTTCTTCGGGTGTGTTCGTTACAGAGAACTGTTTCTCCATTTGCCCTAAGTCCTGGGTATTAGATACCGGGTCAGGATCCCATATATGTAATCAGTTACATGGGCTTAGGAAAGGTAGAGAACTTGGAGAAAGTGATAAAGACATAAGAGTTGGAAATGGTGCAATTGTTGCAGCTAAGACTTTCGGGGAATATCACCTTGGATTACCAACTGGTAATACATTGGTTCTGAACGAATGCTATTACATGCCGAACCTGATATACAACATTATATCGGTTTCTTTGTTGAGTAAAGAAGGATATAATTTTGTATTACAGGATAATGTTATGAACATTTTCCGTAACCAAAAGTTGGTTAGATCAGGCACGTTGTGCAATGGCATTTATGTTCTAAATCAATCAACAGTTCTAAGCATAACAAACACACACAAGAGGAAGAGTTCAGATTTGAACGAATCCTTCTTGTGGCATTGTAGACTAGGTCACATCAATGCGACACGACTTGCTAAGTTGCATAAAGATGGATATTTGAAACCGTTCGAATTTTCATCTTATGACACTTGCCAGTCATGTCTCAAAGGCAAGATGACCAAAACTCCGTTTACGAGACACGGAGAAAGAATTACCAAACTCTTGGGACTAATACATAGTGATGTATGCGGTCCCATGTCTACACATGCCAGGGATAGTTCTTCGTACTTCATTACATTCACTGACGATCTCTCAAGATACGGACATGTGTACTTGATAAGACACAAGTCTGAAGCTTTTGAGAAATTTAGAGAATATAAACAAGAAGTCGATAACCAAACCGGAAAAAGTATTAAAATCCTTCGATCTGATCGAGGGGGTGAATACTTGAGCAGTGAATTCCTGGACTTCCTAAAAGAGAATGGGATTCTCTCTCAGCCAACTCCTCCATATACACCACAGCACAACGGTGTATCAGAACGGAGGAACCGCGCCCTATTAGATATGGTGCGCTCTATGATGAGCACAGCTGAGTTACCTATTTCCTTCTGGGGGTATGCGCTTGAGACAGCCATACATCTATTGAATATGGTCCCCACCAAATCTGTGCCTACCACTCCATATGAGATATGGAAAGGGAAGAGACCATGTCTTAACTATGTTAAGATATGGGGTTGTCCAGCCTATGTCAAACGACAAAATCCGGACAAACTCGAGGCACGGTCTGTTCTATGCAAATTTATAGGATATCCCAAGAATTCACAAGGGTATATCTTCTACCACCCTGAAGAAAAAAGAGTGTTTGTTTCTCGGCATGCCACTTTTTTAGAAAAGGAATTTCTTGAAAAAGAGATTAGTGGTCATGAGGTAGAACTGGAAGAGGTTCCAGCTACAAAAGCTACAACAGAAGATCTGGTGGAACCAGAGGATTCCGTAGTTCCCAATGAACCCCAGCCACTCCGCCAATCTAGTAGGGTTCCTCGCCCACCTGAGAGATACTACGGTTTTCTCATAGATGGTGGGAGCGAGGATTGCATCATGGAGGATGATGACCCAACTAGCTTCGAGCAGGCCATCACGAGTAGGGACTCAGTGAAATGGCTGGATGCAATGCGGTCCGAGATGGAATCCATGTACACCAACAAAGTGTGGACTTTGGAAATTGCTCCTGAAGGGGTAAAACCCATTGGGAGCAAGTGGATCTTCAAGAAAAAACTTGGTGTAGATGGGAAAGTAGAGACTTTCAAAGCTAGACTTGTTGCAAAGGGTTTTCGTCAAAGATCAGGTGTGGACTATGATGAAACCTTTTCTCCAGTGGCTATGCTTAAATCCATCCGGATCATGCTTGCCATCGCTGCATATCATGACTACGAAATCTGGCAAATGGATGTTAAGACCGCTTTTCTAAACGGTGATTTAGAAGAGTGCGTGTACATGACTCAGCCAGAGGGCTTCGTAGACAGTGGGAGCAGCGGGAAGGTGTGCAAGCTGCTTAAATCTATTTATGGATTAAAGCAAGCATCGCGGAGTTGGAACATCTGTTTTGAAGTCGTTATCAAAGAGTTTGATTTCGTCAAAAACCCAGATGAACCTTGTATCTACAAGAAGGTAGCAGAGAGTAAGGTTATCTTCCTCGTATTGTACGTGGACGACATACTCTTGATAGGAAATGATATTCCTATGCTGCAATCGGTCAAGCTCTTCTTATCACAAAGATTCTCAATGAAAGATCTTGGTGATGCCTCCTGCATATTGGGAATTAGGATCTATAGAGATAGATCCAAACGGATATTGGGATTGTCCCAGTCCAGGTACATTGACACCATACTAAAGAGGTTTAGTATGGAAGAATCCAAGCGTGGGAACTTACCCACGATATCTGGAGTCACTCTCTCCAAAGAGATGTCTCCCAAGACTAATTTGGAGAGAGCTCGCATGCAAGGGATACCCTATGCTTCGGCTATAGGCTCTATCATGTTCGCGATGCTATGTACCAGACCCGATGTAGCATACTCACTAAGTGTAGTGAGTAGGTATCAAGCTGATCCTGGAGAGAGTCACTAGACAGCTGTGAAGAGCATTCTCAAGTACTTGCGAAGGACTAAAGAGATGCTCTTGGTGTATGGTAACGAAGAACTTCAAGTGGAGTACTTTACCGATTCGAGCTTCCAGAGTGATAAGGACGACTCTAAGTCGCAGTCGGGATTTATCTTTACCCTTTACGGAGGGGCGGTTAGCTGGAAGAGTTCCAAGCAAGAAACCGTGGCAGACTCGACGATGGAGGCTGAATACATCGCTGCCAACGATGCTGCCAAAGAGGCTGTCTGGATCAAGAAGTTCATTACTGAACTTGGAGTGGTTCCATCCATTGAGCATCCAATACCTTTGTATTGCGATAACAATGGAGCGGTGGCTTTGGCCAAAGAACCCAGGTCCCATCAGCGATCCAGGCATATTCTGAGGCGGTATCACCTGATCCGGGAGATAGTTGATCGCCGGGAAATCGAGGTCAGGAGGGTTGACACGAAGAAAAACACGGCGGATCCACTCACGAAGGCCATTCCCCAGATACAGTTTGAGAGACTCTTCGGGACGCTCGGTATGCGATACTACAGCAGCTGGCCCTAGTGCAAGTGGGAGATTGTTAGTTGTATGTATGCCCTAGAGGCCAGTATTGTACAGTTGATGTATATTATATTGGATGCTTGGACATATATAGAGATGACTTTCTTGCTCGATATAATAGTATGCTATCTGGTTGCTCTTTATCTTAACATGTATACTAGTCTCTTTAAACTGTCTTATAGTTACATGTTGGTAAAGCCCTTAGGATGTGTACTTGACTACCTGGACTATGATGCAGATCATACTAGTGGGGACATGGTAGTCCATAAGTACATCCTTCAAGGTCCCTAGTCGTAGGTGTATCGAGACGGGGCATCGATATACCAGTGTAGACTAGAGTATACGCTTCTCGACCCATGAGATGGGCGATGGATGATCCCATATCCATTGGTGTTTGACATCAGAGATGGTATACGGGTGCTCAGTGGAGACTGGGTACACTGGACGGACTCGCCGAGAACTCCCAGATGGTATTATACCTCACGTCAGATGGCAGTTCTCAGGTGACACTTATACAGATTAGTCTGTAGACCCGAGATCGTCATAGAGTCTTGTGTGATTCCCACTGTGCTTTGATCTCCACCTTACCACATCCATGAGGGCGTGCAAAACGATGGTTTTTGGGTACAGTCCCGAGTCACATGGAGGCAATGAGCGATAGGAGGGGTTTCGTCTCTCCCGGTATTGGGGGTTGATGTTGTACTGTGCTCGATTGGCCGTAACAGGGAAGTCCCTGGCCAGGGCTGTTTCAGAGATTTGCTGGTAAGTGTTACCAGTAGTTTCTCAACCCGTTATGAGCCTCACATCGGCACGACTTATCGGTTATTGGGGTCTGACGTTTACCACCCCTAGACTTGATATGCGACATATCAGACGAGGAGACCGGACTGTACGGGAAGTGTTGCCGATCGACTCGACGGGGGTTGTAGCAGGTTCGCTTGTTCTCTTCTGATCGCTCAATACCCGGGTGGCCGTTACGTTTAGCTGACCGCTTGCGGCTTGGGGGCGCTTGATATGATCATCACCTACTGCCGGCGTATTGACGAGTCTCAGAGTCCCACAATGGAGTTTCCTAGTCCAGACGAAACGTTGTGGTGCGCGTATGCGATATGCGCATGGACCCGATTAAAATGCGCGTATAGGATACCGTATATTGATCGGGCGGCTTGCTTATGGTAGGGGTCATATGTGATATGGCCGGATTGATAAATCGAGTGTTGATTTATCATTTAACCATTAGCTTCTTACTTGAAATCTTTTCTTGAGTTAGTTGGATGTATGCATGCATGTATGCCTTCTTTTTGATTCATGCACATATGGATGTACAAATACACATACATACATACATACATTCATCATGGTTTCTTATACAATGAGAATGGTGGCAATATAAGAATCACACCATGGTTATTATATGGATTTTTCATTGCTTTTGAATTAAAACAAAAAGGGAAAAGAAAAAGGGTTGAATGATAAAATGTTTCTACACTCTTCTTGACTTTACCATGCTCACCTACCTTTTAACCCATGGTTTATTTTCCTTTTGTGCTTTTAACTCCATTGCAATAATATCTATATAATTAACCATGGTTTGAAATGAGAGATGAAAAATATATATACTTGTATTTTCATTTTTCAAGAGAGAGATTATTCTTATCTTCTTCTCAAAAGCCATCATCTTCATCAACCTCTCTCTTTTTGCTCTCTAGTTATTTGTAGTGAGCAATATACTCATCAAGATTGGATTTTGAAGTGAGAAAGAGAACCACAACACCATTCTACACAAATCTAGCCCACTTGTTTAGAGTGTTAGCTTCATTTCGTTCATTTGATCGGATAAAGTTGCAAGCTTGGACAAAGCGGACTCCGGGTGGATCATCGGTGACCGAGAGGCGTTCAAGTGGAGTTCTTTCAAACCCCAAGTAGCCGAGGAGTCTAGCGTAGGGAGCTACAAAGGTTGTACTCTCCAAACCCTAGCTTTCCTTTCATATGATGATGTGATTTATTTAGAAACCCTAATTTTTCTAGGATAGATCCTTTGTAAGTTTACTTAGCACCCTAAAGACTCCACCTTTGGTACATGTGATGCTTCCAAACCCCTCATGAGGTGCTAGGCTAACCCAACATGTTGATCCTACCCCTGTCCAGCCATTCAATTCCTACAAGTCCTACCCAACTTTTGCACCTGCCCTAGACATTGATTCTGAACAACCTTTTGGGAGTTTCCAGTATCAAAACAACTTTGAATCTTTTACTAAAACCCCTTCACAACCTATGTCTAATCTAGACCAGTTGTTGGAAGAATTTAGGGTAGCGTCACGCCAACAAATGATGGATTTGAATGCGTCCATGGCCGCCCTCATACAACCTAGTGACCCGTAGCTGGTTTTCAACTAGCTCCACATTTTAAAATGTATGATGAGGCGGTAGGACAGGATGAGAATTTGAGTAGTGAAAGTGAGCTGTACACCCTTCCTAATCAAACCTACCCATTGCAAATTGAATCACACAACTCCAGTTTTGAATGTCTATCTAGTGTCCCAAAAGATTTACCGATTAAAGATAGAACGTTTAATGAGTTGTGCGATTTTGTAGTGTTTGATTTACCAGATTGTGAAGGGTCCATTCCAAGTGAAACCAATCCTAAACCTTTTCACCTCTACACTTCCATCTTAGAACCAGAATCGATTGAAATCCATGCTTTTGATGAGGAGTCTCAGAATATTAATTTTCACTTGATTGAGGATATTGATGCAGGGAGTATTTTGGATGATGAACCCATAAATTTGACTGAAATTTTCTCTCCAATTCATCATCCCGAGTCATTAAATGTTTCTCCCGAACTTCATATGCGTCTTGATTTTGATGAGATTTTGCATGGATGAGATAGTTTTTAAGGAGAATTATAAGCATAGTATTGAGGATAGTATTGAAGATGAACCATTTTTGTTTGATGTGTCGGATTTTCCAATTCATCCTCCTGAACTTTTAACTGTTATACTTCATAAATCACCCTCCATCCTTTCCATCGTTCCGACCACGCAAAAGATCATGCAGGAGGACTGTGAGTTTGAAAAATTTCTGTTCAATCACAGCACATTTGACGCCACTAGTGCGTTCCTCCTTAAATCTGACACTCTTCTCATAGCCGATAATGATTACGAGTGTTTCACTTTTTCGGACGATTTTGAAGACTCACCACCCGAGTTTGAATCCTTTGAATTTTCAGATGAGTTAGTTGAACCATCAAACTTGGTTGCTCACAGTCATTTCGAACCATTGATGGAATCTTTCGAGTTTGAGACAGTTTACTTATGTGAGAATAAGATTATCCCTAAATCACTCCCCTTCATCCCTTCCATCGTTCCGACCTTGCAAGAAACTGTATCACTTTCATTTCCTATGTCTGGTTTACCGAGTTCGGCATACCCATGTTTTCTGACGAATCTTGAGGGAGTTGACCCAATTTCTCGATGGGTTAATAAATTAGCACAATCGCTTTTCACACATCGGTCATTACATATTGTGCGAATTTATTCACTCCATTTTCACCCTCAAGTTCGTACACCATTTCTTTTCCCCTTCCGCCATTCTTCCTCTCATATACCAAGACCGTATCCCGCTTCTATCTCCATACGGTCTCGCGTATTCTCCATTTCTTTTCTCTTCATCTTCTTTCACCAACCCGTATACTATCATGATAAAATTTTTGAATGGTTGGTGTTCACTTCTGGCCTTTGTAAGGCCTTGTATAGCTTGATACTGTTCTCTTTCCCTCCTAATCCTGAACTTCAACGCTTAACAGCGGAAACACTGTTTTACTTAAGTTTGGGGGGAACCTTTTGGTGTACATATTTTTGGTTTTTATTTTTGTATATAAATTGTTTTTGGGGAGGCACCGACAATTTTGACCCTCTTAGTGTAGCCTGACAGTGAGGGCACTGTCAAGTTTAAGTTTGGGGGTGTGCTCGGTAATCTTTCTACCTTCGTATTCATTTGTATATTCTGCATTTGCATACTTACTTAAAAACCCATAAAATTAGAAAATTTTCTAAAAATATAAAAACTTTGTCGTCAAGTTAGCTAGTGGGAGAACTTAGATTCAATATTTCGACGGTTTTGTTTGATAAGATAGGAAAAACTAAATCCTATTTTTAGATTTTGAAAACCTGAAAGATAACCCTCCTTTGAAGTTAACTATAGGTAATATACGTCTTTACATCACACTACACGTGTCGTGAGTTTTGAAAATTAGATGACAAGTATATTATCCCTGAAAACTTTTTTGATAAATTATTTTCTGAGGATCAAATAGGTTTGTTCTGAAATAAGTAATATCAAGACTAGTTTATAAAGAGAGGTGGATATGAAGGATATTATTGATACCTTGATTGGAACTAATTCTGAAGAATAACCCATCTGAATCTTGATTGGAATGATTACACACCTAACCCACTAAACACGTCTTTTATCCAAAAAATAATAATTGAACTACCGGTTATATCTCCGTTCGCATTAAATCGTTATGATTTTCACGCCAAAATTGTCTTTTGTTTTTGGGCCTAGGTAACTTGAGTAATTAAGTCCGCTGGGGTGTCTCTACACCTAATGTCCTAAAGCCAACTGGTTTGGGAGCATTGGCCCAAAGCTCGCTAATAAGCGTAGAAAGTCCAAATTAAAACAAAGTCAAGCAAGTGTTCTCTCCGAGTTAAAATTCCTAACGGTTCTTTGTATGAGAATAATCTTGACAAAAGACAGGTTTTTATAAAAATATTTTTAGCGGAGATATGAAGGTTTCATTCTATGATAAAGACTATTGCACGTTCACAAAGGTGTGTATGAAATGAAAACAAGAAAAAGGTGGAGTGAAAAATAAGACCTAGTTTCCTGTTAAGGAAGATAGAAATTCTGAATTTGAAACCTTACTGGAAAACGAAACTTGAGAAATACTTAACTCTTTATAAAACTTATGTGATCCTTTTTAAATCTTTATCTGGGCTTTATTTTGTGACATAATGATTTTTTGATCATTTTGAAACTTAACGACACTATTTGCACTATACGTAAAGACATATAAAATCTTAAGTTAAAAGAGAAGCGAGGTATGAAAAATAAAGGTTCGATAGTTCTAAATTTAGGATAATAGAATTATTATCTTTTAAACAAAACCTTAGGGTTTGAATCATAGTTATTTCACATAACTAGATTGACGGGATTTTGTGGGTAGTATCCGCTGAAAACCCTCAGGAGACAACACTCCTCCTACTAGGGACACCTAGAGGTTTAACGGCTTGTTGCACACGCTTAGTGCAATCGCGTTCCCTGCGAAAGTGCGGTTAGGATTTTCTTTTGTGAATAAATGGTTTTGCTCGGGACGAGCAAAAGATAAGTTTGGGGGTATTTGTTCATATCAGAAAACTGCATTCTAATACCGTCCATTCATTATCTATTTGTTGTACTTATCGGTATTATTAACCAGTGTCTACTCAGTATTACAGATTACAGGTATCCATGACAAAATACTGGAACTGCATCCAAAAGCACGGATATATCACTTGAGGGAAGACACTGCGACCAGAAACGCAAACCGACCAATACTTCAGGAGTTCCTTTACCCAACAAGTTGTGTACACATTTTTTTTATCTAAATGGTCCAACACAACAAGTGTGTACACAAGACTTTTAAGCACATGTGGATATGATTTTATATGCATTCAAGGAGATGATTTTATATGCATATGATTTTATATGCATTCAAGACTAAGAAGCATGTGTTCAAATCAAAAGGAATCAAACAAATCAGCATGAGCCATAATGGGGCAGCCATGAATCAAGCCACATGTGGGAATGGAGTAATGAGCATTTAATGCTAAAGATTATGTGTTGATTTAAAGATTCAAATTTCCCTCCAATAATAAGTGCAAACCAAAATCAACTAGACAAATCAACATGGACCATAATGGGGGCAGCCATGAATCAAGTCACAAATGGACATGAAGTAATGAGCATTCAATGCTAAAGATTTTGTGTTGATTTAAAGATTCAAATTTTCCTCCATTCTTTGGAGCCTATAAATACAGACCATGGGGCAAAGGTTCAAAGGTCATTCTTTAGTCTTGGATTGTCATTCTTTGTCCAAGTTTTTCTATTATCCTTTCTTGTAAATAGCTTAGTCCCCTTGAGTTCTTAACCTTCTCTTGATCCTTCAACCTCTTCATTGAGCTTGAAAGTTTAAGGGTTGGTTATTGATCTCAAGGGGTTGTATCATTCTTGATGATTAATAAAGATCTCTTTTGTGCCTTCATTCACCATGAGTTCTTTGCCTCTTCTTGATCTTGCAACCTCTTCATTGAGCTTGCAAGTTTAAGATTTGGTTATTGAACCCATGTCTTGTTTTGGGTTCTATGGTTCTTAGTCTTTCTTACTCGCTCTTTTACTTACATGCATTTTCATTCTTGTCTTTTATTACTTGCAATTTATTACCATGTCATTTAATTACTTGTTTGTAGTCTTTTCTTTTCTTTGTTCTTCTCTTTTGTTATCTCTTTTTGGTTTGGTTTGTGAATGGTGTGAATATTGTTGTTAGGAAAAGAGAAAGATTTTGTAAGTTAACATTTCGCTCCTCATTTCCTTTTCCCGTCTTTTCCCATTTGAAACTCCGCCCAAATCTTACGCAAACGCTCCGTTAGGCACCCTACCCTACCAAGGTAAAGGTGATTCCTAACCGTGACCGGTTGCATTCGGTTTGGCCGGAGGCGAAAGCAAGAGACAAGAACGGACGGATAAGGGTCAATAAGCCGGATTCCATGAATACCGTGCTTAAGTCCCCTAATCCACGTTGTTGCCAATTGTTCTAGCTTCATTGGTTAAGTTCGGCTCAAAGTACTTGAATACGGAATCCATTAATTTACACTATCCTATCGTTTCCTAACAAGCCTTATACTTGAATATAACACATAGGTTAGATAACAAACAAATCCGCCACGCGCGTTAACTCGTAAGAACAAGAACATAAAACACTCCGTCTCCCTGTGGATCGACCCGTGCTCATCGTGGCTAGCTGCAAAGCGACACCGTCCTGATCGCGGTTAAACTTTAGAACTTTTAAATATCCGACACGCTTTTGGCGTGTGATCAAACATCATCCCGGCCATGTCTTGGAACAGAAGGGCCATTTGTTTTATATTGGCCGCTTGTTCCACGGCCTCTTTGTCCTTCTTCTCAAGCATTCTCCGAAGGAATTCGGCATCAGTCTCCTGCTCACGGCGCTGCTTCTTAGCTTTCTCGTAAATGGCCATTTCGCGGCTTTGGTCATCCCGGAATTTTTGACCCGCTTCCCTTATAAGCTTGTCCATCTGTTCTTCGAACGACGGACTTGGCATTTTCACGGCGGGACCTCGTTTTGGTTCAGGGTTAGCATCTTCCCACAGAGCATCTCTTTCTTCATCGCAGTCATGTATGACATAGCAGCCATGGAATCGCTCCTGTTTCTTGGACCTGATATATCCAAGCCCGATCGTTTCCTTTCTCCCGTTGGGAAATTTTCGCTGAGTTCAAGGGACGCTCCAGATCCTGTTGTAGAACTTAGCTTTTCGAGCAGTCTGTTTGAAGGGTACGCCTTGGCGCCTCAACAGCCTTTTTAACCCCTCTGTGTAGTATCTGGGCAGACGGATGGGCTGGAGCTTGTCAAGCATAGAATCAGCGCTATGCCAGATTTCTTTCTCCAGGAGTGTCTTCGAGATTTGCCTTAGACGATGGATTAGCGAGTGGTGCCGCCTGAGCAAGCATCTCCTGCAGCTTTTCACATTGCAGTCGAACTTTTGTTAAGGACCGAGTTTGAGGTCGGTGACTAGTAGAAGCTCGAACTTCGTGTTTGGAATTCACCACATAGACTATGTGAACTACCATGCCCCCAGGCTTGGGGTGTTTAGAGTTTTGGCCTTTGGGGTTTGCTTCGGGCACTTGAGCTTTATTGGGAATCTTGTTGTAAAAAGCCGCTTTGGTTTAGGGAGGAACCGATGTATCAGGATCCATCTTGGGGTGAGTCCCCTTCACCTGCTTCCATACCTTATATATAGATGAGGAAAGTTGTCTCAGGGAGCGAACTAGTTTCTGCTCTCGTGGGATCTCCACGGGCTGCGGAGACTTCTTCGGTAGGAGAACTTTGTCTGATCCTTTATAACAATTTGAAGTTGTTCCCAGTTGGAACAACAACATTCACCACTGGGGTTGAATCAGGACCATACGGAGAACTGCCCCAGCTTATTTTGTATGACGCTAATATCGACATCGACAATTTCTTATGGCCGGGATTTGATTAGCTTCAGGATTTTGCCGAGCCTGCCCCCTGTTTCCTTTGAGAGCTTGAATATTCTGCCCTCTGCGTCGACCTTGGTCCTTGGCATATGCCAGTTGTTTGAGAACTGATTCCGTCGGCAAAGCTGCTACTTGGGGAGCCCGCCTGTGGACGACAGACTTCCTCTGGGCTTCCTCCATCGGCGTTGAGGCACTGAGGGTGGGAGGTGGGAGCATCGACCCAGAGAGAAGCCCATTGATTTCTTGAAGAGCCGAATTGCAAAGATTTGAGCCTGCAAGTGGCCCGTACTTGACTCCACCAGATATGACAAAGCCTGTGTTGTTAAGGTAGGAACAAACGCCATTCTTCATAGAGACGAAGCGCCGACTTCAGTATCCACCCCCCTAAGAGCAACCACAAACATACACACCGCGATTATCTGATCATGGGAAAAACACGATGTTCCCCTCCGAAAGACCGCAAGACAAACGTCTTGCCTGAATTTCGGGGCAGATGCTAATTGGTGCTATCTGTCCACCTCTCCAAAGACACCAAGTTGATTTATGGCACCGTGTATCGAAGGTTTAAACGGATGCGTCCGATGTAGCAGACTTCGTCAGATTCCCCCTCGCTTGAGGGGTTTTTGATTGCGGGGACGCTCTTCCCTGCAGGTGCAAGCCCCTGCAATTAATTACGCTACCGCATCACGGTAACCACTTTCTTCTTCTCCATATGGTCACTTCGTGTCGTATGTGTTTGTTTTGTGTTCGGTTGCCCGTGGATTGTATACGGAGACTAATTTGTGTTATCGTCCGTAGGACGTAGAATAGTCCAAATCCGTATCTTTCTTAGATTTGGGTTTGGGGGGGTGTTTAAGGATACGTTAGCCTTATTTGAGGCTAAGATCAACTTAAACGTTCGTTAAGGACACATTAGTCTAATTTTAGACTAAGATCGACTTAACTGGATCGTTTAGATCCGACAAGAGAGCAATTGGGGGCTCTATTATTTAGTTTAGTGACATTGCGGTCGATAAGTAGTTTAAGGGCATTATGGTCCAATGTTAGTTTTAAGACATTGCGGTCAAGGTTAAGGACGTCATAGTTCGTGAGCTTAAGGACCTCACAGTCCAGTGTTAGTTTTAAGAAATCACGGTCGAGGTTAAGGACATCATAGTCCATGATCTTAAGGACCTCACAGTCCGATATTAGTTTTAAGACATTACGGTCAAGGTTAAGGACATCATAGTCCATGAGTTTAAGGACCCCACAGTCCGTAGCAGTGTGTGGTTGTCGGGACCCGTCACCTCTCTGACGACGTTGAGAGATTACAACGACAGATATCAGAGGAGTAAAGAGATGTACCCTCGAACCGGGTGTAAATTGATCGGAAGAGCTGTTGGACTCAGTTCAATTTAAATTGAGAACTTATGGCCAAAATTGGGCTAAGTCCAGTTGAAAATGTTCAACATTTTATTCATGTTCTGCCTATTAGGCTTTTGGTTGGGCTCTGTCCTTTTATAATGCATAGTATTAGGCTTTTTAATTAAATGCATAGCATTTATATTTGGCCTGTTAGGACTTTACTTGGGCTCTGCCCTTTTTAAATAATGCACAGCATTTAAATTGGTTTGATAGACTTTACTTGGGCTCTGCCCTTTTTTAATAATGCATAGCATTTAAATGGTCTGACAGTGCGCCACGTGGCTTGTCAGGCGCTTTGCGCCAATTAAAGAGCGTAAGGCGCCAGCGCATGTGGAGGTGACACGTGTCACGCTCTGGTGAGCGCAAGTCTGTTAGCGCAGTGCACTGCGCCAGTGCGCTGCGCTAGTGTGCTGCTGACACATGGCGCGCTCTGGTGCAGTGCGTCACAACAAGAGCGCAGTGCTCTGTTTTTAGGAGCGCAAAGCGCAGATTGTTCTATGATTGACACGTGGCGCTCTCTGGCGCAGTGCGCCAATCCAAGGAGGCGCATTTCAAAAGTGCAAGGCGCTGTCCAATAGCGCAGCGCGCATCTTGATTAAATTTAGATCAAAGAAAAAAGTTTTTATTGTTCTAAAGAGGTTCTACCTTAAGCTTCAAGAACCAATGGTTCATAAAATGGCTGTGCCTTTATATAAATCAAAAGATCTAGGGACGAAGTAAACTACTTCTTTAATCTTTTATGATTAGATCTTTATGATCTTTTTCTTTTTTTTATATTGAAGATCTTGATCTTGTTCTTAGATCTTTGATCTTTTTAGAAGAAATTCTTCTTTTTGTGAGGTGTTTTCATCTCTGTTCTTCTAAGAATTTAATTCTTTACCTTTAAAGATGAAGAAGATGATCTTCTTTCTTCAAAGGCTTACCTTTTCTCTCTTTGAGTTTTTCTCAAAGTTTTTAGAGGATTCTCTCTCTTCTGTATGTCTGTATGTATGAGACTTGGAGTCTAGGGGCCTTTATATAGGGCCAATTGGTTTGTTAGGTTAGTTACAGAGATCTTTCTCTGATTGATCTGGGGATATTTCCCCATCGTTGGATCTTTGATCCTAAGGCTTCTGTTTTACAGAAGATAATTTTCTTATTTTAATAAGATTGAAAAGATCTTTCTAGAATTTTAATTCTGATTAATTAAATAATTTATTATTTAAATTCCAGTGCTGACGCAGTTGGCGCTAGCACGCCTGCACTGTTTAACACGTGGCACGCAGCGCAGAGCGCAAGTTATCTGAAACGTTGCTTCCTTTATTTTAAAATTTGAATTTTAAAACAGAGCCTTGCTCTGATTGGGGGTGCGCTGCCTTGGGCGCAGCGCTCCTTGCGCTGGCGTGTCTGCTTTTGACACGTAGCGCTCTGCGCGCAGCGTAAGAGATCTGAAGCGTTGCTTCTCCTTTTGAATTTTGAAATTCAAACAGAGCTTTACTCTGATTGGGGGAAACAAATGCTCCCCACCGTTGCGCTCACGTGGCGCATACGTGAGTGCAACAGTGGCAACATCTAGACCGTTGGATCAACTCAGGAGTTGAAGAGGCACTTTAGCGCCTATAAATAGGACCCTTGGTCCTCCCCAGGTGATTATCATCTTCTCAAGATTTGTTATTTTCAGAGCCTTGCTCTCGTTTACAAGAACTTCAGAGTTAGAACTCTAGAAAATTTTAGGTAAAAATTTAAACTTAATTAAATCAACTTTAATTAATAGAGCCCTGCTCTTATAAATCTTTTGATCTAAAGAAATCCCCTTTGGGGTTTCAGAAACAGAACTTTACTCTCAAGAATTTGTTTCAGGGTTTCTTAACCCATGAACAGAGCTTTGCTCATTGACAGAATATAGATCTTTTGATCTTCTGATGATGAACTCTTAAGAGTTTCTCATGGATCTTTAAGATCCCAGAACTTTAATTTTTAGGAATTAATTTTTCCTTTGATGGATTGTCCATCATTATTACAGAGCTAGGCTCTTTAAGGAATCTTATTCCCTTGTGACCAGAGTTTGACAAGTGTCACTCTGTGACAGAGCTTTTCTCTGAAAAGGGAGATTTTCTCCTTGTCTCAAGAGATTTCTCATTTAATGAGAATATTCTTTGAGGATTTTCTCATTAATTGGCAGTCTCATCCAAAGATGAGGCTGTCTTATTAACTGATGCATTGTCATCTGGATTTTGTGGGTCCCCCTTTGGTCCCCTTTCCACTGCATTGCAGTGTGGTATAAATTTTAAAGTACCAAGCGTTGGAATTTTTAAAATTAACTTATGATGCTGATAACTGAATTTCGCTTTTTCTTGCAGGCAACATGTCTGCTGATCTTTCATTCCCGTTCTTCCACTCAGAGGGAGGATTCTCTGAGGCGCCGGTGGACCGGGAGGTTCTTGCTCTTATTAAAGATTTCGACCCGGAGTATAAGAACCTTCACCTGTGGGGTAGGTAGTACAGCGAGATTATCAAGGGTCGCCGAAGCTTCTCTTGTGCGACGCCGTCAGAGCCGATCTTATCGATCCCATATGCAGATGCACCCCCGGTGAACTATGCCGTGGAGGTTGTAAATTAGAATTCGGAGGATCTTCTTCAGCCTTCGATTGCTGCCATTCCCGTGCAGCCGTCGGCAGCCATGGATATTCTGGGGTGGCGCATATGCCAGGGTGAGTCGCGCCCTTGGGGACAACCTTATAACATTGGATTGACCCCTCGATAATCGGCCGGGTATTTGCAGTGGGCAAGGTACATCTTGTCAGCGAAGAAGGCGCATTTGCTGAAGATTGGTCTGTACCCCGCAGTCTACGCATCATTGTTCGAGTACCCTACTCCTCCGACGTGGTGGGTTAAGGCATTCGTGGAACAATGGAACATCCCCACCCATACCTTTCTTCTAACGGACGGGGAAGTCTCTATCCCCCTAGAAGAATTTGCCGAGATTTCCAGTTTGCCGGTGAGAGGGAGCATTATGAAGAGCTACTTCCTCCTGATGAATATGTCTTCGCCACCAAGCCGCTGGTAATGGGCCTAACGCCGGAGAATGCTATTCAGCACCAGTTTCCGAGCCTGGTAAAGGTGCTGAATATGTATGAAAGTCTCTATTTGGAATCGGAAAGCCGGGGAGTTAGTTTTGCAGATTTCATCGCCCGCTTTCTTCGACCGGAGATTTTATCACAACGGGGCGAAAAATTCACCAAGCTCGACGACCCCTTCGGCTTTGGCTTAGATCGTCGACCAGCACTGGAAGACGATCAAAAGGGCTTTTATCTCCCCGATGCCGCAATCATCCCCTTATCGGAAATTGCCGTCCCGGGCATCGACGAAGAGACCTTCTTTCTCGGGTTTCTGGGGCTATGGCTGTGCTGGTTCGCGCTTCCCATGCACCTGCGCTACATGAGGCCGTCTGTCTTCTACCCAGCGCATCGGATGGTGGCCGGTATACAATTGTCGATTGGAATCGCTGGATTGGCTCACCTGTACCATGGTCTCAGCGTGGCGGCGGACGCAAATGAACCAGGGGTGCAACCCGCCAATTTCCCAATGCACTATTTTACTTCATGGATGGAAATGCATGTGCTCGTGGTATTTGGTATTCACAAGAGGCCCTCGTTCTACGAGAAGTGCAGACTCCCGAGAGTCATGCGGCTGGTCGGCGCTTCTATTGTGAATCCGCCTCCGCGGGAGGCTAGGGGTTGCTTCTTCATCCGCGCACGGTCAGAGCGGGCATTTATTTCACAGACAAGGTCATGACCATTGTCCCGGAGACCTCCAAGTCGGTGTTGGCGTTGCGTGATAGTTTCAAGGACGGGGCCTCCGTATTGAAAGGCCGGGAGATTCTTCACTTATACTCCATCCGGCCGGGCTTCCTGGTGTTCAGGCAGAATGATATGGCACTTTTTATGAGGTACAACCCCCATCGGTTCGCCCAACAACTAAGCTATAACCAGGGGGTCCTATTAGAGGCGTTTTTGGAAGAGCCCGCGGCCACCAGGGAGGGGATACGGAGTGCACTACATCATTTTATGCGGCTGAATACGGGCTCCCACTTCTTCATTAGCGAGCCAAGTTGCATTCCAAGGGCCCTCAACGTGTATAGGGCTTGATATCAGCATGCGATGGGTGCTGTTATCCGGGAAGAGAAGAGGCTGCTGGTTGACCGCAAGGGTGTGCCCCTTGGCAGCGATCACAAAGTCCCCCTAAGGCCAAAGCCCCTGTCGTTCCTCCACTAAGAGGGAATGCTGGAAATGAGCCTCCACGCGTGCTAAGCCCCCGCGCGGATTGCCCCATGATACCGTGGACGTGCCCTCACCGCCCCGTGCTCCGGTGGAGACGGTGAATGTGGTTTCTCCTGAATCTGGCGTGGGCTCGGACATCAAGACCCGCCGTCCCAAGGTGCCCACGAAGCGTAAGCTGATTTTGGGTGCGGCTGGAGTTCGCGCGCAGAAGAGGAAGAAGAAGTCGATCCTCTCTGCCGACGTTGCATTTGGTCAAGAATCTCATGCTCCTTATAGCGAGGGCTTGGGTGAGTACGGGACCAACGAGGGCTTATTTATGCCTCTAGACGACACTGATATGGCGGCCGCTATCGCAGCTTCTGAGCGATTGGCAAGGCGCGATGCGTGGTTGGCTAAACTTGCGCAATCGGGTAATCACTTAGTTGTATTTTTCGTCATTGCATCGTATCTCTATCATTGTTTTTTGACTAACGCTTTTCCTTCTTTTAACAGGCATTTCTACCGAAGAAGCCATGGCTGCTTCCCTCAAAACATTCCAGGAGGAGGAACGACTCAGAGCATCCTTAGGCCTTGGTATATTTCTGTTTACTATGTCTCTCCTTCCATTTCTTATGAGTAATCTGACCCCTCTTTGTCTTATCACAGGGACCACAAGACCTATCTCGCAAACCGATGCAGGAATTCTCTCCGAGCCGGGTACCGAAGTTCCGGCCTCTTCGGGATTGCCGCAAGAGACCCAACTTAAGAAGCTGATGATGGATGCCTTGAAGGCTCTAGAGGAAACTCTGAATGCGGACGACGACGCCTTGCTGAAGGAGGCTTCCAAGAGGTCCGTCGTGATGACCCGGGAGGAGAGGAAGCGCTTGAGGCGCGCAGCGAGAGAGCGTAGCGCTGCTTTGGCCGCGGGGGCGGGCTCAAGCGCCGTTACTCCCGCTGCTACTCCTTCAGAAGAGCTCCCGGTCGCCTTGTCTACTGCTCATAGACGGGCGGCGCGTGCAGCTCGGGAAGCCAACGGTCAATCCACCTCAGGTAATGTGTTTTTCGAGACTTTGTTGGAAAAGTTGTAAAACTATCGGTTCTTATATATCTTGTCCTGCAGGGCCGAGTCCTATTGAAGGAGCGGCGGCGACCGTCGAGCCTGAGGGGACAGTGGAGAAGGTAGCAGCTGATCCTGAGGCGATGGTAGGCGGTGCGGCCGCAGTTACCGGGCCCGAGCTAGTGGCTGACGAGACAGTCATAACTACTATGCCCGAGACGGCCACCACTGCCGAGCGCGAGGTGGCGGCAGATGAGACGGCTGCTACAACCGAGCCTGGGGCAGCAACGGATGGAGCGGCTGCGACCGATGAACCCATGGCAGCGATGGACGAGACGGCTGCGACTGCTGAGCCCGAGGGGGTAGCGGGTGAGATAGGCATGACCGCTAAGGACGAGACGGCCGCTCTTTCTCAAGAGTCGGGCACCGCTCCGATCATTGCTCTCCCCGTCTACAGTCCTTTGTCGTCTCCTGGCCTTGCGAGCACGACGACGGCTCCTGTAGAGTCTGGCGATGAGGCAACGGGAGGTGAACCCATGCCAATGGAGGAGGGAGACGCCGCCGTTTCGGCTGGCGACTCATCAGGTAAATTTTGGGTTACCGTCTTTCTTTTTATTCTGCAATCCTTCCTGACAGGGCTAACTTTGTTTCTAACGCAGGTGCGGCTAGTGCTGTGCCCCTTTACCCGAAGGAGCGCCGTCAGTTACCGCCCTGACGGTGGCCACCTCTCTACCCTCCTTCGTACCATCGCAAATGCTGGAAGGTATGGATTTGTGACCCACCAGTCTTATCTTGGCTGCATATTTTATGTACTGACGTTATACTATTGCGTCTTTGCAGGAGTCCTTTTTGACCACCTGTATCAGGTGCTGCACCCACACTTCTCCTTCCCGTCGGAGCTTGCTTCTTCTAGTGGCGCTGGTGACTATAATTTTCAATTAATGCTCTTTCTTTTTCGAATAATGAAATTATTTCTGATTCTTCCTTGCTCTGATTGCAGTGCTACAGATTGAAGGAGGGGATAAGAGATCAGTTGCGCCACCGGTCCTCCCGGCTTTGCCACCTGCTGCAGCTGGTATAGTAAATTCCATTGTTCATGAACTCCCTATATCTCTTGAACCGTCATTTGATTGTGATTTGTTTTGCAGCTGTCGTTCTAATTCCGGCCCCTTTCGAGTCTCGCATCATAATGCCGGCAGGCCCATTTTCCAGGCGTCCATCCTCAAAGGGCGCTACGATGAGTCTGAGCATGCTGAGCGGATGCGTCGAGGAGCTTGACGCAGAAGTTCCCACCTCTGCCGCAGATTTCGCTGCCGAGGTTAATCCGATGCTGGCGATACTTGTAAATTTCCATAATGAAGGCGTCGTCGAGTCTTGGGTTAATCACTGCAGGGAGATCGAGGCTTGCCTGCATCAGCTGGAACTTATGCGTCCTGCCCCTGAGATTTTGGCCACGAGCACTCAACGGGCGGCATGAATCGAGCAGAGCGCTTCTTACTTCCACCATCTTGAACAAGAAGCGGCTTCAAAGAGGAGGGAATGCAAAGAAACTTCAAGCGAGTCTGCTCGATTGGGTGCTGAGGTCGACACGAACGCTGCCCGGGTGAAAGTTATCTTCGAGGGCCTTCTGCAAAGTATCTCCGACGGGTTAACATTGAAGCAGAAGCTCGATGCCGTTGAGCGTGATGCCCAAGGTCATGAAGCAGCTCAGCGAGCCATCGAAGAACAACTTTCATCCTACTTGCAGCAGCGAGCCCAGGTGGAAGCAGAGTTGGCCGCGGCAGCCGATCAGGAAGAGGCGTTGAAAGAAGTGCGAAAACAGCTTGCGAATTTGTTAAAAACGCTTTCCTCTCCATGAACAATCTTGTATCATTTATACTTGTGAATAAAATGTATTTGTTTCTTTTATTCTTTAACACAATGTATTTTGTACTCAATCGAATTCATGAATAAAAGATATGCATTCTTCATAATGTCTTGTGTCATTTCTCTGCTTTCTTCTTTCTTACTGTGTTGTTTGCCATGCGATTTTAGCAAGTGCGATCCGTAGATAGTATATAACTGTCAATCTTATGATTTTTGTAGAGTGGCGATGGCTTAGAAAATAGGGCTGGGATCTGTCACCTAAGACTTTTGACTTCATGAGCCGTAAAGGTCTCATAAAGTATTTTCTTCCTACGGGTCGAGAGGATCCCGTAGGTGCGTTTTCTCCTTAGGATTCGTGAGGATTCCTAAGTGTGTTTTCTCTTGAGAGTCATAAGGATCTCATAGGAGAATTTACTCCCTTACGAGTCGTGCGGACCCGCAAGATGATTGGTGAAGTTACCCTAGTCCATTGTTAGTTTTAAGACATTACGGTCGAGGTTAAGGACATCATAGTCCGTGAGTTTAAGGACCTCACAGTCCAATGTTAGTTTTAAGATATCACGATCGAGGTTAAGGACGTCATAGTCCGTGGATTTAAGGACCCCACAGTCCAATGTTAGTTTTAAGACATCACGGTCGAGGTTAAGGACGTCATAGAACGTGGATTTAAGGACCCCACAGTCCGCGAAATGTGTGGTCACTGGGACCCGTCACCTCTTTGAAGACGTTGAGGAATTACAACGACAAATATCAAACGAGTGATGAGATGCACCCTTAAACCAAGGTAAAATCAATTTGAAGTCGTTTTGTTTGATTGTTTAGTTTTAAGACATCACGGTCGAGGTTAAGGACATCATAGTCCGTGGATTTAAGGACTCCACAGTCCGATGTTTGCTCTGGATGCTTCCCACGGGTTCGCTGCCGTGTTTGGCGAGGACCAGGCTCCGCTCTGGACATTTTCTATGGGGTCAGAAGTGACGTTATCCGCGTTCCACGTAACCAGGAATTTGCACTAGATGCTTCCCACGGGTTCACTGCCGTGTTCAGCGAGGACTAGGCTCCGCTCTGGATGCTTCACACGGGTTCACTGCCGTGCTCTGCGAGGACCAGGATCCGCTCTGGACGTTTTCCACGGGGTCAGAAGTGACGCTATCCGTGTTCCACGTGACCAGTAATTTTGCACTAGATACTTCACGCGGGTTCACTGCCATGTTCGGCGAGGACCAGGCTCCGCTCTGGATACTTCACACGGGTTCACTGCCGTGTTCTGCGAGGACCAGGATCTGCTCTGGACGTTTTCCACGGGGTCAGAAGTGACGTTATCCGTGTTCCACGTAACCAGGAATTTGCACTAGATACTTCACACGGGTTCACTGCCGTGTTCGGCGAGGACTAGGCTCCGCTCTGGATGCTTCACACGGGTTCACTGCCCCGCTCTTCGAGGACCAGGATTCGCTCTGGACGTTTTCCATGGGGTCAGAAGTGACGTTATCCGTGTTCCACATGACCAGGAATTTTGCTCTAGATGCTTCCCACGGGTTCACTGCCGTGTTCGGCGAGGACTAGGCTCCGCTCTGGATGCTTCACATGGGTTCACTGCCGTGCTCTGCGAGGACCAGGATCCGCTCTGGACGTTTTCCACGGGGTCAGAAGTGACGTTATCTATGTTCCACGTGACCAGGAATTTTTTCGATTATATCCGTATTAGTTGGGATTTGACTCTCGGTCATCTGTACACCGTCGAGTTATGGAACTGGGAGTTGCCGCTGTTCCGCTTTGCTTGATGTTATGTCCTCTGAGACGAATGTTGAGATGATCTCCAGGCTATCTGTGACTCATTGAGATTTGGCTTCTCCTTCTGATGAAACCTGGGGGAGGAGGAGTGCGACTCCTTCTTTGTTCGCGCCCCTGGATTGTATACAGGGATTGATGTGATATTACCTGTAGGGCGTAAATTTCATTTTTATTTTTATTTTATTTCTTTTTCTGCGATGCTCTATCATTTCAGCTTTTATATCGCGAAGGTCGCGATTGCCCCATCATTTCGGCTATTTATTTAATTCTTACTCGCTGCTTTTTATTGCGAGTTGCCCAATCATTTCGGCTATTTTGCATGCATACATTTTTTACTTGCTGATTTTGTTGCAAGTTGCCCCATCATTTCGGCTATTTCGTATGCATGTGAGGCTTTCTAGCTTTTCGCCGCAAGCTTGGGATTAGACACCGAGTTCGGCATCAGCACCACTACAACTGGGATATTGCCAGGAGCGAATCATCATTTGCTTCTGTCAATGTTGAACAAAGGTGGCTTAATAAACAGGGTTAGGATTCTGTCGACTAACGCTTTTGACTTCATGAGCCGTAAGGGTCTTATAAAAGTACTTCTCCCTACAAGTCGTGAGGATCTCGTAGGTGTGTTTTCTCCTTAGGAATCGTGAGGATTCCTAAGTGCATGGCTCCTTGTAAGTCGTAAGGATCTTACAAGAGAGTTTTCTCCTTATAAGTCGAGAGGACTCACAAGGGTTGTTCCCCGTGCGAACATATCCCTAGTCATAGATGGGACTCGGTTAGGGAAATGTTTATTCGCGCCCGTGGATTGTATACAAGGGTCAGTATTGAGCCGCTTGTAGGGCAATATCGAAGGTTGTGGGGGTTGCTTAAGAACAGGTTCAGGTCTCTGTAACTTAAGACTTTCAAATCTTATGAGCCGTGAGGGTCCCATAAGAGAATTCTCCTTACGAGTCGTGAGGATCTCGCAAGTGTAATTTCTCCTTAGGAATCGTAGGGATCCCTAAGTGTGTTGCTCCCTTGTGAGTCATAAGGATCTCACGCAGGTGGTTTCTCCTTACAAGGTCGAGAGGACCCTGTAAGTGTCTTTTAACGAGGTTGCGCCCTTTCGGGTTTTCACAAACACTCACCGGTAGTCCTGCTGTTTTTACTCACGGAGCCCTTTCGGGTTTTCATCCGTGCCCATTTTTCTTATGGACATACCGTTTTTTTTTATTTATTTATTTTCTCTCTTTTTTATATAACGAGGTTGCGCCCTTTTGGGTTTTCACAAACACTCGCCGGTAGCCCTGCTGTTTTTACTCACGGAGCCCTTTCGGGTTTTCATCCGTGCCCATTTTGCTTATGGACATACCGTTTTTTTTTATTTATTTATTTTTGTATCAGCTTTGGGATGCTGCAATCCACCATAGTTTCTTGACATCTCGATCAACAGCTGGTTTTAGGACGTAGTGGTCCGTCGTTAGTTTAAGGATTTTCGATCCGTCGTTAGTTTAAGGACGTTTCGGTCCGCTGTTAGTTTAAGGACGTTTCGGTCCGCTGTTATTTTAAGGACGTTTCGGTCTGCTGTAAAGTAAGCTGGTTATTACTTATAGAGTTTGGGCTTAGGAAGATAGCGAGCGGACATAGTCGTCGTCATCTATCATTGACCTAGGCCGTGACTCGTCGAGCGTAGTATTTCTTCACGAAGCGGCCGTTTATCGGTCTGAAAGGTCTTTCGCCATGCATGTCCATGAGTAGATAGGCTCCACCCTGGTAGACCTTGTCTATGATGTACGGGCCTTCATAGTTCGGCTCGAATTTTCCTCGCTTGGCGTGATTGGAGATCATAGGTCTTTTGACCACTAGCACGAGTTCGCCTTGGCGGAATGTCCTCGACCTGGTCAATCTTTCATATGAGCGCGTCATCTTTGCTTTATAAGCCTCCAGATTTTGTTGCGCTATGAGCCGGGTTTCATCAAGGGCATCAAGCTCCTCAAGCCGAAGGTGAGCGTTTTCTTCGTCTGTCAGCTCGTAATGGACTGCCACTCGAAAAGAAGGTAATTCTATCTCGAGGGGGAGTACTTCTTCTGTACCAAATACCAACGCGTACGGCGTTGTGTTCGTAGCCGTCTTGAACGTAGTTCGGTACGCCCAGAGAGCTTCTTGCAGCCTTTCGTGCCAGTCCTTCTTATTTCGGGACACTATCTTCTTCACGATCTTTGTCAAGGTCTTGTTAAAAGCCTCAGCTAGACCGTTAGCTCAGGAATTATAAACTGAGGAGTATCTCCAGTCTATGTTATGTTGTTGTGCGAAGCGGCTGATCTTGTGGCTTCTGTAGGCTGGCCCGTTATCGGAGATGATCCGTCGCGGAGTTCCAAACCGATAAATAACGTGCGTCTTGAAGAAGTGGAGGATATTTTCCATTTTCACTTCCCTCAGCGGTACTGCCTCTGCCCATTTGGAGAAGTAATCAGTTGTCGCCAAAATGAATCGATGTCCTCTGGACGATGCTGGCTCGATGGGGCCGATTATGTCAGTCCCCCACATTTCGAACGGCCAGCTAGCTACCGTCGGATGTAGTGGGTTTGGATGCTGATGGATAAAGTCCCCATGGATCTGGCATGAGTTGCATTGCTTTGCATACTCAAGGCAGTCCTGGATCATTGTGGGCCAATAATAACCCATTCGTTTGATCTTCAACTTCATCTTCGGCCCGGCTTGGTGAGAACCGCAGAGTCCGTCATGAACTTCCTGAACAACTCTCTTCGCCTCTTCAGGTCCCAGACATCTCAACCACAGAGAGTCAAATGACCTCTTGTACAGAGTATCATTGACGAAGGCGAAAGATAGGGCTCGTTTCATGAGCTGATGTTTTGAGGACGCATCTTCAGGCGTTCGACGGGATTTGAAGTAGTCTATAAAGACTTCTCTCCAATCCTTAACCGTTTCTTGGTCTTTTATTTGCAGGGCCGTCTGCTCAATTGCTTCCTTTTCCTCGGATGATTCCGAAGATATTTCTGCCGGTGCGAGGACCCGACGGCTTTATACCACAATTTTCACGTCATCGAGGTTTTCATCAGCCAATTCTTTAGCGAGCTTAGCTAGTGCATCCGCTTTGCTATTTTCCACAAGCGGTATGCTTTCCAGCATGTAGAAGGGAATTTGGGTCAATAGTGCTGCACCTTTTCGCCGTACTTCACCAACTCTGGTTTGCACGTTTGGTAGTCGCCATTTACTTGACTGACGACCAGTTGAGAATCTCCATATATGAGGAGGTTTTCAATCCCCATGTCAATGGCGATCTCGAGACCTGCTATCAAAGCTTCGTATTCAGCTTCATTGTTCGTCCTCGGCTCTGTCAAGGAGAAGGCGAAGCATATTATCCCTCCTTGTGGGGTCACGAAGATAAGGCCTACCCCTGATTTGATTATAGGTGTGTTCTGTTTGCGTTTCTTCATGGAAGACGCTCCATCAAAATAAAGTTCCCACCGATTACCACCACCGTCGATCGCATCGAACGCATGTTCATCTGGCAGTTCGCAATTCAAGGGAGAATCGGCCGGTATTGGATGTTCGGCGAAGAAGTCGGCGATGGCCTGGCCTTTCACTGCCTTAAGGGGTTGATAAGTTATCAAAAACTCCATCAAGAGCAGAGACCATTTAGCGAGTCGCCCCGTCAATATGGCCTTTGACATCAAATATTTGAGGGGATCCACCTTCTATATGAGACGGACTTCATGCGCCAATGCGTAGTGCCTGAGTTTCGTTATCGCGAAGATCAACGCCAGGCAGTGTTTTTCGATTGGAGAATAATTGCTTTCTGCCCCCAGAAGATCTCGACTCAAATAGTAGAGGGCTCTCTCCTTCCCTTGGTCGTTCTCTTGTGCCCATAATGCGCCTAAAGAACCTTCGAGGGTTGTTGTATAAAGAATAAGGGGCTTTCTCTTGACCGGAGCGGCCAGCACCGGCGGGTTCTGCAGATACTGCTTGATTTCATCCAGTGCGCCTTGGCATTTGTGATCCTAGACGAACGGGGTTCCTTTCTTCATCAAGTGACTGTAGGGACGACATTTTCCAGAGAGATTGGCTATAAATCGCCGAATATACGCGAGCTTCCCTTGGAGAGACCGCAATTGCTTGAGAGTTTTTGGCAGGGGCATCTCCATAATCGCCTTGATCTTTGACGGATCTATCTCGATACCTCAGTGTCGGACAATTAATCCTAGGAATTTACCTGAGGAGACCCCGAACGCGCATTTCAGAGGGTTCATCTTCAAGTTGTATTACCGAAGGTGTTGAAATACGATCTTCAGATGTTCGAGATGTTCCTCGTATGATTTGCTTTTAACCATGAGGTCGTCGATATAGCATTCGACGATTTCATGTATGAGGTCGTCGAAGATCTTTGTCATGGCCCTCTGGTAGGTGGCACCGGCGTTCTTTAGACTAAAGGGCATCACCTTATAGCAGAATATTCCCAGAGGGGTCCGAAAAGCGGTATACTTCTGGTCTTCGGGATGCATCTTTATTTGATTATATCCTGATGAGCCGTCCATGAAGAAGAAAACTTCGTGAGTGGACGTGTTATCTATCATCAGCTCAGTGACCGGTACTGGGAAATCGTCTTTCGGGCAGGCTTTATTGAGATCCCGGAAGTCTACGCAGATGCGCACCGTCCCATTCTTCTTCATCACCGGGACGATGTTAGCGATCCAATCAGGGTACTGAACCTCTTGGATGAAGTCGGAGTCGAGCAGCTTCTTGACCTCGGTGTTGATGCTCATCTCAAGCTCGAGCCGCATTCTTCTCGGTGCTTGTTTAATTGGCTTGACATCCGGGGATAATGCCAATTTGTGGACCGCAATCTCTGGATCTAATCCTGGCATTTCGGAATAGTTCCATGCGAAACAATCTCTATGCTGCATAAGCACGTCTTTTAGCGCAACCACCCTCTCTTCAGACAATAGCTCACTGACAAATGTTGGCCGCGGGTCACTCGTCGTCCCCAAATCAATTTTTTTGAGGTTATCTGCAGTAGTGTGTATTCCATCATCCAGCTCTTTCGGCGCCGGTGGAAACTCTGAGATCACCTCGTCATCATTGTTTTCGAAGCACCAGGGAAGGTCATCCATATTCTCAGGTTCTTCTTCTGATATCGTTATCATATGACAAGTACGAGCTCGCTTCCAAGACCGATGTTGATCTGGGTCTATCCTTGTGGATTTGGGTTCATGATTTTGCGGCGGGGTTATCCTCCAACTGTCGGATAGAGCGAACTTACCGAGCTGATATTGGTCTTCAACCCAGTTCTTGAAGATGAAGCAGTCTTCAAGAGGATTTCCCATTGTTCGGTGATAAGAGCAATAGTCTGGATGAGAGACCTCGTTAGCTTGCTCAGGGTGCTTGGACTCCGGGAGTGTAAGCATTTGATGTCTTATAGCAAGATCAAGTATCTTCTTTATCTAGTCTTGAGGAAAAGAGTATGCTCGACTCATCTTCTTCATTAGGGACAAATTCGGACCGCTCGATTCCCATTCGCGTGACTTCTTGGTCCCACTTTGTCGTTGCTAAATGCCTTTTCCACTTTTTGACTTGTTTCTGCCTCTGCGTCGGGCCTTTTTTACAACAGGTTGACAGGGAGCGGCATTTTCATCTTTCGCAGCCTGTTGGAGAAGGCGTTGCGTCCTGGCTTTCTCGTAGATAGTCATTTCGCGGTTATGGTCGTCTCGAACTTTTTGACCAGCTTCCCTTATAAGCGTGTCCATTTGTTCTTCGAACGACGGACTGGGCATTTTTACGTCGGGGACTTTTTCTGTTTCAGGATTAGCACTTTCCCATTGAGCATCTCCATCTTCGTCGAAGTCATGTACGACATAGCAGTCACGGAGCAGCTCCCGTTTCTTGGACCGAACGTATCTAAGCCCGCTTGCTTCCATTCTCCCGTTGGGCAATTTGCGCTGAGTTCCGGGAATGTTCCAGACCCTGTCATAGAACTTAGCTTTTCGAGCGGTCTGTTTGAAGGGTATCCCTTGGCGCTTCAACATTCTTTTCAAGCCTTCTGTATAATATCTAGGCAGACGGATGGGCTGAAGCCTGTCAAGTGTAGGATCCGCACCATGCCAGATTTCTTTCTCCACTTTGGTTTCCCCGGAGCGGTAGAATAAGATCGCTTTCTCGCCATCTCGCCTGGGAGGGACGTAGAACGTCTGCAGCTCTTCCACACTGTAGGTATCAAGCGCGTCTAATTCTTTATGATGTTTGGGCGGAACCATGGCAACTTACAAACTTTGCTCTTCATCAGCGAATATTTGTATTGAAGGCCGAGCAGAGAATATAGCATGGACCTCATCTTCCGAATCGCTGCCAAAGATCAACATAGGAGCGGACGGTCCCGGCTTGTTGTACTGGGGTGGGCCTGAATAAACCATCTCTTCCTCTTCCTCAGTATCACTCCCGAAAACAGGAATGGTGGTGATAGCTTTGTTCTCCGGTTTATGACATCTCTCCGTGTCTTCGAAATCTGGCAAGAAGTATTTTGCATCTTCATACTTGCGGACTTCGTTCACGGAGAATGGATTCAGCTCTCCTGCCACGGTATATGGTGATTTTATCATGAGCGAGATGCTGGACGCTCATGCAGATTTCCTTTAACACCCACACATTAAGGAGATTAACGGAAGACCCATTGTCGACCAGGATTTTGCCTATTTTTATATCGTGGCAGTACCCTGAGACATAGAGGGGACGGTTGTGCTCGCACGTCCCGAGGAGGAGATCTTCGTCGCCGAAGGTGATATCGGCTGTATGTACTTCCTCCAGCTTGTCCTTCATCTTTTCTTCGGCGAGAAAAGCTTGGAATTGCTCTGGTTCTTGTAGCGCCTTGATCAATGAATCTCTCGCTTCTTTGGATATTAGAAGGGCGTCGAGAATACTGAGCTGCGAGGGTAACTTTCTCAAGTGTGCCAGAACATTGTAGTCCACCTTACTCTTCTTTGGCGGGTCCTTGGCAGTCAGCTCTTTCATGACTTGGTCGTCCAGGGCGATATCCTCGGAGACCTTTTCTTTTCCCTTATCTTTTCTACTCGTGGATCCGAGATTCTTTTCCGGAAGTGTACGATTGCGCAACTGGATGTTTTCACAAGCCTCCGGTTCTTCCTCCTTTCCCAGTGTGGATTCTTTAAAGAAGGGGTCAAGAGCCATTTCTTCGTCAGAGTCGCTTCCGAAAGTGAGAATTTGCGATCCCCCTGTGTTGACCATGCGACAGTTACCGGTGTCTCTTTTATGCTCTTCAGCCGCACTCCTTTGCTCCCGCTGAACTTTGCGTTTCATCCGCTTAAAATGTTGCCGGTGAGAAACATATCCCTGCCACCATCTTTTAAAAGCATTGCACTCTTCGGTATGGTGCGAAATCTTTCGATGATATGAGCAGTAGCTAGGATGCATCTTTGCTTCACCGGGAGTGTTTCCTTCGGAGGGTGGTAGCTTCATTCCCATTGATATGGCTTTAGCAAACCTTTTCCTCGTCTTGAATTTATTTTTGTCTGCAACGGATGTCTTTTGATTTGGCGGGAGTGTCTTGACTTTTTCGTTCAATCGTCGGCGTTTGGCTCTTTCAAATATGGCCATCTCACGCTCCCGATCAGCTTTACTTTTCAGGAGAGCTTCATTAAGGAATGTGTCGATCATTTCATTTGATGGCCCCGGAAGTTCTGGTTCAGAGTTTGCCCCCAGTTCCTCTGTGCAAGAAGCCTTTTCATCTTCTATAAACGAGTGAGAGATCACACGAAAACTTGCTACATATCCCTCAGATTCATCCGACGAGCTTTCTCCATCATCTTCCTCCTGAAATACGTGGCTGAGGAATTCTAGGAGCGTGATGGGAGTCCGCGCTTTCTGGTTGTACTCTTCCAGCGCGTCAATCTGTTTTTGTAAGTCCGTGCGCTTGTCGCCAGGCTTCACGGCCTTTTTGGATTTCTTCTTCTTCTTCTTTGAAGATTTTGACGGTTGGGTGTGACTGCTTGGGCCATCACCACCAATCTTTGGAGTCGGGCGTGGCTTCAGCATCCCTTCGATGATTTGGGATTCTAGCGGGTTCTTCCATCTGACCGCCGGGCATGTATGAAGATCATTCAGCATCCTTTTGGTTTTGGCTGATAGCACGACCTCCCATGGAGCTTCTTCAACAAAAGAACAAGTTGCCCCCGGTGTGTCCGTCTTCTTAGGAGTGTGCGGTTGTGGCGGGTTTACTTTCCACTTCTCAGACAACGCAAACTTGCCTTGCAGGTATTGATCTTCGATCCATCCCTTGAAGACGAAGCAATCCTCGATCGGGTGACTTACCGTTTGGTGATAAGGGAAGTAATTGGGATTATTCACTTTGCTGGGTTGCGACGGTCTCCTGGGATTCGGCAAACTGATAAGCCTGCTGTGCATAGCCAGCTCGAACAGCCTCTTCATCTTGTCCCGTGGGAATGAGTAAGGACGCTTCATTTTCTTATTGTAATAGCGTCGTCTCTCTTCCAGTTGATCTGCTAGCTTTGGGGCACTGGGCTGTTGCTGAGTGTTCGCAACGAAGGTCGCCTTCCCTTTACCCTTGTCGTTTCGAGGTTCCGGTTTCGGAGGCGACGGTATGTGACCCATTTGATCCATTTGGGCTAGCTTATCGATTAAAGCCTGGAACGTGGTCGGTTTAAAGAACATCATGAACTGTGAAATAGTTGCATGAGGATCTAGAGTGCCCACGAACATGCCCACTGCTGGTGCTTCTTCGATGCGCTGCTCGCACTTCGACCACAAGTTCCGCCATCGGATTGCATATTGAACCTAAGTTTCGCCCGGTTTCACCCTTGCATTGATCAAAGCTGTTATTAGGGTACGTTCGCTGGCGCTCGCGAATCGCTGAGTGAATAGCAACTCCATTTCTGCGAAAGTTTTGACGGAGTCGTTCGGAAGCTTGGAGTACCATTCAAACGCCGTCTCCGATAAGCTGCCGACGAATTGGCGAAACAACAGCTTATCATCGCCCCCGGTGTTGCCACAAAGAGCCCTGAACTGAGCGACATGTTGATGGGGATTGCCTGTCCCCTTATAGACATGGAATTTCAGGATCGTGTAGCCCGGCGGGTATTTGATCTGATCGTACCAGCTCGGATATGGTCGCCCTGTTTTGACAACTTGGTCGGCTGCTTCATTTGCCTGGTGAACTCTTATTTGCTGAGCAATATAGTCATCCATGGCAGCTTTGGAGATTGTTTCCTCCTTGGCTGTTGAAAGAGCCAGAGGTGGATTTGACATTTCTCCTCTATCATCTTCAAGGATAATCGGAGGATCTTCGGCTGGAGGATCCGGCTGTATTATCATCCCGACCATGTCTTGGAAAAGGAGAACCATTTGCTTTATATTGGCCACTTGTTCCGCAGCCTCCTTGTCCTTCTTTTCAAGCATTCTACGAAGGAATTCAGTATCGGTCTCGTGTTCGCGCCGTTGTTCCGATGACGCCTCCGGGCTTTCTTTTGGTCCGGTGAGTGCGGCCATCGCAGTTAACATCTTCTGGAGCTTCTGCCGCTGCTGTTCCTGGGCTCTTGTGATGGATCAGGTGAGTGGTCGGTGGCCCGTTGAAGCGCGGCTATCTTCCTTCCCAGATGCCATGTAAACGGTGTGGACCACCATGCCCCCAGACTTGGGGCGTTTGGGTTCGGTGCCTTTGACTTTTCCCGCAGGCACGGGGATATTCTCCTGCCTTCTCTTTTTATGAGCGGTCGAAGTTGAGGGGGTCGTCTAGGTGGGCACCCAGATAGCTTTTCGTGGCTTGGCAGGATGGCTTACTTCCTGTTGGACCTTCAGCTTCTTATGCTGGCAGGAGAAATTTGGATCGATCACCAAGTCTCGGGCCTGCCGCCAGACTTTATAGACCTTGGAGGATAGCCGCTGCGGGGACCGTTCTGGCTTTGCTTCCGCAACCTTCTCTAGTGGAGGAAGGGATCTTTTTAGTATGGCGGTAGGAGAATTCCTACGCATCTTATTTAGCAGCTCAAAGCTGTTCTTGGTTGGAACAGCAGCATTAATTTCCGCCGTCGGGGCTGGTGGAGTTAGCCCAGAAGGGGAGTTGCCTCCTGACTTCCTCACTCGGCGCCAGTGGCGACGTCGAGCATGTCGAGCTGTGGGAATTGGCTCGGTGACGGGGATGGCCTTGTCTTGCCCCCTGTTCAGGTTAGGGGCTGTTGCCAGTGTCAGCCTATTAAAGACTGATGTCTTTTGAGCAGCAGGAGCGGGTGTAGGAATTGGGACGGTCAGTCTTGTGAAGACCGACCCCTTGGCAGGAGAAGCCGCCTTGACGACTTCAGGAGCAGGTTTGGTTACTCTCTTCGGAATAACCTTCTCTGGGACCGCAAGCTTCATTGTGGGCCCGCAGGAGTTTTGGCCCAACCTAGAGAAGACCGAGGCACTGGTGTTGGGCGACCCGTTGAGAGGGGCCGCAGCAGCTGTAAGTCGATCGAAGACCGACCTCTTGAGAGCTTCTGGTACGGGCACTGGGGAAGTGAAGCTCATCGGCGGGAGCATGGTCCCGAAAAACAGTCCAGTAGTAGCCTGGGTGACCTGTTCTACCGGCATCGTGAACAGTGATGCCACTTGAGGTCCATAGGCTACACCTCCAAGTGAGGCGGAGCGTGGGTTGCAGCTGCAATTGGAGCACTTAGAGCAGGTGAATGCCATTGCTGTTTGCTTTCTGCGCCAAGCAAGAGACCAAATCTTAGTAACTTGAAACCCAAGGGCAACCATTAACAAACCGCGATTCGTTCGCGAATACGACACACGAAGTGTGGAGTGGAAAGAGGAAAAGGTCCCACCGGGTGTGCTAGAATCCGTTCCCCTCCGAAAGACCGTAAGACAAACGTCTTGCCTGAATTTCGGGGCAGATGCTAATTGGTGCTATCCGTCCACCTCTCCGAAGACGCCAAGTTGATTTATGGCACCGTGTATCGAAGGTTTAAACGGATGCGTCCGATGTAGCAGACTTCGTTAGATTCCCCCTCGCTTGAGGGGTTTTTGATTATGGGGACGCTCTTCCCTGCAGGCGCAAGCCCCTGCAGTTAATTACGCTACCGCATCACGGTAACCACTTTCTTCTTCTCCATATGGTCACATCGTGTCGTGTGTGTTTGTTCTATGTTCGGTTGCCCATGGATTGTATACGGAGACTAATTTGTGTTGTCGTTCGTAGGACGTGGATTAGTCCAAATCCGTATCTTTCTTAGATTTGGGTTTGGGGGGGTGTTTAAGGATACGTTAGCCTTATTTGAGGCTAAGATCAACTTAAACGTTCGTTAAGGACACATTAGTCTAATTTTAGACTAAGATCGACTTAACTGGATTGTTTAGATCCGACAAGAGAGCAATTGGGGGCTCTATTATTTAGTTTAGTGACATTGCGGTCGATAAGTAGTTTAAGGGCATCACGGTCCAATGTTAGTTTTAAGACGTTGCGGTCAAGGTTAAGGACGTCGTAGTCCGTGAGCTTAAGGACCTCACAGTCCGGTGTTAGTTTTAAGACATCACGGTCAAGGTTAAGGACATCATAGTCTATGAGCTTAAGGACCTCACAGTCCGATATTAGTTTTAAGACATTATGATCAAGGTTAAGGACATCATAGTCCATGAGTTTAAGGAACCCACAGTCCGTAGCAGTGTGTGGTTGTCGGGACCCGTCACCTCTCTGACGACGTTGAGGGATTACAACGACAAATATCAGAGGAGTAAAGAGATGTACCCTCGAACCGGGTGTAAATTGATCGGAAGAGCTGTTGGGCTCAGTTCAATTTAAATTGAGGACTTATGGCCAAAATTGGGCTAAGTCCAGTTGAAAATGTTCAACATTTTATTCATGTTCTGCCTATTAGGCTTTTAGTTGGGCTCTGCCCTTTTATAATGCATAGCATTGGGCTTTTTAATTAAATGCATAGCATTTATATTTGGCCTGTTAGGCCTTTACTTGGGCTCTGCCCTTTTTAAATAATGCACAGCATTTAAATTGGTCTGATAGACTTTACTTGGGCTCTGCCCTTTTTTAATAATGCATAGCATTTAAATGGTCTGACAGTGCGCCACGTGGCTTGTCAGGCGCTTTGCGCCAATTAAAGAGCGCAAGGCGCCAGCGCATGTGTAGGTGACACGTGTCACGCTCTGGTGAGCGCAAGTCTGTTAGCGCAGTGCGCTGCGCCAGTGCGCTGCGCTAGTGCACTGCTAACACATGGCGCGCTCTGGTGCAGTGCGCCACACCAAGAGCACAGTGCTCTGTTTTTAGGAGCGCAAAGCGCAGATTGTTCTGTGATTGATACGTAACGCTCTCTGGCGCAGTGCGCCAATCCAAGGAGCGCAAAGGCGCATTTCAAAAGTGCAACGCGCTGTCCAATAGCACAGAGCGCATCTTGATTAAATTTAGATCAAAGAAAAAAGTTTTTCTTGTTCTAAAGAGGTTCTACCTCAAGCTTCAAGAACCAATGGTTCATCAAAAGGCTGTGCCTTTATATAGATCAAAAGATCTAGGGACGAAGTAAATTACTTCTTTAATCTTTTATGATTAGATCTTTATGATCTTTTTCTTTTTTTTATATTGAAGATCTTGATCTTGTTCTTAGATCTTTGATCCTTTTAGAAGAAATTCTTCTTTTTGTGAGGTGTTTTCATCTCTGTTCTTCCAAGAATTTAATTCTTTACCTTTAAAGATGAAGAAGATGATCTTCTTTCTTCAAAAGCTTGCTTTTTCTCGCTTTGAGTTTTTCTCAAAGTTTTTAGAGGATTCTCTCTCTTCTGTATGTCTGTATGTGTGAGACTTGGAGTCTAGGGGCCTTTATATAGGGCCAATTGGTTTGTTAGGTTAGTTACAAAGATCTTTCTCTGATTGATCTGGGGATATTTCCCCACCGTTGGATTTTTGATCCTAAGGCTTCTGTTTTACAGAAGACAATCTTCTTATTTTAATAAGATTGGAAACATCTTTCTAGAATTTTAATTCTGATTAATTAATTAATTTATTATTTAAATTTCAGTGCTAGCGCAGTTGGCGCTAGCGCGCCTGCGCTTGACACGTGGCGCGCAGCGCAGAGCGCAAGTTATCTGAAGCGTTGCTTCCTTTATTTTAAAATTTGAATTTTAAAACAGAGCCTTACTCTGATTGGGGATGCGCTGTCTTGGGCGCAGCACTCCTTGCGCTGGCGTGTCTGCTTTTGACACGTGGCGCTCTGCGCGCAGCGCAAGGGATCTGAAGCGTTGCTTCTCCTTTTGAATTTTGAAATTCAAACAGAGCTTTGCTCTGATTGGGAGAAACACACGACACACGAAGTGTGGAGTGGAAAGAGGAAAAGGTCCCACCGGTCGTGCCAGTTGCTGTTCCCCGCCGAAACACGGAGACGCGACCGCGCAGGTCCGTCTTGCCTGAATTTCGGGACAGATGCTAATTGGTGCTATCCACCTCTCCGAAGATGCCAAGTTGATTTATGACACCATGTATCGAAGGTTTAAACGGATGCGGCTGATGTAGCAGACTTCGTCAGATTCCCCCTTGTTGAGGGGTTTTTAATTGTTGGGATGCTCTTCCCTACAAGCGCAAGCCCCTGCAGTTAATTACGCTACCGCATCGCAGTAACAACTTTCTCCTTCTCCAGATGGTCACTTCGTGTCGTGTGTGTGTTTGTTTTGTTTTTGGTTGCCCGTGGATTGTATACGGAGACTAATTTATGTTGTCGCCCGTAGGGCGTGGATTAGTCCAAATCCGTATTTTCTTAGATTTAGGTTTGGGGTTGGTTTTAAGGATACGTTAGTCTCATTTGAGACTAAGATCAACTTAAACGTTTGTTAAGGATACGTTAGTCTAATTTTAGACTAAGTCAACTTAACGGGATCGTTTAGATCCAACAAAAGAGCATGTAGACTCTATTGTTTAGTTTAGGGACATTGCAGTCGATTACCAGTTTAAGGACATGGTGGTCCATTGTTAGTTTAAGGACATATCGGTCTAAGGTTAAGGACATCATAGTCCATGGGCTTAAGGACCCCACAGTCCGAGGTTAAGGACATCATAGTCCGTGGGTTTAAAGGGACCCCACAGTCCAAGGTTAAGGACATCATAGTCTATGGGCTTAAGGACCCCACAGTCCTGTTTAAAGACGTCATAGTCTACGGAATGTATGGTTGTCGGGACTCGTCACCTCTATGAAGACTTTGAAGGATTACAACGACAAATATCAGAGGAGTTCAAAGATGTACCCTTGAACCAATTTTGATTGGGAGATCTGTAGTCCAATTTGAGACTAAGATCAAAAGATTTATGAGCATATGGGCTCAATTAATCTGAATTGAGGACTTATGGCCAATTTGGGCTAAGTCCATTCAATTACAATGTTCAACATTTGTTTTTAAGTCGTTAGATGTTTGTTTGAGCCCATAAGCATTGGTTTGGTCTCTGACAATGTTTTGTCTTTAGTTGAATGTTGTGCATTTATCATAACTCCAGGCTTATTCAAAGAACAATTTATGTTCTGTCCAAGCGCACATAAAAGCATGTGGCGCACTTGGCACTAGCGCCAGTCGATGGTGCATTGCGCTATGGTTAAAGCGCTAATGCGCTTAGTGCTTTGCGCCATATATGAAGCGCTAATGCGCTTAGCACTTTACGCTAAATGAAGAGCGCTGATGCGCTTAGCGTTTTGCGCTAGATGTAGAGCGCTGATACGCTATAGTTGAAGCGTTGAGACGTTCGGCGCTGGTGCCATAAAATGAGCGCAAAGCGCTTTTAGTAATGCAGCGGACACGTGAGGAGCACGTGGCGCGCTTAGCGCTGAGCGCTAGCCATTGAACGCAGTGCGCTGTGTTTGAAGCACTATGGCACTGCAACGCTTTGCGCTAGATGAAGAGCACTAAGGCACTTTTAAATTAGGAGCGCTAAGGCTCTTCTTAGATTAGGAGTGCTAAGGCTCTTCTTAGATTAACTTTGCGCTCTGAAAATTATCTTTTCTTTGATAAGAGATTTTGTCTCAAGATTCTAAGAACAAAGTTCTTAGTTTATAGGAGATATTTCAATCTCTTTTTGATGAAAAGCTTTGCCTTTATGGATCTGTAATCCTAAGATAATTGAATAATTCCCCCCCCCCTTTATAATGAGATGTTCATAATCTCTTTTGTGAAAGACAATTTGTCTTATAGATCTATGATCTAGGAAAGAAGTAAATACTTCTTTTATATTGAGATGATTTCGTCTTTCTATTCTTTTTTACTTTGAAAAAAATTGTCTTCTTTTGTCGAGAGCTTCTTCTTCTTCCGGAGATTTTCTCAAAGTTTGTGGGCGGGTTCCTCTCTCGGAGACTTGAAGTCTCGGGGCCTTTATATAGGGCAAGCTGATTTGTTCAATCGGTTAAAGAGATTTATTCTCTAATTGATTTGGGAATTTCCTCACCGTCAGATCTTTGATCCAAGGGCTTCTGGTTTACAGAAGATAATCTTCTTGTTTTTTAACAAGATTGGGAAATCTTTCCCCCTTACAGAATTTGTTCTGTATTTTAGTGATTTTTAATCACCATTGGATCATTGATCCAATGGTGTTCCAAGTTCAGGGAACAATCTTTTCTGTTTAGAAAGATTCAACAGAATTTCATTCTTGTTAATTGATGATTTAATCATATCCGTTGGATATTTGATCCAATGGTGAGGAACATTTAGTTCCAGCGCTAGCGCTTATGCGCTCTGCTCATGGTGCGCTACTTGGAGCGCAGCGCTCTTAGCGCTAGCGCACACGTGCTTTACACGTGGTGCGCTACTTGGAGCGCAGCGCATCTAGCGCTAGCGCCTATGCGCTTTGCACGGGGTGCGCTAGTTGTAGCGCAGCGCTTTTATAAAAGCACAGCTTTAATTCAAATTTTGAATTCTGAATAGAGCTTTACTCTAATTGGGGAAACACCTCTTTTGTAAATTTTGAACAAAAACCCTGTACAATGATAGAATATAAATAAAAGCATTCCCACATGGGAGCTAGCTTGATGCCCAACGGCGGAGACCAAACCACGCAATAATATACGACACCAAGAGGCGAAGAAGAACAATAAACGGAAAGCAGTAAACACTATATATATATATATATATATATATATATATATAAAGATCAAGTTGACTCCATACGAGCTCGAGAAACAACAATAATACAACATCTAATGTCTCGGTTCGATACACTAGACTTGGTTTTGATGGAGTACATCTAGATACAATAAAACGTACAAGGAAAATGTCGATACAAATTCTAACCCGCCTAGTATAAAAGATAAGCAATCATGCCCACAAGAAGATAAGTGTTCCATAAAGCCGCTACCGATCTAAGCGGTCAAACCTGCAATAAGCTATAGCACAACGGGGGCGGGTTGCCAACTTGTGAGTAAAATTCACATAACAAGATAGAAATCACCTGGATAAGCGGTGAAACAACTAAACATGGTAAATTTGTACATCAAGAAGGGTAAATAAGCATGCGTCAAAATTAGAATTCGAGCGATGAATAACAATATAACCCTCATGTACATCCGTGTACCTCTATCATAGCATGTGAAGTATACAATATGTGTGGTTATCATGGAATCGTCAACTAATCTATATCACACCCGATACTGGCATAAAATAACCACAAGTATAAGAAAGTATGTGATTCACGAAAACAACATACATAATCGCGCAATAAAACGATAATAATCATCAATCGCCAATCACTCAACTGCATACACACACACACACACAACGATGTCGAACCACGATCACCATAGCCGTAGTACGATATCTATAGCACACGGCTAAGCACGACACAATCAAGGCTATATATATATATATATATATATATATATATATATATATATAGAGAGAGAGAGAGAGAGTGAGAGAGAGAGAGATTAATGGAGGAAAGAGATCCAAGGAGGCTTTTCCGTCAGGTGGCGTCTAAAATCTATATTCTCCTTGAGTTTTTTCGACGATCAGCACCCATCATTATCATCTTTATCATGTATAATGTGGATACACTAAATTTCATGTGATTCCACCACTTTTTCATCGTTGAATTAGCAATGTAAAAAGTTCTATTATCAGTAAACCGTTTATTTTGCACCCACTAAATCAACGGTGAAAAACTATTGGAATCAAATGAAATTTAGTGTATCAACATCTTAGATGATAAAGATGAAAATTATGGGTGCCGATCGTTGAATAAAAACATGGAGGGTGTATTTTTCAGACGCCATAGGAGGAAATTCCCTCCTATGGCACCTTTCCTCCACTATTATATATATATATATATATATATATATATATATATATATATAAATTCCCTCCTATGGCATCTTTCCTCCACTATTCTTATATATAGAGAGAGAGGGGGGTAAGAGGCCATAGGAGGGAATTCCCTCCTATGGCGTTGAAAAAATACGCCCTCCATCATGTTTTCTGACGATCAGAATCCATCATGTAAATCCCTGTTTCCTTCAATGAAAATCTTTCTATATTATCCCATTTTTCCCGTATCATTATTTTGTGTGAAGGGTAGTGCGTAAGTTGTAGTAATTGTTTTTCCTAAGCGATTAAAAATCAAAGCCCAAACTTAAATTAAAACCCAAACCAAAACCAAAACCAAATAAATTAATTTCCCTTTTATTTAAACCACTGCCCAAACCCAGACTATATTTACATTTTCCCCTAAGCCCAACAAATTTTCCCAAAACAAAATAAATATATATATTTCACCCAAAACTCAGCCCAACACAAATCTAATGCAATTAATTAACATTTAAACTAAACCCTTCCTCGGCCCAGCCACAATCCCTCAGCCCAAAGGAATTTTTAAAATAAATCAAAACATAATAAACCCTTCGGCCCGTTCCCCAGCCCAACAGCTGCGCCTTCTGACCCGACCCGACCCGCTTCAATAACCTCCTTCTTCCCCACGTAAAGAAAAAGTTTTCCCGCTCGAATTCCCTTCGTTCCCATGTCGCTCCCTCGCGCCCACGTCCCCCGCGCCGTTTGCCCCACGACCCGCGACCTCGACCACAACTCCCCCGAGTCCCTCAACCTCAAACCCTCGCCTCCCCTTACTCCTCACTCCCTCTCACTCTCCAGAAAACCCACTGTCTCAAGATCCCTCACCTCACTCAACTCCCTCCGACGACGACGACGACGAACCTCCTGCGACCCCCTCATTCATCCTCCCTCGCTCTCTTTTCTCCATCAACAGAGCCCCCGCACTACTCCACCCTCTTCGCAGAATCCCCTGTGCACCCAACCCACTCGCACCGACCACGGCCACTGCCTGCACCCTCACGCCGGCGAGCTCCCCATCACATCTTCGACGCCCCTGCACCCTCTGCGTCGTCAGCATCATCACCATCCTTACTTTCCTGAGCCCCACTACCTCTCTCCTCCTCTCTCCAAAACACACCAAAAACCTCATTGCAAACCTCACCCCCGCTGCCGCCCGTCGCCGGAACGACCACCGTCGACCCCAGCGCACTTACAGAGATCCGCAGCACCCTACTCCGCCTCCGGTGATCGTGAGACATCTCCGGGAAACTCCGACGTCGAACCCGAATCGCGAGCCGAGGTCGCGAACCCTAGTCGCGCGTTCGTGCCATTGCCGCTGCCGTGCATTGCCAAAACGTCTCCAGGCAAGTACCCTACTTGCTACATGCTAGATTAAATCCGTTACAAACTAAAATCATATTAATTTCATGTTTACAATTCACGATAACTTATGTGACATAACTGTTCGATGCAAGATCCCAATGAAAACCTTCATTTAATTTGATGGAATTTGATTGCATATGTTGGCCCGTGTGATAATGAACAGTGTGTAGAAATTTCACTGAAAAATATGACTGTTAACAACTTAAATGATCACCCCCAAATACACCCGTAAAAACTGGGAATTTCCCGCATCTAAAAATTGTTAAAATCACCATAAATTGTGTATATATTGAACTGATGGGTTCAAGGGCTCAAATCGAAGCCGACTCGATGACCTATAATCCTATGCAAGTTTTTAATGGTTTCTGTACTAAAATTATGACGATAATTGGTTTGGAGAGCGGCTCTGGACTGCAGTCCAGAGCAACTCTGGTTATTGTGTTCTGCCCCGTAATGTTTACTATCTTGTTTCCTGAACTCGTATGTTGCAGAACCCTACATTTTATTGAAGATAAATCTGTTGGCTAAATAACGCAAGTGATTTCACCCTGTTATATCGTCGTTTGTTATTTAAACTACAATTTAAAAGATCAGGACGTCTAGCAGTCCCAAACAGAAACATAATTGACATACTAGTGTTGAACAGTGCATAACTTTTGACGTACAGACGAGATTGAGAATCCGTCTATTGCATTGAACACCCTATTGAGAATCCTAGATTTAATTCAACTGTAGCATTGCTAAATTCTGATCCCAACTGGGTGAAAATCGTGTCGCGAAACGGACGTTCAGTTCAGAAATTGAATTTCCTGCAGCGAGCACTTAAATTGAAATGGCTGTAACTTGAATACCAGAAACCCGATTGTACTGAAACCAATTTTGATGAACTTCTGACAGAGTGTACTTGTTATCGTATTTGTATCATTTTGTTGAATTCTGAACATATGAATTACTGCAATTTTTGTAAGCTTATAACGTGCATATTGGTTCATATCATACATGACTTGTTAACCGCATAAATACACATACCTTACCCAATTGACATATACATAGTGTTAGTGCGTGTTATTATTCAGTGGACATTGCATTATCGTGCGTGAATGATATTGGTTTAGGAGTGACAAGTACGCCAATGAAAAAGTGAATGATTCGTGACAGTGATTAATACAGTGAACAGTGACAAAACCGTGCTATTGGCATACTTGTACACGACTAAATCATAATCATAAATAGTGTAAACCTGGGGAAAAAAGGGAAATCGAGGTGGAAAGAGTATCGTATTTAGCGGGACCGTGTTTTAGAGGATGATCATTCGAGCAGTGATATATATATATATTAGGTAGGATCTAGCGATCCGGCTGACAGGGTTATGTCCCGGACGTGTGGGCCGTTGTCTCGGGTATGTACGAGACTCCTGTTAAACATGATCCTCCTTTCCACCACACGATTTCAAACATGACTTAGAGACCGATAGGGACAAAGATCATACTTTGCATCATTTAGTGACATAGTGATTACCCGCATTTTACTTTCACTGTTATTATCGTATTTGCATGTTTCATGTCATTAAAATAAAAATTGCTATTACGTCGCTCTGATGACCTGGGTGTGCATGCTCAGACCTCGAGGAAGGACCAGCGCAGGAGTCGGATTTACCTTTCGAGCTGGTGGAGATCTAGTCTGAAGTACCTTTTCTTTCTTTTCTGCTTTCCCTAAAAGAGATCGTGTAATTGAATTTGGTTAGTAGCCCTTCTTATTTATTTGTAATTTGTGAACAATGGAATTTGATGTAATAACTTAGTGATGTATTTCCTTTACTGCTGTGCTTTGTTTACTGATTACCATGTAATGTTGGAAGCCGAAGTGTGACTACGGCGGGATTATTCCTTGACCGTAGGAGCATGGCTGGCCTAGTCATCTCTCGTTTTTCATATTTTGGGAAGCGGGGTGTGACACATCATCTTCATCGTTATCATCCAAGATGTGGGTACGCCAAATTTCATGTGATTCTACAATTTTTTCACCGTTGATTTAGCAATGTAAAAAGTTCTATTGTCGGTAAACCGTTAATTTTGAACCCACTAATTCAACAGTGAAAAAGTTGTAGAATCACATGAAATTTGGCGTACCCATGTCTTAGATGATAGAAATGAAGATGATGGGTGCCGATCATCGGAAAATATGACGGAGGGCGTATTTTTTCGACGCCATAGGAGGGAATTCCCTCCTATGGCATATTTCCTCCATTATTCTCATATATATATATATATATATATATATATATATATATATATATATATATATATATCACATTCATGTGTAATCATATAAAAATAACCGAAAGATATATGTATGTAAATCCTTTCAAAATAGTTGTATGATGTATATATCATGGCATAAATAGCAAACGTTAATTTGTAAAGCAATGTAAGCATTTTTTTACAAGTATACGTCATGCCTTTTGAAAATGATTTAAAAAGAGTTTTCTTTTGAAAGATTCTTGTGTCGATCATAGACACGTGAAAAATAGGGAGACTATGGCTCTTTTGAAAACCCCTTTAATATACACTGATATGAAAATAATATTCATGTAATATCTCTTCGACCAGTCATGTTAGGCTACTATACAAAATAATCCATCTCATTCTGTACAGGGTATCTATATCGATCTCTCACATATCCATAATATATACACATATCCACAGAAGACATCTCGTATCAACTGGCCTCAATCACTCATAAATTGGTCATATATATCCATAGAAGACATCTTGTATCAACCGGCCTCAATCACTCATGAATTGATCACACCTTTAATCTTTTTCATATATATCCTCTTTCATATAATATTCTCTTTCAAATATATCCAATCTCATAGAATTGATATCATATCAAATCCACAACAATATATATCTCATTTACATCATAGCCTTTTAGTCTGTGTGAAATAATCATAGGACAGATGGGTATCATAACATATCACAAGCCAGTAATATACTCATAGCGCGAATGGAATTATAAAGTATAATAAAAACTGATAATAGAATCGTAAAACAAACGGATAACATAAACGTAACACAACTGATAATATAATCGTAGCGTAAACGGATAATATAAAGAAAGAGTAGCGTGAATGAATAATAAGTAAAGCAAGTATAGCGTGAACGAGCATAGTAGATAGATAAATACTTCTGAATAATCACATATATATATTTTAAAATAGAACAAAACGTTGTTTTGAAAAATAAGAAGGCTGCGATATTTTAAAATATATATCCTTTTTGAAATCCAACAGCACATCTTTCACATTATGGCTTTTAAATTATGAACGAATCGTTATTTCAAAATGGATAAAACCTTTATATTTTCATAATCTCTCAATAGAGATAAATTGTAAGACTCCACGAGTCAATATAAAAAAAAAGGCCACATTCGACTCAACATCTTTATCTCATCCAGTACGGAATCTCCCTTCGTACGATGACAACCAATATTCTATTTAATCATATCAATAATAGTCGGTACGGACTTCTAGTCTACATACCCGAACACATAGTTTAAATAGTACGAAATTATAATTTACATACATAAATTCATACATCAAATAGTAAGGATATTATTAGTCTACTTATTAGTCTACTTACACACACAGCAATGGAATATATTAGTATGGACACCTAGTCATGTACGCACACGGCGGATGGTGTGGACATCTTGTCAACGCACTCACTCATCGATCGGTACAGATATCAAGTCACATACACTCACAATGACTGGTACAGACCTCTATTCGCGCACTCGCTTGATAATCAGTACGGACGTCTAGTCTCGTGCGCGCACATAATATTAATCGTACTATAACATAAATCCCAATATAATGTAAATCCAACTATAATATGTAAAACATGGAAATTCTACATGATATGGCAGTACTAATGATGTGTAGTGTAGCATGCACGTCTGTGATTGTGTAATATGGAAATCATTAGTAGTTGTGCTAGTGTTCCATCAAGTGTGTTTACGATAAGCCTACTAAAGCGAAACTAACGAATTCTACTAATTAACGGACAAGTCTAATTATTCGTAGCATGAACCGTAAGCATATCAATAGCATAAGGTAAATATGTCTCACGAGAGTGCTATACGTCACCCACGCGATTCCCCACTCGTATATTCAAATCTACTCACAGTAATGCGATTCGAGCTAATCGAAACCTACGACCACCGTGCTTCTCCAAGTCGCCTCGGGAGTCTCCGTGATCGACCCTAAAACCGATAATATCATAAACATGCAACAAAACTCCATTAATATCGATATAAACCAAAACCAACAAAATACGACGAAGACTATCAACAAATCAGCTAAAAAGGGCACCGGATGTCTGAAGTTCAAACTCTCAGACGCCTGGCCTGAACACAAACGCAACCAGAGAAAAATATGCAGACGTCTGAACTAGGTATAGAACTCTGAAGCTTTGTATCCCAGACTTCTGAAGTTCAATTAAAATCCAACCAGAGACTTGAGTACAAACATCTGAGCATAAGGCAGACGTCTGACTAATAAAATCAAACAATAACAGATTGAAAGAAGACGTCTAAAGCTTTGAAGCCCACACGTCTGAAGAAGAAAATCAATAAAAACAAGAAATCTCATAGATTTCTGAAGCTATTTGGCTCAGACGTCTGATGTTCAAATTATCAGGTTCGAAATTCTGAAATTTGCAAACACTTTAAAAACCAAATCTTTTACATCAAACTACCATCTACTATCCAAAATAAGTTATAATCTACTAGAAAACTATACTAACTCTACTACAACTAAACCAAAACTTTAAAACCAATTAAAAATCTATGTTTGCAAGATCAAAACCATAAAAATGACATTTTTATGCAAGAGATCTAAACTTAGCAATCTTTTACCTTGTGAATGGACTTCAAAAAGGAGATTCAAGTTTGTAGAAGGCTTCTTGAAGTCTTGTGGTGGCTCCACTTGAAAGTGATGAGTTTGCTCTACTTGATTTCTTGAAGCTTCAAGTGATGAAACTTAAGAGAGTGTGATAGAGTGTTTGGAGTTGGATTAGAAGTATGTAGTTTGAGTTTGATGGAGAATGAGAGTGAGTTATGGTCTGGATTAGGATTTTGAGGGAAGGCGAGAGTTAGACATAGGATTTTGTAAAAACGGAGAGAGAGGGGAGGAGAGGGATGAATGAAGAGAAGAATGAAGAAGATTAGAGGAGAATGGGAGGGAACAAAGAGGAAAATGGGGACATAGGACACTAGGCATGGTGAGCCCATGTCTCTCTCTCTCCCCTACTAAAATATTTTGTCATGCCAAATAATATAAAATCCAAAAAAAATTTCTACCAAGATATTTTAGAGAAAAGAAAACATAAATATTTAATTATGCTAATCATGCCAAACTAAATATTAATTTAACTAAGAAAATATTGGTCCATCTTTATAAATTGTATAGATATATTTATTTACCAAAATACGATAATCCAAATCCATAATTATCATAATCTTAATAAAACTTATAATACCACTATTTAAATTCTAAAATAATCTTTTAAAATTATGAAATGTTACAAGGTATCGGCTTCTTAGCCGAAACGATAAAAACAAACCTGCTGAGCCAAAAAAGAAGAAAAGAGATGTGCTTGTCCCTACTAATCTCTTCTCATTGCTCCCTGTAATCTCGCATGAGAGAAGAGAATGGCCCTTTAGACATCTTATTAGTTTTAACGCCAGTACAGCTGATATAGTGACTCAAAAGGCGAAGGTCAACGAGACCATGAGACCGCACCCCAAACATTAGATACAGAGCCAATAAAGTCAGAATCGCCGGGACAAAACAAAAGTGAAAGGAATTCGAGCTTAGGGACCAAAATAACATGGCGGCAAGAGAAGTTCAAGGTTACAGGGAAGACCATTGAGAGAAAAAGTAATGAAATTATTAATTCCCGATGCTTCCCAAGGACAGTGATACTTACCTTTAACCCGATCATACCGGGATTTCCATTCAGGATTACCCTTCTTCGGCCAAAATTTGGAGAGCTTTCACAGGCCATCTCCTCGGGCGGTGAGAGGGGGCGAGTCGATGCTGAGGGTTCATCCAAAAAGGCTGGGTTTGGTAAAGAATCGAGGAAAGAAATTTCTCCAGTGCTTAATATGGCTTGGGTTAGCAGCGATGGGACCTAGAGTAGCGGTACCACCGTCTTCTTATTCAAATATGATTGGACTAATCGTGGCCAGTTTACTTCACCGGAGCAACTCTAGGTGTAACGGTGCAAAAACTTTTGTTTTCTCTTTGAAGCGTTTAGCGCCATCGGAAGCTTAGCTGTAGACAGACTGGTATTAGTGTCATAGTTTTTTGGGAAGAAAGGATTGAGGCGGCGAGAAGCTATGGATTAGGTTTTCTCTTCGTGAGGAAATTTTAGGATAGAATTGAGAAGAAGGAGAAAGAGGAAGGAGAAAGTTAACCCTAGCTTTGCATTTATATAAGCCAACGCTCACTAGTAGATGGGCGCCACCTAATGTTTAGAGAGGTGTCGTTGAATGACACGTGGCCCACTTCTCGTGCTAGTTTCTAGAGTTTCGAAATGATGGGACACTATGACATCATGGATACCAACACATGTTAGGCTGTCATTGAAAGCCAAAAAGCATTAATAACAGGTCACTCAACAGTTACGCATCACCTGCCTCGCGACAGAAGAAAGAATAAGGGTTCGGCCAAGTAATACGTAAGGGGGCAATTGTTTGCATGGGTCAACAAATATCCTAAACCAAAGGCCCATGGAAAGATAGGCTGGCCCAACAATCATTGGTTATGCTTAGTTCTCAACGGAGCGGGTCAGATAAAGACCACAGGTTCGGCCCATTAGGTCAAAACTTGAGCCCTAAGTAAGTTAGAGCTTATAAAAGAGCATTTAAGAGTAACAGGGGGCGGCCTGAACAATCAATCTCACAAAAACCTTATCATAGAATTAGCCCTAGCTTCTAGTATAGACCTAGTTCTTCTCTGGCTGCTATGTCCGTAGAATTAGCCAGTAGTTGATCCATAATGACCTCCACCATCGAGGCCCTGCTCGGGATCGAGAAGTTCAGCCCTCATCGACAGGTAATGCTTCTTTCGTCCCGGATCTACCATCAGCAACACTAGATGTGACGGTCTTCAGCCCCAACGCCGACGTACAGCCAATCTATGGTCAATTATGTTTGCGTAAATTTGGCCAAAAGGTCTAGTGAGAAGTACCAGAGCAGATCCATCATTAAGCATGACCCAGATATCCAGCCCTGTGCCTTTGGGTCGATGGAGATGGTCCGGACCTCATCACGGATTAAGTAAGCAGCACGCGCTCGGGCTCTAAAAGCATCCACGATCGGCCCAGGATTTCAGTTCCTGAGGTCAAACGAGTGATCAAAGGTCCCTTCCTGCACAGATTTTTCGAAGTCAGGCCGACCGTGATGCCAGAGGCCGAGCTGTCAGCTGCAACTCACTTTTGCCCGTAGGTTAGATGTCCAGTCCTGGACAGGCATACGTACGTTCTACAGTTGATAACGCAGCCGGCTACCAAACGGTCCATGGGAAACAAAGAAGGAACACGTAACACGATAACCACGGATCTGTTAACTGGAGGTCGAACGTCCCCAAAATAATGGGGTGGAAACATGGTCGGTCGATATATTTTCTGTAATGTCTCGCATCTCCTGTTGAGGAGCTTGACTGTGTGTAATTTTCGTCTATTACCAGGCCGATGAACATGATGGTTGTTTGTAATAAATAGGATTTTTCACTTGGAAGTCAGGTGGTTGTAATAAGTCAGGCCTTTATGAGCCAATATTTTAAACTCGATATATACATATGCCTAATGGCGGTACCGAAATGAAGCGGGCCGACCGATTGGGTCGAGCCCCATCTTATTTTTATGATTGTAAATAATTTACCAGACTTTCACATTACCGGGTTAAAACACCTTTTTTCATTCATTTTAGGCAGACAGTTCTCTCCTTTCTCTAAAAATGATATCATTTAGGGACACATAGTTGCTAAGTTAGGTCTTTTCGGTTGAATGCATGCCCTCAGGAGACGGCAAAATAACGAAACGCGTCTCGTCTAGAAAAATTTAAGTTTCATAAATAGCAAGATTTAATATTAATCAATGTCTCGTACCATAAAAAGTTGCTTGTTGTACTATAAAATTCAATTGATCATTCTTTATGGAAAGCATGTATGACCCATTCATCAACAAACAACTCATAACAAAAAAAAAATTATAGACATCCTCGAATATTCCAAACGCAACATTACAAAAATTAAATGTTGAATAAGAAAGTGCATGAGGATCACATAAAAATCTTATTAATAATTAATAGCAATTATGAATGAATGAATAAAACCATTCTTTCATTAGGTGTAATCTTATCATTTCATTAATTTGACCTAAAACCTTTTCTCGTGAGCTCTCTTGGCCTACATGTTGAGTCATAGCATGCATCTCCATCAAAATGTCATAGTTAAATATAACCGGAAAAGCTTGTAATTTCGAATATCGGTGGTAAACAGCTTAAGAATAGCTTATTAGAAAATGTTGGATTTTTGTAATTGATTAGCAAATGTAACTATTATTGTTAGAAAATGTTGGATTTTTGTAATTGATTATATATATATATATATATATATATATATATAGAGAGAGAGAGAGAGAGAGAGGAGGGAATTTCCTCCTATGGCGTCGAAAAAATACGTCATCCGTCATGTTTTCTGATGATCGGAACTCATCATGTTCATCGTTATCATCTAAGATGTGGATACACCAAATTTCATGTGATTCTACAACTTTTTCACCGTTGAATTAGTGGGTTCAAAATTAACGGTTTACTGACAATAGAACTTTTTACATTGCTAAATCAACGGTGAAAAGGTTGTAGAATCACATGAAATTTGGCGTACTCACATCTTAGATGATAACGATGAAGATGGCGGATTTCGATCGTCGGAAAACAAGATGAGGGACGTATTTTTTCGACGCCATAGGAGGAAATTCCCTCCTATGGCCTCTTCCCTCCATTATTCTCATATATATATATATATATGGCCTCTTCCCTCCATTATTCTCATATATATATATATATATATATAGGAGGGGCCTAAAAGGCTTTTTCATTAGGTGGCGTCAAAAAATACATTCATCACCATTTTTTTCGACGATCAGCACTCATCATCATCTTTATCATGTAAGATAGAGTTACACCAAATTTCATGTGATTCCACGTCTTTATCACCGTTAAATTAACAATGTAAAAAATTCTAGTGTCGGCAAACAGTTAATTTTGCACCCACTAAATCAATGATGAAAAAATGATGGAATCATATGAAATTTGGTGTATCTATATCTTACATGATAAAGATGATGATGATGGGTGCCGATTGTTGAAAAAAATCATGGAGGATGTATTTTTCGACGCCGAGAAAATTTCCTTCCATGACACCTTTTCCCTGTTATCCTTGTAGGCGTACTGTTTATAAGGTTTTTCAAGCCAACACATCTGCCAAAAGATGATTTATTTAGATCTTTCCATTACTAAAAAAGGATCCGTTTTTTAAGCTTCCATGTTTTAATGAAATATATATGATGCAATTGAATATATATCTACCTTGAATTATTGATCTTTCAGTACTGAACTCCTCCGGCATGACCAGACAAAATATCATGAAGGGTGTATTTTTTTGACGCCGTAAGAAAAAATTCCCTCCCATCCTAGGACATATTTCCTTCATTATCCTTGTATGCATAAGGTTTTTCAAGCCTGCACATCTGCCAAAAGATGATTTAATTAGATCTTTCTGTTACTAAAAGGATCGGTTTTTTAAGCTTCCGTTTCATGTGTTGATGAAATATATATCATGTATTTGAATATATCCATAAGTTGAATTATTGATCTTTCAGTATTGGACTCTTCGGGCGTGACCCGACAAAAGTCCAAATTCCCAAAATGATACATGAACATTCTTCTTCTTTGTCTCCTGGCTCTTTCTCAATCACACCTCGCCATCCACCATGCAAAACTAGAATTCAATGCAAGGCCATTTTATTAATTTTGACTAGCTAGCTAGGGCCTCATACCATGCATAATTACGTAGCTTGCCCCTCTCACAAACCCTATAAATAGCCACAATCTATTCGCTTTCAAGCACTACAGAAGAAAAAAGAAATAATAGCTACTACACCTCTCCAACAAAACCCTAGAGCTAAGTACCAATGGCTTCATCAAAGACCACCACCATTGTCCTCATCCTAACCCTAAACCTCCTCTTCTTCAACCTCGCCGTCTCATGGGGCCCGCCCCCACCAAAGCCCAAGCCCAAGCCTAAACACAAGTGCCCGATTAACGTCATCAAGTTCGGGGCCTGCGCGGACGTCCTCGGGAGCCTCCTCAACATCACCATCGGTAAGCCCCCGAAGTACCCATGCTGCTCCCTTGTCAGAAATCTAGTGGACCTCGAGGCCGCGGTTTGTCTTTGCACCGCACTCAAGCTTGACCTCCTTGGGATCAACTTGAACATCCCTATTGATCTCACCTTGCTCTTGAACTATTGTGGCAAGAAGACCCCCAAGGGTTATGAGTGCAAGTGAGTGGTTGATGGAGTTTGAGTTGTGATTCGGTTTGGTTTGGCCTTTTATGTTTGCATGCATGGTTATTTCTAGTTTGGGTTTTGGTGTCATGTTGTTTTTCTAATTTGTTGCCAAGGATGCTAGTGTGTGAAGGTGTTGCCTAGGTGTGGGATCATATACTGTGAGGATGTTCATATTTATATGATTGTTGATATTGATGTGTTGTTGGTCATTGGCTAGTATGAGAGAGAGGGAGACTATGATGTTCCGATCAACGATACTCGGGCAGTCACAGATTGATTATGAGAGTACGAAAAAAACCGCGACTATGTGAAAAGTAAAGACTGTAGAACGCAAAGTGAAGACTAGGGCGGCATTTAAAGTTACAAATGGAATAATATGTATTTATATACGAGGCTATACAATATAAATTATATTATGAAAGAAAATATTTTAGCAATTATATATATTGCGAGACGGGACGGGACACTAGACGGAGGAAGCTAATACCATTCCCGTCGTATGCTCCGATCAATGGTTAAAATCCCTGTCCCAATCAGGATGGGGCGGGACGGTAACCATGGGCGGGGAAAGATTGCCTTCCTTACTATCATGTTATAAATAAACAAACACCTACCCAGATATTTTGGTCATCTAGTAGAGGGTTTAATTACCATAGTCTACAGTAATACTGATGTAATAAAGATGAATTGTTGGCATATCCTCACACGTGTGTTGTTGATAAATCTTCAAACAACTTGTTACGTTTCATTATAATTAAATCGTAACGAGTAAGAAAATTTCAAATAATTCAAAGAAATGAAAGAGAGAAGCCGTCAAATTTAATAAAAAATTTGAGTCTCCACCAATGAATCGGTTCAACTTGATGAATGGTTGGCATCATTTCCTACATGTATAAATCATAAATATGGATCGAACAAATTACTCACAAACACAAATCTGAAAATAAAATTAACATTTGTATACAATGACCTATCCATATAAAACGATTATAACTAATTAGGATGCAGATAATCATAGTTAATTTAGTTCTCCCAATGTTGTTCATATTGCAAATTGAATAATCAAATCATAGGAAAAATTAGTCCAAATTTCTGTATGCACCTGCAGCAAATACCATCATGCAAAATTAATACCTTTTGCTTACCATATTTCCTCTTATCTAGTTATAATCCGCTTATCCGTAGGCCCTTTGCTTTCCATCCTCGCTCATTGTATACCAAAGTTTATTCCCACCGGGGTCTTGCTTTATAAAACATGCACTCAATTCTGATATTGAAAATTTTAGTTGTCTCCCATATCTTAGTGTATCTAATGTATCATGTATATGTATAAAATTTGATACATGTGAAATAAACACAATCAAGCCATCTCTAAAATTTTCAAATCTTGAAAAAATAAAAATTACACTTAAAATATAATATAAAATTGGAATATTTACTATAATTTGTATAGTTTAATTGTTGTATCTTTTTTCTCCATGTACATAATTGTGGTGGTATGCTATCATCTTCGAGATGTTATATATAAATTTACTTCTAAAGTATAACCAGCTTAGTTATACCCCGTGGAAAATTATCCCACTTGAGCTTCATATATGGATAAAATAATGATAGTTTTGTTATTTATAAAGAAAAAAAAAGTGGAGAATTTTCTAAAAAATCTATGAGATTTCTCTCTCCTTGTATTAATCAATTGCCAAATTAATCAATTATACACACACAAAGAATAATGGAGGAAAGATGCTATAGTAGAGAATTTCTTAGTTGAAAAAGTACGCCCTCCCTTATTTTTTCCGACGAACGGCATCCATCAACTTCATCGTTATCATTTAAGATGTGGATCCACCAAATTTCATGTGATTCTACAACTTTTGCACCGTTGATTTAGTAGGTTCAAAATTAACGGTTTACCAAAAACAGAATTTTTTATATTGCTAAATCAACAGTGAAAAAGTTATAGAATTATATGAAATTTGGTGTACCCACATCTTAGATGAAGACGATAGATGCCGATCATCGGAAAAAATGAGTGAGGGCGTACTTTTTCGACACCATAGGATCCTATGGTCTGTTTCCTCCATTATTCTCTCTCGCGCGTCTGTCTCTCTCTCTCTCTCTCTATATATATATATATATTCAAGAAAATAAAAGATATTGTGAAATTCATTTGCTTTGCCTGAGCCATGTATTTTGTGTGAGATATCAAACTAACAATGATAAATAAACCCTTCTAAAATTCAAAGGCCATGCTTTTGTAGGTGTCTCCACTATTAAAACCATTTTGGTATGATTATTTGTTTGTACCTGTCTACACTATTTACACCAACATCTATTTCAAATATGCTGTGAAAAATCACTTCGGCATAATTAAAAATATTTGATTATGCACTAAAATGTATTTTAAGCCTATTCACAACAAATAATCACGACTAAATACATATCTCTATTATTATAGGGAAAAAGAAAGGGGTTATTTAATTTTGAAATTGATAGATTATGTAGCTTCTTATTTTTTTTAGAGAAATTAAACAAAAAACACCATTGATTTATGTGCAATACACGTAATTAGATGTCATGTCATTATTATTCTACAAGTGTGATCCACGTAATTATATTACCACTTCATTATTATTTAGAAAGTGTAATGCACGTTAGGCCTGGCAAATGAGGCGAGTCGACAGCACCTTGCCTCGCAACGAGGCGAATTTTATTCGCCTCGTTACTGACGTAGGAGAGTCAACGAGTCGGCTTGCTTTGCTTAGCTGAGTTGGGCGAAGCAGGCTGGTTCCCAAATTTCTTGATGTTACCTCGCTCCAGTTCGTCTCGTCTAACTCGTCCTTCGCTTCAACTCGTCTTGAGATTCCAATCCATCAGTCGGCATTGGTGGGATTCCAAACGAATCGCCTCGTCTCGCCTCGAAACCCACATCCAACGGTCAAAAATCGTCTTGCTTAACCTCGAAATTCAAAACCAACAGTCGGACTCGTTGGATTTTGTAACGATTCACCTCGCCTTGCCTCGTAACGGCTAAATTTTTTTTAAAAATTGAAATCCTTATAAATATAATCCCACACCAAATCTATTTCTCACTCAAATTTAAAAGAAAAACATTCTCTCAAGTTTCTACTCACAACTTTTAAGTTTTCAATAATTGAAACTCCGACTCTGAATTTTCAATGCTCTGACCGACATTTTCTACTCTACTGCTTTTCTGCTCAATTGCTCTACCACAGTGTTTTAGCTATTCTTTCTTTTATTTTATTATCTCTCTTCTTGCGGTTAAATTGATATTGGTAATATTTAATATTTAATTTTTTAATTAGTTAAAAAAATCATATGGGGGTTCATCTGATACACATCACACCCAAGTTTCTAATCCTGATTTATAAATGCATGCATAAGGAGAAAAACACACACAAATATCTAGAGAAGCAAAAATGTGCAATTAGTAGTAATGTTTGGGAACACTTTACAACTGAATATAGGAAAGAGGTTAGATTTGCAATATGCAAATATTGTGTCGCTCCGTATAAACATAAGGAAGGTATCGACACCGATACTTTATACAAACATGTAAAAAAACATTTAGAAATCACGGATGGTTTCTCTTCCACACAATCACAAATCAGTTTCTCCGGTGAAGGTCTTTTTCAATATAACCATAATCTAAATTTTGAAGAAATTGCAATATTTGTTATGGTAGATGAACACGTTCTCGAACTCGGAGAAATCCAAGATTTTGAGCGGTACGTTCAAAAGGCATTACAACCGGGATACAAAAAATTTCTGAGAAATACGCTTAAAAGTCGTTGTTTTGGGCTCTATAACGAAGATAAACAACTATTAATTGCTACTCTTGCTTTTTTAGATACTAGTATTTCATTAATTTCTAATATTTGAATTAATAGAAAGGAACTTCCTTGGATTTATGTTACTGTACTTTGGATAGATTCTGAATGCAGGTATTTGCAAAAAATAATTATTGATTTTAGACAGTTTCAATTCCCGCATAATACTTTTAATATATCTTCTGAAGTAGATCCGTTTTAAAAGAATATCAATGTGTAAATAAAAATTTTCTATTTCTTTCGACAATACTAACAACAATAATTCTGCTGTTACTGAATTTATTAGGCTATGCAAACTAATTTTCAATGGTCGCTTTTTCATATTCATCGTCAACTTTAAATGAATTAACAATATATTTACAAACTGAGTTAAACGTAGATTATACTATAAATAAGATTGATGTTTTAGTTTAGTGGAAAAGCCATGGACATTTGTATCCGCTGCTTTCTACTATGGCTCGTGATTTACTAATTATTCTAATGTCCATACACTACTACAATAAGGGGTTGACCCTACGGTGATAGGAATCCGCCGGGGCAACTTTTTATTGCCCCTACGGATTAATCCGTAGGGCTATCGGTTCGCCCCTACGGTGCCCTACGGATTAATTAAAAAATAATCTTTTATTTGGCCTTACGGAGCCGCAAAAAAAGGCCCTATAGATTAATCCGTAGGGACATCAAAGGGTTATTTATATAAAAAAAAAATAAAGCTTAGTAATTACTAGTGCCCCCTAATTACCTCACCAACTCCCCCGCGCGCACGATCGATCACCCACCTTCTCCACCTCTGTCTCGTCAGCCGCCTCCTCCACCTCTCGTCGCCAAAATTTTCCGTCAGCCGCCGCCTCCACCTCTGTCTCGTCACCACACGCACGCTTGTCGTCATCTTGCTACCACCAGAGGATCTCATCGAGCTCCATCCCCGGCCTCCTCCGCCTCGTTGAGCTCCATCCGCCGGCAAAACTACAAGTGAGGTGAGTTAATTTCCATTTTGAACTTATAATTATGCCTTTTGTGTTATTGTTGATTTTAGGGTTAGGGTTATTTCCCGGTTAATTAGGGGTTAATTAGGGTTATGATGAGGGTTAGGGTTCGGGTTCGGGTTCGGGTTAATTAGGCAGGTTAAGGTTAGTTAGGGTTAATTGTTAGTTGTATGTATGCCCCAGAGGCCAGTATTGTACATATGATATATATTATATTGGATACTTGGATATATATAGAGATGACTTTCTTGCTCGATATGATAGTATGCTATCTGGTTGCTCTTTATCTTAACATGTATACTTGTCTCTTGATACTGTCTTATGGTTACATGTTGGTAAAGCCCTTAGGATGTGTACTTGATTACCAGGACTATGATGCAGATCATACTAGTGGGGCCATTGTAGTCTATAAGTTCATCCTTCTATGTTCCTAGTCGTGGGTGTATTAAGACAGGGTATCGATATACCAGAGTAGACTAGCGTATACGCTTCTCGACCCATAAGATGGGCGATGGATGATCCTATATCCATTGGTGTTTGACATCATAGATGGTATACGGGTGCTCAGTGGAGACTGGGTACACTGGACGGACTCGCCGAGAACTCCCAGATGGTATTATAGCTCACGTCAGATGGCAGTTCTCTAGTGACACTTGTACAACTTAGTCTGTAGACCCGAGATCGTCATAGAGTCTTGTGTGATTCCCACTGTGTTTTGATTTCCACCTTACCACGTCCAAGAGGGCGTGCAAAACAGTGATTTTTGGGTACATTCCCGAGTCACATGGAGGCAATGAGCGATAGGAGGGGTTTCGTCTCTCCCGGTATTAGGAGTTGATGTTGCGCTGTGCTCGATTGTCCATAACAGGGAAGTCCCTGGCCAGGGATGATTTAGAGATTTACTGGTAAGTATTATCAGTAGTTTCTTGACGAGCCTCATATCGGCATGACTTATCGGTTATCGGGGTCTGACGTTTACCACCCCTAGACTTGATATGCGACATATCAGACGTGGAAACCAGACTGTACGGCAAGTATTACCGTCAGGCTTTTGCAGGAGTTGGAGCGGGTTTGCTTACTGATCTTCTGATAGCACGATACCCGGGTAGCCGTTACGTCCAGCTAGTACCGCTGACGGTTTGTGGATGCTTGATGTGATCATCACCTACTGCCGGCGTATTGACGAGTCTTTAGAGTCCTACATAAAGGTTTTATTGGCTCAGGCAAAACGAAATAGGAACACATATGTGATATGTGCGGGACCGAGAATAATGCGTGTATGTGATACAGTATTCTATTCTCGCGACTTTTGTATCGGTCGGTTATATGTGATATAGCCGGGTTATCGAATCAAGTATTGATTCGATAAGTCGATACATTGGATGTTAGTCGGTTATATGTGATATAGCCGGATTATTAAATCAAGTGTTGATTTGATAATTTAGTGTATAATTGTATATTTGATATACTAATTTACATTAACTAACATTTGCTCACTTAAGCATTTATTTTCTCACATGTGCACACTTAATATATATGTGATATATATTAATTTGTGTTTTGTTTTTGTATCATGGTTGTTGATACAACATACATGGGTGTATGAGACTTACACCATACTATTTGTGATATTGGGTTTAATATTTAAAGTACAAACAAAATTAGTGGATTATTAGTTTAATGCATGAAGCTAGTGGAAGCTTGTGGATGCTTTGACTAAGTCCATTAGTTTTGTTTTACTTAAGATATTTAGTAACCTAACCATCACAATTAGCCATGATTATGTCTCTACATGAGTTAGTATATGATACTCACTCACCATGATTTACTCTCTCACTTGATCATTTCATTCTCTTCTTCTTTCTTCATCTTCTTCCTCCAAATGAAAAAGCTCTTTAGGGTTTGAAAAAGTGAGAAAGTATTGTGAGAAAAAGAATTCTAAAGTGAACACACTTCCTATTTCATCATCCTCTACTAGATTAGCACTTTAGTATTGGGTGTTTGATTCACTAATCCTTCATTAGTGAAGTAGTAGCTTGAGTTAGTATTCTCTCGACGTAGATCATCTTCGGCCTCGAAGACTTCAAGCAAGAACGTTCCATTCGCCTTGTGAAGCCATGCAAGGGTCCGGGAGTTCCATCAACGCAGCGAAGGGACTACTACAAGAAGCTTATGAAGTGAAGGACTGATCTACAAAGATTGTATTTCTAATTCACTTAGTTGTAAATGGTTTACTATAGTTTTCGTATAATATTCTAGATAACGATTCTAGTTTAGAGTTCTTTGAAATGACAAAAATTTTAAAATGGCATGGACGATGCCTCCCGAAACCTTGCTGCCATTGATAGGAACCCTACAGTAGTATCAGAGCCAAGCCAGAAAATTATACGGATAATGTTAGATTACGAATACGAAACGAACTCCGAAACTTGAACCCTAATTCCATGTTTCTGTTCGGTGCTATGGGATTCGGGGTTTCAGGTGTTATTTATTTTTGCTACTTTTTCTTGTGATGATCAACTCAATACAAAGGCAACTCGGAGTGTTTCATAGTCGTAATTTTAACTGTTTTCGGGATACTTTAGACATTGTTAAAAAGTTCAATCGGATGTCAAATACCGAGCTTTAACCCTTGCCGGAAAAATTTACAAGTGTTGGATTTTTTCCGTAGTTAAAAAGCTTTCAAAGATCATGCAAGTTATTCGATGGACCCTCTAGAAGAATGAAACCCTAACTGGAGATGTGACCACGGAACTACGACTAAACCTTAGGGTTTACCGTAGTTAGTGGCGCCATAAATGAGGCTTGGGTTTGCCCTTCTACGGCTGGTCCATTGGTACTTTGACATGTGCTGAATAATTTTAAACTACTCTCAAGTGTTGAGTTTTATGGGTAATTGTGGGTGTTCGTTTATTTGATTGGGATGTTTAACATTGTCTAGTTTTCTCTGTGATATCATGACATGTGATGTTCTGTGATGCTGGATATGTTATATTGGATCGTCGTGTTTTGAATAGCCGGGGTTTTTATGTTTGATGAGAGTTTTTATTTTCATTCATGTAAAATTCAATGTATGTAATATTCTTTTATTGGGCACTTCCGGGTTGAGTTTGATGTCACTATTGATGTATATTATTTACTTTTCCGCATTAGGATAGACCCAAGAAGGAGAGCACAAGTAACCGGGTTCTAGAGTCCAGTGGGAGACCAACTCGAGGAGTCGAGTCCGGGTCTTCTAACTCTAGAATTGGTAGGGTTGCTTGCCGCTCTCGTAGGGGTCTAGGGGTGTGGGTTTGGCTATTCATCGCGACCGTGGAATCCGTGTTTTATAGAGGCTTAAAATATAACACGGACCTCCTAGTATATCCATTATTTCATATGTTTCTTCTGCTGCGATATCCGTGATGTGATCATTTGATATGTTGATATGGATACTGTATATAGTATATATGATATATTATATAGACGTTACTTATGTTTTACATCTGCTCTAGCCCTGCCCCGCTCTGCCGTTAGTTATCTAACCTAACGGTGCATGACGGGACATCGAGGCAAATGCGGATGGCATAAGTGTACGTCGTATTTATTTGTGATGTTTAGGTGACTTAAATGATGGGACTTCATTAATGTGATTAATGAAAGAAAAGAAACCTAAAACATTGTTGTAGAATCAAATTTTTCAAAAAAAAGGGTAGCTACAGTTTTGCTTTGCATTGTGATATATATGATATATTCCTCACCTTATTCGATGAGGAAAGAGCCGAGATCCCTTCACCGGGAGTGACCTCTTTAGCAAACCGGCAAATACTACAACACTCGGTTTGTCTTTTGATTGCTTTTGGAGTTTTTGCTTTACATAGTGATATATATGATATATCCCGCACCTTATTAGATGAGGAAAGAGTCGAGATCCCTTCACCGGGAATGACCTCTTTAGCAAAACTAATGAAAGTCTCAAAAAACACTCCTTTTCAAAATTCACTTGTTTCTACAACGATATCAAGTTCATTACGCAATAGGTTTTCAGAAAAACCTGCCGTAGCCCTCCGTCATTTCAAATGAGAACTGTTTAGTATTCGTGCCGCGTTTGTTGGCCTTTGTCAAGGAGTAGTGCGCGGTAGCTGAATGGTGCTTATCTGCTTATGAATATGATGCAGATTGTTTTAGGGTAGTCGTACGACCATGTTGGCCTTTGTCAAGGGTCGTGCGGGTGGGTTTGATTCAATCAAGAAATGACGGGTTGAACTTGACTAGCATCCTATGATTTGTTGGCTTTTGTCAAGGTCATAGGAGTTAGGGGAAAAATATTATCAGGAATTTCAAGTGTTGAAATTTGCAATGAGATTGCATACCTTCTATGAGATAGTTGGATCCCGATACCCACTGCGAGTAATTGTTATTCCTGGGAGAGTTTTACACAGGACAATTAGCCGATCAAGTAGGTGTCTAGAAAGGTGTCAACGGGGTTATGCCTTTGGGAAAACGAGGTTTATTTTAATTAGGTCCGTGCGAAAGCACGGGAATCTCCCTCAAAGTACCGACACTGGCCTGGCTGAAAGATTGGCGAAATTGTAGGGTGTAATTAATCCCGGCTAGTCTTTCCTTTTAGGGTTTGAAGGAAGATTTGATAAAAACAGTGGGAGCCATCCTGATTAGATAAAATAGTAACCAATCTGATCTTGCAAGAGCATACACTAAAGTGTTTTCTTCTCTCTCTCTCCAGGTAGCGACCATATCATGCCTTAATCAAGATAATAATATGGATGTATTGACTGAACCCGCATGTTATACTGTGCTAGGGAACGTTGGTTCCGTTCTTTCTTATAAAAGTTATAAGACCGAACAGGATATAGGGGAATACCAGGATTCCCATGCCACCCGAATGAAGAAAGTACATGATGATGCATTTTTTTCGGGTGTGTTCGTTACAGAGAACCGTTTCTCCTTTTGCTCTACGTCCTGGGTATTAGATACCGGGTCAGGATTCCATATATGTAATCAGTTACATGGGCTGAGAAAATGTAGAGAACTTGGAGAAGGTGATAAAGACATAAGGGTTGGAAATGGTGCAATTGTTGCAGCTAAATCCGTCGGGGAATATCACCTTGTATTACCAACTGGTAATACATTGATTCTAAACGAATGCTATTACATGCCGAACCTGATATGCAACATTATATCGGTTTCTTTATTAAGTAAAGAGGGATATAATTTTGTATTAGAGGATAATGTTATGAACATCTTCCTGAACCAAAAGTTGGTTGGATCAAGCACGTTGTGCAATGGCATTTATGTTCTAAATCAATCAACAGTTCTGAGCATAACAAACACACACAAGAGGAAGAGTTCAGAAATGAACGAATCCTTCTTGTGGTATTGTAGACTTGGTCATATCAATGCGACACGACTAGCTAAGTTGCATAAGGATGGATATTTGAATCTGTTCGAATTCTCATCTTATGACACTTGCCAGTCATGTCTCAAAGGCAAGATGACCAAAACTCCGTTTACGGGACACGGAGAGAGAGTTACGGAACTCTTGGGACTGGTACATAGTGATGTATGCGGTCCCATGTCTACACATATCAAGAATGGTTCTTCATACTTCATTACATTCGCTGACGATCTCTCTAGATTCAGATATGTGTTCCTGATGAAACACAAATCAGATGCTTTTGAGAAATTTAGAGAATATAAACATGAAGTCGAGAACCAAACCGGGAAAAGTATTAAAATCCTTCGATCTGATCGAGGAGGTGAATACTTGTGCAATGAATTCCTGGACTTCCTAAAAGAGAATGGGATTCTCTCTCAACTGACTCCTCCATATACACCACAACACAACGGTGTATCTGAACGGAGGAACCGCACCCTATTAGATATGGTGCGCTCTATGATGAGGACAGCTGAGTTACCTATTTCCTTCTGGGGGTATGCGCTGGAGACAGCAGCATACCTATTGAATCAAGTTCCATCTAAATCTGTACCTACCACACCATATCAGATATGGAGTGGGAAGAGACCATGTCTTAAACGAGTTAAGATATGGGGTTGTCCGGCCTATGTCAAAAGACAAAATCCGGAAAAACTCGAGGCACGGTCTGTTCTATGCAAGTTTATGGGATATCCCAAACATTCACATGGATATCTTTTCTACCATGGCAAGGAACAAAAGGTGTTTGTTTCTCGACTTGCTACCTTTTTAGAAAAGGAATTTCTTGCAAAAGAAATTAGTGGCAACGAGGTAGGACTGGAAGAAATTCCGGCTACACAAACTCAAACTGAAGATTTAGTGGAACCCGAGGATTCGATAGTACCCAACGAACCTCAGCCTCTCTGTCGATCTAGTAGGGTTACTTACCCACCTGAGAGATACTACGGTTTTCTCATGGATGGTGGGAGTGAGGATTGCATCATGGAGGATGATGACCCAACTAGCTTCGAGCAGGCCATCACGAGTGGTGACTCGGTGAAATGGCTAGATCCAATGTGGTCCGAGATGGAATCCATGTACACCAACAGAGTATGGACTTTGGAAGATGCTCCTGAAGGGGTAAAACCCATTAGGAGCAAATGAATCTTTAAGAAAAAACTTGGTGTAGATGGGAAAGTGGAGACTTTCAAAGCTAGACTTGTAGCAAAGGGTTTTGTCAACGACCAGGTGTTGATTATGACGAAACCTTTTCTTCAGTGGCTATGCTTAAATCCATCCGGATCATGCTTGCCATCGCTGCATATCATGACTACAAAATCTGGCAAATGGATGTTAAGACCGCTTTTCTAAATGGTGATTTAGAATAGAGCATGTACATGACTCATCCAGAGGGCTTCGTAGCTAGTGGGAGCAGCGGGAAGGTGTGCAAGCTGCTTAAATCCATTTATGGATTAAAGCAAGTATCGCGGAGTTGGAACATCTGCTTTGACGTCGTTATCAAAGAGTTTGATTTCGTCAAAAACGTAGATGAACCTTGTATATACAAGAAGGTGGCAGAGAGTAAGGTTTTCTTCCTCGTATTGTACGTGGACGACATACTCTTGATAGGAAATGACATTCCTATGCTGCAATCGGTCAAGCTTTTCTTATCACAAAGATTCTCAATGAAAGATCTAAGGGATGCCTCCTATATCTTGGGGATTAAGATCTATAGAGATAGATCTAAACGGATACTGGGATTGTCCCAATCTAGGTACATTGACACCATACTAAAGTGGTTTAGTATGGAAGAATCCAAGCGTGGGTTTTTACCCATGATCTCTGGACTCATTTTATCCAAAGAGATGTCTCCCAAGACTGATTTGGAGAGAGCTCGCATGCAAGGGATACCCTATACTTCGGCTGTAGGCTCTATCATGTACGCGATGCTATGTACCAGATCTGATGTAGCACACTCACTAAGTGTAGTGAGTAGGTATCAAGAAGATCCTGGAGAGAGTCACTAGACAGCTGTGAAGAGCATTCTTAAGTACTTACGAAGGACTAAAGAGATGCTCTTGGTGTATGGTAATGGAGAACTCTAAGTGGAGTCCTTTACCGATTCGAGCTTCCAGAGTGATAAGGACGACTCTAAGTTGCACTCGGGATTTGTCTTTACCCTCAATGGAGAGGCGGTATGCTGGAAGAGTTCCAAGCAGGAAACCGTGGCAGACTCGACGATGGAGGCTGAATACATCGCTGCCAACGATGCTGCCAAAGAGGCTGTCTGGATCAAGAAGTTCATAACTAAACTTGGAGTGGTTCCATCCATTAAGAATCTAATACCTTTGTATTGTGATAATAATGGAGCGGTGGCTTTGGCAAAGGAACCCAGGTCCCATCAGCGATCCAGGCATATTCTGAGGCGGTATCACCTGATCCGGGAGATAGTTGATCGCCGGGAGATCGAGGTCAGGAGGGTTGACACGAAGAACAACACAGCGGATCCACTCATGAAGGCCATTCCCCAGATACAGTTCGAGAGACTCTTCGGGATGCTTGGTATGCGATACTACAGCAGCTGGCCCTAGTGCAAGTGGGAGATTGTTAGTTGCATGTATGCCCTAGAGGCCAGTATTATACATATGATGTATATTATATTGGATGCTTGGACGTATATAGAGAGGACTTTCTTGCTCGATATGATAGTATGCTATCTGGTTGCTCTTTATCTTAACATGTATACTTGTCTCTTGATACTGTCTTATGGTTACATGTTGGTAAAGCCCTTAGGATGTGTACTTGACTACCGGGACTATAATGCAGATCATACTAGTGGGGCCATGGTAGTCCATAAGTCATCCTTCAACGTTCCTAGTCGTGGGTATATCGAGACAAGGCATCGATATACCGGAGTAGACTAGCGTATACGCTTTTCGACCCATGAGATGGGTGATGAATGATCCCATATCCATTGGTGTTTGACATCAGAGATGGTATACGGGTGCTCAGTGGAGACTGGGTACACTGGACGGACTCGCCGAGAACTCCTAGATAGTATTATACCTCACGTCATATGGTAGTTCTCTGGTGACACTTGTACAGGTTAGTCTGTAGATCCGAGATCGTCATAGAGTCTTGTGTGATTCCCACTGTGCTTTGATTTCCACCTTACCACGTCCAAGAGGGCATGCAAAACGGTGTTTTTTGGGTACTGTCCCGAATCACATGGAGGCAATGAGCGATAGAAGGGGTTTCGTCTCTCCCGGTATTGGGAGTTGATGTTGCGCTGTGCTCGATTGGCCATAACAGGGAAGTCTCTGGCCAGGGCTGATTTAGAGATTTACTGGTAAGTGTTACCAGTAGTTTCTCGACCCGTTATGAGCCTCACATCGGCATGACTTATTGGTTATTGGGTTCTAACGTTTACCACCCCTAGACTTGATATGCGACATATCAGACGAGGAGACCGGACTGTACGGCAAGTGTTACCGTCAGGCTTTTGCAGGAGTTGGAGCGGGCTTGCTTGCTGATCTTCTGAACGCTCAATACCCGGGTAGCCGTTACGTCCAGCTAGTACCGCTGACGGATTGTGGGTGCTTGATGTGATCATCACCTACTGCCGGTGTATTAACGAGTCTTTAGAGTCCTATATAGAGGTTTTAGTGGCTCAGGCAAAATGAAATAGGAGCACATATGTGATATATGTGGGACCGAGAATAATGCGTCTATGTAATACAGTATTCTATTCTCGCGACTTTTGTATCGGTCGGTTATATGTGATATAACCGGCTTATCGAATCAAGTATTGATTCGATAAGTCGATACATTGGATGTTAGTCGGTTATATGTGATATAGCCGGATTATTAAATCAAGTGTTGATTTGATAATTTAGTGTATAATTGTATATTTGATATACTAATTTACATTAACTAACATTTGCTCACTTAAGCATTTATTTTCTCACATGTGCACACTTAATATATATATGATATATATTAATTTGTGTTTTGTATCATGGTTGTTGATACAACATACATGGGTGTATGAGACTTACACCATGCTATTTGTGATATTGGGTTTTAATATTTAAAGTAAAAACAAAATTAGTGGATTATTAGTTTAATGCATGAAGCTAGTGGAAGCTTGTGGATGCTTTGACTAAGTCCATTAGTTTTGTTTTACTTAAAATATTTAGTAACCCAACCATCACAATTAGCCATGGTTATGTCTCTACATGAGTTAGTATATGATACTCACTCACCATGGTTTACTCTCTCACTTGATCATTTCAATCTCTTCTTCTTTCTTCATCTTCTTCCTCTAAAAGTAAAAGCTCTCTAGGGTTTGAAAAAGTGAGAAAGTATTATGAGAAAAAGAATTCTAAAGTGAACCCACTTTCTATTTCATCATCCTCTACTAGATTAGCACTTTAGTATTAGGTGTTTGCTTCACTAATCCTTCATTAGTGAAGTAGTAGCTTGAGTTAGTATTCTTTCGACGTAGATCATCTTCGGCCTCGAAGACTTCAAGGAAGAACGTTCCATTCGCCTTGTGAAGCCATGCAAGGGTCCGGGAGTTCCATCAACGCAGCGAAGGGAATACTATAAGGAGCTTATAAAGTGAAGGACCGATCTACAAAGGTTGTATTTCTAGTTCACTTAGTTGTAAATGGTTTACTATAGTTTCCGTATAATATTCTAGTTAACGATTCTAATTTAGAGTTCTTTGAAACGGCAAAATTTTAAAATAGCATGGACGATACCTCCCGAAACCTTACTGCCGTCGATAGGAACCCTACAGTGGTATCAGAGCCAAGCTAGAAAATTATACGAATAATGTTAGATTACGAATACGAAACTTGAAACCCTAATTCCATGTTTCTGTCGATTTTAAAAAGAGCTCCAAATTTTTTTTAAACAAGTGCAGAATCATCTTTGAGCAAGTATAAGAGCATGGAAGAAACTTGGGACCCTGTGCTCGGATTTGGACCCTACATTAATTAGGTAAAATTAGGTTGGTGATGATTAGGGTTAGGGTCAGGGTTAGGGTTAGGGTTAATTAGATTAAATAGGGTTAATTTTGGTTTGGGTTTGGGTTTGGATGATGATTAGGGTTAAGTTAATTTGGGGTAGGGTTTGGGATGGGGTTAATTTGGGTTAATTAGGTAAAATCGAGTGTATTTGTGTTAGGGTGTTGATAAGGGTTTATTTGGGTTAATTTTAGGTTAATTATGGATATTTTGAGTTAGGGTGATGATTAGGGTTAATTTGGGTTAATTAGGTTAATTTTGGGTTAATTGGGGATAATTTGAGTTAGGGTGATGATTAGGGTTAATTTGGATAAATTAGGTTAATTTGGATTAATTAGATTAATTTGGGTTAATTAAGATTAGGATTTAGGGTGCACTAGTTCCTTTAGTAGGATACTCGATGATTACGTAAACGCATAATTTTATCGTAAACGCAAGCAAAATTTACACTAAACTTAAAACTTCGAACCCTTAAAAACGAAACGTAAACATAAAACCTGTTCAAGTTAAATGATCAAGTTAAAACCAATATATGATACTCGATAATAATATGAAACTTTCATATTCTCATCGATACTTATATGTGAAAATCAAAGCGCGACTTAGTCATCGTCTATCGGTTAACATACGTTCGATATTCGTCATGACATAGAACTATACGAAAGTTGTTAAATATCGGACGATATAGTTCGGTACTAACGATCGTCGTGTAGTCTATGTGATGAGAAGATTCAATCGTATGATAACCGATAGATTTGTCCAGTGTGGACAACTTAAGAATGTATAAAGAAAACACCTGCATTCACATGCTTTCATTCATTTCGAGTTATTCCGTCGGTACTTTTTTGCTGGTTCTCCATGTACAAAGATAGATTGGATGTTCATTTCAACGTTGTTTCACAGCATTGAAATGATTATCTATTCTATTACAGTGTACTCGGAGAACATCGGGGAGGTGCTGCCGAAATTTCCTCGAAACGGATGAAAGCACAAGCGAATGGGTGTCTGCTCTATACATTCTTAATGGGATAGAAGCCTTACTCCCGACAGCTGAAACATACACATACAACACGAATACACAACAAACGCACACACAAAGCGCATACACACTAACAACCTTACACTTACGAGAAATCATAAATTGAAACACACATACACAGAATACAACTTATACTTGGGTATTTTCAAATCTAACTTTGTTTATCGATAATTTATTCTTTTCAATGAAAAACTTGCCGCTACAGATTTTCTTATTTGTCAGTAACTATCCTGTTCTTATATTTCTTAATATAATCACCATAACCTACAATTTATATGTTATACAGTCTAACATGGCCCATGAGTATATCAGAGTAAAGGACTGGATGCACGTGGATTGGTAACAACGCATGCAATCTAAGTTTGTCGCAGGAGTTGCTGCTTTCATTGAATTTGCACGAGCACATAATAAGATCGTGTTAGAGAAGATTCTCTGCCCGTGCGATAGATGTAGGAATAAGTTCTGACAGAAAGTAGAAATCGTAGAGTTTCACATAGTTAAACATGGTTTTACTAGACTTTATACAACTTGGCTATATTATGAGGAAGGACAAGAAGAAGAAGATAATGCGGCAGAAGAAGAAGGAGAAGACGGTAATGCGGCAGAAGAAGAAGAACACGGTAACTTCTTTCCAGAAGAAGAAATGGAGGATATGGTAGAGGCTGCCCTAGGTGATAGTATTCCTACCGAAGATGACATTCCTTCCGGCCAAAGACCGCGTGTGGATAAGTATGAAAAGTTCAAGAATGATGCTAGAAGACCAATTTATGAGAATGCAAAGTATTCAACCCTATCATGGTTCGTCCAACTTTTCCAGATCAAGTGCCTAAATGGATAGAGCAACAATTCATTCACGATACTTTTGAAGTTCCTGAAAGATTCCATGCCCCCGGGAAATAACGTGCCCAACAGCTGGTACGAAGTCCAGAAGATGATGTCTGATTTGGGTCTGAAGTGTGAGAGGATTCGTGCATGTCCTAAAAATTGCGTGTTGTACCGGAAAGAGAAATCAGATTTGAAACAGTGTCCAACATACGGAGAGGCCAGGTATAAACGGAAAGAATCTGATAAGAAGCTCGATATAACTGTCAAGATAGCACGATATTTTCCCATAGCACAGAGGCTGCAGAGGCTATTCAGGTGCAAGAAAACAGCCGAGGCAATGATTTGGTATCACCGTGCTTCTCCAAGTGAAGATGGAAAAATGAGCCATCCAAAAGATTCACCGGTATGGAAGGATTTCAATAGGAGGCACGAAATATTCAGTAGTGATAATCGCAATGTCAAGCTCGGACTCTCTAGTGATGGCTTCTGCCCATTCAATTATATGGCTGGAAGCCACAGCACATGGCACGTTGTAATGATAGTTTATAATCTGTCGTCTTGGTTGGCTATGGATTAATCCTACTTTATGATGCCTCTTCTTATTGATGGACCAAACTCACCGGGAAACAATATCGACGTCTATCTCCGACCTCTGATCGATGAGTTAAAATCTTTATTCATTGATGGTGTAGAGACTTACGATGTAAACACAGATACAACCTTCACACTGCGTGCGGCTTTAATGTGGACAATTAATGACTTTCCTGCGTATGGAATGCTATTAGATTGGTCTGTACATGGTCACAAAGCATTCCCTTATTGCCATCAATATACAACATCGAAATGGTTGAATTTTAGCAGGAAAGCTTGTTATTGTGGTCATCGGCGTTTTCTACCACTAAACCATCCCTACAGATTAGACGCTTCTCACTTTAATGGTCATCAGGAGCTTCTTAGCCCACCAGCCTCATTGTCTGGAGAGGACGTGACTGCTCAGTGGGATGGTTACAATAATATGACTTTCGGGATAGATCCGGCAAAACAGGTCAAACCACCATACTGGAACAAATTAAGCATTTTCTACGAGCTTCCATACTGGTCAACAAATTTAGTGTGTCATTTTCTAGACGTCATGCACATAGAGAAGGGAGTATCCGAGCACGTACTCAACTTTCTTCTTTGTAAAGACGGAAAATCGAGAGACAACCTCCGTGCTTGGATGGATCTTCAGGACTGGAAAATTAGAATTGAATTGCATCCTAAACCGATAGCAGGTAAACCAGGCAAGTTTGTACTTCCCAATATCGCGTATCATATGTCACAACCGGAGAAGAAAAGCTTCTTGCAGGTGTTGCATAATTTGAAAGTTCCCATAGCTTTCTCAGGATCATTTAGCAAGAAGATAAAAATTGTGAAAGGCAAGATCGATGGGCTGAAAATTCATGATCACCATGTTATTATGGAGAACCTTCTCCCATTAGCCCTCAGGACTTCCCTTCCCGAATCGGTTGGTCTAGTAATCAATGACCTTTGTTGCTTTTTTAGAAAATTGTGCGCTAAAACCCTGGATGTTGTGACGCTGGAGATGCTGGGTTCCTTAGCACGACATCAAGATTTCGGGAGGGATCGTCCATACTAATTTCAAAAATTTGCCAATCTAGTTAACCTTAACCCTAGAATCTTTACTAGAAAATCCGACGAAATGATATGTAAACAACTTTACAACTAAGTGAATGAGGAATACAACCTTTATAGACCGGTCCTTCACTTCTAATGCTCCATGTAGTAGTCCATTCGCTACAAGTCATGAACACCCGAACTCTAGAAAGGGTTCTCCCAGAGAAATGAACAAACTTGCTTGAAGTCTTCGAGGCCGAAGATGATCTACGTCGAGGAGATTCAAGCTCATGCTACCTCTTCACTAATGGTAGATTAGTGAAGCAAACACTCTAAACTAAATGGCTAATATAGTAGAGGATGATGAAGTAGGAAATGGGCTCACTTTAGTTTTATTTTTCTCACAATATTTTCTCACCTTTAGAAAAGCTAGTGAGCTTTTCTCATGAGGAAGAAGAAGATCAAGTGAAGAATGAGAGAATTAACTCATGAGGTGAGAATAGCAACCATGGGTGAGTTGGTGTCATACACTAACTCATGTAGAGAATAAACCAAGGGTTACAATAATGGTTAGGTTAATAAATATCTACAAGTAAAACAAAAAGAGTGGACTTGGTCAATGGTTCCACAAGTTTCTACAAGTTTCAACCATTTGACAATTTCCAACCAATTTTCATTTACTTTAAATAAACAAAAACCCATCATTATTATAATCATGGTGTGAGTCTCATACACCCATGTTGCATGTGGCATCAAGCATGACACATAAATAATGTACATTAATATATATCACATATATACTAAATGTACACAAGTGAGAAGAAGAATTCTTAAGTGAGATAATATTAGTTAATGTAAATTAATATATCAAATATATAATTATACATTAAATTATTAAATCAACACTTGATTTAATAATCCGGGTATATCACATACAACTGACTAATATCAAATGTAATAATCTATCGAATCAACACTTGATCCGATAATCCGGCTATATCACATATAACCGATCGATATCACATATCACGAGAATAGAATGCGGTATCACATACGCGAATTAATCTCGGTCCCGCACATATCGCATATGTGCTCTTACTTCGTTTCGCATGAACCAGGAAACCTCTGTGTAGAACTCTAAAGACTCGTCAATACGCCGGCAGCAGGTGATGATCATATCAAACACCCACAAGCCGCAAGCGGTCTGCTAAACGTAACGGCCACCCGTGTATTGAGCGATCAGAAGATTAACAAGCAAGCCTGCTCATACTCCCGCGAATCCAAACAGTAACACTACCGTACAGTCCGGTCTTTTCGTCTGATATGTCGCATAACTCGCCTGGGGTGGTAAACGTCAGACCCCAATTGCTTGATAAGTCATGCCGATGTGAGGCTCATAACGGGTCGAGAAACTACTGATAACACTTACTAGTAAATCTCAGAAACAGCCTTGGCCAGGGACGTTCTGTTATAGCCAATCGAGCACAGCGCAACATTAACCACCAATACCGGGAAAGACAAAATCCCCTCCTATCGCTCATTGCCTCCATGTGACTCGGGACTGTACCCAAAAACCACTGTTTTGCACGTTCTCTTGAATGTGGTAAGATGGAAATCAAAGCACAGTGGGAATCACACAAGACTCTATGACGATCTCGGGTTGACAGACTAACTAGTACCAGTGTCACCAGAGAACTGCCATCTGACGTGAGGTATAATACCATCTAGTAGTTCTCGGCGAGTCCGTCCAGTATACTCAGTCTCCACTGAGCACCCGTATACCATCTCTGATGTCAAACACCAATGGATATGGTATCATCCATCTCCCATCTACATGGGTCGAGAAGCTATATGCTAGTCTACTCTGGTATATCGATACCCGTCTCGATACACCCACGACTAAAGACATTAAAAGATGTACTCACGGACTACCTTTGTCCAACTAGTATGATCCGCATCATAATCCAGGTAGTCAAGTACACATCCTAAGAAATTTATCAACATGTAACAGAGAGACAATCAGTTTACATGTTAAGATAAATAGTAACCAGATAGCATACTATCATGTCGAGCAAGAATTTCCTCCCTATGTATGTCCAAGCATCCACTATAATATACATCATATGTACAATAATGGCCTCTAGGACATACATATAGCTAACAATCTCTCACTTGCACTAGGGACATCATATAGCAGTGGTTGTAGTATCCCATACTCAACCATCCCATAAAAGTCTCTCTTGGAAAAAGGCCTTTGTGAGTGGATCCGCCATGTTTTCCTCTGAGTCTACTCTCCTAACCTCGATCTCCTTAGAGATCAACCATCTTCATGATCAGGTGATACTGCCTTCGAATATGTCTGGGTCACTGATGGAACGGGGGTTCCTAGGTATAAGCCACAACTCCATTGTCACAGAATGGTAGGAACGAAGTTCATATCATGAACTAATATACATCCAGACTGCCTCTTTGGTAGCATCTTTTGTAGCGATGTATCCAGTTTTTATCGTCTAGTTTGCCACGGTATCTAGTTTGGAACTCTTTCAACATACCTTCCCTCTACTGAGGGTAAAGACAATGCCTGTGACTGACATTTAGTCGACCTTACCACCCTAGAAGCTATCCAGTGATTCTCCGCAGGATCTATTGATACCATCTCACTACACCTAGTGAGAATCCTAACATCCACTTAGATCTATCTCATAGATCCAAAACCCAGGATTTAGGAGGTATCACCTTGATCCTATGTGGAGAATCAATGTGATAAGAGGAGATTGAATGATTGTAGCATAGGAAACACCTTCTCTATCAAGAGTATGTCATCTACGTACAATACGAGGAAGACCACCTTACTCTCTACTACCTTTTTGTATATACAAGGTTCATCTACCATTTTGATGAAGTCAAACGCTTTGACTACCACATCAAAACAGATGTTCCAACTCTGCGATGCCTACTTTAACCCGTAAAGCAACTTGCACATGTTTCCGCTGCTCCCACTGTCTACGAAGCCCTCTGGCTGTGTACTTATAGACACTCTCTTCTAAATCTCTATTTAGAAAAGCAGTCATGACACCCAACCGACAGATATCGTAGTCATGGTATGTAGCAATGGCAAGTAGGATCCGAACGGACTTAAGAATAGCCACTGGAGAAAAGGTTTCATCATAATCCACACCTGGTCAATGACGAAAACCTTTTACAACAAGTCTAGCTTTGAAAGTATCAACTTTTCCATCTACACCAAGTAATCTTCTCAAGATTTACTTACTCCTGATAGGGATTTAACCCTTCAGATATAGCAACCAAAGTCCATACTTTGTTGGTGTACATAGATTCCATCTCAGATCGCTTGGCATCCAGCCATTCTTATAGAGTCACCGCTCTTGATGGCCTGCTCGAAACTAGTTGGGTCATCATCTCACGATGCAATCCTCACTCCCACCGTCATAGAGAAAACCGAAGTATCTTTCAGGTGGATGAGAAACCCTACCAGATCGGCGGAGAGGCTGAGGTTCGTCGGGGACTATTGAATCATAAGGTTCTACCAAATCATCTGCTGTAGTTTGTATAGATGGAACTCCTTCCAGTTCTACCTCATGACCACAAATTTGTTTCCAAAATAAATTCCTTTTCTAAAAAGGTGGCATGCCGAGAAATAAAACACCTTTTGTTCATCGGTGCGGTAGAAGATATTCCCTTGCGAATGCTTGGGATATCCAACAAACTTCCACAGAACTGACCATTCCTCGAGCTTGTCCAGATTTTGCTTTTGGCATAGGCCGGACAACCCTAAATCTTAACTTACTTAAGAGATAGGCTCTTCTCTTACCATATCGCATATGGAGTGGTAGGCACCTGATTTGGTTGGAACCCAATTCAATAGGTATGCAGCTTCCTCAAGTGCATAACCCCAAAAGGAAATAGGTAACTCAGTAGTACTCTTCATAGAGCGCACCATATCTAATAGGGTGAGAATGCTCCGCCCCGATGCACCGACATGCTGTAGTGTATACGAAGGAGTAATGCTGAGAGAGAATCTCATTCTCCTTTAGAATAGTCCAGGATCTCCATGCTCAAGTATTCTCCTCCCTGATCACATCAAAGGACATAATATTTATACCCGTTTTGGTTCTCTAGTTCTGACTTATATTCTATGAATTTCTCAAAAGCTTCAGACTTTTATTTCAACAGGAACATATGTCCGAATCTTGAGAGATCACCAGTGAATATAATGAAGTACAAAGAACCACTCCTGGCATGTGTAAACAGGGGACCTACATATATCAACATGCATCAATCCCAAAAATTCACTAACTCTTTCTCTGTTTCCAGTAAACGGAGCTATGGTCATTTTATCTTTATGACATGAATGGCAAGTTTCATAAGATGTAAATTCAAACTGATTTAAATTTGCATCTTACTATAACTTAGCTAGTTGGGTTGCATTGATATGACCTAGTCTACAATGCCTCAAGAAAAATTCGTTTATTTCTGAACTCTTCCTCTTGTGTGTGTTCCTGTACGTTAAGAACTGTAGTTTGATTTAGAACATATATGCTTTTAGATAACCTGCCTGAATCGATCAACTCTTGATATAGAAAATGTTTCAAAACATTATCCAACAATACAAAATTATATCCTTCTTTACTTAATAAAGAGACTGATATGATGTTGTATATCAGGTTCGGTATCTAATAACATTCGTTCAGAATCAATGTATTTGGTAATAAAGGGTGATAACTTCCAACATCTTGGCTGCAATAATTGCACCGTTTCCAACTCTTGAAACTTATCACCCATTCCCAGTTCTCTACCTCTCTGCAGCCCATGTAACAGATTACATATATGGGATCCTAATCCGGTATCTCATACCCAGGACGTAGAGGATACTGAGAAACAGTTCTCGGTAATGAACATACCCGAAGAAGATGCATCATCATGCACTTTATTCGTTTGGGCGGCATGGGAATCCTGGTATCCCCCTATTTCCTGCTTGGTCTTATAACAATTATAAGTTGGAGCGGGACCAACGTTCCCCAGCTCAGTATAACAAGTGGGTTCGGTCAATACATTCATATTATTATCTTGATTAAGGAGTGACATGGTCGTTACCTGGAGAGAGAGAGAAGAAAACACTCAGCGTATACTCTTGTAGGATCAGATTGGTTATTATTTTATCTAATCAGGATATCTCCCACCGTTTTTATCAAATCTTCCTTCAAAGCCTAAAAGGAATGACTAGCCGGGATTAATTACACTTTACAAGTTCGCCAATCTTTCAGCCAGACCAGTGCCAGTACTTTGAGGGAGGTTCCCCGTGCTTTCGCACGGACCTAATTAAAATACCTCGTTTTTCCAGGGGCAAAACCCCGTTGACACCTTTTTAGACACCTACTTGATTGGCTAACTGTAAAGTGCAAAACTCTCCCAGGAGTAACTCTTACTCGCAGTGGGTATCGGGATCCAACTATCTCATAGAAGGTATCCAATCTTATTACAAATTTCAACACTTGAAATTCCCGATAATATTTTGTTAGTTATATGTATGCCCTACAGGCCATTACTGTACATAGGATGTATATTGTAGTGGATGCTGGGACATATATAGGGAGGACTTTCTTGCTCGACATGATAGTATGCTATCTGGTTGCTCTTTACCTTAACGTGTTACTGATTGTCTCTCTGTTACATGTTGGTAAAGCCCTTAGGATGTGTACTTGACTACCTGGACTATGATGCAGATCACACTAGTGGGGACAGATAGTCTATAAGTACATCCTTCAAAGTCCCTAGTCGTGGGTGTATCGAGACGGGGCATCGATATACCAGAGTAGACTAGCGTATACCTTCTCGACCCATACAGATGGGCGATGGATGATCCCATATCCATTGATGTTTGACATCAGAGATGATATACGGGTGCTCAGTGGAGACTGGGTACACTGGACGGACTCGCCGAGAACTCCCAGATGGTATTACACCTTACGTCAGATGGCAGTTCTCTGGTGACACTGGTACAGAGTAGTCTGTTGACCCGAGATCGTCATAGAGTCTTGTGTGGTTCCCACTGTGCTTTGATTTCCATCTTACCACGTCCACGAGGGCGTGCAAAACGGTGGTTTTTGGGTACAGTCCCGAGTCACATGGAGGCAATGAGCGATAGGAGGGGATTCGTCTCTCCCGGTATAGGGGGTTGATGTTGCGCTGTGTTCGATTGGCTATAACCGGAAATCCCTGGCCAGGGTTGCTGAGATTTACTGGTAAGTGTTACCAGTAGTTTCTCGAACTGTTATAGACCTCATATCGACACGACTTATCGAGCTATTGGGGTCTGACGTTTACCACCCCTAGGCGAGATATGCGACATATCAGACGATCAGACCGGACTGTACGGTAGTGTTACTGGTTGGATTCACTGGAGTGTGAGCGGGATTGCTCGTCGATCTTCTGATCGCTCAATACCCGGGTGGCCGTTACGTTTAGCAGACCGCTTGCGGCTTATGGGTGTTTGATATGATCATCATCTGCTGCCGGCGTATTGACGAGTCTTTAGAGTCCTACACAGATGTTTCCTGGCTCGAGCGAAACGAAATAGGAGCGCATATGAGATATGTGCAGGACCGAGAATAATGCGTGTATGTGATACCGTATTCCATTCTCGCGATGAATGTATCGATTGGTTGTATGCGATATAACCTAGTTATCGAATCAAGGATTGATTCGATAAATCGATACATTGGATATTAGTCGGTCATATGCGATATGACCGGATCGTTAAATCAAGTGTTGATTTAATGATTTAATGCATAATTATATATTTGATATATTACTTTGCATTAACTAGTATTGGTTCATTTTAAAGGGATTTTCTCACTTGAAGTGCACAATGTATATGTGATATACTTTTGTACACAAGTTTGTGTCATGTTTGATGATACAAGCTAACTTGAGTTTGTGTAAAGTTTAAACCATGGTTGTGTAATGGTTAGGGTTTTCTTTTTCTTTATCATTTATTTATTTTGTTTATTTATTTTGCAAAATAAATGAATGGTGGCTTTCATTGGATGCTAGTTGAAGCTTCATGAAGCTTTGACTAAGTGACCATATTTGTCTCATGCTTAACCCTAACCATTCCACTAAACCCTAGTTCATTCTCTACACTTGACCATGGTTGGATTATGATAAGTATTCATTTATTTTCTATTTTGAAAATAACTTATCATAACATTTTTCATCATCATCTTCTTCTTCTTCTTCAAGAAGAAGCTTGACTTCATCAATGGTGATTGATGAAAAGAGTGAGAAATCCAATTCTAAAGTGAACCCACCTCCTATTTCTTCATCCTCTACCTCTTGCGAAGTAGTATAGGGTGTTCTCTTCACAAGGTTCATGACTTGGTGAAGTGGGAGCTTGATCTAGTGATGCCTCGACGTAGATCATCTTCGGCATCGTAGTCGATGACCTAGCCCGCCCATTTCTCCGATGAAGCCGATGCTAGAGCCCGGGATTTGATTTGGACAGCGAGGAGACTTCATCGCGGAGCTATGGAGGTGGAGCACCGGATCTACAAAGGTTGTATTTCCGTTCTTTTAATTTAGTTGTAAACTAGTTGCATCTTTCGCCTAAAATTCTAGTTAACGATCCGTATTAGGGTTTCTCGGCACTTGTAAAATTTGAATTTGGTATGGTTGATGCCTTGTGAGACCTCTAGTGTGTGCCTAGGAACCTTACAGTGGTATCAGAGCCTAGCTAGAGCCTTAGGCGATGCGTAGACGATGTTAGAAACCCGATCGAATCCCGAAACCCTAACTTTTAACCCTCTCTGGACTTTTTCTGAAAAAGTGGTTTTTTCCAAATTAAAAATGCTTAAAAAATTCAGCAAGAAATTCTAAGAATTATGGTGCAAAAATTACCTAATGATCTTTCTAAAGTGCGGTGGAACCGCGGCATTAGCGTGCTAATGCGGCTGTTCCGCGGCCCTTTTGTCTCTTCTCCCATTGAATTTTGCACAGTAATTCCTATTTTGCAGTGCTGGTTTTCCTGGGATATATTTTTTTTCTGAACTCAAGAGTTGAGTTTTCTGGGTTGTATTGGGGACTCGGTGCTTCGATCGGATTGTCTAACTTTGTCTATGTGGCTTTCCGGAAATTTTAGAATATGTTAAAAAGTTCGACCGGATATAAATACCCAACTTTTCCCCTGTCGGGAAATTTCCAAGTGTTGGATCTTTCCGTGGTTTAAAGACGTTCTAAGTAGTGCAAGTAACGTGATGGTCCCTCTAGAAGACAACAAACCTTAACTCGATTATGTGACCGTCTTGAACTGCCCTTTGAACCTTAGGGTTTGGGGCAGTACGACGTGCCACATGTGAGGCGTTGGCTTGACCCTTCTACGGCTGGACCGTTGGTACTGAGGCACGAAGTGAATGTCTTTGAACTTATTTCATGAGTTGAGCTGTTTCGAGAAAACTTGGGTGTTCGATTGTTCGATCGGAAAGTTTAACATTTTCTATTTATCTGGAATGGGATACAATAATTGGAATTCACAAAAAGTTATGAGATAACTGAATGAATATTATAAACATAGCAGTTTAGTCTCACTTGATCGGTTGCCATGGAATTTTGATGTGATCAAAAGTCCGTCGCAATCACGTAGCGTACGCGGATACTCGCCGATAAACTTAATAGACAGCGACGCCCCATAGCCTCGACTAAGTGACTGTAGGAGAACCCCGTCGCCGAAAGCATCCGTCCGGGTGCTCGCGGCAGCGGTGTTCCGCCTTGGTGCACTTCGTCGACGGCATCGGTGGTGCGGCCGCCTACTAAAATTTGCGACGAGCATTCGATCAGGATGTCGGGAATCTTGTTGAATTTCCCGACTTAATATTGAAAAGTGTTTTCGATAATGAGACTAAAATGCGGGATTTATAATTGTTAGGCATGTGATGTCTAAGGAATTCATTTGATTAGGCATGCGATGTCTATGCAGGTTGCGGATTCCAACTGTTGTAGTTTTACACTTTCTTTTCTGTGACCGTAAGTGTAATATGTGATATCGCCGGTTTCGTTGCTATATGTCAACGACAATTGGGATGCGCATATTTACTTACGTTGATGACATGTGATGTTATGTGTTGCTGGATATGTTATATTGGATCGTCGTGTTTGAATAGCCGGGGTTTTTTATGTGAGATGAGTGTTTTTTATTTTCATTCATGTAAAAACTTGTATGTAATATTCTTTTATTGGGGCACTTCCAGGTTGCGGAAGATGTCACCCTCTGTATATTATTTACTTTTCCGCACTAGGATAGACCCAAGGAGGGGAGCACAAGTAACCGGGTTCTGAAGTCCAGTGGGAGACCAACTCGAGGAGTCGAGTCCGGGTCTCCTAACTCTAGAATTGGTAGGGTTGCTTGCCGCTCTCGTAGGGGTCTAGGGGTGTGGGTTTGGCTATTCATCACGACCGTGGAATCCGTGTTTTATACTGGCTCGTATTGAAAACACGGATGTCCTAGTATATCCAAATTTCATATGATTCTTCTGCTGCGATATCTGTGATGTGATCATGTGATATGTTCTGTGATGGATACTTTATATAGTATATATGATATATTATATAGACGTTACTTATGTTTTACACCCGCGCTAGCCCTGCCCCGCTCTGCCGTTAGTTACCTAACCTAACGGTGCATGAGGGGACATAGAGGCGAATGCGGATGGCATAAGTGTACGTCGTATTTATCTGTGATGTTTAGGTACTTAAATGATGGGACTTCATTAATGTGATTAATGAAAGAAAAGAAACCTAAGATGTTGTAGAATCGAATTTCAAAATAAAAAAGGTAGCTACAGTTCTTGCTTTGCACAGCGATATATATGATATATCCTGCACCTTATTCGATGAGGAAAGGACCGAGATCCCTTCACCGGGAGTGACTCCTTTAGCAACAACTGGCAGATGCTACAACACTCGGTTTGTCTTTTGATTGCTTTTAAGAGTTTTTGCTTTGCATAGTGATATATATGATATATCCCGCACCTCATTCGACGAGGAAAGGACCGGCGATCCCTTCACCGGGAGTGACTCCTTTAGCAAAACTGGAAAAGCCTCAAAAGCACTCCATTTCAAAATCATTTGATTCTACAACGATATCAAGTTCATTACGCAATAGGTTTTCGGAAAAACCTGTCGTAGCCCTCCGTCATTTCAGATAAGTACTAGTTAGTATTCGTGCTACGTTTGTTGACTATGTTAAGGCGTAGTGTGCGGTAGCTAATTAGTGCTTATCTGCATAAGCATATGATGCGATTGGATTAGGGTAGTCGTGCGACTTAGTTGACTATGTTAAGGGTCGTGCGGGTGGGTTTAATTCAATCGGGAAATGACGGGTTGAACTTGACTAGCACTTATGATTTGTTGACTATGTTAAGGTCATATAGCTGCTAGGGGCAAAATATTATCGGGAATTTCAAGTGTTGAAATTTGCAATGAGATTGCATACCTTCTATGAGATAGTTGGATCCCGATACCCGCTGCGAGTAAGAGTTACTCCTGGGAGAGTTTTACACATTACAATTAGCCGATCAAGTAGGTGTCTAGAAAGGTGTTAACGAGGTTACGCCTCTGGGAAAACGAGGTTTACATTAATTAGGTTCGTGCGAAAGCACGGGGGACCTCCCTCAAAGTACCGACACTGGCCTGGCTGAAAGATTGGCGAACCTGTAGCGTGTAATTAATCCCGGCTAGTCTTTCCTTTTAGGGTTTGAAGGAAGATTTGATAAAAAAAACAGTGGGAGCCATCCTGATTAGATAAAATAATAACCAATCTATTCTTGCAAGAGCGCACGCTGAGTGTTTTCTTCTCTCTCTTTCCAGGTCGCGACCATATCACGCCTTAATCAAGATAATAATACGGAATATTGACTGAACCCGCTTGTTATACTGAGCTGGGGAACGTTGGTCCCGCTCCAACTTATAATTGTTATAAGACAGAACAGGAAATTGGGGATTACCAGAATTCCCGTGCCGCCCAAACGAAGAGAGTGCATGCTGATGCATCATCTTCGGGTGTGTTCGTTACAAAGAACTGTTTCTCAGTATCCTCCGCATCCTGGGTATATGATACCGGATCAGGATCCCAGATATGTAATCTGTTACATAGGGCTACAGATAGGTAGAGAACTGAGAACGGGTGATAAGTTTCATGAGACAGAAAACGGGGCAAGTGTTGCAGCCAAGTCTGTTGGTCACTGTCACCCTGTATTCCAAATACATTGATTCTGAACGAATGTTATTAGATACCGAACCTGATATACAAAATCATATCTATCTCTTTATTAGTAAAGAAATGATAAAATTTTGTATAGTTGGATAATGTTTTGAACATTTCCTATATCAAAAGTTGATTGGTTCAGGCACGTTATCTAAAAGCATTGATGTTCTAAATCAAACTACAGTTCTTTAGTATACAGAACACACACAAGAGGAAGAGTTCAGAAATGAACGAATCCTTCTTGAGGCATTGTAGACTAGGTCATATCAATGCGACCCGACTAGCTGAAGCTACATGTAGATGCATATTTAAATCAGTTTGAATTTACATCTTGTGAAACTTGCCAGTCATGTCACAGAGATAAGATGACCATAGCTCCGTTTACTGGAAACAGGGAAAGAGTTGGTGAACTCTTGGGATGATACATGTTGATGTATGTAAGGTCCCCTGTCTACACATGCCAAGACCGGTTCTTTATACTTCATTAAATTCTCTGATCATCTCTTTTGATTCAGACATATGTTCCTGTTGAAACACAAGTCAGAACCTTTTGAGATATTCACAGAATATAAGTTAGAAGTAGAGAACCAAAATACGGGTATAAGTATTATGTCCTATGATGAGATCAGGGAGGAGAATACTTGAGCACGGAAATCCTGGATTATTCTAAAGGAGAATGAGATTCTCTCTCGGCATTACTCCTCCGTATACACCATAGCACGATGGTATATCGGGGCGGAGCAATCACATCCTATATGATAAGGTGTGCTCTATGATGAGTAATACCGAGTTACCTGTTTCCTTTTTGGGAGTTATGCACTTAAGAAGCTGCATACCTATTGAATAGGGTTCAAATCAAATCAGTTGCCTACCATTTCATATGTGATATGATAAGGGAAGAACCCATATCTTAAGTTGGTTAAGATTTGGGGTTGTCCGGGCTATGTCTAAAAGCAAAATCCGGACAAGCTCGAGGCAAGGTCAGTTATGTAGAACTGGAAATGTTCCAGCTATACAAACTGCGGCTGATGATTTGATAGAACCAAAGGATTCAATAGTTACCAACGAACCTCAGCCTCTCCGCCGATCTAGTAGGGTTCCTCACCTATCTGAGAGATACTTCAGTTTCTCTATGACAGTGGGAGCGAGGATTGCATCATGAGATGATGACCCAACTAGTTTCGAGCTGGCCATCAGGAGTGGGACTCTGTAAGAATGACTGGATGCTTAGCGATCTGAGATGGAATCCATGTACACCAACAAAGTATGGACTTTGGCTGCTATATCTGAAGGGTTAAATCCCCATCAGGAGCAAGTATATCTTGAGAAGATTACTTGGTGTAAATGGAAAAGTTGAGACTTTCAAAGCTACACTTATTAAAGCTTTTCAAGTGGCTATGCTTAAGTCCATCCAGATCCTACTTGCCACGGCTACATACCATGACTACGATATCTGGCGGTTGGGTGTCATGACTGCTTTTCTAAATGATGTTTTAGAAAAGGGCGTCTATAAGTATACAGCCAGAGGGCTTCGTAAACAGTGGGAGCAGCGGAAACGTGTACAAGATGCTTTATAAGATAAAGCAGGTATCGCGGAGATGGAACATCTGTTTTGATGTGTTAGTCAAAGAGTTTGATATCATCAAAATGGTAGATGAACCTTGTATAAACAAAAGGGTAGCAGGGAGTATGGTGATGATCCTCGTAGAGTACGTGGATGACATACTCTTGATAAGAAAGGAGTTTCCTATGCTACGCTCGGTCAATCTCCGCTTATCACAATGATTCTCCATATAGGATCAAAGTGATACCTCCTAAATCCTGGGTTATGGATCTATGAGATAGATCTAATTGGATGTTAGGATTCTCACTAGTTGTAGTGAGATGGTATCAACCGATCCTGGGAAGAATCACTGGAAGGGTTCAAGGGTGATAAGGACGACTGAAAGTCAGTCACATGCATTGTCTTTACCCTCAGTAAAGGGACGATATGTTGGAAGAGTTCCAAGCTAGATACCGTGGCATACTAGACGATAAAGGCTGGATACATCGCTACTTAAGATGCTACCAAAGTGGTTGTCTGGGTGTATACTGGTTCATGAGATGAACTTAGTTCCTTCCATTGTGTGACAATGGAGTTGTGGCTTATGCCAAGGAACGTCCGTCCCATCAGTGATCCAGACATATTCTAGGGCAGTATCACCTGATCATGGAGATAGTTGATCTCCAGGGTGATCGAGGTTAGGAGAGCAGACTCAGAGGATAACACAGCGGATCCACTCACGAAGGCCTATTCCCAGAGAGAGATTTTTATGGGATGGCTGAGTATGAGATACTGCAACCACTGCTACAGATGGCCCTAGTGCAAGTGGGAGATTGTTAGTTATATGTATGCCCTAGAGGCCATTACTGTACATAGGATGTATATTGTAGTGGATGCTGGGACATATATAGGGAGAACTTTCTTGTTCGACATGATAGTATGCTATCTGGTTGCTCTTTACCTTAACGTGTTACTGATTGTCTCTCTGTTACATGTTGGTAAAGCCCTTAGGATGTGTACTTGACTACCTGGACTATGATGCAGATCATACTAGTGGGGACAGATAGTCTATAAGTACATCCTTCAAAGTCCCTAGTCGTGGGTGTATCGAGACGGGGCATCGATATACCAGAGTAGACTAGCGTATACCTTCTCGACCCATACAGATGGGCGATGGATGATCCCATATCCATTGATGTTTGACATCAGAGATGATATACGGGTGCTCAGTGGAGACTGGGTACACTGGACGGACTCGCCGAGAACTCCCAGATGGTATTATACCTTACGTCAGATGGCAGTTCTCTGGTGACACTGGTACAGAGTAGTCTGTTGACCCGAGATCGTCATAGAGTCTTGTGTGGTTCCCACTGTGCTTTGATTTCCATCTTACCACGTCCACGAGGGCGTGCAAAACGGTGGTTTTTGGGTACAGTCCCGAGTCACATGGAGGCAATGAGCGATAGGAGGGGATTCGTCTCTCCCGGTATAGGGGGTTGATGTTGCGCTGTGTTCGATTGGCTATAACCGGAAATCCCTGGCCAGGGTTGCTGAGATTTACTGGTAAGTGTTACCAGTAGTTTCTCGAACTATTATAGACCTCATATCGACACGACTTATCGAGCTATTGGGGTCTGACGTTTACCACCCCTAGGCGAGATATGCGACATATCAGACGATCAGACCGGACTGTACGGTAGTGTTACTGGTTGGATTCACTGGAGTGTGAGCGGGCTTGCTCGTCGATCTTCTGATCGCTCAATACCCGGGTGGCCGTTACGTTTAGCAGACCGCTTGCGGCTTGTGGGTGTTTGATATGATCATCATCTGCTGCCGGCGTATTGACGAGTCTTTAGAGTCCTACACAGAGGTTTCCTGGCTCAAGCGAAACGAAATAGGAGCGCATATGAGATATGTGCAGGACCGAGAATAATGCGTGTATGTGATACCGTATTCCATTCTCGCGATGAATGTATCGATTGGTTGTATGCGATATAACCTAGTTATCGAATCAAGGATTGATTCGATAAATCGATACATTGGATATTAGTCGGTCATATGCGATATGACCGGATCGTTAAATCAAGTGTTGATTTAATGATTTAATGCATAATTATATATTTTATATATTACTTTGCATTAACTAGTATTGGTTCATTTTAAAGGGATTTTCTCACTTGAAGTGCACAATGTATATGTGATATACTTTTGTACACAAGTTTGTGTCATGTTTGATGATACAAGCTAACTTGAGTTTGTGTAAAGTTTAAACCATGGTTGTGTAATGGTTAGGGTTTTCTTTTTCTTTATCATTTATTTATTTTGTTTATTTATTTTGCAAAATAAATGAATGGTGGCTTTCATTGGATGCTAGTTGAAGCTTCATGAAGCTTTGACTAAGTGACCATATTTGTCTCATGCTTAACCCTAACCATTCCACTAAACCCTAGTTCATTCTCTACACTTGACCATGGTTGGATTATGATAAGTATTCATTTATTTTCTATTTTGAAAATAACTTATCATAACATTTTTCATCTTCTTCTTCTTCTTCTTCAAGAAGAAGCTTGACTTCATCAATGGTGATTGATGAAAAAGAGTGAGAAATCCAATTCTAAAGTGAACCCACCTCCTATTTCTTCATCCTCTACCTCTTGCCAAGTAGTATAGGGTGTTCTCTTCACAAGTTTCATGACTTGGTGAAGTGGGAGCTTGATCTAGTGATGCCTCGACGTATATCATTTTCGGCATCGTAGTCGATGACCTAGCCCGCCCATTTCTCCGATGAAGCCGATGCTAGAGCCCGGGATTTGATTTGGACAGCGAGGAGACTTCATCGCGGAGCTATGGAGGTGGAGCACCGGATCTACAAAGGTTGTATTTCCGCTCTTTTAATTTAGTTGTAAACTAGTTGCATCTTTCGCCTAAAATTCTAGTTAACGATCCGTATTAGGGTTTCTCGGCACTTGTAAAATTTGAATTTGGCATGGTTGATGCCTTGTGAGACCTCTAGTGTGTTCCTAGGAACCCTACATATTTTGCCCCTAACAGCTATATGATCTTAACATAGTCAATAAATCATAAGTGCTAGTCAAGTTCAACCCGTACATTTCTTGATTGAATTAAACCCACCCACATGACCCTTAACATAGTCAACAAAGTCGCACGACTACCCTAATCCAATCGCATCTCATGCTTAGGCAGATAAGCACTAATTAGCTACCGCACACTACGCCTTAACATAGTTAACAAACGTAGCACGAATACTAAATAGTACTTATCTGAAATGACGGAGGGCTAGACAGGTTTTTAAGAAAACATTTTTCGTAATGAACTTGATATCGTTGTAGAATCAAATAATTTAAAATGGAGTGTTTTTGAGGCTTTTGCTAGTTTCGCTAAAGAGGTCACTCCCGGTGAAGGGATCTCGGCTCTTTCCTCATCGAATGAGATGCAGGATATTCACAATACCACTATGCAAAGCAAGAACTAGAAAAGCAATCAAAAAATAAAACCGAGGGTTGTAGCATTTGCCAGCTATTGCTAAAGAGGCCACTCCCTGTGAAGGGATCTCGGCTCTTTCCTTATCGAATAAGGTGCTGGATATTCTACAAGGAATACCGATATGCAAAGCAACAACTAAAGCTACCTGTTTTAGAAAATTCGATTCCATAACATTTTTAGGTTTATTTTCTTTCATTAATCTAATTAATGGATGTCCCATCATTTAAGTTAGCTAAGCATCACAGATAAATACAACGTACGCTTATACCATTCGCATTCGCCTCGATGCCCCGTCATGCACCGTTAGGTTAGGTAACTAACGGCAGAGCGGGGCAGGGCTAGCGCGAGTGTAAAACATAAGCAACGTCTATATAATATATCACATATATTATATACAGTATCCATCTCATCATATAAAGTGATCACATCACAGAATATCGCAGCAGAAATCAACATATGAAATATTGGATATACTAGGATTTTCGGGTTTTATATTAAGCCTGTATAAAACACGGATTCCACGGTCGTGATGAATAGCCAACCCCACATCCCTAGACCCCTACGAGAGCGTCAAGCAACTCTACCAATTCTAGAGTTAGGAGACCTGGTCTCAACTCCTTGAGATGGTCTCCCACTGGACCGTAGAGCCCGGTTACTTGTGCTCTCCTCCTTGGGTCTATCCTAATGCGGAAAAGTAAATAATATACATCAACGGTGACATCTTCCTCAACCCGGAAGTTCCCCAATAAAAGAATATTATATACAAGTTTTTACATGAATGAAAATGAAAAACTCTCATCTCACATAAAAACCCCGGCTATTCAAAAACGACGATCCAATATAATATATCACAACAACACATAACATCTCATATCATCAACGTAAGTAAATATGCATATCCCAATTATCGTTGACATATAGTAACTAAACCGGCGATACACCACATATTACACTTACGGTCGTAGAAAAGAAAGTGAAAAACTACAACAGTTGGAATCGTCACCTCCCTTAGACATTATAAACCCGGAATATCACATATTCTAGATTTCATGCCTAACAATGCAAATCTTACATTTAGGTCTCAACTATGAAAACACTTTTCAAAAGAAGTCAGGTAATTCAACAAGATTCCCGATTTCACCCGAGACCAAAATGTTAAACTTGCACGCAACTAAATAGATTCCAATTATTGTATCACAATCACAGATAGTTAGATGAAGTTAAAATTTTCGATCGAATAATCAAGCACCCAAAATTTCCCAACAAGCTCAACACTTGAGCGAAGTTCAAAAAGTACCCAGAAACTGCCACAACTCCTATGAACCATCTGTAGAAGGGAAGAACCATGCCTCACTCATGTTGCTATGGAACTGCGGCAAACCCTAGGGTATGACCGCGATTCCGCGATCCAAAATGTCAAGTTTGGGTATCGTTCTTCTAGAGGGTCTACTGAATCGCTTGCATGATTTTCTGAAAATTTTAAACTCGGAAAAATCCAACTCTTGGAAAATTTCAGTGAGGGAAAATATGGGTTATTGATATCTATTCAAACTTTTTAATATTGTCTAAATAACCCAAGTACACGTTAGAATTACGACTTCGAAACACACCAAATTGTCTTTGCAGAAAGTTAACATCACATCTAAAATTAGCAAAAACAAATAACACCTGAAACACCAAAACCCAGAGACTGGAACACCACCAAAATTTGAAGCCAAAAAGCCAAAATTGACCCGAGCTTGCCGGTTTTAATATGATGTGGCCGGCCACTTTGAGGTGAAACTGGACCAAATTTTGGTAGTGTTCATGTTGTATCTCATACACCATTCTGTACTTGTTTAAAATTTTTTTTGAAGACTTTATAAATTCAACAGAAACCAAGTTTTAGTGTTTCAAGTTTCGGAGTCGTTTCGGTTTCGTAATCTAACTAACATCGTCTAATTTTATAGCATGGCTCTGATACCACTGCCGGGTCCCCTAGCATGGCAGCAAGGTTTTGGGAGGCATCGTCTATACCAATTTCAAAAATTTGTCGTTCTAATTAACCCTAACACTAGAATCTTTACTAGAAAATCCGACGAAATGGTATGTAAACAAATTTACAACTAAGTGAATGAGAAATACAACCTTTGTAGACCGGTCCTTCACTTCTAATGCTCCGTGTAGTAGTCCCTTCACTGTAAGTCATGAACACCCGAACTCTAAAAAGGGTTCTCCCGGAAAAATGAACAATCTTGCTCGAAGTCTTCGAAGCCGAAGATGATCAACGTCGAGGAGACTCAAGCTCATGCTACTTCTTCACTAATGGTAGATTAATGAAGCAAACACCCTAAACTAAATGGCTAATATAGTATAGGATGATGAAGTAGAAAATGGGCTCACTTTAGTTTTATTTTTCTCACAATATTTTCTCACCTTTAGAAAAGCTAGTGAGCTTTTCTTATGAGGAAAAAGAAGATCAAGTGAAGAATGAGAGAATGAACTCATGAGGTGAGAATAGCAACCATGGATAAGTTAGTGTCATACACTAACTCATGTAGAGAATAAACCAAGGGTTACAATAATGGTTAGGTTAATAAATATCTACAAGTAAAACAAAAAGAGTGGACTTGATCAATGATTCCACAAGTTTCTACAAGCTTCAACCATGTGACAATTTCCAACCAATTTTGATTTATTTTAAATAAATAAAAACCCATCATTATTATAAGCATGGTGTAAGTCTCATACACCCATCTTTCATGTGGCATCAGGCATGACACATACATAATGTACATTAATATATATCACATATATACTAAATGTACACAAGTGAGAAAAAGAATTCTTAGGTGAGCTAATATTAGTTAATGTAAATTAATATATCAAATATATAATTATACATTAAATTGTTAAATCAACACTTGATTTAATAATCTGGTTATATCACATACAACCGACTAATATCAAATGTAACAATCTATCGAATCAACACTTGATTCGAAAACCCAGCTATATCACATATAATCGACCGATATCACATATCGCGAGAATAGAATGCGGTATCACATACGCGCATTAATCTCGGTCCCGCACATATCACATATGTGCTCCTATTTCGTTTCGCATGAACCAGGAAATCTCTGTGTAGGACTCTAAAGACGCGTCAATATGCCGGCAGAAACACCCATAAGCCTCAAGCGGTCTGCTAAATGTAACGGCCACTCGGGTATTGAGCGATCAGAAAATCAACAAGAAAGCCTGCTCATACTCCTGTGAATCCAAACAGTAACACTATCGTCTCTTCGTCTGATATGTCGCATATCTCGCCTGGGGGTGGTAAATGTCAGACCCCAATAGCTTGATAAGTCATGCTGATGTAAGGCTCATAACGGGTCGAGAAACTACTGATAACACTTACCAGTAAATCTCAGAAATAGCCCTGGCCAGGAACTTCCTGTTATAGCCAATCGAGCACAGCGCAACATCAACCCCCAATATCGGGAGAGACGAAATCCCCTCCTATCGCTCATTGCCTCCATATGACTCGGGACTGTACCCAAAATCTACCGTTTTGCATGTTCTCTTGAACGTGGTAAGGTGGAAATCAAAGCACAGTGGGAATCACACAAGACTCTATGATGATCTCGGGTCGACAGACTAACCTGTACCAGTGTCACGAGAAAATTGCCATCTGACGTGAGGTATAATACCATCTAGGAGTTCTCGGTGAGTCCGTCCAATGTACCTAGTCTCCACTGAGCACCCGTATACCATCTCTGATGTCAAACACCAATGGATATGGGATCATCCATCGCCCATCTACATGGGTCGAGAAGCTATACGCTAGTCTACTCTGGTATATCGATACCCCATCTCGATATACCCACGACTAGGGACATTAAAGGATGTACTCACGGACTACCTTTGTCCCACTAGTATGATCCGCATCATAATCCAGGTAGTCAAGTACACATCCTAAGGGCTTTATCAATATGTAACAGAGAGACAATCAGTGTACATGTTAAGACAAAGAGTAACCCGATAGCATACTATCATGTCGAGCAAGAAAGTCCTCCCTATGTATGTCCAAGTATCCACTATAATATATATTATATGTACAATAATATCCTCTACGGCTTACATATAACTAACAGGAGAATCTAGAAAATTCTATTTCATTGATACTTTGCAAGGTTGAGCCTATTTTCCCACCTTCATTATTCGAAATCATAATACACCTGACGGTTCATCTTACAACCGAGGCTAAGTTAGCCGGACCAGTACAATATCGATGGATGTATATCGTTGAAAGGTACGCGGAATTTTTCGTTTCACGCAATTTGTAAAATTATTGTTGTCCTATATGCCCGTATTTATTTATTTAACATATTTTTCTTTAGATATCTCTACACTCTAAAAAAGTATATACACAATAGAAATCGATCAGAGAGTTCTATCATGCAAGGTTATCTTCTAGATGAAATAACCACATTTTTTTCCCGCTATCTGAACGAGAACATTGAGACGAAGCTTCACCAGCCTCGGAGAATTCAGGACGGGCCATATGGTAAAGCGTCCTATAAGAGAGTAGAAACTATGTTTATCTACATGATATATCGGTTTATCCTCCTCAATAGCGTATTTCTTGAAAAAACTAGAGAGTAAGTTTTTTTTGGATTAATTGTTATATTTATTTTTGTGTGTATGAAATGATATAATATTAATATCATAATTTATTGTTGAGAACAAAATTTATATTAATAAGGTACGCGAGGGGCATCCTGATTGGAATGATGAACGATTGGAAAAATATTATCAGGATAATTTTTGCGATTGGGTTGCAGATCATGTAAGTTGTTCGAATAACATGTTATTGCTACCAGACTTAATCTAAACTTACATCGTTATGTATTTGTCGTAAAATTTGTTTTGTCAGATCTACGATTCGAACTTGTTTGCATCATTAGAGAGAGATTCAATATGTTTAGCTTAGTTTCCTAGTATGAAGGCTGCATATTATAAAGGATTCAATGTCCTTGGATGCAAATTTGAAATTAAGGACATAGAAACATCTCGAACCACTCAGAATAGTGGGATTGCGACGGTAGGATCGGATGGTGTGATTTATTATGGATACTTAAATTGCATACTTGGCATCCAATATCCCGGACGATCAGAACCATTTTATATATTTCATTGTACTTGGTACGATACACGAACCGATACGGATAAATGGAGAAACAATCTCGGGACTTGGAAAGATGAATATGGATTGACTAGTGTAAACACAGTTCGATTTTACGGTCAGGACGATCCATTTATCTTTCCGAACCAAGCGTTCCAAGTATACTATTCACAGTGCTTAAAGCATCCGGGATAGAGTGTCGTTTGTCATTGAAAACCCATGGATATTTACGATGTCCCAGAATTCGAGGATCGTATGGAGGACAGCGATGAGGATGAAGAGGAGAGAAAACTTAGAGTGCTCCGACCGTCTGTTTCAAAAGACGGGTTATTTTCGGCTGATCGTGAAGTTACGTGGGTTAAAAATGATATAGATGATGAAATCCAAGTAGATATGTCTAATATGTCCACGAAACGAAAAACGTTATCAGTAATGTTATATTATTACTTCACATTTCTACGATCTATACATATATTGCATGCATATGTAATGATTGTACTCTTATCTAGGTTTGATGACGTCGACCGGAGCAGCGAGGGGCGGCAGGAGCACCAGCCGCGACAGCGGCAGAGGCAGATGCAGAATGGTTCTGCCGTCCGGAGAGCTGCATAGGGAGCTTCATAGGGCCGATCTTGCACCCCGATCAGTATCCCCTTCGGATGACTCCTTCCGTGTGGATTTTGCCATACCTCCAGGTATATTACATGCATATTCATTTTGAATGTAATATTATAGATATACACGCATATTTATTTCAAAATTACTTATATAGTCAATCTTTAATTATCTAGCTGTTGGTGGTGCGTCCACATCAGAGGCAGAGGCCACCACCGCACCTGCAGGTATATTTATATATTCTATAGTGTATTCATATTGATTTAAAATGTTATATCATAAATATACACACATTCTTTTTGCTCTTACTTAGATAATCATTTTTTGATTGTCTAGGTGTAAGTGGTGCTTCCACATCTCGGGCAGAGGCCACCACCGCACCTGCGGGTATGTTTATATATCCTATATCGCATGCATATTGATTTAGAATGTTATATTATTGATATACACATTCTTTTTACAATTACTTATATAATCTATTTTTAATTGTCTAATTATAGGTGGTGCGTCCACATCTGGCGCAGATGTCACTCCCGCCACTTCAGTACCCTCCGCTCAGTCTGCAGGTTAGTATGAATAAATATAAAATATTTATTCATTTTACATATGCACTAAGAATAAACATGAACTCCTTGTAATTTTATCGTCAATGTTTATTTTCTACTTGGAGGGGACGCGTCCACGTCCGGGTCACCGGCATTTGGGATATGTATGCCCTAGAGACCATTATTGTACATTGATGTATATTATAGTAGATCTTTGGATATATATATATATATATATATATATCTATATATATATATATAAGACTTTCTTACTCGACATGATAGTATGCTATCTGGTTACACTTTATCTTAACATGTATTATTATACCGTCTCTCATATACATGTTGATAAAGCCCTTAGGATATTGGCTTGACTACCAAGACTATGATGCAGATCATACTACTAGGACTTGTGTAGTCTACAAGCACATCCTTTAACAGTTCCTAGTCGAGAGAGTATCGAGACAGGGCATCGATATTCCAGAATAGACTAGTGTGTACGTTTCTTGATCCTGTAGGGGGCGATGGTTGATCCCATAGCCATTGGTGTTTGACATCAAAGATTATACATAGGTGCTCATTAGAGAATAGGTACACTGAACAGGACTCGCCGAGAACTCCTAGATGGTACTATACCTATCGTCAGATAGCAATTCTCTGGTGACATTGGTACAGGTTAGTCTGTAGACCCGAAATTGTCATAGAGTCTTGTGTGGTTCCCACTGTGCTTTGATTTCCTCCTTACTACGGCTCAAAAGAGTCGTGCAAACAGGTGGATTTTGTGTACAGTCCCGAGTCACATGGAGGCAATGAGCGATAGGAGGGGTTTCGTCTCTCTCGGTTTAGGGAGTTGATGTTGTGCTATGCTCGATTAGCTATAACAGGAAGTCCCTGGCCTGGGCTGTTGATGAGATTTACTGGTAAGTGTTATCAGTAGTTTCTCATACCGTTATAGGCCACACATCAGCATGACTTATCAAGTTATTGAGGTCTGACGATTCCACCCCAGACTCGATATGCGACATATCAGACGAAGAGACCGGACTGTACGGTAAGTGTTACTTATAGGCTTTATGGGAGTTTGGACAAGCTTGCTTGTTGATCTTCTATTCGCTCAATACCTGGGTAGCCGTTACGTTCAGCCAGTACCGCTGACGGCTTGAGGGTGACTGATGTGATCATCACCTATTGCTGACGTATCGACGAGTCTTTAAAGTCCCACATAAAAGTTTCCTGGTTCAAGCGAAACGAAGTAGGGCACATATGTTGATATGTGCGGGGGCCTGATTAAATACGAGTATGTGATACCGTATTCTAATCTGGAGGTTATTTGTTATCAGTTAGGTTATATGTGATATAACCGGATTGTCGAATCAAGTGTTGATTTGATAATATGATATACAGATAAATAATATTAGTCGGTTATATGTGATATAACCGGATTATTAAATCAAGTGTTGATTTAATAATATGATATATATTTATATTTGATATAATTATATATTAACTAATATTATTATCTCACTAATTATTTTCTTCATATATTATATATATATATATATATATATATATGAAGCATGATAGGATTTTCTATTTTTTGAAAATAGAAAATGAAAAGAAAAATGGGGACACTTTTGAGAGCATGGGTGAGGCATGACATTTTATTATTTATTAATTTGTCTTGACTCACTATTCAAGCATGGTTGCAATTTATTATTGCAATTTATTCCATGCTTGAATGAGTGAGGTCAAGAGGGTAGTCATTCCACACTCATTCATACTTCACTTGGGTTTTTACTTAGCCATTTCTAGCTCTCTCCATCTTCCATCTTCTTCCTCTTCATGCTAAGCCCTAACCCTCACATGTGATGTGAACCATAGGGCTTAGAATAAATCCTAGCGAGCAAACAACACCCCTACTTCATCATCCTAGTTTAGATTAGCAATTTAAACTAGTGTGTTTCCTTCACTAATGAGATTTTAGTGAAGAGGTAGCTTGGATTTAAGAAGCTTCGGGTGGATCATCTTCGGCAAGAAGATCACGAAGGAGGCTCGTTCAACCTTCAAGTGGAGTCTAGTGGAGTCGCGTGGACTACAACCCGGAGCATTAGAAGAGAAGGACACGGTCTACAAAGGTTGTAGCCATCCATCTCTTAGTCTAAATCTTGTGATATCATCATAGAAATCCTAATTTTCTAGTTAGATTCTAGGTTAGTCTAGTTTAGCACCCCAAATTTTTAAAGTTGCATGCTTGATGCCGGTTTTGACCTCATGGTGGTGCTAGGGTAGACTTTCATACAGCTGTTCCTCACTGGAGGAACCATCGTCCCACTCGTGCTGCTGCCCTGGCCCAGGCTCGTGCTGCTGTCGCCGGAGGTATATATCGCACTTCAATTTTCATTAATTCTTGATTTGTTAATACCACTTTGTCTTAATATTACTTGTATTGATATTTCTTGTAGATGCAGGGCATCCCCATCCCGAGAGGGGGACTCGAGGGTCGAATCGGTCCCACAGGCTGAGGCCCGACAAAGCTAAAGGGGAGGCACCATTCCCACTTTTCTTTACCCCCGATTATCGCTATACCGGTGATTTTTCTGAGAGGTTCGGCCAATATATGGTGGATGAGAGCCGCATCCTAAAGAAGTATCCACTTCACGTTGAGTGGGGCGATCAGCACCGGCGCTCATTTGCCCTCTTCTGAGATCAGGCTCGGGTATTAATATATATTTTCATTTGACTTATCCAATATATTTATTATTATTTAACACTTGTAATTTAAATACATTATTTTTTTGTATTTGCAGTTGAATTACGACTTTCAGCCTATACCCGACCTTGATCACCCCGAGAGAGTGCTCGATCTTCACGCTTTGTACCAGGGCCTGATGAAGAACATGCAATCAAAGGTATGATACAATAGGAACGACCTAAAGATCGACTGCTATTTCCTGTGGATGGCAACCTCCGAGGCAGAGAGAGCGACTCTCCTACATACTCCGGCCTCTACGAGGGTCGACATAGATAGATGGCCTCTCTTGTGCCAATATTTTGACTCTCAGCGCAAACATATTTGTAATTTAAATTTAATTCATTATTTAGTATACAATTTATTTTTTTGTGTTGCTTAATTAGAAAACTAAATCTGAATGTGTTGTGTAGAAACAGGCCGATCAAAATAAGGAGAATAGGAAGTCGGTGAAGAAGGGTCGCTCCACTTATACAGGAGGCTCGAGGAACATTACTCGTGCCATGAAGGCATCGGTAAATTACAATAGATCTATTTTGATATAATGTAATATTAAGAGTTATTTTATAATATATGTAAATTTTTGGCGAATTGCAGAGAGCTCAGACCCTGGCGCAGGGTGGTATACCGAGCGTATTGACCGCGTATCTTGCCGTCCACGGTACCTTGACAGATCCCGCCACAGGCGAGCTTCGATTCCCTGACACCGCTACCCAGGAGTATTGCGTAAGTGTTAATATTTATTCTAACAGGTTTGAAATTTTTGTTTTGAAAAGTTCAAATTTAAATGATATACTTATATTTTAATGGTTAATGTGGGTGTAGGAGCGAGTGGTGGAGTAGGCGGAGGCATCGGGGATCGATTTTACTGGACAGACCGATCCGATGCTACTGACCCCAGTCCTAGACGCCGCACACGGAGGGCATCACGGAGTTGGGAGAGAGGTCGTGGACTGGGTCCTAGCAGGGCCCATATGAGGTTGGACTCCACTCCGGTGGTTACTTCCCCTACCCCCCGTGAGCGACGTCTAGAGCATGATGTTGCCGCCTTGAAGATCGCCGTCGAGGAGTTGAAGGAGATATTGGTATATATACTACTGAATAGTAAAATATTATATCATATTATAGATAGTAACATATGCAATATTAGTAGCCTGAGCTTATTTGGTTGTAGACTTAGCTTTGATTAATCATACTTGCATAAAACTATCTAATTAAAATAAACTACGGTTATCCAAACTAGATACCCAAACGAGTCTTAAGTCCCTAAGTATTCTTAGATTAGGGTTTCGCAATAACCTGTTAATGATACGAATTCGACTAAAATCTAATACACCATTCTTACTCGTTTATTACACACAAAATTTAATATATGCGACAGGCTACTTCGGCTGCGGCTCCACATGCATCTCCTTCGGCTGCGGCTCCGCTAGCCACTATCTTGGCTGCGGCTCCACTAGCCACTACCTCGGCTGTGGCTCCACAACTCGTTCAGACTCCCGCACAGTCCGCTCCTTCATTGGTCGAGTTTTTGACGACTCAGGGCTGCACCGAGGAGCAGATACGCCAGATTGCTGCGTTTATCAGAGGTGGAGGAGCTGGACCGACCTAGGGTAGATTTTTTATATTTTAAGGATGTATGTACTTATATGATACATATTGTATATATTTTGGACGATATTGGTGTTGTTTGCTTGTTCACGATAATTTAGATTGATATCGTATTCTATTTGTTATTTCTTTTATATATTATGCATGAGATGTTGATTATAAATATTTCTGTATTTGGTTATATGATGTATATATTATTGTGTACAGGGTGGCGAAAAAACAGGAAGCCCGTTTTTATAAAAAAACGTGATATTTTGTCCCTACGGATTAACCCGTAGGGCCATATATTACACCCACGGATTAATCCATAGGCGCAAGGTTTGTCCCTACACAGTTAGCCGTAAGGACAAAATATCAGGATACATGATATTTTGTCCCTATGGACTCAGTAATAGTGATTAAACTTGCCCCTACGAATTTATCTAGGTACATTTATCTGGACCTCGGATAAATCCGTAGGGGTAAGTATCAGGCCCAACGGATAAATCCTTAGAGGCAAGTATTTTATTTTATAAACTAATAAATTAAATAAATATTTTATCCCTACGGAATAATTCGTAGGGATATATGTCCCTACGGAGTATGGTGTAGGGGCAATTATTACTCCGTAGGGAAATGTTCAGCACGAAAACCTGCACCTGGGGCCTTTGCACCTACGGGGTAATTTTGTGTCTCTATGGATTAATTCGTAGAGGCAACCTATTATTGTAGTAGTGACAGTAGTATCCGAAAGTGCTTTTAGTATAGATGACAGGATATTAAGTGAAGAAAAATGCAGTTTGGCATATAACACTATGGAATGCATGATTTGCTCACAAGATTGGGAAGTAGCAGCTGTTAAGAAACAAAATCAAGTCTCTTTGGACTTGAATTATCTACCTTAAAAGCTTACAGTATCGGGAGAGTCCAGCACCGAAGGAGGAATTATAATCAGCGGCGACGAGTTGTGAGTAGGAACTTGTAATATTAGAAAAAGAACTATGTAGACTTGATTCCCTCTCATTATGCTCGATATTTCGAATGGGAAGTAATCATGGAGTAGAAGGAACAAAAAAAAGAATTAATTATATAAGTTTCTTTTTATTGCTTTCAAGAAGTAATAATATATTAATATTAAAAAAGCAACTTTTTTAGGTTTTACTTATGATATTTTTTACTTCCTAGCTTCTTCATAGAATCTTCAAACAAATTGACACTGGAAGTAAGATTTTGATGATGCTCAATAACGGTAATTCCTTAGATCATGACATGTGGCGGATGACGTGTCTCATGCGTATGCCAGTTAGGCCCCTGAGGGCCACGGAGGGGGAATCAGGGTGCTACAGTGGGGGCTTCCCTCGAACCCCGTCTCCGAGATTGCACCCCACTCCTCGCCCCCGAGCACTTCAGCAGCTACACCAACTGTCCCTTTGCTCTACTCCGAGCTTCCCTTCAGGCTGAGCTTCCTCGCCTTCTCGGCTCGCCTCCTAGCCATCCTCCGGCCCGAGGAGTCTCTCGACTTTCAATGGCCGACCAGGCCACTCCTGTGCCAGTCCTACAAACAAGCGCCGACTCACCTCCAAGCCCCCAGCACAATTGGCATCCTCGGCCTCACAGCTCGTCTCCGGGCTACCACGGAACCAAGATACCTCGGCTCTCCCGCTCGTCCGCGAGCTCGCCCGTCGAGGTCATCTTCCTCGGTCTCATCGACCGACCGACGGCACCGCTCACAAGAGCAACCGCCATCCCGCGAATCTCGCCATGCGCGAGATATCCGCCGGCCACATCCTACGTTCCACGCCATCACGATCCCCATTAATGAGCCTGTATCGCCATTAATGGGAGATCCCGCTCATCACGCGGGCGTGACGTCAGGAGCGTAACGGTCGGCGTGATTCTCACGCCTGCCCTGCCTGCTACCACCGCTATATAAACCCCTTCTTCAGACGGTCCAAGTAAGCCATTTTTACTCCACTAAGCCATTACTCTGCTCGGATTTCCTCCCTAACTTGACCGTCGGAGGGTCCTTGGTGGTACAACCACCCTGGGACTTCCTTACAGGTAGCTCGGCGCAAGCAACCTCAAACCCATTGAGATCCACACGCTTCAGGAGCCCGCCTCCAAATCAAATCTCAGCCATCCGTCGCCGCCATCAGCAGATCAACGGAAGGTAACATCTCGACGCGCGGATCCGACCCGCGTCAGCTGGTGCCGTATGTGGGAACACCTTGATTCCACAAAAACAAAAGTTCATCTTCCGATCTCAACCCAATGGCGAACGGTGACCATGACGATCCAACCACTAGCCGCCGCCTCCCCCTCAACGGAGGCGTGGAAGAACCTCCTCCGCCGAATGCCATCAACGCCCTTGCCGGCCTGATAGACCGACTCGCTTCTGTCGTGGAGGAGCTCATCCGTGTCCAAACGGCAGGGCAAGTTCCCCGGGTCGCCGCTCCTCCGCCTTGAAGCCGGGACCCCTACAGGGGAAGAGAAGACTCCGCTCGCGTCGGCACTGCCGACCACCGCTTCGTTACCTCCTATGGCCGCAGATCTCCCAGGCCATACATTTTGCAACTCGCGTCAGCGACGAGGTCTGTCGTCCGAGTGCCTCGCCCCGGGCCCCTACGTGCTCATGTCCCTCCCGAAGAGATGTCGGTCAGTTCGCCTGCTCCTAGGCATGACCAACACCCCCTCCCTCGACGGGGTCGCACGAACAGGAATCGTCACGGCAGCTCGAAGACTATCTAGCCATAGGACCTAAGGAACTAGGGCCGTGTCCAAACATAGGTCTCCAACAGCAGAGGCCAAGGATCGAAGCCCTCACCAAGAGGCAGCCGAGCGGCTACCCTGCTCGGCTATCCCTGGCTGGTAGTTCCCTACCTCGCAACGCCAGGGATCAAAACCCTCACCAAGAGGCAGCCGATCAGCTACCCTGCTCAGCTATCCCTGGCTGGTAGCTCCCTACACAAAAATGCCAGGGATCAAAGCCCTCGCCAAGAGGCAACTGAAGCAGTTTCACTGCTCGGTCCATCCTTAACAGGCCTTCCACGACCCCTCCAGCGCTAAGGATCAAAGCCCTCGAAAGAGGCAGCCGAGCAGCTACCCTGCTCGGCTATCCCAGGCTGGTAGCTCCCTACCCCACAACGCCAGGGATCAAAGCCCTCGCCAAGAGGCAACTGAAGCAGATTCACTGCTCGGTCCATCCTTAGCAGGCCTTCTACGGCCGCTCCAACGCAAAAGATCGAAGCCCTCACCAAGAGGCAGCCGAGCGGCTACCCTGCTCGGCTATCCCTGGCCGGTATCTCCCCTACCCCACAATGCCAGGGATCAAAGCCCTCACCGAGAGGCAACTGAGCAGCTGCCCTGTTCGGTACATCCTTAGCGGGCCTCTCACAGCCCCTCTAGCGCTATGGATCTAAGCCTTCAAAAGAGGCAGCCGAGCAGCTACCCTGCTCGGCTACCTCTGGCTGGTAGCTCCCTACCCCACAACGTCAGGGATCAAAGCCCTCGCCAAGAGACAACTGAAGCAGTTCACTGCTCGGTCCATTCTTAGCAGGCCTTCCACAGCCCCTCCAGCGCTAAGGATCTAAGCCCTCAAAAGAGACAGCCGAGCAGCTACCCTGCTCGGCTATCCCTGGCTGGTAGCTCCCTACCCCACAACGCCAGGGATCAACTCCCTCGCCAAGATGCAACTGAAGAAGATTCACTGCTCGGTCCATCCTTAGCAGGCCTTCCACGACCCCTCCAGCGCTAAGGATCGAAGCCCTCACCAAGAGGCACTCGAGCGGCTACCCTGCTCGTCTATCCCTGGCTGGTAGCTCCCCTATCCCACAACGCCAGGGATCAAAGCCCTCACCGAGAGGCAACTGAGCAGCTGCCCTGTTCGGTACATCCTTAGCGGGCCTCCCACGGCCCCTCCAGCGCTAAGGATCTAAGCCCTCAAAAGAGGCAGCCGAGCAGCTACCATGCTCGGCTATCCATGGCTGGTAGCTCCCTACCACACAACGCCAGGGATCAAAGCCCTCGTCAAGAGGCAACTGAAGCAGCTTCACTGCTCGGTCCATCCTTAGCAGGCCTTCCACGGCCCCTCCAGCTCTAAGGATCGAAGCCCTCACCAAGAGGCAGCCGAGTGGCTATCCTGCTCGGCTATCCCTGGCTGGTAGCTCCCATACCCTACAATGCCAGGGATCAAAGCCCTCACCGAGAGGCAACTGAGCAGCTGCCCTGTTCGGTACATCCTTAGCGGGCCTCCCACGGCCCCTCCAGCGCTAAGGATCTAAGCCCTCGAAAAAGGCAGCCGAGCGGCTACCCTGCTCGGCTATCCCCGGCTGGTAGCTCCCTACCACGCAACGCCATGGATCAAAGCCCTCACTAAGAGGCAGCCGAGCGGCTACCTTGCTCGGCTATCCCTGGCTGGTAGCTCCCCACCTCGTAAATCCAGGGATCAAAGCCCTCACCAAGAGGCAGCCGAGCGGCTACCCTGCTCGGCTATCCCTGGCTGGTAGTTCCCTACCTCGCAATGCTAGGGATCAAAGCCCTCACCAAGAGGCAACCGAGTAGCTACCCTGCTCGGCTATCCCTGGCTGGTATCTCCCTACCCCACAACGCCAGGGATCAAAGCCCTTGCCAAGAGGCAACTGAAGCAGCTTCACTGCTCGGTCCATCCTTAGCGGGCCTTCTACGGCCCCTCCAGTGCTAAGGATCGAAGCCCTCACCAAGAGGCAGCCGAGCGACTACCCTGCTCGGCTATCCCTGGCTGGTAGCTCCCTACCACGGAACGCCAGGGATCAAAGCCCTCACCAAGAGGCAGTAGAGCGGCTATCCCTGGCTGGTAGCTCCCTACCCCACAACGCCAGGGATCTAAGCCCTCACCAAGAGGCAGCCGAGCGACTGCCCTTCTTGGCTATCCCTGGCTGGTAGTTCCCTACTCCACAACGCCAGGGATCGAAGCCCTCGCCAAGAGGCCCAGGGCAGCAACCTTGCTCGGCCATCCTTAAGGATCAAAGCTCTCTCCAAGAGGCACCGGGCAGCAACCCTGCTCGGCCATCCTTAGTAGGCCACTTACGGCCTTTCCTGCGCTAAGGATAAAAAGCCCTCGCAAGAGGCAACCGGGCCCGCCCTTGCTCGGTTATCCCTGGATGGTAGCTCCCTACCCCAACACACCAGGGATCAATGCCCTCGCCAAGAGGCATCGGGCAGCAACCTTGCTCGGCCATCCTTAAGGATCAAAGCCCTCACCAAGAGGCATCGGGCAATAACCCTGCTCGGCCTGTCCTTAGTAGGCCTCGTACGGCCTCTCCCGCGCTAAGGATCAAAGCCCTCACCAAGAGTCAGCCGAGCGGCTACCCTACTCGGCTATCCCTGGCTGGTAGTTCCCTACCCCACAACGAAAGAGATCAAAGCCCTCATCAAGAGGCTGCCGAGCGGCTATACTACTCGGCTATCCCTGGCTGGTAGTTCCCTACCCCACGACGCCAGGGATCAAAAGACCTCGCCAAGAGGCACCGGGCAGTAACCCTGCTCGGCCCGTCCTTAGAAGGCCTCCCATGTCCCCTCCAGCGCTAAGGATCAAAACCCTCACCAAGAGGCACCGGGCAGTAACCCTGCTCGGCCTGTCCTTAGTAGGCCTGTTACGGCCCTTCCCGCGCTAAAGATAAAAGCCATCACCAAGAGGCAGCCGAGCGTCTACCCTGCTCGGCTATCCCTGACTGGTAGTTCCCTACCCCACAACGCCAGAGATCAAAGCCCTCATCAAGAGGCAGCCGAGCGGCTACCCTGCTCGGCTTTCCCCAGCTGGTAGTTCCGTACCCCTTGACGCCAAGGATCGAAAGCCCTCGCCAAGAGGCACCGGGTAGTAACTCTGCTCGGCCTGTCCTTAGAAGGCCTCCCATGGCCCCTCCAGCACTAAAGATCGAAGCCCTCGCCAAGAGGCAGTCGAGCGGCTACCCTGCTCGGCGCGTCCCCGGCGGGCAGCCTCCTGCCCATCAGACGCTGAGGACCTCAAGCCCTCATCGTGAGGCCGCCGAGTTTCTTCCTGCTCGGCGCATCCCCAGCGGGCATCCTCCTGCCCATCAAACGCTTAGGATCTGAAACCCTCATCGTGAGACCGCCGAGTTCCATCCATCTCGATGCATCCCCAGCGGGCATCCTCCTGCCCATCAATGCGGTGGGTCCAAAGCCCTCCTCACGAGGCCGCTGAGTAGCTTCCTGCTTGGCGCATCCGCAGTGGGTAACTTCCTACCCTATAAAGACACGGATCCCAGGTCCGCCGAATAAACTCATACTCAACGTGCGATCAGCGCCTAAACTCTGACAAAGGGAGGATACCGATCTTCCTACACTCGTCCTTCGTTCGACTCATACTCGATGCGCGACAACAAGAACGCCGTGTCGTCTCCGAACAATCCACCACGAGGAATTACCGGCGTCAAGCCGCACAGAAAGAACCAAGCAGTCCACTCTTGACCCGATCTACAAATAGGTCGGAACAAGAGTGGGGGGCTAATGATGATGCTCAATAACGGTAATTTCTTAGATCATGATACATGGTGGATGACGTTTCACATGCGTACGCCAGTTAGGCCTTGAGGGACACGGAGGGGGAACCAGGGTGCTATAGTGGGGACTTCCCTCGAACCCCGTTTCCGAGGTTGCACCCTACTCCTCGCCCCCGAGCACTTCAGCATCCACGCCAACTGTCCCTTTGCTCTACTCCGATCCTCCCTTCAGGCTGAGCTTCCTCGCCCTCCTGGCTCACCTCCGAGCCATCCTCCGGCCTGCCTCCGAGTCATCCTCCGGCCCGAGGAGTCTTTTGACCTATAATGGCTGACCAGGCCACTCCTGTGCCAGTCCTACAAACAAGCGCCGGCTCACCTCCGAGCCCCCAACACAATTGGCATCCTCGGCCTCACAGCTCGTCTCCGGGCTACCACGGAACCAAGATACCTCGGCTCTCCCGCTCGTCCGTGAGCTCTCCCGCCGAGGTCATCTTCCTCGGTCTCATCGACCGACCGATGGCACCACTTACAGGCGCAACCGCCATCCCGCGAATCTCGCCATGCGCGAGATATCCGCCGGCCACATCCCACGTTCCACGCCATCACGATCCCCCATTAACGAGCCTGTCTCGCCATTAATGGGAGATCCCGCTCATCACGCGGGAGTGACGTCGGGAGCATAACGGCCGGCGTGATTCTCACGTCTGCCCTGTCTGCTGCCACCGCTATATAAATCCCTTCTTCAGACGGTCCAAGTAAGCCATTTTTACTCCACTAAGGCGTTACTCTGCTCGGATTTCCTCTCTAACTTGACTGTCAGAGGGTCCTCGGTGGTACAACCACCCCGGGACTTCCTTGCAGGTAGCTCCGTGCAAGCAACCTCAAACCTATTGAGATCCAACGCTTCAGGAGCCAGCCTCCAGATCAAATCTCAGCCGTCCATCGCCGCCATCAGCAGATCAATGGAATGTAACATCTCGACGCGCGGATCCGACCCGCGTCAGATTTAGATCTAATTAATTCCATGACATTATTTTTTGAAGCTATATCAAGTTACTTCCGGCTTTTCCGTTACTTCCGGACAACCAAACGTGGCCTTATGTATCCATCTTTTCTGGAAAAAATTAAGTTTCATAAGATAGCAATTTTTAATAATCAAGGTCTCATATACCATAAAATAAAAAAGTTGATCGTTGTACTATTAAATTCAATATTAATCATTCTTCAAGTATCCATAAATTGAAAGTATGCATGATTCATTCATCAACGACAACTCATATATATATACAAAATAATAATAATAATAATAATAATAATAATAATAATAATAATAATATACAGCCTCGAATACAAATACTACATTACAAAATATTGAATAAAAATATGCACGAGGATCCCTTAAAAATCTTTATTAATAATTAATTATAATTATGATTGAATGAAACCTCATCTTATTCTTTCATTAATTAGTTGTAAGTCTTGTCATTCCATTAATTTCACCTAAAAACCTTTTCACGTGAACTCTCTTGGCTGACATGTAGTGTCATCGCATGCATCTCTCTATCAAGCATTCACTTTTTATTTAATATCAATTAAGAACAAAGAATAATGCTCTAACAAATAATTAATTAGTGTCAATACATTCTCATACGATGCCATTGGATATAGTTTTCCAATATAAGAATATTAGTTTAAGTGATCGATGCACGTGAACCTCCATGTACGGCCATAGGAAGATATATGTTGATTGAGAAGTAAAATTTAAAATAAGATTCCACAATTGACACGCATGTAATCAATATAGTGGCGCGCTATATATATATATATAGATATATAGAGAGAGAGAGAGAGGGAGAGAGAGAGGTGTGTTTAAAATGGAGGAAAGAGTCCATAGGAGGGGATTTCCTCCTATGGCGTCGAAAAAATACACCGTCACTCGTTTTTTCCGACGATCGGTACCCATCATCTTCATCGTCATCATCTAAGATGTGGATATACCAAATTTCATGTGATTCTATAACTTTTTCACTGTTGATTTAGTAGGTTCAAAATTAACGGTTTACCGACAATAAAACATTTTACATTGCTAAATCAACGATGAAAAAGTTGTATAATCACATGAAATTTGGTGTACCCACATCTTAGATAATGATGATGAAGATGGTGGGTGCCGATCGCCGGAAAAAACGAGAGAGAGTGTATTTATTCGACGCCATAGGAGAAAATCCCCTTCTATGGCCTTTTCCCTCCATTATATATATATATATATATATATATATATATATATATATATATAATGCAGAAAAGAGGCCATAGGAGGAGATTTCCTCCTATGGAATCGAAAAATTACAATCCCCACCATTTTCATCATCATCATCGTTATCATCTAAGATGTGCGTACACCAAATTTCATATGATTCCACTACCTTTTAACCGTTGAATTAGTAATGTAAAAAGTTATATTATCGGCAAACCATTAATTTTGCACCAACTAAATCAACGGTGAAAAAATGGTGTAATGACATTAAATTTGGTGTATCCACATTTTAGATGATAAAAATGGATGTGATGTATGACGATCGTCGAAAAAAATCACGGAGAGTGCATTTTTCCAACGCCATAGGAGGAAATCCCCTCCGGCACCTTTACTCCATTAAAAACCCTACCCCCCCTCTCTCTCTCTATAGGCCATAGGAAGGAATTTTCTCTTATGGCGTCGAAAAAATACACCCTCTCTCATTTTTTTCGACGATCGGCACCCATCAACTTCATCGTTATCATCTAAGATGTGGGTACACCAAATTTCATGTGATTCTACAACTTTTTCAGCGTTGATTTAGTAGGTTCAAAATTAACGGTTTACCGACAATAGAACTTTTTACATTGCTAAATCAATGATGAAAAGTTTATAGAATCACATGAAATTTGGTGTACCCACATCTTAGATGATAACGATGAAGATGGTGCGTGCCAATCGTCGGAAAAAATGAGAGAGGGTGTATTTTTTCGACGCCATAGAAGGAAAATTCCCTCCCATGGCATCTTTCCTCCATTATTCTCATATATGAAAAGGTTGTAGTATCCCAAATAATTTTGTGTACCCACATCTTAGATGATAACGATGAAGATTTGTGGGTGCCGATCGTCGGAAAACACGAGAGAGGGCATATTTTTTCGACGCCATAGGAGGAAATTCCTTCCTATAACCTCTTTTCTCCATTATAGGAGGAGATTTCCTCCTATTGTGTCGAAATAGTACATCCTCCATCGTGTTATCCGACGATCGGCACCTACCATCTACATCGTTATCATCTAAGATATGGGTACGCTATATTTCATGTGATTCTACTGTTGGAGATAGTTCCCTCAGAGTCAATTATTGGATCGCAGGTACGTGATTACAATAATTCCGGAGGACCTATACCGGTAGGACAGTCTTACTCGAGATGATAGTATGCTATCTGGTTTGCCTTTATCAGTCGTGTACATGTTCAGATGACTGATTACATGTTACACTTTGATAGAGCCCTTACGATCTTGCTTTACTACCAACAGTATGATGGCGATCATATACGTGAGAGTTGGGTGGTTTATACGCATATCCTTAATTGTGGTCCCTAGTCGTGGGAGTTTCGAGACAGGGCATCGATACTCTGGAGTAGACTAGTGTATACAGTCGAGACCCCGACGAGGAGCGGTGGCCGGTCTCACAAGCCACTGGTGTCAGTTGGATCACCTAAGATGTATACATGTGCTCATTGGGTTATGAGTACATCGGACAGGACTCGCCGGGAACCTGCTAGTTGGTATTATATATATCGTCAGATAGCAGTTCCCTGGTGACATGTGTACAGGTTAGTTCATCGACCTGAGGTCGTCATTTTTCTCGTGTGAGTTCCCACTGTGCTTTGATTTCTACCCTACCACGGCTCAACGGAGCCGTGCAAACAGGTAGTTTTTGGGTACAGTCCCGAGCCACATGGAGGCACGTGAGCGGATCGGCAGGGGATTCGTCTCTCCCGGTATTGGGGGTGAGATCGTGCTGTGTCTAGGAGAGCCATTACACAAAGCCCATGGCCGTGGCAGGAGATTTACTGGTAGGTACTCCAGTAGTATCTCAGGGTGTTTTTGGGCTACACTCCGACACGACTTATACTGCTATTGGGGGTCTGACGTTACTAGCCCCCTAGGCAGATATGCGATACTCATAGACGAACGGACCGGACTGTATATACATTGTCACTGTTAGGCTCAGTAGGGTTTCCGGATGAGTTCCTTAATCGGCCTCCCTTGAGGTCAGTCCATGGGCAGCCGTTACGCATAGCTAGTGCCGCTGACGGTTTGTGGTTAAACCGGCTTCCAGGGTACTGACGAGTCATTAGAGTCCCCCACAGACAGTTTCCCAAGTTCGGGCGAAACGTTGTAGAGGCCGTATGGTTTTATGGCAGGGTTCGGAAAATGCACGTGCGTTTACGCACGTGTCATTTTTCGGGCAGATGATACTGGTCGGCTTTGGTTTAAGCCGGATCCGAGTATTATATTGAGTAGATATTATATCTTTGTCTCAGTTGCATTTGTATTCGGTCGTAATACAAATGCGGGTATATTTATACAGTTACGGGGTTATCCTGAAATTCGTTTCGGGATCACTTTTGGAAGTTGCCAGTTTCCAGTTTTCTATCAGCCGTTTTTTAACATTCGGTTAAACACGGATTTATCTTTTCTTGAGATGAGTGTGGAAGGTTCTAGATGTTTCTAGAAGAGGTGACTAGGTTAGAATGGTGTTGATATTTCATTGGTTGCATTTAATGTGTTCATACTTTGTGTTCACACTAGATATTTCATCCTTGTAGTCACCCTCTTCCCTCCTACACTCACCCCCCATTCCTATATCATGGCCGGCCCTTCCCCTCTCTTTCACTCTCACTTGATGGTTTTGAAAAAGATTATGATAGTTTTGGGGTGCATGGAAATTTTATAGCTCATTTCATTCCATCACCCGATTCGAGTGGCAACTTCATTAACCGTTCGTCCATAGCCTTGGACGTAACGAGACAAAGTATTCTACCCATTCTCTACATCATTCTTGGTCGTCTCTTTTAGCAAACTTGACGACCGAGTTGCCTCGAGTCAGAGGCGGGAGCCCGTTTAAAGAATCGTTGACGTGGTGCCACCTGGACGAGAAAATCGGAGATCGACGAGATTGGAGCAGCCGCAACGGAGCGTGGGATGATGGTTAAAGAACGAAGGACTCGGATCGTTCGGTATAACCTTTCTACACTCTTTACAGTTTGTTAGTTTAGCAATAATGGCAGATCCGGGTTATAGTATACGATAGCGCCAGTTTAAAAGTTTTTGTTCCGCATTTGGCGTCTGTTAGACGGCCGGGACGCTACCGTAGACTTACAGTGGTATCAGAGCCTCACCATTTTGCTTTACTAACTTGTACTAACGTGTTTAAAATATCGATCGAACCGGATATCAAAAACTATAATTTTCAAGTTCTGAGTTTCTGTTGATTTTTAAAGGGTTCTAAAAATAATTTTACATATCACAGAAAATTCAGCAGGGTTTTCTAAGAACAACGTACAAATTTGGGCACGTGATTCGACAAAACCGCCGCGGAATCGCGGTCAAACCAATGGTTTGACCACTCTTCCGCGGCCATTCAGTGAGATCGTGGCCCCAAATTTGCACAGTGGGTTCTTGTCTGGAATTTGGGGATTTTGGTATATATCTTTTGGGCCCAGATTTTGTTACTGTTCAACAGATGTTCGTGGGGCCCACTTCGTGATATTTAGTCGATTGAAATTTAAACATGTTAGTTTACAGTACTTACATTATATCTCCGATCGGGAATGTCATTTGATCGGTAAACCGCGTCTGATTGCTATAGTTCTTTTAGACGGGTTTGCGAACGTGACATTCGCGATGATGTTCTGTGTTGAGCTGTGATGTTGCGGATTTGTCGTGGTGGATAGCAGTGTGCAATGATAGTGCAGTTTGGATTTATTTGTACTTTTGATATTGCGGGGCGAGCGTCCAACTTGTGGACTGCCGTCACTACCTGTTGTATAATATTCTTTTGGGGCACGACCAGGTTGCGGTCGATGTACCTGTTGTACTATTTTTCCATTCTAGTACTAGGTTTTACCCCGCGACGGAGTGCACGGATAGCCGGGTTCTGGAGGGCAACGGGTCCGCATCTCATGGCTTTGAGAGGCAGAGGGGCCTTACTCTAAAATTGGCAGACTATTCGCCGCACTCGTAGGGGGTACAGGTTGACCCAAGGAGGGGTGCTCAAGCTAGCGGATTCCGTGAAGTGCAGGGTGGTCCATTCACTTTGCTGTAAGGGGCTGCCTCGCTTCAGGTTTTGGCGGGTAACTTGCCGCACCCGTAGGGGTCTAGGTTTCATTGCACAGGCTATCCACACGACCAGGGGAACGTCGGGTTTCAGCAGCGGCTCTGTGAAACCCGGGGATCCCAGATTATCTGTATTGTTCTGTGATACTTATTACTTTTCTTTAATGTTGCATATTATCACGCCTGGAGCGATTATTGTATATTGGCTTATATACTATTAGATGTTGTATATGTTTTACACCCGCGCTAGTTCAGTCCCCGCTCTGTCGTTAGTTAAGTAACCTAACGGGTGATGACGGGACCCAGTGACGAATGCGGATGGCGTATACGTACATTTTATTTTCGTTCTTTTCTGGTGTGATTGATTGATGGGACTGCGTTGATTCTGATCAATGCAAAGGAAAGCAAACCTATTTGGTAGTTGTTGGAACAAATTTAAAAAGTGTTATTGCAAAGACGTTTCCTTTTGTTTTGCATAGCGGTATTCAGTGGAATATCCTGCACCTCATTCGACGAGGCAAGGGCCGATATCACATCACCGGGAATGACCCCTTGGGCAGAAGTTTGCGTCAGGGTAATAACTTCACTATAGTCGATTACAAGTTGCTTTGCATCGCGGTGTTCAGTGGAATATCCTGCACCTCATTCCACGAGGAAAGAGCCAAGATCCCTTCACCGGGAGTGACCTCTTTAGCAAAATGTTTTCGCCACTATATTTTAAAAAGCTATCAGGTTCCTTCAGCGATATCAAGTTCGTTACGTTAGAGGTTTTTCGCCAAAAACCAGCCGTAGCCCTCCGTCACTTCTTTTGGGTATTCAGTAGTATTCAAGCTATGTATTTTGACCTAACGCCAAGGCATAGTGTTTGGTAGCTGCTGGGTATTCATTTGTTGCATAGATAGATGAGTAGGTTTGGGACAGCCGTTCTGCCATTTTGACCTAACGCCAAGGGCATGTGCGGGTGGGTTCAAATTAACAAGATAGTGACGGATAGAACTTGGCATGTGACTTATGACATTTTGACCTAACGCCAAGGTTATAAGAGCATGGGGCAAAAATCATATCGGGAGTTTCTAAAGAAACTGAAACTTGCCAAATATGCGCATACCTTCTGGAGTATGAGTAACGTGGATGCATTCCATCACGTTATCATGCGATGAGAGTTGGATCCCGATTCCTACTGATGAGTTGGTTTACTCTTTCGGGTGATCCCGATTGATTTTTCTTTTAGGTTTGGAGGAGAATTTGACAGGACAGTGGGAGGTTTCCGGATTAGATAAAGTGATAACCATTCTGATCTAGGTTAGAGTGCACGCAGAGTGTTTCTTTTCTCTCTCTCTTTGGCAGCGACCTTTGACCGACCCTAGACTATGACTCAGTGACCAAGTTGACCGAACCTTCTTAATATACTGGCTTTTGGATTGTCCGAGTTGCATAAGTCATTGCCACTCCCTCTTTTACCCTTTGCATTTCTCAGAACACCCCGTATTACTACGGACATCCACTTCCATTGGATAGATCCATCGTATGGTTATATACGAACTCGAAGGGACTTCTTCGAGAATGGATCAAGGTTCAGGAGAAATAGAATTGGTTTATTCAGTTGTCTTTTATTATCACCTTCTCTCAGGTTGCGAGGGCTCCTTGGTTTAGGAGAGTACACATATTACGCTTATTGGATAGTCTTATTCCAAACCATAGGCAGGTGCCGAAAGGTAGGGAATGAAGAAAACCAATTAGCCTAAATAGGGTGTACAGAAGGTAATATGTAAAGACAAAATAAAGGGATTAGAAAGAGGGCAACGTAAATTGCGACTGTTATCATTCACGACCAAACTGCGTACTTCATCGCCACTCCTATTTCACCTTTAATGGAATAAGGTATTATTCAGTTGTCTTTTATCATCACCTTCTCTCGAGATGCGAGTACTCCTTGGTTTAGGAGGGTACACCTATTATGCTTACTGGATAGTCTTCTTCCAAACCATAGGCTGGTGCCGAACGGTAGGGAAAGAAGAAAACCATTTAGCATAACGATGGTGTACAGAAGGTAACGACTAAAGACAAATAAAGGGATTTGGAGAGATGGCAATAAAATATACGGTTGAAGTCATGAATTGGATTGTGGAAGAGGCATTGCTATGAATATCAGGATACCCCTACGAAACATTTCATGTTTCAGTACATTGTTAAAAGAAAACTGTTTTCCCGATTAGATACTTACTCCAAGGGTATGTATTTACCAGGTTTCATTCTTATATCTGTATAGTTTTACAGATGATGAGTGGGAGTAAGTTATTGGGAATTAGGTAATTATCCTCATTATATCGGAATTCGTTGTAATTGGTGATATTTGAGGAAATCGCCAGGGTACAGTTTTCCACCTACGACGCACAGGTTTTGAGTTATTCAACTCAGCAGACTTATACAGAGTATTGTATGTTGTCCAGTGTCCATCAGGACAAAGGGGTAGGTCCTCGTACTATGTTCTGTTTACTTATAACTTCTCTAGTTTTTAGACAAGTGTTTCGTAGAAATACAAGGTCTAAGTTTTGAGAAGTTGTGGGTATAAGAATAAAGTAGAGAACCAGGTATCACAAGTATCGGGATTCTTCAAAGAGATCGAAGATGTAGATTCTTGTGATTGGTATTCAGATGATAGTAATAGTTTTGAGAAACTTGTTTCTCTTTCTGGTTACTCATAAATGGATGGATTCCTAAGTTGAGTAATGCTGATCAGCCTCTCTCCATTAAGTTGATATGCACTGGAGACAGCTGCATGATTGAATATGGTTCTAATTAAATAAGTGCCAAAGTTTCTATATTGGATATAGAATAGTTCGTACCTTAAAAGATGTTAAGGTACGGGGAGTTGTCCAGCTTATGCTTAAAACCAGACTCTGGATAACTCAGGGCACGTTTCTGTAATGGCTGTTTGTGGGTTGACCCTGGTTATGACGATGGTTGATATTCTACCATTTGGAAGATCAATAGTGATATTGTTCTTGACTCGCCACAGTTTTAGTAAAATGGATTTTTTCAGAAAACACTAGTGGGAGTATGGTAGAACTGGAAGTGATTCCAGAACCGCGAACGATTACGGAAAATTTAATAGGACCTATATATTCAATCAGGTTTGACATTCCAATAGCTACTCCGTAGATATGGTGGGTAACCTCAGACACCCGAGAGGTACTTCGGTAGCCTCAAGGACGGTGACAGGGAGGTTCTTGTTTACCCAGACTTGATACTACTGTTGTTCCAGACTATGAGACCAGGCAGGAGGTTAAGTATAGCGTCGTTCTAAACTAGCTTTAGAAGTGCACGTGTATATTATTCTGCCAGAGGGTTGTTGTGGTCAGTGGGAGCATCGGAAGTATAGTGGGCAAGTAGCTTACGTCTATTTATAGACTAGAGCAGTTATAGTGGAGATAGATCATCTAATTTTGATGCGACAGTCATGGGTTTGACTTCATCAGAATAGGGGATGGATCTGTTAAGAAGGTAGTAGGGTATGATGTCATAGTATCTGGATGACATACACAGAGTAGGAAGTAAAATTCTTATACTACGATCGGTTGTACTCTGGTCGTCACACAGTTGTTTCTCCAGACAGGATATGGATATAATATTTGACATTCTGGTTTCTATATCTATGGTTTTAGATCTGGATTTGGGTAGTTTCCCAATGTGGGTACTTTGACAGTATTCTAATGGTTTTTAGAATAGATGACTCCTGGCATGGTGGTGTACCTGCAGGTGATGGAGTCACCCTCTCTAAAGGTGTCTTACAGACTAAAGGGGAGAGGGATGAGCATGATTGGCAGATCACTTGCTTAGGCAATTGAGTCAATCATGAGATGTCAAGTACCACACCAGATGTTGTTTTTGCACTTGATGCGATAAGTTTGTATTAATCCAATCCTGGAGAAACACAAGGAAGCAGTTTTAGAATATAAGTACATGTTCTACGGATTTAATGACGGCAGCCTCCTTCGGGAGACGGTTATCATTACAGGCTTCAAAGGTGACATGGTTGACAGAGTGATTGTCAGAGTTATAGTTTTTTCCTTTGATGAGGGACGGTATTATGGACAGGTGGTCCAAGAGGATACTGTGGGTGGCATGATGCCGGATACTGATTAGGTTCAGTGATCGATACAGTCTAAGAAGTTTGGATTTGGAGTTCATTTATGAACTAGGTCCCATCAGATATCCAGACATATTCTAAGACAGGTATTACTCAATTCAGGAGATGGCTTTCTCCACGAACTTGAGATTAAGAGAGATATAGAAAGAAACTTCTAGGCGGATCCACTCACTGAGGCTATTTCTCGAACACAATAGTTTTACAAACAGGCTTTGTGAAACTGATTAGTAGAGGAGTTGGATGTTCGGTTTCACACGGGCTGTGAGTAGTCGACATAGCAATAATTAGCCTTAAGTGCAAGTGGGAGATTGTTAGAGATAGTGCCCTCAGAGTCAATTATTGGATCGCAGGTACGTGATTGCAATGATTGCGGAGGACCTATACCGGTAGGACAGTCTTACTCGAGATGATAGTATGCTATCTGGTTTGCCTTTATCGGTCGTGTACATGTTCAGGTGACTGATTACATGTTACACTTTGATAGAGCCCTTAGGATCTTGCTTTACTACCAACAGTATGATGGCGATCATATACGTGAGAGTTGGGTGGTTTATACGCATATCCTTAATTGTGGTCCCTAGTCGTGGGAGTTTCGAGACAGGGCATCGATACTCCGGAGTAGACTAGTGTATACAGTCGAGATCCCGACGAGGGGTGGTGGCCGGTCTCATAAGCCACTGGTGTCAGTTGGATCACCTAAGATGTATACAGGTGCTCATTGGGTTATGAGTACACCGGACAGGACTCGCCGGGAATCTGCTAGTTGGTATTATACATATCGTCAGATAGCAGTTCTTTGGTGACATGTGTACAGGTTAGTTCATCGATCTGAGGTCGTCATTTGTCTCGTGTGAGTTCCCACTGTGCTTTGATTTCTACCCTACCACGGCTCAAAGGAGTCGTGCAAACAGGTAGTTTTTGGGTACAGTCCCGAGCCACATGGGGGCACGTGAGCGGATCGGCAGGGGATTCTTCTCTCCCGGTATTGAGGGTGAGATCGTGCTGTATCTAGGAGAGCCATTACACAAAGCCCACGGCCGTGGCAGGAGATTTACTGGTAGGTACTCCAGTAGTATCTCAGGGTGTTTTTGGGCTACACTCCGACATGACTTATACTGCTATTGGGGGTCTGACGTTACTAGCCCCCTAGGCAGATATGCGATACTCATAGACGAACGGACCGGACTGTATATACATTGTCACTGTTAGGCTCAGTAGGGTTTCCGGATGAGTTCGCTCATCGGCCTCCCTTGAGGTCAGTCCATGGGCAGCCGTTACGCATAGCTAGTGCCGCTGACGGTTTGTGGTTAAACCCACTGCCAGGGTACTGACGAGTCATCAGAGTCCCCCACAGACAGTTTCCTAAGTTCGGGCGAAATGTTGTAGAGGCCGTATGGTTTTATGGCAGGGTTCGGAAAATGCACGTGCGTTTATGCACGTGTCATTTTTCGGACAGATGATACTGGTCGGCTTTGGTTTAAGCCGGATCCGAGTATTATATTGAGTAGATATAATATCTTTATCTCAGTTGCATTTGTATTCGGTCGTAATACAAATGCGGGTATATTTATACAGTTACGGGGTTATCCTGAAATTCGTTTCGGGATCACTTTTGGAAGTTGCCAGTTTCCAGTTTTCTATCAGCCGTCTTTTAACATTCGGTTAAAGACGGATTTATCTTTTATTGAGATGAGTGTGGAAGGTTCTAGAAGTTTCTAGAAGAGGTGACTAGGTTAGAATGGTGTTGATGTTTCATTGGTTGCATTTAATGTGTTCATACTTTGTGTTCACACTTTGTGTTCACACTAGATATTTTATCCTTGTAGTCACCCTCTTCCCTCCTACACTCACCCCCCCATTCCTATATCATGGCCGGCCCCTCCCCTCTCTCTCACTCTCACTTGATGGTTTTGAAAAAGATTATGATAGTTTTGGGGTGCATGGAAATTTCATAGCTCATTTCATTCCATCACCCGATTCGAGTGGCAACTTCATTAACCGTTCGTCCATAGCCTTGGACGTAACGAGACAAAGTATTCTACCCATTCTCTACATCATTCTTGTCGTCTCTTTTAGCAAACTTGACGACCGAGTTGCCTCGAGTCAGAGGCGGGTGCCCGTTTAAAGAATCGTTGACGTGGTGCCACCTGGACGAGAAGATCGGAGATCGACGAGATCGGAGCAGCCGCAACGGAGCGTGGGATGATGGTTAAAGAACGAAGGACTCGGATCGTTCGGTATAACCTTTCTACACTCTTTACAGTTTGTTAGTTTAGCAATAATGGTAGATCCGGGTTATAGTATACGATAGCGCCAGTTTAAAAGTTTTTGTTCCGCATTTGGCGTCTGTTAGACGGCCGGGGCGCTACTGTAGCAGAGCATGGCCAGATGTCTGAAGAAGGAGTTGCAAACGTCTGTGTTATATCTACCAAACAATAGAGCAGGACCAGACGTCTGAAGAAAACTGTACAGACGTCTGGACATAAAACCACAGCTGTAGCGGTTACCAATCAGACATCTGAACATTGTGCTTCAGACGTCTGAACATTGTACTTCAGACGTCCGACCATCGCGAGTGCAGCTGTTGCGAATCTCAATCAGGCCAATTTTTCCATAACTTCCAAATTGATTTTATTTTATGTATAGGAAATATTTTATTTAATTTTATCATGTAAATTGTAATATATATACATCATTGATATTCAATACAATGGCTAAGTTCAAAACCCTAAAACCATCTTCTCTAAGAATTTCTATATGGTATATGAGCCCTGCGATTAAAAGCTCAATTTTTTGATCCATGATCTCCTCTCAAAATCTAATCTCCATCATTTCCAAATTCTCTTTTTCAACAAAACTTTCTCACACAAACTTCACTGTGTGGTGATCCCAAATTCAATCGACCTTAATCGGACACGACCTCCTTAGCCACACCTATGGTTCCAAACCTCCCTCTTCGAGGACTATCACTAACATCAATGATACCATAAAGCATGTTGAAAATCCCGGCTACCGTCAATGATACCGTCAGGATCAACTCATCCTCAGTGCTATCCTCGGCAGCTGTGTCGTGATGATTCAGTTCCATATCTCATATGTTTCCCCATCCAAGAAAGCATGAGATCGACTTATTATTCTCCTTATGAATAAATCTCGTTCACGAGTTATGTTGCTCAAGGAATGCCTCATAAACAATCAACGTGGCTTGCGATCTATAAGCGAGTACCTGTAAAAGATACAATCTGTCTTCGGCGATCTCGCTCTTACCGACCACCCTCTTCCTGAAGATGACCTTATTTTTCACATCCTCTCGCTTGCCTCAAACCTGAATTCAAAGAATTCGCTGCTACTATCCGAGTGCATGACAACGACATTACCTTCGATGAGCTCTATGACAAGCTCATAGTGTTAGTTATATGTATGCCCTAGAGGCCATTATTGTATATATGATGTATATTATAGTGGATGCTAGGACATATATAGGGAGGACTTTCTTGCTCGACATGATAGTATGCTATCTGGTTACTCTTTATCTTAACATGTTACTTACTGTCTCTTTGTTACATGTTGATAAAGCCCTTAGGATCTGTACTTGACTACCAGGATTATGATGCAGATCATACTAGTGGGGCTAGGGTAGTCGGTAATTACATCCTTCAATTTTTCCTAGTCTTGGGAGTATCGAGACGGGCATCGATATTCCAGAGTAGACTAGCGTATACGTTTCTTGACCCATATGATGGGCGATGGATGATTCCACATCCATTGGTGTTTAACATCAGAGAAGGTATACGGGTGCTCAGTGGAGACTGGGTACACTGGAAAGACTCGCCGAGAACTCCTAGATGGTATTATACCTCACGTCAGATAGCAGTTCTCTGGAGACACTGGCACAGGTTAGTCTGTAGACCCGAGATCGTCATAGAGTCTTGTGTGATTCCCACTGTGCTTTGATTTCCACCTCACCACGTTCAAGAGAACGTGCAAAACGGTGGTTTTTGGGTACAGTCCCGAGTCACATGGAGGCAATGAGCGATATGAGAGGATTTTGTCTTTCCCGGTATTGGGGGTTGATGTTGCGCTATGCTCGATTGGTCATAATGGGAAATCCCTGGCCAGGATTGCTGAGATTTACTGATAAGTGTTATCAGTAGTTTCTCGAATCGTTATAGGAATCACATTGGCATGACTTATCAAGCTATTGAGGTCTGACGTTTACCACCCCCAGGCTGGATATGCGACATATCAGACGAACAGACCGGACTGTACAGTAGTGTTACTTATTGGATTCGCAGGAGTATGAGCATGCTTGCTTGTTGATCTTCTGATCGCTCAATACCCGAGTAGCCGTTACGTCCAGCTAGTACCGCTGACAGTTTGTGGGTGATTGATATGATCATCACCTACTGCCGGCGTATTGATGAGTCTTTAGAGTCCTACACAGAGATTTGTTGGCTCAGGCGAAACGAAGTAGGAGTACATATGTGATATGTGCGGGACCAAGATTAATACGTGTATGTGATACCGTATTCTATTCTCGCGATATGTGATATCGATCGGTTATATGTGATATAGCCGGGTTATCGAATCAAGTGTTGATTCGATAAGTTGATACATATGATATTAGTCGGTTATATGTGATATAGCCGGATTATTAAATCAAATGTTGATTTAATAATTTAATGTATAATTATATATTTGATATATTAACTTACATTAACTAATATTAGCTCACTTAAGCATTTCTTTTTCTCACTTCTGTACACTTAATATATATATATATATATATATGTGATATATATTATCGTGTCATGCTTGTTGCTACATTCTACATGGGTGTATGAGACTCACACCATGCTTATCATAATGAAGGGTTTTATTTATTTAAAGTAAATCAAAATTAGCTGGAAATTAGTCACATGGTTTGAGCTTAGTGGAAGCTTGTAGAACCATTGACTTAGTCCACTAATTTTGTTTTACATTAGATATTTGTTAACCCAACCATTACCTTAAGCCATGGTTAAGTCTCTACATGAGTTAATATGAGATATTATCTTACCCATGGTTGCTATTCTCACTCATGAGATTCATGCTACACTAGCTTCTCTCTATGGTTGCTTTTCTTTATCTCCTTCCTCAAACTCTTTAGCTTTTTGGGAGGTGAAGAAAATTAGTAAGAAAATAATTTCTAAAGTGAGCAAAATTATTACTTCATCAACCTACACTGTAGGGTTACTAGGCACTCTCAAAAGGGTCTATAAGGCATCAACCATACCCGATTTAAAATTTAGACGTGCCGAACAACCCTTAACCAAGATCTTAAACTAGAGATTATGTGAAACAAAGCAAGTAAACAATTTTACTTCTAAGAGTTTGGGATTACAACCTTTGTAGTTCGGTCCTTCACTTCTAAAGCTCCGTGTTGAGGTCCCTTCGCTGCGATCATCGAGTACCCGGACTCTAGAGAGGCTCACGAAGGAAAGATGCAAGCTTGCTTCCGATCTTCGATAACAAAGATGATCTACCTTGAAGTTTCTTTAACACAAGCTCTCACTCACTAATGAAGTGAACACCCTAATCTAAATGGCTAGAATAGATTAGGATGATGAAGTAAGAATTTAGCTCTCATTTATTTTCTCAATCTCACTCATTATCATCACCTCTCAAAAAGCTAGAAAGCTTTTCAAGCAAGAAGGAAGAAGAAGAAGAAGCTAACTCTTTTGTGATGAATAATGAAATAACTCAAGTGAGGTTAGAAATGCAACCAAGGGTTAAGTATGAAGACTTAACCCATGTAGAGAAACAACTATGGTTAAAGGGTTGGGTTGGGTTAAGGAAATATCTAAGCTAAATATCATGGTCAAAGTCAAAGCTTCAAGAAGCTTCTTGAAAGCTTCATGAAAGCTTAACCCTAATCCAAACCTTAACCACATTTATTCTCCACAAAACATGTTGCATTTATAAACCTAACATGTTACAATATTATATATCACATATACAATATTTATTGTAACAAAATAAAATAATACAATTAACATATATCACATATATATCAATGTATTACCCGAGTGAGAAAAAGAATCTTTTGGTGAGCTTATATTAGTTAATGTAATTTAATATATCAAATATATAATTATACATTAAATTATCGAATCAACACTTAATCCGATAATCCGGCTATTTCACAAATAACCGACTAATATATATTCTGTATCAGTTCATCGATCAATACTTGATCCGATGACCCGGCTATATCACATATACCCGGCCGATATCTCATATCGCGAGAATCTAATACGGTATCACATACACGTACTGTTCTCGGTCCCGCACATATCATATATGTGCTCCTACTCCGTTTTTCCTGAGCCAAGAAATTTATGTGTAGGACTCTAAAGAATTGTCAATACGTCGGCAGTAGGTGATGATCATATCAAAAAGCCATAAGCTGCAAGTGGTCAGCTAAATGTAACAGCCACTCAGGTATTGAGTGATCAGAAGTTCAACAAGCAAGCCTGTACTTTCTCCTGCGAATCCAGTCAGTAACACTCCTGTACAGTCCGGTCTCTTCGTCTGATATATCGCATATCTCGCCTAGGGGTGGTAAACGTCAGACCCCAGTAGCTTGATAAGTCGTGTCGATATGAAGTCCATAACAGTTCGAGAAACTACTGATTATACTTATCAGTAAATCTCAGCAACCCTGGCCAGGGATTTCCAGTTATAGCCAATCGAACACAGCGCAACATCAACTCCCTATACGGGGAGAGACGAATCCCCTCCTATCGCTCATTGCCTCTATGTGATTCGGGACTGTACCCAAAAGCCACCTTTTTGCACGCCCTCTTGGATGTGGTATGATAGAAATCAAAGCACAGTGGGAATTACACAAGACTCTATGACGATCTCGGGTCTACAGACTAACCTGTACCAGTGTCACCAGAGAACTGCCATATAACGTGAGGTATAATACCATCTGGGAGTTCTCGGCGAGTCCGTCCAGTATACCCAGTCTTTACTGAGCACCCGTACACCATCCTTGATGTCAAACACCGATAGACATGGGATCATCCATCGCCCATAATAAGGGTCAAGATGCGTATACGCTAGTCTACTCTGGTGTATCGATGCCCTGTCTTGATACACCCTCGACTAGGAACAGTTATAGGATGTATTCGTCGACTACCGTGGCCCCACTAGCATGATCTCATCATAGTCCCAGTAGTTGAGTACATATCCTAAGGGCTTTATCAACATGTAACATAGAGACAATCAGAGTACATGTTAAGATAAAGTGCAACCAGATTGCATACTATCATGTCGAGCAAGAAAGTCCTCCCTATATATGTCCAAGCATCCATTACAATATACATCATATGTACAGTAATGGCTTCTAGGGCATACATATAACTAACATACACTAGACTAGCCATTTACTTTAGATTGTTTGCTTCACTAATTTCATATTAGTGAAGAAGTAGCTTAAGTTAGCGTCTTCTCGACGTAGATCATCTTCGGCCTCGAAGACTTCAAGTAAGTTTGTTCATTTCTCTTTATGGAGCCTTATTAGAGTCTGGGAGATCGCTACTTGGAGCGAAGGGACTACTGCATGGAGCTTTAGAAGTGAAGGACTGTTCTACAAAGGTTGTATTCCTTGTTCACTTTGATGTAAAGATGTTTACATGCTTGTTTCGTCTAATTTTCTAGTTAAGATTCTAGGTTATGATTCTTTAGCGCGCCAATTTTTTGAAAACGGCATGGTCATGGTCGATGCCTCCCGAAACCAAGTGGCGGTGCTACGGAACCCAGCATATAGACTATGAACGCCACTTGAAGAAGGAAGACACGGGTGTGTCCCGCTCTCGCAACTGCCAACTATGCCAACCAACCCTAATCGCTCCTCCTATCGACCTCCTCAACAACGTGGAATCGTATCCTATAATCAAAGTAACAACAACAATAATTTCGCTCGCAACAACAACAATAACCAGTACTGCACAACACACAATAACAACACGCCTCGCTCCAACTCCTACTGCAATTTCTACAAGTGTCCTGGTCACACCATAAAAGACTATCGCCAGCTTGCTCGTTTTCTTCATGAGAACGCAGTGCAAGTCAATTTTCAACAGACCTCCTCTCTACCCGTTGCCAATAACACCAATGCTAACCAGCCCGCTCCCTCCTCCTGGCTATTGGACGCCAGTGCTTCTTACTACGTCATGTCCAATGTTTGGACCCTTCACAGCTACATGATTACGGTGGCCCCGATGAGATCAACATAGGTGATGGTTCGGGTTTGAAAATCTCTCACATCGTTTATACAACACTGCACTCTTCACAAAAATCCCTTCTTTTAGATAACGTTCTATGTGCACTCTCCATTACTCAAAACTTAATTTCTGTCGCCAAAATTTGCAAATCAAACATAGTCTCATTTGAATTTTTCCCCTCTCATTTTTGGTAAAATATCTTCACACAGGGGTGCCTCTTCTTCGCGGGGATAACCATAATGATGTCTACCACCTCCCATGCTCCATCAAGCTCAAATTCATGCTACCTACAAATCCGAAATAAGTGAGTGGGATGGTCGTCTTAGTCATGATGACTTATGGATCTCGATAATCCAATTATTTGGTTTTGATGCTATCTTAAACATGAATAGTTCGTTTAGTGTCACATGATTATCTTTTCTACCATATCAACACTAAACTCGTATACACTTGTTATTTAGCTTGCTTTTCCTATATCTTGTGTATACCGAGTAATATATTAATATCTCATTCTATACTTGTGTTATAATCTTGATATAGATATATTACTCTCATTCATTGTTTTGGTAATTCATAATGTGAATTTGTATATGCATGTGATCTATATCTTGCTTCTCTTATACCATATATATATATATATATATCAATATCTCATACTTTGAGTTTGAGTTATATCTTGATATTGATATACTATTCATGATTGAGATATAAAAAATAATGAATGTTCATATACTTGTGTTTACTATTTTACTTATATTTCATAACACTGAATATTATATGCTTGATCGTGTTTGAGATTGGTTTTCAGGATATTCAGGATATCTCATGAAACAAGCATACAAAGGAGGATGGAGGAAATTGAACTTAAATGGATATATCTAATGGATGTTAGAGGATACGGACGAGTGCTTCACAATTTGTATATTTAAGCTTCATGATGCTAAGTAGCCAAGATTCAAGGGATTCAACAGTTCAAGTTACGAATAGCAAAGAAGCTAGAAAGCAAGTCTGAATTTTAAGCGTTAAGGATCAAAATCGAAGCAAAGTTCATTTGAAAATCAAATATCAACTTCAAGACTCAAGTGAGTGGAATGGCGTGTTCGAGTTTGAAGAATCAACTGTTGAAGCTAATTGAAGATCAATCAACCAACGCAAAGTTCAAGCGAAACACCAAAGTTTCAAGAGCTCGTGTCGAAGTGTCGAAGATTCAAGATTCCGAAGAAATGCGATATCAACACAGGATTCTTTCTAAGTACTCTAATGAATATGGTTACTATCAATTAGAGCTCTTGAACACCCACACACGCATGCACAAACATTTTATAAACATGACATATCCTGGCAACAGTCTAAAATGACAATTTTGAACTATAACAGCCAGTTTTCATTGGGGCTATACAAAGAGTTTTGGGTTGGTTTTTTGTACTCTAATCACTCAATATTTCAGTTACTATTATTCCTGAGTGATCAAGAGAGAAAAATCTCATTTCTTATGAGAGTAAAATTGATTTTCATTTGCTTATCTTCATTCACTCTCACACACAAAATCAAAAGCTTCTATTTGCAAATCCATACTTCTTAGAGTATTAGAAGTGAGCTTGAGAGAAAATCTATCAAGAGTATTTGTGCTTCATTGTATCCTTCTCTTTTCTTTGTGTTTGGACTCTTGAGTGGAAGAGTGCCATTGTAAGAGAGAGAAGCTTGTACTGAGAGAAGGGCATGAAGAGCCTTGTAAAGAGGAGTGGTGTTCGTAGTGGCGAACAATGTGTGGTTTTTTGAGGAGACATGTTTGGTTTAGCCTCCATCGGAAGCGAGGTTATGGGTTGCGGGTGCACAACGTGTGTCTCTGAAAAAGACGTGTTAGTGGAATGGGCTTGTGTGCCTAAAGAAAGTGGACTACGAGATCTCCCGAACCACTATAAAAATGACTTGTGTTTGATTTTGCAATTTCTCTATCTCTCTTTCTTTAATACTTGCCAATTATATTTGTGCTTAATTGGTTGCAAGTCTTCATAGATTAGAAATTGCATGCTCTTGCTCTATATGCTCTTACTTGTTTGATATTGCCTCTTGCTATATGTTAAAGTTTCACAATTGTAGTTTGCTTGGTATTATTTCAACTTGCTTTATATTGTCTAAGCTTTAAAATTGTGGTTTTTTATAGCAAGCGTTGATAGATTTTTTTAATTTGAGCATATTAGTAGTACAGTCTTATCCACCCCCTCTAGAACTATTCCGGTGTAGGCTTCCACAACTTTTCAATTGGTATCAGAGGTTGGTACTCATATCTTGATAGGAATTACATCCTAGAGTGATCCTATGGCATCATCTTTACCTTCGTGCTCTTATCGTGATGAACCATCTATTCATAACCCTCTATATTTTGAAGGTTCAAAATTTAATATTTGAAAAATTATAATGCAATGCTTTCTTGAATCTCGGGATAGGGATATTTGGAAAATAGCTGATAATGAGTACTTGATTCCTACTATTGCTAAATCTATATGGACTACTCATAATAAGAATTTATTTGTTCTGAACATTAAAGTTTTAAAAATATTGCATTATGCTTTAAATGCTGATGTTTTTAACAATGTCTCTTCTTGGAAGACGGCTCATAATATATGGTACTCATTGAAGAAAATATATAGAGAGCAAGTCGTGTGCAATAAAGAATAGAAAACCGAGAGAACAACTTCTATGGCCACATTAGATATACCTCAACAAAGCTCACATCTCAAGGGACAATCCAACTCGATAGAGTCGGCTAAGGGGTATTTTGATCATAGCGTTATAAGTAACCCTTTTTATGATTTTTGCAAACTAACGCATGATCAATTACTAGATGCTTTCAATATTTTACATGATGGTTTTATTTCGTTAGCATCTAAAAATAGTATTCTTGAAAAACAAATTTTTGTTTTTGAAAATGAGAGAAGTGAATTAGTTTCTTATTGTAATTCCTTTGAGACTTTGAATACAAATTTAATTTCCAAATTTTGCGCTTTATTTTCCGCTCATGATTCTCAAACCGCTTTAATTGATAGATTAGAAGTCGAGAAGAATGAGTTAATTTCAAATCTTGATTTGTAATGTGTTTGAATTGATGCTTTGAAGTTTGAAAATGAAAATTTGGTTACCACTTGCAATGCCTTGAGAATAGAACATGATGTTTTAATTTCAAGTTTTAAATCTGAAATGGATTTGTTGAAATATTCCCTTGCCTCTCAAGATGTATTGACTTGTGATATTTTGTCTTTTAAAAAGGAAAACGAGAATTTGCTTTTGACTTATGAGATTTTGAGAAACGAAAACGTTGATAAAATTTCAAGTTTTAAAACCGAGATTGATCTTTTGAAATCGTCTATTTTATTTCAAGAATCTCTTGTTTTCAAAAATGCTTCTCTTAAGAAAGAAAATAAGATTTTGGTTTCTTTCCTTACTAAGTTTTCAAATGTTGATTCTTTAGTTAGCAAGAAAAATGTCTTAAATCGAGGAGGAATTAAAAATTCTTTGAAAAATCAAAAACCCTTTTCGTCTCGACATGTCAAACATGCTTCAAACTCAACTAAATCTTATGCACATTCTCATACATTTCTTTATAAATTTAGTTCAAAACGGACTTTCAAGAAGCATGTGAATCCTACAATTGCTTTATCTTATGCAATTGACACTTCTAAGATTTCCATGCATGCACGCACACATACTTGCAATTTTTGTAGTGCACATGGACACTTGGCATTTGCATGTAGTTTAAAGAAGAATATTTCTATACATGCCAACTTGGTTTGGGTTCCCAAAACTAACCCAATTGGATCCAAGAAAACTTGGATACCGAAATCCCCATCCGTACCTTATTTTGTAGATATGGACCAATTGACAATTTAGGGATTCGGGAGCATGATGAGCTAAGAGCAATCCAATGGAAAACTTGCTATAGCTCATCAATTTGTGGGGCATAGTATTTCTTTTCTATACTTGTTTTAGAATATCGCCTATTCATTTAAACGTAATGTTGATATTCTATTTGAGTATATTTCATCTTGATATACCCCTTATGATGATTATATGTTATCTTTGCTTATCTCTTTGTGCTTTTATTCATGTATGAGAACCCCTTCATAGGATATTTCAATTGGTGTTTACAATTGATATCATTCATTTGCTCATATGTGTTTTACTGTGCTCATATGCTCTAAACTTGCTATCTTTTAAACTTGAGCACAACTTGGTATGAAAACTTATTTAGATCTACATATCATTGTGTTTTTTGCCATAAACCGCTCTCACTTGATTATAATGTGTTTATTCTTATAAGTGAGAGTTTGTATGCATATAGCTTTAATGTGTTTAAAATCTTTTTCTAACAACCTAGTTCATTTATACCTATTCCAGTTCTCATATTTCCTTATTTGTGGTATTTTCTTGATATATCGTATTTTGGGTGCGAATGGTATTTTACATTTTACATTGCATTCGACCCGACCCGCTTGCTTGAACTTGTTTGATTCATATTTATGAATTATCTTGACCTGTTATATAGACATGTGCATTTTCATGAATACTGCATACTGGCATTTTATCCGGCATTGCAACTTTTACCATATAACATTTTAAGTTACAGAAAAAAATTTAAAATTACTTAACATGGCCTACATGGTACCCCTAACCCTGTGATAGCATCCGCGCATCTTTTTCTCGTCCTGTTCAGCGAAACGAACATGTTTGGATGGCTACGCGCACGTACGCGCATCCGTTCTTGGGGGTATGCATTTTCGTTACCTAAGCATTCATTTTGAAATTTGGACGTCGCATATATTTTTCCTATTTTAAATTTGAAATTTTTGACCCGACCCGGACGCGTGTTGGAATATTTTGTATCCCGCCAAAATTCAATTATTTAAATATTTAAATTTCGTTTAACTATTCAAAATTCCTTTAACAGTTCAAACTTCTAACAGAAAATAAGTTTAAAACTAAAATAATATTTCCCTAACCAATTATAACAACTCTATATCCCTTTCTCTCTTCTCTATTTTCTTTCTCTCTCTTTTTTCTCTCTCACCCGTGCGTCTCTCTTTCTCTCTCTCTCTCTCTTCCACTAACAAACAAGATTATCTCTCCTCATTATTCTCTCTCTCTCTCTCCTCTCGATCTCTCTCTCTTCTCTATCTCTCTTTCCCTTTCTCTCTCTTCCCTCTCTCTCTCACACCTCTCGCGGATACTGTGCATCTTGGATGCGGTCACCTCCCTTCACGCTTACGCTCACCTCCCTTCTATCCTCGTCTTCCTCTTCTCTTTAAAAACCCCGAGCCCATCTCTTTAACCCATCAACAATTCTCAAACCGTAACGCTAAAATCCCCAGAGCTTCCTCACCTCCTCCTAGCCAACTTCATCTTCTCCTTCGCCAACTCCTCCTCCTTACCTCTCTCATTCTCCCGAGACCCCTGCACACACCCTGTAACCCAAGAATCCCATTTACACCTCTCCGCCGACCACCTCTCATTTCCATCACCATCTCCTTCCTCTTCTCTCCTTATCTCCTCTGTTCTCCTCCCCTTCACCAACCCTGCACTAACCCTGCACTAAGAAACCAACACCAAACCCTAGCTAACCCTAACCGAAACCCTAGCAACCAACCCCTTCGCCGGATCTCCGTTCATCCCCGTCGACACCACCACCTCTCTCCGCGAACCCAGTGCACAAACTTCAGTGAGCTAATCCCTCTTCTCTTCTTCTTCTTCCCCTTCCTTCCTTCCTTCTTTCTTTCTTTTCTTTCTTTCTTTAAAGTTTTGTTTCTCTGTTGCCGTAGTTCGCCGGAGTCGGGATCGTCGTCGACGATCCAAACGACCCAGAGGAAGTGCCTTGCTTGCGTGATCACCCTCGTACGTTGTTTGGAACCGTTCCGTGTACCGTGCGCACGTCGTGACTTTTCGCCGACGTGGGACGTTCCGTACACATCCGTTCTCGTTTCTTCTAGGCAAGTTAATCTTGCTACATGCTATATGACTCATTATATTCCTATTTAAATAAGTATCACACCTGTATTTTAAATCATGCACCCCATATTTAGTTTTATAGCTTTTCGATGTTCCGTTTGCATCCATTCATATCATTTCAGATCTAGGTCATGAAAACTTATCTTGTTACATACTATACTATCATATACTGCATCAAATTGAATAGTTACAATTCATATTGCTTAGTTATATGTTCCGTACTTGTTAGTTTATCATTTTACGATTATATGATGTCCGTTTGCATCCATATCATATAGAATACATATAGCTGCATTTATAGATTCCATTGATAACCTAATACTGTTGTTTTAATACCCCATGTTTAATAAAGTGCAATCTAATTAGTTTTAGGACTATTAAAGGTAACCCTAATCGATAGTTGTGCATACATATCATTGCTTTTATATCTATTTGCATACCATGTCACATTATTTCTTTTATTGTTATATTAGTACTCTATACTTGATTTTGTGCATCCATACTTGTTACAGTTTGATTATGAGCACCCATTTGATACCCGTGCACTAATTGACATGTCCTGATACACTATTACTTGACTTGACTTGATACTTGTACACTACTTGACATGACCTGATATATTACTACTTGACTTGTTACCTGATCCCGTTTCTAATACCAACAATCCTGACCTGTTGTCCCAATGGACATATCCTGCTGTTTGTATAAACAAACCTGTTCCTGCTTGATTCCTGTGTTGGCATTAGTCTCAGATTTATCAATACCTGACTTGAACGCATAACTTGGGGGTATGAGGAAATCAATGATGAAATCGACTTGTAACTCGACAGTTCGATGCTTATACTGATCAGTTTTACGGGCTAGGCCATCCCCGGGATGCTGCTGCTGACACCATTCATCTGTATATGTTACCTGTTTATTGCCTAGCGGCACGTCTCAAATTCAGCCCGAGAGTCTTGACCGTGGTCCCGGGCATGCACGAGATACTATTGAGTTACATCGGCGATTCATTGAATTGATTTCAAAGACTTGAGAGTAGTTAACCCAGTAGACCATTTTAGATTACTCACCGCACGTCATCTATGCCTTTACCCTTCACTGTCCTTATTTATGTTACTGTTATAACCTGTTTACCGCTCATACTCGTACCTGCATGTCTTGCTACTCCTTGATTTTATTATTGCTTGATATTATGACGCACCGATGTCTGGGTTTTGCATGACCCAGATCCTTTACCTTTGCTGCAGGCCGAGCAGGAGTATTTCAGTGAACAGGCCGAGCAGTGAGGACCAATATTAGTTTAGTTCAGTTCCTTTCAGTATTTTCATTCCTGATGTGAGCCCGCATTATGGGACGTACATTCCAGATTATTATTGTATTGGATCTTTTGCTTCCGCATTATTTTATTTCATGACTCATTTATTCTGGCTTATGGACATGTGTTAGATAGTTTATTACTGTTCTTGATATCTCTACAGCCGTAATGTGACTGTGGAAGGATTTTTCCTATCCATAGGTAGCATGGTTGGCTCTTTCACGTGCCTATCTTAGCGCACTCTGGGAAGCAGGGTGTGACAGGGTTTGTTTGGTATTAGAGCCATAGGATTTAGGTTAATCGGGTTTGATTCTTTTGTAGTTGGGTATTGGACCCAATACACGAATCAGAAAATCCGTGATTAGGAACATGTCCTGCCACATTGTTATCGTGATTCTTGAATCATATCTTTCTCTTGATCCTTTTCCTTGACGATATTTAAACCACTTTGCATCTCGGTTTGAATCCTTTTGGTTCCTTTTTGTTTCTTCCGTCCTATTCCTTTGATTCTGATACTAGGATTTGGGCGCCTTGAATGGAGTTATGTGATTGTAACTATGTACCGCGGCATGGTTACAATGCGGTACTCTATTTAAGTAACTTGGAGTCCTGGTCTTGATTCATGGTCGTGAAATTTCCTTGGTTCTCTCAGTTTCATTGCTTACCAGTTCATGTTTTGCAGATTTCTTGGTGATCTATACTGGAAGTTATGAAGTTGTCTTGGGAATGGATTTTCTCGGCACTTTCCACGCTCACATTGATTGTAGGGAAAAGAAAGTGATTTTCCAGATTTCCGGACATCCGGAGTTTATCTTTACTGAAGGAAGCAGTTTTGTCGGGCCAGTCGAGTTTAGGGCTAGGCCGACAAATAATGTTCTTTCGTCGATGGAAGCTGATAAGGAGGAAGCGCCAGCTGTAGTTCGAGAGTTCATGGATGTGTTCGAGGACATCTCGGGTTTACCGCCAAAATGAGATGTGGAGTTCACAATCGATCTTGTTCCTGGTGCAGCGCCAATCTCAAAGGAGTACTATCCAATGGCACCAGTGGAGTTGGAAGAAGTCAAGAAGCAGGTTACCGAATTACTTGAGAAGGGTTGGATTCGCAGCAGCAATTCACCTTGGGAAGCTCCAGTTCTTCTAGTCAAGAAGAAAGATGGCACAAGGAGGGTGTGCTTCGATTATCGAGAATTAAACCGGGTGACTATTAAGATTAAGTACCCGATCCCTCGCATTGGCGAATTGTTCGAGCAGCTTAGTGGCGCGAGGGTATTCTCGAAGCTGGATTTGCGATCCGGATATCATCAGGTCCGAGTTAAATCAGAAGATATTTGAAAGACTGCGTTCCGAACTCGGTATGGACATTACGAGTATTTAGTGATGCCCTTCGGAGTAATGAGTGCACCGGCAATATTTATGGACTTGATGAACCGAATCTTTTCACCATTCTTAGACAAGTTTATAGTGGTGTTCATTGATGATATTCTGGTTTACTCGAGGAGCATAGAAGAGCATGCATAACACTTGAAGATCGCACTGCAGACATTGATGCAAGAAAGATTGTATGCAAAGATGAGCAAGAGCGAGTTTTGGCTTGAAGAAGTGAAGTTTTGGGGCATGTTGTATCCGGAGATAGAATCGCCGTTGATCTCGAGAAGATTGCAGCAGTTCGAGATTGGCCGATTCCGAAGAACGTAGGAAGTTTTCTTGGACTTTTCGGCTATTACAGAATGTTCGTGGAGAATTTTGCTCGTTTGGCTGAGCCTTTGACCAAGCTTACGCGCAAGGAAGTACCGTTTGTATGGACGGATAAGTGTGCGTCAGCTTTTAAGGCGTTGAAGCAAAGGATGATAACCGCTCCTATTTTGACCGTACCAGACAGTTCCGGAGGATTGGTGATTCACAGCGACACATCTGGGAAAGGTTTGGGATGTGTTTTGATGCAGCATGGGAAAGTTATAGCTTACGCATCGAGACAGTTAAAGACCCATGAGAAGAATTAACCAACTCATTATTTGGAGCTAGCAGCTGTGATTTTTTGCTTTGAAGATTTGGAGACACTACTTATTTGGCGAAAGGGTCGAAGTATTCACCGATCACAAAAGCCTAAAGTACGTGTTCACGCAGAAAGAGCTTAACATGAGGCAACGTAGATGGTTAGAGCTGATGGCTGACTACGATCTTGATCTTAAGTACCATCCGGGGAAAGTTAATATAGTGCTGGATGCGCTTAGTCGGTTGCCAGCAATTCGGATGTTGACTGCACAGAAGGAGCTTATCGAAGATTTTCGGAGATTTGAGTTGGAGATCGTGCTATCGCATTCTTCGGGACAGTTGATGCAGCTGCAAGTACAGCTGCCATTGATCGATAATATTAAAGAAGCGCAGTTACAGGACCCAAGATTGCAGAAGTTTCGAGAACAGGATGAAGCTGGACTTCGAACGGACTTGTTAATTCATGAAGATGCTTCGTTGCGCTATGGTAGCCATTGGTGTGTGCCAAAAGGTGATATTCGTGAAGAAGTTATGAAGGAGGCACATAGTTCCGCATATTCCATACATTCAGGAGGCACGAAGATGTATCATAATCTAAGACAGCATTTCTGGTGGGAAGACATAAAAAGGGAGATTGCTCGTTTTGTAGAGAAGTGCTTGGTGTGTCAGCAAGTTAAGGCTGGACATCAAAGGGTTGCTGGTTTATTGCAACCACTTCCGATTCCTCAATGGAAGTGGGAACATATAACCATGGATTTCTTGACAGCTTTACCGCGGAGTCCAAAGGGCAACAATGCAGTTTGGGTGATTGTTGATCGATTGACCAAGACAGCTCATTTCATACCATTTCGAGTTGGTCAATCAATGGAATCGTTGGCAGAACGGTACATGCAGGAGATTGTGAGATTGCATAGAGTACCTGTGAGTATCGTGTCTGACCGTGACACCCGATTCTTATCGCACTTCTGAAGGAGCTTACAGGAAAGTTTGGGGACTCGATTGAAATTTAGCACAGCTTATCATCCTCAGACAGATGGCCAGTCGGAGAGAACGATCCAAACTCTTGAAGACATGTTGAGAGCTTACATGTTAGACTTTAAGGGTTCATGGGAGGATCATCTACATTTGGTGGAGTTTTCTTACAACAACAGCTTTCAGGCGACTATTCAGATGGTTCCATTCGAAGCATTGTATGGTCACAAGTGTCGCTCACCCATTTGTTGGGACGATATTGGTGAACGAAGACTGTTGGGACAAGACTTGGTCGTGCAAACTGTTGAGAAGGTTAACACTATCCGGAATCACATGAAGGCAGCCCAAGACCGACAGAAGAGTTGGGCCGATACATCAAGAAGACCTCTAGAGTTCGCTGTTGGTGATCTGGTATTCTTAAAGATATCACTGACTAGAGGAGTGATTCATTTTGGGAGTCGAGGCAGGCTTAGTCCTCGATTCGTAGGGCCTTTAGAGATTTTGGAGCGTGTTGGAGAAGTGGCTTATCAATTGGCTTTACCAGAATCTTTGGCGAATGTTCATGACGTGTTTCATGTATCTCAACTCCGTAAGTATGTTCGAGACGAAACACACGTGCTGGATCAATCGGAGCTGACTGTACGAGAAGATTTGACTTTGAGGAGCGACCGACGTCGATTGTTGATCCAAGAGAAAAGGTTCTTAAGAACAAAGTTATCCCTCTCGTACTTGTTTCTTGGAGAAATCGCTCGCATGGAGAATCGACTTGGGAACGAGAAGACGGGATTTGACAGAAGTTTCCACATCTATTCTTGTAGTTTCTTGATTATTTATCTTTCTTTGTTCTTGGAATTTCGAGGACGAAATTCTTTTTGTAGTTGGGTATAATGTAACAACCTAGTTCATTTATACCTATTCCAGTTCTCATATTTCCATATTTGTGGTATTTTCTTGATTTATCGTATTTTGGGTGCGAATGGTATTTTACATTTTACATTGCATTCGACCCGACCCGCTTGCTTGAACTTATTTGATTCATATTTATGAATTATTTTGACTTGTTACATAGACATGTGCATTTTCATGAATACTGCATACTGGCATTTTATCTGGCATTGCATCTTTTACCATATAACATTTTAAATCACAGAAAATAATTTAAAATTACTAAACATGGCCTGCATGGTACCCCTAACCCCGTGGTAGCATCCGCGCATCTTTTTCTCGTCCCGTTCAGCGAAACGGATGTGTTTGGATGGCTACGCGTATGTACGCGCATCTGTTCTTGGGGGTATGCATTTTCGTTACCTAAGCATTCATTTTGAAATTTGGACGTCGCATATATTTTTCCTATTTTAAATTTGAAATTTTTGACCCGACCCGGGCGCATGTTGGAATATTTTGTATCCCGCCAAAATTCAATTATTTAAATATTTAAATTTCGTTTAACTATTCAAAATTCCTTTAACAGTTCAAACTTCTAACAGAAAATAAGTTTAAAACTAAAATAATATTTTCCTAACCAATTACAACAACTCTATATCCCTTTCTCTCTCTCTTTCTCTTTCTCTCTCTTCTTTATTTTCTTTCTCTCTCTTTTTTCTCTCACCCGCGCGTCTCTCTCTTTCTCTCTCTCTTCCACTAACAAACAAGATTATCTCTCCTCACTATTCTCTCTCTCTCTCTTTTCTCGATCTCACTCTTCTCTCTATCTCCCCCCCTTTCTCTCTCTTCCCTCTCTCTCTCACACCTCTCGCGGATACTGTGCATCTTGGATGCGGTCACCTCCCTTCACGCTTACGCTCACTTCCCTTCTATCCTCGTCTTCCTCTTCTCTTTAAAAACCCCGAGCCCATCTCTTTAACCCATCAATAATTCTTAAACCTTAACCTTAAAATCCCCAGAGCTTCCTCTCCTCCTCCTTGCCAACTTCATCATCTCCCTCGCCAAATCCTCCTCCCCACCTCCCTCATTCTCCCGAGACCCCTGCACACTCCCTGCAATCCAAGAAACCCATTTACACCTCGCCGCCGACCACCTCTCATTTTCATCACCATCTCCTTCCTCTTTTCTCCCTATCTCCTCTGTTCTCCTCCCCTTCACCAACCCTGCACCAAGAAACCAACACCAAACCCTAACTAACCCTAATCGAAACCCTAGCAACCAAACCCTTCGCCGGAGCTCCGTTCATCACCGTCGACACCACCACCTTTCTCTGCGAACCCAGTGCACAAATTTCAGTGAGCTAATCGCTCTTCTCTTCTTCTTCTTCCCCTTCCTTCCTTCCTTCTTTCTTTCTTTTCTTTCTTTCTTTAAAGTTTTGTTTCTCTGTTGCCGTAGTTCGCCGGAGCCGGGATCATCGTCGACGATCCAAACGACCCAGAGGAAGTGCCTTGCTTGCGTGATCACTCTCGTACGTTGTTTGGAACCGTTCCGTGTACCGTGCGCACGTTGCGACTTTTCGCCGACGTGGGACGTTCCGTACACATCCGTTCTCATTTCGTCTAGGAAAGTTAATCTTGCTACAAGCTATATGACTCATTATATACCTATTTAAATAAATATCACACCTGTATTTTAAATCATGCACCCCATGTTTAGTTTTATAGCTTTTCGATGTTCCGTTTGCATCCATTCATATCATTTCAGATCTAGGTCATGAAAACTTATCTTGTTACATACTATACTATCATATACTTCATCAAATTGAATAGTTACATTTCATATTGCTTAGTTATATGTTCCGCACTTGTTAGTTTATCATTTTACGATTATATGATATCCGTTTTCATCCATATCATATAGAATACATATAGCTGCATTTACAGATTCTATTAATAACCTAATACTATTGTTTTAATACCCCATGTTTAATAAAGTGCAATCTAATTAGTTTTAGGACTATTAAAGGTAACCCTAATCGATAGTTGTGCATACATATCATTGAATTTATATCTATTTGTATACCATGTCACATTATTTCATTTTATTGTTATATTAGTACTCTATACTTGATTTTGTGCACCCATGCTTGTTACAGTTTGATTATGAGCACCCACTTGATACCCGTGCACTACTTGACATGACCTGATACACTATTACTTGACCTGACTTGATACTTGTACACTACTTGACATGACCTGATATATTACTACTTGACTTGTTACCTGATCCCGTTTCTAATGCCGACAATCCTGACCTGTTGTCCCGATGGACATATCCTGCTGTTTGTATAAACAAACCTGTTCCTGCTTGATTCCTGTGTTGGCATTAGTCTCAGATTTATTAATACCTGACTTGAACGCATAACTTGGGGGTATGGGGAATTCAATGATGAAATCTGACTTGTAACTCGACAGTTCGATGCTCATACTGATCAGTTTTACGGTATAGGCCAGCCCCGGGATTTTGCTGCTGACATCATTCGTCTTTACATGTTACCTGTTTACTGCCTAGTGGCACATCTCGGATTCAGCCTGAGAGTCTTGACCGTGGTCTCAGGCATGCACGGGATACTATTGAGTTACATCGACGATTCATTGAATTGATTTCAAAGACTTGAGAGTAATTAACCCAGTAGACCATTTTAGATTACTCACCGCACGTCATCTGTGCCTTTACCCTTCACTGTCCTTATTTATGTTACTGTTATATCTTGTTTACTGCTCATACTCGTACCTGCATGTCTTTCTACTCCTTGATTTTATTATTGCTTGATATTATGACGCACTGACGTCTGGGTTTTGCATGGCCCAGATCCTTTACCTTTGCTGCAGGCCGAGCAGGAGTATTTCAGTGAACAGGCCGAGCAGTGAGGACCAGTATTAGGTTAGTTCAGTTCCTTTCAGTATTTTCATTCCTGATGTGAGCCCGCATTATGGGACGTACATTCCAGATTATTATTGTATTGGATCTTTTGCTTCCGCATTATTTTATTTCATGACTCGTTTATTCTGGCTTATGGACATGTGTTAGATAGTTTATTACTGTTCTTGATATCTCTACAGCCGTAATGTGACTGTGGAAGGATTTTTCCTATCCACAGGTAGCATGGCTGGCTCTGTCACGTGCCTATCTTAGCGCACTATGGGAAGCGGGGCGTGACACTTTTTCATATGGATATAATTTGGCACTTGTTTTAACTTGAACCAATTTTCGATTGGTATCTTTGTTTTGTGCCTTATTGTTGTGTGTTTATGCTTAAACTTGCTTATCTATTGTTGCACACACACTTCTTTTATGAGTAGAATTATTCATTTAAATTCTTAGCTCATCTTGCAAAACGGCTTCTGCAACCCTTTTAGGGGACCCACTTGTGAATTTTGTTAATTATAAAGAATCCTACGGGTATTGTGGAGATAATTAAAGACCCTTCACTGGGTAATCGATACTTAGATGAGACGGTTACTCATGCTTGCACTCACATACGGTTCTCAATTATTTCCATTTGATATCAAGTTGTTTTCAATTGGTATCTATTTCTATGTGAGTTGATTGAACATTTATACCTTCCATTGGTATCATTTTGGTTATATGTGCATATTTTTGATCCGTTCATGAGTTAGTATCATTAAATTTCTATCACTTGTATTCCATTATACTTTATGCTTGAGCTCTAATGGTTTGGTATTCAAGTTATTGTGCGATAGGACTCATGAATCGATCATTTGGGTTTGCTTCTCAATCTTGGGAGATTCAAGTGTTTGGGGAAGGTAAATCTCATGTTTATGAGATTAATTTTTCGTATTTACTTCCCAAATCTTGTGTTGTGCACCTTTTAAAATCATATTCTTGTTTTAAATACACGCACATACTTAGTACATGCGTAATACGATTAAGATTTTTATTGTTATCGTATGGTTCGTATTACGATATATATTCTAACTCATACTTTTTAAAACTTGTTTTTACTATTTATGAGTTAGCGTATGTTTTTGAGCTTATCATTGTATATCGTTTTCAAAACATGCTTTTGTGTATGATTTGAGCTCCGCTTTCAAAATTCTTCATTTTCAATTAGTATCAACTCATACTTGCCTCCACATACCATTAGAACTTGTTTATATTTTGTTCATGTGGATATTGTGCATGTATCCTTACTTTACTTTGCATATCTTTTATATACATGCTTTTGGATACGAGTTGAGCTTCATTTTCAAATTTGCATGTTACTTGTGCTCGTATTCATTTCTAGTGATCTCCTATGTATACATTTAGGGGAGTGATTCAAACGTTCTAGTTTCCCTAAATACCCTTTTTGATTATGTCAAAAAGGGGGAGAATACTGGGAGTGTTAGTATATCGATATCCTAGAAATTGGTTTTCTTTGATATAGATATATTATTTCCTATTCATGTTTTGCCATCATCAAAAAGGGGGAGATTGATGACTTATGAATTTCGATGATCCAATTATTTGGTTTTGATGATAGGTTAAATATGAATAGTTCGTTTGGTGTCATATGCTTATCTTGCCTATCATATCGACACTAAACTTGTATATACTTGTTGTTTAGCTTGCTTTTCATATATCTTGTGTGTACCGAGTAATATATCAATATCTCATGCAATACTTGTGTTAAATTCTTGATATCGATATATTACTCTCATTTATTGTTTTGGTAATTCACAATATGAATTTGTATATACATATGATCTATATCTTGCTTCTCTTATACCATATATATATATATGTATATGTATATCAATTCTCATACTTTGAGTTTGAGTTATATCTTGATATTGATATACTATTCATGATTGTGATATCAAAAACAATGAATGTTTATATTTCATAACACTGCATATGATATACTTGGTCGTATTTGAGATTGATTTTCAGGATATTCAGGATATCTCACGACACAAGCATACAAAAAAGGACGGAGGAAATTAAGCTTAAATGGATATATACAATGGAGTTTGGAGGATACGGACGAGTGCTTCATAATTTACATATTCAAGTTTTGTAATGCCAAGTAGTCAAGGTTCAAAGGATTCAAGAGCTCAAGCTACGAATAGCCAAGAAGTTAGAAGCCAAGTCTAAGTTTGAACCGTCAAAGATTGAAGTCGAAGTGAATTTCATTTGAATATCAAAAACGTCTGAACAAGAACCTGACAGACGTCTGGCAATGGTCTAAAATGACAGTTTTGAACTATAACAACTAGTTTTTCATTGGGGATATAAAAAGAGTTTTGGGTTGGTTTTTTGAGCTCTAATCACTTAATCTTTCAGTTGCTATTATTCCTAAGTGGTCAAGAGAGAAAAATCTTAATTCTTATGAGAGTAAAATTGATTTTCATTTGCTTATCTTCATTCACTCTCACACACAAAATCAAGAGCTTCTATTTGCAAATCCATACTTCTTAGAGTATTAGAAGTGAGCTTAAGAGAAACTCTATCAAGAGTATTTTTGCTTCAATGTATCCTTCTCTTTTATTTATGTTTGGACTCTTGAGTGCAAGTGTGCAACTGTAAGAGAGAGAAGCTTGTATTGAGAGAAGAGCGTGAAAATCCTTGTACAGAGGAGTGTTGTTCGTAGTGGCGAACAACGTATGGTCTTTTGAGAAGACATGTTTGGTTTAGCCTCCACCGGAAGCGTGGTTGTGGGTTGCGGGTGTGCAACGTGTATGTCTCCGAAAAAGACGTGTTTAGTGGAATGGGCTCGTGCGCCTAAATAAAATAGACTAGGAGATTTCCCGAACCACTATAAAAAAGACTTGTGTTTGAGTGTACAATCTCTCTCTCTCTCTCTCTCTCTATTACTTGCCAATTATATTTGTGCTTAATTGGTTGCAAGTCTTCATTGATTAGAAATTGCATGCTCTTGCTCTATATGCTCTTACTTGTTTGATATTGCCTCTCGCTATATGCTATAGTTTCAAAATTGTAGTTTGTTTGGTATTATTTCATCTTGCTTCATATTTTCTACGCTTTACAATTGTGGTTTTAATAGCAAGTGTTGATAGATTTTTTTTAATTTGAGCATATTGTTAGTACAGTCCTATTCACCCCTCTCTAAGACCATTCCGGTGTAGGCTTCTGCGGCTTTACAGGTCATCCCTCCAGTCGAACTCTCCAATCATTTGTTAGGAGAAATAAATTATTGTCTAATGTCTAGGCAGTTAATAATTTTCAATGTAACTCTTGTGATTGCAATAAAAATTATAAACTTCTTTTTCTTGAAAATTCACTTCGTACTTCTAAACTTTTGCAATTAATCTACACTGATGTTTGAGGACTCACTGAATTTTCATATGATAGTTTTCGTTATCATGTAATTTTGTTGATCATTACACAAAATACGTCTGGTTGTGCCTTATGAAATGTAAATATGATGTTGCCACCATCTTTCCCCAATTTAAAAAACTTGTCGAAATATATTTTCAATTATCACTCATATCAATTTACTCTGATAATGTTGGTGAATACACATCTCTTGCCTCCATTCTCATCTCCTATGGTGTGTCTCATCTCACCACTCCTCCACACATTTCTAAACACAATAGCACGTTAGAACGTCGCCATCATCATGATTTCGAAACCGGTCTTACACTCTTGCATACGGCCTCTCTTCCCACTAAATATTAGAGTCATGATTTTTAAACAACTATTTATCTCATAAATCGTCTTCCTATGCCGGTTTTTAATTTCCATTCCCCATTTGAAAAACTCTTTCAACTTCCACCTAACCATACACGTTTTAAAATCTTTGGATGTCTTTGCTATCTCTGGTTAAGGTCGTACACCTCCAAACTTCAACCAAATCCACTATTTGTATTTTTCTAGGTTATTCAACATCTGAATCTGCTTATAAATGTCTAGATACCGTCACTTATAAAATTTACTTTCTCTTCATGTCAAATTTATCGAAACCAATTTTCCCATGCAGCTATCTAGTAGACATCAAGAGGCTCATCCGCAAGATTTGGACTCCTCTGGCACAGCATTGTACCCAACCACTATCATCCAACCCACCAAACTTCATATCCTTCCCCTTACCTAACCCAACCCCTTCTGAACCCCAAACCTTAACATTTCATACACAAGATCTCTCCCCTTCCACTGACTCTTCTAACTCCTCACCATCTACTCTTGATCACACAACCACTCTACCCAATCCTACATTCCCGTCCTCCTCCACAACCACTCAACCATATTAACCATCGCCACAGCTCTCCCCTATTCCCTGAGCCCCAAATCTCTGAACCACCAATGAACAAAAACCGAATTCTAAATACTTCAATTCTCACTACATCAACCATACCACTGTCCATCCAATAACCCAAACCCTTGAACCAACTTGTGTATCTCAAGCTGTGAAGGATCCTAACTAGTGTGCTGCAATGTCCAGAGAATTTGATGCTCTCATGAAAAACGAAACAGAGGATCTTGTCCCCAAATCAAATCAGAATCTTGTTGGCTGCAAATGGATCTTCCGGATCAAGCGTAACTTCGATGGCACCATTGCTTGATACAAAGCTCATCTTATAGCCAAAGGCTTCCACTAACGGCCTGGCTTGAACTATTCCGCCTCCTTCATCCCCGTTATTAAGCCAACAACACTGTGTGTAGTCCTATGCCTCACATTCTCCCATGGATGGCCTCTTCGTCAACTTGACATTAACAATGCTTTCCTCAACGGTACTCTCCATAAAGATTCCTCCACTCCTCTCTACCCAACCATATCTGCAAATTACGCAAAACTCTCTACGGGCTCAAGCAACCGCCCAGGGCACGGTATCAAGAACTCAAAGGTTATCTCCTTAAAACCGACTTTGCAAACTCCATGGCGGATACGTTTCTATTCATCTACTCTAAGAAAGCCATCGTCGCATACTTCTTGGTGTATGTCGACGACATTATCCTCATCGGTAACACCACACAGTTCCTTCAATCCTTTGTTCGTCAACATGGGCAACGTTTCTCTCTAAAAGATCTCGACGACCTTCATCATTTTCTTGGTGTAGAAGCTATTCCTACATCATAAGGCCTACTATAGGTAGACGCATGTGCTTGTGCTGCTAACTTGTGGCCAATACGGAATACAAAACGAAAATTTTCGAATCAAGAGCATGAACTCTATAACCTAGAATCGAATCCAAACACTAAACTAGAAAACACTTGAAGGAGTTTAAACTACTAGGTTAGTGGACACAAACTTTGTAGTCGTGTCCTTCATCTTCTATGCCACTTCTTATGCTCCTAGGTCATCGAGAACGAGCTTGGGAGTCGGTCTTCCTCGTTGAAGATAATCTACCTGAAGAAACCCAAATCTAGGCTCTAGCTTCACACAAAAATAACAAAGTGAAGCAACAGGTGATCAAAACTTGCTATGAATTGATCATTAGGATGTAGTAGTGGCTAATCTCTAAGTGTTCTCTTTTTTCTTTTTCCCTTCTCAATAAAATAAAAAACTTAAAAGATCAGGAAGAAGAAGAAAAGGGTGTAGGTGATAAAACCAAGCATGGCTAAAAGGAAAATGCACACTCTTTTCTTTTTCATCATTTCTTTATTATGTGAGAATGGATGGACTTGTGACTCACCCACCATAGTGAGTCACAAGCCTACACTATTTTCACTATAACAAGAAGAGATGAGAAGAAAAAAGAAGCCGCCTCATTGTACACATATACACATGTATATGTATGTATGTATGTATGTATGTATGTGTGTGTGTACACACACACATTAATATAAGTATATACTACAAATACATACACCCGTATTCGTATCAAAATACGAATACCGTATTCATATAAAATATGAATACATGTATTTGTATTAAGATACAAATACCCGTATTTATATTAAAACACAAGTACACGTATTTATGCAAATACCCGTATTCGTATATATACCGTATTCTGTCAAAATACGAATACCGAAAAGAAAGATACTAAAAGAGATATATAATACTAACTCACATTTTATCCAAATGTGATAATATGACTATCTTTCAAACCGGTTAGTATTAACAAAATGTCCGATTAAAGGTACGTGTATAAAAACGCATGTTTTAATCGAACCTAAGTGCGTATCAAAATACGTACACTATAATGTTTCGCCTGAGCTGGGAAACCCTGTATGTGGGGCTCTAAAGACTCGATAATATGCAAGCAGTAGGTTTAACCATAAGCACATCAGCGACACTAGCTGTACGTAACGGCTACTCAGGTATTGAACGAAAGGAAAGTCGATAAGAAAACTCATCTGTATCCTTATTAAGCCTGAAAATGACAGTCTCTGTACATTCTAGTCTGTTCGTCTAAGAGTATCGCATATCGGGTCTAGGGGGTGGATAAAGTCAGACCCCTAATAACACGATAAGTCGTGTCGGTGTGAAGCCCATCACCCACTAAGAAACTACTGATCCAAATCAGTAAATTCCTTCTACCGTGGCCAAGAATTTCTGGTGATGGATACCCATGCACTGCGTGACATCTATCCCTAATACCGGGAGAGATCAATCCCTGACGATTTGCTCACTGCTTCCATATAGCTCAGGACTGTACCCAACTAAAATCTGTTTGCATGACTCAGTAGAGCCGTGGTAGGGTGGTAATCAAAGCACAATGGGAACTCACACGAGACAAATGACGATCTCAGATCAACAGACTAAGATGTACTCATGTCATCGGAGAACTGCTACCTGACAATTGGTATAATATCATCTAGCATGTTTTCGGTGAGTCTGTCTGGTGTAACTCATAACCTAATAAGCACCTGTATACAATCTTTGGTGACCAACTAACTCCAAAGGCTGTGAGACCGGTCTTCGCCCCTCATCGGGGTCAAGAAACGTATACACAAGTCTATTCTGGAATATCGATACCCAATCTCGATATTCCTACGATTAGGGACATTTAAGGATATGATTATAGACTACCCAGTTCTCACAAGTGTGATCGCCACAATAACCGTTGTAGTCAAGAACGAATCCTAAGGGCTCTATCAATATGTAATAGTTATTCATAATACCACATAATACATGTATATGATGATAGAGATGAACCGAATACCACACAATCATGTCGAGTAAGACTGTTCTACCCGTATAGATCCTCCCTCAATCATTATAATCGCCTGCCTGCGATTACAATAATTGCCTTGACGATACTATAGCCAATAATCTCCCACTTGCACTTAAGGCTAATTATTGCAATGTCGCATATTCACAGCCCGTGTGCTACAAAACACCAAAATTCTCTACTAAATGGTTTCGTAAATCATGTTTGCGAAACTATCGTGTTCAAAAAATAGCCTCAGTGAGTGGATCCGCTCCAATGTTTCTATCTTTATCTCTCTATATCTCAACTTCGCGGAGAGCGACTATCGTCCAAAATGAGCGATACATGTCTTAGTATTTGTATGGATATCTGATGGGACCAAGTTCATAAATGGACTCCAAATCCAACAAACTTATTAGACTGTATCTTTCACTGAATATAATCATTATCTTGCGCCATACCTACCTTAGTATCCGCTTAGACCCCTGTCTTGTTGGGTTTCCCAGTACCCTGGCCATCTACCACGTCCATTGCGAAACGAAAAACTTTGACTTTTAAATTCCGGCGCTAGAAAACACATCTTAGAATCTAACCAAATATCGAAACTAGCTAGCTAAAGAGATCTAGCTATTGTGATAAGGAGTTATACATAGAGACTCATGTCCTTTGGGTCTTACTCCTCTTCTTAAGCTCCTAAGGTGTTCTTGATCAACCTTGATGGCCGGCCTCCTCGGTCCTAGATGATCCACCTGAAGGTCTTTGATTCAAGCTCCTACTTCTAAAAGAAGTAAAGTAGGCAAACTAGTTTGCTAATCTAGCTTGCTTAATTGATGTGGTGATATTTAGTGGTAATTTTCTATATCAAAACCCTTCTCTCAACACATGAGAATGGTAGGGTTTAGAGATGAGAGTGAGCTCTCAAAGATGAAAGAGAAAAGCTAGTAAAAAATGATCCTCACTTGAGAAGAAGAATGGCTAAGTAATTTTGTATGAAGTATTTTTTCTTCATATAAAAAACAAAACCATACTTCAATAGTGCTTGCAATGAATGCCATAGCCATGCTTCATCCATTCCTCCCTTTACTGCCTCATTTTCTATTTACAAGAAATAGAAAAATAAGCATGATTAGGTGTCATCTTCTAGAAGGTATTTTGTATAAATACAAAATACTTTCTATCGTATATACATACCCATATTCGTACCAAAATAAGAATACCCAAGAGATAGAATAATACCACTAAAATAATACTAGTATTAAATCAATATTCGATTTAATGAACCGGCTTAATCCTAAGACTGCCAGTATTATCAACCGTCAGATCGAAAATCTGGATAACACTAGAATATACATATCGAAATATGTATACGTAAATTATTAAATTAATACCTGATTTAATAATCCGGCTTAATCCTAAGCTGGCTAGTATTATTATTCGATCGGAACTCTGCTCGATCGAAAACCTAGAAGACACTAGAATATACACATCGAAATGTGTATATGTAAATTATCAAATCAATACCTGATTTAATAATGCAGATTAATTCTAAGTCGGTTAGTATTATCATTAGATCGAAACCCTGCACGTATAAATATACGGTCACCACATCGTTTGGCCTGAATCAGAGAAACTCTCTGTGTGGGACTCTAAATACTCGACAGTACGCTGGCGGTAGGTTTAACGAAAAGCACGTCAACGACACTAGCTGTACGTAACAGCTATCCAGGCACTTGTCGAAAAGAAGGCCGATAAGCATGCTCATCCGGAACTCTACTGAGCCTATCCGTGACAATTTTCGTACAGTCTGGTCTCTTCGTCTAAGATGATCGCATACCAGGTCTAAGGGGTGGTAAACGTCAGACCCCACCAACCGACTAGATAAGTCGTGTCGATTTGGTTCAGGACCAATCCGACAAACTATTGATCTAACCATCAGTAAATCTCAACTGTCTTGGCCAAGATCTTATGGTTCAAGCCAACCGGACACAGCGCGATATCGACTCCCAATACCGTGAGAGACGAATCCCTGACAATCACCCACTGCCTCAATGTGGCTCGGGATTGTACTCAACCAAAACCTGTTTGCATGACTCAGTAGAGCCGTGGTAGAGGAGTGGTCAAAGCACGGTGGGAACTCTCACGGGACAAATGATGATCTCAGGTCCAAAAACTAACCTGTACTCTTGTCACCTGAGAACCGCTATATGACGATAGGTATAATACCATCTTGAGGTTCTCGGCGAGTCCTTCCAGTGTACTCACCCCCAGTAAGCACCTGTATACAATCTTATGTGATCACACTATTGGCTGTGGGACCAACCATCGCCCCTCGTCGGGGTCTAGAAACGTATACACAAGTTTACTCTGGAGTATCGATGTCCGGTCTCGATACTCCTGCGACTTGGGACCTTTAAGGATGTGCTTATGGACTACCCAGCTCTCATAAGTATGATCGCCATCATAACACTGGTAGTCAAGCAAAATCATACGGGCTTTATCAACATGTAACCGCCATATGTTATTTCAAGTATAACATATGCACATGTTAAGATAAAGTCAAACCATAATAGTATTCTACTGTATCGAGTCTTTATGTGCAAGCAATATAAAGTATCAATAGAAAGAAACACACATATCAAGATAAAGATAACTCAAATAATATAGTATATACAACTAAGCAAGTCCTGTACATACATATCCCTAGCATGCTATACAATACAGGCCTCTAGGGCATATATATCTAACAATCTCCCACTTTCACTAAGTCCTGTAATTGGCGTCCCGAATACCCAACGTTTTCTCTAGAGCCAATTGTTGGCGTATCTCATACCCAATATCTCAGAAATTCGCTCAAATTGCGCTTGAGGGTAGCCTTCGTAAATGGATCCGTCATGTTGTCTTACGTATCTACTCTCCGAACCTCGATCTCCCGACGATCTACGATCTCCTTGATCAGGTGATACCGCCTTAAGATGTGTCTGGATTTCTGATGGGACCGCGGTTCCTTCGCTAAGGCTATAGCCCCATTGTTATCGCAATACAAAGGTATCAGATCAACAATGGACGGAACCAGCTCGAGTTCAGTAATGAACTTCTTCATCCATACCGCTTCTTTTGCGGCATCGTTCACAACAATGTATTCAGCCTCCATTGTCGAGTCTGCGATGGTGTCCTATTTGGAGCTCTTCCAACACACTGCCTCTGCATTGAGGGTAAACACAAAACCCGAGATAGACTTGCTCTCATACTTGTCACTCTAGAAGCTTGAGTCGGTAAAAGACTCGACCTTAAGGTCTCCATTACCGTATACCAAGAACATCTCCTTAGTTCTTCTTAGGTGCTTGAGAATGTTCTTCACAGCTGTCCAATGATTCTCACCCGGGTTTGACTGATACTGTCTCACCATGCTAAGCGCATATACTACATCTGATCAGGTATATAGCATCGCATACATTATAGATCCTACCGCCAAAGCGTAGGGTGTAATGCTCATGCGAACCCTCTCCTTACCATTCTTAGGAGATATCTCTTTGGAGAGGGTGATTCCATGCAAGGAGGGTATATTACCGCACTTGGAATCTTTCATACTAAATCTCTTTAGTATGGTCTTTATATATTTGGACCGTGAAAGTCCCAACAGTCTCTTAGATCTATTTCTGTAGATCTTAATCCCCAAAATGTAGGAGGTATCACCCAGGTCCTTCATGGAGAACTTTTGTGACAAAAAAAGCTTGGCCGATTGCAGCATAGGAATGTCATTTCCTATCAATAGAATGTCTTCCACATACAAGACGAGGAATACGACAGTTCTCCCTACAATCTTCTTGTAGATACATGGCTCATTCTCATTTTTGATGATTCAAATTTCTTGACTGTGTCATCAAAACAGATGTTCCAGCTCCGCAACGCCTGCTTTAATCCATAAATGGATTTAAGCGACTTGTACACCTTCCCGCTGCTCCCACTGTCTATGAATCCCTCCGGCTGATCCATATAAAGGCACTCTTCTAAACTTCCATTTAGAAAGGCCGTTTTTTATATCCATTTGCTAGATATCGTAGTCATGGTAGGCAGCAATGGCAAGTAGGATCCGAATAGATTTCAGCATAGCCACTGGAGAAAAGGTTTCGTCATGGTCCACTCCTGGTCTTTGAAGAAAACCTTTTACAACAAATCTAGCCTTATATGTTTCCACCTGTCCATCTGCACCAATCTTATTTTTGAAGATCCACTTGTATCCAACGGGTTTTACCCCAGGAGGAGCAACATCCAAAGTCCAAACTTTGTTTGTGTACATGGACTCCATTTCGGATTACATAACATCAAGCCATTTTACAGAGTCTCTACTGTTAATGGCCTGTTTGAAACTAGTAGGAACATTTTCTTCTAAGATACAATTCTCTCGATCCCCATCTATAAGAAAACAATAGTATCTCTCGGGCGGACGAGAAATCCTACTAGATCTGCGGAGTGGCTGAGGTTCGTCTGGGATTATTGAATCCTCTGGTTCCACCAAATCTTCAGTTTTAGTTTGTGGCTCCAGAATTTCTTCCAGTTCTACCATGCTCCAACTAATTTATTTTGCAAAAAATTCCATTTCTAAGAAAACGGCGTGCTGAGCAACAAACACCTTATGTTCCTCGATGTGGTAGAACATATATCCATAACTATTCCTTGGATATCCCACAAACTTATATAAAACTGACCGTGCCTCCAGTTTTTCCGGATTATGCTTTTTAACGCAAGCCGGACAACCCCATATCTTAAATCTTTTTAGATATCGCCTTTTACCATTCCATATTTCGAATGGTGTCTTAGGTACGAATTTGGATGGAACTTCATTCAATAGATATGCCGCTGTTTGAAGCACATATCCCCAGAATGAAAGAGGCAGATCAGCACTACTCATCATGGAGCGAACCTTGTCCGAAAGGGTACGGTTCCTCCGCTCCTATACACCATTATGCTGTGGTGTGTATAGAGGAGTAAGCTGAGATAGAATACCATTTTTTCTAGGTATTCTATGAATTACATACTTAAGTATTCCTCTCTTCTATCAAATCTGAGGATCTTGATAGTTTTGCTGGAAGTGCACGGCAGCGCCTTGGCTGTCTGAACGAGGCCAAAATGCGGAAACGATACTTTTCTAAAAACTAGAAACCGGCGCTACCGTGGACTGTTAAATCCGGATCGGGCCATTAACCTAATGCTAGCATACTAGAGAATGGGTAGAAAGCTATACCGAGCGATCCGTGTCCTTCGGTCTTCGGCCTCCATCCCGATCTCCTCGCGGAATTTCCGGTCTTCATCTCCTCGTCGGAAAGGGCACCACATCGCCGGGTTCTTTTACGGGCACCCACCTCTGGACCGAGGCAACTCGGGCACGAAATTGGCGAGTCGACATGTCCAAGAATGCTGTAGGCTAAGTGTAGAATAGTTTTGTCTCACGGGGTTATGTGAAGTTGCCATTTGGAAGTGGTGAAGGAGATGCAAGCTTTTTGGATGAACTAAGGGAATTTTGCAAGCATAAAGAGAACAAAATCCCTCACAAAAAATTTGGACAGCCCCCATCCCAAGTTGTGGCCGGCCATGCTCAATGAGAGTGAGATAGGGAGTGAATCAATAATGCAAAAAAAGAGAAAAGGGTCATCATGAGGAATAATGATCACAACCAAGTCTCCACTCCATCACCTAATCATATCCCATCATATTCCCATCTCCAAAAAGCCAAGCAATGATGAACATAAGAAGTCAAGGAATGGTAGAACCATCATGATACAACTACTTGCAAATAACACCCTTCACTTTGCTAATTTGCACATTTGCAAATAAGCCCCTCCCACCAATTTTCAGCCAAGGAAAGAAACAAAGGAAAATGGCCGAAACGGAATGCAAACTGGCAACTTAAAAAAAACGATCCCGTAATAAATTACAGGAAAACCCCGCGACAGTGTATACATACCCGCATTTGTATTCCGACCGAATACAAATGCAATGAGACAAAATCTATACTGTACAATACTAGGATCCGGCTTAAACCAAAGCCCGCTAGTATTATCCGTCCGATCATGATTCGTGCAATACCGCACTTATATGATCGAACCCTGCCATATCTCCATACGGCCTCTAGAGCGTTTCGCCCGAAACTTGAGAAACTGTCTGTGGGGGACTCTAAAGACTCGTCAATACTTTGGCTGTGGATTTAACCACTAGCACGTCATAGGTATTAGCCATACGTAATGGGCTACTAGGTATTGACCAAAAGGGACGTCACTGAGCGGACTCATCCTGACACCCTACTGAGCCTGTCAGTGACAATATTCGTACAGTCCGGTCCGTTCGTCTATGAGCATCGCATGGCGGGCCTACGGGGTTGGTAAAAGTCAGACCCCCAATAGCGGTACAAGTCGTGTCGGAGTGTAGCCCAGAACACCCTGAGATACTACTGGAATACCTACCAGTAAATCTCTTGCCTTGGCCAAGGACTTCGTATAATGGCTCTCCTAGACACAGCGCGACCTCACCCCCAATACCGGGAGAGACGAACCCCTGCAGATCCGCTCACTGCCTCCATGTGGCTCGGGACTGTACCTAACTAAAACCTGTTTGCACGACTCCTTTGAGCCGTGGTAGGGTAGTAATCAAAGTACAGTGGGAACTCACACGAGACAAATGACGATCTCAGGTCGATGAACTAACCTGTACACATGTCACCAGGGAACTGCTATCTGACGTCAGGTATAAGACCAACTAGTATGTTCCCGGCGAGTCCTGTTCGGTGTACTCATAACCCAATGAGCACCTGTATACATCTTAGGTGAACCAACTGACACCACTGGCTTGTGAGACCGGCCACCGCCCCTCGTCGGGGTCTCGACTGTAAACACTAGTTTACTCTGGAGTATCGATGCCCTGTCTCAAAAAATCCCACGACTAAGGACCTTTTAATGATGTGCTTATAGACCCCAGCTCCCACGTATATGATCGCCATCATACTGCTGGCCATCAAGCAAGAATTCTATGGGCTCTATCAACGCGCAATAGTGACCTGTAAGGTCATCTAAAGCAGTACACGATGATAAAGATAAACCAGATAGGATACTATCATCTTGAGTAAGACTGTTCTACCGGCATAGGTCCTCCCTCAATCATTGCAATCACGTTCCTGTGATCCAATAATTGACTCTGAGGGCACTATGTCCAACATTTGCCAGTCTAGTTCTCTACTTCGTTCTTATATTCTTTGAATTTCTCAAAAGTTTCAGATTTGTGTTTCAAAAGATATACATACTCGAACCTAAAGAGATCGTCAGTGAATGTAATGAAGTACGAAAACCCACCCCTCACATGTATAGACATCGGACCACATACATCACTGTGTATAAGTCCTAAGAGCTTTGTAGCTCTTTCTCTGTGTCCGGTGAACGTAGTTTTGGTCATCTTTCTTTTGAGACAGGACTGGCAAGTTTCATAAGACGAAAATTCAAACGAATTCAGAAATCCATCCTTATGTAACTTGGCTAGTCTTTTCTCATTGATATGACCAAATCTACAATACCACAAGTAGGTTTCATTCGTATCTGAATCTTCCTCTCACGTGTGTTTTGTACATTGAAAACTGTATTTTGATTAAGAACATAAATATCATTGCAAAGTGTACCTTATGAAACCAATACCTGATTAAGGTAAATGTTCATGATTGTTTACCGCCGAAAGACCGGACTGAGACATCGAGACATCTATCCTGAATTTGGGGGCAGATGCTATTTGGACTTCTCCATCCACCTCACTGAAAATACTAAGTTGATTTATGGCACCGTATATTGGAGGTTTGGATAGATGAGACCATTGTAGCAGACTTCATCAGATTCCCCCTCATTTATGAAGGGTTTTTTGATTGTGGGGACGCTCGTCCCTGCAGGAACAAGCCCTACAGTTAATTACGTCATCGCGTTGCGATAACCACTTTCTCCTGCTCTAGCAGTTCACTTTGTGTCGTGTGTATTTTTGTTTATTTTGATTGCCCGTGGATTGTATATGGAGACTAATTTATGTCGTCGCCTATAGGGTGCGGTTTAGTCAAAATTCGTATATTTTAGATTTGGGTTTGGTTTTCAACTTAGGTTATATTTTCCTTTAGTTCAAAAAGTTTTGGTTTTATTTAATGACCGTTAATCTAGTTTGAGATTAAGATCAATTTAAATATATGAGTATTTGGGTCCAATTTATTTTTAAATAAGGATACGTTAGTCCTGTTTGAGATTAAGATCCACTTAGCAACATTTTAAGGATCATTTTTTTTATTAAGATCCAACAACAGAGTATTTGGGCTCAGATGCTAGAAATTTCAGAGAGACTTTTAGCCAATTTGGGCTTGGTCTGCCTAGTCTTTTCTTCTTTCTTTTTCTCTTATTCAAAAGTGCTAAGCACTTATTTGGGTGCTGTTTGCTTTGCCTTTTTCCTTTTATGAAAAAGTGCTAAGCACTTGTTTGGGGATCTGGCACTCATATGTGTATCATGTGAAGCCCTTACACATGGGCGCTGCCCAATAAATGCTAAGCACTTTAGTCATTTTGACTGAATATGAAGTGCTAAGAACTTTTGTATGGCATCCACGGGAGGAGCACGTGAGGCGCTGACTCATTTTATTTTGTTGGGTGTCCACGTGTTTTTCACATGAAGCGCTGAGCGCTGTCCAATCAGTGCTGAGCATTCAGCCATTTTAGCTGTATATGAAGTGCTAAGCAGTTTTACTCAGCGCTCACGTGTATTTCACGTAAGGCGCTGGCCTTCAGTTTGGGCGCCCATGTGTTTTTCACGTGAGGCGCTGAGTCCTTTGTTGGGGGCAGCCACGTGGGAAGCATGTGAGGCATTAATTTATTTTCTTTTCTAGAGATTGAATCTCTGTTAATGGCATTTTGACCATTAACGATCACCAAAATCTTTGTTTTGAAGATCTAGGATCAAAAAACAAGTTCTTATTTTTTTTTCTTTTATAAGCACTAAGTTTTTTTTTAGGGTTAAACCCTATTTTCAGAGGAATTAAATTCCCAGAACATAGGTGTTCTTTTAATCTAGTTCTTTCCTCTAAATTTTGAGTTTGAAAGATAAAATCGCCCCGATGAGAATAAATTCTTAACTTGTGGGGAGATTTTCTTTGCAAATCTCAGATCAGAGGAAGAACTGAGTTCTTTTTATGAAGGGTTAAACCCTCATTTTCTTTTTACTAGGCAAAGAAGATACATTTTATCTCTACTTCTCTTTACTTAGGATTTGAAAGACTAAATAGATCTTTGTTGAAAGAGAATTGAATTCTCAGTTGTAGCTTTTATCTTTTTGTTTTCAGAAGCTTAGGGGGGTTCTCTCTTTATTAAGACTTGAAGTCTCGGGTCCTTTATATACTGGAGGCAAACTATCGATCAGTTTTGGGAAAATCTTTTATTTGAGAGATACCAATTGATTTAATTGGACTCAAAAATTATTTGGGGAATTTTATCCACCTTTGGATCTTTGATCCAGTGATTTCTGTTTTAGAGAATATATTTTCTTGTTTTTAACAAGATTAGGAAATATTTTCTCATATACATAATTTTATTCTGTCAAACGGTGATTTTTAATCACAGTTGGATTTTTAATCCAAGGGCTTTCTGTTTTACATAAAGCAATCATTCTTTATTTAGAAAGATTGGGGAAATATATTCCCCAAAATAGAATTTAATTCTATCATTGGATTTTTTATCCAATCGAGAGTATTTTTCTCACTTAGAATGATTTAGGAGATATTTTCTCCTAATAGAATTTAATTCTATTACTTGATGATTTATCATCGCCATTGGATTTTTAATCCAACGACTCTGTTTAACAGAGAGTATCCCAGTTTTTAGGGAAATATCCTTATGTAGAATTTAATTTTACTTAATTTTAACTTAAGTGCCGGCGCTTACATGTTATGCACATGGGCGCCACTTAAGAATTTAATTCTTATATATGATAGGTGCTCATGTGCTTTGCATATTGGCGCCCACGTGAGCTTCACGTGTAGCGCCACCATAAGATTTAATCCTAAGTGGTTGGCGCTGGCGCCCTGGTGGGAAACACGTGAGGCGCCGCCTCATTAAAATTTAACAGAGCTTAACTCCTTTTACTATGTTTTTTCTCTTTTATAAGCACTAGGTTTCTTTTTAGGGTTAAGCCCTGTTTTCAGAGGAATTAAATTCCCAAAACATAGGTGTTCATTTAATCTAGTTCTTTCACCTAGATTTTGAGTTTGAAAGACAAAATCACCCCGATGAGAATTAATTTCTAAACTTGTGGGGAGATTTTCTTTGCAAATCTCAAATCAGAGAAAGAAGTGGGTTCTTTTTATGAAGGGTTAAACCCTTATTTTCTTTTTGCTCGGTAACGGAGATACATTTTATCTCTACTTTTCTTTACCTAGGGTTTGAGAGAACAAATAGATCTTTGTTAAAGGAGAATTGAATTCTCAGTTGCAGCTTCTATCCTTTTGTTTTCAGAAGCTTAGGGGAGTTCTCTCTTTATGACACTTGAAGTCTCGGGTCCTTTATATAGTGAAGGAAAACTATTGATCGGTTTTGGGAAAATCTTTCATTTGAGAGATATCAATTGATTTAATTGGTCTCAAACATTATTTGGGGAATTTTATCCACCGTTGGATCTTTGATCCAGTGATTTCTGTTTTACAGAATATATTTTCTTGTTTTTAACAAGATTAGGAAAATATTTTCCCATATACAAAATTTTATTCTGTCAAACGGTGATTTTTAATCACCGTTGAATTTTTAATCCAAGGGCTCTCTGTTTTACAGATAGCAATGCTTTTTTGTTTAGAAAGATTGGAGAAATATATTACCAAAAATAGAATTTAATTCTATCATTGGATCTTTGATCCAACCGAGAGTATTTTTCTCACTTAGAAAGATTTGAGAGATATTTTCTTCTAATAGAATTTGATTCTATTACTTGATGATTTATCATCACCATTGGATCTTTGATCCAAAGGCTCTGTTTAATAGAGAGTATCCCAGTTTTTAGGGAAATATCCCCGTGTAAAATTTAATTCTCCTTAATTTTAACTTGGGCGCCGGCGCTTACATGTTGTGCACGTGGGCGCCACTTAAGAATTTAATTCTTATATATGATAGGCGCTCATGCTCTTTGCACATTGGCGCCCACATGAGCTTCACGTGCGGTGCCACCAAAGGATTTAATCCTAAGAGGTTGGCGCTAGCACTGACGCCCTCATAGGGACCACGTGAGGCGCTGCCTCATTAAAATTTAAGAGAGCTTAGCTCTTTTTACTATGTTTAAATATTAGGGGAACAAATGCTCCCCACCGTTGTTCTCACGTGGCTTACACGTAAGTGCAACGGTTTCACTTTTACCACGGTTGGATCTTCTAGGGAGTTGAATCGTCCTCTCCACGTATTGTAATTAGGGCCTTTGGTCCTTAAGATGACTGCTGTCTCATCATCTTCCTATTTGAATTTTCTTTTCTTTTGAGAATTTAATTCTCGTTCCCAGAGCTTAGATCTCTGTCTCCTAAAACTCTCTTGAACAGAGTATACTTTGCCAAATTTCTTGGTAAGAACTATCAACAGAGCTTAGCTCTTAACTCCTTTTGAGCATATGTCTTTGCTGAGTTTCGGATTTTGAATCCATTCGACAGAGCTTAGATCTTTTTTTTTAATCGATCTCATGGAGATCTTAAAAAAACACTTTTTTTTATAGATCGTGGATCTTGATGTTCTCATCCAAGATTTGAGAATCTTTGATTCTCCTTCTTAATATTTTACCCTGCTGTCAATCTTGACACTTGTTCTGAAATTTGATTCCATCAGTGAACCCATGAATTTTTTAGCATGGGGATTGTTTTGAGATTTGATCCCACTGTTTAGGGGAATTTAATTTAATTTTTATTTTTACAGAACTTGGCTCTGATTTGGATCTTAAGAACTTTGGAAATTTTATTCCCTTTACTGTTCTTGTATGTTTATTTATTATTTTTTGGGCTTTAATCTCTTCTCTTTTTTCCTTCACAGATTTGAATATGCTGTTTGTTTTAAAGAGCCCGCCTTTTGGGGAATATTTGGAGTTTTTAACTCCACTGTTAAATGACACTATTCATTTAATGAGAATCCTTTTGGATTCTCATAATGGGCACATGTCTCATCATTGATGAGCCATCACCTTGATTTTGTGGGGTCCATCGATTTTTCTTTTTAGGTACTATAGCTGGTCATCTGGATGATCTTGAAGAGATTATCTCCTATGAGGAGATTTTCATCCAAGGCCGCTATCAAGTCCAGGAGTTTACTGACGCCCAATGAGACGCGGTGATGCGTCGCTTCGACGATTACAACGGTCGATTGCTTCCCCTCTGTTCTGACCTTTTAAAGATCGTCATTTGGTCGAACTAGGAAGCTATACCTGGGCACCTTGAGGTTATGCCGCTTCAAGCTCTCGATGATGCTGAAGACAAGGTGCATTCTGTGTATCTGATGGGGTTGATCTCGAAGAAACGGCGAGATAATCTTGTTTTCGCCTTGCACCGTGTATTTTAACAAAAAGCAATAGTATCAGCATACAAGAGGATGGAGGACATCGGTGGTGACCCTCACGCTTGCATCTGAGAAAAGATGCACAAAAAGATGGTTGATGAGGCGGAACGTGCATTGCTCAAACTTTCTTTTGAGTTTGAGAATCCATGTCCAGAGTTCAGTATCTTTACATTGTAGACATTTTGATGATATTTGTTTCTCTTTTTTTTCTTGTTATCATCCTCAATGTATAAATTTCTTTGAAGCATGAATGTCAAAGCCCCCCTTTTTACTTCAATACTCACACGTGCTTCACACAAGGTGCTATTATAAAAACTAGTGCCGACGCTCACGTGTCATGCACGTAAGGCGTTGCTGTAGGATTCAATCCTAAAAAAAACTAGCATCGACGCTCATGTGTCATGCACGTGAGGAGCTGCTATAGGGTACGAGGGAATCATTTCACCTTCTTGCTCTTCTTTTCATGAGTCAACTCTTTCTTTTCCAATTCCTTCTTTTTGTCAGAACTTGGAAATAGTTCCACCTGCACAACATTTTTTGTGCCTAAGCTTAAATGCTTCCTTTTATATTCTGAAGCAATATTCTTCTTCTTCTTGTTCATCACAGAAAACTGCATTTTAATACCGCTCATTCATTATCTATTTTTTTATTTATCGGTACTATTAACCAGTGTCTGCTCAGTAAATACAGATTAAAGGTATTCGTGACAAAACACTGAAAAACATACTCAAAGTCACGGATATGACATTTGTGAGACGGCACTGCAATCAAAACAGAAAACCGATCGAGATCCAAAGATTTCTTTAGCAAAAAACATGTGTACACAATTTTGGTCTAACACAATACAAGTGTGTACATAGCTCTTTGAAGACTTAGACCATGGTGGGGCTGCCTTAGGCACAACTTGTGTAAGTGGGCATGTGTGAATTGATGTGTGATAAATGCTAGAAAGATGTGATGTGATTTAAAGTATCAAGTTTCCCTCCAAGACTACAGAATATAACCCAAGTTGATATAAAGAAATCAAACAATACCAGCGGACTTGTGGAGTGCACTCAAGTTCACCACACCAACACGAGCCCCATTACTCGGACCCAGACCGGCGAGATCCGCAAGAAGCCCCGGCTCTGCCGGTCCCCCTTTCTCCTTTTGTCCCCATTTTTCTTCTGGCACCTTATAGGCATCACATCATCCCTGTTATATTGATTGTTTATTCTATTTTGTTGCCTATAAATACCAGAACTGAGTTAGTGAGGGGAGCATAATTTTTTTTATGTATATACCCATTTCTAGTTTAGTTTTTGGTTTAGCTTGAGAGTTATGTGAGCTCAACTTGGTTGCTTCTTCTTCTTCTTCTTCCATCTTGAAGCTTTTTTTTGAGAGCTTCATTAAGGAGGTTGAACAAGTAATCAACATTTTGTATCTCAACTCATTCAAGTGTTAATAATATTTCTTGTTGTTTTGTTTCTTTATTTCTTTTGTGTTTTCTTTTCCTTTTCATTATGTGTAACTAATCTTTGGTTGTGGTTATGGTGAGGATGTGAGATGAATGGATTTGCCTTCCTCCTCATCTTGTTAATATTTAATGTGTTATAATGTGACTCTAAACTTTGTATTGCAATTTGGATTGGTTTGATTTGGTGTGTTGATTCTATGGTTACTTTGTAATCTCATCACATACCATATTCTCTCCACAAACCCCATCTTGCAAGCCTAAGGTTAGAATCGATTTAGTGTTGAGGTTGCTAGGTTTAGATATGGTATTTTGTGATCAAGTAACTTGAGAAATCTCTTGGTTTCATATACCATATACTATCACAAACACTTAGCAAACTTAACTCTAAAATTATTTGCTCTCACTCATTAATTTGTGTTTTTGATGTTGCGGTATGCTTGCTAACCTTTGTGCTTAGTGTTGATATCTCAAGCTTGGACATACAAACGGTAAGTGAACAAAACGGACTTGTTTCGTATTTTGCGTCGAATATCGGTATTTTGATTATTTGTGCTTCGCTACCACCTTGACAAGTCATGCTTCACGCCAGAATCGACATAAGGACGGACAACTCATGATCAAGGGAGCGTCGAAGGAATCGCCGTGATTCAACCATCCGAGCCAAAGCCATGGCCACTTTTTTTATAACTTGTTTTCTTGTTTTTGTATTTTTATTTTTGTGACAAACCAAACCTAATTATTTTGTTTCTCGATCCTTAAGCGACAACACCTAATCTCCAATTCCCTGCAGATCGACCCGTACTTGCCGGCTCGCTACAACGCGCCGTGCACTTGCGGTTTATAAATTTTAAAACGAGGCCGAGCACGCGTGCGCAACTATTTCTCAAAAACGATCTCATTTCCAAAAAACGAAAGTTTGCGCGCGCGCGTGAGGCCCTAACAAGTTTTTGGCGCCTTTACCGGGGATTTGGTAGTCATTACGTATTGTTATTTCTAGTTCGTACTAACAAACTAACCATTAACCAATTTTTTTTCAAAACTAACAAAACACACATTTTCTAACATTGCTCTCTGTTGTTGTGACCTGCTATCGCCCTGCAATTAAATTAAAAATCAAAGTATACCAAAAGATTACTAATATAGCTTGAAGAAGCCATAAAAAAGTTGTGCACCATTTCTCTTAGTTTGGCCAGTGACATGGTCTAAATATCCGGCGCCGCCGGTCCCATTGGGATGTTTTGTATTTTTTCTTTTTTTGGTGTCTCCAGTGCATTGTTAGTATTCTAGTGGTATTGTTTGATTTTATAATTTTGTGTGTGCAGGAATTGGGGCAGATATATTGCTTTCTACACTAAATATCGTATTTACCGACATTTTCAGATTTTTACGGAATTACGAGGAGCGATCATGCGGAGCGAGGTTAAAATTAAATTATAAGACGCTGGTGAGCTACAGTGCCAAATATCCGGGTAGTTTGTCCCACGCAAGCGAACATTCAAAGACCCGGATCAGTTCAAAGGGGGTTTCTTAATCCAAACCACATCGGTACGTAATTTCCTAACACCTTCGCTCATATCCGACGCATTCCAATATTGTATCTTTTGCAGGATTCTTCGCACAATTTGCCACCATTGAACAGAGAACTAACCTGTATTTGTTGCAGCGCTTAAGCTTAAAACGAAAAAAGATTTGCTTGCTTGCTTGATTTCTTAAATTCTTTTATTGAATTGCGCATTTGCATCTTAATACGGATATTAAGGGCACGAAACCAAACAAGATACGGTAAAGGATTTCATCACCTTTCTCCGTAGCCCACAAATCACAAAACTGCATTCTTGCATACCCTCAGTAATTTTAAAATCAATTAGAACTCTGACTTTAAGGACTTCGCGCTCATTAGGAGAAGTTAACTGTGTTTAGAACACCGCTTAACGGTATATTGTTCATGGGGTGTCTAGACAAGTGTTCACGGCGAAACCGCCAAAAGAGAAAAAGTTATTCTAATTAAGGAACTTCGCGAAAGCGTTAGAAAACCTCCCCTTATCTCTGCACTTAATTGGCTTCGTGATCCGTATATCTTGAGCCCGTTTCTCGACACAGCTTTACTTCGATAATCAGGTTCTTGAGCAGGTCTAGTTGAATTAGTATAACATAGACTACTAGGGGTGTGATATTCTTTGTTTTCGTGATTTTTATGAATTATTGTTAATATGGGTGATACACAGTTCAATTCTATTTTTCACGATCTTTTTTTTACTCGGTCCCAATTCGCTTGTTCAAATTGTCACAATTCTTCCCACATTCATGAAAATTGTCCTTTCTTAGGGGGTGACCAACCGTCCCAGAGTTTTGATAACGGTTACCCACCTAACACTCTTGAACCCAGTCCTACTTCAAACGCAGACCAAATGATTGAAAATTTAGAGAAAAAGGTCGACAGGATAACAGATTTAGCATCACCACCGTCATAACCCTCCCTTCCTGAAACAACCGACCCATCATTAGGGAATGATAGTGAGATGGATGCTAGGTTGACCGCTTTAGAGAAGGGTATTGAAGTGATGACTGCGGTCGAGAATCAAACAGCTGCGACGCTAGTCCTATTCATACAGCAGTCTGAGCAATTGTTTCACACTGAAGCTCAATTTTTGGCTAGAATCAAAGAACATATAGCTGTGAGGATTCTAAAGAGCGAACACAGTCAATTGGAACCAGATAATGTCAATATATGTCATCTAGGAAGTCACCCGAGTGAGATAAACGATCAAACAAATTTTGATGATTTCATAGATGATGATATGATTGAATTGACTGAGTGTTATCCGGACACACAAGAAAACCCTCTAGGTCTGTCCAACAATAGCCTTCAGGTACCAACTGAATCTCTTGTCACTTGTGATTTAGAGGTTGATTTAACCGAAGTACTACTTGAAGAGGAAATTCTTGAACCGACTGATTTTTGCACTCCAATTTTAGATGGGGGGCTTGTGAATTTGACGGGTATGGTTGGAATAGATTGTTAGAGGAAATCAAGGATCGGGAACCCACAATTTTTGTATTTTCTATTGATATTGTTTCGAAAGAAACGCTAGTGTGGGAACCTACTATTTTAGATGACATGAACCTACCCAGATCTGAATGTGAACAAGGAGAACTCGTATTAGGAATAGGGAGCTGTAGCAACAAGAGTAGGATTGTGCAGGATTATAGGGAGGAAGAAAGCTTTGAAAAACAATCTTTCATGCGGAGTTTTGAGGAGATATTTGCGGATGAACTTGATATTCTTGGTGTGTTTGAGTCAGAAACAATTTGGGAACATCTTACGAACCTTTCTTTTGCCAAACTTTTTAAGGATGAAATCCAGTTTTTAAATGAACCTGACCTCGAAACTTAACATATACTTCTTGTACTTCTTGAAAATTCAATTCATTCGAGCAACAATTTTTTGACTCCTTCAAAACTTCATCTCTGCATTCAGCGTCTTCTGATCCCTACTTTTACACACCTATGCACTTCACTAACATCTAACATATACATTTTCTTTTTCTTTTACTTTTTTATATACATATTCTTTTACCAGCCCTTGCATTATATAGACAAAATTTGTAAATGGCCGGTATTAATTTCTGGAGTAACCTAATCTTTTAACTTGTATATGCTGTAATTAGTCTTAGGTTTTTTCTTTTTATCTGAATAAAATTCTCACCCTAATGTCTAAGCCTAGCTACCGGAGATGGGGGCAACGATGAGGACAACGTAAAACTCAGGTTTGGGGTGAGCACTGCGTTTAGTTTACTGCATCATGTGTATATTCTGCTTTGCATACATTCTAAATTTTTTTTAAAAACAATAAAAATTAATTTTTTTTCCAAAAACATAAAAACTTTTTCGTCATGATTAGCTAGCGGGGGAACTTAGACTCAAAGTTTGACGGTTCGGTTGATAAGATAGAAACAACTAAATCCTTCTCGAGAGATTGAAAACCCGAAAGATAACTTTCCTTTGAGTTTAACTGTAGCTGATATACGTCTTTTATAACACTTTACACATGTCAATATGTTTTTGAGAATTAGATGAAAGTCTGACATGTCTTTACATTTTTTTTGAAAATTGATAAATACCTTTACAATCAAACAGGTTTGTTCTGAGTTAAGTAAAATCAAGAATAGTTCACAAGGTGAAGTAGATATGAAAGATATTATTGAGGTTTTAATAGAAGCTAAAAAGTCTAAAAAATAACCCATCTGGAAGCTTATTGGAGTGATTACACATCTTGTCCACATGAACACGTCTTCAAGATTTAAAAGAAAAACTGGTTATATCTCCATTCGCACTGCCTTCAGAGTATTTTAAACGCAATTAAAATGAGTCTTTTGTTTTGTGGCCTTGGAAACTTGGGTAATTAAGCCCTTGGGGCGTCTCCACACCTAATGCCCTAAAACCATCTGGTTTGGGAGTCATTGACCAAAAACTCGCTATATTTCTAATCGCCAAATAAAACAAAATAAGCAAGTGTTCTCTCCGAGTTAAAAGTCCTCACGGTTCTTACGGGAGAATAATCTTGGCGGAGACGAGTTTTTATTATAAACAGTTTTTTAGCGAAGATATGAAGGTTTATATTTAAAAAGACGTTTTGCACGATCACGAAAGTTGTGTATGAACAACAACAGGTGGAAGATAGGAGTGAAGAATAAGACTTGGTTTTCCGTTAAAAATAATATAATTTCTGACTTGAAACCTAACTGGAGAACGGAACTTGAGAAAATCTTAAGTCCTTTCAAACTCGTTTAATCCTTTAGAAGTCTATCTTGATCCGTATTTATGACATTATGACCCTAATCTAGTTCTTAAAACTTATCGACAATATTTCACACAACAACGTAAAGACGTGTATGAGCTTGTGTTAAATAAATTGTGAGAAGTGAAAAATAGGGTTTGACGTTTCTGATTAGGGTGATAGAACTTCTAGTTTTGATCCTTAACCTTAAGATTGGAACCAACAGTTTCCGCACGACACTAACTTGACAGGATTTTATGGGTGTAATCCGCTGAAAACCCTCAGGAGAAAACACTCCTCCTATTAGGGACAGCTAGAGGTTTAACGGCTTGTTGCACGAGCTCAGTGCAATCGCGTTCCCTGCGAATGTGTGGCTAGGATTTTTGTTTTGCTCGGGACGAGCAAAAGATAAGTTTGGGGGTATTTGTTCATCACAGAAAATTGCATTTTAATACAGCTCATTCATTATCTATTTTGTTATTTATCGGTACTATTAACCAGTGTCTACTCAGTAAATACAGATTATAGGTATTCGTGACAAAACACTGGAAAACATACTCAAAGTCATGGATATGAAATTTGTGTGACGACGCTGCAATTAGATTAGAAAACCGATCGATATCCAAAGAGCTCTTTTGCAATAAACATGTGTATACAATTTTAGTGTAACACAATACAAATGTGCATATAGTTCTTTGAAGACTTAGACCATGGTGGGGCTGCCTTAGGCACAACTTGTGCAAGTGGGCATGTGTGAATTGATGTGTGATAAATGCTAAAAAGATGTGATGCGATTTAAAGTATCAAGTTTCCCTCCAAGACTACTGAGTATAACCCAAGCTGATATGAAGAAATCAAACAATACCAGTGGACTTATGGAGTGCACTCGAGTTCACCACACCAACACAAGCCCCATTGCTCCGACCCAGACCGGCGAGATCCCCAAGAAGACCCGGCGCTGCCGGTCCCCCTTTCTCCTTTTGTCCCCATTTTTCTTCTGGCACTTTATAGGCATCACATCATCCCTGTTATATTTTTTGTTTATTCTATTGTGTTGCCTATAAATACCAGAACTGAGTTACTGAGGGGAGCATAAAAAATATATGTTTATACCCATTTCTAGTTTAGTTTTTGGTTTAGCTTGAGAGTTGTGTGAGCTCAACTTGGTTTCTTCTTCTTCTTCTTCCCTCTTGAAGATTTCTTTTGAAAGCTTCATTATGGAGGTTGAAAAAGTAACCAATATCTTGTATCTCAACTCATTCAAGTGTTTATAATATTTCTTGTTGTTTTGTTTCTTTATTTCTTTTGTGTTTTCTTTTCCTTTTCATTATGTGTAACTAATCTTTGGTTGTGGTTATGGTGAGGATGTGAGATGAATGGCTTTGCCTTCCTCCTCCTCTTGTTAATGTTTAATGTGTTATAATGTGACTCTAAACTTAGTATTGCAACTTGGATTGGTTTGATTTGGTATGTTGATTCCATGGTTATTTTGTAACCTCATCACATACCATATTCTCTTCACAAACCCAATCTTGCAAGCCTAAGGTTAGAATCAATTTAGTGTTGAGGTTGCTAGGTTTAGATATGATATTTTGTGATCAAGTGACTTGACAAATCTCTTGGTTTCATATACCATATACTATCACAAACACTTAGCAAACTTAACTCTAAAATTATTTGCTCTCACTCACTAATTTGTGTTTTTAATGTTGCGGTATGCTTGCTAACCCTTGTGCTCAGTGTTGATACCTCAAGCTTGGACATACAAAGGGTAAGTAAATAAAACGGTCTCGTTTCTTGTTTTGCGTCGAATATCGGTATTTTGATGATTTGTGCTTCGCAATCGCCTTGACAAGTCATGCTTCATGCCGGGATCGACACAAGGATGGACAACTCATGATCAAGGTAGCGTCGAAGGAATCGCCGCGATTCAACCATCCGAGCTAAACCCACGGCCACTAACTTGTTTTCTTGTTTTTTTATTTTTATTTTTGTGACAAACCAAACCTAATTCTTTTGTTTCTCGAACCTTAAGCGATAACACGTAATCTTCAATTCCCTGCGGATCGACCCGTACTTCCCTGCTCGCTACAACACGCCGTGAACTTGCAGTTTATAAATTTTAAAATGAGGCCGAGCTTTCGTGTGGAACTATTTCTCAAAAACGATCTCATTTCCAAAACACGCACGTTTGCGCACGTGCGTGAGGCCCCAACACTTCTTCATGAGGAAAGAACTATTCTTAACAGATCAAGAGTCATGTCTTGCAATCGTCCACATGCTCATTGGCAACCATGGGTGGTGCCTCTCGAGGGAATTGTTCCTCGTTTTGCTGCACGCTTAGTGAATCCTGTTCTCACGGATGACCAATTTGACACGGTGATGTACGAGTTTCTGATTCGTAGAGGATATCTTCTTCCCATCAGCTCCATTTGGCTCCGGATGATTTTCCTATCGGTGCTCACTGACATTCCCCCTCATCCCGCGGAGATGAATCCGGCGATGCTCGATGCAGAGGAGGGAAAGATCGAGTGCTTTCACGAGGCACATTTGATTACTCAACATCCGAGGGATCTCTCTGTTCAGCTGTTAAGCCAGATACGAGCTCAGCGGGCCATCATGTCTTCCTTTGCCGATGGGCACGGTGCTGACCGATGGGGATCGACTCCTCGCGAAGATCTCCACTTCGACATAGTTGAGAAGGCTAAGAGAGCTTTAGAAAACTTTATTTATATTTTTGTAAACTCTTGTACTTTTGATCCCGTCTTCGGTAATCTATTTCCTGTAGAATAAAGTGTTTATTTAAACGTGTTTCTTTATCGTTGACCGCTGAATGTTTCACCCCCGGCACATATTTATGTGGGCATATTGCTTCTGCACATGTAATTTGCATTTTACCCTTAGGAGTTTCTACTGCATACGAATGTCAATGATGCGCGCATATGTGGCGCACACACAAGCACACATAAATGAGTATACTTTCAATGCTATTTCTCATTCAAATATGTATCTAGATGTAGGTGAATATTAGACTGATGTGAGTAAATTCTCCCTTATTACCTTGCTCACGGAGGTTTACCCATAAGTGAAGTAGTGTAGGGTAATGCCTAACATATGCCTGGTTTCGGATTGGCGTATCATATGCAACCTTAAAAAAATCAACCTTTCTGTTTCATGATGTCTTGATCTAGCGTGAAGTAGTGTATGCACTCATTTTGGAGTTTGTAGTTTATTCTCTCATTTCGGAGTCTCTAGTTTATTTACTCGTTTCAGAGTTTGTAGTTTATTCACTCATTTCGGAGTCTCTAGTTTATGCACTCATTTCAGTGTATTTTTAGTTTACCTTCCTTTGGTTTACATGCAAACTTGTCCTAACGTTGTATGTAGATAACTGATTAGTCTGAAATATTGCACATTTGAATGGTTATTTCCCCATTACTTTTAGGTTTTAAAATGTGTTTATTGTAATTATAGAACATATGAGGGTTTATGTGTGAAAAGTTTATTATCATATGTTTTTACATTATAATTAACATAATGAGAGAAAATACATGCATATAATATTTAAATGAAATATTGTAATTAAAATATGCATATCATATCAAATATTTCTAATCAATATTCTTAAAATATTGTATCATACAAATGCTTAGGATAATATCTCAAAATAATAACAAATAGTACTAACACTATGACTTGAGATATTGTGCAAATATTAGCTCAGATCTGGAGATCAAAAGATCCGAGATGTCGGAATTAAATCTGCCGAAATATTGAGGGAAAATATAAGATCTAACAACGGCAGAGACTCAGAGTAAGATTTCTAAAATCCAGACATCGAAGAGATCTACAAATATCAACACCAGAGACCACGAAAAATCCCAAGACCTGATCACACTATGCTTCCGCGGTTGGGCGGCTAAATGCCATGATTTGCGATGAATCCGCGGCCCCTTTGTGGCCGTAGAATTTGAGATTTTTTGGGTGTGATCGTAACAAAAAATCATTATATATGGAATCTAGGGTTTAGAGTTTCTGTGACTATTTAAAGGAAAGAGTGCCTCAGATGAAAAATCATTATACCGAAGAGATCTAGAGGTCCAAGAAGATCCATGCAATCGAGTTGATCATCAGCTGTTCATCTAGTTCCAACAAGATAGAGATCGAAAGAAAAAACTAGGGTTCTTGTACTCTACTTTAAATGGATTTGTAAACGATATAGTTGATTAATAAAGGTAGATTTTTTATTAGTCTTTACGCAATTAATTTCTGTACTTACTTTCTGCATCTTATATTATGATCTCATTCTTCATTCTTTCTTCTCCAACCATGCGTGAGTAATTCCTACCTTACTAGGGTTCGTAGGCTAGAGTAGATCAATGGATGATAAAATATTTTAATTTCTTTTATATATTTTAAAGTTTATAAATTTTAGAAAAATAAATGTTAAATTACTTATCGGACGCGCTACCAATTTATTGATAGTCTCGACCATGATTTGAGATTAGATTAACACTTATTTTGTTAGGGACTAAACATGAATAGAGATCAATGCAAGGACAAGGGTTAAGAGTGGGGAAGCCCTAGTTTCTTCCAAAAGAACCCTAATCCACATTCATCACTATCAATCTAGTTTTAAACTATTAAAATATAAAAAGAGTCATTTTTAATTATTCATCCATTACTACTAAGTCCTATGAACCCTACAAGACTTCTCTTCATAAATCTTATATCCGTAGTATATCCGTAACGACAACCAATCAACCCATCTTTCAATCAACTCGTCTAAAGAGAGAAAAAGATTCACGTTTCCCTATGGACGACCCGTACTCATCACGGCTAGCTACTAGCGACGCCGTCCTGATTGCGGTTACTTTATTTACAATACTCTCTTTAAAAACAGATCAATCAATAACCCCCATTCTTTTATGACAGAGGTCCGTTAGGTTTGTGGTACTAGGGTTTTAGTCCGTGGTACCGTTGCGTTGGCTGATATATTCCTCGATATGCAGTCTTTAAGCCGCTGTTCGAGTAGCCCCGCGACTGTCGTGTCTCTGATCCCGTCTGAGGCTGGACAAAACATCTTCAAGTAATCTTCTTAGGTCATATTACCGTTGGAAGAACGAGTGTTAGGTATTTTCCATGACACTTTTTACTTGAGGTTAGGCTCAATTTGGAGTCCCGATGAGACATAACCGCACCCTTCTGGGGTGGGATGATCTCCAATGGTCTTTAGGCTTTATATGTATTACTGTCAAGACCCAAAGCTAGGAATATGCTGTCACTTCATTTTTGCTTTGATGATGTCGCGCCGATTTTTTGCCGAAGTAGGGTAGACATATGTAGGACCTTTATGCTATGTGTATTGTGATTGAAGTCCGGAGCTAGGAATATGCCATCACTCTAATTTCATTTGATAGCTGCGTCCACATTCTGCTGAAATGAGGGGGGAGCGCCAGGATAGTCCCTAGGTTGTGTATGTACCGTCAAGACTTGGAGCTAGGATTTTACCGTTACTCTATTTTTGCTTTGACCCTTGGGACTTTTGTTGATGTTGCACCTGCATCCTGCTGGGATGATCTCTAGGCTATAGATGTTGCCATTAAGACCTGAAGTTAGGATTTTGCCGTCACTTCACTTTTATTTGATTGTTGTGTCTGCTCCTGCTGGAACGAGGGGGATCACAGGGATAGTTTTTAGGTCGTATATATACCGTCAAAACTTAGAGCTCCTTTTGACGAAGCGTGGTGGGGAAAATATGGTTCCCTTTCTTTCATTTGTGCCCATGAATCATATACAAGAGTCAATATGGACATACCTGCAGGGCAAAATAAGTTTTATTTTATTTTATTTTTATTTCAGCGATGCTCTATCTTTTTAGCTTTTTATATCACGAAAGTCGTGATTGCCCAATCATTTCGGCTATTTATCGCGGTGTCCAATCATTTCGGTTGTTTTTGTTTTTTACTCGCTACTTTTTATTCTGAGTTGCCCTATTATTTTTGCTTTTTTTTTTGGGATTTAAAATCTGATACTAATTTTTGTATCAGCATCATTACCACTGGAATATTGTCAGGAGCGAATCATCATTTGCCGTAAGTGGACCTGAAATTTGATACTACTGGAATATTGGCATCACCATCAGCATCGCTGCCACTGGAATATTGCCAGGAGAGAAGCATCATTTTCCATGAGAGGACTTGAAATTTGATACCTATTTAGGCATCAGCATTGCTACAACTGGGATATTTCCAGGAGCGAATCATCATTTGCCTTTGTCGATTTGAACAAAAATGGCGTAGCAAACAAGGTTATGGTCCTGTCGACTAAAGCTTTTAGATTTTATGAGCCATAAGGGTCTCATAAAAGTATTTCTCCCTAAGAGTTATGAGGATCTTATAAGTGCATTTTCTCCTTTGGAGTCGTGAGGATTCCTAAGTGTATTTTTCTCTTATAAGTCGTAAGGATCTTACAAGAGTATTTTCTCCTTGTAAATCGAGAGGATTTACAAGTGTCGTTCGTCATATGGGGACATTTCTCGCCATTGGTGGAACTTGGTAGGAGAATATTTATTTATGTCTGTGGATTGTATATAAGGATCAATATTAGACTGCCTATAGGGCAAAAGGATTTTGTAGGGTTTTTTGATGGCTTAAGAACATATTTAGATCTCTGTAACTTAAGGCTTTTGAATCCTATATGCCGTGAGGGTCTCATAAGAGGAAATTCTCCTTACGGGTCGTGAGGATCTCGCAAGTGTAATTTCTCCTTAGGAATCGCGAGGACTCCTAAGTGTGTTGCTCTTTCGTGAGTCGTAAGGATCTCACCCAGGTATTTTCTCCTCGCAAGGTCAAAGGGACCCTGCAAGTGTGTAAATTCATTTTTTATGAGATTGTGCCCTTTTGGGTTTTTCACAAGCTCGCTGGTAGTCCTTCTGTTTTGTACTCACTGCGCCTTTTCAGGTTTTCATCCGTGCCCATTTTGCTTGTGGACGTACATTTTTTTAACGAGTTTGTGCCCTTCTGGGTTTTCCTAAGCTCGCCGGTAGTCTTGCTGTTTTTTACTCATGGCACCCTTTCAGGTTTTCATCCATGCCCATTTTGCTAGTAGACGTACCTTTTTTTTAGGCGGCCCGTAATGTAACGCACTGTTAGCTGTAGGCCACGATCTCCTTCGAAGGACTACCATATGGGACCTAGGAGAGTTATGAATCGTTTATGCCCGTGGATTGTATACTGTAATCGATATGGGGATTCACCGTAGGGCTAAACATATGAGTTTAAGGACATGATGGTCCTTTATCGCCATATTTTGGGGCGAAATGCTAGTTTAAGGACGTTTCGGTCCAACATTCCAGTTTTGGGGATGAATATTAGTCCAGGGATGTTTCGGTCCAGCATTAGTTTAAGAATGTTTCGGTCCAATATCACTATATTTCGGGATGAATGTTAGTTTAAGGACGTTTCGGTCCATCATTCCCGTATTTGGGGACGAATTTTAGTTTAAGGACTTTTCGCTCCAGCAATAGTTTAAGGACGTTTTAGTCCATTGTTAGTTTAAGAACGTTTCGTTCCCTTATTCTCGTGTTTTGGGGGAACGCATTAGTTTAGGGACGTTTCAGTCTAGTATTAGTTTAAGGACGTTTCGGTCCATTGTTAGTTTAGGGACGTTTTCGTCCATTATCACCATTTTTGAGGCGAGTATTAGTTTAAGGACATTTCGGTCCAACATTCCCATTTTTAGGACGAATATTAGTTTAAGGACGTTTCGGTCCAGTATTAGTTTAGGGACATCTCGGTCCATTATCACCATTTTTAGGCGATGGAGCTTTTTGGATACTACTCTCAGAGTTCTGACTTAGGAAGATAGAGAGCGAACACAAGCGTCGTCATCTATCATTGACTTGAGTCGTGACTCGTCAGGCATAGTACTTTTTGAGGACTCGGCCGTTTATTGGCCGGAAGGGTCTTTCACAATGCATATCCATGAGCAGGTAGGCTCCACCTTGGTAGACTTTGTTTATGATGTACGTGCCTTCATAGTTCGGCTCGAACTTCCCTCGTTTTGCACGATTGGGGATCATTGGTCTTTTGATGACTATCACGATTTCGCCTTGGCGAAATGTTCTCGGCCTGGTCAGTCTTTCGTATGACCATGTCATCCTTGCTTTATAAGCCTCCAGAATTTGCTGTGCTATAAGGCGAGTTTCGTCGAGGGCATGGAGCTCCTTGAGCCTAAGATGAGAATTTTCTTCATCTGTCAGCTCGTATTGAACCGCTACTTGTAGAGAGGGGAGTTCTATCTCCAGTGGGAGCACCGCTTCCGTGCCGAACACCAATGAATATGGTGTCGTATTCGTGGCTGTCTTGAACGTTGTTCGGTACGCCCAGAGAGCTTCATGTAGCCTTTCGTGCCAGTCTTTTCTGTTTCTGGACACTGTCTTTTTTATAATCTTTGTCAAGGACTTGTTGAAAGCTTCAGCTAGACCGTTGGCCCGAGAATTATAGACTGAAGAGTATCTCCAATCTACTTTATGCTGCTGTGCAAAGTGGCTTATGACTTCTATAAGCTGGTCCATTATCTGAGATTACCCATTGCGGAGTGCCGAACCTATAGATGACATGGGTTCTGAAGAAGTAGAGGATATTCTCTGTCTTCACCTCTCTCAGTAGTATTGCTTCTGCCCACTTAGAGAAGTAATCTGTTGTTGCTAGTATGAATCGATGTGTTTTGGATGATGCTGGTTCGATAGGGCCAATTATATCGTTCCCCACATTTCGAACGGCCAGCTAGCCACTGTTGGGTGTAGCGGATTTGGATGTTGATGGATGAAGTCCCCGTGAATTTAACACGAGTGACACTGCTTCGCATATTCGAGGCAGTCCTGGATCATCGTGGGCCAATAGTAACCCATTCTTTTTATCTTCAGTCTCATCTTTGGCTCAGCTTGATGAGAACCGCAGAGTCCGTCGTGAATTTCTTTGATGACTTTATTTGCTTCTTTTGGCCACAGGAATCTTAGCCACAGATAGTCGAACGACCTCTTATATAGAGTATCATTGATGAAGGCGAAAGAAAAAGCTCGTTTCATGAGCTTATGTCTAGACGACGCATTTTCGGGAGTTCGTTGAGACTTAAAGTAGTCTATGAAGACTTCACTCCAATCCTTGACCTTTTCTTCGTCCTCTATTTAAAGGGCTACTTATTCGGTCGCTTCTTTTCTTTCGGATGTCACTATTAGATCTTATGAATATATATCTGTTGGCGCGAGTATCCTGCGGCTTTGCACAATGATACTCACATCATCAAGGTCTTCATCGGCCAATTCCTTAGCCAATTTGGTCAATGCATCTGCCTTGTTGTTTTCAGCACGCGGTATACTTTCCAGGGTATAGAAAGGGATATTTGTCAGCTGTTGCTGCACTCTTTCGCCATACTTTACTAGTTTTGGCTTGCATGTCTGATAGTCGCCATTTACTTGGCTAACGATCAGCTGGGAGTCTCCATATATGAGGAGGTATTTGATTCCCATGTCGATAGCGATCTCAAAACCTTCTATTAAACCTTTATATTCATCTTCGTTATTAGTCCTTGGCTCCGTTAAGGAGAGGGCGTAACGCAATATCCCTCCTTGCGGAGTCACGAAGATAAGGCCCACCCCGGTTTTGATTATGGGGCTGTTTTGCTTTTGCTTCTTCACGGAAGATGTTCCATCGAAGTAGAGTTCCCATTGAGAATCATTTTCTTCTTTGATTGCGTCGAACACATGTTCATCTAACAACTCGCAATTTAAGGGGTTCGGCTGGTATCGGATGCTCCGTGAGAAAGTCGGCAATGGCCTGTCCTTTACTGCTTTAAGGGGTTGATATGTTATGGATGTAAGTCCATGTCACGCACCCCACGAACTTGCGGGAAGGCGGAATATATGAAAAACGATTATCAAAGCTTCGTAACACGGACTTGAGCGCATGAATCGTTATCTAAACCATTGCTAACTATCAACTAGAGGTTTAACTACTCGGATACGAAGTTATACCTCACGATACTAGTCCTTCGGGTCTTCATCGCGGTCCTCCACTCCTCGTAGTCTCCTTGGAACATCGGCACCTCAACGGCCTCCTCGAGTCAAAGACGATCCACCCGAGAGCTCCTACGCCAAGCTTAATCTCTAACTTGAGATAACTAGGTTGCTTAAAGTGCTAATCTAAGCTACCTAGGGGATATAGAGTGAGGTTATGGATGTATTAGTCTAGCTAACCCTTGATCTCAACACATGAGAGGTTAGGGTTAGGGTTTGAAGAGAGAGTGAGCTTGAGGAGAGAGAAAGTGAAGATGATAAAATGAAATGAGATAATGATGTATCATAATATATATGAAGCATTATTTATTTATCAAAAAATGAAATAATAGAATTTACAACCATGCTTCATGAATATCTATGAGTGATTCATCTCCATGAGTCATTAAGCATTTATGATGCATTAAAGACATGGATGAATCATACAAATGAGTCACTAATCTCATTTAATACAATGCCACCTTACCCCCTTAGTCACCACTCTTCTAGAAGCTTCCCGACAAATTACGAGAACGCCCCTCCTATCCGTTAAAACACGGAAAAACTTTAGACTGTATAAATCCAATAACCCGATACTAGAATCTGGCTTAAACCAAAGCCGGCTAGTAAAAACTGTCCGAAAAGTCGTACGTACGTAAACACACGTATGCGTCCGAACCCTTGTCATAAAACCGTACGACCTCTATATCGTTTCGCCTGGAGCAGGGAAACTCTCTGTGTGGGACTCTAAAGACTCGACACTACGCTGGCAGTGGGTTTAACCACAGACCGCAAGCGGCACTAGCTGTACGTAACGGTCCCCAGGTAGATGTCGATAAGAAGGCCGATGAGTAAACTCATCCGAACTCCCACTGAGCCTGATGTGACAATCTCCGTACAGTCCGGTCTGTTCGTCTAAGACTATCGCATATCAAGCCTAGGGGGTGGCAAGTGTCAGTCCCCCAATAGCTGTATAAGTCGTGTCGGAGCGAAGCCCATTACACCCTGAGAAGCTACTGGAACCTACCAGTATATCTCGCTTGCTCTGGCCAGGGACTTTGCGTAATGGCTCTCTGACACAGCGCGATATCATCTCCCAATACCGGGAGAGACGAATCCTATCTAACCATTACTGCCTCCAAGTGCTCGGGACTGCACCCAACCGCTACCTGTTTGCACGAATCCTTTGAGCCGTGGTAGGGTAGCAATCTAAGAACAGTGGGACACACTCGAGGCGAAGTAGCAGTGTCAAGTCTGCGGACTATGCTGTACTCATGTCACCTGGGAACTGTTATCCGACGATGGGTATAATACCAACCAATCAGTTCCCCTGCGAATCCTGTCCGGTGTACCCGTAACCTAACGAGCACCTGTATACTATCTCCAGTACGACGTACTGATGGCTGTGGGACAGACCATCTCCCCAACTGGGATGAGAAGCGTACACACTTAGTCTACTCCGGAATATCGATGCCCTATCTCGATAATCCAACGACTAGGGACCTGTATAGGATGTTGCTTACAGACTACCCAGCCCCCACTAGTGTGACTGCCATCACAACGCTGGTAATCAAGCAAAGATCCTATGGGCTCTACTAATATGTATAAGTGATACGTTACAAGAAACATATACACATATTAAAGTAGACATAAACCAAGTAGCATACTACCATTTTTAGCAAGACTGTATATACAACTGTGAATATCCCAAGCTTCCATTAAGTAATATACAATCTAGTATGATACAATAATGGCCCCTAGGGCATATACACTAACAATCTCCCACTTGCACTAAGGCCATGAGCTGGCATATCATAGACCTATCATCTCGAATAGCCTCTTGAACTGCGTCTGAGGAAGGGCCTTTGTGAATGGATCAGCAATGTTATTCTCTGTCTCTACTCTTTTCACCTCGATCTCCCGGCGATCTACGATCTCCCTGATCAGGTGATACCGCCTTAAGATGTGTCTGGACTTCTGATGGGACCTGGGTTCCTTTGCTAAAGCTATAGCGCCGTTGTTGTCACAATACAGAGGTATTGGACCAACACTGGAAGGAACCACTTGAAGTTCTGTAAGGAACTTCTTCATCCAGACAGCTTCTTTTGCGGCATCGCAAGCAGCTATGTACTCCTCTTCCATTGTTGAGTCAGCAACGGTCTCCTGTTTGGAACTCTTCCAACAGACCGCCCCTCCATTGAGGGTAAAAACATAACCCGACATGGACTTGGAGTCATCTTTATCACTCTGGAAGCCTGTGTCGGCAAAGGCCTCCATCTGGAGGTCTTTTCTGCCATATAACAAGAACATCTCCTTAGTCCTCCTCAGGTACTTGAGAATGTTCTTTACTGCTATCCAGTGCTTCTCCCCTGGGTTTGCCTGATACCGGCTTACAACGCTTAATGCGTATGCTACATCTGGTCTGGTACATAACATCGTATACATTATAGAGCCTACCGCAGAAGCGTAGGGTATAATCGACATGCGATCCCTTTCCAAATCAGTCTTGGGAGATATCTCTTTGGAGAGGGTGATTCTGTGACAAGCCGGTAGGTTACCGCGCTTAGAATCATCCATACTGAATCTCTTCACTATGGTGTCTATGTACCTAGACTGCAAAATTCCCAACATCCTCTTTGATCTATCACGATAGATCCGGATTCCCAGAATGTAGGTGGCATCACCCAGGTCTTTCATGGAGAATTTATGTGACAAGAATCTTTTGACTAACTGTAACATAGGAATATCATTTCCTATTAGGAGAATGTCATCCACGTACAAGACGAGGAATACTACAGCTCTCCCTACAATCTTACTGTATATGCATGGTTCATCTGGATTTTTGATAAAGTCGAATTCTTTGACAGCATCATCAAAACAGATGTTCCAACTCCGTGATGCCTGCTTTAGTCCATAAATGGATTTAAGCAACTTGCATACTTTACCGCTGCTCCCACTCTGAATGAATCCTTTTGGCTGATCCATATAGACGCTTTCTTCCAAATTACCATTTAGAAAGGCCGTTTTTACGTCCATCTGCCAGATTTCATAATCGTGGAAGGCAGCAATAGCAAGAAGGACCCGAATAGATTTAAGCATAGCCACTAGAGAAAAGGTTTTTTCATAGTCCAAACCAGGTCTTTGACGGAAACCCTTTGCAACAAGTCTAGCCTTATAGGTTTCAACCTGTCTATCTACACCAATCTTCTTTTTGAAGATTCATTTGCATCCTACGGGTTTTACCCCATCTGGAGCAATGTCCAAAGTCCATACTTTATTAGTGTACATGGACTCTATTTCGGTCCGCATTGCATCCAGCCATTTTACTGAGTCACCGCTCTGAATGGCTTGCTGGAAGCTAGTAGGCTCATCATAGTCAATAGTGCAATCCTCTCTATCCCCGTCTATGAGAAAACCGTAGTATCTCTCGGGTGGATGAGATTGCCTACTACTCCTGCGGAGTGGCGTCGGGATGTCCTGTTCTCCCGAACCTTCTGGTTCTTCCAAGCTTTCAGTAATAGCTTGTGGTTCTGAAATTTCTTCCAGTTCTATTTCGCTCCCACTTGTATCCTTTTCTAAAACTTGCTGTTCTAAAAAATGGGCATTACGAGAAACAAAAACCTTTTGTTCCTCTGCGTAATAGAATAGATATCCCTTGGAGTTCTTTGGATATCCCACAAACTTACACTGTACTGATCGTGCCTCGAGCTTGTCCGCATGCTGTTTTTTTAACAAAAACCGGACATCCCCAAATCTTCAGATACTGAAGATAGGGTTTTTTCCCACTCCACATCTGATATGGGGTGGTAGGCACTGTCTTGGTAGGAACCCTGTTCAGAAGATATGCCGCTGATTCTAGCGCATATCCCCAGAATGATCGCGGTAACTCAGCGTTACTCATCATGGAACGAACCATATCCAATAGGGTTCGATTCCTCCTTTCCGATACACCGTTATGTTGTGGCGTGTATGGAGGAGTAAGCTGAGAAAGAATTCCATTCTCTTTTAAGTAACCTAGGAACTCGGCACTTAAGTATTCACCACCTCGATCAGATCTCAGTGTCTTTATACTCTTGCCTGTTTGTTTTTCGACTTCATTCTTCTATTCTTGGAATTTCTCAAAAGCCTCGGATTTATGCTTCATTAAGAAGATATATCCATACCTAGAGAAATCATCCGTAAAAGTAATGAAGTAGGAATAACCACATCGCGCATGTGTAGACATTGGACCGCACACGTCACTGTGAATGAGTCCCAAGAGCTCGCTTGCTCTTACTCCGTGTCCAGTGAACGGAGTCTTTGTCATCTTTCCTTTGAGACAAGATTCATAAGTAGCATAAGATTGATATTCGAACGGATTCAAATATCCTTCTCTATGTAACTTAGTCAGCCTTCTCTCATTGATGTGACCTAGTCTACAATGCCATAAGAAAGCCTGATTTATTTCTGGAGACTTTCTTTTAAGTGTGTTCTGGATATTGAAAACCTGAGCTTGACTTAATACGTATATACCGTCATTTAATGTACCGGACCCAATCATAACTTGATTTAGGTAGATGTTAACTACATCGCTTACGAATGTAAAATCATATCCCTCTCTCGAAAGTGAGGACACTGATATGATATTACATGTCATACTAGGTACATACAAACAGTTATGTAGAATCAATATATGCCCACTTGTCAAACCTAGGCGATATTCTCCCACGGATTCAGCGTCCACGCTCATTCCGTTTGCAACTCTGATAGACCAATCACCTACCTTTATAACTCTACGGTTTCTCAAAGCATGTATTGAATTACAGATATGAGATTTTGCTCAGGTATCTAGTACCCAGGAAGTAGAGTTAATTGACAAACAGTTCTCAATAACAAATACACTTGAGGCTGAAGCCACAACATGCTTCGAATCCTGGCTACTGGCTTTGCTAGCCTTGCAATCATTCTGCCAATGTTCATTCCTGTAACAATAGGAACGTCCCTCTTTTACTATATCCAGTCCCGAAACTTTTGCCGTTCTCTTTCCTTCTGCTACCCTGGTTTCCTTCAGGGTAGGAGGCAGAGACTGTAGAATCAAGTCAGTATCTGAATCGTTTCCCAACACGGTCTCCAGGTCCTGGAGCTCATTAATACAGCTAGTCATTGTAAGGACGTTGTCCCCTACAGATGACCCGTCAGCCAACCTCGCTTGAATTAATTCGTTCGAGGTCTCATATCTTGCGATATGAGATTGCTCCCCATATAAATCTTTGTTATGGAGAAAGATGGAAACTAAGTCCATCTTCTCGTGCTGCTTCTGGTATACACCATCAATTGAAGCTAACACGAGGCACTTAGCTTTCGCTTTATCTTTTTCCCTTGTCTGACGGATATCCATATCCGCGACAGTGGAAACTGGACCTGGGACGGCGGGATCTTGAGTAGTAATAGGGTGGCCCAGCTTGTCATAGGCAATGGACATATGGATAGCCTTTTGCCATTCATATAAGTAAGATTCAGTCAAATTATTATCTAGATGTAACCTATGTGTGGTCACAAGGTCACTGCAATTTAAGAGAGAGAAGAAAATACTATTAGCATGATGCTCTTGCAAGTTTAGAGTGGTTTTAAGTTTATCTAAACAGGATGGCTCCCACTGTTTCTCGAATCCTTCCTCAAATAAAAGAAGAATTAGCCAGGACTATTCTCACCGTACAATACTTGCTTAACCGTTCAGCCAGGCCAGTGTCGATATGTCGAGGGAGGTTTTCCAACGCTTTCGCGAAGTTCCTTAATTAAATAACCTCTTTTCTCTGGGGGCGTAACCCCACTGACACCTTTCTAGGCACCTACTTGGTTTATAGCATTGATCGTTAAGTGACGAATCTCCTGATAAGTAGTATATACTCACAGTAGGATCGGGATCCAAAATATCATCGTATGATAATGTTGAAGGAATCCTACCAACATTCATCAAACTCCAAAATGGTATGCATCTCTCTGCAAATTTCAGTTTCTTTAGAAATTCCCGATGTATATTTTTGCCCCATGCTTTTATGACCTTGGCGTTGGTCAAAATGTCATAAGTCACATGTCAAGTTCTACCCATCATTGTCCTAGTTAATTTGAACCCATCCGTACATATCCCTGACGTTGGTCAAATGATAATACGACTGTCCCAAACTAACACATCTATCTATGCAAACAAATGAAATACCCCAGCAGCTACCAAACACTATGCCCTGGCGTTGGTCAAATGCATAGCTTGAATACTACTGAATATCCAAATGAAATGACGGAGGGCTACGAATGGTTTTGGCAAAACCGTGAACGTAGTGAACTTGATATAATCGAAGGAATCTGATACTTTTTAAAAAGGAGTGGTTAAAGCTCCGCAATTTAAAAAATCTGATCTTTTAAAATAACCGAGTGGTTTCTTTTAAATTTGTTCCAATGATTTAACTTTTGTTTATTTTCTTTGCATTATAATAATGCGTCCCATCATTTATCCCATCATTGCAGAAAACAACGAAAATACCACGTCCTCTTATGCCATCCGCATTCGCCACTGGGTCCCGTCATCACCCGTTAGGTTACTTAACTAACGACAGAGCGGGGGCTGGGCTAGCGCGGGTGTAAAACATAAGTGACGTCTAATAGCTATCATATATAGATATTGTACATTCGTCAGACGCAATAATAAGCATTCCAGATCACAGATGAACTTTATTGGATTTACTAGCAATCCGCATTTGCTTTGAGCCTGCAATAAAAGATGGATTACACAGTTGTGATGAATAGCCATTACCCCACCCTAGACCCCTACAGGTACGACAAACTACCCGTCAAGTACCCGAAGTGAAGCAGTCTCCCTCAACAACGTGAGTAGGCCACTAAACACTTTGACGTACCCGGTAGTTTGTGTACCCTACCTTGGGTCTATCCTAGGAGCAAAAAACAGTAAAAAGAAATAATACAACGGTGGCTACAATCGCAACCTGGATGTGCCCCGCAAAAGAATATTACATCAAATTACATTTACATTGAATGACTGAATATTAAACACATCTCAAACCCCGGCTAATCATCACAACAGTCCAATACAGTTCATATACACAAACAGTAAACATTTCAGAAATGTACAACCCCCTGCCACCCGACATACTAGCAGTTAAGTTTACGAACACATTAAACATTACAGATACAAACCCAATTAGCAAATATCTTAGAACATCGATCGAATATCATATTCCGTGTCTACCCCATAAGCAAACCTGCACTGAAGCAACCTGGGTAGAAACAAAGCATACAGGAAACCAAAACACCAATAAATATGAATAACAGAGCAAATCCGAGTTAACTCGGTGTTGACTCGGCGGCGGATCCGCGGCCAAAAGCACCTTATTGCCGCGGATCCGCGGCCGTCTTGCTGAGTTAGGGGCTCGTATTTTCCCAGTATTCTTATATTTCCCTGCTGTGAATTTTAAGGCATATCAAATAATTTTTCAGACATGTTTAAAATTAACAGAAACTTAGGGATCCCGGGGTTTCGTTTTCGTGTTTTCCGTCGATCGAACTTCTAATTAGTTGCTAACAAGCTAGTAATGGTTTAGGTTGATCTGATACCACTGTAAGTCCATGTCACGCACCCCACGAACTTGCGGGGAAGCGGAATATATGAAAAACGATTATCAAAGCTTCGTAACACGGAATTGAGCGCATGAATCGTTATCTAAACCATTGCTAACTATCAACTACAGGTTTAACTACTTGGATACGAAGTTATACCTCACGATACTAGTCCTTCGGGTCTTCATCGCGGTCCTCCACTCCTCGTAGGCTCCTTGGAACATCGGCACCTCAACGGCCTCCTCGAGTCAAAGACGATCCATCCGAGAGCTCCTACGCCAAGCTTAATCTCTAACTTGAGATAACTAAGTTGCTTAAAGTGCTAATCTAAGCTACCTAGGGGATATAGAGTGAGGTTATGGATGTATTAGTCTAGCTAACCCTTGATCTCAACACATGAGAGGTTAGGGTTAGGGTTTGAAGAGAGAGTGAGCTTGAGGAGAGAGAAGGTGAAGATGATAAAATGAAATGAGATAATGATGTATCATAATATATATGAAGCATTATTTATTTATCAAAAAATGAAATAATAGAATTTACAACCATGCTTCATAAATATCTATAAGTGATTCATCTCCATGAGTTATTAAGCATTTATGATGCATTAATGACATGGATGAATCACACAAATGAGTCACTAATCTCATTTAATGCAATGCCACCTTACCCCCTTAGTCACCACTCTTCTAGAAGCTTCCCGAAAAATTACGAGAACGCCCCTCCTATCCGTTAAAACACGGAAAAACTTTAGACTGTATAAATCCAATAACCCGATACTAGAATCTGGCTTAAACCAAAGCCGGCTAGTAAAAACTGTCCCAAAAGTCATACGTGCGTAAACACACGTATGCGTCCGAACCCTTGTCGTAAAACCGTACGACCTCTATATCGTTTCGCCTGGAGCAGGGAAACTCTCTGTATGGGACTCTAAAGACTCGACACTACGCTGGCAGTGGGTTTAACCACAGACCGCAAGCGGCACTAGCTGTACATAACGGTCCCCAGGTAGATGTCGATAAGAAGGCCGATGAGTAAACTCATCCGAACTCCCACTGAGCCTGATGTGACAATCTCCGTACAGTCCGGTCTGTTCGTCTAATACTATCGCATATCAAGCCTAGAGGGCGGCAAGCGTCAGTCCCCTAATAGCTGTATAAGTCGTGTCAGAGCGAAGCCCATTACATCCTGAGAAGCTACTGGAACCTACCAGTATATCTCGCTTGACCTGGCCAGGGACTTTACGTAATGGCTCTCTGACACAGCGCGATATCATCTCCCAATACCGGGAGAGAAGAATCCTATCTAACCATTACTGCCTCCAAGTGCTCGGGACCGCACCCAACTGCTACCTGTTTGCACGACTCCTTTGAGCCGTGGTAGGGTAGCAATCTAAGAACAGTGGGACACACTCGAGGCGAAGTAGCAGTGTCAAGTCTGTGGACTATGCTGTACTCATGTCACCTGGGAACTGTTAACTGATGATGGGTATAATACCAACCAATCAGTTCCCTTGCGAGTCCTGTCCGGTGTACCCGTAACCTAACGAGCACCTATATACTATCTCCAGTATGACGTACTGATGGCTGTGGGACAGACCATCTCCCCAACTGGGATGAGAAGCGTACACACTTAGTCTACTCCGGAATATCAATGCCCTATCTCGATAATCCAATGACTAGGGACCTGGATAGGATGTTGCTTACGGACTACCCAGCCCCCACTAGTGTGACTGCCATCACAACGCTGGTAATCAAGCAAAGATCCTATGGGCTCTACTAATATGTATAAGTGATACGTTACAAGAAACATATGCACATATTAAAGTAGACATAAACCAAGTAGCATACTACCATTTTTAGCAAGACTGTATATACAACTGTGAATATCCCAAGCTTCCATTAAGTAATATACAATCTAGTATGATACAATAATGGCCCCTAGGGCATATACACTAACAATGGAGAGATCCATCAGGAGGAGGTCCCGTTTGGCAAGACTTACTGTTAGTATGGCTCTTGAGATTAGATATTTGAGAGGATCCACTTTCGATATGAGGTGGACCTCATAGGCCAAGGCTTAATGTCTGACCTTCGATATTTAGAAGATCAGCACCAGGCAATGCTTTTCGATGGAGGAATAGTTGTTTTCTGCCCCTAAGAGAACTCGACTTAAATATTATAGAGCTTTCTCCTTTCCATGATCGTTCTCTTGTGCCTATAGCGTGTCTAGAGAACCCTCAAGGGCTGTTGTATATAGATTAAAGGGTTTTCCCTTAACCAGAGCGGTCAATACCGGCGGATTTTGTAGGTACTGCTTGATTTTGTCTAGTGCATTTTGGCATTTTTGATCCCAGATGAACAGGGTCCCTTTATTCATCAAATGACTGAAGGGACGTCATTTTCCAGAAAGGTTGGTTATGAAAAGCCGGATATACGCGAGATTTCCTTGGAGAGACCGTAGCTATTTGAGGGTTCTTGGCATATACATTTCCATAATAGTCTTGATCTTTGATGGGTCAATTTAGATACCTCGGTGACATAAGATGAATCCTAGGAATTTTCCCGAGGAAACTCCAAACGCGCATTTTAGAGAATTCATCTTCAGATTATACTTCCGAAGACGTTGGAACACTATTTTTAGATGTTCCCAATGTTCTTCGTGAGATTTTCTCATTACCACAAGGTCATCGATGTAGCATTCAACAATCTCATGGATGAGATCATCGAAGATCTTTGTCATTGCCCTCTGGCAGGTAGCGCTAGCGTTCTTTAAACTGAAGGGTATCACCTTATAGCAGAATATGCCCATGGAGTCTGGAAGGCGGTATGCTTCTGGTCTTCAGGATGCATTTTTATTTGGTTGTATCCTGAAGATCCATCTATGAAGGAGAAGACATCATGGGTAGACGTGTTATCGATCATCAACTTGGTAACAGGTACTGAGAATTCATCTTTCGGGAAAGCTTTGTTGAGGTCCAGAATGTCCACACAGATGCGAACCATCCTGTTTTTCTTCATCACCAGAACGATGTTAACGATCCAGTCGGGATATTGAACTTCTTGGATGAAACCGGAGTCAATTAGTTTTTTGACATCAGCGTTGATACTCATCTCAAGCTCAAGTCGCATCCTTCTTGGCACCTGTTTGATTGGTTTTATACTTGGCAATATATCCTGTTTATGTATTGCCACTTTTGGATCTAGTCCCGGCATTTCAGAATAGTTTTAGGCAAAGCAATCTTTATACTACATTAGCACGTCTTTTAGCGTGGTCACCTGTTTTTCAGATAGCAGTTCACTGATGAACGTTGGTCTCGGATCATTTTCCATCCTTAAGACAATTTTTCTTAGGTTGTCCGCCGCAGTGTGTATCCCATCTTCCAGCTCTTTTGGTGATGGTGGAAACTTTGAGATCATCTCGTCCTCGTCTTCATTTGCGAAGCACATGTAGAGGTCATCTATAGTCTCATGCCCTCCCTCTTTTGAGAGTGTTATCATATGGCAAGTATGAGTTCGCTTCCTTTCTCGATGTTGGGTTGGTCCTATCCTGACGGTATAGGTACTTTTTAGCTCGTACTTTTACGGCGGGGTTATCCTCCAACAGTTGGATAAAATAAACCTGCCTTGTTGATACTGGTTTTCTATCCAGTTTTGAAGGTGAAGCAATCTTCAAGGAGATAGCCTATTACTCGGTGATAGGAGCAATAATCCGGATGTTGGACCTCACTTATTTGTTTGGGATGCCGAGACTCCGGAAGCATCATCATTTGGTGCTTCATGACAAGGTTGAATATTTTTCTTGTCTTGTCTTGGAGGAAAGAGTATTCCCGACTCATCTTCTTTATAAAGGACGGGATCCAATCGAGCTTTTCTCGATTGAACGGCGTCTTGGATCCGCTTTTTTGTCTTCGAACGTTGCTTGCGTTCTTGGATCTATTTTTGCCTCCTTTTCGGGGTTTTCTCCTTTCGTGAGAACATATATCGGGCCGGGGATGAAGAGCATCACAGTCTATTTTCTCCGCAGATTGCTGGTTGAGATGTTGCATCCTGGCCTTTTCATAAATGACCATTTCGCGGCTGTGGTTGTCCCGGCTCGTTTGATAATCTTTTTTTATTAGCTTGTCAATTTGATCTTCCAGCGATAGACTCAACGTTTTTAGAACAGGAGCTTGCTCCGATTTGATTTCATGGCTATTTGGAAAAGCATTTTCGGCTTCACTTGCGCTATTTATGACGTGGCAACTGTAGATCTACTCCCGTTTCCTGGACCGAACATATCCGAGCCCGTTTGTCTCTATCTTCCCGTTGGGCATCTTTCACCGAGTCTCTGGAATATCCCAGATCTTTTTGTAAAATTGGGCTTGTAGAACAGTTTGTTCGAGGGGTAAACCTTGGTATCTTAACAACCTTTGTAATCCCTTCGCATAGTATCTTAGAAAACAGATTGGTTGAAGCCTGTCGAGTGCAAAATCGGCACCATGCCAGACTTCTTTTTCTAGTTTATTTTCCTTTGATTGGTAGAAGAGGATCTCTTTTTCACCTCTTTGCCCGAGTGGTACGTAGAAAGTTTGCAGTTTTTGTACGCTGTATGTATGGAGAGCATCAAATTTCTTGTAGTGTCGAGGCGGAGCCATTGTAATTTGTAGACTCTGATCTGTTATGGCAAAAGTTTGCATTGACGGGCAGACGGAGAACACTGCGTTGGCCTCATACTCTGAGTTGCTGCCAAAGAATAAAATAGGTGTAGATGGTCCGGGCTTATTGTTTTCTTTCTGGGGTTGTCCTGAGTAGACTGTTTCTTCAGTATCGCTCCCGAAGATCGGGATAGTGGAGACATATTTCTGTTTATTCTCCATCTTGTGGCACCTTTCAGTATCCTCGAAGTTTGTAGGAAGTACTTTGCATTTTCGTATTTCCAGACTTCGTTTACGGAGAATGGGTTTAGCTCTCCCGTGATGGTATGCTTTGAGCCATCCTTGAAATACTGCATACACTGATGTTGTGTATAAGGAATGACGCTGTACTCGTGTAACCAAAGCCTGCCGAGCAAAGCGTTGTAGCAAGTCTTGGTGTTAATGACATGAAATTTGATTTCAGTGACGAGCAGCCCGAAGCATAGCGTCAGTATTACGGACCCAAATGTCCATGATGACTGTGATTCGAACCCAAAGATGGTAATTTTATCTCGGGCAAGATACTGAACGTTCATGCAAATCTCCTTCAGCACTCTTACGTTGAGAAGGTTAACGGAGGATCCGTTGTCGACAAGGATTTTCCCTACCTTGATGTCATGGCAATAACCGGTGATGTATAATAGGCGATTATGCTCGCATGTACCGAGGAGGAGATCTTCATTGCTGAATATAATGTCAGCCGTGTGGACCTCTACCAGTTCATCTTTCATCTTTTCTTCTGAGAAAAAAGCTTGGAACTGATCGGGCTCTTGTAATGCCTTGATCAAGGAATTCACACCTCTTTGGACAGGAGGAGGGAATCTAATATGCTCAGTTGTGAGGTATTTTCCTCAGATGTGCCAGGACGTTGTAATCCACTTTTTTCTCTTCGGGTCCCTTGCTGCGAGCTCTTTGACAACTCTTATATCGAGGGCAATTTTCTTAGGGATTTTCCCTTTCCCTTTGTCTTTTTTGCTCGAACCCTTATTTGTAGGTTTGAGGTTCTTCTCAGACAGCGTGCAGTTACGCAGCTGAATATTCTTATAGTTCTTCTCCTCGTCTTCTTTTTCGGATGCGGAGTCTTTGAAGAGAGAGTTGAGGGGTGTTTCATCCTTAGAATATCTCCCGAAGGTAAGAACTTGGGGTTTTTCCCCTTCCGAACTGGTACCAACCATATGACGGTTGTCGGTCATTTTTTCATGCGTGTTTGTCGCACTATTTTTCTACTGACGGGCACGAGTTTCGCGCTTCATCTTCTTGAAGTGTTTTTAACGGGTAACATATCATTTTCACCACTTCTTGAAGGAACTGCATTCCTCGGTAGGATGGGTGACCTTCCGATGATATAGGCAGTAGTCTAGATGTGATTCTTCTCCATCAAGGCTTATGATCCTGGGAGTGTTCCTTATGAGAGATAGAAGCTTCATCCCCATTCTTTGGCGAACCGCTTCTCTGTTTTGATCCTGTTATTATTTGTAGCAGGTGTGCTTTGGTTTGGTCTGAGTACTTTACGGCTCATCATCGCCGCAGCTTCTTTATCCTGACGCTGACGCTTAGCCTTTTCATATATGGCTGTCTCGCGTTCTCAGTCAACTTTGCTTTTTTGAAAGGCTTTGTTTAACAGCCTCTCGATTGGGTCTTCTGGCAGTTCCGGGGATTTTAGCACCAATTCTTCCCCCCAGTTCCTCTGCGTTGTTTTCTGACGCCGAGAGAGCATCTTCGTCATATAACGATGAATGGGAGATATGTGGCAATTTGCTACGCGGTCTTCGGTGTCTTCTGATGAGTCATTTCCCTCATCATTGTCACTATCTTCGCCCTCAAGAATATGCTTGAGAAATTCTTCGAGTGTGATCGGTGTTCGTGCCTTCTGGTTATACTCCTCCAGCGTGTTTATGTATTTTTGTAGATCTGTGCGCTTGTCGTCATACTCGACAGGTTGCACAGGCTTCTTGGTCTTCTTCTTTTTCTTCGAAGACTTCGAAGGCTTGACTTGTGGTTTTTCCCCTCATCAAAAATTTTCGGTGCGGAACGAGCTTTTAACATCCCTTCGATTATTTCGGGTTCAAGTATGCTTTTCCACCTGACTGCCGTACACGCCTGTAGATCCTTCAGCATTCTTTTGGTTTTTGTTGAAAGAACGACTTCCCATGGAGTTTCTTCCAAGAGTGAGCATGATGCTTCTTACGCATCCACCTTTTAGGGAGTGTGCTTTTGGGGTGGGTTTACTTTCCAGTTATCAGATTGCGCGAATTTCCCCTGTTGATACTGGTCTTCAACCCAGTTCTTGAAGACGTAGCAATCTTCAATTGGATGGCTCACCATTCTGTGATAGGAGCAGGAATTAGGGTTGTTGACATCGCCGGGTTGCGGTGGATGCCGCGGGTCTGGCAATGTGATGAGTTTATTACACATTGCCAATTCTTACAGTCTCCTCATCTTGTCGCGGGGAAATGAGTAAGCACGTCCTAGTCTTTCCTCCAAGGATGGGCACGGATGCGCGTTGTTTTGGTGAGTAGCTGGTTTTTGACCACTCAGCTGTTGTTGCGTATTGGCAACAAAGGCTGCTTTCCCTTTACCCTTGTTATTTCGAGGGTTCTTATTTGAGGAGGAAGGCGCATGGCCCATATGGTCCGTTTGAGCCAGTTTATCTATCAGAGCCTGGAAGGTAGTTGGTTTGAAGAATGTCATGAATTGGGACACAGTCATTTGAGGATCAAGTGTCCTGATGAAAATGCCCACGGCAGGGAATTTTTCAATGCGTTGTTTGCACTTAGACCACAGGTTCCATCACTGGATCTCGTATTGGACCCATGTCTCTCCCGGCTTTACCCTGGCGTTGATTAATGCCGTGATTGGGGTGCGTTCGCTCGAGGTGGCGAAACGCTGCATGAAAAGCAGTTCCATCTCTGCAAATGTTTTCACGGAGTAATTTGGGAGCTTCAAGTACCATTCGAAGGCTGTTTCTGACAGACTGCCAATGAACGGGCGAAGCAACAGTTTTTCATCACCCCCGTTGTTGCCGCACAGAGCTCTGAATTGCAAGACATATTGATGAGGATTGCTTGTTCCCTTGTATACATGGAACTTGGGGATCGTATTCCGGCGGGTATTTGATTTGGTCATATCAGCCTGGGTATGGTCGTCCAGTTCTGACAATTTGGTCTGCGGCTTCATTAGCTTGATGATCTCTTATTTGTTTAGCAATATAATCATCAAGGACGGCCTTAGAGATTGTTTCTTCTTTGGCCACTGATAATGACGGAGGAGGGTTTGATGTTTCCCCTCTATCATCCTCGATGATTATCGGCGGATCTTCGGCCAGGGGTTTTGGTTGGATCATCATTCTAACCATGTCATGGAATAAGAAAGCCATCTGCTTTATATTAGCAGCTTGCTCAACGACCTCTTTGTCCTTTCTCTCGAGCACCCTTCACAGAAACTCTGTATCGGTCTCTTGCTCTTGGCGTTGTTCGGCCTCTTTATCCGGACTTGTTTTCTGTCCAGTGAGTGCCGTCATTTTGTTCAGCATTTCCTGGAGCTTTTGTTGTTGCTCCTGAGCCTTTTTCAGCGACCGAGTTTGCGGTCGGTGACTCACCGAAGCACGGCTCCCTTCTTGCCCATTGTTCATATAGACCGTATGGACGATAATGCCCCCAGACTTGGGGCATTTAGATCCATCGCCTTTGGAATTTGTCTCGGGCAGTAGAGCTTTCTCCAGCATCGTTCTTTTATGAGAGATTGGAGTTGAGGGAGCCATTGTGACAGGCAATTGTTCACGAGAACACCTCCGTTGTATGGCGGAGGAGTGGTCTTTTTCTTGTTGAGCTTTCGATTTCTTTAGTCGACGAGAGTGATTTTGGTCAATCACAGAGTCCTGGACTTTCTGCCAGACCCTATGAATTTGCGAGGAGATCCGCTGGTAAGGCCGTTCCGGCTTTGCCTACACTGTAACTTTTGCAGGTGGGGGTGATTTCTTTAGCACCGCCTCTGGGGAGTTTTTGCGCACCCTCCTAAGCGGATGAAAGCTGTTCCCAGTTAGAACAGCGGTGTCGAATTCCACCATTAGAGCTGGTAGGGCGAGTCCAGAGGGGGAGTTACCCCAGCTTCTCTCACTCAGCGCCAGTGGCGACGTCGAGCGTGCCTTGTTGAAGGGACTACCTTAGTTTTGAAAGTGGCTTCATCACGCCCCTGGTTTTGCTAAGGAGCTGCAATTGGCGTCAGCCTGTTGAAAACCGACGTTCTTGTTAAAGTTTGAGGAGGGCCAGCCAATCTTTCGAAAACCGACTTTCTGATAGGGGAAGCACTTTTTACGGCTTCGCTTGTAGCAGGAGTAGGGAGGGCCAGCCGTTTTTGGGTATCCCCTTCAAGTATCACGAGCTTCTTTGCGGGCCCGTTTGAGTTCTTGCTCAGCCTGTTGAAGACCGAGATGCCAGATTTGGACCGCCCGTTGAAAGGGGCCGTCGTGGTTGCCATTCGATCGAAGACCGACCTTTTAGGAGCTTCTTCTTGCGGCACTGAGGCACCGAAACTCAGGGGTTGGAGCATGGTCTCAAAAAACAGCCCGGTAGTGGCTTGTGTGACCTGCTCCACCGGCAGTGAGAAAATAGAGGCCGTGTTAGGCCCATAGGTCACTCCTCCAGTTGGGATGGAGCGGGAGTTGCTGTTGCATGAGGTGCAGTTGAGAGTCATTGATTTTCTATACAGGAGCAAGACACCAAGTTTTAGTATCTTGAATCCAAGGGCAACCATAGAGAACCGTGATTTTGTTCGTGAAACACGACACACGAAATGTAGAGTGGAAAGAGGAAAAATGTCCCACTGGACGAGCCAGAATCTATTCACTGCCGAAAGATCAGACCGAGACGTTGGGACGTCTCACCTGAAATTGGGGGCAGATACTATTTGGACTTCTCCATCCACCTCTCCGAAGATACTAAGTTTATTTATAGTACCGTGTATCGGAGGTTTGGATAGATGCGATTGTTGTAGCAGACTTCATCAGATTCCTCCTCATTTGTGAGGGTTTTTTGATTGTGGGACGCTCTTCCCTGCAGGCGCAAGCACATGTAGTTAATTACGTTACCGCATTGCGATAACCACTTTCTCCTTCTCTAACAGTTCACTTCGTGTCGTGTGTATTTTGTTTGTTTTGGTTGCCCGTGTATTGTATACGGAGACTAGTTTATGTCGTCGCTTGTAGAGCGCGGTTTAGTCCAAATACATATATTTTAGATTTGGGTTTGGTTTTTGAACTTAGGTTATATATTCTTTTAGTTCAAAAAGTTTTGGTTTTATTTAAGGACCGTTAATCTAGTTTGAGATTAAGATCAACTTAAATATATGAGCATTTGGGCTCAATTTATTTTTAACTAAGGATACGTTAATCCTATTTGAGAGTAAGATCAACTTAGCGATATTTTAAGGATCATTTTTATTTAAGATCCAACAACAGAGCATTTGGGCTCATTTGTAAGAAAACTTTCAGAGACTTAGCCAATTTGGGCTTAGTCTGCTCAGTCCTTTTTTTTTTCAAAAGTGCTAAACACTTATTTGGATTCTGTTTGTTCAGCCTCATGTTTACCGCCTAAAGACAGAGATCGAAACGTTGGGACGTTTACCCTGAATTTTAGGGGCAGATGCTATTTGGACTCCTCCATCCACTTCTCCGAAAATACCAAGTTGGTTTATGGCACCATATATCGGAGGTTTGGACAGATGCGACCATTGTAGCAGACTTCATCAGATTCCCCCTTATTTGTAAGAGGTTTTTGATTGTGAGGAGCTATTCCTTGTAGGCGCAAGCCCTTGCAGTTAATTACATTATCACGTTGCGATAACCACTTTCTCCTTCTCCAGCAGTTCACTTCGTGTCATGTGTTATTTTATTTGTTAAAGTTGCCCGTGGATTGTATACGGAGACTAGTTTATGGCGTCGCCCGTAGGGCGCGGATTAGTCCAAATCCGTATATTTTTAGATTTGGGTTTTGAACTTAAGTTATATATTCTTTTAGTTCAAAAATATTTTATTTTTATTTAAGGACCGTAAATCTAGTTTGAGATTAAGACCAACTTAAATATATGAGTATTTGGGTTCAATTTATTTTTAACTAAGAATACGTTAGCCATATTTGAGACTGAGATCAACTTAGCAAAATTTTAAGGATCATTTTTATTTAAGATCCAATAACAGAGCATTTGGGCTCAGCTGTAAGAAAATTTTTCAGAAAGACTTAGCCAATTTGGGCTTACTCTGCACAGTCCCCCATTTTTTCTTTTGTTTAAAAGTGCTAAGAACTTTTTTGGGCTCTGTTTGTTCATCCCCCCTTTTTTATGCAAAAGTGGTAAGCACTTGTTTGAAGCTCCGACGCTCATATGGGTATCATGTGACCCCTTCGGTTATGGGTGTTGTCCAATCAGTGCTAAGTACTCAGTTATTTTGACCGAATATATATATATATATATATATATATATATATATTGCTAAGCACTTATATATATATATATATATATATATATATATATATTGCTAAGCACTTTTTTTTATATAGCGTCCACATGAAGATCATGTGCGGCGCTATCCCATTTATCTTATTGAGTGACCACGTGTGTTTCACGTGAGACGCTGGGCGTAGCCCTATCAGTGCTAAGCACTTAGCCGTTTTGGCTGTATATGAAGTGCTAAGCACTTTTTATTCAGCGCTCGCGTGTATTTCATGTGAGGCGCCGGTCTTCTGCTTTGGACGCCAACGTGTTTTTCACGTGAGGCGTTGGGCGCTGTTGGGAGGGCGCCCACGTGTGAAGCACATGAGGTGCTAAGTTCTTTTCTTTTGCAGAGATTGAATCTCTGTTAATGGCATTTCGACCATTAATGATCACCAAGATCTTTATTTTGAAGATCTGTGATCAGGTTTTCTTTAAGAACTAAGTTCTTATGTTTTTTCTTTTATAAGAACTAAGTTTCTTTTAGTATTAAACCCTATTTTCTGAGGAATTAAATTCCCATAGGATAGGTTTTCTTTTTTCCTAGTTCTTTTCTGAATCTTTGATTCTTAAGAACAAGATCTTCCCGATGAGAATTAAATTCTCAACTTGTGGGAGACTTGTCTTGTGGATCTCTGATTCAAAGAAAGAACTAAGTTCTTGAGATAGGTTAAACCCTTAGATACGTTAGGTAAAGGAGATGTTTTGATCTCGATATTTTTTTACCTAGGGTTTGAGAGGAGGAAGGTCTTTCTTTTTTATTGAGAATTAAATTCTCTGTTGTTTTGAGTGCTCACTGTATTTTTTGCAGAAGCTTATGGGGGGTTCTCTCTATATAAGACTTGAAGTTTCAGGTCGTTTATATAGTATAGGAAAGTTTGTTAATTAGTTTTGAGAAAATCTCTCATTTAAGAGACACCAATTGATTTAATTGGTCTCAAAATGTTCGGAGAATTTTACCCACAGTTGGATCTTTGATCCAAGGATTTCTATTTTACAGAATACGTTTTCTTGTTTTTAACAAGATCGGGGAAATATTTTTCTATGTACAACATTTTATTCTGTAGAACAGTGACTTTTAATCACCATTGGATTTTTAATCTAAGGGTTCTCTGTTTTACAGAGAGCAATCTTTTTAGTTTGTAAAGATTGAAAAAAACATATCCCCAAAATAGAATTTTATTCTGTCATTAGATCTTTGATCCAACCGATAGTATTAGAAAGATTTGAGAGATATTTTCTCTTAATAGAATTTAATTCTATATTTTGATGATTTATCATCTCTATTGGATCTTTGATCTAATGGCTCTGTTTAATAGAGAGTATCCCAGTTTTTAGGAAAATATCCCCTGTAGAATTTAATTTTATTGACATTAACTTGGGCGCCAGCGCTCACATGTCATGCACGTGGGCGCCACATAAGAATTTAATTCTTATACATGATAAGCGCTCCTTTGTTTTTCATATTGGCGCCCGTGTGAGCTTCACGTGCGACGCCACCATAGGATTTAATCTTACAAAGTTGGCGCTGGTTCCGGTGCCCTCGTGGGGAGCACGTGAGGCGCTGCCTCATTATAATTTAACAGAGTTTAACTCTTTTATTATATTTAAATATTAGAGGAACAAATACCCCCTACCGTTTTCTCACGTGGCTTACACGTGAGTGTATCAGTGTCATTTTTACTACCGTTTGATCCTCTAGAGAGTTGAACCGTCCTCACATGTCCTATAAATAGGGCTTTTGGCCCCTGAGATGATTGCCGTCTCATCATCTTCCTTAAGTTTTCTTCTTCCTTGAGAATTTAATTCTCATCTCAGCGCTTGGATCTCTGCCTACAGAACTCCTTCTGATCAGAGTTAAACTCTGCCAAAAAAATTTAGTAAAGATTATGAACAGAGTTTAACTCTTAAAAGTACCTCCCTTTCTTGTTTTGGATTTCTAACCCATTAACAGAGCTTGGCTCTTTTCTTGAAATGATCTCTTAGAGATCTTAAAAAGAGCTTTCCCCCTTTTGTTTGAATAGAACGTGGGTCTTAAATTAATGGGCATTCATGAGAATCGTTAGTTATTTTCATAGGGTTTTGCCCTATCATTGAACCTGATCTTTGAGGGTCTCTGGAATTCAATTCCATTATATTTCCCATCTGTCTCCCAACATGGGGGATTTCTGGGATTTAATCCCATTATTGGAGGAATTTAATAACATTTGTCTTACAGAGCTTAGCTTTGAGAAATTTTGGACCTTTTGGGAATTTTATTCCCTTTCCTATTCCTTTTTAGGGTTTTAATATCTATTTTACAGATTTGAATCTTTTGTTATTTTTTTAACCGAAATTTCTTTTCGAGAACATTGGGAGTTTTTAACTCCACTTCTTAATGGGAATATTCATTTAATGAGAATCCTTTTGTTAGTTATATGTATGCCCTAGAGGCCATTACTATACATAGGATGTATATTGTAGTGGATGCTTGGACATATATAGGGAGGACTTTCTCGCTCGACATGATAGTATGCTATCTGGTTACTCTTTACCTTAACGTGTACACTGATTGTCTCTCTGTTACATGTTGGTAAAGCCCTTAGGATGTGTACTTGACTACCTGGACTATGATGCGGATCATACTAGTGGGGACATGGTGGTCCATAAGTACATCCTTCAAGATCCCTAGTCGTGGGTGTATCGAGACGGGGCATCGATATACCAGTGTAGACTAGCGTATACCTTCTCGACCCATACAGATGGGCGATGGATGATCCCATATCCATTGGTGTTTGACATCAGAGATGATATACGGGTGCTCAGTGGAGACTGGGTACACTGGACGGACTCGCCGAGAACTCCCAGATGGTATTATACTTTACGTCAGATGGCAGTTTTCTGGTGACACTTGTACAGAGAAGTCTGTTGACCCGAGATCGTCATAGAGTCTTGTGTGGTTCCCACTGTGCTTTGATTTCCACCTTACCACGTCCAAGAGGGCGTGCAAAACGGTGGTTTTTGGGTACAGTCCCGAATCACATGGAGGCAATGAGCGATAGGAGGGGATTCGTCTCTCCCGGTATAGGGAGTTGATGTTGCGCTGTGTTCGATTGGCTATAACCGGAAATCCCTGGCCAGGGTTGTTGAGATTTACTGGTAAGTGTTACCTGTAGTTTCTCGAATTGTTATAGACCTCATATCGACACGACTTATCGAGCTATTGGGGTCTGACGTTTACCACCCCTAGGCGAGATATGCGACATATCAGACGACGAGACCGGACTGTACGGTAAGTGTTACTGGTTGGATTCATAGGAGTGTGAGCGGGCTTGCTCGTCGATCTTCTGATCGCTCAATACCCGGGTGGCCGTTACGTTTAGCAGACCGCTTGCGGCTTGTGGGTGTTTGATATGATCATCATCTGCTGCCGGCGTATTGACGAGTCTTTAGAGTCCTACACAGAGGTTTCCTGGCTCAAGCGAAACGAAATAGGAGCGCATATAAGATATGTGCGGGACCGAGAATAATGCGTGTATGTGATACCGTATTCTATTCTCGCGATGAATGTATCGAATGGTTGTATGCGATATAACCTGGTTATCGAATCGAGGATTGATTCGATAAGACGATACATTGGATACTAGTCGGTTATATGCGATATGACCGGATCGTTGAATCAAGTATTGATTTAATGATTTAATGCATAATTATATATTTGATATATTAATTTGCATTAACTAGTATTGGTTCACTTAAATTGGATTGTCTCACTTGATGTGCACATTGTATATGTGATATAGTTTTGTGCACTTGTATGTATCATGTTTGATGATACATGTTTACTTGATTTTGTGTAAAGATTAAACCATGGTTATTTAAATGATTAGGGTTTTAATTTTCATATCTATTTATTTATTTATTTATTGTGGAAATGATAATGAGAAAAATGGTGGCTTTCTTTGTTTGTTCATGAAGCTTCATGAAGCTTTGACTAAAGTGACCATTTTGTCTCGTGCTTAACCCTAACCATTCAAACTAACCCTAGTTCATTCTCTACACTTAACCAAGGTTAGGATATGATAAGTATTCATGTTTATTATTCTTTTTAGATAATACTCATCATATTCTATCTTCATCTTCTTCTTCTTCTTCAAGAAAAAGCTTGCCTCCATCAATGGCAACTTGAGAAAAAGAGTGAGAAATCCAATTTTAAAGTGAACCCACTTCCTATTTCTTCATCTTCTACCACTTGCCAAGTAGTATAGGGTGTTTTCTTCACAAGTTTCATGACTTGGTGAAGTTGGAGCTTGATCTTGTGATGCCTCAACGTAGATCATCTTCGGCATCGTAGTCGATGACTTAGCCCGCCCATTTCTCAGATGAAGCCAACGCTAGAGCCCGGGATTCGATTTGGACAGCAAGAAGACTTCATCATGGAGCTATGGAGGTGGAGAACCGGATCTACAAAGGTTGTATTTCCGTTCACTTAGTTAAGTTGTTATCTAGTTGCATGTTTCGCCTAAAATTCTAGTTAACGATCCGTATTAGGGTTTCTCGGCACTTGTAATATTTGAAATTGGCATGGTTGATGCCTTGTGAGACCTCATTAGAGTGCCTAGGAACCCTACAGTGGTATCAGAGCCTGGCTAGAGCCTTAGACGAAGTCTAGACGACGTTTGAAATCCGAACGAACCCGAAAACCTAACTCTAAAATGCTCTCTGGAAATTTTCTGAAAATTTGGATTTTTGTGAATTAAAAATTGCTAAAAAATTCAGCAGGGTGTTATTTGAATTACTGTGAAATTCGAGGGGCTGATTCAACTAACGCGCGGCGGAACCGCGGCACAAGCATGCCTTATGCGGCGGTTCCGCGGCCATTTTGTCGCATTAATTTATGAATTTTGCACAGTAATTCATGTTTAAAGGTGCTGAGTTTTCTGGGAATTTTTAATTTGAACTCAAGAGTTGAGTTTTCTGGGGTGTTTTGGAGCTTGGATGATTCGATCGGATTATCAGACTTTGTCTATGTGGCTTTCCGGATATTTTAGAATATGTTAAAAAGTTCGACCGGATATAAATACCCAATTTTTCCCCTGTCGGGAAATTTCCAAGTGTTGGATTTTTCCGTGGTTTAAAGACGTTCTAAGTAGTGCAAGTAACGCGATGGACCCTCTAGAAGACAACAAACCTTAACTCGATTATGTGACCGTCTTGAACTGCCCTTTGAACCTTAGGGTTTAGGGCAGTACGGCGTGCCACATGTGAGGCGTTGGCTTGACCCTTCTACGGCTAGACCGTTGGTACTGAGGCATGAACTGGATGTTTTTAAACTTGTTTCATGTGTTGAGCTGTTTCGGGAAAACTTGGGTGTTTGACTGTTCGATCGAAAAGTTTAACATTTTCTATTTATCCGGAATGTGATACAATAATTGGAATTCACAATATGTTATGAGATAACTGAATGAATGTTATAAACATAGCAGTTTAGTCTCACTTGATCGGTTGCCATGGAATTTTGATGCGATCAAAAGTCCGTCGCAATCACGTAGCGTACGCGGATACTCACCGGGTAAACTTAATAGACAGCCTCGCTCCATAGCCCCGACCAAGTGACTGTAGGAGAACCCCGTCGCCGAAAGCATCCGTTCGGGTGCTCGCGGTAGCGGTGTTCCGCCTTGGTGCACTTCGTCGACGGTATCGGGGGTGCGGCCGCCTACTAAAGTTTGCGACGAGCATTCGATCAGGATGTGGGGAATCTTGTTGAATTCCCTGACTTAATATTGAAAAGTGTTTTCGATAATGAGACTAAAATGCCGGGTTTATAATTGTTAGGCATACGATGTCTAAGGAATTCATTTGATTAGGCATGCGATGTCTAAAGAGGTTGTGGATTCCAACTGTTGTAGTTTTACACTTTCTTTTCTGTGACCGTAAGTGTAATATGTGATATCGCCGGTTTCGTTGCTATATGTCAACGAAAATTGGGATGCGCATATTTACATACGTTGATGACATGTGATGTTATGTGTTGCTGGATATGTTATATTGGATCGTCGTGTTTGAATAGCCGGGGGTTTTTATGTGAGATGAGTGTTTTTCATTTTCATTCATGTAAAAACTTGTATGTAATATTCTTTTATTGGGGCACTTCCAGGTTGCGGAAGATGTCACCTTTTGTATATTATTTACTTTTCCGCACTAGGATAGACCCAAGGAGGGGAGCACAAGTAACCGGGTTCTGGGGTCCAGTGGGAGACCAACTCGAGGAGTCGAGTCCGGGTCTCCTAACTCTAGAATTGGTAGGGTTGCTTGCCGCTCTCGTAGGGGTCTAGGGGTGTGGGTTTGGCTATTCATCGCGACCGTGGAATCCGTGTTTTATACCGGCTCGTATTGAAAACATGGACGTCCTAGTATATCCAATATTTCATATGTTTCTTCTGCTGCGATATCTGTGATGTGATCATGTGATATGTTCTGTGATGGATACTGTATATAGTATATATGATATATTATATAGACGTTATTTATGTTTTACACCCGCGCTAGCCCTGCCCCGCTCTGCCGTTAGTTACCTAACCTAACGGTGCACGAGGGGACATCGAGGCAAATGCGGATGGGATAAGTGTACGTCATATTTATCTGTGATGTTTAGGTATTTAAATGATGGGAATTCATTAATGTGATTAATGAAATAAAAGAAACCTAAAGATGTTGTAGAATCGAATTTCAAAATAAAATGGGGTAGCTACAGTTCTTGCTTTGCACAGAGGTATATGTGATATATCCTGCACTTTATTCGATGAGGAAAGGACCGAGATCCCTTCACCGGGAGTGACTCCTTTAGCAATAACTGGCAGATGCTACACACTCGGTTTGTCTTTTGATTGCTTTTAAGAGTTTTTGCTTTGCACAGTGATATATATGATATATCCCGCACCTCATTCGACGAGGAAAGGACCGACGATCCCTTCACCGGGAGTGACTCCTTTAGCAAAACTAGAAAAGCCTAAAAAACACTCCATTTTAAAATCATTTGATTCTACAACGATATCAAGTTCATTACGCAATAGGTTTTCAGAAAAACCTGTCGTAGCCCTCCGTCATTTCAGATAAGTGGTAGTTAGTATTCGTGCTACGTTTGTTGGCCTGCGCCAAGGCGTAGTGTGTGGTAGCTAACTAGTATTTATCTGCTTATGCATATGATGCAGATTGGATTAGGGTAGTCGTGCGACTTTGTTGGCCTGCGTCAAGGGTCGTGCGGGTGGGTTTAATTCAATCAAGAAATGACGGGTTGAACTTGACTAGCGGACTATGGTTTGTTGGCCTGCGTCAAGGTCATAGGACGCTAGGGGTAAAATATTATTGGGAATTTCAAGTGTTGAAATTTGCAATGAGATTGCATACCTTCTATGAGATAGTTGGATCCCGATACCCGCTGCGAGTAATTGTTACTCCTGGGAGAGTTTTACACATTACAATTAGCCGATCGAGTAGGTGTCTAGAAAGGTGTCAACGGGGTTACGCCTCTGGGAAAACGAGGTTTACATTAATTAGGTTCGTGCGAAAGCACGGGGGACCTCCCTCAAAGTACCGACACTGGCCTGGCTGAAAGATTGGTGAACTTGTGTGTAATTAATCCCGGCTAGTCTTTTCTTTTAGGGTTTGAAGGAAGATTTGATAAAAAGCAGTGGGAGTCATCCTGATTAGATAAAATAATAACCAATCTGATCTTGCAAGAGCGCACGCTGAGTGTTTTCTTCTCTCTCTCTCCAGGTAGCGACCATATCACGCCTTAATCAAGATAATATTACGGATTATTGACCGAACCCGCTTGTTATACTGAGCTGGGGAACGTTGGTCCCGCTCCAACTTATAATTGTTATAAGACAGAGCAGGAAATAGGGGAATACCAAGATTCCCATGCCGTCCAAACGAAGAAAGTGTATATGATGCATCATCTTCGGGTGTGTTCATTATATAGAACTGTTTTTCAGTATTCTCTGCGTCCTGGGTATTTGATACCGGATCAGGATCCCAGATATGTAATCTGTTATATAGGGCTACAGATAGGTAGAGAATGAGAACGGGTGATAAGTTTCATGAGACAGAAAACGGGGCAAGTGTTGCAGCCAAGTCTGTTGGTCACTGTCACCCTGTATTACCAATACATTGATTCTGAACAAATGCTATTAGATACCGAACCTGATATACAAAATCATATCAGTCTCTTTATTAGTAAAGAAATGGTAAAATTTTATATTGATGGATAATGTTTTGAACATTTCCTATATCAAAAGTTGATCGGTTCAGGCACGTTATCTAAAAGCATTGACGTTCTAAATCAAACTACAGTTCTTAGTATACGGAACACACACAAGAGGAAAAGTTCAGAAATGAACGGATCCTTCTTGAAGCATTATAGACTGGGTCATATCAATGCGACCCGACTAGCTGAAGTTACATAAAGATGCATATTTAAATTAGTTTGAATTTATATCTTGTGAAACTTGCCAGTCATGTCACAAAGATAAGATGACCATAGCTCCGTTTACTGGAAACAGAGAAAGAGTTAGTGAACTCTTGGGATGATACATGTTGATGTATAAAGGTCCCCTGTCTACACATGCCAAGACCGGTTCTTTGTACTTCATTACATTCTCTGATGATCTCTTTAGATTCAGACATATGTTCCTGTTGAAACACAAGTCCGAACCTTTTGAGATATTCACAGAATATAAGTTAGAAGTAGGGAACCAATAAGGGTATAAGTATTATGTCCTTTGATGTGATCGAGGAGGAGAATACTTGAGCACGAAAATCCTGGATTATTCTAAAGGAGAATGAGATTCTCTCTCAGCATTACTCCTCCGGATACACCATAGCACGATGGTATATCGGGGTAGAGCAATAGCACCCTATGTGATATGGTGTGCTCTATGATGAGTACTACTGTGTTTCCTATTTCCTTTTGGAGTTATGCACTTGAGAAGCTGCATACTAATTAAATTGGGTTCCAATCAAATCAGTTGCCTACCGCTTCATATGTGATATGGAAAGGGAAGAGCCCATATCTTAAGTTGGTTAAGATTTGGGGTTGTCCGGGCTATGTCTAAAAGCATAATCCGGACAAGCTCGAGGCAAGGTCTGTTATGTACAATTGGAAAGGTTCCAACTATACAAACAACAGCAAATGATTTGGTAGAACCAAAGGATTCAGTAGATTCCAACGAACCTCAGCCTCTCCGCCGATCTAGTAGGGTTCCTCACCCACCTGAGAGATATTTCGGTTTCTCTATGACAGTGAGAGCGAGGATTGCATCATGAGATGATGACCCAACTAGTTTCGAGCTGGCCATCAGGAGTAAGACTCTATAAGAATGGCTGGATGCTTAGCGATCTGAGATGGAATCCTTATACACCAACAAAGTATGGACTTTGGTTGCTATATCTGAAGGGTTAAATCCCCATCAGGAGCAAGTATATCTTGAGAAGATTACTTGGTGTACATGGAAAAGTTGAGACTTTCAAAGCTAGACATGTTAAAGGTTTTCATCATCGACCAGGCGTGGATAATGATGAATCCTTTTTCAGTGGCTATGCTTAAGTCCATCCAGATCCTACTTACCACGGCTACATACCATGACTACGATATCTGGTGGTTGGGTGTCATGACTGCTTTTCTAAATGATGTTTTGGAAGAGAGCCTCTATAAGTACACAGCCAGAGGGCATCGTAGACAGTGGGAGCAGCGGAAACGTGTGCAAGATACTTTATAGGATAAAGCAGGCATCGCGGGGTTGGAACATCTATTTTGATGTGGTAGTCAAAGAGTTTGACTTCATCAAAAATGGTAGATGAACCTTGTATATACAAGAAGGTAGTAGGGAGTATGGTAATGATCCTCGTAGGGTACGTGGATGACATACTCTTGATAGGGAAGGAGTTTCCTATGCTACGCTCGGTCAATCTCCGTTTATCACAAGGATTCTCCATATAGGATCAAAGTGATACCTCCTAAATCGTGAGTTATCATCTATGAGATAGATGTAATTGAATGCTAGGAATCTCACTAGTAGTAGTAAGATGGTATCAATCGATCCTGAGGAGAATCACTGGAAGGGTTCCAGGGTGATAAAGACGACTGAATGTCAGTCACAGGCATTGTCTTTACCCTGAGTAAATGGACGGTATGTTGGAAGAGTTCCAAGCTAGATACCGTGGCATACTAGACGATTAAGGCTGGATACATCACTACTTAAGATGCTACCAAAGAGGCTGTCTAGGTGTATATATTTGTTCATGAGATGAGCCCTGTTCCTCCCATTGTGTGACAATGGAGTTGTGGCTTATGCCAAGGAACATCCGTCCCATCAGTCATCCAGACATATTCTAAGGCAGTATTACCTGATCATGGAGATGGTTGATCTCCAGGGGATCGAGGTTAGGAGAGTAGACTCAGAGAACAATACGGCGGATCCACTCACGAAGGCCTATTCCCAGAGAGAGACTTTTATGGGATGGTTGAGTATGCGATACTACAACCACTGCTACAGATGGCCCTAGTGCAAGTGGGAGATTGTTAGTTATATGTATGCCCTAGAGGCCATTACTATACATAGGATGTATATTGTAGTGGATGCTTAGACATATATAGGGAGGACTTTCTCGCTCGACATGATAGTATGCTATCTGGTTACTCTTTACCTTAACGTGTACACTGATTGTCTCTCTGTTACATGTTGGTAAAGCCCTTAGGATGTGTACTTGACTACCTGGACTATGATGCGGATCATACTAGTGGGGACATGGTGGTCCATAAGTACATCCTTCAAGGTCCCTAGTCGTGGGTGTATCGAGACGGGGCATCGATATACCAGTGTAGACTAGCGTATACCTTCTCGACCCATACAGATGGGGGATGGATGATCCCATATCCATTGGTGTTTGACATCAGAGATGATATACGGGTGCTCAGTGGAGACTGGGTACACTGGACGGACTCGCCGAGAACTCCCAGATGGTATTATACCTTACGTCAGATGGCAGTTCTCTGGTGACACTTGTACAGAGTAGTCTGTTGACCCGAGATCATCATAGAGTCTTGTGTGGTTCCCACTGTGCTTTGATTTCCACCTTACCACGTCCAAGAGGGCGTGCACAACGGTGGTTTTTGGGTACAGTCCCGAATCACATGGAGGCAATGAGCGATAGGAGGGGATTCGTCTCTCCCGGTATAGGGAGTTGATGTTGCGCTATGTTCGATTGGCTATAACCGGAAATCTCTGGCCAGGGTTGTTGAGATTTACTGGTAAGTGTTACCTGTAGTTTCTCGAATTGTTATAGACCTCATATCGACACGACTTATCGAGCTATTGGGGTCTGACGTTTACCATCCCTAGGCGAGATATGCGACATATCAGACGACGAGACCGGACTGTACGGTAAGTGTTACTGGTTGGATTCACAGGAGTGTGAGCGGGCTTGCTCGTCAATCTTCTGATTGCTCAATACCCGGGTGGCCGTTACGTTTAGCAGACCGCTTGCGGCTTGTGGGTGTTTGATATGATCATCATCTGCTGCCGGCGTATTGACGAGTCTTTAGAGTCCTACACAGAGGTTTCCTGGCTCAAGCGAAACGAAATAGGAGCGCATATGAGATATGTGCGGGACCGAGAATAATGCATGTATGTGATACCGTATTCTATTCTCGCGATGAATGTATCGAATGGTTGTATGCGATATAACCTGGTTATCGAATCGAGGATTGATTCGATAAGACGATACATTGGATACTAGTCGGTTATATGCGATATGACAGGATCGTTGAATCAAGTATTGATTTAATGATTTAATGAATAATTATATATTTGATATATTACTTTGCATTAACTAGTATTGGTTCACTTAAATTGGATTTTCTCACTTGATGTGCACATTGTATATGTGATATAGTTTTGTGCACTTGTATGTATCATGTTTGATGATACATGTTTACTTGATTTTGTGTAAAGATTAAACCATGGTTATTTAAATGATTAGGGTTTTAATTTTCATATCTATTTATTTATTTATTATGGAAATGATAATGAGAAAAATGGTGGCTTTCTTTGTTTGTTCATGAAGCTTCATGAAGCTTTGACTAAAGTGACCATTTTGTCTCATGCTTAACCCTAACCATTCAAACTAACCCTAGTTCATTCTCTACACTTAACCAAGCTTAGGATATGATAAGTATTCATGTTTATTATTCTTTTTAGATAATACTCATCATATTCTATCTTCATCTTCTTCTTCTTCTTCAAGAAAAAGCTTGCCTCCATCAATGGCAACTTGAGAAAAAGAGTGAGAAATCCAATTCTAAAGTGAACCCACTTCCTATTTCTTCATCCTCTACCACTTGCCAAGTAGTATAGGGTGTTTTCTTCACAAGTTTCATGACTTGGTGAAGTTGGAGCTTGATCTTGTGATGCCTCGACGTAGATCATCTTCGGCATCGTAGTCGATGACCTAGCCCGCCCATTTCTCCGATGAAGCCGACGCTAGAGCCCGGGATTCGATTTGGACAGCAAGAAGACTTCATCATGGAGCTATGGAGGTGGAGAACCGGATCTACAAAGGTTGTATTTCCGTTCACTTAGTTATGTTGTTATCTAGTTGCATGTTTCGCCTAAAATTCTAGTTTACGATCCGTATTAGGGTTTCTCGGCACTTGTAATATTTGAAATTAGCATGGTTCATGCCTTGTGAGACCTCATTAGAGTGTCTAGGAACCCTACACCTTTTGGATTCTCACAATGGGCGCATGTCTCATCATTGATGAGCTATCACCTTGATTTTGTGGGCCCCACTGTTTTTCCTTTAGACTGTAGTGATTTTAGTATTTTAATCGCTAACCCTCCACTGGTTTTCTTTCCAGGTTCCATGGCTGGTCATCTGTATGATCTTGAAGAAATTATCTCTTATGAAAAGATTCGCATCCAAGGTCGCTGTCAAGGCCAGGAGTTTACTAATGCCCAATGCAACATGGTGATGCGTCGCTTTGATGATTACAACGGCCGATTGCTTCCCCGCCGATCATCCTTTTTGAAGATCGCCGTTGGGTCGATCTGGGAAGCTATACCCGGCGCCTTGAGGTTATGCTGCTTCAAGCGCTCGATGATGCTAGGGATAAGGTACATTCAGTGTACTTGATGAGGTTGATCTCAAAGAAACGGAGAGATAATCTCGTCGCCATCTTGCACCGCGTCTTTCAACAAAAAGCAATAGTATCAGCATATCAGAGGGTAGTGGCATCAGTGGTGACCCTGACGCTTGCATCCGAGAGAAGATGCACAAAAAGATGGTTGATGAGGCTGAACGTGCATTGCTCAAACTTTCTTTTGAGTTTGAGAATCCATGTCCAGAGTTCAGTGTCTTGCCATTGTAGACATTTTGATGATGTTTGTTTCTTTCTCTCTGTTTTTTGTTATCATTCTCATTACTGATGAATAAATTTCTTTTGAAGTATGAATTTCAAAGCCCCCTTTTTTTAAACCAACGCTCACATGTGCTTCACATGAGGTATTGTCATATATATAAAAAACTAGCGCCAGCGCTCACGTATCATGCATGTAAGGCGTTGCTATAGAACTTAACCCTAAAAAAACTAGAGCCGGCGCTCACGTTTCATGCACATGAGGCGCTGCTATGGGATACGAAAGAATGGTTTCACCTACTTGCTCTGCTTTTCATGAGTCAACTCTTTCTTTTCCCATGCCCTTTTTGTCAGGACTTGGAAATAGTTCCACCAAACACAACATTTTCTGTGCCTAAACTTAAATGCTTCTCTTTATAATTTGAAGCAATGTTCTCCTTCTTCTTCACAAGGAGAGAACCATTTTTAACAGACTAAGAGTCATGTCTTGCAATCGTCCAAATGCTCATCGGCAACCATGGGAGGTGCCTATCGAGGGAATTGTTCCTTGTTTTGCTGCACGCTGGGTAAATCCCATTCTCACGGATGACCAATGCGACACGGTGATGTACGAGCTCCTGACTCGTACAGGGTCTCCTCTTCCCGTCGGCTTCATTTGGCTCTGGATGATCTTCCTATCCGTGATTGCTAACATTTCCCTTCATCCAGCGGAGCTGACTCTGGCGATGCTCGATGCATCGGAGGACAAGATCGAGTGCTTTCATGAGGCAGATTTGATTACCCAGCCTTTGAGGGATCGCTCTGTTCAGTTGCGAAGCCAGATACGTGCTCAGCGGGCCATCATATCTGCTTTCGCTGATGGACACGACACTGACCGATGGGGAGCGACTCCTCACGAAGATCGCCGCTTTGACATGGTGGAGAAGGCTGAAAGGGCTTTAGAAAACATTATTCAAAGTTTTGTGAACCATTATACTTTTGGTCTCATGTTTGGTGATCTTTTTCTTGTGGAGTAAAGTGTTTATTAAATATGTTTCTTTATCGTTGACCGCTGAATGTTTCAATCCTAGTATATATCCATGTGGGCATCTTGTCTCTGCGCATATACTGTGTACTTTACCCTTAGAAGTTTCTGCTGCGTACGAATGCCAATGACGCGCGCATTTATGGCGCGCAAAAACGCACATATAAATAAGCATACTTTCAACGCTATTTCTCATTCAAATATGCATCTAGATATAGGTGAACACTGGACTGATGTGAACAAATGCTTCCCATACTACTTTACTCATGAAGGTATACCTATGAGTGAAGTAGGGTAGAGTAATGCATAGCATATGGCTGGTTTCGGGTTGGCGTATCGTATATAACTTTTAAAATTTTGACCTTTCTGTTTTTTGATGTCTTGATCTGGCGCAAAGTAGTTTATGCACTCATTTCGGAGTTTATAGTTTATTCACTCGTTTCGGAGAATATAGTTTATTTACTCATTTCAGAATTTTTAGTTTATTCACTCATTTTGGAGTCTCTAGTTATGTACTCATTTCGTAGTTTGTAGTTTATTCACTCGTTTCAGAGTCTCTAGTTTATGAACTCATTTCGGAGTGTTTTAGTTTACCTCTCATAGGTTTACAGGCAAACTTGTCCCAACGTTGTATATAGATAACCCCCATTCTTTACGACAAGGGTTCGTTAGGTTTGTGGTACTAGGGTTTTAGTCCGTAGTACCGTCGCGTTGGCTGATGTATTTCTTGATATGCAGTCTTTAAACCGATATTCGAGTAGCCCCGCGACTGTCGTGTCTCTGATCCCTTCGGGGGCTGGACAAGACGTCTTCAAGTAATCTCCTTAGGTCATATTACCGTCGGAAGAGCAAGCGTTAGGAATTTGCCATGACACTTTTACTTGAGGTTAGGCTCAATTTGGAGCCCCGATGAGTCATAACCGCACCCTTCTGGGATAGGATGATTTCTAATGGTTTTTTAGGCTTTATATGAATTGCCGTCAAGACCCGAAACTACGAATATACCGCCACTTCATTTTTTTTGCTTTGACGATGTCGCGCCGATTCTTTGCTGAAGTCGGGAAACACCCGTGTGATCTCTATGTTGTATGTATTGCAATCGAGATCTGGAGTTAGGGATATGCCATTGCTCCAATTTCATTTGATAATTGCGTCCGTCTCCTGCTAAAATGACGGGGAGCGCCGAGATAGTCTCTAGGTTGTATATGAACCGTCAAGATTTGGAGCTAGGATTTTTCCATCACTCCATTTTTATTTGACCGTTGGGTCTTTGTTGACGTTGCATCTGCATCCTGCTGGCAAGTACGTCGAGCCGATCTCTAGGCTGTAGATGTTGCCATTAAGACCTGAAGCTAGGATTTTGCCGTCACTTCATTTTATTTGATTGTTGTGTTCGGCCCTGCTGGAATGAGGGCGGAACACAGGGATAGTCTCTAGGTGGTATATGTACCGTCGAGACTCGGAGCTCCTTTTGACGAAGCGCAGTGAGAGAATATGGTCCCTTTTCCTTTGTTTGTTCCCATGGATCGTATACAAGAGTCAATATTGATATACTTGTAGGGCAAAAAAGTTTTATTTTATTTTATTTTTATTTCCGCGATGATCTATCTTTTCAGCTTTTTATATCGCGAATGTCGTGATTGCCCAATCATTTCGGCCATTTTTTTCGCGGTGCCCAATCATTTCGGCTACTTCATTTTTTTTATTTTTACTTGCTATTTTTTTATTGTGAGTTGTCAAACATTTCCACTATTTCATATGCGTGTTTTTCGACTCGCCGAGTTTTATTACGAGTCAGGAATTTGAGATTTGGTACCAATCTTGGCATCAGTATTGCTGTAACTGGAATATTGCCAGAAGCGAATCATCATCTGCCGTGAGAGGACTTGGGATTTGACACCTATTTAGGCATCTTTATCGCTATAACTGGGATATTTTCATGAGCGAATCATCATGTGCCCTTGTTGATTTGAACAAAGGTGGCTTAGTAAACAGGATTAAGATCCTGTTGACTAAGGATTTTGACTTCATGAGCCATATGGGTCTCATAAAAGTATTTCTCCCTATGAGTCATGGGGATCTCGTAGGTGTATTTTCTCCTTAGGAATCGTGGGGATTCCAAAGTGAGTTTTCTCTTGTAAATCGTAAGGATCTTCCAAGATTGTTTTCTCATTATAAGTAGAGAGGACTTACAAGCGTCGTTCACTATACTGGTACATTTCTCGTCATTGGTGGAACTTGGTGGGGGATATATTTATTTATTCCCGTGGATTGTATACAAGAGTTAATATAGGACCGCCTGTAGGGCAACATTAGGGGAATATAATAGCCTAAGAACAGGTTTAGATCCCTGTAGCATAAGGCTTTTGAATCCTACGAGCCGTGAGGGTCTTATAGAGGGAATTCTCCTTATGAGTCGTGAGGATCTCGCAAGTGTAATTTCTCTATAGGAATCGTGGAGACTCCTAAGTGTGTTGCTCCTTTGTGAGTCGTAAGGATCCCACGCAGGTATTTTCTCTTCACAAGGTCGAGAGGGCCTTGCAGGTGCACATGGGTTTTTTATTTTACGAGTTTGTGCTCTTTTCGGGTTTTCTCAACTCGCCGGCAGTCATGCTGTTTTTTAGTCACGACGCACTTTCAAGTTTTCATCTGTGCCCATTTTACTTGTGGACATACCATTTTTTTAACGCGGTGAAACTCTCGAGAATAGTTTCGTCATAGGTGACCCATCTATTTGCCGGTGGGGCTTGGGGGTGGCTTAATTGCTGGAGTAGCTGTGCAGCCAGTGGGGCTTGTGTGCAATCTTTGCCGCTAGGAGTTCGATTGCAATATAGATCTCAAGAGAGAAAATCGCCGTATTTGGGGTGATGCGTTGGTTTAGGGACGTTTCGGTCTATTGTCGCCATGTTTGAGGCGAATTTTTAGTTTAAGGACATTTCGGTCTATTATCACCATGCTTGAGGCGGCTTTTTAGTTTAGGGACTTCTCGGTCCAGCATTCCCATCTTGGGGACGAATGTTGGTATAAAGACATTTCGGTCCATTATTAGTTTAGGGACGTTTCGGTCCAATATCGTCATATTTGAGGCATATTGTTAGTTTAGGGACTTCTTGGTCCAATATCGCCATTTTTGAGGCGAGTATTAGTTTAAGGACGTTTCGGTCCAACGTTCCCGTTTTTTGGACGAATATTAGTTTAAGGACGTTTCGGTCAATATTGCCATATCTGAGGCGACGGAGCTGTTGGATACTACTTTTATGGTTCTGACTCAGGAAGATAGAGAGCAAACACAAGCGTTGTCATCTATCATTGACCTAAGTCGTGACCCGTCAAGCGTAGTATTTTTTGAGGAATTGGCTGTTTATTAGCCGGATGGGTCTTTTGCCATGCGTATTCATGAGCAGGTAGGCACCACATTGGTAGACTTTGTCTATGATATATGGGCCTTCATAGTTCGGCTCGAACTTCCCCTATTTTGCAAGATTGGGGATCATTGGTCTTTTGACGACTAGCATGAGTTCGCCGTGGCGGAATGTTCTTGTTCTGGTCAGTTTTTCGTATGACCGTGTCATCTTTTGCCTTATAAGCCTCCAGATTTTGCTGTGCTATAAGGCGAGTTTCGTCGAGGGCATCGAGCTCCTCAAGCTGATGATGAGCATTTTCTTCATTTGTCAGCTGATATCGAACCGCTACTCGTAGAGAGGGGAGTTCTATCTCAAATTGGAGCACTGCTTCCATACCGAACACCAATGCGTACGGTGTTATTTTTGTGACCGTCTTTTGTATAATCTTTATCAAGGTCTTGTTGAAAGCTTCAGCTAGACCGTTGGCCCGAGAATTATAGACTGAAGAGTATCTCCAATCTATTTTATGTTGTTGTGCGAAGCGGCTGATTTTATGATTTCTATAAGCTGGCCCATTATCCGAGATTATCCGTCGTGGAGTGCCTAACCGATAGATGACATGGGTTATGAAGAAATAGAGGATATTCTCAGTTTTCGCCTCCCTTAGTGGTACTGCTTCTGTCCACTTAGAGAATTAATCGGTCGTATATAAACCGATGTCCTTTGGAGGATGATGGTTCGACAGGGCTAATTATATTTGTTCCCCACATCATGAATGGCCAGCTGGCCACTGTCGGGTGCAGGGGATTTGGATGTTGATGGATGAAGTCCCCGTGAATTTGGCACGAGTGACACTGCTTCAGATATTCGAGGAAATCCTGAATCTTTGTGGGCCAATAGTAATCCATTCTTTTTATCATCAGCTTCATCTTTGGTCTAGCTTGGTGAGAACCACAGATTCCATCGTGTATTTCTCGGATGACTTTCTTTTCTTCCTCCGGCCTTAGGAATCTTAACCATAAACAATCAAATGATCTCTTATATAGAGTATCATTGACGAAGGCGAAAGACAGAGCTCGTTTCATGAGCTGATGTCCAAACGACGCATTTTCGGGAGTTCGTTGGGACTTAAAGTAGTCAATGAAGACTTCCCTACAGTCCTTGACCTTTTCTTCGTCCACTATTTGAAGGGCTACTTGTTCGGTCGTTTCTTTTCTTTTGGATGGCTCTATTAGGTCTTCCGAAGATATATCTGTTGCCGCAAGAACCCTGCGGCTTTGCACAACGATCCTTACGTCATCAAGATTTTCATCGGCCAATTCCTTAGCCAATTTGTCCAATGCATCTGCTTTGCTGTTTTCCGCACGTGATATACTTTCCAGGGTATAGGCAGGGATTTGTGTCAGCAGTTGCTGCACCCCTTTTCCATATTTTATCATCTCTGGCTTGCATGTCTGATAGTCGCCATTTACTTGGCCGACGATCAGCTGGGAGTCTCCATATATGAGGAGGTTTTTGATTCCCATATCGATAGCAATCTCGAGACCTGCTATCAAAACATTATTTTCAGCTTCGTTATTAGTCCTTGGTTCTGTTAAGGAGAGGGCATAATGCAATATCCCTTCTTACGGAGTCACGAAGATAAAGCCCACCCCGACTTTGATTATAGGGGTGTTCTGCTTTCGCTGCTTCGTGGAAGATGCTCCATCGAAGTAAAGTTCCCATTGGAATCATTTTATTCTTCAATTGCATCGAAAGCGTGTTCGTCCAGCAACTCGCAATTTAAGAGGGAGTCGGCTGGTATCGGATGCTCCGCAAGAAAGTCGGCAATGACCTACCCTTTTACTGCTTTAAGTGATCGGTATGTTATCGAGAATTCCATCAGGGGGCGTGCCTATTTGGCAAGCCTTCCTATTAGTATGTCCCTTGACATTAGATATTTGAGAGGATCCACATGCGATATGAGATGGACTTCGTGTGCCAAGGCGTAATGTCTGAACTTCGTTATTGTGAAGATCAGTGCCAAACAATGCTTTTCGATAGGGGAATAGTTATTTTCTGAGCCTAGGAGAACTCGGATCAAATAGTACAGATCTCTCTCCTTTCCCTAATCGTTCTCTTGTGCCCATAGTGCGTCTAGAAAACCCTCAAGGGCCGTTGTATATAGGATAAGGGGTTTTCCCTTAACCGGAGTGGTTAATACCGACGGATTTCGCAGGTATTGCTTGATTTCGTCCAGCGCGTTTTGGCACTCTTGATCCCAGACGAACGAGGTCCCTTTCTTCATCAAATGACTGTAAGGATGGCATTTTTTGGATAGGTTGGTTATGAACCGCTGAATATATGCGAGCTTTCCTATGAGGGACCGCAGTTGTTTTAGGGTTCTTGGCATGGTCATTTCCATGATCGCCTTGATCTTTGAGGGGTCGATTTCGATACCTCGGTGACGTATGATGAATCCTAAGAATTTTCCTGAAGAGACTCCGAACGCGCATTTTAGAGGATTCATCTTCAGATTATACTTCCGAAGACGTTGAAACACTATTTTTAGATGTCCTCAATATTCCTCGTGAGATCTGCTCTTTACCACATGGTCGTCGATGTAGCATTCGACGATCTCATGTATGAAGTCATCGAAGATCTTTTTCATGGCCCTCTGGTAAGTAGCGCCAACATTCTTCAAACCTAAAGGCATAACTTTATAGCAGAACTGCTCAATGGGGTTCGGAAGGCAGTATGCTTTTGGTCTTCAGGATGCATTTTTATTTGGTTGTATTCCGAATATCCATCCAAAAAGGAGAAGACCCTATAGGTAGACGTGTTATCGATCATCAACTCAGTAATAGGTACTGGGAATTCATCCTTCGGGCATTCTTTGTTGAGGTCCCGAAAGTCCATGCAGATGCGCACCATCCCATTTTTCTTCATCACTAGAACGATGTTAGCAATCAAGTCAGGATATTGAACTTCTTGGATGAAACTGGAGTCGATTAGTTTCTTGACCTCAGCGTTGATGCTCATCTCATGTTCGATTCGCATTCCTCTCAGTGCCTGTTTGATTGGCTTTATTCCCGGTGATATAGCCAGTTTATGTACTGCCACCTTTGGATCTAGACCCGGCATTTCAGAGTAGTCCCAGGTGAAGCAATCTTTATACTGCATAAGCACATCTTTTAACATGGCTACCTATTTTTCAGATAGTAGTTCACTGACGACATTGGCCTCCGATCATTTTCTGTCCCTAAGTCAATTTTTCTTAGGTTGTCCGCCGTAGTGTGTATCCCATCTTTCAGCTCTTTTGGTGCTGGTGGAAACTTTGAGATTACCTCGTCCTCGTCTTCATTTGCGAAGCACCTATAGAGGTCATTCATAGTCTCGTGCCCTCCCTCTTCTGAGAGTGTTATCATATGGCAGGTACGAGTTCGATTCCTTTTTTGATGTTGAGATGATCCTATCCTGACGGTATAGGTCCTCTTTGGCTCGTGCTTTTGCGGCAGGGTTACCCTCCAGCTGTCAGATAACGAAAACTTGCCTTATAGATACTGGTCTTCTACCCAGTCTTTGTTGGGTTATGCCCCGGCCATCAAACCGTGGCCATTGCGAAACAAAAATTTTCAAAAACCGGCGCTAGAACAACCCGATAACCCGGATCAACCCATAAGACCTAGATAACAAAAACATGCATATGAGCTAAACTAAGGTGTTAAAGTGATTATACCGAATGATCCGTGTCCTTCGGTCTTCAACTACCTTCCCAAGCTCTTAGAGGCCTCTTTGATCAAGTTTGATCTCCGGTCTCCCTTCATCAAAGATGATCCATCCGAGAGTCTATGAATCGAGCTCCAATCTCATATTCGAGGTAACTAGGGTACCAATATTGCTACACTAGATACCAAAGAAGAAGTAGAGAGTGATGAAGGATTAATTTGTCTCAAGACACCCAAGGTTTCTCAACACATGAGTTGGTTTTGGTGGAGGTAAAAGAAGATGCCATGAGGATGAGAGTGAGACAACTCAAGAAAGAAAATTGCTAAGTCTTTTTCTTTGTTGTGAGATTTATTTTTGTGTTAATTCCTTTCAATAATTGAAGCCATCCATATAAATATCCCATGGCTCCAAAATATCTAGAGTCAACCAAAAATATCTCAAGTCAACAAAATCTCACAACAAACGAAAACTTAATCATGCTTAAAAAAGTAACCATGGGTCGCTAATAGGCCATGCCACAAAAAATGGAATAAACACCTCATCCTACACCCCAATAACCTTTTAATCCAAAAAGGTCTAAACCATAATGTGGTGCAATCTTCTAAAAGTAATCTTGTAAGAATTACAGGAATACCCCTCATCCCTATATACATACCCCATCCGTATTCCGAAGAATATGAATACAATGAGACGAAAATAATCCAACAATATAATACTAGGATCCGGCTTTAACCAAAGCCCACGAGTGTTATCCGTCCGAGCATCATCCGTGCATAAGTACACGTATATGATCGAACCCTACTGTAAAACCATACGGCCTCAACATCGTTTCGCCCGAAGCAGGGAAATCCTCTGTGTGGGACTCTAAAGACTCGTCAATACGCTGGCAGTGAGTTTAACCACAAGCACTTTAGCGGCACTAGCTGTACGTAACGGCTACCCAGGTATTGAGCGAAAGGGAGGCCGACGAGCAAACTCATCCAGAAACCCCTACTGACCCTGACAGTGACAATATCCGTACAATCCAGTCCGTTCGTCTATGAGTATCGCATATCGAGTCTAGGGGGTGGATAAAGTCAGACACATAATAACGCGACATTTAGTGTCGGTATGAAGCCCATCACTCACTGAGAAACTACTGATCCGAATCAGTAATTCTCGACTATCTTGGCCAAGGATTTCTGGTGATGGTCACTCGTGCACAACGCGACATCAACCCCCAATACCGGGAGAAACGATTCCTCTGAAGATCCGCTCACTACCTCCATGTGGCTCGGGACTTTACCCAATTAAAACCTGTTTGCATGACTCCTTTGAGCCGTGGTAGGGTAGTAATCAATGCATTGTAGGAACTCAAACGAGAAAAATGACGATCTCAGGTCAATAGACTAACCTGCACACATGTCACCTGGGAACTGCTATCTGACAATAGGTATAATATCAACTAGCATGTTTCCGGCAAGTCCGTCCTGTGTACTCATAACCCAATTAGCATCTGTATACTATCTTAGGTGAAAAAACTGACACCGATGGCTTGTGAGACCGGCTACCGCCCCTCGTCGGGGTCTCGATCAATATACACTAGTCTTCTCTGGAGTATCGATGCCCAGTCTCGAAACTCCCATGACTAGGAACATTTAAGGACGTGCTTATAGACCACCCAGCTCCCACATATATGATCGCTATCATAATGCTCGTAGTCAAGTAAGAATCCTATGGGCTCTATCAACATGTAATAGTGATCTGTAATGCCACCTAATACTGTACATGATGATAAACACAAACCAGATAGCATACTATCTTCTCGAGTATGACTGTTCTTCCGGTATAGGTCCTCTCTCAATCATCATAATCACCTGCCTGCGACTATGATAATTGCCTTGAGGGCACTATAGCCAACAAATTCCCACTTGCACTTAAGGCTAATTATTGCGGTGTCGCATATTCACAGCTCGTGTGATACCGAACACCCAACTCCTCTACTAATCAGTCTTGCAAAACTCGTTTGCGAAACTATTGTGTTCGAGAAATAGCCTCAGTGAGGGGATCCGCTGCAATGTTTCTTTCTGTATCTCTCTATATCTCAACTTCGCGGAGAAAGCTATCTCCCGAAATGAGCAATACCTGTCTTTGAATATGTCTGGATATCTGATGGGACCCAGTTCATAAATGAACTCCAAATCTAGCAAACTTCTTAGACTGTATTGTCTACTGAACTTAATCAGTATCCTGCGCCATACCTTCCTCTGTATCCGCTTGGACCACCTGTCCAACATACTGTCCCTCAAAAGAGGGAAAACTAAAACTCTGACAGTCACTCTATCATCCAGGTCATCTTGGAAGCCTGAAATGATAACTGTCTCCTGAAGGAGGCTGCCATTACCATATCCCAAGAACATCCACTTTTGGTCTTAACTGCTTCCCAATGTTTCTCCAGGATTGGATTAATATATATATGCTTATTGCTGCTAGTACAAAAACAACATCTGGTGTGGTACTTGACATCACATGATTTGACTCAATTGCTTAAGCAAGTGATATGCCAATCATGCAAATCCCACTTCCCTTTTATCTGAAAGACATCTTTTAAAGAGGGTGACTCCATCACCTGCAGGTACACCACTATGCCAATAGTCAACCAATCTAAAAAACCTTTAGAATAATGTCAAAGTACCCAGATTGGGACACTTCCCAAATCTAGATCTAAAACCATAGATCTAGTAACCAGAAAACCTGATATTATATCCATATCTTATATGGAGAAACAACTTTATGACAACCAAAGTATAACCGATCGTAGTATAGGAATTTCACTTCCTATAAATTGCATGTCATCCAAATACTAGGACATCAAACCCTACTACCTTCTTACTAGATCCATCTTCTATTTCGATGAGGTCAAAGCCTATGACTATCACATCAAAAATAGATGATCTAACTCCGCTATATCTGGTTTAGTCTATAAATAGACACAAGTCACTAGTCCACTATGCTTCCGCTGCTCTCACTGACTACAATAACCCTCTGGCAGAGTCATATACACGTGCACTTCTATAGCTAGTTTAAACGATGCTATACTCATCCTTCTGCCGGGTCTCATAGTCTAGAACAACAGCAATGACAAGTCTGGGTAAACAAGAACCTTCCTGTCACCTTCTCTGAGAAGACCGAAGTACCTCTCGGGTGCCAGAGGTTACCCACCATATCTGCGGAGTGGCTAATGGAATGTCAAATCTAATTGAATATTTATGTTGTATTAAATCTTCAGTAATCGTTTTTGGTTCTGGAATCACTTCCAGTTCTACTATACTCCCACTTATGTTTTCTGAAAAGAATCAATTTTACTAAAACTGTGGCGAGTGAAGAACAATATTGTAGGGTGTTTTTCATCACCCCATTGAGATGGGAATACGCGCACGCTTGTCAGGCGTACTACAGATTCCCCCTGCCTAGGGTAGGCTGGAGTTTAATGATTGTGGGGATCCGAATCTCCGGCGGCCGCGGACTAAGCTGCCGTTAATTACCCCTCGCCTTTGGGGCGAGGGAACCTCCGATTAACGGGTTAAACTGGTCATGCGAACTCAATGTGCAGTGTGCGTGTGTGTTGTTTTGGAGGGGGGTTTGAATATATCGGGAGCCACGCAGAGTTTTTACGGGGGTCCCGTTACCCGGATAGCGGGCTGGGGGTCAAGGGGGCTAGCAGCTCCCTTGCAGGGTGCGGGGCAGCGCCTTGTTAGAAATTTTTTTCTAACAGGGACAGTGTCGCGGAGTATGTGTATGTGTACATTTGTATACATATGTAAATATATACATGTATATATAAGTAAAGGGGAAAAAGACATCCAAAGGATGCATGGGGCCAGCGCCTAGGTACTTGAGCGCGAGCGCGCCACGTGTCGGCACGTGGGCGCTTTGCGCTCGAGCGCAGAGTGCTGGAGCGTAACGCGCCACGTGTCGGCACGTTGGCGACTTGCGCTCGAGCGCTTGCGCTGGAGCACAAGAGCGCCACGTGTCGGCACGAGGGCGACTTGCGCTCGAGCGCTTGCGCTGAGCGCAAGAGCGCCACGTGTCGGCACGAGGGCGACTTGCGCTCGAGCGCTTGCGCTGGAGCGCAAGCGCGCCACGTGTCGACACCGGGGTGACTTGCGCTTGGGCGCTTGCGCTGGAGCGCAAGAGCGCCACGTGTCGGCACGAGGGCGACTTGCGCTCGAGCGCATGCACTGGAGCCCAAGCGCGCCACGTGTCGGCACGTGAGCGCTCTGCGCTTGAGCGCCGGCGAGAAAAAGAGGCTTTTAGCCTAAAAAGATTTCTCTGAAGAGAAATCAAAGAGGAGTTGGACTCCTGAGTGTTTTTTTTTTTTAGGGTTTAGTGAAAGGGGTTCTTCTTCTTCCTCCTCTGTTAGCTGGATCTTGAAGATCAAGAGATATGGGATTTTAAAAATCACTCCTTTTTGAGATCTAATGGAAGATCTGAGTTCCTCTTGATGGGTTTTGTAGTGAAAAACTAATTTGTTTTATAAAAAGGAGAGTAGAACTCTTGATTTAATTCAAAAGAAAGAAGAAGGTTTTGGAACCTTGGAGAAGGAAGAAAGATCTCAGATCTGAGACTTTTTTTGGAGAGAGAAAAAGTTGTTCGGATATTTCATTATCTTTGCCTTTATAGGCCATACATTTTACACATAGCGCCTTGGGCTTCACAAAATGGCATTTTGCCTATCCCATGGCTCATGTGCCATTTCTTTTTGCACATAAGCCATGGGCTTTACAAAAATTTGGCTTTATGCCTACTTTTCTTACATTTATCCGAAAATAAAATAAAAGAAATACAACAAAATTATTTATTACAAAATTTTTATCTTGGCATGGGGGGAGGCCGGCCGCTTCATGTTCGGGCTCGACCCGGGCATGGGCCCACTGGCTCTGGGCTTGGGCCCACTTGGCTTGGGGTTGACTTTGATTTTGACTTGGTCAACCGGGGTGTAAATTTTTACCCCAACAAATTGCCCCCCATCAATAAATGCACACCACATATATGGGTCGTGTGCATGAAATTGATGGATCTTACGTGGAGGCGACTTGATTTGGTTCCCGCTTTTTGGGAAGCTGGCACTGCCCTTTTTACGACATGGACGGTCATTGCTTGACATGTCTCCGAGACGGAGTGTCCGTGATAGACGTTTTCCCTGGCCCGGAGTTATCTGGTTCCCGCTTTGTAGGAATCCTGCGCTGCCCTTTTTGCGACTTGGACGGTCGGTGCTGCCTTTTTAGCGATGTGGACGGTCGGTTCTGCCCTTTTTGCGACTTGGACGGTCGATGCTGCCCTTTTAGCGACGTGGACGGTCGGTGCTTCCCTTTTAGCGACGTGGACGGTCGATGCTGCCCTTTTAGCGACGTGGACGGTCGATGCTGCCATTTTAGCGACTTGGACGGTCGGTGCTGCCCTTTTAGCGACGTGGACGGTCGGTTCTGCCCTTTTTGCGACTTGGACGGTCGGTGCTGCCATTTTAGCGACGTGGACGGTCGGTGCTGCCCTTTTAGCGACGTGGATGGTCGATGCTGCCCTTTTAGCGACCTGGACGGTCGATGCTGCCCTTTTAGCGATGTGGACGGTCGGTCCTGCCCTTTTTGCGACTTGGACGGTCGATACTGCCCTTTTAGCGACGTGGACGGTCGGTGCTGCCCTTTTAGCGACGTGGACGGTCGGTTCTGCCCTTTTTACGACTTGGACGGTCAGTGCTGCCCTTTTAGCGACGTGGACGGTCGGTGCTGCCCTTTTAGCGACGTGGACAGTCGATGCTGCCCTTTTAGCGACGTGGACGGTCGATGCTGCCATTTTAGCGACTTGGACGGTCGGTGCTGCCCTTTTAGCGACGTGGACGGTCGGTTCTGCCCTTTTTGCGACTTGGACGGTCGATACTGCCCTTTTAGCGACGTGGATGGTCGGTGCTGCCCTTTTAGCGACGTGGACGGTCGGTTCTGCCCTTTTTGCGACTTGGACGGTCGGTGCTGCCCTTTTAGCGACGTGGACGGTCGGTGCTGCCCTTTTAGCGACGTGGACGGTCGGTGCTGCCCTTTTAGCGACGTGGACGGTCGATGCTGCCATTTTAGCGACTTGGACGGTCGGTGCTGCCCTTTTAGCGACGTGGTTGGTCGGTTCTGTCCTTTTTGCGACTTGGACGGTCGGTTCTTGATTTGACTTGCTCTGCTTCTTGCAATGTCAGGGGTAGACCTGACTTGCTCCGCTTCTTGCGGTGTTGGAGTGGAAGTTGACTTGTTGATTTTGATTTGGGTTGACATCAGCATCGCTATACTGGAATATGGTACCAGAAGCGAATCATCATCTGTCATGGAGATGATTTTGGGATTTTGGTTTTTGTTTGGCATCTGCATTGCTGCACTGGAATAATGCCAGGAGCAACTCATCATTTGCCCCGAGAGGATTTGGGAGAAATTGGGATTGTTTTACGCCGGTGGATTGTATACGGTTTTGCAGGATGTATGATCCAGACCGTAGGGCCTGAAAAATTTCGGGACTTTGTCGGCGTCTGCATCGCTGCACTGGAATATGGTACCAGGAGCGACTCATCATTCGCCGTTGGGGTATGGGATTTGGAATTTGGTTGGCGTCTGCATCGCTGCACTGGAATATGGTACCAGGAGCGACTCATCATTCGCCATTTGGGGATTGGGGAGCGATGGTTTAGGAGACAGGTTTAGATCCCTATCGCCTAAGGCTTTTCAATTTTATGGGCCGTGAGGGTCCCATAAAAGCATTTCCTCCCTACGAGTCGTAAGGATCCCGCAGGTGTATTTTCTCCTTAAGAGTCGTGAGGACTCCTAAGTGTGTTTTTCCTTTATGAGTCGTAAGGATCCCACAAAGGTCTGTTCTCCTCATGTATCGTGAGGACACATGAGTGGGTCTTCTCAATGGAGCATAATTCCAAAGGCGGAGACCAGCCGCGTAACTGGTAATTGTGGTGGGGCATGGGTATGACGATAATTATTTGAGCCCGTGGATTGTATACGGTAGTCAACTTGGGGACCAACCGTAGGGTTGGGAGAATTTTGAGAAATTGGATTTTGGTTGGCGTCTGCATCGCTGCACTGGAATATGGTACCGGGAGCGACTCATCATTCGCCGTTTGGGGACTTGGAATTTGGATCTTGTTTGGCATCAGCATTGCTGCACTGGAATAATGCCAGGAGCAACTCATCATTTGCCTCGGGAGGACTTGGGATTTGGGTTTTTGGTCGGCATCAGCACCGCTAACACTGAAGCGAAATGCCAGGAGCGAATCATCATTTGTCGTTGCCCGTTGGGGAACGATGGCTTAGGAGACAGGTTTGGGTCCCTATCACCTAAGGCTTTTCAATTTTATGGGCCGTGAGGGCCCCATAAAAGCATTTTCTCCCTACGAGTCGTAAGGATCCCGCAGGTGTATTTTCTCCTTAGGGATCGTGAGGATTCCTAAGTGTGTTGCTCCTTTGTGAGTCGTAAGGATCTCACGCAGGGGTTTTCTCCTCACAAGGTCGAGAGGACTTTGCGAGTGTATTTCATCTCTTTTCACGAGTTTGCGCCCCTTTCGGGTTTTCACAGACTCGCCGGTAGTCCTGCTGTTTTTACTCACGGAGCCCTTTCGGGTTTTCATCCGTGCCCGTTTTGCTTGTGGACATACCGTTTATTTTTTATTTTTAATTTCTTTTATTATTTATTTATTATTTTTTTCTTCCTTTTTTTTGCCGCTGGTGGGACTTTAAAAGTAGTCGCACCGGCAGGATTTGGGAGAGATAGGGGTCATTTATGCCCGTGGATTGTATACGGTTTTGCAGGATGTATGATCCAGACCGTAGGGCTGGTGTGCTCAATTCGCCTGCGACTTAGAGTATTCACGCGTAGTATTTCTTGAGATATCGGCCATTGATGGGTGGCATGGGCCTTTCTCCCTCGGCGCTTATTAGTTGGTAGGATCCTCCGTCAAACACTTTCTCGATGACGTATGGTCCTTCCCAGTTCGGCTCGAATTTTCCCTTGGCATGTCGATTGGGGATGATCGGTCTTTTGAGGACCGACACCAATTCACCTTTCTTGAAAGCGCGGAGATGGGTTATCTTGTCATAGGCCCGTGACATTTGGGCTCGGTATAGCTCCAGACTTTGCTGCACCGCGAGCCTCTTTTCTTCGAGGGCATCGAGTTCTTCAAGTCGAAGGAGCACGTTTTCCTCCTCCGTCAACTCATGCTGAACGGCCATTCTTAAGCTTGGAACTTCGACTTCGAGGGGGAGGACCGCCTCCACTCCGAAGAGCAATGAGTATGGAGTGGACTGAGTTGGAGTACGGTGCGTGGTACGATATGCCCACAATGCCTCATGAAGTTTGAGATTCCAGTCTCTCTTGTTGGCTGAAGCATTTTTCCTCAGGAGCTTGCATAGGGTCTTATTGAAGGCTTCGGCTAGCCCATTGGCTCTTGGATTATAGATGGAGGAATATCTCCAGTCTATCTTGTGGTGAGTAGCGAACCTTGAAACATTGAAGCTCTTGAAAGAAGGCCCGTTGTCAGAAATGATTCTTCTTGGTGTACCGAAGCGGTATAGAATATTATGCTGGAAGAACGTCAGAATATCTTTTGTCTTGACTTCTTTTAGCGGGACAGCTTCAGCCCATCTGGAGAAGTAGTCTGTGGCGGCTAATATAAACCGATGGCCTTTGGATGACGGAGGATCAATTGGGCCAACAACGTCGGTGCCTCAGACTTCGAAGGGCACGACGCCACCGTAGGATGCAATGGATTGGGATGCTTGTGAATAAAATCACCGTGAATTTGGCAGATATAACATTTCTTTGCATGCTCTCCGCAATCCCGTATCATGGCGGGCCAGTAATACCCAAGCCGTTTGATTTGAAGTCGCATCTTGGGGCCGGATTGGTGAGCACCGCAAACGCCCGAGTGAACATCTTTCATGACCTTTTGGGCTTCGGCCAATGACAGACACCTGAGCCAGAGTTGGTCATATGACCTGCGGTATAACGTGTCATTTACAAACACGTATCGGAGAGCTCTTTTCTTCAGCCGAATCCTCGCAGATTTTTCTTCGGGCAGCTTGTCGTATCGAAGGTACTCTATGAAGGGTTCTCTCCAATCGGGCTCGTCTTGGATGATCGAAGCTTCTTCCGCAGGACTGCTCTTCTGTTCCGCGCTTTCCTCTTCTCGTAGAGAGACTGGGGGTAGAATTTGTCGGCTCCTGACTGTGATCAGAATTTGGTCCATGTCAGGATCAGCCAGCTCCTTGGCTAGGCGAGCGAGTATATTGGCTTTTCCGTTCAATGCTCTGGGGATTCTCATTAGTTCAATGTGAGTGAACCGTTTCATGAGTTCCACCACTCGGCCTCTGTACCGAGCTAACTCGGGTTTGTATATCTTATAGTCGCCGCTTACTTGGTTGACGACAAGCTGGGAGTCACCGTAAACCCGTAGCCGACGGATTTCCATTTCTATGGCGAGTTCCAAACCAGCTATCAGGGCTTCATACTCAGCTTCATTGTTCGTTCGAGGCTCGGTGAGAGCGAAAGAACGCCGTAGGGTTCCCATTGATGGTGTGTTGAACACCAATCCTATCCCTGCTTTTATCTCCGGGATGCTTGATTTACTGGAGGTCCTTATCGATGAGGCCCCATCGAAGTAGAGCTCCCAACATGGTTCATCTCCCTCGAGGTGCAGCACTTGTTCGTCGGGTAACTCACAATTTAGCGGCGACCCTTCTGGTATGGGATGAGCAGCGAGAAAGTCTGCAAGTGCTTGCCCTTTTACTGCTTTCTGAGGGGTATAAACTATGTCAAACTCAAGTAGCATGACAGCCCATCTTGCCATTCTGCCTGCTAGGCTCGCTCTGGTCATCAAGTGTTTGAGCGGGTCGACCTTGGAGATCAGCATAACCCGATGAGCGAGCAGATAGTGCCTCAGCTTCTTCACAGCAAATATCAGAGCCAGGCATTGCTTTTCGATTGGGGAGTAGTTGTGTTCCGCCCCGACTAGAGTTCGACTGAGGTATTAGAGGGCATTTTCTTTGCCTTCTTCGTTATTCTGGGCAAGGAGCGCACCGAGTGACTCGTCCAGCGCGGCAGTGTAGAGAATCAGCGGTTTATTTGGAATGGGAGCAGCCAGCACTGGAGGGTGCAACAAGTATTGTTTGATGCTTTCGAACGCTGCTTGACAATCAGCATCCCAGATAAAAGGAGCTCCTTTCTTCATGAGCTTTGAGAAGGGCCTACATATTCCCGATAAATTTGAGATAAACCTCCGTATATAAGCAAGCTTGCCTTAAAAAGATCTTAGCTGCGTCAGAATCTTCGGAGGGGGCATCTCCATGATGGCCTTTATCTTTGATGGGTCAACTTCGATCCCTAGATGTCGGACTATGAAGCCCAGGAATTTTCCCGATGACACGCCAAAAGCGCACTTCAGAGGATTCATCTTCAGATCGTATTCCCTCAGTCTAGTGAGAACGGTCCTGAGATCTTGGATATGATCGGCCTTGGCTTTAGTCTTGACGACCAGATCATCAACATAGCATTCGACGACTTTATGGATTAGGTCATCAAAGATATTAGTCATTGCCCTTTGATATGTAGCACCTGTGTTCTTCAGTCCGAATGGCATTACCTTGTAGCAATATATTCCAATCGGGGTTCGAAATGCTGTGTGCTTCTCATCCTCAGGCGACATCTTGATCTGATTATATCCAGACGAGCCGTCCATAAAAATGAACAGTTCATAATTTGAGGTGTCATCGACCATCATTTTCATGACCGGTAGCGGGAAGTCGTCTTTAGGTCATGCCTTGTTGAGGTCCCTGAAATCGACACAAACTCGGATCTGCCCATTTTTCTTCTTCACCGGGACTATGCATGTGATCCAGTCTGCATATTTCTCTTCCCTGATGAAGCCGGCATCGATGAGTTTCTTGGTTTCCTCGATGACCTTTTCTTCCAACTCCCTTCTCATTCTTCGAGGAGCTTGTTTGACTGGCTTAGCATCAGGAGATATAGCCAGCTTATGCACGGCTATCTCAGGGGAAAGGCCAGGCATTTCTTTGTACGTCCACGCGAAGCAGTCGACGAACTCACGCAGCAGGGTAATTATCTGCTCTTTCATTTCCTCCAACAAGAGTGAGCTGATGTAGGTCGGCCTTGGATTATCGGGCGTTCTTAAGTCAATCTCAGTTAGCTCATCAAAGGTTGCTTGTCCGCCATCTTCGAGCTCTTGAGGAGCTTCTTCTGGCTCGGCTATCTCGTCATCATCATTTGATCTTTCGCTGGCCTTACCAACATGGATCATGTAGCACGCTTTGGAATCAGGTTGAATGTAGCCTATGCCCCGTCTATCTGGAATTCGTCCATCGATGAGTGCTCGGAACTGGGGCGGATACCATAGCCCTTCGTAAAACTTTGCTTCGGACTCCGTTTGATATAACCGGCATCCGCACTTCTTAAAGTATTCCCGCATCTCGGGCGCATAGTATCTGGGATTGAGGACGGCTTTTATGCCTCTCTCATAGGGAAGGCACGCGACAGAAAGATCGTCCGGGTGCACAACGGGGTTTGACCTGTAAAACAGGATGCCCTTCTGTCCATTTTTCCTCCCGGGCACGTAGAAAGTTTTCAGCTGGTCCACGGTAGAGACTGACAATGCGTCGAGCTCTTTGCACATCCGTTCCGGCACCCTTGTGATGGCCAGGGATCCTTCTGCGACTTCGAAGGTCTCTCGTAGTTTCGCTTGCTGCATGGGGGGACAATCCGCATAGTTGTTGCATGGCAGGTCCTCTTCTTCTGACTCTTCAGTGTCACTGCCAAGATGAGGGCGGACTCTGCTGTTAGATGGGCCTTCAGCATCAGATTCGTCCGTATCGCTACCGAAACGAGGGCGAGTTTTACGGAAGGACGGGCTTCCATCGTCGGACTCATCAGTGTCGCTGCCGAAACGCGGGCGCACCTGGGTATTTTTGCTTTTGAAAGTGACAGCCGGCGCAGATTTGCTTTTGAGTGCTGGGGCCGGTCTATCCTCAGTCAGTTGTGGCTTAGCATTTTGGTGGTTCATAAAGTACCGAGAATCTTCATATCGGACTTCATGCACACCGAACGGCTGGATGTCTCCGTCAATGCGTCTTTCTTCGCCATTTTTAGTATACTTCATGCATTGATGGAGAGTTGACGGAATGATGCCGTAATCGTGGAGCCACGGCCGCCCCAAGAGAATCTTATAAGACGTGTCGGCGTCGATCACGTATATCTTAGCTTCAGTTTGCAGATCCCCGAATTTGATTGGCAAAGCTATAGACCCCAGAACTTGCTGGCAATTTTGGTTGAAGCCTTGAATGACAATCCTTTCCCTTGATAGGTGTCGGACATCCATTGACAAACTCTTCAGAGTTCGCAAGTTAATGATGTTCACTGAGGACCCCGGGTCAATCAATATGCGATTAATTTGATCTCCGTCGCTGTACCCGGTCACGTAAAGCGGCCGATTATGCTCAGCTGTTCCCAGTAGCAAGTATTCATCCTTAAATATGACTGCGGCGGCATGCAAAGCGTGCTGGGCTTCTTTCATATTAATTTCCACAAAGTGAGCCTGATACCGCTCGGGGTTTTGTAGAGCGTGAATGAGAATATCTCTAAGCTCCTTAGATAGGACCAAGGCGTCGTAGATGCTCAGGAGAGACGGAAGCTTCCGGAGATGTGCCAAGACATTATAGTCCACCGAGGAAGGACTTATGTTTTCATCAGCTGGTTCTCTGCCAACATCTTCATTAGCGACTTGTTTTTCCTTCCCTTTTGGGGCGTTGCTCTGATTTTGCGGTAGAGCCCTGCCGCTTCTGAGCTGGATTTGATTCGCCTTTGTGGCGAGCTCCTCGTCTTCTTCGGGAAAACAGAGCTCATCCTCAGAGTCGCTGCCAAGATGGATGGCGTAGCAGGTCACTACTGGGATCTCTTCATTGGAGTCTTCTTCTAACTCCTCCAGAATTTCAGCCGCTTGTACAGGGAATAACTCCTTCAATTGAATCAATGTTCTTTCCTTCTGTTCATATTCTTCGAGGGAATCGATATATTTTTGAATGGTCGATCTCCCTGCAGACTCTTTTTCACTCCGAGCTGCACTTTTCTTCTTCTTGAGCTTCTTGGATTTTGAGCCTGATGGAGCCGCATTGGCAGTTGGACTAGTAGGCTTCTCCTGCCCTTCCCATTCCGTCCTGGGTTCTTTCCGAAGTAGCTTTATCATCTTCTTCGTCTTATTAGATATGTGCATACTCCACAGAGGCCGTGATGGGTCTGTTTCATTTCTCAGGGCAGCGGGTTCGGCTGTCTGCTCCCAGATGGCTTCAGCTTCTGTCTGTATAAAGTTGGCGGTTGCAACTTGATTGTTCACCAACACGCTTTTGGACAGCTCGATCTCTCCAGCCTTATACTGCTTCTCGACCCAGTCTTTGAAGATATAGCAATCCTCGATCGCATGGCTCACTACTCGGTGGTACGGGCAATACAGAGGATTGTCGGTCATTTTAGCTTCTTGGGGTCTTTTCGACTCTGGCAGTTGGAGGCCGTTGTTCAAGGCATCTTTAAATATCTTGCGGACCTTGTCCCTTCTGAAAGAGTAAACCTTGTTCTTTTTCTCCTCTAGGGAAGGCCATCTCCTCCCAACAATGGCTTTCGAGACCGGTTAGTTTTGGATTCGCCTGCCTTTCGCTTTTCTTCATTGTCGGACGCATTGAAAACATTGGTACTGCTGGAACTCCCGCTTCTACGGCTGTCGTCCCGCTTGCTTTTCCAAGTTTTGTCTCTCTGAGAGTCTGGCGGGGACTCTTGCTTCGAGCGTTCCAGCATTTGTACTTTCTTGGTTAGCTCCTGGAATGTCTTGAGGCCCGCTGTACACAAGAATGGGACCATCCAATTGCTGAGGTTCCCAATAAGAAGGCTGACGGACTGGTCCTGCTCCAGCGGCGGTTCGCACTTGACCGTGAGATTACGCCATCGGGCGATAAAGTCAGTGTTGCATTCATTCTTCCCCGGCTTGGTCCTCACAAGGTCGGCAATGGAGATTTTATCACTGACGCTCATGAACCTTTGCCGAAACAGGGACTCCATTTGGGCAAAGGTAATGACGGACCCGTCCAGTATACTCGCATACCAGTCGAAGGCGACGCCGGTCAGGCTGTTGACAAACTGACGAAGAAGGAGCGCATCATTGCCCCCTGTATTTCCGCACGATGCTTTGAAGTGGGCGACGTGCTGGTTTGCATTCCCCGTTCCATCAAATCTTCCGAACTTAGAAATGATGTAGCCGCTTGGGAACTCAATCAGATCGTACTGCGCGGGATATGGCCGTCCATTACTGCCGATTTCTTTCTGAGCTTCAGCTTCGGCCACCAATGTTTTAACCTTGCTGGTGACCAAATCCATTATCCGATCCTGTGTTAGCGGGATAGTGCTATCTGGGGCCAAGGCGTCCCCAGAAGCAGAACGCGGCCGGCTTTCATGCGGCTCGACCAGTCTTGGTCCTAAAGGAACAGGCATTGGCTGCCTCGGATTGTCATCACCCGGCTGATTAGTAGCGGCTTGTGCTTGATTGGGAGGTGCTCGAGCAATTTGAGCCGTAAGCTGCATCACCACGTTCGTTAAGTCGTCAATCTTCGAATAGAGCTTGGCCATCTCTTTATCTTTGCTCCTGAGCTGTTTTCGAAGCTCTTGAAGCAGCTCTTGCTTCGCAGTCCTCGGGCGGAAAGTTGGCTCTTCCTCGCTGTCCGAGCTTGACTCTGCATGGACTGAGGGGTCTTTCTGCCTATCATCCTCATCGAGAGGGTTTTCTTCATCCAGCGGGGGCGGCTGTTCTTGGGCGGCGGCAACCACATTCAGGCTAGATTGGGCTTGAGATGTGGTGGCCCCATCCTTGCTTTTGCTGCGAAGGTTGTCGCTGGGGCGACCGCCCGCCATATAGACCGTATGGATGATATATCCGGCCGTCTTTCTATCATTGGCAGCTGATTTCACGGATTGCTGTCTTGACCCCCTTGTTTCGGTTGCTGGTAGTCGATTGAAGGCGGCTGGCCTAACCAGTTTCTTGAGTGGTGATGGCGCTTCTTTTTTGGATTTTCCCCGCTGCTTTCGTGCGGCACAGAGCGCCTGATAGACCCTTGAAGAGACAGTGTCATACTTTTTATGTTAGGGCCAGGACACGTCTCTTTGTAGCGCTGTTCGGACTGCTGTCTTTTTGATCCTGGCGGTCATGGCATTTTTCTGAACCCACTTCAGAGGCTCGAAGGAATTGCTGATTCTTACGTCCGACTCAGCCGTCGTCGCGGGGCAACCCTGCACTTGGAACTTCACACGATTCCATTTGGCCGAAGCCCTGGCCCTCTTGTTGGCTCGATACCTGAGCCGCTTCTGCCTTAACTTCTCTGTTCTAAGTACCTGGCAGACTTCGGCTCTTTGGGAAGATGCCGTAGACCGGGCGATGGAGGATTTTGGAGATACAATCGATTGTGCACTTGTTGGAGTCATCGCCTGAGCTCGTCCGCAGCATTTGATGTTGCCTTTCGCACCGGAAGCCTTGCCCCCAGCTGGAGCGCCAGGGAGTCGTTCAGACACCATCTTAAGTTTCGGTTGTGGTGCCTTAGCAATCACAACATTCGGCCTCTTGCCCCTTGGGACCGGCTTGGCCACCTGTTCCGCTGGGATTTCCGCCAGATGAGCGCTTCCGGCAGGGTAAATGATGACGGAGCCAAACTGGCGGGGCGGTTCCTCCCACTGTCGACTGAGGCTTGCGGGGAGAACCACACGAGCGTTGATCTTGACCACGTACGGAATCGGGGTCACGTTGGAAGCTGAATTCGTCTGGGGAGACATTGTCGTCGAAGGTTGATTGCTGCATGGAAAAAAAAACATCATTTCAGTATAGGAAATCGATATGTGTATTGATTGAGTTCGCATGAACGTTTAATCCGAAATATGGGAGGAGAGATTGGTCCCACCGGGCGTGCCAGATTCTGTAGGGTGTTTTTCATCACCCCATTGAGATGGGAATACGCGCACGCTTGTCAGGCGTACTACAGATTCCCCCTGCCTAGGGTAGGCTGGAGTTTAATGATTGTGGGGATCCGAATCTCCGGCGGCCGCGGACTAAGCTGCCGTTAATTACCCCTCGCCTTTGGGGCGAGGGAACCTCCGATTAACGGGTTAAACTGGTCATGCGAACTCAATGTGCAGTGTGCGTGTGTGTTGTTTTGGAGGGGGGTTTGAATATATCGGGAGCCACGCAGAGTTTTTACGGGGGTCCCGTTACCCGGATAGCGGGCTGGGGGTCAAGGGGGCTAGCAGCTCCCTTGCGGGGTGCGGGGCAGCGCCCTGTTAGAAATATTTTTCTAACAGGGACAGTGTCGCGGAGTATGTGTATGTGTACATTTGTATACATATGTAAATATATACATGTATATATAAGTAAAGGGGAAAAAGACATCCAAAGAATGCGTGGGGCCAGCGCCTAGGCGCTTGAGTGCGAGCGCGCCACGTGTCGGCACGTGGGCGCTTTGCGCTCGAGCGCAGAGTGCTGGAGCGCAACGCGCCACGTGTCGGCACGTAGGCGACTTGCGCTCGAGCGCTTGCGCTGGAGCGCAAGAGCGCCACGTGTCGGCACGAGGGCGACTTGCGCTCGAGCGCTTGCGCTGGAGCGCAAGAGTGCCACTTGTCGGCACGAGGGCGACTTGCGCTCGAGCGCTTGCGCTGGAGCGCAAGCGCGCCACGTGTCGACACCGGGGTGACTTGCGCTCGGGCGCTTGCGCCGGAGTGCAAGAGCGCCATGTGTTGGCACGAGGGCGACTTGCGCTCGAGCGCATGCGCTGGAATGCAAGCGCGCCACGTGTCGGCACGTGGACGCTCTGCGCTTGAGCGCCGGCGAGAAAAAGAGGCTTTTAGCCTAAAAAGATTTCTCTGAAGAGAAATCAAAGAGGAGTTGGACTCCTGAGTGTTTTTTTTAGGGTTTAGTGAAAGGGGTTCTTCTTCCTCCTCTGTTAGCTGGATCTTGAAGATCAAGAGATATGGGGTTTTAAAAATCACTCCTTTTTGAGATCTAATGGAAGATCTGAGTTCCCCTTGATGGGTTTTGTGGTGAAAAACTAATTTGTTTTATAAAAAGGAGAGTAGAACTCTTGATTTAATTCAAAAGAAAGAAGAAGGTTTTGGAACCTTGGAGAAGGAAGAAAGATCTCAGATCTGAGACTTTTTTTGGAGAGAGAAAAAGTTGTTGAGATATTTCATTATCTTTGTTTTTATAGGCCATACATTTTACACATAGCCCCTTGGGCTTCACAAAATGGCATTTTGCCTATCCCATGGCTCATGTGCCATTTCTTTTTGCACATAAGCCATGGGCTTTACAAAAATTTGGCTTTATGCCTACTTTTCTTACATTCATCCGAAAATAAAATAAAAGAAAGACAACAAAATTATTTATTACAAAATTTTTATCTTGGCATGGGGGGAGGCCGGCCGCTTCATGTTCGGGCTCGACCCGGGCATGGGCCCACTGGCTCTGGGCTTGGGCCCACTTGGCTTGGGGTTGACTTTGATTTTGACTTGGTCAACCGGGGTGTAAATTTTTACCCCAACAAATATATCTATTGATCTTCCAGATGGTAGAAAGTTAACACTCGACATAGCCCGGGATAACCCACAAACAACCATTACTGAAACGTGCCTTGAGTTTATCCAGAGTCTGGTTTTAAGCATAAGCCGGACAACTCCATATACCTTAACATCGTTAAGATATGAACCATTCTATATACAATATAGAAACAAAGTCACTAATTTAATTGGAACCAGATTCAAATCATACAGCTGTCTCCAGTGCATGTAACCTAAGTGGAATGAGGCCAAGCAACATTACTCATCTATGAGTGCACCCACATATGAGTAATCTGAAAGAGAAGCAAATTCTCAAAACTATTACTATCAACGGAATACCTAGCACAAGTATCTACATTTTCGATCACCTTGAAGAATCCTGATACTTGTAACATGTGGTTCTTTAATTTATTCATATACCTATAACTTCTCAAAATTTGGACCTTTTATTTCAGTGAAACACATATCTAAAAACTAGAGAAGTCATAAGTAAACAGAAATATAGTACGAGTACCAACCCCTTTGTCCTAGTGGACACTCGACAACATACAATACATTGTATAAGTCCCCTGAGTTAAATATCACATACCCAATGCGTCGTTGGTTGAAAACTGTACTATGGTTAAGAAGAATTACACCATTGTTGAATGCTCCTTATCCAATCACCAACTGATATAGGTAAATGTCATAGACATAATTTCAAAACGTTATATCTCACTTTAAAAAATAAACATACAGATATATCAGTTTGAAATTGGTGCATAACAACGGATATTCAAAACCAAATATTTGCCGTCCGGAAAACGCCCAGATGATTTCCTCAAATATCACCAATTACAAAGAATTTCGATATAATGAGGATATAATCATCTAGTTCCCAATATCTTACTCCCACTCATCATCCGTAATACCATACAGATGTGAGAATCAAGTCTGGTAAATACATACCCTGATGTTAGAATCTAATTGGGACATTAGTTTTCAATTAACAACGCACAGTGAAACTGAAATATGAAAATGTTTCGGAGGGGTTTCCGGATATTCCTAGTAATGCCTCTTACACTATCCAGATTCATGACTGTTACCGTATATTTCCTTTCCATCTCTCCAATCCCTTTATTTGTCTTTACATATCACCTTCTGTACATCACCCTTAGACTAAATGGTTTTCTTCCTTCCCTACCGTTCGGCACCGGCCTAAGGTTTGGAAGAAGATTATCCAATAAGCGTAATAGGTGTATGATCAGTCGAAAATATTGCATTTTTAACACGTCAATTTCCCTACCATTGGCACTCATTTAGAGGTTTTCGGTATTAATATAGCACATATTAGCAAAACAGCTGTAAAATACCAAATTACCTGTGTTATATATTAAAACCGACATTTCTGAGGGAAATTGAGTGTTTATCATAGCATCGCATCATCCTTGTATAGCTCAACACTTGTTTCGAAGTCTGTACAGGAAATTGCAGGAGAAAAGCCAAAATTGTCAAAAGTGCTGATCAAAATTGCGCCAACTCCAAGACTTGAGATCTGGTGTTCAGTTGATAAAACTGCACATTTGTTATTACATTTTTCCTACCATTTTCATATTAAAAAAGGACTTTATTATAATATATCATACATATGAGGGTTTATGTGTAAAAATACTATTTTCCATGTGTTAATATATTATAATTAGCTTTTGGTAGGAAAATGTATGCAAATAAATTCATTGACCAAATCCTAGTAGAACAAAGTCTACTAAATCTTATTTGAGTTGTTGTGCAGAATTTTTCCAAGTTGTGCAGAATCTTTCAAGACTAGAATCAAGGAAATCAAGTTGTTAAAGAAGATTTGCCTAATTAAGAAGCAAAACTTGGAGACCAAGTCTGGCAGCAACCACGAGAAGATTTCCAAATTCTGAAGGTTCTAAGGATCGCCACATGTCAAAAGGAGAAAGCCCTATAAATTTGATGAAGCAATCCCCACCCTTGGCCGCGGAACCGCGGCCAAACCCACCTGTTGGCCGCGGATCCGCGGCATTATAGGGGAGTTAGAGGATGAGATTTTCTGGGGTGAATCTATGATGAATTTTACCTAATTTGGAAGCAATATTTCTGGTTTTGGGACTATAAAAAGGCACCGAGAGCCTCTTGGAACATTTATCAAAGCCGACGCGATCACGAAGCCCCAGACGCTCACGCATCTAGGCTGATCATCAACTGTTCGTCTACCTCCTTAGGAAAGATCGAGAAGCAAATCAAGTTTATTTGTAATCATTTTCTACGGAATAAAGTGTAGATTGTTCAAGTGATTAATAAAGGTAGTTATTTTATTTAATTCTTTTGCATTTTACATTATGTTTTCCCTCTCTGTCTTTCCATCTTCTTTTCCCAACATGTGCGAGTAATTCTCCGCTTGTTAGGGTTCGTAGGATTAGGGTAGGCTAATGAACGATGAAAATCCCTAAACCCTTTTTAAGTCCTATAAAGTTTATGAAATTTATTAAAAGAATTATTAACATCCTAATCGGGCGCGCTAACAATTCTTTGTTAGTCCCGACCGCGATTAGAGTTTAGATTGATAATTGTTTTGGTAAAGGCTAGATTTGAACGGGGTTCCGTGTCGATATAAGGGTTAAGAGTGGGATTCCTTTTCCCTCCAGAAACCCTAATCTACACGCATCACCGTCGTTTTAGTTTTAAATCTATTAATGGATAAAAATGGTAACTTTTAATTAATCGTCCATAACTACTAAATCCTAACGAACCCTATAAGCCCCCTTATTATATTAACTACATCTTTAAAATAATCTAGATCTATATTGTACATTCTTGTTTAATGTAGATCTAGAAAACATTCTATAAAATTCTTTATCCCTCCTCTCTTTCTCAACACATCTAAAGTAAAAGTAAAAGGTTCAACGTTTCCCTGAGGACGACCCGTACTCACCTCGGTCTAGCTACGCACGACACCGTTCTGATTGCGGTTAACTACACAAACACTTTTTCGTAACAATCAAATGACGCCGTTGCCGGGGAAACGTGCGTAATTTTTTTTATTTTTACTATTTGTGTTGAATTCTTAGACGATTTATATCATTATTAACACAAAACTGCAAATTGCATATTTAACGATTTGTGCGTGAATTTTGCAAGGAGATCTGGAGTCACGGAATTGAGGAAAACAGAAGACAGAGACATTCTTAGAGATCCAGAGGAGCAAAGGAGGCCACATGAAAATTTTCATCAACTGTTTTCCCCACAGAGCGGTGCTACCGCAGCCCAAAGGTGCTTCCGGCGGCGGAATCGCGGCAGGTTAGAGGGATTAGGGCTACAGAACTCTCTGGTAAGATTCTCAACTCCTTCTCTCTCCTCTCAAATCCAATAAAATCTATCTTCTGCAAGATTCTTTGCAAAATAGCGCCGCTCAAAAATCTTTTTGCAAAAGTTTTGTGATTGGTTTTGTTTTGCATATTTTAATACGGACTCTAAGGGGCAAAGACCAAATCCAGATTAGGTGGGGATTTCATCACCCTTCCTAAGCCCCACAAATCACAAACCGAGCATCTAGATCTACCTTTCATTAATTTAAAAAATATCTAGACCAGACTCTAAGGACTGTCGCGCTCAATAAGGACAGAGGAAGGTCATGGGTAATCTATCGTTTATCTGCATTACTTTTGTAGTGCCTAGGCAAGTGTGTCAAAGGCTAGTGGTTTTTAATTAGGCCCACTACTGTGGTTCCTTCCCACTTACCTGGCACTTACCTGGCTACAAGGGTAGTACGGAGGCGGTAGAGGATTGATCCTGCGGCTTGTCCTTTGGAAGTCTAGGAGCGGTCTAGAGACTGGACCTAGGTGACCTTAGTTCTAGGGTTGCTTGTGCATTTTAGAGTGATTTGTCTTGTGTCCCACTTTTTCAAAAACAAACCAATTTTAAATCACACACACGCTGCCACTTGCACTAAACCTGCTTAGTGCATGCTCGGCTGGACACGGGATCCTAGTGCCCGTCTTGTCCGCGTTCCTTCTATCGACGCCGAAGTCGGTACTTCTTCATCTTCTTTTCCCCCACCACCGCACACGACCGAGATGGACGGCACTCCATCAGATTATAACACCACGCTGCCACCGCCCGTAGGTGCGCAGAATCCACCGCGCATCTCTCTCCAAGAGAGATGCTATCCTATCCGTGGTCTTCTTCCCACTTGTCTATCTCTTCCACCACCCAACGGGAATAATTTCGAAATTAAACCCCACTACATCAATCTGCTGCCCAAATTTCTCGGGCTTGAGTCGGAAGACGCGTACGTTTTCATCACCAAATTCGAAAACGTATGTGCAATGATGGGTACTTCACAATTGACTTTAGATGCTATGCGCTTACGTCTTCTCTCATTCACACTGTGCGACTTGGCAGAAAAATGGCTTTATAATACTGCCGCACACTCTATCACTAATTGGGATGAATTTGTCATAGCATTTCTTAAGAAGTTTTACCCAAACCATAAGACTGCCTATATTAGGAGCGAGATCAACCAGTTCATCCAGCTTCCCAATGAACCATTTTGGAAGTGCTTTGAACGTTTCAAAGATCTGCTTGTCCAATGCCCCCATCACGGAATACAAAGATGGGATTTATGTTGGATTATATATGAGGGCATTAATCCAGCGACAAAGCAGATGCTTGAAACAATGTGTCAATGCAATTTCATGTCTAAAGATGACGGTGAAGCGTGGAAATATCTGAAAGACCTTGCTGAACACACGTTGCAGTGGGAAAGCGTAAGACCACCTTCAACTAAGGGAGGTATTCACCAGCTCGATATTTCTATCGCAGTAAAAGCTGAAATGGCAGCGATACAGAAGAAACTCGACGCTATCGAAAACAAGTTCTCATCATTCTTCCTAAATCAGGTCACGCTTCCTAAGACCGTCTATGGTTGCTGTTCGGATCCTTCACACTTAACGGAAGAATGTCCTATGAATGCATCGTTTTAAGCTAATGCTGCTTTTCAGCAGCGACCTAGAAACGACCCTTATTCTTCCACGTACAATCAAGGATGGAGGAATCATCCTAACTTTTCTTGGAACCAAAACCAACAAAGCAATTATCAAATACCTCCTCCACAGCAACCACAACCACAGAATCAGCCCCCCTTTCAGTCACAGAATTTCCAAAATACGGCCAACATTTCTACACCACAAGTGGCCGGTACTGACAATTCACTTGCACAAACTTTGGATATGTTCATGAAACAATCCATGCAATTTTCGGCTGAGATGAGGTCTTCGACTGATACCATAACGAAAAACTCCGCCTCACATGGTGAGAGTATTAAATCATTAGAAAACCAAATCGCACAGTTAAACGCCGCAATGAGTGCGAGAGAGAAAGGGAAACTCCCATCTCAACCCCTACCGAATCCTGGCCATTCACAAAATCATAATGTGAATGCCGTTACTACGTTGAGATCGGGGAGAGTGCTGAATAACCGAGTGGGTGAGCAATTTGATATTAGTGACACATTTGATACCCCGACTTCTTCTTCTTCTTCCCCTAATTCATCTAGTCTCCCACCTTCACCCGAGCCTATTCTTCGTTTTCCCCAAGGCTCGAACCCTTCGCCCATTTTGCCAAATCTATCTAAGTCGATTCCCACTCCAGTTTTGGGATCGAATCCGTCCCCACAATCCTCTCTAATGTTGGACCAAACCCTTATTGATAAAGCACCTTATCCAAACAGGTTAAGGGTTAACAGACCAAGTCCACAAATGGAGAAGATTGTGGAAATTTTTAAGCAAGTTAACATAAACATTCCTCTCCTAGATGCTATTCAACAAGTTCCGTCATATGCGAAAATCCTAAAGGACTTGTGCACTAGGAAGAGAAAAGTTCAAGTACCTAAAAAAGTTTTCCTTGCGAGTAATGTGAGCACTGCTTTTATACAACAACTACCCAAGAAACGAAAGGACCCCGGAAGTCCTACAATTTCTATTTCTATTGGGGGTAAAAATATCAATCGTGCTCTACTCGATTTAGGTGATAGTGTTAACTTGCTTCCGTATTCTGTTTATGAGCAATTAGGGATCGGAGAGTTAAAACCTGCGCATTGCACTCTTCAGATGGCCGATCGATCTATCACCCAACCAAAGGGTGAGCTAGAGGATGTGTTAATCAAAGTCGGGGAATTCATATTCCCTATGGACTTTATCGTTATAGATACACAACCTGTAGCAAACCCACGCAATCAAATCCCGGTGATACTCGGTCGACCCTTTTTGGCCACTTCCAACTTAGTAATTAATTGTAGAAACGGCTCTATGACCCTATCCTTTGGAAAGAAGTCAATTGAGCTTAACATTTACAAGTTGGGAAGTGAACCCTCCGAACCCTATGCTCATGTGTGTTCTGTCGAATTAATGGATATCGACAGCAGCGAATTTGATCAACCTCATAATTCTGACTCTTTTCATATGTTGTTGCTTGACACGGACTCTTCCACCGAGTTGTCCGGGTCAACATCTAACACCGATGAGGAACTTTTTATAGAGTCTGACGATCACCCCATTTTCTCTGATGACATTATTCTTCGGGGTATCGATGAAAGCTTTGAGGAAATTTTCGCTGATGAACTCGCATTTTTACAAGACACGGGTGTTGAGATGAATCAACTCCAAGATGAAGAAATTGGACCTCCACCCCTTCTTTTGGACAATCATGATAATGCGAGTAATCCATCATTACTATCACTGTGTCGTCTCTCCAAATTGAGACGCAATCCTTTTCCATTACACCTCTTATCACCTCCCCACTTCTTCACGTCGAAAAGTGACATGTTCTTCCACCAACCTTGGTGCTTCATCGATAAAGTTTTTGAATGGTTGGTGTTGACCTTCGGTTTTTGCAAAGCTTGGCATTGACCAATAACCTTGACCCCCTCGTGTGATTTTAAAAGATTAAAATTGTTTAACTCATGTTTGGGGGGGGGTATATTTTGGCTCTTGAAAGAAAAAGAATTTTTACAAAATTGTGAGCCAAAAATAAGTTTGGGGGAGGATTTTCACTTTCATATATTCTTACCCCCATTAATAATTTCCTCCCAAGTCTACAGGTTTTTGAGCTTAACGGATGACATCAGTGAGGACACTGCTGTAAACAGGTTTGGGGGAGGTTTGTGCTTATTTATACATACTTTGCATTATACTATATTTAAGCACAAAAAAAAAAGAAAATTTATAACAAAAGAGTAGAAAGTGAAAAATTACATCCAAAAGATAGGAATAGTTTAAGAAAACCAAGAAAATTAGAAGTTTTCTTAAACTAACTAGTAATAAGTAGTTATGAGCTGTTGTCCCAAGGGTTAGCAAAATGAAGGAAGTCACTAATTTGAGGATAAAAATAAGTCTGAAAAATAGTTTCTATCCTGGAAGCCAAACATTTGAATGTTGATACCCTACTATATGCACTTACACACGTCTTGAAACTTGGGATAGTAGAGGATACCTTGAAATGCTCTTGTCTAAAAGCCAAAGTATGAAGGAAATGAAAAAAAATGAAGAAAATACAAAAATGGTGAAAATAAAAAAATGAACATTGGTTTTGTTATTGCCAAGGAAGCAATAAAAAAATATAGCGAGGGTGCCTCTTCACCTAGTGCCCAAAGGCCAACTGGTCTGGGAGTCACTGCTAAGCCTTAGGTGGTGCAAGACGAGCAAAATATTATCACCAAATCAGCAAGCACATGAGTAATCGGTCGGTTAGTACCTCAAGAAGTATTAACGGTCGCATGAAAATGTGTGAGCAAATCTAAATATTCATTAAGTTAAAAAGTACTGAGGTAGATGGACAAGAGTATGATAGCTTGAATTGAATTCTCTGAGTGTAGGGATGTCCATTACACACACGTAGGGGTATATGATCAATGTTTGGAAGAAAGATAGGAATGAAGAATAAAGACGATGTTTTATTGAGGGATAATGTGATTTCTAATATTTTTTCATGACTATTAAGATAGGGCTCATAAGAACTGAAAAGCTAGTATAGTTGGAAACTCTTATTTTCAAAATCTTTCTTTTATGTTCTTATCTTTATATGTAAATTTCACCATCTCTCTTTTGTTATAGGATTTTGTGAGTTTAATCCGCTGAAAACCCTCAGGAGACAACACTCCTCCTACTAGGGACACCTAGAGGTTTAACGGCTTGTTGCACGTGCTCAGTGCAATCGTGTTTGCCTACGAAAGTGTGCTTAGTTTTATCCTTTCTTTTTTTCTTCTTCTTTTGAATAAACTAGTTTGCTCGGGACGATCAAAGATAAGTTTAGGGGTATTTGTTCAGTTGATAAAACTGCACATTTGTTATTACATTTTTCCTACCATTTTCATATTAAAAAAGGACTTTATTATAATATATCATATATATGAGGGTTTATGTGTAAAAATACTATTTTCCATGTGTTGATATATTATAATTAACTTTTGGTAGGAAAATGTATGCAAATAAATTTATTGACCAAATCCTAGTAGAGCAAAGTCTACTAAATCTTATTTGAGTTGTTGTGCAGAATTTTTCCAAATTGTGCAGAATCATTCAAGACTAGAATCAAGGAAATCAAGTTGTTGAAGAAGATTTGCCTAATTAAGAAGCAAAACTTGAAGACCAAGTCTGGCAGCAACCACGAGAAGATTTCCAAATTCTGAAGGTTCCAAGGATCGCCACATGTCAAAAGGAGAAAGCCCCATAAATTTGATGAAGCAATCCCCACCCTTGGCTGCGGAACCGCGGCCAAACCCACCTGTTGGCCGCGGATCCGCGGCATTATAGGGGAGTTAGAGGATGAGATTTTCTGGGGTGAATCTATGATGAATTTTACCTAATTTGGAAGCAATATTTCTGACTTTTGGACTATAAAAAGGCACCGAGAGCCTCTTGGAACATTTATCAAAGCCGACGCGATCACGAAGCCCCAGACGCTCACGCATCCAGGCTGATCATCAACTGTTCGTCTACCTCCTTAGGAAAGATCGAGAAGCAAATCAAGTTTATCTGTAATCATTTTCTACGGAATAAAGTGTAGATTGTTCAAGTGATTAATAAAGGTAGTTATTTTATTTAATTCTTTTGCATTTTACATTATGTTTTCCCTCTCTGTCTTTCCATCTTCTTTTCCCAATATGCGCGAGTAATTCTTCGCTTGTTAGGGTTCGTAGGATTAGGGTAGGCTAATGAATGAGGAAAATCCCTAAACCCTTTTTAAGTCCTATAAAGTTTATGAACTTTATTAAAAGAATTATTAACATCCTAATCGAGCGCGCTAACAATTCTTTGTTAGTCCCGACCGCGATTAGAGTTTAGATTAATAATTGTTTTGGTAAAGGCTAGATTTGAACGGGGTTCCGTGTCGATATAAGGGTTAAGAGTGGGATTCCTTTTCCCTCCAGAAACCCTAATCTACACGCATCACCGTCGTTCTAGTTTTAAATCTATTAATGGATAAAAAAGGGTAACTTTTAATTAATCGTCCATAACTACTAAATCCTAACGAACCCTACAAGCCCCCTTATTATATTAACTACATCTTTAAAATAATCTAGATCTATATTTTACATTCTTATTTAACGTAGATCTAGAAAACATTCTATAAAATTCGTTATCCCTCCTCTCTTTCTCAACACATCTAAAGTAAAAGTAAAAGGTTCAACGTTTCCCTGAGGACGACCCGTACTCATCTCGGTCTAGCTACGCGCGACACCGTTCTGATTGCAGTTAACTACACTAACACTTTTTCGTAACAATTATATGGCAATGAACTGAAGAGAATTATAAGATTCAGCACATTAGAAAATAACCTTAAAGTCATCAAAAAGAAGCATAGAAAGTTTGAAGCACTGAGGGCTCCAATAGGCCGCGGATCCGCGGCCAATGGGTGCTTCCCGCCGTGAATCCGCGGTGCTTTGATGACGTCAGCGGCTCAATTTTCTGCTCGTGCCTTCCAATAACGGTATAAGCTTCCAGAAGACTCCAGAATGCCACGTGGCTTCATCCAGAAGGCTCGGCCTAACAAACTCAACCTAGAATATTCCCTCCAACTAACTTCTTCTAGAAGCCTCTCTCTAACTTTTGGAGGGAAATTTGAAATTTGAATTCTAGATCTAAGGTTGAGGGGATTATAAAAGGAAACCTAGATCTAGGGTTAAGGGTCTTCTTCTCTCTCTCTCTCCACTCTTCATACAAGTTGAGTGACACAACTTGTAACCCTAAACCCTAATTCAAATCCAAGCCAATTTCAAGAACACCGAGTACAATTCAAGCAAGAAGCCTTCAACCTTTCAGGAGCGGAGCCGATCTTCATCCGAGCAAGTGATCCAAGCCGATCCGCGACTCAAGGAGCCGAGCGAAGCCAAAATCGACGATCGAGTTCTTTCCTCTTGTAGATCTTGAGAGAATTGTAACGAAATTGTTGATAGATAAAGGTGAAATTCTTTATATCTTGCTTTCTTTAAAATTCTTTCATCATGATTCGATCTCAATTTGTGATTGTGGTTCTTGTTGTGACGTTTGAGTAAAACTCCGCTCGTAAAGGAGTCGAGACGATCAATAGAATGATGATGAATATATTCTTTTACAATTCTTAAGTCCTACGAGTTTGTAAACCCTAGCAAATTGAAGAATCGACGACCTAGTTTCGATGCGATGCTTTCTTGATTGTGTTCGCTCGAAATTAGGGATCGACGATCGAATCTTGAATTTACTAGAGGATAGAATTGAATGAAATCAACAAAAGAACAAGGGGTAGATGATGAAACCCTAGTTTCCGCAAGAAATCCCTAATTCTTGTTGATCATCATCGATCTAGTATCAATTCATCGATGGATAAGAATACTTAATCAATAGATTTCATCACATCTATAGATCCGATCGATTCCTACGAGCCTCACTTCGATTCTTAATTCTTGGATTGGAAATCATCACATCTCAATTCTTGATTTTAATGTTTTCTTGTTATTAGATCTAGATTTTTCTAATTCTTGAACTTCAATTTTACAAATCTTGAATTGAATTGTCTTTTCTCTTTTTCTTTAATTTTCAATTCATCTAATTCGAAATACGAACGGATTACACTTTCCCTGTGGATGATCCACACTTACTAACGCGCTACATTCGACACAGTTATTGATTGCGGTCAAATAATTTTTGGTTGTGATTTCTATACATTTTCTAACATACACAACAGAGAATTCTCATCAATCAAATGGCACCGTTGCCGTGGATAGTGCGCTAATTCGTTCGTTTTTGAAATTTGAGTTGAAAAATTTATTCCATCAAAAATTTTAGATCTAAATTCGCGCAAACACTAAACAATTTGTTGTGATTTGTTGCGAGGAAATCTGGAATCTGTGGAGCTTAGGAATTTTTTTTCAGAATATTCCAGAGGGCTAAAGGAGGCACCAGAAGCAGTTGCCTAAAATTTTGTGCAAAGATCTTCTTATTCGACTGCATTTCCGCGGCATTAGCGTGCTCCCGCAGCGGATCCGCGGCGGTATTGCGTCATCTCTGCGCCAAAATTCTCAGGTGAATCCTATGATTTCTTATCTCTCTCTCTATCTGCTCCAATAACAAATTTGCTGCAGGTTTCTTTGCAAAAATTCGCAGCGCCGCAAAAGCTAAAATTGTGCGCGTTTGATCTTGGTTGTTAGCATTTTTAATACAGAAATTAAGGGGCAAAGACCAAATTCAGATTAGGTGGGGAGTTCATTACCCTTCCTAAGCCCCGAAAATCACAAACTTGCATCCACATTATCCTCATTAATTAAAAGAAATCTAGAGATGACTCTAAGGACCGTCGCGCTCATTTAGGACAAGAGAAGGCCGTGGGTAATCCATTGTTTATCCGCATTTCTTTTGTGGTGTCTAAGGCAAGTGTGTCGAAGGCTAGTGGTTACTTAATTAGGCCCACTACTTACGTAGTGGAGAACCTCCTACTTACCTGGCACTTACCTGGCCACAGGAGAGATAAAGAGGTAGTGGAGGATTAATCCTGCGACGTGTCTTTTGGCAGTTAGGAGCGGTCTAGAGCTTTGACCTAGGTGACCACTAGAGTTTAGGGTTTTGCTTGTTGCATTTGTTGTGATCACATCATTTTTACAAAAATCCGTATATTTTTCAAAACAAACACCACATTCATTCATTTCCCCTAATTATATTCACGCTGCCACTTTAACTAAACCTTTTAGTGCAAGATAGGCTGGACATGGGATTCTAGTGCCCGTTTAGTCCGCGTCCCCCCGATCGACTCCGAAGTCGGTATTTCTACATTTACTTCTTATTTACCCACCACCACACCTATTTCGATGGAAGATTCTCCATCGAACTTCTTTACCACTAATCTGCCGCCGTCCGCAGGTGCGCAGAATCCACCCCGCATCTCTCTCTAAGAGAGGTGCTATCCTATGCGAGGTCCTCTTTCGACCTGCTTATCCATTCCACCAGCCAATGGGATAATTTTGAGATTAAACCCCAATACATCAACCTTCTACCCAAATTCCATGGTCTCGAGTCTGAAGACGCATATGTCTTTATCACCAAATTTGAAAATGTATGCGCAATGATGGGTACGTCACAACTTTCTGTGGATGCTATGCGTCTACGTCTTATTCCATTTACCTTGTGCGATATAGCCGAGAAGTGGTTGTATAACACTACCGCACATTCTGTTTCGAATTGGGAAGAATTCGTTGCGGCATTCCTTAAGAAATTGTCCCCTAATCACAAGACAGCTCGAGTCCGTAGCGAACTAAATCAATTCACCCAGCTTCCGACTGAACCATTCTCGAAGTTCTTTGAACGCTTCAAGGATCTATTGGTTCAATGTCCACATCACGGCATCCCGAGATGGGATCTGTGCCGAATCATATATAAGGGCATTAACCCTACCACTAAACAAAACCTTGAAGCTATGTGTCAAGGCAACTTCATAACCAAAGATGATTGGGAAGCCTGGAAATTTTTAGAAGATTTCGCTGAAAAATCTTTACAGTGGGAGGGTGTGAGTCAATCGTCTAGGGGTGGCAATAACCAATCGGATGTTTCCATAGGAGTTAGAGCTGAAATTTCAGCTATACACAAGAAACTTGAGACTATGGAAAATAAATTTTTAGCTGCCGCCCTAAGTCAAATGTCACTCTCCAAAACTGTATGTGGATGTTGTTCTGATCCTTCTCATCTCACGGAAGAATGTCTACTAAATTCTCCGTTTCAAGGTCACGAGCATACCAATGCTGCTTTCCAACAACGACCTAAAAACGATCCATTTTCTTCCACATATAATCAGGGTTGGAGGAATCACCCTAACTTTGCTTGGAACCAATCACAAACTCAAAACACGGTTCCAAATCAAAACAATTTCCAAAGGGTCCCTCCACCACAACAGCAACCACTTCCATTGAGTCAGCACCCCTTCCAAGCACGAAACTTCCAAAATCCGGTCAACACACCTGCACCGTCTAATCCTTTGCAGTTGACTGGTACGGATGAATCCTCTTCATTCATGAATTTTCTTTGGACAATAAAGTCTTCCGTCGATAAAATTGAGAAAAACTCTGCGTCCCAAAGCGAGACTATTAAATCGATGGAAGAATAAATTGTGCAATTAAAAGCCAAAATGAGTGCAAGAGAGAAAGGGAAACTTCCAGCTCAACCTTTACCCAATCCTGGTTATTCACATCATGTGAATGCAATCACGTTGAGATCTGGAAGAGTGCTTGACAATCACGTTGGGGAAGAGATTGATGACACTGAAAAATCTATCAATGATACCTCGGCTGAGACCTTTCCTTCCACTTCTACTTCTAATTCTGATCCCAGTTCTTCTACCCCACCACCTTCTTCCAAGCCTATTCTCCATTTTCCCCAAGGCTCGACACCTCATACCACACAGAAAACGATCCCCACTCCTATTCTTAGATCGTTCCTACCCACACGATCTTCTCCAATGTTGGAACCTGATCTTATTGCTCAAGCTCCTTACCCGAATCGGTTAAGGGGAAACACACTGAGTCCACAAATGGAGAAGATCACTGAAATGTTTGAACATGTTAACATCAACATCCTTCTTCTAGATGCTATCCAACAAGTCCCCTCATATGTGAAAGTTCTTGAAGACTTGTGCACTAGAAAGAGGAAGATTCAAGTGCCCAAGAAGATATTAATGGCAAAGGCAGTAGACACGGCTTTCCCCCAGCAATTACCGAGGAAACGTAAGGATCCTGGCTATCCTACGATTTCCATTTCTATTGGGAAAAACACATCAACCGTGCTCTACTTGACCTTGGCGCAAGTGTTAACCTGCTTCCTTTCTCGGTATATGAGCAGTTAGGGATCGGAGAGTTGAAACCAGCTCCTTACACTCTCCAGATGGATGACCGATCAATCACCAAACCTAGGGGTGAACTGGAGGATGTGTTAATAAAAATCGGTGAATTTATATTCCCTGTGGACTTTATTTTAATTGATACACAGTCTGTAGCGAACTCACGGAATCAAATTCCAGTGATTTTAGGTCGCCCCTTTTTGGCCACTTCCAACGCTATCATCAACTGTCGTAATGGTTCTATGACCCTATCTTTCGGGAATAGGTCAATTGAGCTGAACATTTACAAGTTGGGAAGTGTACCCTCCGAACCTACTGCTCAGGTCTGTTCTGTCAACTTAATGGATGTCGACAGCAGCGAATTTGATGATCCTCATGATACCGATCTTGACTCTTTTCATATGTTATTGTTTGACCCAACTATGTATCATACATATACGGACTTTTCCACCGAGTTGTCCGGGTCAACAACTAACACTGATTATGAACTGCTTTTAGAGTCTGAAGATCACCCCGCACTTTGTGATGACATTATTCTTCGGGGTATTGATGAAACTTTTGAGGAAATCTTCGCTGATGAACTTGCATTTCTGAAAAAGCATGGGTGTTGAGATGAATCATCTCCCAATCAATGAAATTGAACCTCTACCCCTTCTTCTGAACTGTAAAAAGGATGCGAGTAAACCATCACATTCACTGCATCGTCTCTCCAAAATGAGACGCACACACCTTCTATTCCACCACTTACCCTTTCCCCACTTCTTCTTCCACCAACCAGAGCACTGCATTGATAAAATTTTCGAATGGTTGGTGTTAACTTTCGGTCTTTGCAAAGCTTGGCATCGACCAATGAATCTTGACCCCCTCTTGTGATTTTCAAAGCTTAACATGTTTTAACTCAAGTTTGGGGGGTGTAATCTGGCTCCTGAAAAGAAAATGTTTACAAAAATGATGAGCCGAAGAATAAGTTTGGGGGAGGATTTTCACTTAAATATTTTGCCCCCATTAATAAATTTCCTCCCAGGCTTATAGGTTTTTTGAGATTTAGCGGATGGAAACAGTGAGGACACTGTTGAAAACAAGTTTGGGGGAGGTTTGTGCTTACTTTTGCATCAATTGCATCATACTTTGCATAAGAACAAAACATTTTTTGAAAACTTATAAAAATTTAAAAATTTTCAAAAATAAAAATATTTTTGTACATAAATAAGATAATAAAAGATTAGATAGTGAAAATTACATCCAAAAGATTGGAAAAATTTAAGAAAACCAAGAAAATTAGAAGTTTTCTTATACGAACTAGTAATAAATAGTTATGAGCCATTGTCCCAAGGGTTAGTAAGATGAAGGAAGTCACTAATCTAAGGATAAAAATAAGTCTGAAAAATAGTTCCTATTCTGGAAGCCAAACATTTTGAACGTTGATACCCTACTATTCGCACTTACACGTCTTGAAACTCGGGATAGTAGAGGATATCTTGAAATGCTCTTGTCTAAAAGCCAAAAGTATGGAAAAAAAATTGAAAATGAATAAAATATAAAATGGTGAGAAAAATGAACACTGGTTTTGTTATCGCCAAGGCATCAATAAAAAAATATAGCGAGGGTGCCTCTTCACCTAGTGCCTTAGACCAACTGTTCTGGGAGTCACTGCTAAGCCTTAGGTGGTGCAAGACGAGGAAAAACACCAAATAAGCAAACACAGGAGTAATCGGTCGGTTAGTACCTCAAGAAGTATTAACGGTCGCATGAAAGTGTGTGAGCAAATCCAGTTAAATATTCATTAATTAAAAAGTACTGAGGCAGATGGACAAGAGTATGATAGCTTGAATTGAATTCTCCGGGTGTAGGGATGTCTATTACACACACGTAGGGTTATATGATCGATGTTTGGAAGAAAGATAGGAATAAAGAATAAAGACGATGTTTTATTGAGGGAGGATGTGATTTCTGACATCTTTTCATGACTATTAAGATAGGGCTCATGACAACCGAAAAGCTATCATAGTTGGAAACCCTAATTTTCAAAGTCTTTCTTTTACAATTCTTATCTTTAAATGTAATATTCACGGTCTTGCTTTTATTATTGGATTTTGTGAGTGCAATCCGCTGAAAACCCTCAGGAGACAACGCTCCTCCTACTAGGGACACCTAGAGGTTTAAAGGCTTGTTGCACGTGCTCAGTGCAATCGTGTTGCCTACGAAAGTGCGCTAGTTAGTTTTTCTCTTTCTTTATTTTCTCCTTCTCTTTTTAATAAAACAATTCGCTCAAGACGACCGAAAATAAGTTTGGGGGAATTTGATCAGTCGAAAATATTGCATTTTTAACACGTCAATTTCCCTACCATTGGCACTCATCTAGAGGTGTTCGGTATTAATATAGCACATATTAGCAAAACAGCTGTAAAATACCAAATTACCTGTGTTATTTATTAAAACCGACATTTCTGAGGAAAATTGAGTGTTTATCATAGCATCGCATCATCCTTGTATAGCGCAACACTTGTTTCGAAGTCTGTGCAGGAAATTGCAGGAGAAAAGCCAAAATTGTCAAAAGTGCTGATCAAAATTGCGCCAACTCCAAGACTTGAGATGTGGCAATGAACCGAAGAGAATTATAAGATTCAGCCCATCAGAAAATAACCTTAAAGTCATCAAAAAGAAGCATAGAAAGTTTGAAGCACCGAGGGCTCCAATGTGGGCGCTTCCCGCCGTGAATCCGCGGCGCTTTGATGACGTCAGCGACTCAATTTTCTGCACGTGCCTTCCAATAACGATATAAGCTTCCAGATGACTCTAGAATGCTATGTGGCTTCATCCAGAAGGCTCGGCCTAACAAACTCAACCTAGAATATTCCCTCCAACTAACTTCTTCTAGAAGCCTCTCTCTAACTTTTGGAGGGAAATTTGAAATTTGAATTCTAGATCTAAGATTGAGGGGATTATAAAAGGAAACCTAGATCTAGGGTTAAGGGTCTTCTTCTCTCTCTCCACTCTTCATACAAGTTGAGTGACACAACTTGTAACCCTAAACCTTAATTCAAATCCAAGCCAATTTCAAGAACACCGAGTACAATTCAAGCAAGAAGCCTTCAACCTTTTAGGAGCGGAGCCGATCTTCATCCGAGCAAGTGATCCAAGCCAATCCGCGACTCAAGAAGCCGAGCAAAGCCAAAATCGACTTTCGAGTTCTTTCCTCTTGTAGATCTTGAGAGAATTGTAACGAAATTTTTGATAAATAAAGGTGAAATTCTTTATATCTTGCTTTCTTTAAAATTCTTTCATCATGATTCGATCTCAATTTGTGATTGTGGTTCTTGTTGTGATGTTTGAGTAAAACTCCGCTCGTAAAGGAGTCGAGACGATCAATAGAATGATGATGAATAAATTCTTTTACAATTCTTAAGTCCTACGAGTTTGTAAACCCTAGCAAATTGAAGAATCGACGACCTAGTTTCGATGCGATGCTTTCTTGATTGTGTTCGCTCGAAATTAGGGATCGACGATCGATTCTTGAATTTACTACAGGATAGAATTGAATGAAATCAACGAAAGAACAAGGGATAGATGATGAAACCCTAGTTTCCGCAAAAAATCCCTAATTCTTGTTGATCATCATCGATCTAGTATCAATTCATCGATGGATAAGAATACGTAATCAATATATTTCATCACATCTATAGATCCGATCGATTCCTATGAGCCTCACTTCGATTCTTGATTCTTGGATTGGAAATCATTACATCTCAATTCTTGATTTTAATGTTTTCTTGTTATTAGATCTAGATTTTTCTTATTCTTGAACTTCAATTTTACAAATCTTGAATTGAATTGTCTTTTCTCTTTTACTTTAATTTTCAATTCATCTAATTCGAAATACGAACGGATTACACTTTCCCTGTGGACGATCTGCACTTACTAACGCGCTACATTCGACACCGTTATTGATTGCGGTCAAATAATTTTTGGTTGTGATTTCTATACATTTTCTAACATACACAACGGAGAATTCTCATCAATCAGTGTACCCTCCTAATCCTAGGAGCCCTCACAACCTGAGAGAAGGTAAAAAATAAAAGACAACTCGAATAATCCTATTCGATTTCTCCTGAATCGGAATCCATTCTCGAACTGGAACAAGTTTCTTCGAGTTCGTATGTAACTATACGATGGCTTATCCAATAAATGTGGATCTTCGTAGTGATGCGGAATATTCCGGAGAAATGCAAAGGTGAAGTAGGAGTGGCAATGATATACGCGGTTTCGTCGTGAATGATAGCAGTCGCAATTTACTTTGCCCTCTTTCTAATCCCTTTATTAGTCTTTACTTATTACCTTCTGTATACCACACTTAGGCTAATTGATTTTCTTCCGTCCTTACCCTTCGGCACCAGCCTATGGTTTGGAAGAAGACTATCCAATAAGCGTAATAGGTGTACTCTCCTAAATACCAGGAGCCCTCACAACCTGAGAGAAGGTAAAGGGAAAAGACAACTGAATAGTCCTATTCAATTTCTCCAGAACCGGAAACTATCCTCGAATCTGAAACAAGTTTCTTCGAATTCGTATGTAACTATAAAATGGTCATATCCAATAAATGTGGATCTTCGTAGTAATACAAGATGTTCTGGAAAAATGCAAAGGGTAAAAGGAGGAGTGGCAATGATAGATGCAACTATGACAATCCAAAAGCCAATGTGATTTAAGAAGGTTCGGTTAATTTGGTTCATGAGTTTTAGTCTAGGATCGGGCCATGGTCGCTGCCAAAAAGAGAGAGAAAAAAAAACACTCAGCGTGCACCCTAACCTAGATCAAAATGGTTAATCACTTTATCTAATCAGGATGACTCCCACTGTTTTCTTGAATTCTCCTCCAAACCCAAAAAAAGAATTAGTCGGGATCATCTAAAATCACCCGAGGAGTAAACCAACTCATCAGTAGGAATCGGGATCCAACTATCATCGCATGATAACTTGATGGAATCCACTCAAGTCACCACACTCCAGAAGGTATGCGCATGCCTGGAAAGTTTCCTGTATGTTTGAAACTCCCGATGTGATTTTTACCCCTAGAACCCAAGTGACGTTGACAAATAATCAACAAATCAAAAGGTCCTAGTCAAGTTCAACCCGTCATTATCTTTATTGCGTTAAACCAACTCATACGACCCTTGACGAATAATCAACAAAGTCGTACGACCGTCCTAACCAATCCACATGTCCATACGACAGAAAAGCATTACAGAGCTACTGCACACTACGTTTCGGCGAATAGCAACGACAAACGTAGCACGAATACTAAGCAATACTAATCTGAAATGACGAAGGGCTACGGTTAGTTTTTGGCGAAAAACCTTTAACATAATGAACTTGATATCGCTGAAGGAATCCAAGTGGTTTTAAAAAAGTATAGTGGCGAAAACATTTGCTAAAGAGGTCACTCCCGGTGAATGGATCTCGGCTCTTTCCTCGTCGAATGAGGTGTAGGATGTTACAAACTAAATACCTCGATGCAAAGCAAAAGAATCGGCTATAGTAAAGTTATTACGATGACGCAAAATATTGCCCAAGGGGTCACTCCCGATGAAGGGATCTCGGCCTTTGCCTCGTTGAATGAGGTGCAGGATATTCCCAATCGAATACCACTGTGCAAAAAAGAAAGAAAGAAAATGTCTGTAATGTCTGTTTTTAAAAATACTTAGTTCCAACAACATCAAATAGGATCTCGGCTCTTTCCTCGTCGAATGAAGTGTAGGATGTTACAAACTAAATATCTCGATGCAAAGCAAAAGAATCGGCTATAGTAAAGTTATTACGATGACGCAAAATATTGCCCAAGGGGTCACTCCCGATGAAGGGATCTCGACTCTTGTCTCGTTGAATGAGGTGCAGGATATTCCCAATCGAATACCACTGTGCAAAAAAAAAAGAAAGAAAATGTCTGTAATGTCTGTTTTTAAAAATACTTAGTTCCAACAACATCAATTAGGTTTGTTTTATATTTGTATTGATCAGAATCAACGCACTCCCATCAATTAATCATACCAGAAAAGAACGAAAAATATAATATACGAATATGCCACCCGCATTCGCCACTGGGCCCCATCATCACCCGTTAGGTTACTTAACTAACGATAGAGCGGGGGTTGGACTAGCGCGGGTGCAAAACATATACAACATCTACCAGTATATATATAAATATATATAACATTCGTCCCTGGCATGATATAAAGTAACATCTCAGAATCTCAGCCAAGCAACACAGAGTGGTGGATAATCCTGGAGCCTCGGGTTTCATTTGAGTCGCAAATGAGACCCGACGTTCCCTATCGTGTGGATAGCCTGTGCAATGAAAAACTAGACCCCTACGAGCGTGGCAAGTTACCCGCCAATCCCAGAAGCGAGGCAACCCCAATCAACAACATGAATGGGCCACGCAGCACTCAACGGAATCCGGTAACTTGAGAATCCCTCCATGGGTCAACCTATACCCCCTACGAGTGCGGCGAATAGCCCGCCAATTCTAGAGTGAGGCCCCCTCCGTCTTAACGCCATAAGATGCAGGCCCGTTGTCCTCTACAATCCGGCTAACCGTGCACTCCACCGCAGAGTAATCCTAGTACAGAAAAGAAAAGAATATGTACAACGGTGACATCGACCTCAACCCGGTCGTGCCCCAAACAAATAATATACAAACTGGCAGTGACGGCAATCCACATGTCGGACGCTCACCCTGCAATATCAAATGTACAAATAAATCCGAACTGTACTACCATTGCACCCAAATCTATCCACCACGATGATCCCACCACAACCACAGCACAACACAGAACATCAAGGTGAATGTCACGTTCGCAAACCCGTCTAAAAGAGCATATAGCAGTTAGACGAGTTGTACCTCTCTAATGACATTCACGATCACAGATAGTAATGTATGTACTGAAAACTACGACATTAGAATTCCGCACGCAATTAGCAAGCTAAACCAATTTCCAAAACCATGAAAAAACAGTGAGCTAAAGTTCCAAAAACCGACCGTTTAAAGCCAATTCGGAAGTCCGAATCAAAACGAAATGCGCCTGAACCTTCGCGGGGAGTTAGAGCACGAAATTAACTTCGAGTTGGGAGGCCTAGAGGGGGTACTCCACCCCTAAAGCCACCACAAGGTTGCCAGGGGGTGAGGCAGACCCGAAACCGCTTAAGGTGGGGGCAGTTTTGGGTCCCCACTGCCAAGACCGCCTTGTGGTGGCCTTAGGGAGTGAGCCCAGCTGTTCGGTCCCCCAGGGGTTCTTCTGGATGCCCATGCACCACCCCGCGGCTTCTCAGTTTAAACCGTAAGCCCACGGGGTGTTAACTAAGACTTATGGAGTGGCTTTGATACCATATTGGGTTATGAAAGCGCCCCGGCCATCAAACCGTGGCCATTGAGGAACAAAAATTTTAAAAAACCGGCGCTAGAACAACCCGATAACCCGGATCGACCCAGAAGTCCTAGACAACAAAAACATGCATAGGAGCTAAACTAAGGGGTTAGAGTGATTATACCGATTTGATCTATGTCCTTCGGTCTTCAACCACCTTCCCAAGCTCCTAGAGGCCTCCCTGATCAAGCTTGATCTCCGGTCTCCCTTCATCGAAGATGATTCATCCGAGAGTCTATGAATCGAGCTCCAACCACATATTCGAGGTATTTAGGGTACCAAGATCGCTACACTAGATACCGTAGAAGAAGTAGAGAGTGATGAAGGATTAATTTGTCTCAAGACACCCAAGGTTTCTCAACACATGAGGGTGTTTGGGTGGAGGTAGAAGAAGATGCCATGAAGATGAGAGTGAGACAACTCAAGAAAGAAAATGGCTAAGTCTTTTTTTTGTTGTAAGATTTCTTTTTGTGTTAATTCCTTTCAATAATTGAAGCCATCCATATAAATATCCCATGGCTCCAAAATATCTAGAGTCAACCAAAAATATCTCAAGTCAATAAAATCTCACAACAAATAAAAACTTAATCATGCTTAGAAAAGTAACCATGGGTCTCTAATAAGCCATGCCACCAAAAAAGCAATAAACACCTCATCCTATACCTCAATAACCTTTTAATCCAAAAATGTCTAAACCATAATGAGGTGTAATCTTCTAAAAGTAATCTTGTAAGAAATTACAAGAATACCCCTCATCCGTATATACATACCCGCATCTGTATTCCGAAGAATACGAATACAATAAGATGAAAATAATCCAACAATATAATACTTGGATCCGGCTTAAACCAAAGTCCACTAGTATTATCCGTCGGAACATCATCCGTGCACAAGTACACGTATGTGATCGAACCCTGCCGTAAAACCATACGGCCTCTACATCGTTTCGCCCGAAGCAGGGAAACTCTCTGTGTGGGACTCTAAAGACTCGTCAATACGCTGGCAGTGGGTTTAACCATAAGCACGTCAGCGGTACAAGCTGTACGTAACGGCTACCCAGATATTGAGCGAAAGAGAGGTCGACGAGCAAACTCATCCTGAAACCCCTACTGAGCCTGACAGTGACAATATCCGTACAGTCCGGTCCGTTCGTCTATGAGTATCGCATATTGAGTTTAGGGGTGGATAAAGTCAGACACCTAATAACGCGACATTTAGTGTCGGTATGAAGCCCATCACCCACTGAGAAACTACTGATCCGAATCAGTAATTCTCGACTAGCTTGGCCAAGGTTTTCTGGTGATGGACACCCGTGCACAACGCGACATCAACCCCCAATACCGGGAGAGACTAATCCCCTAAAGATCCGCTCACTGCCTCTATGTGGCTCTAGACGGTACCCAACTAAAACCTGTTTGCACGAATCCTTTGAGCCGTGGTAGGGTTGTAATCAAATCTCAGTGGGAACTCACACGAGACAAATAACGATCTCAAGTCAATAGACTAACCCGCACACATGTCACCTGGGAACAGCTATCTGACAATAGGTATAATACCAATTAGCATGTTCCCGGCGAGTCTGTCCGGTGTACTCATAACCCAATGAGCACCTGTATACTATCTTAGGTGAATAAACTGACACCAATATCTTGTGAGACCGGCCACCGCCCATCGCCGGGGTCTCGATCAGTATACACTAGTCTACTCTGGAGTATCGATGCCCGGTCTCGAAACTCCCATGATCAGGGACATTTAAGGATGTGCTTATAGAATACCCAGCTCCCACGTATATGATCGCCATTATAATGCTGGTAGTCAAGTAAGAATCATATAGGCTCTATCAACATATAATAGTGATATGTAATGCCTCCTAATACTGTACATGATGATAAATACAAACCAGATAGTATACTATCATCTCGAGTAAGACTGTTCTACCGGTATAGGTTCTCCCTCAATCATCATAATCACCTGACCGCGACTATGATAATTACCTTGAAGGAACTATAGCCAACTGTCTTTGAAGGTGAAGCAGTCTTCAAGAGGGTGACCTATTACTCGGTGATAGGAGCAATAATCCAGATGATGGACTTCGTTTATTTGTTCGGGGTGCCGATACTCCGGAAGTGTCATCATTTGGAGCTTCATGACAATGTTGAATATTTTCCTTGTCTTGTCTTGAGAGAAAGAGTATTCCCGACCCATCTTCTTTATAAAGGACGGGCTTCCATTGAGTTTTTCTTGATTGCACGGCGTCTTTGATCCGCTTTGTTGTTTTCGAATGTTGTTAGCGCTCTTTGCCCTATTTTTTCTTCTATTTCGGGTTTTCACTTTCGCGAGAACATACAGTGGGCCGGGGATGAAAAGCATTATAGTCTACCTTCTTCGCAGATTGCTGACTGAGACACTTCGTCCTGGCCTTTTCATAAATGGCCATTTCACGGCTGTGATTGTCCCAGCTCGTTTGACTAGCTTCTTTTATTAACCTGTCAATTTGTTCTCCCAGCGACGGACTTAACATTTTTAGAGCAAGATCTCGCTCCGATCTGACATTACGGCTATTTGGAAGAGCGTCTTCCGCTTCCCTGGAGCTGTTTACGACGCAACAATTATGGATCTGCTCCTGTTTCTTAGATCGAACGTATCCGAGCCCGGTTTTCTCCATCTTCCCGTTGGGCATCTTTTGCTGAGTCTCAGGAATATCCCAATTTTTTTTGTAAAATTGGGCTTGTCGAACAATTTGTTCGAGGGGTACACCTTAGCATCTTAACAGCCTTTTCAATCCCTCCGCGTAGTATCTTGGCGGACGGATTGGTTGAAGCCTGTCGAGTACAAAATCGGCACCATGCCAGACTTCTTTTTCTACTTTATTTTGCGTAGATTGGTAGAAGAGGATCGCTTTTCACTTCTTCTCCTGGGAGGTATGTAGAAAGTTTGCAGTTCTTCTACGCTGCGTGTATGGAGCGCATCAAGTTCCTTGTAATGCCAAGAAGAAGCCATTGTAATTTGTAGATTCTGATCTATTCCGGCAAAAGTTTGCATTGACGGGCGGACGAAGAACACGACATTAGCCTCTTCCTCAGAGTCACTGCCAAAGTCCAAAATAGGAGTAGATGGTCCGGGCTTATTGTTGTCTTTCTGGGGTTGCCCCGAGTAGACTATTTCTTCATCTTCCTTGGTATCGCTTCCAAAGATCGAGATAGTGGCGATGGATTTCTGTTATCTTCCGTCTTATGACACCTTTCCGTATCTTTGAAGTTTAGTAGGATGTACTTTGCGTCTTCATATTTCCGGACTTCGTTTACCGAGAACGGGTTTATCTCTTTCGTGATGGTGTACTCCGAGCCATCCTTGAAATACTTCATACACTGATGTTGTATAGAAGGGATGACGTTGTACTCATGTAACCAAGGCCTGCCGAGCAAAGCGTTATAGAAAGTCTTGGCATCAGTGACTTGAAATTTGATGTCAGTGACGAGCAGCTCGAAGCGCAACGTCAATATTACGGACCCAAGCGTTTATGACGACAATGAGTCAAACCCGGAGATGGTAATTTTATTTCTGGAAAGATGCTGAACGTTCATGCAAATCTCCTTCAACACTCTCATGTTGAGAAGGTTAACGGAGGATCCATTGTCGACAAGAATTTTCCCTATCTTGATGTCATGGCAGTACCCGGTGACGTATAATAGGCGATTATGCTCGCACATACCGAGGAGGAGATCTTCATCGCTGAATGTAATGTCAGCCGTGTGGACCTCTGCCAGCTCATCCTTCATCTTCTCTTCTGCGAAGAAAGCTTAGAACTGATCGAGTTTTTGTAATACCTTGATCAGCGAATCTCGTGCCTCTTTGGACAAAAAGAGAGCATCCAATATGCTCAGTTACGAAGGTATTTTTCTCAGATATGTCAGGACGTTGTAATCCACCTTGTTTTTCTAAGGTGGGTCTTCTATTGTGAGCTCTTTTACTACTCCGTCATCGAGGGCAATTTCCTCAGGGATTTTCCCATTCCCTTTGTCTTTTTTACTCGAACCTTTGTTTGTAGGTTCGAGGTTCTTTTCAGGCAGCGTGCGGTTACGCAGCTGAATATTCTTGCAGTTTTTTTCCTCCTATTTTTTGGAGGAGGAGTCTTTTAAGAGAGGGTTAAGGGGTATTTCATCCTGAAAGTCTACCCTAGCACCACCACTAGGTTTAAACCGGCATCAAGCAAGCAATTTAAAAAAATTCGGGGTGCTAAGCTAGACTAGCTTAGGGTCTAACTAGATTATTAGGGTTTTGTAAGACTACGGTAGCGCCCGGCCGTCTTTCCGAAGCCAAAATGTGGAAACGAAAATTTTTCTTAACTTGAAACCGGCGCTATCGTATGCTTAAAACCCGGATCGAACTATTAACCTACAACTAGCTATCTAGAGAGAGGGTTGGAAGGCTATACCGATCGATCCGTGTCCTTCGGTCTTTGGCCACCATCCCAAGTTCCTCGCGGCATCTCCGGTCTCGATCTCCTCGTCGGAAAGGGCACCACATCATAGATTCCTTTTACGGGCTCCCGCCTCATCCGAAGCAACTCGGACACGAAGTGTGCTAGCCGACGTATCCAAGGTGTTGTAGAGAATGTTTGTGATCACTTTGCCTCTTGCATCCATGAGATGGATGGAGGTTGAAGGTGTTGCCATTGATGGAGATTAGGAGCTAGAGAAGAAAGAGGAAGAAGATGTTTTTCATTCTTTTCTTTTGTGATGTTGGAATGATAAAATGAGAGAGAGATCATTAATACAAGAGCTCACAACCATAACATGGCTGCCCCTCTCTCTCCTCTTATCAATTCAACACATTAAATCAATCATAAAATGTGACATTTGCACAAATAATGATACCATGAGTCACTAGATTGCATATGCCACATTTAATGCACTTCATGATGAATTCTAGCTCATTATTTCCACCATCCAAACATTAATCGAAATGTTTGGTCCAACAAGAAAATCCGGCAATATCTAAAGTAAACTCGTGACGGATCACAATGATACCACTCACCTGTATATACATACCTACATCCGCATTCCGACTGAATGCGAATGTGATGAGACTAAAGTAATCCCACAAATCTAATACTAGGATCCGGCTTAAACCAAAGCCCACTAGTATGATCCGTCCGATCATGATCCGTGCAATACCGCACGTATAAGATCAAACCCTGCCATATATCATACGACCTCTACAACGTTTCGCCCGAAACTTGAGAAACAGTCTGTGGGGGGCTCTAAAGACTCGTCAATACTTTGGCTGTGGATTTAACCACTAGCACGTCAGAGGTACTAGCTGTACGTAACGGGCTACCAGGTATTGACCACAAGGGAGGTCGATGAGCGAACTTATCCTGACACCCTACCGAGCCTGTCAGTGATAATATCCGTACAGTCCGGACCGTTAGTTTATGAGTATCGCATGGCGGGCCTAGGGGGTTGGTAAAAATCAGACCCCCAAAAGCGGTACAAGTCGTGTCGGAGTGTAGCCCAGAACACCCTGAGATACTACTGGAATACCTACCAGTAAATCTCCTGCCTCGGCCGAGGGCTTTGTGTAATGGCTCTCCTAAACACAGCGCGATCTCACCCCCAATACCGGGAGAGACGAAACCCCTGCCGATCCGCTCACTTGCCTCCATGTGGCTCGGGACTGTACCCAACTAAAACCTGTTTGCACGACTCCTTTGAGCCGTGGTAGGGTAGTAATCAAAGCACAGTGGGAACTCACACGAGACAAATGACGATCTCAGGTCGATGAAATAACCTGTACACATGTCACCAGGGAACTGCTATCTGACGTCTGGTATAATCCCAACTAGCATGTTCCCGGCGAGTCCTGTCCGGTATACTCATAACCCAATGAGCACCTGTATACATCTTAGGTGAACCAACTGACACCAGTGGCTTGTGAGACCGGCCACCGCCCCTCGTCGGGGTCTCGACTGTATACACTAGTCTACTCCGGAGTATCGATGCCCCTGTCTCGAAACTCTCACGACTAGGGACAACTTTTAAGGATGTGCTTATGGACTACCCAACTCTCACGTATATGATCGCCATCATACTGTTTGTAGTCAAGCAGGATCCTAAAGGCTCTATCAACGTGTAATAGTAAACATGTCACCTAAAGCTGTACACGACGATAAAGACAAACCATGGTAGCATACTATTCTCTATCAATGTGTAATAGTGAACTACAATGTCACCTAAAGCATGTACACGATGATAAGGACAAACCAGATAGTATACAAACCTCTCGAGTAAGACTGTCCTACCGGTATAGGTCCTCCCTCAATCATTGCAATCACGTGCCTGCGATCCAATAATCGACTTTGAGGGCACTATATCCAACATTCTCCCACTTCCACTCAAAGCTAATTATTGCGATGTCGCATACTCACAGCCCGTATGATACCGAACACCCAACTTCTCTACTAGTCATTCTCACAAAGCCCGTTTGCGAAACTATTGCGTTCGAGGAATAGCCTCGGCTAGTGGATCCGCCCTGATGTTTCTTTCTATGTATCTCTTAATCTCAAGTTCGCGGAGAAACCTATCTCCCGAAATGAGCAATACCTGTCTTAGAATATGTCTGGATATCTGATGGGACCTAGTTCATAAATGAACTCTAAATCCAAACTTCTTAGACTGTATCGTCAACTGAACTTAATCAGTATCCTGCGTAATGCCTCCCTCAGTGTCCGCTTGGATCACCTGTCCAAAACACTGCCCCTTGTCAGAGGGAAAACTATAACTCTGACAGTCACTCTGTTATCCAGGTCACCTTGGAAACCTGGAATGATAACCGTCTCCCGAAAGAGTTTGTTGTTATCATATCACTAGAACATCCACTTATGTTCTAAAACTACTTCCTAATGTTTCTCCAGGATTGGATTAATATCAACTTATTGCATCTAGTGCAAAAACATCTGGTGTGGTACTTGATATCTCATGATTGACTCAATTGCCTAAGCAAGTGATCTGGCAATCATGCACATCCCTCTCACCTTTAGTCTGTAAGACACCTTTAGAGAAGGTGACTCCATCACCTGCATGTATACTACCGTGCCAGGAATCGTCCATTCTAAAACACCTTTAGAATGCTGTCTAAGTACCCAGATTGGGAAACTACCCAAATCTAGATCTAAAACCATAGATCTAGTAACCAGAATGTCTGATATTATATCTATATCCTTTGTAGAGAAACCACTGTGTGACAACCAAAGTATAACCGACCGTAGTATAGGAATTTCACTTCCTACTCTGTGTATGTGATCCAAATACCAGAACATCACACCTTACTACCTTCTTAACAGATCCATCCCCTATTCTGATGAAGTCAAACCTATGACTGTCACATCAGAAATAGATGATCTATCTCCGCTATATCTTCTTTAGTCCATAAATAGACATAAGCTACTTGTCCACCATGCTTCCAGTGCTCCCACTGACTACGACAACCTTCTGGCAGAATAATATACACGTGCACTTCTAAAGCCATTTCAGAACGACGCTATACTCATCCTCCTGCCGGGTCTCATAGCCTGGAACAACAGTAGTGTCAATTCTGGGTAAACAAGAACCTCCCTGTCACCGTCTTTGAGCATACCGGAGTACCTCTCGGGTGCCTGAGGTTACCCACCAAATCTGCGGAGTGGCTAATGGAATGTCAATACAGATTGAATCTTTAGGTTCTTTTCAAATTTTCAGTAATCGTTTGCGGTTCTGGAATCACTTCCAGTTCTACCATACTTCCACTTCTGTTTTCTGAAAAAATCCATTTTTATCAAAACTGTGGCGAGTCAAGAACAATATCACTATTGATCTTTCAGATGGTAGAAAGTCAACCCTCGTCATATCCCGGGTCAACCCACAAACAACCATTACAGAAACATGCCTTGAGTTATCCAGAGTCTGGTTTTAAGCATAAGCCGGACAACTCCCGTACCTTAACAATGTTAAGATATGAACTATTCTATATCCAATATAGAAAAAGAGGTACTGATTTAATTGGAACCAGATTCAAATCATGTAGTTGTCTTCAGTGCATGTCAACTAAATGGAAGGAGGCCGATCAGCGTTACTCAACTTAGGAGTGCTTCCAATTATGAGTAACCTGAAAGAGAAGCAAGTTCTAAAAACCATTACTATCAACTGAATACCATACACAAGTATCCAAATCTTTGATCACCTTGAAGAATCCCGATACTTGCAACACCTGGTTCTCTACTTTATTCATATACCTATAACTTCTCAAAACTTGGACCTTGTGTTTCTACGAAACATTTGTCTAACAACTAGAGAAGTCATAAGTAAGCCGAATATAGTACGAGGACCAACCCATCTGTCCTAATGGACACTGGACAACATACAATACTCTGTATAAGTCCCTTGAGTCTAATAACTCATTCTCTGTATGTCGTAGGTTAAAAACTGTACTTATGGTTAAGAAGAATTACACCGTTGTTTAATACTCCTTACCTAACCATCCACTAATATAGGTAAATGTCATAGACATAATTTCAAAAAGTTATATCTCACTTTATAAAAATAAACGTACAGATATATCAATTTGAAATTGGTGCATTACAACGGATATTCAAAACCAAATATTTGCCGTCCGGCAAACAACCCAAGCGATTTCCTCAAATATCACCAATTACAACGAATTCTGATATAATGAGGATAATCACCTAATTCCTAATAACTTGCTCCCACTCATCATCTGTAAAACCATACAGATGTGAGAATCATACCTGGTAAATACATACCCTGGAGCAAGTGTTTAATCGGGAAATCAGTTTTCTATTAACAATGCACAGTGAAACTGAAACATGTAAATGTTTCGAAGGGGTATCCGGGTATTCCTAGTAATGCCTCTTCCATTATCCAGATTCATGACTATAACCGTATATTTCTTTGCCATCTCTCCAAATCCCTTTATATGTCTTTAGTCATTACTTTCTGTACACCCTTTTAGGCCAAATGGTTTTCTTCCTTCCCTACCGTTCGGCACCAGCCTATGGTTTGGATTAAGACTATCCAATAAGCATAATGGGTGTACTCTCCTAATCCTAGGAGTACTCGTAACCTGAGAGAAGGTGAAGATAAAAGACAACTGAATAAACCTTATTCCTATTTCTCCTGAACCAGAATCCATCCCCGAACTGGAACAAGTTCCTTCGTGTTCGTATATAACCATACGATGGAGTATCCAAATAACTGTGGATCTTCGTAGTGATACGGAGTGTTCTGGAGAAATACAAAGGTGAAGTAGGAGTGGTAATGAAATACTTGGTTTGGTCGTAAACAGCAGTTGCATTTTACTTTGCCCTCTTTCTAATCCCTTTATTTGTCTTAACTTATTACCTTCTGTACACTATCGTTAGGCTAATTGGTTTTCTTCATTGCCTACCGTTCGGCACCTGCCTATGGTTTGGAAGAAGACTATCCAATTTGCGTAATAGGTGTACCGTCCTAATCCAAGGAGCACTCGCAACCTGAGAGGAGGTAAAAGGAAAAGACAACTGAACCGTCCTATTCATTTTCTCCAGAACCGGAAACCATCCTCGAATCTGGAACAAGTTCCTTCAAGTTCGTATATAACCATATGATGGTTTTATCCAATGGAAGTGGACGTTCGTAGTAATACGGGGTGTTCTGGAGAAAAGGGTAAAAGAAAGAGTGGCAATTAGGTATGCAACTCAGACAATCCCAAAGCCAATGTTTTAAGAAGGTTCGGTTAACTTGGTCACTGAGTCATAGTCAAGGGTCGGGTCATGGTCGCTGCCAAAGAGAGAGAGAAAAGAAACACTCTGCGTGCACTCTATCCTAGATCAGAATGGTTATCAATTTATCTAATCAGGAAACCTCCCACTGTAACCTCAAATTCTCCTCTAAACCTGAAAGAAGAATTAGTCGGGATCACCCGAGGAGTAAACCAACTCATCAGTGGGAATCGAGATCCAACTATCATCGCATGATAACGTGACGGAATCCACTCACGTTATCACACTCCAGAAGGTATGCGCATGCCTGGCAAGTTTCAGTTTCTTTAGAAACTCCCAATGTGTGTTTTTACCCCAGGCGGTTTATGACCTTGACTAGGTCAACAAACCATAAACCGCTAGTCAAGTTCAACCCTTCATTATTCTGAATTGCATTAAACCCACCCGTACGTGCCCTTGACTAGGTCAATAAGGCCGCACGACTGTCCTAACCAATCCCACTTATGCAACAAACAAGTACCACTTAGCTACCGAACACTACGTCTTGACTAGGTCAACAAACGCAGCACAAATACTAAATAATACCCGTAAGAAATGACGGAGGGCTACGGCTGGTTTTTGGAGAAAAACCTTTGACGTAATGAACTTGATATCGTTGAAGGAACCAGATAGCTTTTTATAAAAATATAGTGGCGAAAACCTTTGCTAAAGAGGTCACTCCCGGTGAAGGGATCTCGGCTCTTTCCCCGTAGAATGAGGTGCAGGATATTCCAACTGAATACCACGATGCAAACCAAAAAGTAATCGGCTATAGTGAAGTTATTACCCTGACGCAAACTTCTGTCCAAGGGGTCACTCCCGGTGAAGGGATCTCGGCCCTTGCCTCATCCACTGAGGAGCTGGATATTCATAACCGAATACCGGTGTGCAAAATAAAAGAGAACGTCCTTGCAATAACAGCTTTTTTTGAAAAATGTTCCAACAACATCAGAATAGGTTTGTTTAGCTTGCATTGATCCGAATCAATGCAGTCCCATCAATTGATCACACCAATAAAGAACGAAAATACGATGTACGTATATGCCATCCGCATTCGCCACTGGGTCCCGTCATCACCCGTTAGGTTACTTAACTAACGACAGAGCGGGGACTGGACTAGCGCGGGTGTAAAACATATACAACATCTACTAGTATATATATCAATATATAATATTCGCTCAAGGCGTGATAAATGCAACATCACAGAAATGTAATAAGCATCACAGAACAATACAGATAATCTGGGATCCCCGGGTTTCATAGAGCCGCTACTGAAACCCGACGTTCCCCTGGTCGTGTGGATAGACTATGCAATGAAATCCTAGACCCCTACGGACGCGGCAAGTTACCCGCCAAAACCTGAAACGAGGCAGCCCCCTTCAACAACGTGAATGGACCACCCAACACTTCACGGAATCCGGTAACTTGAGCACCCCTCCTTTGGTCAACCTGTACCCCCTACGAGTGCGGCGAATAGACCGCCAATTCTAGAGTAAAGCCCCCTCCATCTCAAAGCCATGAGATACGGGCTCGTTGCCCTCTAGAACCCAGCTATCCGTGCACCCCACCTTGGGGTAATCCTAGTACAGAAAGTAAAATATACAACGGGTACATCGACCTCAGCCCGGTCATGCCCCAAAAGAATAATATACAAACAGGCAGTGACGGCAGTCCACATGTCGGACGCTCGCCCTGCAATAACAAATGTATAAATAATACCAAACTGTACTACCATTGCATCCAGGCTATCCACCACGACAAATCTGCAACATCACAGCACAACACAGAACATCAACGTGAATGTCACGTTCGCAAATCCGTCTAAAAGAACTATAGCAATTAGACAGGATTTACCGATCAAATGACATTCTCGGTCGCAGATATAATGTAAATACTGTGAACTAACATGTTTAAAATTTTCGATCGACAAAATTCCCCGAAGTGGGCTCCAAGTACAATACCCAGTACACAAAATAAATCCGGGCCCAAACAGAATATACCATAAACCCCAATTCCAAGTTTAAAGAGCACTGTAAAAAAATGGTACGGTGATGACTCCTTACTGCGGCGGAACAGCGGCCAGAACATGGGTTTGGCCGCAGTTCCGCGGCCTTACTGTAGTATCATCATACCAAATTTTCACAGAACTCTTAGAAAAGCCTGCATGTATTTCTGCAACACTCAAAATAATTTTTCGAGCACAAATGAAAATCGACAGAAACTGCATTTTAAAATTTTGGTTTTTAGAATTTTTGTTCGATCGAAGTTCTAAACACGTTAGAGCAAGCTAGATAAGGTTAATGGCGTGGCTCTGATACCAAGTAAGACTACGGTAGCGCCCCGGCCGTCTTTCCGAGGCCAAAATGCGGAAACGAATTTTTTTCTTAACTTGAAACCGGCGCTATCGTATGCTTAAAACCCGGATCGAACCATTAACCTACAACTAGCTATCTAGAGAGAGGGTTGGAAGGCTATACCGATCGATCCGTGTCCTTCGGTCTTTGGCCACCATCCCAAGCTCCTCGCGGCATCTCCGGTCTCTATCTCCTCGTCGGAAAGTGCACCACATCATCGATTCCTTTTACGGGCTCCCGCTTCATCCGAAGCAACTCGGGTACAAAGTGTGCTAGCTGACGTGTCCAAGGTGTTGTAGAGAATGTTTGTGATCACTTTGCCTCTTGCATCCATGAGATGGATGGAGGTTGAAGGTGTTGCCATTGATGGAGATTAGGAGCTAGAGAAGAAAGAGGAAGAAGAATATGTTTTTCTTTCTTTTCTTTTGTGACGTTGGAATGATAAAATGAGAGAAAGATTAATAATACAAGAGCTCACAACCATAACACGGCTGCCCCGCTCTCTCCTCTTATCAATTCAATACATTAAATCAATCATAAAATGTGACATTTGCACAAATAATGATACCATGAGTCACTAGATTGCATATGCCACATTTAATGCACTTCATGATGAATTCTAGCTCATTATTTCCACCATCCAAACATTAATCCAAATGTTTGGTTCAACAAGAAAATCCGGCAACATCTAAAGTAAACTCGTGACGGATCACAAGGATACCACTCACCTGTATATACATACCTACATCTGTATTCCGACTGAATGCGAATGCGATGAGACTAAAGTAATCCAACAAATCTAATACTAGGATCCGGCTTACACCAAAGCCCACTAGTATGATCCATCCGATCATGATCCGTGCAATACCGCACGTATAAGATCGAACCCTGCCATATATCATACGGCCTCTACAACGTTTCGCCCGAAACTTGAGAAACAGTCTGTGGGGGACTCTAAAGACTCGTCAATACTTTGGCTGTGGATTTAACCACTAGCACGTCAGAGGTACTAGCTGTACGTAACGGGCTACCAGGTATTGACCACAAGGGAGGTCGATGAGAGAACTCATCCTGACACCCTACTGAGCATGTCAGCGACAATATCCGTACAGTCCGGTCCGTTCGTCTATGAGCATCGCATAGCGGGCCTATGGGGTGGTAAAAGTCAGACCCCTAAAAGCGGTACAAGTCATGTCGGAGTGTAGCCCAGAACACCCTAAGATACTACTGGAATACTTACCAGTAAATCTTCTGCCTCGGCCGAGGGCTTTGTGTAATGGCTTTCCTAGACACAACGCTATCTCACCCTCAATACCGGGAGAGACGAAACCCCTGCCGATCCGCTCACTTGCCTCCATGTGGCTCGGGACTGTACCCAACTAAAACCTGTTTGCACGACTCCTTTGAACCGTGGTAGGGTAGTAATCAAAGTATAGTGGGAACTCACACGAGACAAATAACGATCTCAGATCGATGAACTAACCTGTACACATGTCACCAGGGAACTGCTATCTGACGTCTGGTATAATCCCAACTTGCATGTTCCCGGCGAGTCCTGTCCGGTATACTCATAACCCAATGAGCACCTGTATATATCTTAGGTGAACCAACTGACATCAGTGGCTTGTGTGACCGGCCACCGCCCTTCGTCGGGGTCTCGACTGTATACACTAGTCTACTCCGGAGTATCGATGCCCCATCTCGAAACTCCCATGACTAGGGACTACTTTTAAGGATGTGCTTATGGACTACCCAACTCTCACGTATATGATCGCCATCATACTATTGGTAGTCAAGTAGGATCATAAGGGCTCTATCAACGTGTAATAGTGAACATGACACCTAAAGCTGTACACGATGATAAAGACAAACCATGGTAGCATACTATTCTCTATCAACGTGTAATAGTGAACAACAATGTCACCTAAAGTATGTACACGATGATAAGGACAAACCAGATAGTATACAAACCTCTCGAGTAAGACTGTTTTACCGGTATAGGTCTTCCCTCAATCATTGCAATCACGTGCATGCGATCCAATAATCGACTTTGAGGGCACTATATCCAACAGGTTTAACATATGATATCATAAGAACTATTCTAAGAGATGGAGATTACAACCTTTGTAGACCGTGTCTTTCTCTTCTAAAGCTCCAGGTAGTAGTCCCTACGAATCCTCTAGGCTCCACTTGAAGAAATGCATGAACTTGCTTCGCGATCTTCATGTCGAAGATGATCCACCCGAAGTTCCTCTAATCCAAGCTACCTCTTCACTAAACTCTTTTTCGTAAAGGAAACACCGTAAACTCAAGTGCTAATAAAGTATAGGATGGTGAAGTAGGGGTTCTAAGCTCACTTAGGATTTACACAAGCTCTAAGGTTCACAACTCATGTGATGGTTGAGAGCTTGAATCATGAAGGAAGAAGAAGAAGAAGGAAAAATGGAAAGAGCTCAAACAATGGCTAAGGCAAAAACCAAGTGACGATTGGCTCTCATACGGATCCTCACTCATCGAAGCATGAATAAAAAACCAATAGAAAATACAACCATACTTCAATAGTGTAGCCAAATGAATAAATAATTGGAAAAAGCCATGCCTTGCACCATACCACCAGTATCTCCCCATTTTTCGACCTCATTTCTATTATCCCAAAATAGAATTTCCAACCATGCTTCATTATATATATATACATATATATACATATACATATATATACATATATACACACACACACACACACACACAGATATATACATACATACATATATATATATATATATGTATATGAGAGAGAGAATAATGGAGGAAAGAGGCCATAGGAGGGAATTCCTTCCTATGGCGTCGAAAAAATACAATCTCCATCGTGTTTTTCGACGATCGGCATCCATCATATTCATCGTTATCATCTAAGATGTAGGTACGCTAAATTTCATGTGATTCTACAACCTTTTTACCGTTGATTTAGCAATGTAAAAAGTTCTATTGTCGGTAAACCGTTAATTTTGAACCCACTAATTCAGCGGTGAAAATGTTGTAGAATCACATGAAATTTGGTGTACCCATATCTTAGATGATAACGATGAAAATGATGGGTGCCGATCGTCGGAAAACACGATGGAGATTGTATTTTTTCGACGCCATAGGAGGGAATTCTCTCCGATAGCATCTTTCCTCCAATATTCTCTATATATATACATATATCAAATATATATATATATATTAAGAAAATAATTAGTGAGATTAATATTAGTAAATATGTAATTATATCAAATATAAATATATATCAAATTATTAAATCAACAATTGATTTAATAATCCGGTTATATCACATATAACCGACTAATATCATTTATCTGTATATCACATTATCAAATCAACACTTGATTCAATAATACGGTTATATCACATATAACCTAACCGATATCAAATATCGCCAGATTAGAATACGGTATAACATACTCGTATTTAATCAGGCTCCCGCACATATCAACATATGGTATAACATACTCGTATTTAATCAGGCTCCCGCACATATCAACATATGTGCCCTATTTTGTTTCGCTTGAACTAGGAAATCTCTGTGTGGACTCTAAAGACTCGTCAATATGCCAGCAGTAGGTAATGATCACATCAGTTACCTACTACCCGTCAACGGTACTAGCTGGACGTAACGGCTACCCAGGTATTGAGCTATTAGAAGATCCATAAGCAAGCTTGTCCAAACTCCTATGAAGCCTATAAGTAACACTTACCGTACAGTCCGGTCTCTTCGTCTGATAAGTCGCATATTGAGTCTATGGGTGGAATCGTCATACCCCAGAAACTTGATAAGTCATGCCGATGTGTAGCTCATAGTGGTTCGAGAAACTACTGATAACACTTACCAGTAAATCTCATCAGCCCTGGCTAGGGACTTACTGTTATAGCCAATCGAGCATAGCGCAAGACGAAACCCCTCCTATCGCTCACTGCCTCCATGTGACTCGGGACTGTACCCAAAATCCACCTGTTTGCACGACTCCTTTGATCCGTGGTAAGGTGGAAATCAAAGCACAGTGGGAACCATACAAGACACTATTACGATCTCGGGTCTATAGACTAACCTTTACCAGTGTCACCAGAGAACTGTTATATGACATTCTAAGATCTATTGAGAACTACGAAGAAGTGTTATCTGATGATAGGTATTGTACCATCTAGGAGTTCTCGGCGAGTCCTGTTCGGTGTACCCATTCTCTAATGAGCACCTGTGTACAATATTTGATGTAAAATACCAATGGTTATGGGATCAACCATCGCCCCATATAGGGTCAAGAAACGTACACACTAGTCTACTCTGGAATATCGATGCCCTATTTCGATACTCTCTCGATTAGGAACTATTAAAGGATGTGCTTGTGGACTACACAAGTCCCAGTAGTATGATCCGCATCATAGTCATGGTAGTCAAGAAAACATTCTAATGGCTTTATCAACATGTATCAGAGAGACAGTAGAATAATACAAGTATACATGTTAAGATAAAGAGAAACCAGATAGCATACTATCATGTCGAGCAAGAAATTCCTCTATATATATATCTAAGCATCCACTATATCATACAATAATGGCCATTAGGGCATACATATTCCTAACAATCTCCCACTTGCACTAAGTCCAGTTGCTGTAGTATCTCATACCCAATATCCCAAAAAGTCTCTCAAACCGCGTCTGGGAGATGGCCTTCGTGTATGGATCCGCTATGTTGTCCTTCATGTCAACTCTCCTGATCTCGATCTCCCGTCGATTTACTATCTCCCGGATGAGGTGATACCGCCTACAAATATGTTTAGACCTCTGATGGGACCGGGGTTCGTTGGCCAAAGCCACAGCTCCATTTTTATCACAATACATAAGCATTGGATGCTCAATGGATGGAACCACACCAAGTTCAGCTATGAAATTCTTCATCTAGACAGCCTCTTTGGCAGTATCATTGGCAGCGATGTATTCTGCCTCCATCGTCGAGCCTGTTACGGTACCTTGCTTGGAACTTGTTTAGTCGAAAAAACTACACTTTTGATATAACTTTTTCCTTACTTTTCTTAAGTAATAAAAGGTGTTTATTATAAATATAAAATATATTTGGGGTTTATCTGCAAAATACTATTTACTATATGTTTATAGATTATATTTAACATTATGAAGGAAAATATATGCATATAATATTTATATAATATTTTGGTAATTAAAATATGCATATCATATCAAATATTCTAATCAAGATTCTTAAAAAATATTATATCGTACAAATGGTTAGAATAATATTTCAAAATATATGCATAATATTTTACTAATTAAAAGATGCATAGCATATCAAATATTCTTAATCAAGTTTCTTAAAGATTTATTACCATATAAATATTCTTAAAGTTGCATAGCATACCAAATATTCTTAATCATGTTTCTTAAAGATTTATTACCATATAAAATAATTAAGACACTCTCTCTAATTTAATAAATATTACTAATATTATTCATGGAGATTTTGTGTAGATTTAGTTCAGGTCAAGAGATTAAGATATTCAAGATGTCAGGATAAAAAATCTGCTAATAAAATCGTAGGATCTGAAAATTTGGAAAGTGGATATTTATAGCAAGTCTAAACCTATGAGATTTAGGATTTCTGATTTGATGGCTATATAAAGGACCGATGGCTAAAGTTAAAACTCATCTCCTTTTACACTGAGCAAATCACCGTCAAATAACAAGAGATCCACGATTCGACGTGATAGGGCGACATGAAAATCGACGGAGTATCTACTTCCTACGAGGCAGAGATCGAGAGCAACTTCTTCCTCTTGTAATATAAATTCATAGGATTTATACTTGTGAAGTTTATTAATAAAGATAGATTATTTTGTTTAATTATTTACTTTCTGCATTTTAATTATGATCTCATTCTCTATCATTTCTTCTTCTTCTCACAACATGCGTGAGTAATTCCTAGCTTGCTAAGGTTCATAGGATTAGGGTAGAATAATGGATGAGAAAATATTTTAACTTCTTTTAAGTCTTATGAAGTTTATAAATTTTAGCAAAAGAATCGTTAACATTCTAATCGGGCGCGCTACCAATTTATTGCTAGTCTCGAACGCGATTTGAGATCAGATTAACAATTGTTTTGGTAAGGGCTAGACATGAATAGAGATCAATGAAAGGACAAGGGTCAATAGTGTGGAAAGCCTAGTTTCTTCCAAGAACCCTAATCCTCATTCATCACTATCAATCTAGTTTTAAATCTATCAATAGATAAATGGAGTAATCTTTATTAGTTCTCCATGACTACTAAATTCTAACGAACTCTATAAGCCTTCTTCTTTTATATTCTATATCCTTATTTAAACTAGATCTGAAAAATATATATTCTACATCCGTATTTAGCATAGATCTAGAATCTATTCTTCACTATTCTCTATTCTCCTTCCTTTTTTGTAATCAAAACGTTTAAAACAAGATTAAAAGTTCCACGAATCCCTGACTACGACCCGTACCTATCTCGCCTAGCTACACACGACACCGTTATTGATTGCGTTTATTCTAAAAACACTTTTTTACGATCAATCAAATGGTGTCTTTGCGGGAGATACGTGCGTAATTTTTTTTCTTGCTATTCGGGTTGAATTCTTATTCGATCCATATCATAATAAACAAAACAGCAAATTGTGTATTTAACAATTATTGTGTGAATTTTTCAAGGGAATCTGGAGTCACTTGATCAACTCCGCGGTGGAACAAAGACATAGTTGGGGAATTAGGGTTCCAAACTTCTCTGGTAACATTCCTATATCTTTCTCTCTCCTTTGAAAAATCTAATAATATATTTTTCTGCAGGATTCTTTGCAAATTTTGCTGCTCAAAAAATCATTTAGCTTGTTTTATTTTGCTGTTTGCTTTTGCATATTTTAAATACGGACTTTAAGGGGCGAGACCAAAATTCAGATTAGGTGGGGATTTCATCACCCTTCCTAGGCCCCACAAATCACAAAACGAGTATCCACATCACCCTACATTAATTAAAAAATATTTAGAGCAAGACTCTAAGAAACGTCGCACTCAATTAGGACAGAGGAAGGTCGTGGGTAATCTATCGCTTATCCGCATTACTTGCGTGGAGTCTAAGGCAAGTGTGTCTAAGGTAAGTGGTTACTTAATTAGGCCCTCTATTTTCGATGATTCATATAGCGGATACCTCCCACTTACCTGGCACTTACCTGGCGGCAAGTGTAATAAAGAGGTGGTAGAGGATTGATCATGCGGCTTGTCCTTTGGAAGTTTAGGAGTGGTCTAGTGACTTGACCTATGTGACCTTAGTTCTAGGGTTGATTGCACATATTTGTTATGTGATTTTTCTCACGTCCGACTCTTTTTCAAAACAAACCCTTTTATCGTTCACACGCTGCCACTTGCACTAAACCCACTTAGTGCATGCTCGGTTGGACACGGGATTCTAGTGCCCGTCTAGTCCGCATTCCTGCTATCGACTCCGAACTCGGTACTTCTTCATCTTCTTTTTCCCTCCACCCACCACATTGATCGAGATGGACGGTTCTCCATCATATTATAACACTACCCTGCCACCACCCGTCGGTGCGCAGAATCCACCGTGCATCTCTCTCCAAGAAAGATGCTATCTTATACGCGGTCCCCTTCCTACCTCTCTATCCTTTCCACCAGCCAATGGGGATAATTTTGAAATTATAACCCACTTCATCAATCTTTTGCCCAAATTTCACGGGCTTGAGTCTGAAGACGCATACGTTTTTATCATCAAATTTGAAAACATATGCGCAATGATGAGTACTTCACAACTTTCAGTGGATGCTATACTTTTGCGTCTTCTCCCTTTCACTTTGTGCGATTTAGCAGAAAAATAGCTTTATAACACTGCCGCACACTTTATTACCAATTGGGATGAATTCATGATAGCATTTCTTAAGAAATTTTACCCCAATCATAAGACCGCCCGTGTTCAGAGAGAAATCAATCAGTTTACCCAGCTTCCCAGTGAACCATTTTGGAAATGCTTTGAACGGTTTAAGGATCTGCTTGTCCAATGTCTTCATCACGGAATAAATAGATGGGATCTGTGCCAAATTATATATGAGGGTATTAGTCCAGTGACAAAGCAGATGCTTGAAACCATGTATCAATGCCATTTCATGTCCAAAGATGATGGTGAAGCTTGGATATTTCTGGAAGATCTCGCTGAACACACTTTGCGGAGGGAAAGAGTTAGACCATCATCTAGGGAAGGTATCCATTAGCTCGATATTTCCATCGAAGTAAAAGCCGAAATGGCAGTGATGCAAAAGAAACTCGACGCTTTAGAGAACAAATTCTCATCAGCCTTCTTAAACCAGGTTACGCTTCCCAAGACCGTGTGTGGTTTCTATTTCAACCCATCACTTCTGACGAAAGAATGTCCTTTGAATGCACCGTTTCAAGGTCAAGAACACACTAATACTACTTTTCAGCAGCGACCTAAAAACGATCCTTATTCTTCCACATACAATTAGGGATGGAGGAATCATCCTAATTTTGCTTGGAACCAAAACCAAACTCAAAATCAAAACAAGTTCCAAAGCAATTATCAAAGACCTCATCTACAGCAGCAGCAACCACACCTACAGAGTCAGCACCCCTTTCAATCGCAACCTTTTCAAAATCCGGGCAATAATTCTACACCTTATAACAATTCTTTCCAAACGGACGGTACCGAAAACTTATCTGCACTCGAACGAAGCATGGATATGTTTATTAAACATTCCATGCAATCGACGGATGATATAAATTCTTCTATCCGAGCATTAACACAGACCACCATCTCCCACGGTGAAAGTATAAAATCGATAGAAGCACAACTTGCACAACTAAATGCCGCGATTTGTGCTAGAGAAAAATGGAAACTTCCATCTTAACCCCTACCGAATCCTAGCCAGTCACAAAGTCATAATGTGAGTGCTGCTACCACGTTGAGATCAGGAAGAGTGTTGAACAACCAAGTGGGTGAACAGATTGATGATGAGGAATCAATTGAAACCTTTGCTTCTACTTCTTCCCCTAATTCATCTAGTCTACCACCTTCTTCCGAGCCTATTCTCCGTTTTCCCCAAGGTTCGAACCCTCCGCCCACTTTCTCGAGTCATTCTAAAACAATCCCTACTCCAATTCTGGGATCGATTTCATCCTCACAACCTTCTCCACAAATTTTGGACCCAATACTTATTGATAAATCTTTGTTTCCAAACAGGTTGAGGGCCAACAAACCTAACGCACAAGTGGAGAAAATTATTGAAATTTTTAAACAAGTTAACATAAATATCTCTCTCCTAGATGCTATTCAACAAGTTCCGTCTTATGCAAAAATCCTTAAGGACTTGTGCACTAGGAAGAGAAAAACTCAAGTGCCGAAAAAGGTATTCATGACGAGTAATGTAAGCACAGGTTTTACTCAACAATTGTCTAAGAAACGTAAGGACCCTGGTTTTCCTACAATATCTATAACTATTGGGGTTAAAAGCATTAATCGTGCTCTACTTGACATCGACGCTAGTGTTAACTTGCTTCCATATTCCGTCTATGAGCAGCTAGGTATAGGAGAGTTGAAACCTACCCACTGCACTCTCCAGATGGCAGACCGATCTATCGCCCAACCTAGGGGTGAGCTAGAGAATGTGTTAATCAAAGTCAAGGAATTCATATTTCCTGTGGACTTTATTGTTTTAGATACAAAGCCTGTGGCGAACCTACTTAACCAAATCCTAGTGAAACTAGGTCGGCCTTTTCTAGCAACTTCCAACACTGTCATTAATTGTCGTAACGGTTTTATGAACTTATCCTTTGGGAAGATGACAATTGAGCTTAATATTTACAAGCTAGAAAGTCAACCATCTGAACCTTCAGCTCATCTAATCGATGTCTATTTTATCAACGAGATAGCTTCCGACAGCTGCGAAGCTGAAGTACTTTGCTATGATGATCTCGACAACACTAGTGTGATATTGTTTGATCTGGAAAATTATTATAGTGAAGATATATTCGATGAGTCCGTCACCGAGTTTGAACCTTTTGACTCATCGAAAAAGTCAGTAGCGCTTTCCGAGTCAATATCCTACGCAAGTTATGAACCTCTTATGGAGTTCGAGTATCATTCCCTTACCCCACCTTCTATCGTATCTCCGCCGACACTAGATCTCAAACCGCTACCTTCTCATCTTAAATATGCATATTTAGGTGAGAATGAGTCTTTGCCCATGATCATATCCGCTTCCCTAGTTTTAGAGCAAGAGAACACATTTTTGGCGGTATTGAGATCAAATCGGCAAGCATTTGGTTGGACAATGGCTGATATCAAAGGGATTAGTTCCTTAATTGTTGAACATTATATACATTTGATGGATGAAGCCAAACCAACCCAATACCCACAAAGACGGTTAAATACTATTATGAAGGATGCGTGTTCCCCTCCGAAACACGGAGACGCAACCGCGTAGGTCCGTCTTGCTTGAATTTCGGGGCAGATGCTATTTGGTGCTATCCATCCACCTCTTCGAAGATGCCAAGTTGATTTATTACACCGTGTATCGAAGGTTTAAATGGATGCGGCCGATGTAGCAGACTTCGTCAGATTCCCCCTCGTTGAGGGGTTTTTGATTGTGGGGACGCTCTTCCCTGCAGGCGTAAGCTCCTGCAGTTAATTATGCTACCGCATCGCGGTAACCACTTTCTCCTTCTCCGGATGGTCACTTCGTGTCGTGGGTGTTTGTTTTGTTTTTGGTTTCCCGTGGATTGTATACGGAGACTAATTTATATTGTCGCCCGTAGGGCGTGGATTAGTCTAAATCCGTATCTTCTTAGATTTGGGTTTGGGGTTGGGTTTAAGAATACGTTAGTCTCATTTGAGACTAAGATCAACTTAAACGTTTGTTAAGAATACGTTAGTCTAATTTCAGACTAAGATCAACTTAACGGGATCGTTCAGATCCAACAAAAGAGCATTTGGACTCTATGGTTTAGTTTAGGGACATTGCGGTCGATAATTAGTTTAAGGACATTACGGTCCAATATTAGTTTAAGGACATCTCGGTCCGAGGTTAAGGACATCATAGTCCATGGGTTTAAAGGGACCCCACAGTCCTAGGTTAAGGACATCATAGTCCGTGGGTTTAAAGGGACCCCACAGTCCGAGGTTAAGGTTATCATAGTCCGTGCGTCTAAAGGGACCCCACAGTCCAAGGTTCAGGACATCATAGTCCGTGGGTTTAAAGGGACCCCACAGTCCGAGGTTAAGGACATCATAGTCCGTGGGTTTAAAGGGACCCCACAGTCTGAGGTTAAGGACATCATAGTCCCTGGGTTTAAGGACCCCCCAGTCCAGTTTAAAGACATCATAGTCTATGAAATATATGGTTGTCGGGACCCGTCACCTCTCTGAAGACGTTGAAGGATTACAACGACAAATATCAGAGGAGTAAAGAGATGTACCCTTGAACAAATTTTGGTTGAGATCTGTAGTCCAATTTGGGGCTATGATCTGTTAAAAGATTTATGAGCATATGGGCTCAATTAATCTGAATTAAGGACTTATGGACAATCTTGGGCTAAGTCCACTTAGGTTTAAAATGTTGGACATTTGTTTGGGCTGCTGAACATTTGTTTGGGCTTGGCCCTTTTAACAATACTGAGCATTGATTTGGATTCTGACAATATCTTTGACTTTTATTGACTGCTGATCATTCTTCATAGGTCTAGGGCTTATTAAAGAATAATTTATGTTCTATCAGCGCAACACATGGTGCGCTTGGCGCCAGTCAAAGAGCGCAGTGCGCTTCTGCCAAATAGCGCACACATGAGGGACACGTGTTCGCTTGGCGCTGAGCGCCAGTCAATAAGCGCAGAGCGCTAGTTTATGAGCGCATTGCGCTATTAGTTTAGCGGCACACACGTGAGGAGCACGTGGTGCGCTTGGCACTGAGCGTCAGTCCATGAGCGCAAAGTGCTATTTCAAGAGCGCAAAGCGCTAACTGTTAAGTGGAGCCTACGTGAGGGACACGTGTCGCGCTTGGCGCTGAGCGCCAGTCAATGAGCGCAGTGCGCTATGTTCGGCGCGCTGAGGCTCTTTCAAATTAAGAGCGCCAAGGCTCTGCAGCGCTTTGCACTAGATGTTGAGCGCTGAAGTGCAACTTAGATCAGTTTGCGTCCTGAGAATTAAATTCTCTTTTCATAAGAGACTTTATCTCAAAGTTCTAAGAACAAAGTTTTTATTTTATAAGAGATGTTTCAATCTCTTATTTTAGTGAAAGGCTTTGCCTTTATGGATCTTTGATCCTAAGAGAATTGAATTATTCTCCTCTTTTATGATGAGATGATCTCTGAAAAACAATTTGTCTTATAGATCTATGATCTGTGAGAAGAATTATGTTTTTCTTTTTATTTTATAATGAGATCTTTGATCTCTTTGTGAAAGACTTTTGTCTTGTAGATCTATGATCTTTGAAGAAGTGAATTCTTCTTTTTAATTATGAGATGATTTCATCTCTCTATTCATCATTTTTTACCTTGAAGAAAATCTTCTTTTTCTGAGAGTTTGGTTCTTCTTTCTGAGATCTATGGGGGGTGTTCCTCCGTATGTTTCTGTATCTCTCAGACTTGAAGTCTTGGGGCCTTTATATAGGGCAAGCTGATTTGTTCAATCAGTTAAGAAGATCTTTTCTCCAATTGATTTGGGGATTTCCCCATCATTGGATCTTTGATCCAAGGGCTTCTGATTTACAGAAGCCAATCTTCTTGTTTTTAACAAGATTGAGAAATCTTTCCGTACAGAATTTATTCTGTATTTTGGTGATTTTTAATCATCATTGGATCATTGATCCAATAGTGCTCTGATTTACAGAGCACAATTTTGTTGTTTGGAGAGATATGAGAAATCTTTCCTTACCAGAATTTAATTCTGATTGATTAATGATTTATCATTATTATTAGATCTTTGATCTGACGATGGGGAGCTTTTAGTTCCAGCACTAGCGCACCCCTGCTTTGCACGTGGTGCGCTGCTTAGAGCGCAGCGCACCTAGCGCTAGCGCACCCATGCTTTGCACATGGTGCGCTGCTTAGGACGCAACGCACTTGACGCTGCCTCTGAAGCGTTGCTTCATTTCAAAATTTGAATTTTGAACAAAGCTTTGCTCTGATTGGGGGAAACAAATTCTCCCCACCGTTGCGCTCGCATGGCCCCCACGTGAGTGCAGCGGTAGCAGCATCTGCGCCCTTGGATCACCTCAGAAGTTAAAACGGCATCTCAGTGCCTATAAATAGGACCCTTGGCCATTGAGATGATCTCTATTCATCTTCTTCCTGCTGAGAATTTTTATTCTCTTACAGAGCATAACTCTTTGTCTTAAGAACTTCTTTTAAGGGCAGAACTCTGTCAAAACTTAGGTAAAGATTAAATCTTTTAAAGGATTATTTAAGAATCTAGGGTTTCACCCATTAACAGAGCATTGCTCTCGTGGACTCATAGATCTAAAGAGATCTTTCTTGGGGTTTCTTAACCCATTAATGGAGCTTTGCTCTTTTTAGATTATAGATCTTCAAGAAAACTTTTGTAGGGTTTCTCAACAGAGCTTTTCTCTTGTTAGATCTTAGATCTTAAGAGATCCTTTTCAGGGTTTCTTAACCCATTAATAGAGCTTAGCTCTTTTCAACTCACATAGATTCATTAATCTTTCATAAAGAACTCTTAAGAGTCTGTTCATGGATTTTAAAGATAATGGAATTTTATTCAATTAAAAATTTTATTTTAAATTTTTCTGATGGTTATTCCATCATTTCTTCAGAGCAAGTTTCTTCAGGAATTTTTATTCCTTCATTATTAGAGTTTGACAGATGCCACTCTGTCACAGAGCACTGCTCTCAAGGGGAGATTTACTCCTTAGCCCGAGGGGTTCCCATTAAATGAGAATCAATTGAGGATTTCCTCATTTAATTGACAGTCTCATCAAATGATAAGGCTGTTTTATTAATGATGAACTGTCATCTAGATTTTGTAGGTCCCCCTTTGGTCCCCTTTTTACTGCATTGCAGTGTGGTACAAATTTAAAGTACCTAGTGACAGCACTTAAACTGTAGCATTGGCGGCTGACAATTTGTTCTTTTCTCGTGCAGGTACTATGTCTTTCGACACTTCTTTCCTATTCGTCCGCTCCGAAGGCGAGTTCCACGAAGCGCCCGTAGACCGAGAAGTTCTTGCGCTGATTAAAGATCATGACCCAAAGCAAAAGAGTCTTCATCTACGGGATAGATAGTACGATCAGATTATTAGAGACCGCCGGAGCTTTTCTTGTGCGACACCCTCGGAGCCTATCTCTGCGATCTCTTATGTAGATGCACCCCCGATAAGCTATACTGTGGAGGAGGTAAATTGGACTTTAGAAGGTCTTCTTCGGCCTTCTATGGTCGCAATACCCATGCAGCCGCCGGTAGCTTTGGATACTTTATGGCGGCGCATATGCCAGGGTGAATCGTGCCCTTAGGGACAGCCCTACAACATAGGACTAACTCCCCGCCACCCGGTCGGATACTTACAGTGGGCTCGATATATTTTATCGACGAAGAAGTCGCAGCTACTGAAACTCGGATTGTACCCTGCAATCTACGCTTCTTTGTTCCAATATTCTGCACCTCCTACATGGTGGCTCAAGGCGTTTTTAGAGCAGTGGAACATTCCGACCCACACCTTCCTCCTATTGGATCGAGAGGTCTCCATTTCCTTAGAGGAATTTGCCGAGGTGTCTGGTTTACCCTTTAGGGGAGAGCATTACGAGGAGCTGCTTCCTCCAGATGAGTATATTTTTACCACCAAATCCGTGGTAATGGGTCTTACCCCAGAGAACGCCATTCAACACCAGTTCCCAAGCTTAATAAAGGTGTTGAATATGTATGAGAGCCTCTTTCTCGAATCCGGAGGCCGCGAGGTTACTTTTACGGATTTCATCGCTCGTTTTCTCCGTACAGAAGTTTTATCGCGACAAGGTGAAAAGTTTGCCAAACTTGATGATCCTTTCGGTTTTGGCTTGGATCGCCGGCCGATATTGGAAGCCAATCAAAAGGATTTCTTTCTTCCAAACGTCGCGATCGTCCCCTTTTCGGAAATTGCCGCTCCGGGCGTCGATGAGGAAGCATTCTTTCTAGGGTTCCTTGGTTTATGGTTAAGCTGGTTTGCGCTTCCCATGCACCCTCGCTACATGAGGCCTTTTGTCTTCTACCCAGCGCATCGAATGGTTGCCGGGATACAAGTGGCCGTCGGAATCGCTGGGTTAGCCCACCTGTATCACGGCCTCAGCTTGGCAGCGGATACTACTGAGTCAGGGGTTCAGCCTGCCAACTTCTCAATGCATTATTTCACCTCATGGCTCGAGTTACACGTGCTTGGGGTCTTCGGTATCCATAAAAGATCTTCTTTTTACGACAGATGTAAATTCCCTCGGATAATACGGCTGGTCGACGCCTCCATCGTAAGTCTGACACCTCGGGAAGCTAGGGGTTTACTCCTTCATCCACGCACAGTTGGAGATGGTATGTCCTTTACTGATAAAATTTTGACCGTCGGCCAGGAATTCGCGAAAACGGTGCTGCCATTGCAGGACATCTTTAAAGACAGGGCCTCTGTCTTGAAAGCTCGGGAGATTCTTCATCTGTTCTCCAACAGGCCGAGCTTTCTCGTTTTTAGGCAAAATGATGCGGCGTTATTCATGAGATACAACCCGCATCGTTTTGCCCAGCAGCTGAGCTATAATCAGGGCGTCCCACTTGAGGCTTTTGTGGTAGAACCCGCTGCTACAGAAGAGGGATTACGAAGCGCGCTACATCATTTTATGCGTCTGAACACGGGGTCTAACTTCTTTATCAGCGAACCGAGTTGTGTTCCGAAGGCCCTGAATGTGTATGTGGCATGGTATCAACATTCGATGGGCGCTGTCATTAGGGAGGAGAAGTGATTGCTTCTTGATCGCAAGGGCGTCGCTCTGGCTGGTAACCCAAATGTTCCTCTGAGACGACGGACCATTGTCCGTCCTCCCTTAAGAGAAGTTGCTGTGGTCGAGGTCCTGCATGATAGGCTCGAACTACTGATACCCCGTGATCCCGTGGAAATGATGACTGTGGCATCCCCCGAGTCCGGCGTGGGTTCAGATATCGGGACTCGTCGTCCCAAGGTGCCTACCAAGCGTAAGCTTGTGCTAGCGGCTACGGGTACTCGCTCGCAGAAGAGGAAGAAGAAGTCGATTCTTTCTGCCGATATTGTATTTGGTCAGGAGCCTCATGCTCCTTATAGCGAGGGCCTGAGCGAATATGGGACCAACGAGGGTCTATTTATGGCGCCGGACTATACCGACCTCGAGGCTGCTATTGCAGCTTCCGAGCGATTAGCAAGCTACAAAGCGGGACTGGCCATCCTCGCGAAATCAAGTAAATATCAGCTGTACCTTTTTTCATTGTATTACATTTTTATTATCATGTTTTGACTGACACTTTTCCTTCTTTAACAGGCATTTCCACTGAAGAGGCTCTCGCGGCTTCCCTTAAGACTTTTGAGGAGGAGGAGAGGATTCGCACTTCGCTGGGCGTTGGTATATTTCGACTCATTGTGCCTTCATTCGCCTTTCTTATGGATAATCTGATCTCTTTTTTCATCTGATCGCAGGGATTACCTTGGCTCAGGTCTTGCCCAGTACAGTGCCAATCCCGCCGGGTGATGCGGAGATGCTTCCAGGGCCAGCTATCGAAGTCCCGGCATCCTCAGCAATGCTACAAGAGGTTTTACTCAAGCAACCGATGACGGACGCTGTAACGGCTCCAGAGGTAGCTCCTGGCATGGATGATGACGTCCCGTTGACGGAGGTCTTGAGAAGATCAGCTCTCACGGCCCAGGCGGAAAGGAAGCGCAGAATGCGTGCAGCAAGGGAGCGTAACGCCGCCTTGGCCGCGGGTGCAGGCTCGAGCGCTGCTACCCCTGTCCTTGCACCTTCAGAGGGTGCTTCGGCCGCCCTGTCTACCGCTCACAGATAGGTAGCACGTGCGGCTCGGGAGGTAACTGAAAGACCGACCCAAGGTAACGTAATACTGAGTTCTTTTGTCAAAGTTTTAATCTTCAGATTCTCATATATCCTATCCTGCAGGGCCGAGTCTTGATGAGGAAGCGGTAGGTGAGATGGCGGCAACCGCCTAGCCTGAGGTAGCCACTCTTTCTCAAGATTCTGGCACTGCCCCAATCGCCACTTTTTCTCCTTGCAGTTCCTTGCCGTTGCCGGGCGCTGCGAGTGTCACGACGATTCTCGTGGAGTCGGGGGATGAAGCTACGGGTGGCGAAACCATTCCGACGGAGGAGGGTGAAGCAGTCGCTGCACCCAGTGACGTCCTTGTCGCGGTTTCGACCAGCGACCCACCAGGTAGATTTTGGGTTATTGCTTTCTCTTTTATTCTGCAATCCCTTTCAATCTTTTCTGACAGTATTTCTCTCATTTCTGATGCAGGCGTGGTGAGCGTTGAAGTTGTGCCACCCGAGGAAGCATCACCAGTTGCCGCTTTGACGTGGCCGCCCTTTTGCTTTCTCCCGTGTCCTCCCAAATGGTGGAAGGTATGGGTTTGTAACTATCGGTTTCATTGTAAGCGATATACTTTATGTACCGACTCTGCATTATTACGCCCTTGCAGGAGTTCTATTTGATCATCTATATCAGGTGCTGCGCCCACATTTCTCCTTCCAGTCGGAGATTGCTTCATCTAGTGGCGTAGGTGAGTACACCCTCTAGCTAATGTCTTCTCTTTTATTTTACGGGCAGTCAAATCTATTCTAATTCTTCTTTGTTTTGACTGCAGCACTACAGCTTGAAGGAGGAGACAAAAGAACAGTTGCACCACCGGCACTCCCGGCCATGCCACCTGCCGCAGCCGGTATAGTAAACTCCATTGTTCATGAACCTTCTCTATTTCTTGAACCGTCATTTGACTGTGATTTGTTTTGCAGTGGTGACACCGACTTCATCTCCATTCGATTCTCGAATCATAATGCCAGCAGGCCCCTTTTCCCGACGTCCATCTTCAAAAGGCGCCGTGACTAGTCTGCGCATGCTGAGTGATTACATTTAGGATCTTGACATGGAGGCCCCTACATTTACTGCAGATTTTGCTGCCGAGGTTAATCCTATGCTGGCGACGCTCGTGAACTTTCATAGTAAGGGCTTCAATGAGTCTTGGGTTAATCACTGCAGGAAAATTGAGGCCTGTCTGCATGAGCTCGAGTTCGGACGTCCTGCTCCTGAGGTCCTAGCTGTGAACTCCCAGCAGGCTGCGTGGGTCGAGCAGAGCACTCCATACTTCCGCCATCTTGAACAAGAAGCGGCCTTAAAGCATAAGGAATGTGAAGAGACTTCAAACGAATCTGCTCGACTGCATGCTCAGGTTGATGCAAATGTTGTATAGTTGAAAGCTATCTTTGAGGGCCTTCTACAATGTATTTCTGATGGGCTAACGCTGAGGCAGAAGCTCGACCTCATCGAGCGAGATGCGCAAAGTCGTGGGGCAGCTCAGCGGGTCATTGATGAGCAACTCTCATCTTATTTGCAGCAACGGGCTCAGGTTGAAGTGGAGTTGGCTGCGGCAGTTGATCGTGAAAAGGGGTTGAAGGAAGTGCACGAGCAACTGATTGGTTTATTGAAAACGCCTCCCTCCCAATAGTCGTTTTTGTATCAACTAACATTTGTAATTTTTGAATAAAATGTATCCATTTTTTTATCCTTTCATATGATGTAACTTGTACTCAAATGAACTTATAAATAAAAGATACATTTCTTTCGTACTATCTTGTGTTATCTCTTGCTTTCTTCTTTTTTCTTTGTTGCCGGCATGTTACCTCAGTAAGCTTAGCCTGTAGATGATAGAGAGCACGTAAGTCTACGGTAGCGCCCCGGCCGTCTGTCCGAGGCCAAAATGCGGAAACGAAAACTTTTTCTAAACTTGAAACCGGCGCTATCGCAGACTTTAATCCCAGATCGAACCATTTACCTATAACTAGCTAACTAGAGAAGGGTTGGAAGGGCTATACCGATCGATCCGTGTCCTTCGGTCTTTGGCCACCATCCCTAGCTCCTCGCGGTATCTCCGATCTCCGGTCTTCTCGTCGGAAAGGGCACCACATCTTCGAGTCTTTTTACGGGCTCCCGCTTCGTCCGAAGCAACACGGACACGAAGTTTGCTAGCCGACGTGTCCAAGGTGAAGTAGAGAATGTGTGTGATCACTTTGTCTCTTGCATCCATTGTATGGATGGAGGTTGAAGATGAAGCTATCAATGGAGGTTGTGAGCTAGAGGAAGAAGAAGGAAAGGAGCCTTTTATTATTGTGTTGTATGTTGAAAATGAGAGAGTGAGATCAAGAATAATACAAGAGCCAACCCTTACCATGGCTGCCCTTCTCTCTCTTGCTCTCATTTCAACCCACAAATCAATCACATAATGTGACACATGCACAAAGAAAGAGACCATGAGTCACCACTTGTGCATGTGTCACAATTAATGCTCCTAATCATGATTTCTAGCTCATTATTTCCATTTGTAAACATTAACCCAAATGTTTACAACAACAAAAAGATACGGAAACATCTAAAGTAAACTCGTGACGGATCACAAGGATACCCTTCACCTGTATATACATACCTGCATCCGCATTCCGACTGAATGTAAATGCGATGAGACTAAAGTAATCCAACAAATCTAATACTAGGATCCGGCTTAAACCAAAGCCCACTAGTATGATCCGTCCGATCATGATCCGTGCACTACTGCACGTATATGATCGAACCCTGCCATAATACCATACGGCCTATACAACATTTCGCCCGAAACTTGAGAAACTGTCTGTGGGGGACTCTAAAGACTCGTCAATATTTTGGCTGTGGATTTAACCACTAGCACGTCAGAGGTACTAGCCGTACGTAACGGGCTACCAGGTATTGACCAAAAGGGAGGTCGATGAGCGAACTCATCCTGATACCCTACTGAGCCTGTCAGTGACAATATCCGTACATTCCGGTCCGTTCGTCTATGAGCATCGCATGTCGGGCCTATGGGGTTGGTAAAAGGCAGACCCCCAAAAGCGGTACAAGTCGTGTCGGAGTGTAGCCCAGAACACCCTGAGATACTACTGGAATACCTACCAGTAAATATCCTGCCTTGGCCAAGGTCTTCATATAATGGCTCTCCTGGACACACCGCGATCTCACCCCCAATACCGGGAGAGACAAAACCCCTGCCAATCCGCTCACTGCCTCCATATGGCTCGGGACTGTACCCAACTAAAACCTGTTTGCATGACTCTTTTGAGCCGTGGTAGGGTAGTAATCAAAGCACAGTGGGAACTCACACGGGACAAATGACGATCTCAGGTCGATGAACTAACCTGTACACATGTCACCAGGGAACTGCTATCTGACGTCAGGTATAATACCAACTAGCATGTTCCCGGCGAGTCCTGTCCGGTGTACTCATAACCCAATGAGCACTTGTATACATCTTAGGTGATCCAACTGACACCAATAGCTTGTGAGACCAGCCACCACCCCTCGTCGGGGTCTCGACTGTATACACTAATCTACTAATGGAGTATTGATGCCCAGTCTCGAAACTCCCACGACCAGGGACCACTTTAAGGATGTGCTTATAGACTATCCAACTCTCACGTATATGATCGCCAATATACTGCTGGTAATCAAGCAAGAATTCTAAGGGCTTTATCAATGTGTAATAGTGAGCTGTAATGTCACCTAAAGCTGTACACGATGATAAAGATAAACCAGATAGCATACTATCATCTTGAGTAAGACTGTCCTACCGGTATAGGTCCTCCTTCAATCATTGCAATTACGTGTCTGTGATCCAATAATTGACTCTGAGGGCACTATATCCAATAATCTCCCACTTGCACTCAAGGCTAATTATTGCGAAGTCGCATACTCTGTAACATTTTAAAAAAATAAAATATTATTTTTGGGAATTTTTATAATTTAATATTAATTTTTAATGAATATTTTAATATTTCGGTATAATTAAATACCGATAAATGGGGAAAATTCTAGAAAAATTATGGAAAATTCAAAAATGGGGTATTTTGTGGAATTATATCATTTTTAAGTTTTTATGATTAGTTATATACTAATTTAGTGCTAATCGCGATTAAAAATCGCTAATCGAGATTTTTTGCATTTTTGTGCAAAAATGTGCCCATATCATTTTTTCCACACTTGTTACATGTTTTGGGGTATGGTTGCTTAGGGTTTGCCATTGGGTGAGAAGGAAAAGAAAAAGAAAAGAAAAGATAAAGGTATCATGATTATGAGAGAGAGGGGGTAGAATAGGTCAACTTTCATTGAACCATGCCTCCCCCATCATTTCATCACCTCATTTCTCTCTCCTTCTCCACTAGAGTTGATGCTGCTCCTGCTCCTCTTCTCTCTTCCCTCCTCTTCAATCCCCCAAAACATCTTGAATCCAACCCCGAAACCCCATTTCATCTTCACAAAACATGCTCATAAGCTCGAGAGGATCGCATTGGACTAAGAAAGAGTGGATCTTGAGGACTTTGAGCAACCCAAGAATTTTATTGAGTTGCCAAAGAAGGTAATTCCTGCACCCTAGAGTAGTATTTTAATTTCCTTGTGCATCTATGCTAGTTTCATATCGATATTGTGTTGTTTGTGGACTTTGGAGATTTCTAGTTAGGGTTTAGGGTAAATTTGAAATCAAAGGTGAAATTGAGGCTTGTAGTGACCCTAGAACCCCTGTTGTGATGTTGTATTGGACAATACCTGGAACATGAACACAGAATACGGATTTACGGAATCGATATCGGGGAAAACTGCAAATCTGTCACTGTTTTTAGGAATCTGCTATCACCCCGAGACCCCTAAAATAATTTTGACTTGACTGAGAGATGTGCAGGCACCCTGGAACCACCACCCAAAGCCCCATCCCCTGAATCCATTTCTTGGCCACAGATAAATCCCATCTGGCCGCAATTTGCGGCCAGAGCATGGGTTCTGGGCTCCGTATTTGTTCTGTAGCTTGATACCCTGTAAACTTGACCCCTGGCATGTGCAATTTTTTCTGATTCCATTTGGGGTAAAATCTGGGTTAGTTTTCTTGAGTTGGCGCATGATTTACGACTTTTTTTAGCATGGATTTTGGTGTTTGGTGATTCATTTCTGTCGGGTGGCGTTTGAACGTCAACGGCAAAGGGTTATTGGTCGTGTTTGCACGCGAGGTTATAGGTTTGTACCTATGGGCGTAGCGTATGCCGTTTTGGTTTCCGACATGATTTTCATGTGTTTTGCGATTGTGTATCTTTGTAGGTACCCTACGTGATGTTGGGACGTTGAAGATGAAGATGGCGACATCGGCATCGGCACACGAGAAGCAAGGTGAGTAGATTTATATCTACGGGGAGAAGTCGGGTGGATGGCGTATAGCACCCCCGCAGTCCGATGTCTAGTATACTATATATATATATATACGATAGCTTATGTGTGACTTGGTTGTCTAGGAGGTGTTAGGTGTGCTATGCATAGATTAGGGTTAGAAGTAACTTGTGTAGTTCCTAGTCGCGAACCCTAGAATAGGTTTACACCCACACGCACACACGTGCATAGTTGCTATGTTTATACTGTGACGATGAGGATATTGGAGGACATTGGAGATGGGTCGATGAGATTGGGCATAGTGCCGTGATATCGGAGATGTGATGTGATTCGTATTTGGGATACGATATATGATTTTTAGCGGGCCTTTGGATGTGTGCTTGACACACGCATTCTTACTTATATAGATGGTATCGACTTGTACTAGATTTAGATCAGTACCCCAGATTATATGATGTGATAATGATACCTGATATTTGATGAGAGGAATGTGATATTGACCCGTACCCAGCTTATGGGATGCCGTACGACGATTTACCGTGCGAGCTTTATATTGATGATTGATCCGCACTCATGACTCGAGGATGTCAGATGATATACGGTATCGTACACGATACTATTAAAGCGGGATCACCGACTATTATATTTATATTCATATATATCGACTCAGATTTAGGTGGTTTCCATACCCCTCCCGATTGACTTGATAGTTAGATCAGTAGTTAGTATAGTAGATGTTAGACTAGATCCGAGTCATACCTATTTCAAACTAACGAATCTGGCATATTTTAAAGACAGGCAAAAAGGGATTCTATGGATACTTTAAAAAGGCGCATCTTTTCTTAAAAAATATCGTAGCCCTTATTTTACTAAAACCCCGATTCGTTTTATTTCAAATGGCAAAACTGTATGGATGTGGATTCGTTACTGTTGCGTTAATTATACGATTCCGCATATTCTTACAGTTTGCATTGCATCGCATTGCATGTGTTATTGCAATGTTACGACCATACTGTTAGGACACCAGCACCATTATCGATGATGCGTATGTTCCACGTACACTTGCTTGCCGGCTCACACACTTCATCATCGATAATTGCCATGTCACTACACTGTAGTACTGTTGCATTCAGGATATGACCCTTGCATATCATACTTATACACTTATATTTGTATACATACTCACTATACACTCATACTTGTGCACATACCTGTTGTACACTCATACTTGTACACATACATATTTGCACATATATAGATGATATTTCTAGATTTGGAAACCGCAAGATACTCTTAAAACTGATTCATTTTAAAGGTGCGGTTTCCCTCAATATGTGCATATTACTATTCCAGGTTGCATGATAGACAGATGTGCTTGCATTTCTTTTACATGTCGCATATATCATGTTTTTGATTATACGCATTGAGATATGTTGTTTCCATGATATTTCTAGATTTGGGAACCGTGGATATTTCAAAAAAAAATATGTAATTGTTTTAAAAACCCGGTTACCCTTGATATGATATTTCAGTGCGTCCCCCATGTGTTTTCTCGATGCTGAGAGCGACATGTGAACCCGATTCGAGGAGGCGGATGAGGCCGATTGCGGGTACATAGTGGGCCCGGTATGGTACCCCAGGATGAGAACGGATCGCTGTGTAGTAGACGGTGAGCCTGGCAGAGGGACTACTACCTACCGGTGATTGGTTGGACCTGGCGGTTATCCAGAGGATACTGACCAGAGTCGATAGATGGATACGGGATGACCCGTACTGCCGGGGCCGAGGGCCGATACCACAGATGGAGCCCGTGGGCTGATCCGGACTGACGGAGCCCGATATATGAGGATTTACGTGCCGATGCTAGGCACAGGTTTCATGATGTTTTCCATGATCTTGATTATATCCTCATATTTACATGCATGATGCTTATTGTCATTGGGTGGCAGGTGGACGGGATTCACATATATACAGACATTGATCACATACAGACTTTGATTACATGGATCATACTTCATTTGTATATATAACAGGATATGAGAGCGCTGTTATATATACCCTTACACCAATATTAGTGGAATGGGACGCTAATATATGTGTATTGATACCCATTTTGATACTTCATCATACTTACTTCATGCAGACATACCTTATATTTATGACATGTTATTACCTGAGGCACTGGCACGAGTACTTAGCACTACATACACGATTAGATGTTACATTGCCACCTTATCATGCTTCAGACTTACCCTTTGAGGTTTACATTATATCTGATCATTTTGACCTAGGATTATGTCATGCATTCGATTTCTGCTTGTAGATATTTTCTTTTCACGAGTTGGCAACTCACCCCCATTGTGCCACAGTTCTTGCAGGTTTTGTCGTACAGGTTCCATGGCGGCATTTGTGGCACACTGTTTCCTTTGCGGGTGATTTGCTTGGTAGGTGGGTTCCTTGCACCAGAACCACCATTGTACATGTATTATTATTTTGTATCTAGAAATTCATCAACCAAAACTTGTATATTGTTTCAGACTCAGACACTAGTGATGTATTATTTCGACCTTAGAGTCGCGTGTAGTAGTATTACGGTTTTCATGTTATTTTGAGTTTTCTTTTGAGTTTTGATCCTCGCCCTTCGGCGTTGTATATCATATTGCTTGTGTGGTTGTGACCGTCGATTGACGAAGAGCTAGCTCCCGCTTGGGGTTGCCTTTTATCATTGCATATATATTATTCTTGTTGTACCCCATTCGGGGCCAGTATTTACAAAAGAAACTCTGCCGAAATTGTTAGAAAAGACTATACATTTTAAAATTTCATATTCGGCTTAGTTATTTAAAAACCTTGACTTCAAAGCATGTTTTCTTCACTTTTTTAAACTAGTTTTCTTTATTTACTCTTTAAAATGGTTTTAGATTTATGGGCTTTTGGCTTACTTAGATTAGATGGGGTCCTTTAGACTTCATATGATTCAAGTGCTAGTCACGCGCTATTTCGGGTCGTGACAAAGTTGGTATCAGAGCGCTAAGTTAACCTTGGTTCGAGTCTAAGTTTGACTATGTGGAGCCTAGGGCGTCTATATATATACGGAACTTAGGCTTGACCATACGGAACTTAGACTTAGTCGATGTGGTATTAGACCCGAACTTTCGTCGCATAGGATGACCCTTGGTTGATGGAATAGGTGACTAAAGTAGAGTAACGTACCGTGGGTATGTTCCGCGACATACTTACGATACGCTACTCCGCTTAAGGAACCTTAGGATGTACATATTTTCAAGATCAGTGATTCTCTTCATATCCATGATTATACATCCATTTGAGATCCTCGATTCTATTAGTTCCATGATCATACTTTCATTGATGCTGTTCCTTCTTATGATCATGTATCCATTCTGGATCTGTTGTTTTCTTTCTTGCCATTGATCTGCTCTCTTCGATACTCGATTGAGATTCCTGTCGCCATTATTTGAGCGCAGTTGAGCTGCTGCTAGTGCTACGGTCAGGGCGAGCTCGTCTGGTACGAGGGCCGACCATTGTGTTTTCTGGTGACATGGGAACGTCTCGAGTTAGTATTGATGATTGTGACCCCTTATGGAGGCGAGTGCTTGGTTTTATACCGTATGATTGGGCCATTATTAGAGCTGCCAGTTGAGAGAGGACTGTTGATGTACAACATACCTCAGAGATTATGATGTCGCCTACCGTGCAGACGGATGAACCAGCTGTTGCTGAGATTGATAGGATGTCTCTTCCGGAACTTACGAGCTGAGATCGCCGGAGCTTCCAGGCAGATATGAGACAGATGATAGCTAGTCTACCCGATTTGAGAGACGAAGGTGATTCGTCCGATTTATTCGCCGGAGCAGGCCCAGTTGAGTTGAAGATTTCCAGTGTGGAGAGTCTTACTCAGATCCAGAGCATACCGACTTAGAGATGACCGCCAATGTATCGCCTTTCCTGGAGGATTGAGGCACTGTTCAGCGTACAGACGAAGGAGCCAATTGTTGCTGCAAATGATGAGATATCGCCCCAGATGTTGGAGCTATTGCAGCATGAATATATCCTTAGAGATATGATGGAAGGTCGCTAGTCACTAAGGATGAAGGACTAGGACATGTGGTTCGTTCGCTTACCCGATGCGAGGTCATCAGATAGATTGATTCCAGCTAGAGACGACTTCACACAGATTCATTGAGAGTCGACAGAGGCGATCGAATGTCAGAAACCCATATTCCAAGTTTAAAGTATTCGAAAAGACATGCAGGCAATTCTATGGACCCTCTAAAAGAATGAAACCCTAACTCGACATAATGACCGTGTGAAAGCCTTTGAACCTTAGGGTTTGCGGCAGTTCCACGGCGCCATTAGTGAGGCTTGGGTTTGCCCTTCTATGGCTGGACCACCGATGCTGTGGTATGTACTCTATACTATTAAACTGTACCCAAGATGTTGATCTCTTGTGGGTTATGAGGTTCTCACGAGTCGATCGGATGGGTCGGCATCATTTGGATATCATATGATGGGACACACTGCTTGGGAGACTCCAGATACGAGCATAGCCGTTGGAGCGCGGTCCATGCAGCCACGATGAGACAAGTCCGAATCAGTCGACATTGGAGCCGAGTGAGGTGAAGAGTTCGCACGAGAATTCGACAGGTGACGTTCCACTCCGCTGACATCAGAGATGCGATACGTATGCAGAGGCGTAGTATATGGATATACCTTCCAGAAGGAGTTGCGATGAGTATGCATCCGTTCCGGAACAAGAATTAGCTTCAGTAAAGGACGATGACTTCCGGGCAATTCGGCAAAAACGAGATACGAGAAGACCTGGACCCAGGAGTGGTCATATTGCGCACACCCAGCAGGCCAAAGTTCGGCATCGTTGACGAGATAGTTGACCAGGTTTGGATAAGGGACCTCACCCAGATGCGTTGTGAGTTGATCGAGGACGGACGAGTATTGAGTATTCCTCCGATGGTTGGGATGCGTTCCCGAGGACCTGTTCCGCTAGATATTTTCTACAGAGTGGTGAAGCTGCAGAGTACGCGATTTCGAGTCCGTACGAGAGACTTCGGATTGACCGTGGCCGAGAACAGTACAGTGCGTAGATAGCATGGCGTGACGCCATAGTGGACGACGATAAAGACAAATGGAACCAGAGGTTCGTACGAGACACCGACGAGCTGTCATTACTTTCCGTCGATGCTAGAGACCTGATAGGCTTACAGAGGCATTGGGATAAGGCCAGTTTCTAAGGAAATGTGTGCAGAACACGCAGATGTCCAGAAAACGAGAAAGGATTATGTAAGAGTACCAGCCTCCGTACAGTTCGGCATAGGCAAGATCGGAAGATACCTTGAGCAGGATCCCTTCCAGGACACTGCTGCAATGATATTTGCACCAGGAGCAGATGTGTGACATGCATTCAGAAAGCCAGAGGCCGACGCCAGTGACATGCTGCTTTACGAATGGGCATGAGGATTGACCGAGAGATGACCAGAGAAGTGCCAAAACGGAATCGTCCCCGTTAGCACACCTGACAGGGCCGATGAGCCGACTGATTGTGAGATTGGTAATCCACAGAGCAGATAAGGACCTAGAGATAGAGGACGCCAGACCGTGAGCAAGAGGCAAGTAGATATCTTGCGCTGCTAGCATTGGATGCACCTACACCGTCCCGACTTTGAAGGAGGATATACCGACGGCGGTATTTATGATTTGTGATTTTGTGATTCGATTATCACGTATTCGTCACCTTGGATTTCGGTATTTTGGGCGTTCTGTTTGCATGATTTATTCTTGATGACTGAGTTTCATAATATTTGCTTTCTTTCACCATGGTTGCACCCACTGGGTATTTATACTTTGCGCTTTGATGCGTTTTATGTATTGATGTTTTCGGAGCCCCGACAATTTGGATTTTTACTGAAATGTTTTAGTACTTGGGGGTTTAAATTTAAATTCGGGGACCAAATTTATTTAAGTGGGGAAGATAGTAACATTTCAAAAAAATAAAATATTATTTTTGGGAATTTTTATAATTTAATATTAATTTTTAATGAATATTTTAATATTTCGGTATAATTAAATACCGATAAATGGGGAAAATTCTGGAAAAATTCTGGAAAATTCAAAAATGGGGTATTTTGTGGAATTATGTCATTTTTAAGTTTTTATGATTAGTTATATGCTAATTTAGTGCTAATCGTGATTAAAAATCGCTAATCGAGTTTTTTTTGCATTTTTGGGCAAACATGTGCCCATATCATTTTTTCCACACTAGTTACATGTTTTGGGGTATGGTTGCTTAGGGTTTGCCATTGGGTGAGAAGGAAAAGAAAAAGAAAATAAAAGATAAAGGTATCATGATTATGAGAGAGAGAGGGGGTAGAATAGGTCAACTTTCATTGAACCATGCCTCCCCCATCATTTCATCACCTCATTTCTCTCTCCTTCTCCATGAGAGCTGCTGCTGCTGCTGCTCCTCTTCTCACTTCCCTCCTCTTCAATCCCCAAAAACATCTTGAATCCAACCCCGAAACCCCATTTCATCTTCACAAAACATGCTCACAAGCTCGAGAGGATCTCATTGGACTAAGAAAGAGTGGATCTTGAGAACTTTGAGCAACTCAAGAATTTTCTTGAGTTGCCAAAGAAGGTAATTTCTGCACCCTAGAGTAGTATTTCAATTTCCTTGTGCATCTATGCTGGTTTCATATCGATATTGTGTTGTTTGTGGACTTTGGAGATTTCTAGTTAGGGTTTAGGGTAAATCTGAAATCAAAGGTGAAATTGAGGCTTGTAGTGACCCTAGAACCACTGTTGTGATGTTGTATTGGACAATACTTGGAACATGAACCCAGAATACGGATTTACGGAATCGATATCGGGGAAAACTGCAAATCTGTCACTGTTTTTAGGAATCTGCTATCACCCCGAGACCCCTAAAATAATTTTGACTTGACTGAGAGATGTGCAGGCACCCTGGAACCACCACCCAAAGCCCTAGCCCCTAAATCCACTTCTTGGCCACAGATAAATCCCATCTGGCCCCAATTTGCGGCCAGAGCATGGGTTCTGGGCTCCGTATTTGTTCTGTAGCTTGATACCCTGTAAACTTGACCCCTGGCATGTGCAATTTTGTCTGATTCCATTTGGAGTAAAATATAGGTTAGTTTTCTTGAGTTGGCGCATGATTTAAAACTTGTTTTAGCATGGATTTTGGTGTTTGGTGATTCATTTCTGTCGGGTGGCGTTTGAACGTCAACGGCAAAGGGTTATTGGTCGTGTTTGCACGCGAGGCTATAGGTTTGTACCTATGGGCGTAGCGTATGCCGTTTTGGTTTCCGACATGATTTTCATGTGTTTTGCAATTATGTATCTTTGTAGGTACCCTACGTGATGTTGGGACGTTGAAGATGAAGATGGAGACATCGGCATCGGCACACGAGAAGCAAGGTGAGTAGATTTATATTTACGGGGAGAAGTCGGGTGGATAGCGTATAGCACCCATGCAGTCCGATATCTAGTATAATATATATATATATACGATAGCTTATGTGTGACTTGGTTGTCTAGGAGGTGTTAGGTGTGCTATGCATATATTAGGGTTAGAAGTAACTAGTGTAGTTCGTAGTCGCGAACCCTAGAATAGGTTTACACCCACACGCACACACGTGCATATTTGCTATGTTTATACTGTGACGATGAAGATATTGGAGGACATTGGAGATGGGTCGATGAGATTGGGCATAGTGCCGTGATATCGGTGATGTGATGTGATTCGTATTTGGGATACGATATGTGATTTTTAGCGGGCCTTTGGATGTGTGTTTCACACACGCATTCTTACTTATATAGATGGTATCGACTTGTACTAGATTTAGATCAGTACCCCAGATTATGTGATGTGATAATGATGCCCGATATGTGATGAGAGGAATGTGATATTGACCCGTACCCAGCTTATGGGATGCCGTACGATGATTTACCGTGCGAGCTTTATATTGATGATTGATCCGCACTCATGACTCGAGGATGTCAGATGATATACGGTATCGTACGCGATACTATTAAAGCGGGATCACCGACTATTATATTTATATTCATATATATCGACTCAGATTTAGGTGGTTTCCATACCCCTCCCGATTGACTTGATAGTTAGATCAGTAGTTTGTATAGTAGATGTTAGACTAGACCCGAGTCATACCTATTTCAAACTAACGAATCTGGCATATTTTAAAGACAGGCAAAAAGGGATTCTACGGATACTTTAAAAAGGCGCATCTTTTCTTAAAAAATATCGTAGCCCTTATTTTTACTAAAACCCCGATTCGTTTTATTTCAAATGGCAAAACTGTATGGATGTGGATTCGTTACTGTTGCGTTAATTATACGATTCCGCATATTCTTACAGTTTGCATTGCATCGCATTGCATGTGTTATTGCTATGTTACGACCATACTGTTAGGACACCAGTACCATTATCGATGATGCGTATGTTCCACTTACACTTGCTTGCCGGCTAACACACTTCATCATCGATAATTGCCATGTCACTACACTGTAGTACTGTTGGATTCAGGATATGACCCTTGCATAGCATACTTGTACACATACTTATTGTATACTTATACTTGTACACATACTCACTGTACACTCATACTTATGCACCTACCTGTTGTACACTCATACTTGTACACATACATATTTGCACATACATAGATGATATTTCTAGATTTGGGAACCGCAAGATACTCTTAAAACTGATTCTTTTTAAAGGAGCGGTTTCCCTCAATATGTGCATATTACTATTCCAGGTTGCATGATAGACAGATGTGATTTCATTTCTTTTACATGTCGCATATATCATGTTTTTGATTATACGCATTGAGATATATTGTTTCCAGGATATTTCTGGATTTGGGAACCGTGGATATTTCAAAAGAAAATATGTAATTGTTTTAAAAACCCGGTTACCCTTGATATGATATTTCAGTGCGTCCACCATGTGTTTTCTCGGTGCTGAGAGCGACATGTGAAACCCGATTCGAAGAGGCGGATGAGGCCAATTGCGGGTACATGGTGGGCCCGGTATGGTACCCGGGGCGAGAACGGATCGCTGTCTAGTAGACGGTGAGCCTGGCAGAGGGACTACTACCTACCGGTGATTGGTTGGACCTGTCGGTTATCCGGAGGATACTGACCAGAGTCGATAGATGGATGCGGGATGACCCGTACTGCCGGGGCCGAGGGTCGATACCGCAGACGGAGCCCATGGGCTAATCCGGACTGACGGAGCCCGATATATGAGGATTTACGTGCCGATGCTAGGCACAGGTTTCATGATGTTTTCCATGATCTTGATTATATCCTCATATTTACATGCATGATGCTTATTGTCATTGGGTGACAGGTGGACAGGATTCACATATATACAGACATTGATCACATACAGAATTTGATTACATGGATCATACTTCATTTGTATATATAACAGGGTATGAGAGCGCTGTTATATATACCCTTACACCAATATTAGTGGAATGGGACGCTAATATATGTGTATTGATATCCATTTTGATACTTCATCATACTTATTTCATGCAGACATACCTTATATTTATGACATGTTATTACCTGAGGCACTGGCATGAGTACTTGGCACTACATACACGATTAGATGTTACATTGACACCTTATCATGCTTCAGACTTACCCTTTGAGGTTTACATTATATCTGATCGTTTTGACCTAGGATTATGTCATGCATTCGATTTCTTCTTGTACATATTTTCTATTCACGAGTTGGCAACTCATCTCCGTTCTGCAACAGTTCTTGCAGGTTTCGCCGTACAGGTTCCATGGCGGCATTTCTGGCACACTGCTTCCTTTGCGGGTGATTTACTTGGTAGGTGGGTTCCTTGCACCAGAACCACCATCGTACATGTGTTATTCTTTTGTATCTAGAAATTCCATCAACCAAAACTTGTATATTTTTTCAGACTCAGACACTAGTGATGTATTATTTCGACCTTAGAGTCACGCGTTGTAGTATTACGGTTTTCATGTTATTTTGAGTTTTCTTTTGAGTTTTGATCCTCGCCCTTCGGCGTTGTATATCATATTGCTTGTGTGGTTGTGACCGTCGATTGACGAAGAGCTAGCTCCCGCTTGGGGATGCCTTTTTTCATTGCATATATATTATTCTTGTTGTACCCCGTTCGGGGCCAGTATTTACAAAGGAAACTCTGCCGAAATTTTTAGAAAAGACTATACATTATAAAATTTCATATTCGGTTTAGTTATTTAAAAACCTTGACTTCAAAGCATGTTTTCTTCTCTTTTTTAAACTAGTTTTCTTTATTTACTCTTTAAAATGGTTTTAGATTTCTGGGCTTTTGGCTTACTTGGATTAGATGGGGTCCTTTAGACTTCATATGATTCAAGTGCCAGTCACGAGCTATTACGGGTCGTGACATACTAACAGCCCGTGTGATACCGAACACCCAACTCCTCTACTAATCAGTTTCATAAAGCCCGTTTGCGAAACTATTGCATTCGAGGAATAGCCTCAGTTAGTGGATCCGCCCTAATGTTTCTTTCTATGTCTCTCTTTATCTCAAGTTCGCGGAGAAAGCCATCTCCCGAAATGAGCAATACCTGTCTTAGAATATGTCTGGATATCTGATGGGACCTAGTTCTTAAATGAACTCCAAATCCAAACTTCTTAGACTGTATCGTCAACTGAACTTAATCAGTATCCTGCGTCATGCCTCCCTCAGTGTCCGCTTGGATCACCTGTCCAAACCATTACCCCTCGTCAGAGGGAAAACTATAACTCTGATAGCCACTCTGTCATCCAGGTCACCTTGGAAGCCTGGAATGATAACCGTCTCCCGAAAGAGGCTGTTGTTATCATATCCCTAGAACATCCACTTATGTTCTAAAACTGCTTCCGAACGTTCCTCCAGTATAGGATTAATATCAACTTATTGCATCTAGTGCAAAAAACAACATCTGGTGTGGTACTTGACATCTCATGATTGACTCAATTGCCTAAGCAAGTGATATGTCAATCATGCACATCCCTCTCCCCTTTAGTCTGTAAGACACCTTTAGAGAGGGTGACTCCATCATCTGCAGGTATACTACCGTGCCAGGAGTCGTCCATTCTAAAACACCTTTAGAATGCTGTCTAAGTACCCAGATTAGGAAACTACCCAAATCTAGATCTAAAACAATAGATCTAGTAACCAGAATATCTGATATAATATCCATATCCTATGTGGAGAAACCATTGTATGACAACCAAAGTATAACCGATCGTAGTATAGGAATTTCACTTCTTACTCTGTGTATGTCATCCAAATACCAGGAGATCACATCCTACTACCTTCTTAACAGATCCATCCCCTATTCTGATGAAGTCAAACCTATGACTGTCACATCAGAAATAGATGATCTATCTCCGCTATATCTGTTTTTGGTCCATAAATAGACATAAGCTACTTGTCCACTATGCTTCCGCTGCTCCTACTGACTACGACAACCCTCTGGCAGAGTCATATACACGTGCACTTCTAAAGCTAGTTTAGAACGACGCTATACTCATCCTCCTGCCGGGTCTCATAGCCTGGAACAACAGTAGTGTCAAGTCTGGGTAAACAAGAACCTCCATGTCACCGTCTTTGAGCATACTGAAGTACCTCTCAAGTGCCTGAGGTACCCACCATATCTGCAGAGTGGCTAATGGAATGTCAAACCAGATTGAATGTTTAGGTTCTTATCAAATTTTTAGTAATCGTTTGCGGTTCTGGAATCACTTCCAGTTCTACCATACTCCCACTACTATTTTATGAAAAAAATCCATTTTTACTAAAACTGTGGCGAGTCAAGAACAATATCACTATTGATCTTCCAGATGGTAGAAAATCAACCCTCGTCATAACCCGAGTTAACCCACAAACAGCCATTACAGAAACGTGCCTTGAGTTATCTAGAGTCTGGTTTTAAGCATAAGCCGGACAACTCCCCGTACCTTAACATTGTTAAGATATGAACTATTCTATATCCAATATAGAAAAAGAGGCACTGATTTAATTGGAACCAGATTCAAATCATGCAGCTCTCTCCAGTGCATGTCAATTAAATGGAGAGAGGCCTATCAGCATTACTCAACTTAGGAATACATCCAGATGTGAATAATCTGAAAGAGAAGCAAGTTCTTATAATCATTATTATCAACTGAATACCATACACAAGTATCTACATCTTCGATCACCTTTTAGAATCCTGATACTTGCAATACCTGGTTCTCTACTTTATTCATATACCTATAACTTCTCAAAACATAGACCTTGCATTTCTACGAAACACATGTCTAAGAACTAAAGAAGTCATAAGTAAACAGAATATAGTACGAGTACCAACCCCTCTGTCCTCATGAACACTGGAAAATACAATACTCTGTATAAGTCCCCTGAGTCTAATAACTCATTCCCTTTGTGTCGTAAGTTGAAAACTGTACTTATGGTTAAGAAGAATTACACCGCTGTTTAATGCTCCTTACCTAATCATCCACTGATATAGGTAAATGTTATAGACATAATTTCAAAAAGTTATATCTCACTTTATAAAAATAAACGTACATATATATCAATTTGAAATTGGTACATAACAACGGATATACAAAACCAAATATTTTTCGTCCGTCAAAACAACCCAGACGACTTCCTCAAATATCATCAATTACAACGAATCCCGATATAATGAGGATGATCACCCAATTCCCAATAACTTATTCCCACTCATCATCTGTAAAACCATACAAATGTGAGAATCAAACCTGGTAAATACATACCCTGGAGCAAGGGCTAATTGAGAAATCTGTTTTCTTTTAACAATACACAGTGAAACTGAAACATGTAAATGTTTCAAAGGGGTATCCGGGTATTCCTAGTAATGCCTATTCCATTATCAGATTCACAACTGTAACCGTATATTTCTTTGCCATCTTTCCAAATCCCTTTATATGTCTTTAGTCATTACCTTTTGTACACCCTTTTAGGCTAAATGGTTTTCTTCCTTCCCTACCGTTCGGCACCAGCCTATAGTTTGGAAGAAGGCTATCCAATAAGCGTAATAGGTGTACTGTCCTAATTCTAGGAGCACTCGCAACCCGAGAGAAGGTAAAAGGAAAAGACAACTGAATAGTCCTATTCATTTTCCCCAGAACCGGAAACCATCCTTGAATCTGGAACAAGTTCCTTCGAGTTCGTATATAACCATACGATGGTTTTATCCAATGGAAGTGGATGTTCGTAGTAATACGGGGTGTTCTGGAGAAAAGTGTAAAAGTAGGAGTGGCAATGAGGTATGCAACTCTGACAATCCAAAAGCCAGTGTTTTAAGAAAGTTCGGTTAACTTAGTAACTGAGTCATAGTCAAGGGTTGGGTCATGGTCGCTGCCAAAGAGAGAGAAAAAAAACACTCTACGTGCACTCTAACCTAAATCAGAATGGTTATCAATTTATCTAATCAGGAAACCTCCCACTGTAATCTCAAATTCTCCTCCAAACCTGAAAGAAGAATTAGTCGGGATCACCCGTGGAGTAAACCAACTCATCAGTGGGAATCGAGATCCAACTATCATCGCATAATAACGTGATGGAATCCACTCACGTTATCATACTCCAGAAGGTTTGCGCATATCTTGCATGTTTCAGTTTCTTTAGAAACTCCCGAAGTGATTTTTACCCCTAGGACCCAAGTGACCTTAACTGAGCCAACATATCAAAGGATCCTAGCCAAGTTCAACCCGTCATTATCTTGATTGCATTAGACCCACCCGCACGAGTCCTTGACTGAACCAAAATGACCGTACGACTGTCCTAACCAATCACATATCCAAAAGACAGAAAAGCATTACAGAGCTACCGCACACTACGCATCAGCTGAGCACGACATACGTAGCACGAATACTAAGCAATACTAATCTGAAATGACGGAGGGCTACGGTTGGTTTTTGGCGAAAAACCTTTAATGTAATGAACTTGATATCGTTGAAGGAACATGATAACTTTTTATAAATATAGTGGCGAAAACCTTTGCTAAAGAGGTCACTCCCGGTGAAGGGATCTCGGCTCTTTCCCCGTAGAATGAGGTGCAGGATATTCCAACTGAATACCGCGATGCAAAGCAAAAATTAATCGACTATAGTGAAGTTATTACCCTGACGCAAACTTCTGCCCAAGGGGTCACTCCCGTTGAAGGGATCTCGGCCCTTGCCTCTCGACTGAGGTGCCGGATATTCATGACCGAATACCACTGTGCAAAGCAAATGAGAACGTCCTTGCAATAACAGCTTTTTGAAAAATGTTCCAACAAAATTGAACAGGTTTTTTTAGCTTGCATTGATCTGAATCAACGCAGTCCCATCAATTAATCACACTACAAAAGAACGAAAATATGATGTACGTATATGCCATCCGCATTCGCCACTGGGTCCCGTCATCACCCGTTAGGTTACTTAACTAACGACAGAGCGGGGAATGGACTAGCACGGGTGTAAAACATATACAACATCTACTAGTATATATATCAATATATAATATTCGCTCATGGCGTGATAAAATGCAACATCACAGAAATGTAATAAGCATCACAGAACAATACAGATAATTTGGGATCCCCGGGTTTCATAGAGCTGCTACTGAAACACGACGTTCCTCTAGTCGTGTGGATAGCCTGTGCAATGAAATCCTAGACCCCTACGGGTGCGGCAAGTTACCCGCCAAAACCTGAAGCCAGGCAGCCCCCTTCAACAAAGTGAATGGACCACCCAGCACTTCACGGAATCCGGTAACTTGAGCACCCCTCCTTGGGTCAACCTATACCACCTACGAGTGCGACGAATAGTCCGCCAATTCTAGAGTAAAGCCCCCTCCATCTCAAAGCCATGAGATGCGGGCTCGTTGCCCTCTAGAACCCGGCTATTCATTCACCCCACCGCGGGGTAATCCTAGTACAGAAAATAAAATATACAACGGGTACATCGACCTCAGCCCGGTCGTGTCCCAAAAGAATAATATACAAACAGGCAGTGACGGCATTCCACATGTCAGACGCTCGCCCAGCAATATCAAATGTACAAATATAACCAAACTGTACCACCATTGCATCCAGGCTATCTACCACGACAAATCCGCAACACCACAGCACAACACAGAACATCAACGTGAATGTCACATTCGCAAATCCGTCTAAAAGGGCTATAGCAATTAGACAAGATTTACCGATCAAATGACATTCACGGTCACAGATATAATGTAAGTACTGTAAACTAACATATTTAAATTTTCGATCAAAAAAAATTTCCTGAAGTGGGCCCCAAGTACAAATCCAGTACTCAAACAATCTGGGCCAAAACAAAAAATACCAGAAACCCCATTTCCAAGTCAGAAACCACTGTAGGAAAAATGGTGCCCTAATGCTACAGTGGTGCGGCGGAACCGTGGCCAAAATGAGGGTAGTGCCGCGGTTCCGCAGCGCTATGGTGAGATCAGTGTACCAAATTTTCTTAGATTTCTTAAAAAAGCCTGCCTTATTTTCTGCAACACTCAAAATAATTTTTAGACAAAAAGGCGGATTGGTTTCCGAATTCGGGTTAATTCGATAGAAACTTCGTTTTTGAAATTGCGTTTCAGAAATTTTGTTCGATCGAAGTTCTAAATACGTTAGAACAAGCTAGCAAAGGTTAATGGCGTGGCTCTGATACCATATAAGTCTACGGTAGCGCCCCGGCCGTCTGTCCGAGGCCAAAATGCGGAAACGAAAACTTTTTCTAAACTTGAAACCGGCTCTATCGGAGACTTTAATCCCAGATCGAACCATTAACCTATAACTATCTAATTAGAGAAGGGTTGAAAGGGCTATACCGATCGATCCGTGTCCTTCGGACTTTGGCCACCATCCCTAGCTCCTCCCGGCATCTCCGATCTCCGGTCTTCTCTTCGGAAAGGGCACCACATCTTCGAGTCTTTTTACGGGCTTCCGCTTCGTCCGAAGCAACTCGGACACGAAGTTTGCTAGCCGACGTGTCCAAGGTGAAGTAGAGAATGTGTGTGATCACTTGGTCTCTTGCATCCATTGTATGGATGGTGTTTGAAGATGAAGCCATCAATGGAGGTTGTGAGCTTGAGGAAGAAGAAAGAGAGGAGCCTTTTATTATTGTATTGTATGTTGAAAATGAGAGAGTGAGATCAAGAATAATACAAGAGCCAACCCTTACCATGGCTGCCCTTCTCTCTCTTGCTCTCATTTCAACCCACAAATCAATCACATAATGTGACACATGCACAAAGAAAGAGACCATGAGTCACCACTTGTGCATGTGTCACAATTAATGCTCCTAATCATGATTTCTAGCTCATTATTTCCATTTGTAAACATTAACCCAAATGTTTACAACAACAAAAAGATACGGCAACATCTAAAGTAAACTCGTGACGGATCACAAGGATACCCCTCACCTGTATAAACATACCTGCATCCGCATTCCGACTGAATGCGAATGCAATGAGACCAAAGAAATCCAACAAATCTAATACTAGGTTCCGGCTTAAACCAAAGCCTACTAGTATGATCCGTCCGATCATGATCCGTGCACTACTGCACGTAAATGATCGAACCCTACCATAATACCATACGGCCTCTATAACGTTTCGCCCGAAACTTGAGAAACTGTCTTTGGGGGACTCTAAAGACTCGTCAATACTTTGGCTGTGGATTTAACCACCAGCACGTCAGAGGTACTAGCCGTACGTAATGTGCTACCAGGTATTGAACAAAAGGGGGGTCGATGAGCGAACTCATCCTGACACCCTACAGAGACTGTCGGTGACAATATCCGTACAGTCCGGTCCATTCGTCTGTGAGCATCGCATGTCGGGCCTAGGGGGTTTGTAAAAGTCAGACCCCCAAAAGCGGTACAAATCATGTTGGAGTGTAGCCCAGAACACCCTGAGATACTACTGGAATACCTACCAGTAAATCTCCTGCCTTGGCCAAGGACTTTGTGTAATGGCTCTCCTAGACACAGCGCGATCTCACCCCCACTACCGGGAGAGACGAAACCCCTGCCGATCTGCTCACTGCCTCCATGTGGCTCGGGACTGTACCCAACTAAAACCTGTTTGCACGACTCCTTTGAGCCGTGGTAGGGTAGTAATCAAAGCACAGTGGGAACTCACACGAGACAAATGACGATCTCAGGTCGATGAACTAACCTGTACACATGTCACCAGGGAACTGCTATCTGACGTCAGGTATAATACCAACTAGCATGTTCCCGGAGAGTCCTGTCCGGTGTACTCATAACCCAATGAGCACCTGTATACATCTTAGGTGATCCAAGTGACACCAATGACTTGTGAGACTAGCCACCGCCCCTCGTCGGGGTCTCAACTGTATACACTAGTCTACTAATGGAGTATCGATGCCCAGTCTCGAAACTCCCACGACTAGGGACCACTTTAAGGATGTGCTTATAGACTACCCAACTCTCACGTATATGATCGCCATCATACTGCTGGTAGTCAAGAAAGAATCCTAAGGGCTCTATCAATGTGTAACAGTGACCTGTAATGTCACATAAAGCTGTACACAATGATAAAGATAAACGAGATAGCATACTATCATCTTGAGTAAGACTGTCCTACCGGTATAGGTCATCCCTCAATCATTGCAATCACGTGCCTGTGATCCAATAATTGACTCCGAGGGCACTATATCCAACAGAGCATTCCGTCTTGTACTCTTCAAGAGGTAGTGATGGCTTAGGAAGCAGGTTCAGATCTGCTGCCTAAGGCTTTTCAACTTTATGAGCCGTGAGGGTCTCATAAAGACTTTTCTCCCTATGAGTCGAAAGGATCTCGTAGGTGTATTTCCTCCTTAGGAATCGTGAGGATTCCTAATTGTGTTTTCTCTTGGGAGTCGTAAGGATCTCACAAGAGAGTTTTCTTCCTTACGGGTTGAGAAGACCCGTAAGTGATTGATGAGATTGACATTATTCGCATTTCACGGAGTCAGGGGTTGCTCTGAGCGTTTCCCACGGGGTCAAGATTGTCTTTAGCCGTGTTCCACAGGACCAGGATTTTCTCTGGACGCTTCCCACGGGGTCAGGATTGGCATTAGCCGTGTTCCGCAAGGACCAGATTCCGCTCTGGACGCTTCCCACGGGGTCAGGATTGACATTAGCCGTGTTCCACTAGACCAGGATTTGCTTTGGATGCTTCCCACTGGTCAGGATTGACATTAGCCATGTTCCACAAGGACCAGGTTCCGCTTTGGACGCTTCCCACGGGGTCAGGATTGACATTAGCTGTGTTCCACTAGACCAGGAATTGCTCTGGATGCTTCCCACGGGGTCAGGATTGATATTAGCCGTGTTCCGCAAGGACCAGGATCCGCTTTGGATGCTTCCCACGGGGTCAGGATTGACATTAGCCGTATTCCACTAGACCAGGAATTGCTCTGGATTCTTCCCACGGGGTCAGGATTGACATAGCCGTGTTCTGCAAGGTCTAGGCTCCGCTCTGGACGCTTCCCACGGGGTCAGGATTGACATAAGCCTGTTGCGCCACGGCAGCGCACCGGCCGTCTATCCGAGGCCAAAATGCGGAATCAAAATTTTTCTTAACTTTAAACTGGCGCTACCGCGGACAATATACCCGGATCGTAACCATTAACCAATACTAGCTAAAAAGAGAAAGGGTGAGAGATATACCGAGTGATCCGAGTCCTCCAGTCTTCTCGTCATCATCCCGATCTCCCGCGGAAACTCCGGTCGTCGCATCCTTGCCGGAAGGGCACCACATCGACTGTATCTTTTACGGGCTCCAACCTCAATACCGAGGCAACTCGGGCGCGAAGTTGGCTAGCCGACGCGCCCAAGATTTGCTGTAGAATGTGTAGTGCTTTGTCTCTTTGGGGTTATGTTGCCTTGATAGAGGAATGAGGTTGAGAAATGAACTTGGGGATTTTGGTAGCAATGGAAAAATGAGATGGATGATGAATTTCCCACACCAAATCAAAATGAACCTCTCTCATTTTTCTCCCCTCTCCTAATGTGGCTGGCCAAGCTTGCTTGGAAATGGTGGAGGGAAAGAATGTATAGCATGAAGGGAGGTGATGGTAGGAGAAAAGAAGAGGTGACCATATCCAAACATCATCATTACAAACTTACATCCAAACCTTAACCTTTCAAATCTCATTAATGCACCATCATGGATGAAAAAGAAAAAGATGCTTATCATAATGAATACAAGTGCAAGAAACCCCCTCCTCAAAATGTTATTTGCAAACTTGCAAATAACACCCTCCATCGGAAAAGTCCGGCCGGGAAAGAACAAAGGAAAACCGGCCGGAACGGAATGCAAACTGGCAACTCCAGAAAACTGGTCCCGTAATAAATTACAGGAAAACCCCGATACTGTGCATACACACCCGCATCTGTATTCCGACCGGATACAAATGCAATGAGACAAAATCTACACTGTACTAAACTAGGATCCGGATTAAACTAAAGCCGGCTAGTAATATCCGTCCGATCCTGATCCGTGCAATACCACACGTATCTGATCGGACCCTGCCATATCTCCATACAGCCTCTACAGCGTTTCGCCCGAAAGCTGAGTAACTGAATGTGTGGTGGACTCTAAAGACTCGTCAATACTATGGCTGTGGATTTAACCACTAGCACGTCAGAGGTATAAGCCAATACGTAACGGGCCACCAGCTATTGACCAAAAGGGACGTCGATGAGCGAACTCATCCTGACACCCTACTGAGCCTGTCAGTGACAATATCCGTACAGTCCGGTCCGTTCGTCTATGAGCATCGCATGGCGGGCCTAAGGGGTTGGTAAAAGTCAGACCCCCAAAGGCGGTACAAGTCGTGTCGGAGTGAAGCCCAGAACACCCAGAGATACTACTGGAATACCTACCAGTAAATCTCCTGCCTCGGCCGAGGGCTTTGTGTAATGGCTCTCCTAGACACAGCGCGACCTCACCCCCAATACCGGGAGAGACGAACCCCTGCAGATCCGCTCACTGCCTCCATGTGGCTCGGGACTGTACCCAACTAAAACCTGTTTGCATGACTCCTTTGAGCCGTGGTAGGGTAGTAATCAAAGCACAGTGGGAACTCACACGAGACAAATGACGATCTCAGGTCGATGAACTAACCTGTACACATGTCACCTGGGAACTTCTATCTGACGTCTGGTATAATCCCAACTAGCAGGTTCCCGGAGAGTCCTGTCCAGTGTACTCATAACCCAATGAGCACCTGTATACATCTTAGGTGAACCAACTGACACCAGTGGCTTGTGAGACCGGCCACCGCCCCTCGTCGGGGTCTCGACTGTATACACTAGTCTACTCTGGAGAATCGATGCCCTGTCTCGAAACTCCAACGACTAGGGACCATTTAAGGATGTGCTTATAGACCACCAGCTCTCACGTATATGATCGCCATCATACTGCTGGCAGTCAAGCAAGAATCCTAGGGGCTCTATCAGCGTATAATAGCGACCTGTCAGGTCACCTAAAGCAGTACACGATGATAAAGATAAACCAGATAGCATACTATCATCTCGAGTAAGACTGTCGTCCCTGGATAGGTCCTCCCTCAATCATTGCAACCACGTGCCTGTGATCCAATAATTGACTCTGAGGGCACTATCTCCAACAATCTCCCACTTGCACTCAAGGCTAATTATTGCGATGTCGCATACTCACAGCCCGTGTGATACCGAACACCCAACTCCTCTACTAGTCAGTCTCACAAAGCTCGTTTGCGAGACTATTGCGTTCGAGGAATAGCCTCAGGGAGTGGATCCGCTCTGATGTTTCTTTCTATGTCTCTCTAAATCTCAAGTTCGCGGAGAATACTATCTCCCGAAATGAGCAATACCTGTCTTAGAATGTGTCTGGATATCTGGTGGGACCTAGCTCATTAATGAACTCCAAATCCAAACTTCTTAGACTGTATCGATGACTGAACTTAATCAGTACCCAGCGCCATGCCTCCCTCAGTATTGCCTTGGACCACCTGTCCAAAATACTGCCCCTCGTCAGAAGGAGAAACTATAACTCTGACAGCCACTCTGCCATCCATGTCACCTTGGAAGCGTGGAATGATAACCGTCTCCTAAAAGAGGCTGCCGTTATTAAATTCCTAGAACATTCACTTATGTTCTAAAACTGCTTCCGACTGTTTCTCCAGGATTGGATTAATATCAACTTATTGCACCTACTGCAAGAACAACATCTGACGTGGTACTTGACATCTCATGATTGACTCAATTGCCTAAGCAAGTGATCTGTCAATCATGCGTATCCCTCTCCACTTTAGTCTGTACGACACCTTTAGAGAGGGTGACTCCATTACTTGCAGGTGCACTACCGTGCCAGGAGTCGTCCATTCTAAATACTCATAGAATGCTGTCAAGGTACCCAGATTGGGAAACCACCCAAATCTAGATCTAAAACCATAGATCTAGTAACCAGAATGTCTGATATAATGTCCAAGTCCTTTGTGGAGAAACCACTGTGTGACGACCAAAGTATAACCGATCGTAGTATAGGAGTTTCTTTCCTACTCTGTGTATGTCATCCAAAACCAGGACATCACACCCTACTACCTTCTTAACAGATCCATCCCCTATTCTGATGACGTCAAACCTATGACTGTCACATCAGAAATAGATGATCTATCTCCGCTATATCTGCTTTAGTCTATAGACATAAGCCTGATGTCCACCAATGCTTCCGCTGCTCCCACTGACTACGACAACCCTCTGGCAGAGTCATATAGACGTGCACTTCTAAAGCTAGTTTAGAACGACGCTATACTCATCCTCCTGCCGGGTCTCGCAGCCTGGAACAACAACAATGGTAAGTGTGGGTAAACAAGAACTTCCCTGTCACCGTCCTTGAGGCTACCGGAGTACCTCTCGGGTGCCTGAAGTTACCCACCTTATCTGCGGAGTGGCCAATGGAATGTCAAATCAAATTGAATCTTTAGGTTCCTTATCAAATCTTCAGTAATCGTTTGCGGTTCTGGAATCGCTTCCAGTTCTACCATACTCCCACTACTGTTTTCTGAAAAATAACCATTTCTTTTTAAAATGTGGCGAGTTAAGAACAATATCACTATTGATCTTCCAGATGGTAGAAAGTCAACCCTCGTCATAGCCTGGGTCAACCCACAAACAGCCATTACAGAAACGTGCCTTGAGTTGTCCAGCGTCTGGTTTTAATCATAAGCCGGACAACTCCCCGTACCTTAACATCGTTAAGATATGAACTGTTCTATATCCAATATAGAACCAGAGGCACTGATTTAAATGAACCAGATTCAAATCATGCAGCTATCTCCAGTGCATGTCAACTAAATGGAAGGAGGCCGATCAGCGTTACTCAAATTAGGAATGCTTCCAATTATGAGTAACCTGAAAGAGAAGCAATTTCTCTTTATCATTACTATCAACTGAATACCATACACAAGTATCTACATCTTCGATCACTTTGAAGAATCCCGATACTTGCTACACCTGGTACTCTACTCTATTCAAATACCTATAACTCCTCAAAACTTAGACCCTGTGTTTCTATGAAACACATGTCTAAGAACTAGAGAAGTTAAAGGTAAACAGAATATAGTATGAGGACCAACCCCTCTGTCCTAATGGACACTGGACAACATACAATACTCTGTATAAGTCCGCTGAGTCTAACAACTCTTTCACTGTGTGTCGTAGGTTGAAAACTGTACTTATGGTTAAGAAGAATTACACCGCTGTTTAATGCTCTTTACCTAACCATCCACTGATATAGGTAAATGTCATCGACATAATATCAAAAGGTATATCTCACTCTATGAAAATAGACGTACAGATATATCAATTTGAAATTGGTGCACAACAGCGGATATTCAAAACCAAATATTTGCCGACCGGCAAACAGCCCAGATGATCTCCTCAAATATCACCCTATTCCGAATAACTTACTCCCACTCATCATCTGTAAAACCATACAGATGTGAGAATCAAACCTGGTAAATACATACCCTGGAGCAAGTGTCCAATCGGAAAATCAGTTTTCTTTTAACAGTACACAGTTGAACTGAAACATTGAAATGTTTCGATGGGGTATCCTGGTATTCCTAGTAATGCCTCTACCATTATCCAGATTCACAACTGTAACCGTATAATTCTTTGCCATCTCTCCAAATCCCTTTATATGTCTTTAGTCATTACCTTCTGCACACCCCTTAGGCCAAATGGTTTTCTTCCTTCCCTACCGTTCGGCACCAGCCTATGGTTTGGAAGAAGACTATCCAATAAGCCTAATAGGTGTACTGTCCTAATCCTAGGAGCACTCGCAATGCGAGAGAAGGTGAAGAGAAAAGACAACCGAATAAACTGTATTCCTATTTCTCCTGGACCAGAATCCATCCCCGAACTGGAACAAGTTCCTTTCGAGTTCGTATATAACCATACGATGGAGTATCCAATAAACTGTGGATCTTCGTAGTGATACGGAGTGTCCTGGAGAAATACAAAGGTGATTTAGGATTGGCGAAGAAATACTTGGTATGATCGTGAATAGCAGTCACAATTTACTTTTCCCTCTTACTAATCCTTTGCTTTGTCTTAACTTAATACCTTCTGCACACCATCGTTATGCTAATTGGTTTTCTTCATTCCCTACCGGTCGGCACCAGCCTAAGGTTTGGAAGAAGACTGTCCAATTTGCGTAATAGGGGTACTATCTCCTAAACCAAGGAGTACTCGCAACCTGAGAGAAGGTAAAAGGAAAAGACAACTGAATAATCCTATCCGTTTTCTCCAGAACCGGAAACCATCCTCGAATTCCTTCGAGTTCGTATCTAACCATACGATGGTTTTGTCCAATGGAAGTGGACGTTCGTAGTAATACGGGGTGTCCTGGAGAAAAAGGTAAAAGTAGGAGTGGCAATGAGGTCTGCAACTCTGACAATCCAAAAGCCAGTGTTAAGAAGGTTCGGTCAACTTGGTCACTGAGTCATAGTCTAGGGTCGGGTCAATGGTCGCTGCCAGAGAGAGAGAAAAGAAACACTCAGCGTGCACTCTAACCTAGATCAGAATGGTTATCACTTTATCTAATCTGGAAACCTCCCACTATAACCTCAAATTCTTCCCCAAACCTGAAAGAAGAATTAGTCGGGGTCACCCGAAGAGTAAACCAACTCATCAGTGGGAATCGGGATCCAACTATCATCGCATGATAACATGACGGAATCCACTCACGTCACCACACTCCAGAAGGTATGCGTATGCCTGGCAAGTTTCAGTTCTTTTGAAACTCCCGATGTGATTTTTACCCCTAGGACCCAAGTGACCTTGACACAGTCAACAAATAAAGAGTCCTAGTCAAGTTCAACCCGTCATTGTCCTGGATTGCATTAAACCCACCCGTACGAGCCCTTGACACAGTCAACAAGGCCGCACGACTGTCCTAACCAATCCCATTAATATGCTACAAACAAACACTACTTAGCTACCGCACACTACGTCTTGACACAGTCAACAAACGCAGCACGAATACTAAGTAATACTTGTAAGAAATGACGGAGGGCTACGGCTGGTTTTTGGAGAAAAACCTTTAACGTAATGAACTTGATATCGTTGAAGGAACTGCATAGCCTTTTATAAAAATATAGTGACGAAAACCTTTGCTAAAGAGGTCACTCCCGGTGAAGGGATCTCGGCTCTTTCCCCGTAGAATGAGGTGCAGGATATTCCAACTGAATACCACGATGCAAAGCAAAAGTAATCGGTTATAGTGAAGTTAATGCCCTGACGCAAACTTCTGTCCAAGGGGTCACTCCCGGTGAAGGGATCTCGGCCCTTGCCTCGTCGACTGAGGAGCAGGATATTCCAAATGAATACCACGATGCAAAAAAAAAGTGAACGTCCTTGCAATAACAGCTTTTTGAAAAGTGTTCCAACAACATCAGAATAGGTTTTTTTTTAACTTGCATTGATCCGAATCAACGCAGTCCCATCAATTGATCACACCATAAAGAACGAAAATATACTGATGTACGTATATGCCATCCGCATTCGCCACTGGGTCCCGTCATTACCCGTTAGGTTAGCTAACTAACGACAGAGCGGGGACTGGACTAGCGCGGATGTAAAACATATACAACATCTACTAATATATATACCAATATATAATTTTCGCTCAAGGCGTGATAAAATGCAACATCACAGAAATATGCAGCATCACAGAACAATACAGATATCTGGAAGCCCCGGGTTTCACAGAGCCGCTGCTGAAACCCGACGTTCCCTTGGTCGTGTGGATAGCCTGTGCAATGAAAACCTAGACCCCTACGGGCGCGGCAAGTCACCCGCCAAAACCTGAAGCGAGGCAGCCCCTTCAGCGCCGTGAATGGACCACCCAGCACTTCATGGAATCCGGTAACTTGGGCACCCCTCCTGGGTCAACCTGTACCCCCTACGAGTGAGGCAAATAGCCCGCCAATCCTAGAGTGAAGCCTCCTCCGTCTCAATGCCATGAGATGCGGGCCCGTTGCCCTCTAGAACCCGGCTATCCGTGCACCCCTCCGCGGGGTAATCCTAGTACAGAAAGTAAAATATACATACAACGGATACATCGACCGCAACCAGGTCGTGCCCCAAAAGAATAATATAAACAGGCAGTGACGGCAGTCCACATGTCGGACGCTCGCCCCGCAATATCAAATGTACAAAATACAACAAAACTGTACTAGCATTGCATCCAGGCTATCCCCCACGACCGATCCGCAACATCACAACAAAATCACAGAACATCAACGTGAAAGTCACGTTCGCAAATCCGTCTAACCGGGCTATAGCAGTTAGACCGGATTTACCGATCGAGTGACATTCACGGTCGCAGATATAATGTAAATACTGTGAAATAATGTGTTTAAAATATCCGATCGATCAAAAATTAACAAGTGGGCCCCCAAGCAATACTGTAGCACTCACAGAAATTCTAGGCCCAATTTTAATATTCCAAAACCCCTAAAATTAGCCCAGAAGCCCACTGGAAAAAAAAAGATGCAGTGACGACACCAATGTGCGGCGGAACCGCGGCCCAAGGGGGGGTTTGGCCGCGGTTCCGCGCTTCAGTGGTCGACTGACTGTGTCGAATTTTTCCAGTAGTCTTAGAATTTCCAGTACATTAGTTTTTTACAACCTGAAAAATTTTTCGAGCCCGGAAAAAAACGACAGAAAACTGATGCATGCAAAACGCGGATTTTGGAATTTTGGTCGATCAGATAAGTAAAACACATTAGAACAAGCTAGACAAGGTTAATGGCGTGGCTCTGATACCATGTTGCGCCACGGCAGCGCCCCGGCCGTCTATCCGAGGCCAAAATGCGGAATCAAAATTTTTCTTAACTTTAAACTGGCGCTACCGCAGACAATATACCCGGATCGTAACCATTAACCGATACTAGCTAAAAAGAGAAAGGGTGAGAGATATACCGAGTGATCCGAGTCCTCCGGTCTTCTCGTCATCGTCCCGATCTCCCGCGGAAACTCCGGTCGTCGCATCCTTGCCGGAAGGACACCACATCGACTGTATCTTTTACGGGCTCCCACCTCAATACCGAGGCAACTCGGGCGTGAAGTTGGCTAGCCGACGCGCCCAAGATTTGCTGTAGAATGTGTAGTGCTTTGTCTCTTTGGGGTTATGTTGCCTTGATGGAGGAATGAGGTTGAGAAATGAACTTGGGGATTTTGGTAGCAATGGAAAAATGAGATGGATGATGAATTTCCCACACCAAATCAAAATGAACCTCTCTCATTTTTCTCCCCTCTCCTAACGTGGCCGGCCAAGCTTGCTTGGAAATGGTGGAGGGAAAGAATGTATAGCATGAAGGGAGGTGATGGTAGGAGAAAAGAAGAGGTGACCATATCCAAACATCATCATTACAAACTTACATCCAAACCTTAACCTTTCAAATCTCATTAATGCACCATCATGGATGAAAAAGAAAAAGATGCTTATCATAATGAATACAAGTGCAAGAAATCCCCTCCTCAAAATGTTATTTGCAAACTTGCAAATAACACCCTCCATCGGAAAAGTCCGGCCGGGAAAGAACAAAGGAAAACCGGCCGGAACGGAATGCAAACTGGCAACTCCAGAAAACTGGTCCCGTAATAAATTACAGGAAAACCCCGATACTGTGCATACACACCCGCATCTGTATTCCGACCGGATACAAATGCAATGAGACAAAATCTACACTGTACTAAACTAGGATCCGGCTTAAACCAAAGCCGGCTAGTAATATCCGTCCGATCCTGATCCGTGCAATACCACACGTATCTGATCGGACCCTGCCATATCTCCATACAGCCTCTACAGCGTTTCGCCCGAAAGCTGAGTAACTGAATGTGTGGTGGACTCTAAAGACTCGTCAATACTATGGCTGTGGATTTAACCACTAGCACGTCAGAGGTATAAGCCAATACGTAACGGGCCACCAGCTATTGACCAAAAGGGACGTCGATGAGCGAACTCATCCTGACACCCTACTGAGCCTGTCAGTGACAATATCCGTACAGTCCGGTCCGTTCGTCTATGAGCATCGCATGGCGGGCCTAGGGGGTTGGTAAAAGTCAGACCCCCAAAGGCGGTACAAGTCGTGTCGGAGTGAAGCCCAGAATACCCTGAGATACTACTGGAATACCTACCAGTAAATCTCCTGCCTCGGCCGAGGGCTTTGTGTAATGGCTCTCCTAGACACAGCGCGACCTCACCCCCAATACCGGGAGAGACGAACCCCTGCAGATCCGCTCACTGCCTCCATGTGGCTCGGGACTGTACCCAACTAAAACCTGTTTGCACGACTCCTTTGAGCCGTGGTAGGGTAGTAATCAAAGCACAGTGGGAACTCACACGAGACAAATGACGATCTCAGGTCGATGAACTAACCTGTACATATGTCACCTGGGAACTGCTATCTGACGTCTGGTATAATCCCAACTAGCAGGTTCCCGGCGAGTCCTGTCCAGTGTACTCATAACCCAATGAGCACCTGTATACATCTTAGATGAACCAACTGACACCAGTGGCTTGTGAGACCGGCCACCGCCCCTCGTCGGGGTCTCGACTGTATACACTAGTCTACTCTGGAGAATCGATGCCCTGTCTCGAAACTCCAACGACTAGGGACCATTTAAGGATGTGCTTATAGACCACCAGCTCTCACGTATATGATCGCCATCATACTGCTGGCAGTCAAGCAAGAATCCTAGGGGCTCTATCAGCGTGTAATAGCGACCTGTCAGGTCACCTAAAGCAGTACACGATGATAAAGATAAACCAGATAGCATACTATCATCTCGAGTAAGACTGTCGTCCCGGGATAGGTCCTCCCTCAATCATTGCAATCACGTGCCTGTGATCCAATAATTGACTCTGAGGGCACTATCTCCAACAAAGCCGTGTTCCAGGAAACCAAGATTTGCTCTGGATGCTTCCTACGGGTCAAGATTGACATAGCCGTGTTCCATAAGGACCAGGATCCGCTCTGGACGCTTCCTACGGGGTCAGGATTGACATAAGCCGTGTTCCGCGAAACCAGGATTTGCTCTAGATGCTTTCCACGGGGTCGAGATTGACATAGCCGTGTTCTGCAAGGACCAGGATCCGCTCTGGACGCTTTCCACGGGGTCAGGATTGAGATAGCCGTGTTCCAAGAAACCAGGATTTGCTCTTGATGCTTTCCATGGGGTCAGGATTGACATAGCCGTGTTCCGCAAGGACCAGGATCCGCTCTGGATGCTTCCTACGGGGTCAGGATTGACATAGCCATGTTCCACGAAACCAGGATTTGCTCTGGATGCTTCCCACGGGGTCAGGATTGACATAGCCGTGTTCCGGAAGGAGCAGGATCCGCTCTGGATGCTTCCTACGGGGTCAGGGTTGACATAGCCGTATTCCACGAGACCAGGATTTGCTATGGATGCTTCCCATGGGGTCAGGATTGACATAGCCGTGTTCCGCATGGACCAGGATCCACTCTGGATGCTTCCCACGGGGTCAGGATTGACATAGCCGTGTTCCACGAAACCAGGATTTGCTCTGGATGCTTCCCACTGGGTCAAGATTGACATAGCCGTGTTCCGCAAGGACCAGGATCCGCTCTGGACGCTTCCCACGGGGTCAGGATTGACATAAGCCGTGTTCCACGAAATCAGGATTTGTTGACTTTATCTGCATTTCGTGAAGTCAGGGGTTGGCTCTCAGTTGTCTGTGCACCGCCGAGACATGGAGCTAGGAGTTGACGTGATTCCACTTTGCTTGATGTTGCGTCTGTTGAAATGAGACGAATGTTGAGATGATCTCCAGGCTGTCTGTGAACCGTCGAGACTTGGCTCTCTTTCGGATGGAGCCTGGGGGACAGGTGTGTTTCCCTCTTTGTTTGTGCTCCTGGATTGTATACAGAGATCGATGCGATCTCACCTGTAGGGCAAAAAGTTTCATTTTATATATTTTTCTTTCCGCGATGCTATATCATTTCAGCTTTTATATCGCGAAAGTCACGATTGCCCAATCATTTCGGCTATTTTTCGTGGTGCCCAATCATTTCGGCTATTTGTTTTATTTACTCGCTGCTTTTTATTGCGAGTTGCCCAACCATTTCGGCTATTTTGTATGCATACATTTTTACTTGCTGATTTCATTGCAAGTTGCTCCATCATTTCGGCTATTTCGTATGCATGTGTGGCTCGCTGGCTTTTCGCTGCGAGTTTGGGATTGGACACCGATTTCGGCATCAGCATCGCTACAACTGGGATATTGCCAGGAGCGAATCATCATTTGCCTCTGTCGACGTCGAACAAAGGTGGCTTAGCGAACAGGGTTAGGATCCCATTGACTAAGGCTTTTAACTTTACGAGCCGTAAGGGTCTCATAAAGGTATTTTTCCTTACAAGTCGTGAGGATCTCATAGGTGCGTTTTCTCCTTAGGAATCGTGAGGATTCCTAAGTGTATGGTCTCTTATAAGTCATAAGGATCTTACAAGAGTACTTTCTCCTTATAAGTCGAGAGGACATACAGGTGTCTTCTTCCACATGAGCATATCCCCAGTCTCTGGTGGGACTTTGTTAGGGAAATGATTATTCGCGCCCGTGGATTGTATACAAAGGTCATCATTGAACCGCTTGTATGGAAAAATCATGGTGTATGATTGCTTAAGAACAGGTTCAGATCCCTGTAGCTTAAGGCTTTTGAATTTTATGAGCCGTGAGGGTCTCATAAGAGGGTTCTCCTTACGAGTTGTGAGGATCTCGCAAGTGTAATTTCTCCTTAGGAATCGTGGGGATTCCTAAGTGTGTTGCTCCCTTATGAGTCGTAAGGATCTCACGCAGGTGATTTCTCCTTACAAGGTCGAGAGGACCTTGCAAGTGTCTTTTAACGAGATTGCGCCCTTTCGGGTTTTCACAAAACTTGCCGGTAGCCCTGCTGTTTTTACTCACGGCGCCCTTTCCGGTTTTCATCCATGCCTATTTTGCTTATGGACATACCGTTTTTTTTATGTGTCAGCCTTGGGATGCTGCGGTCCGTTATAGTTTATCGACGTCTCAGTCAACAGCCAATTTTAGGACATAGTGGTCCATCGTTAGTTTAAGGACGTTTAGGTCCGTTGTTAGTTTATGACATTTCGGTCCGTGGTTAGTTTAGGGACGTTTCGGTCCGTTGTTAGTTTTAGGACGTTTCGGCCCGTTGTTAGTGTTAGGACATTTCGGTCCGTCGTTAGTTTTAGGACATTTCGGTCCGTTGTTAGTTTTATGACATTTCGGTCCGTCTTGGTGAGAACCGCAGAGTCCGTCGTGAGTTTCTTGGACGACTCTTTTTGCTTCTTCCGGTCCCAGGCATCTTAGCCATAAAGAGTCAAATGATCTCTTATACAGAGTATCATTGACGAAGGCAAAAGATAAAGCTCGCTTCATAAGCTGATGTTTTGAGGACGCATTTTCAGGCGTTCGACGGGATTTGAAGTAGTCTATAAAAATTCTCTCCAATCCTTAGCCTTTTCCTGGTCTTTTATTTGTAAGGCCGTTTGCTCGGTCGCTCCTTTTTCTTCGGATGACTCTGGAGATATTTCTACGGTGCAAGAACCAGACGGCTTTGCACAACAATCCTCACGTTATCGAGATTCTCATCGGCCAATTCTTTAGCGAGCTTGGATAATGCATCCTCCTTGCTATTTTCATCACGTGGTATGCTTTCCAGGGCATAGGCAGGAATTTGAGTCAGCAGTTGCTGCACTCTCTCGCCGTACTTTACCAACTCTGGTTTGCACATTTGATAGTCACCGTTTACTTGAGTAACGACCAGTTGGGAGTCTCCGTATATGAGAAGGTTTTCAATTTCCATGTCGACAGCGATCTCAAGACCTGCTATCAAAGCTTCATACTCAGCTTCATTGTTCGTCCTCGGCTCTATTAAGGAGAAGGAAAAGCGCATTATCTCTCCTTGCGGAGTCACGATGATGAGGCCTACCCCTGATTTGACTATGGGGGCGTTTTGTTTGCACTTCTTTATGGAAGATGCTCCATCAAAGTAGAGTTCCCATCGGGTATCATTATCTCTTCTCTCCCCGTCGATTGTGTCAAACGCGTGCTCGTCAGGCAATTCGCAATTCAAAGGAGAATCAGCAGGTATCGGATGCTCAGCGAGGAAGTCGGCGATGGCATGGCCTTTCACTGCCTTGAGGGGATGATAAGTTATCGAGAACTCCATCAAGAGCAGGGCCCATTTAGCGAGCCGTCCCGTTAATATGGCCTTCGACATCAAATATTTGAGAGGATCTACTTTCGATATGAGATGGACCTCATGTGCCAATGCATAGTGTCTGAGCTTCTTTACCGCGAAGATCAACGCTGGACAGTGTTTTTTCGATGGGAGAGTACTTGCTTTCTGCCCCTAGGAGAACTCGACTCAAATAGTAGAGGGCTCTCTCTTTCCCTTGGTCATTTTCTTGTGCCCACAGCGCGCCTAAAGAACCTTCGAGGGCAGTTGTATACAGAATGAGGGGTTTTCCCTTGACTGGAGTGGTTAGCACCGGAGGATTCTGTAGGTATTTCTTGATTTCGTCCAGTGCGCCTTGGCATTTGCGGTCCCAGACAAACGGGGTTCCCTTCTTCATCAAGTGACTGTAGGGGCGGCACTTGCCAGAGAGGTTAGCTATGAACCGCCGGATATACGCGAGCTTTCCTTGGAGAGACCGCAGTTGCTTGAGAGTCCTTGGTGGAGGCATTTCCATAAACGCCTTGATCTTCGATGGGTCTATCTCGATACCTCGGTGTCGGACGACGAATCCTAGAAACTTGCCCGAGGAAACTCCGAATGCGCATTTGAGAGAGTTCATTTTCAAGTTGTATTTCCGAAGGCGCTAAAACACGATCTTCAGATGCTCTAAATGTTCCTTGTATGATTTGCTTTTAACTATAAGGTCGTCGATATAGCATTCGACGATTTCATGTATGAGGTCATCGAAAATCTTCGTCATGGCCCTCTGATAGGTGGCACTGACGTTCTTTAGACCGAAGGGCATCACCTTATAGCAGAATATGCCCAAAGGTGTCCAGAAAGCAGTCTGCTTCTGGTCCTCAGGATGCATCTTTATCTGATTGTATCCTGATGAGCCGTCCATGAAGGAGAAGATTTCGTGAGTAGATGTATTATCTATCATCAGCTCAGTGACCGGTACTGGAAAGTCATCCTTTCGGCAATCTTTGTTGAGATCCCGAAAGTCCACACATATGCGCACCGTCCCATTTTTCTTCATCACCAGGAAGATGTTGGCGATCCAGTCAAGATATTGGACCTCTTGGATGAAGCCGGAGTCGATTAGCTTCTTGACCTCGGCGTTGATGCTCATCTAAGCTCGAGCCGCAATCTTCTCGGTGCTTGTTTGATCGGCTTGACGTCTGGAGAAATCGCCAATTTGTGGACATCAATCTCTGGATCGAGCCCCGGCATCTCAGAATAATTCCATGCGAATCAATCTTTATATTGCACGAGCACGTCTCTGAGCGTAGCCACCCTTTCTTCAGACAACAGCTCACTGACGAATGTCGGCCGTGGGTCGTTTGCTGTTCCTAGGTCGATTTTTTTGAGGTTATCTGCAGTAGTATGTATTCCATCTTCCAGCTCTTTTGGTGCCGGTGGAAACTCTGAGATCGCCTCATCTCTATTGTTTTCGAAGCACCAAGAAAGGTCATCCATACTCTCGGGTTCTTCTTCTGACAGTGTTATCACATGACAGGTACGGGATCGCTTCCAAGAACGATGTTGATCTGGTTCTACTCTCGTGGCTTTGGGTTCATGCTTCTGCGGCGGGGTTTCCCTCCAACTGCTGGATAGAGCGAACCTACCTTGCTGATACTGGTATTCTACCCATTCTTTGAATGTGAAGCAATCTTCGAGAGGATGTCCTATCACTCGGTGATAGGAGCAATAGTCTGGATGATGAACCTCACCTGCTTGCTCGGGATGCTTGGACTCCGGGAGGGTAATCATCTGATGTTTTATGACAGGATTAAGTATCTTCCTTGTCTTTTCTTGGGAAAAAGAATACGCTCGACCCATCTTCTTTATAAGAGACGGATCCTGGTTGCTCGATTCTTGATCGCGTGGCTTCCTGGTCCTGCTTTGTCGCTGTCGAACGCTTTTTCCATTCTTGGATTTATTTCTGCCTCTGCTTTGGGTCTTTTGTATGACGGGCTGACGACGAAGGGCATCGTCACTTTCTGCATCCTGCTGAAGGAGGCGCTGCGTTTTGGCTTTCTCGTAGATGGCCGTTTCGCGATTATGGTCGTCCCGAATCTTTTGACCCGCTTCCCTTATAAGCTTGTCCATTTGTTCTTCGAACGATAGGCTTGGCCTTTTCACGACCGAAGCTCGTTTTGGTTCATAGTTAGCATCTTCCCACAGAGCATGTCCTTCTTCATCGAAATCATGTATGACGTAGCAGCCGTGGAATCGCTCCCGTTTCTTGGATTGAACATATCCAAGCCCGATCGTTTCCATTCTCCCGTTGGGCAAATTTCATTGAGTTCCGGGGACGTTCCAGATCCTGTTGTAGAACTGGGCTTGTCGAGCAGTCTGTTTGAATGATATGCCTTGGCGCCTCAACAGCCTTTTTAATTCATTTGTGTAGTATCTGGGCAAACGGATGGGCTGGAGCCTGTCAAGTGTAGAGTTCGCACCATGCCAAATTTCTTTCTCCACTTTGGTTTTCCCGGATCGGTAGAATAGGATCTCCTTTTCACCCTTTTGCATGGGGGGACATAGAACGTCTGCAGTTCTTGCACACCATAAATTTCAAGTGCATCGAGATCTTTGTAATGCTCTTGCGGAACCATGGCAATTTGCAAACTTTGATCTTCATCAGCGAAGGTTTCTATCGATGGCCGAGCAGAGAATACGGCATTGACTTCATCTTCCGAGTCACTGTCAAAGATCAACATAGGGGTGGACGATCCTAGCTTGTTGCGGTGGAGCGGCCCTGAGTAAACTATTTCTTCTTCCTCCTCGGTATCACTTCCTAAGACCGGAATAGTCGTGATAGCTTTGTTCTTGTCCTCCGGTTTGCGACATCTTTCTGTGTCTTCGAAATCTGGCAGGAAGTACTTGGCATCCTCATATTTGCGGACTTCGTTCATGGAGAATGGGTTTAGTTCTCCTGTCACAGTATACTCGAGACCATCTTTGAAGTACTTCATACACTGATGTTGTGTAGAAGGGATAATGTTGTACTCGTGTAACCAAGGCCGGCCGAGCAAAGCGTTATAGCAGGTCTTAGCATCAATGACGTGAAACTTGATGTCCGTGACTAGTAGCCCAAAATGCAGCGTCAGTATAATAGACCCGAGCGTCCGTGATGACTGGGAGTCAAACCCGGAGATGGTGATTTTATCACGAGCGAGGTGCTGAACGCTCATGCAGATTTCCTTCAATACTCTTACATTGAGGAGGTTAACGGAGGACCCATTGTCAACCAAGATTTTGTCTATCTTGATATCATGACAGTATCCGGAGACGTAAAGAGGACGGTTATTCTCGCACGTCCCGAGGAGGAGATTTTCATCGCCGAAAGTAATATCGGCCGTAAGCACCTCTTCCAGATCGTCCTTCATCTTTTCTTCGGTGAGAAAAGCTTGGAACTGTTCGGGCTCTTGTAACGCCTTGATCAGAGAATCTCTTGCTTCTTTTGGTAACAAGAGGGCATCGAGAATGCATAGCTGTGAAGGTAGCTTCCTCAAGTGTGCTAGAACGTTGTAATCCACCTTGTTTTTCTTTGGCAGGTCCTTGGCTGTCAGCTCTTTGATGACTTGATCATCTAGGGCGATGTCCTCAGGGATTTTTTCTTTCCCGTTATCCTTTTTGTTCAACCCCTTGTTTACAGGTCCGAGATTCTTTTAAGGTAACGTGCGATTGCGCTGCTGAATGTTCTCACAGCTCTTCGGTTCTTCCTCTTTTCCTAAGGTGGATTCTTTGAAGAGAGGGCCAAGAGTCATTTCTTCGTCAGAGTCGCTCCCGAAGGTGAGAACTTGCGATCACCCATATTCAACCATATGACAGTTGCCGGTAGTTCTTCTGCGCTCATCTGTCGCGCTTTTCTGCTGTCGACGAGCTTTACGCTTCGTTCTTTTGAAGTGTTGCTTGTGAGCGACATACCCCTGCCACCATCTTTTAAAAGCGTTGCACTCTTCAGTAGGGTGTGTAACCTTTCGATGATATAAGCTGTAGCTGGGATGTATATCCGCTTCATCAGGAGTGCTTCCTTCGGAGGGTGGCAGTTTCATTCCCATTGATATGGCTTTGGCGAACCTTTTCCTCGTCTTGAACCTGCTTTTATTTGCGGCAGATGTACTTTGATCTGCTGGGAGTGTTTCGGCCCTTTCGTCCAGTCGCCGACGTTTGGCCTTCTCAAATATGGCCATCTCGCACTCTCGATCAGCTTTGCTTTTAAGAAGAGCTTCGTTCAGGAATGCATCAATCATTTCATCTGATGGTCCTAGAAGTTCCGGCTCAGGATCTTCCCCCGGTTTCTCTACGTAAGGAGCTTCTTCATCGTCTATCAACGAGTGAGAGATCATATGGCAGCTTGCCACATAATCTTCAGGCTCATCCGACGAGTTTTCTCCATTGTCATCATCTCCGTCCTCAAGGACGTGGCTGAGAAATTCTTTGAGTGTGGCTGGGGTCCGCGCCTTCTGGTTATATTCTTCTAGTGCGTCGATATATTTTTGCAGGTCCGTGCGCTCGTCATTAAGCTTCACGGGCTTTTTGGTCTTCTTCTTCTTTTTCGAAGACTTTGATGGCTGGGTGTGAGCGCTTTGACTATCACCACCAATTTTTGGAGTTGGGCGCGGTTTCAGCATTCCCTCGATGATCTCGAGTTCCAGCGGACTTTTCCATTTGATTGCCGAGCATGCTTGGAGATCTTTCAGCATTCTTTTCGTCTTGGCTGAAAGAACGACCTCCCATGGAGCTTCTTCTATAAAAGAGCATGATGCCCCCGGTGTGTCCGTCCTTTTAAGAGCGTGTGGCTGGGGCTGGTTTACTTTCCAATTCTCGGACAGTGCGAACTTGCCCTGTTGGTATTGGTCTTCGATCTATCCTTTAAAGACGAAGCAATCTTCAATTGGATGGCCTATCATTTGGTTATAGGGGCAATAATTGGGATTATTAGCCTCACCGGGTTGCAATGGGCGTTTTGGACTCGGCAAATTAATGAGCCTGTTGCGCACCGCCAGCTCGAATACTCTCCTCGTTTTGTCCCAGGGAAACGAATAAGAGCGCTTTATTTTCTTATTATAGAATCGCCGTCTCTCGTCTAAGTGATCAGTTAATTTTGGACCACTGGGCTGCTGTTGAGCATTGGCGACGAAGGTCGCTTTTCCTTTCCCTTTTTCATTCCGCGGCTCTGGCTTCGAAGAGGAAGGCATGTGGCTCATCTGGTCCATTTGGGCCAGCTTATCAATCAAGGACTGGAAAGTGGTTGGCTTGAAAAACATCATAAATTGGGAGATGGTCGCTTGAGGGTCGAGAGTACCCACAAACATGCCTACCGCAGGCGCTTCTTCGATGCGCTGCTCGCACTTCGACCATAAATTCCGCCAGCGTATCGCGTACTGGACCCAAGTTTCTTCCGGCTTCACCCTGGCATTGATTAATGCCGTGATCGGGGTGTGCTCGCTAGCGCTTGTGAATCTCTGCGTAAACAGCAGCTCCATCTCCGCAATGTCTTGATAGAGTCATTTGGAAGTTCAGAATACCACACCAAAGCCGTCTCTAATAAGCTGCCAATAAACTGGCGGAGCAGAAGCTTATCATCACCTCCAGTGTTGCCGCACAAGGCTCTGAATTTAGCGACGTGCTGATGCGGATTTTCCGTCCCCTTATATACAAGGAATTTAGGGATCGTGTATCTCGGCGGGTACTTTATTTGGTCATACCAACCCGGGTAGGGTCGTCCAATCTGAACGATCTGCCCGGTCGTTTCCCTCGCATGATGAGCTCGTATTTACTGAGCGATGTAATCATCTAGAGCGGATGTAACACTTCAGAAAAATAAAATATTATTTTTCGGAATTTTTTTATAATTAAATAATATTATATTGAATATTTTAATATTTCGGTATAATTAAATACCGATAAATTGGGAAAAATTTGGAAAATTATGGAAATTACTAAAAGCGGGTGTTACATGTGAATTATGAGAATTTTAATTTTTTATGATTAATTATATGCTAATTTAGTGCTAATCGCGATTGAAAATCGCTAATCGCGGATTAAGCGTGTTTTGTGCACATAGCATGCACAAAATCTTTTTCACACTTCTGCATTTTTCTACCATGGTTTCTTTTGGGTTTCCTATTCAAATTCAAATGGAATGAGAGAAGAAAAGAATAGAAAAGATAAAGGAATATGATATGGAATATTAGGTATGGGTGAGAGAGGGAAAGGTGAGGGGTATCTTTGACTTGGCCATTCACTCATCTCACCATTTTCATCTCATCCTTTCCTCTCCCCTCCCCCTCTTGCTGCTGTTGATTTAGCCCTCACTCCCTCCCCTCTTCAAGCCTCTTAAACTCCATGAAAAACACTTCAAAACTCAAACCCCATTTCACAAAAAAGATGCACAAGCTCACTAGGAACACATTGGACCAAGAAAGCTTGCATTTTGGACAATTGGGGCAACTCAAGAAAATTCTTGAGTTGCCAAATGAGGTATTTTCTGAACCATGAGCTTAGTATTCACATTTCTTTTACATCCATGTTAACTTTAAACCGATATTGTGAAGTTTAGTGAACTTTGGGAAACCCCAGTAAATGGTTGAGTGTTTGTTTGAAATTGGTGATGTTGTGGCTGTTAACTAGACTTGGGTGTTGTTTAATGACCTAAACCAGAGACTAGAAACCCCAAAACACAGATTTAGAGACCCCGACATCGGATAAATATATGATTTGAGAGGGTATTTTGGAATCTTGAGCAACCCGGGGCACTAGAAATGATTTTGCAATTACTGGGAGTCGTGCAGGCACCTAGGAAGCTACCACTGAAACCCTAGTCCCATACCCCAACCCAAGGACGCAGATTTATCCATTTTGGCCGCAATTTGCGGCCAGAGCAGGGAAATAGGATCCCAGATTTGGTCCATGGCTCCTTTTGCATTAAAATAGACCCCTCCTATATGCAGAATTGGCTAATTGTCACCTGGGGAAAATATGGGAGCATTTTGGTGTGTTTTAGGCTATGTTTTCCGTATTTTGAAATGCAATTTCTTGACAATCGGATTTGTATTTGGCTGTCGGATGTTTGTACATCGACAACAGGGGTTGTTTGATTGTTTTGCACGTATAGGCCATAGGTTCTAACCTATGAGCCTACCGTGCGCCATATCGGTTTTCCGGATTCGATTTTAATACGTATTGCGATTGTTTATTATTGTAGGTACCCTCGTATGGATTCCGAGGCGAAGGAGCGCGGCGTCATCGATTTCGGCGAGCGAAGACCAGGTGAGTGGATCTTTATCCACGGGGGAAGTCGGATGGATGGTGTACAGCACCCCCGCAAAGTATTGATGGAAAACTAATTATAGGATATGGCTAGGAAACCTAGATTAGAAAACTAGGGTTATAGTAAAGGATAGTTAGTGATACTATATTAGAAACTAAGGATAGTTAGAAATGAGATAATACGGTTATTATGTGATGACGGGATTCGAAGACGTTTGCCGATATTGTCGTTTAGGGTACCGTAGGACTAGATAATCGATGTAGATGCGTCATCCGAACCATACCTTTTTCTAAACCGAAGAGTCGTATGCATCTTTTAAAAATATACCTTGTGGGTGGTTACGGATTTTCAAATGATGTCTTTTTCTTAGAAACACCGTAACCCCTATTTTCAAAACTACGATTCGCTTCTTTAAAAAACTGATTGTATGGTTCGGGTGTGTATGTTAGATTAGATACTTATACTTAGTAGAGATAGAATGTTTATGTAAATTTGATTTGATGTGTGATATAAATGCGATGAAGGAATATAAGACTGATATAATGATATGATGAGTTGTTTGTATACGGATGCGAGTCGATCTAGATGACTATACCCTGCCGGTCCTTTAATATGAGATTATTACGGATGTGAACCGGGACATAGGTACATAGATATATATCCATATATATAGAATGTTGTGAATCATGGATGATAGGCCATACGTGATATTAGGCCATACCCTCATTTGTTGTATAGGATGTTAGGATCCTTATTAGCTTAATGCCGCCGCACGATGATTTTCCGTGCGTGATGTGTTTGACTTGATGATTGATCCATACTCTTGACTAGAGGTTGTCGTACGAGGGATTATGCCGTACGCGATATTGTTAGGCTGGATGCCGATAGATAGATTCCCAGACTCGGTCATATTAGATACGTATACCCGTCAGCATTTGCATATGATTTTTTTTATGCTGCATTCATATTATTCCCATCGCATTGCTTATACTTGTGCTAGTACACTTGCACTATTATCGATGATACGTATGTTACACGCACACAGATTTGCCGGCTCACACACTTCATCATCGATAATTGCCATGTCACTACACAGTAGGATTGCTGCATCATGATATACTGTTATGCTTACATTTCCATCACATGTCACATACATCATACTTTATGATTTTACGCATTGAGATATGCTGTTTTCATGAGATTTCTGGATTTGAGAACCGTGGCTATTTCAAATAATGCATGTACTGATTTAAAAACCCGGTTTCTCTTGATATGATATTTCAGTGCGTCCACCATGCGTTTTCTTGGTTCTGAGATGTGTGACTTTTAAACCCGAATCGAGAAGCTGGATGAGGCCGATTGCGGGTACATGGTGGACCCGGTATGGTACCCCGGGGCGAGAACGGATCTGTCGTGCAGTAGGTGATGAGCCTGGCAGTGGGATCACTACCTACCGGTGATTGGTTGGACCTGGCGGTTATCCGGAGGATACTGACCAGAGTCGATAGATGGATATGGGATGACCCGTACTGCCGGGGCCGAGGGCCGATTCCGCAGACGGAGCCCGATATATGAGGATTTACGTGCCGATGCTGGGCACGGTTTTCATGATGTTTTCGAGTGTCGATGCTAGGCACTCAGGTTTCATGATTTTGATGTGTCGGGAGGGACACCGTTGATATGTATATCCTCATACTTTCATGCACACCCCTTTATGATATTTACATGCATGCAGACATTGATTTTGGGTGGACGAGATCCACATGCATACATACCTTGATTATGGTTGGACGAGATCCATATGCAGGCATTGATTATTACTGTTGGATGTTATCCGCATGCATATAGGTATTGACTACCTTGTTGGCACATATACAGATCCGGTCACCCTAGATATCATAGTATTACCTTTATGATATAGTTGACCTAGGAGTCGTTGTTTATTCGATTTCTATCTGTTGATATTTTTCTACTCACGAGTTGGCAACTCACCCCCGTTGTGCCACAGTTCTTGCAGGTTGACCGCTTGGATCAGTAGCGGTTTCGCTGGCACACAATTGCATTCGGGTGTTTTGCATTGGTAGGTAAGATATTTGTATCTATATTTCATATTATATCTAGTTAACTCCATCAATAAAAAGTTGTAAATTGTATAAGTGATGAGACTTAGTGAGGCTTGTGGTTGCGAGACTTAGAGCGAGGGGTTTTTCGCTACGTGTGATTTATATGTCTTTCTTTTCTTTTATTCTTTGTGGTGAACTTCGCCGTTGGGCGTCGTATACTTATTTTCATTATCTTGCGTGGTTGTGATCCGCCGTTTGGCGAAGAGCTAGCTCCCGCTTGGGGATGCTATTATCATTATTATGTATTGTGGTTTTGGATCAAAAAATACAAAATTGGTGCTGCCAAAATTTTAAAAGACGAAACATGTTTTCAAATTAGCAAATTTCACTTGCATCCTTCATGTTCCTTTTATATGCATTAGGAAAACTTGATTTCATATACCTTTATTTCAAAAATCTCACCTCCTTTATTTTTCTAAAATGTTTAGATTTCTGGGTTTCAGCTTACTTGAATTCCGTTACGCCTTTAGACGTGGCGTGATTTAAGTGCTGGTCACGAGCTAATATTTCGGGTCGTGACAAAGTTGGTATCAGAGCGCTAGGTTTAACCTTGTTCGAGTTTATGTTTCACTATGCGGAGTCTAGGGCGGGAGTGTATTTCGGGACCTAGGCTTGACCTTACGGTACTTAGACTTGGACGCGGGAGGGGGGGAAGGGGGTATTAGACCCGAACTTTCGTTTCATAGGCTGACCCTGATTGATAGAGTAGGTAGCTTGAGTAGAGTGACGTACCGTATGTATGTTCCGCGGCATATTTACGATACGATACTCCACTTAAGAAAGCTTAGGATGTACATATTTTTGAGACCAGTGATTCTCTTCGTATCCATGATGATACATCCATTCGAGATCCTTGATTCTATTTATTTCCACGATCATACTCCCATTGATGATGTTCCTACTTATGATCATGTATTCATTCTGGATCTGTCGTTTCCTCTCATGCCGTTGATCTGCTTTATTCGATACTCGATTGAGGTTCCTGTCACCATAGTTTGAGCTGCTGCTAGTGTTGCGGTCAGGGCGAGCTCGTCTGGTACGAGGGCTAACCATTGTGTTTTCTGGTGACATGGGAACGTCTCGATATAGTATTGTGTTGTGGCCTCTTGTGGAGGCGAATGCTTGGTTTTACACCAGATGATCGGGCCATTGTTAGAGCTGCCAGTTGCGAGAGGACTGTTGATCTACAGCGCACCTCAGAGATTTTGATGTCGCCTACCGTGCAGACAGGTGACGCAGCTGTTGCTGAGATGATGGGATGTCGCTTCCAGAGCTTACGAGCTAAGATCGCTGGAGCTTCCAGGAAGAAATGCGACAGATGATAGCTAGTCTACCCCGATTTGAGAGACGAAGGTGATTCATCAGATTGATGCGCCGACACAGGCCCAGTTGAGTTAAAGATTTCCAGTATGGAAAGTCTTACTCAGACCTAGAGCAGACTGATCCAGAGATGACCGCCGATGTATCGCCTTTCCTGGAGGATTGAGGCATTGATTAGCATGCGGGCGAAGAATATTTACATGTTGTATAGGCGAAGCAAAAAGGTTCAAAAGAGTGTCAGAAACCCATTTTTCCTAAGTTTGAAGTGTTCGGAGGAACATGCAGGTAATTCTGTGGACCCTCTAGAAGAATGAAACCCTAACTCGACATGATGACCATGGAACCGCTTTGAACCTTAGGGTTTGTGGCAGTTTAGCGGTGCCATCAGTGAGGCTTGAATTTGCCCTTCTACGGCTGGTCCAGAGGTGCTGTGGTATGTACCAGATATTTTTAGACTGTGCTCAGGTGCTGAGCCTTCGGGAAATTTTGGGACCATGGTGACTCGATCGAAAAGTTTGACATCGTACAGATATCATGTGATAAGAGACCAGTGAGCTGACCAGCTTTGGGTAGAGGACCTCGCCCAGAGGCGTTGTGAGTTGATTGAGAATGGACGAGTATTGAGTATTCTTCCGATGGTTGGGACAAGTTCCCGAGAACGTGTTCGGCCAGATATCTTCTACAGAGTGATGAGGCTACAGAGTACGCGATTTCGAGTCCGTGCGAGAGACTTCGGATTGACCGTGGCCGAGAACAGTTGCAGTGCGCAAATAGCGTGGCGTGACGTCATAGTGAGAGATGATAAAGACGAGTGGAACCAGAAGTTCGTGCGAGACGCTGACGAGCCGTTATTACTCCCCGTCGAGATCAGAGACCTGATATGCTTATAGAGGCATTAGGATACGGCCAGTTTCCAAGGAAATGTGTGCGGAACACGCAGATGTCCAGAAAACAAGAAAAGATTATGTGAGAGTACCAGCCTCTGTACAGTTCGGCATAGGCGAGATCAGAAGAGACCTTGAGCAGGATTCCTTCCAGGACACTGCTGCAATGAGAATTGCACCCAGGATCAGATGTGTCACGTGTATTCAGAGGACCAGAGGCCGACGCCAGTAACGTGCTGCCTTACGAGTGGTCATGATGATTGACTGAGAGATGACCAGAGAAGCTCCAGAACGAAATCGTCCCCGTTAGCACACCTGATTGGGCTGATGAGCCGATAGATTGCGAAATTGGTAATCCATAGAGAAGATAAGGACCCAGAGACAGAGGACGCCAGGCCGTGAGCAGAAGGCGAGCGGATGTTCTTACCCTGCTAGTTTTGGGCGCCCGATATTTTCCGACATTGTAGGAGGTGTACCTCGATGTCATTTATTGCGATTTGCTTTTGTGATCCGAGTATCACGCTTATATCGCTTGGATTTGAGTTTTGATGATGAGTTTCCTGATATTGATTTTATGCACCATGGTTGCACCTACTGAGTATTTACATTTTGCGCATAGTTATCGCACCTGATATATATTTTATACACCGTTGTGTTGATTTGCGATTTGTGCATGCCTATTGCGTTTGATGACGATTTTGTGCCTTGGCCGCATATGTTTATGATTTCATGGATTTCATACGGATGATTTGATTTTTGCACTCAGATAGCTTATATGTGCTTGCAGTGCATTGATATGTATTTTGTGCACGCAGTTGCACACGATTTTGTTTTATACACCTTGGTGTACTCGGTGTTGCTTTTTATGCGTTTGAGTTATTGATTGTATTTCGTGCATTTGATGCACCCGATGTTATTTCGTGCACAATAGGTTCACCAGATATTATTGTCATGCACACCGTTGTAGTGGACAGATGCTTTTGTGCACACCCGTTGCACATAGTTTTTGCTTGTGCATATAGTGGCACCCGTATTTGGATTTGATTTCCATGCGCATCAGACGCATGTGATTATTGGATACGCCTTTTGAGGCTGATTTTGCTTTTGAGCACTTGTTTTCATGTTGGGCACTATATTGTGTAGTAGCCAAACATGACTGATCTGAGTACAATACCTGAGTACTTTGCATGCATTAAAAGATTACCAAAAAGGATTTTCAAGAGGAGCTATAGTCTCGCTATTTCCTACGTGTCAGCGACACGAACGTTTTTAAAGGAAAACCTTTTGGGATATTTTGAAAACAACGGAACGTGTACTTAAGAAAACATATGTGGACATATATTATTATTTTAAAATGAGCGTCCGTCAGTTGTGCCGTGAGTTACGCATTTCCGCGGCGATTTAAAAAAGATTTTGCACGTATTTTATTCAGATCTTCGAGTTTTCAAGGATGCGTACTACACACGTATTATAGTTTTGACTAGTGTATTTTGGATTTCAGTAGTGGATTTCGAGATCTACATCTCTATTGTAACTCCGAGTATATGCGTGCAAATCCGATGATTTGCGTGACGCTTGACGGAGTTGATTTTGAGTTTTGTATTCGTTCTCATGTGCACTTGGCGCGTTGTGCTATTTCTGCGTTTTCCATGATTTCGGAACCCCGACGACTTGGATTTTTACTGAAATGTTTTAGCATTGAGGGGTTTAAATTTAAATTCGGGGACCGAATTTATTTAAGGGGGGAATATTGTAACACTTCAGAAAAATAAAATATTATTTTTCGGAATTTTTTTATAATTAAATAATATTATATTGAATATTTTAATATTTCGGGATAATTAAATACGGATAAATTAGGAAAAATTTGGAACATTATGGAAATTACTAAAAGAGGGTGTTTCATGTGAATTATGAGAATTTTAAGTTTTTATGATTAATTATATACTAATTCAGTGCTAATCGCGATTAAAAATCGCTAATCGCGGATTAAGGGTGTTTTGTGCACATAGCATGCACAAAATCTTTTTCACACTTGTGCATTTTTCTACCATGGTTTCTTTTGGGTTTCCTATTAAAATTCAAATGGAATGAGATAAGAAAAGAAAAGAAAAGATAAAGGAATATGATATGGAATATTAGGTATGGGTGAGAGAGAGAAAGGTGAGGGGTATCTTTGACTTGGCCATTCACTCATCTCACCATTTTCATCTCATCCTTTCCTCTCCCCTCCCCCTCTTGCTGCTGCTGCTTCAGCCCTCACTCGCTCCCCTTTTCAAGCCTCTTAAACTCCTTGAAAAACACTTGAAAAACACTTGAAAACTCAAACCCCATTTCACAAAAAAAATGCACAAGCTCACTAGCAACACATTGGACCAAGAAAGCTTGCATTTTGGACACTTAGAGCAACTCAAGAAAATTCTTGAGTTGCCAAATGAGGTATATTCTGAACCATGAGCTTATTATTCACATTTCTTTTACATCCATGTTAACTTTAAACCGATATTGTGAAGTTTAGTGAACTTTGGGAAACCCTAGTAAAGGGTTGAGTGTTTGTTTGAAATTGGTGATGTTGTGGCTGTTAACTAGACTTGGATGCTATTTAATGACCTAAACCAGAGACTAAAAACCCCAAAACACAGATTTAGAAACCCCGACATCGGATAAATGTATGATTTGAGAGGGCATTTTGGAATCTGGAGCAACCCGGGGCACTAGAAATGATTTTGCAATTACTGGGAGTCGTGCAGGCACCTAGGAAGCTACCACTGAAACCCTAGCCCCATACCCCAACCCAAGGCCGCAGATTTATCCATTCTGGCCGCAATTTGAGGCCAGAGCAGGGAAATAGGGTCCCAGATTTGGTCCATGGCTCCTTTTGCACTAAAATAGACCCCTCCTATATGCAGAATTGGCTAATTGTCACCTGGGGAAGATCTGGAAGCATTTTGGTGTGTTTTAGGCTATGTTTTCCGTATTTTGAAATGCAATTTCTTGACAATTGGATTTGTATTTAGCTGTCGGATGTTTGTACATCGACAACAGGGGTTTTTTGATTGTTTTCCACGTATAGGCCATAGGTTCTAACCTATGAGCATACCGTGCGCCAGATCGGTTTTCCGGATTCGATTTTAATACGTATTGCGATTGTTTATTATTGTAGGTACCCTCGTATGGATTACGAGGAGAAGGAGCGCGGCGTCATCGATTTCAGCGAGCGAAGACCAGGTGAGTGGATCTATATCCATGGGGGAAGTCGGGTGGATGGCGTATAGCACCCCCATAAAGTATTGATGGAAAACTGATTATAGGATATGGTTAGGAAACCAAGATTAGGAAACTAGGGTTATAGTAAAGGATAGTTAGTGATACTATATAAGAAGCTAAGGATAGTTAGAAATGAGATAATACGGTTATTATGTGATGACGGGATTCGAGGACGACATTTGCCGATATTGCCGTTTAGGGTACCGTAGGACTAGATAGTCGATGTAGATGCGTCATCCGAACCATACCTTTTTCTAAACCGAAGAGTCGTATGTATCTTTTAAAAATATACCTTGAGGGAGGTTACGGATTTTCAAATGATATCTTTTTCTTAAAAACACCGTAACCCATATTTTCAAAACTACGATTCGCTTCTTTAAAAATCTGATTGTATGGTTCGGGTGTGTATGTTAGATTAGATACTTATACTTAGTAGAGATAGAATGTTTATGTAAGTTTGATTTGATGTGTGATATAAATGCGATGAAGGAATATAAGACTGATATGATGATATGATGAGTTGTTGTTATACGGATGCGAGTCGATCGAGATGATTATACCCTGCCGGTCCCCTAATATGAGATTATTGCGGATGTGAACCGAGACATAGGTACATAGATATATATCAATATATATAGAATGTTGTGAATCATGGATGATAGGCCGTACGCAATATTAGGCCGTACCCTCATTTGTCATATAGGATGTTAGGATCCTTATTAGCTTAATGCCGCTGCATGATGATTTTCCGTGTGTGATGTGTTTGACTTGATGATTGATCCATACCCTTGACTAGAGGTTGTAGTACGAGGGATTATACCATACACGATATTGTTAGGCTGGATGCCGATTGATAGTTTCCCAGACTCGGTCATATTAGATACGTATACCCATCAACATTTGCATATGACTGCATTCATATTATTCCCATCGCATTGCTTATACTTGTGCTAGTACACTTGCACTATTATCGATGATGCGAATGTTACACGCACACAGATATGCCGGCTCACACACTTCATCATCGATAATTGCCATGTCACTACAGAGTAGGATTGCTGCATCATGATATACTGTTATACTTACATTTCCATCACATGTCACATACATCATGCTTTATGATTTTACGCATTGAGATATGCTGTTTTCATGAGATTTCTGGATTTGAGAACCGTGGCTATTTCAAATAATCCATGTACTGATTTAAAAACCCGGTTTCTCTTGATATGATATTTCAGTGCGTCCACCATGCGTTTTCTCGGTTCTGAGACGTGTGACTTATGAACCCGAATCGAGGAGCTGGATGAGGCCGATTGCGGGTATATGGTGGACCCGGTATGGTACCTCGGGGCGAGAACGGATCTGTCGTGCAGTAGGCGATGAGCCTGGCAGTGGGATCACTACCTACTGGTGATTGGTTGGACCTGGCGGTTATCCGGAGGATACTGACCAGAGTCGATAGATGGATATGGGATGACCCGTATTGCCGGGACCGAGGGCCGATTCCGCAGATGGAGCCCGATATATGAGGATTTACGTGCCGATGCTGGGCACGGTTTTCTTGTTGTTTTCGAGTGTGGAGGCACTCAGGTTCCAAGATTTTGATGTGTCGGAAGGGACACCGTTGATATGTATATCCTCATACTTTCATGCACACCCCTTTATGATATTTACGTGCATGCAGACATTGATTTTGGGTGGACGAGATCCACATGCATACATACCTTGATTATGGTTGGACGAGATCCATATGCAGGCATTGATTATTACTGTTGGATGTTATCCGCATGCATATAGGTATTGACTACCTTGTTGGCGCATATACAGACCCGGTCACCCTAGATATAATAGTATCACCTTTATGATATAGTTGACCTAGGAGTCGTTGTTTATTCGATTAATATCTGTTGATATTTTTCTACTCACGAGTTGGCAACTCACCCCCGTTGTGCCACAGTTCTTGCAGGTTGACCGCTTGGATCAGTAGCGGCTTCGCTGGCACACAGTTGCATTCGGGTGTTTTGCATTGGTAGGTGGGATATTTGTATCTTTCCCACTCTTGTATCTATATTTCATATTGTATCTACTTAACTCCATCATTCAAAAGTTTTAAATTGTATAAGTGATGAGACTTAGTGAGGCTTGTGGTTGCGAGACTTAGAGCGAGAGGTTTTCCGCTACTTGTGATTTATATGTCTTGCTTTTCTTTTATTCTTTGTAGTGAACTTCACCGTTGGGCGTCGTATACTTATTTTCATTATCTTACGTGGTTGTAATCCGCCGTTTGGCGAAGAGCTATCTCCCGCTTGGGGATGCCATTATCATTATTATGTATTGTGGTTTTGGATCAAAAAATACAAAGGAGGTGCTGCCAAAATTTTAAACGATGAAACATGTTTTCAAATTAGCAAATTTCACTTGCATCATTCATGTTCCTTTTCTATGCATTAAGAAAACTTGATTTCATATACCTTTATTTCAAAAACCTCACCTCCTTTATTTTTCTAAAAGGTATAGATTTCTGGGTTTCAGCTTACTTGAATTCCGTTACGCCTTTAGACGTGGTGTGATTCAAGTGCTGGTCACGAGCTAATATTTCGGGTCGTGACAGCGGACTTGGAGATGGTCTCCTCCTTAGCTGCCGAAAGAGCCGGAGGAGGGTTCGATGTCTCCCCTTTGTCGTTTTCAATGATAATCGGGGGGTCTTCAGCTGGAGGTTCCGGCTGTAACATCATCCCGGCCATGGATTCGAACAAAAGAGCCATTCGTTTTATGTTGGCTGCCTGTTCCACGGCTTCTTTTTCTTTCCTCTCGAGCATTTTTCTGAGGTTTCTGGATTTTCTTTCGGCCCAGTGAGTGCGGCCATTGCAGTCAGCATCTCCTGAAGTTTTTGCTGCTGTTGCTCCCGAGCCTTCGTTATCGATCGGGTAAGCGGTCGATGACCCGTAGAAGCACGGCTTTCCTCTTTTCCGGAAGCTATATAAACAGTATGCACCACTATGCTCCCAGACTTGGGGTGTTTAGGTTAGGTGTCCTTGTGGTTCGTCGCGGACACGGGGGCCTTCTCTGGCCTCCTTCTCTTATGAGCTGTTGAAATTGAGGGAGTCGTTGCAGCGGGCACCCAGACAGATGACATCTTCCGTGGTATCACGGGATGGTCCTTTTCTTGCCGAGCTTTAGTCTTCTTTGATCGGCGGGAATAGTCTTGGTAAATCACCGATTCCTGGACCTGTCGCCAGACTCTGTAAATTTTAGGGGACAGCCGCTGAGGGGGCTGCTCCGGCTTCTTTTCTGTAGCATTCTCCACAGGTGGAGGAGATCTTTTCAGCATGGCGGTCAGAGAGTTCTTGCGGACCCTCCTAAGCGGTTCGAAACTATTCCCGATCGGAACAACAACATCGATTTCCATAATGGGAGCTGGCGGAGTCAGTCTAGATGGGGAGCTTCCCCCAGACTTCCTTACTTGGAGCCAGTGACGACGGCGAGCATGTCATGCGGATGGGATTGTCTCAGCTGTAGGGGTGACTTCATCATGCCCCCTGTTTTGGCGAAGGGTTATCGCCGGCGTCAGCCTCTTAAAGACCGATGTCCATTGAGAAGCAATGTCCAATCTGTCAAAGACAGACCTCTGGGTAGGGGAAGCAGCTTTGAGGACTTCGCATGGAGCGGGAGCCGGAATGGCCAGCCTTGTGAAGATTGACTTCTTGGAAAAAGAATCCTTTCCGATGATTTCGTCCACTTGAGCCGGGATGGATATCCGCTTTGGGATGGCTGCTTCAGGTATCGCGGGCTTGTTGACGTTCTGGCCCAGTCTGTTGAAAACTGAGACATTGAAGTTGGGCGACCCGTTGAGAGGGGCCGTGGCAGTGGTAAGTCGATCAAAGACCGATATCTTTGGGGCTTCTTGCGACAACAGCGGGGCATTGAAGCTCACCGGTGGGATCATAGTCCCAAAGAACAGCCCAGTGGTGGCCTGAGTTACTTGCTCCACTGGCATCTTGAAGATGGAGGCCGTTTGGGGCCCGTAAGTCACTCCTCCGGACGGGACGGAGCGAGAGTTGCTTTTGCAGTTAGTGCAGGTTGAAACCATTGATCTTCTATTTTCTGCACGGAGCAAGACACCAAATCTTAGTAGCTCGAACCCAGGGCAAACCATGTCAAACCGTGATTCGTTCGCGAAACACGACATACGAAGTGTGGAGTGGAAAGAGGAAGAGGTCCCACCGGGCGTGCCAGAATCTGTTCCCCTCCGAAACACGGAGACGCGACCGCGTAGGTCCGTCTTTCCTGAATTTCAGGGCAGATGCTATTTGGTGCTATTCGTCCACCTCTCCGAAGATGCCAAGTTGATTTATGACACCATGTATCGAAGGTTAAAACGGATGCGGCCGATGTAGCAGACTTCGTCAGATTCCCCCTCGTTGAGGGGTTTTTGATTATGGGGACTCTCTTCCCTGTAGGCGCAAGCCCCTGCAGTTAATTACGCTACCGCATCGCGGTAACCACTTTCTCCTTCTTCGGATGGTCACTTCGTGTCGTGGATGTTTGTTTTGTTTTTGGTTGCCCGTGGATTGTATACGGAGACTAATTTATGTTGTCGCCCGTAGGGTATGGATTAGTCCAAATCCGTATCTTCTTAGATTTGGGTTTGGGGTTGGGATTAAGGATACGTTAGTCTCATTTAAGACTAAGAACAACTTAAACGTTTGTTAAGAATACGTTAGTCTAATTTCAGACTAAAATCAACTTAACGGGATCATTTAGATCCAACAAAAGAGCATTTGGACTCTATGGTTTAGTTTAGGGATATTGCGATCAATAATTAGTTTAAGGACATTACGGTCCAATATTAGTTTAAGGACATCTCGGTCCGAGGTTAAGGACATCATAGTCCATGGGTTTAAAGGGACCCCACAGTCCGAGGTTAAGGACATCATAGTCCGTGGGTCTAAAGGGACCCCACAGTCCGAGGCTAAGGACATCATATGTCACGACCCGAAAGTTCGGAACATGACCGGCACTTAGACTACGAAACGTATCGAGGCGTACGTAATCTAAGTAAGCCGAAAAACCAAAAATCAAAACCAAGAAAAGTAGTTGAGTGAAGGAAAAACCAATTTAAAGCAAGTAGTTTTAATAGCATAAGCCGAATTATACATTTTTAAAAAACATCAAGTATTTTCTGAAAATTTCGGCAGAGTCTCCTTTGTAAATACTGCCCCCCAAAAGGGATACAACACGAATAGTATACGAAATCAATAAAAAGGCATCCCCAAGTAGGAGCTAGCTCTTCGTCAATCGACGGTCACAACCACGAAAGAAATATAATATATAACGCCGAAAGACGAGAATCACAACAGAAAAGGAAACTCAAAACAGCATGAAATCCAAAGAAATATAACGCGCGACTCTAAGGTCGAATGAATAAACAATAATGGTCTCTATCTGAAATAAATACATGTTTGGTTGATGGAACTTCTGTAAGTCCATGCTACCTCTCCCGGTACTTTCGGGCATACGGAATTTGATGAAAAACAATTTTCTAGAGGCGGTAACATGGACTCAAAACCGGATCTTTGTTAAACATCTAACTAACAACCTAACTAGGAGTTGTTAACTACTCGGTTAGGGGGTTATACCTTTCTTTCTTGAACTCCTTCATCTTTAAGCCTCGATGGTTGTCCGGATCGGCTTCACCCCGTCGTCTCCTTGCGCCGAAGATTGATCCACCTGAAAGCTTCTACCTTTGGCTTCTTCTTCGAACTTTGAAGAAACTAGTTCACTCGGTTTGCTAAACCTTGTGAACTAGAGTGAGTAGAGAAATGTTTTCGTGTCTTTTTATCTCTAAGGCAATGAGTCTCAACACATGAGAATGGTTTGCCTTGAGGTAGAGAGAGCAAGAGCAAGAGGGAGAGCTTGATAATGAGAGAGCTCAAGAGAGAGAAAGCAAAATGATAGAATGAACCATACTAATCTCATTCTCACCTCTCATAATCCAAAAGCCATCATAACAAAAATAGTAATCAAGTATTGTGTAAATGGTTTAAGTCAAAATGGCTATATCATTTCATGCACTCATTTTGCACAAGAGATCAAGCAAGCAAAAGTCTTTGCCATGAAATGATAGCCATTGTCATCATGATGGTCAACTAGTCCAACCTAGTCAACCGGTCAATAAAGTCAACCCCTCAACAACCATGTCACTATAATACTTAATTAATATTATTTTTAATTACATATCATATTCTTATTGGGGTTGAGCAAAAAGTCAATAGTCAACAGTCAACGGTCAACAACCCTAATGAGAATCCTCTGCCTCAGTCAACTGTGCATACACACCCGCATCCGCGTTCCGAGGAACACAAATACAAACGAGATAAAACCAATCCCAAAACGTACACTAGGATCTGGCTTAAACCAAAGCCCGCTAGTGTTAACTGTCCGGACACTGTACGTGCACAAGTGCACGGATGTGACCGAACCCTGTCGCAAAACCATGTGACCTCTACTCTTTTGCCTAAAGGCGAATAGCTTTCTGTGTGGGACTCTAAAGACTCGACACTACGCTGGCAGTGGGTTTAACCACAGACCGCAAGCGGCACTAGCTGTGCGTAACGGTCCCCAGGTAGATGCCGACAAGAAGACTGACGAGGTGAAACCCATCTGAACTCCTACTGAGCCTGAATGTGACAATCTCCGTACAGTCCGGTCTGTTCGTCTGATACATCGCATGGCGGGCCTAGGGTGGCGGTAAACGTCAGTCCCCTAATAGCGGTACAAGTCGTGTCGGAGTGAAGCCCAAAACACCCTGAAATAACACTGGAAGCCTACCAGTATATCTCGCTTGCCCTGGCCAGGGACTACTCGTGTAATGGCTCACCTAGACACAGCGCGATGTCAACCCCCAATACCGGGAGAGACGAATCCTGTCTAACCGTCACTGCCTCCAAGTGCTTCGGGACTGCACCCAACTACTACCTGTTTGCACGACTCCTTTGAGCCGTGGTAGGGTAGTAATCAAAGTACAGTGGGAACACACTCGAGGCGAAGTGACAGTGTCAAGTCAGCGAACTAAGCTGTACTCATGTCACCTGGGAACTGATAACTGACGATAGGTATAATACCAACTGGTCAGTTCCCGACGAGTCCTATCCAGTGTACTCGTAACCTAACGAGCACCCGCATACTATCTCCAGTACGACGTACTGATGGCTGTGGGACAGACCATCTCCCACACTGGGATGAGAAGCGCATACGCTAGTCTACTCCGGAGTATCGATGCCCTGTCTCGATAGTCCTGCGACTAGGGACCTGCATAAGGATGTGCTTATAGATTACCCAGCCCCCACTAGTGTGACTGCCATCACAACGCTGGTAATCAAGCAAAGATCCTGAGGGCTCCACTAATGCGTATAGGTGATAAAATAAACACATGTACACATTGAAGTAGAAACAAACCAAGTAGCTAAATACCATTTTGAGCAAGATTGTCAATACAAGGTGAATATCCCAAGCTTCCATTAAGTAATATACATACTAGTATGATACAGTAATGTCCTCTAGGGCATATACACTAACAATCTCCCACTTGCACTAAGGCCATGTACTGGCGTATCGAAGACCTATCATCTTGATCAGCCGCTCGAACTGAGTCTGGGGCAAGGCCTTGGTGAATGGATCTGCAGTGTTATCTTCTGAAGCGACCCTCCGAACCTCGATCTCCTGGCAATCCATGATCTCCCTGATCAGGTGATACCGCCTCAAGATGTGTCTGGATCTCTGATGGGACCTGAGTTCCTTCGCTAAAGCTATAGCCCCGTTGTTGTCGCAATACAGAGGTATTGGATCAACAATGGACGGAACCACCTGAAGTTCTTTCAAGAACTTCCTCATCCAGACAGCTCCTTTTGCGGCATCAGATGCAGCGATGTATTCCGCTTCCATCGTCGAGTCTGCAACGGTTTCCTGTTTGGAACTCTTCCAACACACCGCCCCTCCATTGAGGGTAAAGACAAAACCCGACATGGACTTGGAATCATCCTTGTCACTCTGGAAGCTGGAGTCAGCAAAGGCCTCGATCTGGAGGTCTTTTCCGCCATACACCAAGAACATCTCCTTAGTCCTTCTCAGGTACTTAAGAATGTTCTTTACCGCTATCCAGTGTTTCTCCCCAGGGTTTGACTGATACCGGCTTACCACACTCAGTGCATAAGCTACATCCGGTCTGGTACACAACATCGCATACATTATAGAGCCTACCGCAGAAACGTAGGGTATAATAGACATGCGATCCCTCTCCAAATCAGTCTTGGGAGACATCTCTTTAGAGAGGGTGATCCCGTGACAAGCCGGTAGGTTACCGCGCTTGGAATCTTCCATACTGAATCTCTTCAGTATGGTGTCGATGTACCTGGACTGTGAAAGTCCTAATATCCTCTTGGATCTATCACGATGGATCCGGATCCCCAGGATGTATGAGGCATCACACAGGTCTTTCATGGAGAACCTGTATGACAAGAACCCCTTGACAGATTGTAGCATAGGAATGTCATTTCCTATTAAGAGAATGCCATCCACGTATAAAACGAGGAATACTACAGTTCTCGCTACAAATCTACTATAGATGCATGGTTCATCTGGATTTTTGATGAAGCCAAATTCCTTGACCGTCTCATCAAAACAGATGTTCCAACTCCGCGATGCCTGCTTTAGTCCATAGATGGACTTAAGCAACTTGCACACCTTTCCGCTGCTCCCACTCTGAATGAAACCCTTTGGCTGGTCCATATAGACACACTCCTCTAAATTTCCATTTAGAAAAGCGGTCTTTACGTCCATCTTCCAAATCTCATAATCGTGGAAGGCAGCAATGGTAAGAAGGATCCGAATGGATTTCAGCATAGCCATTGGAGAAAAGGTTTCGTCATAGTCCAAACCAGGTCTTTGACGAAAACCCTTTGCAACAAGTCTAGCTTTATAGGTCTCAACCTGTCCATCTACACTAATCTTCCTTTTGAAGATCCACTTGCATCCTACGGGTTTTACCCCGTCTGGAGCAATGTCCAACGTCCATACTTTGTTGGTGTACATGGACTCCATTTCGGTCCGCATTGCATCCAGCCATTTTACCGATTCAATGCTCTGAACGGCCGGCTGGAAGCTAGTAGGCTCATCATAATCTATGATGCAATCCTCTCTATCCCCGTCTATGAGAAAACCGTAGTATCTCTCGGGCGGATGAGACTACCTACCACTCCTGCAGAGCGGCGTAGGAATGTCCTGTTCTTTTGAACCCTTTGGTTCTACTAAGCTTTCAATAATAGTCTGTGGTTCTGGAATTTCTTCCAGTTTTACTGCGCTCCCACTAATTTCCTTTTCCAAGAACTGGTGTTCTAGAAAGTGGGCATGATGAGAAACAAAAACCTTTTGTTCCTCTTCGCAGTAGAAGAAATATCCCTTGGAGTTCTTTGGATATCCCACAAACTTGCACTGTACTGAGCGTGCCTCGAGTTTGTCCGCATACTGCTTTTTGACAAAAGCTGGACTTCCCCATGTCTTAATGTGATTAAGATAGGGTCTCTTCCCACACCACATCTCATATGGTGTAGTAGGCACAGTCTTAGTTGGAACTCGGTTCAAAAGGTATGCAGCTGATTCTAGCGCATACCCCTAGAATGATCGCGGTAACTCAGCGTTACTCATCATGGACCGTACCATATCCAATAGGGTTCGGTTCCGTCTCTCCGATACACCGTTATGTTGCGGAGTGTATGGAGGAGTAAGCTGAGAGAGAATTCCGTTCTCTTTTAAATAGTCCAGGAACTCGGCACTCAAGTATTCTCCACCTCGATCCGATCTTAGAATCTTGATACTTTTGCCGGTTTGTTTTTCTACTTCATTCTTATATTCCTGGAATTTTCCAAAGGCTTCGGACTTATGTTTCATTAAGAAAACATAACCGTACCTTGAAAAGTCATCCGTAAAAGTAATGAAGTAAGAATAACCGCTTCGCGCATGTGTAGATATTGGACCGCACACGTCGCTGTGTACGAGTCCTGATCAGTCGAAAATATTGTATATTTTAGCCGGCAATTTCCTTAACATTTGCATACATTTAGAAGTGTTCGGCATTCATATTCTACATATTAGCAAATCTGTCACAAAATATGAGATTGCATGTGTTAGACTTTTAAACCGACACTTTAAAGGAAATTAACCGCATTTCATGGCATCGCATCATTTCTGTATTTGCGCAACACTTGTCTTGAGTCTATGCAGGAAAATACGGAAGAAAAGCCAAAGAGCTGATCAAAATTACGCCAACTCAATGAAATCAGATCTGGTAGTATTTCAGAAGGAATTATTAAATTCAGCATATAAAAGAAAAGCCCAAAAGTGAGCCCAAGACCAAAACAGAAAGCCCAAGCCCCAAGGCTCCACGTCAGCCGCGGAACCGCGGCAGAAGATGGCTTGAGCCGCGGTTCCGCGCCTGTTTGGCCACGTCAGCATGGAAATTTTGCTGCAGAATTTACAGCTCTGGTCCCACATTGCTTTATGATACTTAAAGTTCCAGAATTCTCTCGAAGGGACTGCCAGATCAGCAAAGGAGATTAATAAGGCTAATCCTAATTAGCTCCTAACTAATCACATCTAGAAGCTTCTCCCCTAACTAACTTTTGGAGGGAAATTTGAATTCTCTCAACAAACTTTTGGAGGGAAACTTAGAATTTGAAATCCTAGATCTAGGGTTAGTTATCTATAAATAGGAGCCTAAATCTAAGGGTTGAGGTGAATCTTTAATCTTCATTAGTTAAATAATTCCCTCTTTCATCATCTTCTTCCACAAGTCTAGTGACAAGGCTTGTGCGAAACCCTAACCCTAATTCCACTCCAAATCCAAGATCTTGAGTACCAAATCAAGCGAGAAGCCTTCAACCTTTTAGGAGCCGAGCCGATCTTCAATCGGGCAAGTGATCCAAGCCGATCCGCGATCCACGGAGACGAGCGAAGCCAAGTCGACGATCAAGTTCTTCCTCTTGTAGTTCTTGAGCGAATGTAACTAAATTGTTGATATAAATAAAAGGTGAAATTCTTGAATCTTGCTTTCTTTTAATTCTTGCATCATGATTAGATCTCAATTTGTAATTGTTACTCTTGTTGTGATGTGTGAGTGAAACTCCGCTCGTAAAGGAGTCGAGACGATTGTAGAATGATGATGTAACAAATCTTTATACGATTTTTAAGTCCTACGAGTTTTGTAAACCCTAGCAAGTTCAAGAATCGATGACCTAGTTTCGTAGCGATGCTTTCTTGATTGTGATCGCTCGAAATTAGGGATCTACGATCGTTTCTTGAATTTACTAGAGGCTAGAATATGAATGATATCAATGAAAGAACAAGAGATAAGATGAAACCCTAGTTTCACAAGAAGTCTCTAATTCTCATCGATCATCATCGATCTAGTATCAATTCATCGAAGGATAAGAATACGTAATTGTAAGATTACATCACATCTATAGATCCGATCGATTCCTACGAGCCTCATTTCGATTCTTGAGATTTGGTTTGGAAAAATCATCAAACGATCAATTCTTGATTCTATCTTTTAATGCTTTCTTAGATCTAGATATTTTCTTTTTCTTGAAATACAATTTTAAATCATGAATTGTTTGTTTTCTTTTCTTTAAAGTTTCGACTCGTCTAATTCAAAAGACGAACGATTACACTTTCCCTGTGGACGATCCGCACTCACTAACAATCTACATCCGACACCGTAGTTGATTGCGGTCAAATAATTTTTGGTTGTGATTTCTTTACAATTTTCTCAAATATACACAACGAGAAATTCATTTCAATCAAATGGCGCCGTTGCCGGGGACTATTTGATTTGATTTACACAACAAGAATTTATAACAATCAAATGGCGCCGTTGCCGGGGATAGTGCGCTAATAGTTCGTATTTTGAAATTTGAGTTGAACAATTTATTCCATTACAATTTTTAGATCTAAACTCGTGCAAACACTAATACGAGTGTTGTGATTTGATTTGCGAGGAAATCTGGAATCATTGGAGCTTTGGGAAAATTTTTGTGAATATTCCAGAGAGCTGAGGAATTGTACAGGAGCTTGCTGAAGAAATTCTGTGCACTGAACAGTAAATCCAACCGCCCTTCCGCGGCATTACCCCTTCAAACGCGGCGGATCCGTGGCAACCCTAGCTCCTCTCTGCATCAATTTTGCTCTGTAACTTTCTCACTTTCTTATCTCTTACCTCATCTGCTCCAATAACAATTTTACTGCAGGTTTCTTTGCAAATAAATTGCTGCGCGCAAAAGCAAAATAAAATTTGTGCGTGTTTTTGATTCTTGGTTGTTTGCATATTAATACGGAAATTTAAGGGGCACGACCAAATTCAAATTAGGTGGGGATTTCATTACCCTTCCTAGGCCCCGAAAATCACAAACTTGCATCCGCATTTACCCTCATTAATTAAAAGAAATCTAGAGATGACTCTAAGGACCGTCGCGCTCAATTAGGACAAGAGAAGGCCGTGGGTAATTCATTGCTTATCCGAGTTTTCTTGTGGTGTCTAAGGAGAGTGTGTCTAAGGCTAGTGGTTATTAATTAGGCCCACTGTAGTGGTGGTTCCTTCCCACTTACCTGGCACTTATCCGGCCACAGGGGGACAAAGAGGCAGTGGAGGATTTATCCTGCGACTTGTCTTTTGGCAGTTAGGAGCGGTCTAGAGTTTGACCTAGGTGACCATTAGATTCTAGGGTTTTGTGTGTTGCATTTGTTGTGTTGCATCATTTTTTAAAAAATCCGTATCAATTTTCAAAACAAACACCGCATACATCATTTCCCCTAATTATAAATTCACGCTGCCACTTGTACTAACCCTTTTTAGTGCAAGATAGGCTGGACAACGGGTTTCTAGTGCCTGTTTAGTCCGCGTCCCCTGATCGACCCTAAAGTCGGTATTTCTACACTTACCTTTTCTTTACCCACCACCACACCCACATCGATGGATCCACCTCCATCGAACTTCTTTTCCACTACCCTGCCGCCGTCCGTTGGTGCGCAGAATCCACCTCGCATCTCTCTCCAAGAGAGATGTTATCCTACACGAGGCCCACTTTCCACCTGTCTTTCCATACCACCAGCCAACGGGGAAAATTTTCAAATAAAACCCCAATACATCAACCTTCTACCAAAATTTCACGGTCTCGAGTCTGAAGACGCATACGTGTTTATCACGAAATTTGAAAATGTATGCGCAATGATGGGTACTTCACAGCTTTCTGTGGATGCTTTCCGTCTACGTCTTCTCCCATTCACTTTGTGCGATTTAGCCGAGAAGTGGCTATATAACACTACCGCACATTCCATTTCAAATTGGGACGAATTCGTCAAAGCATTCCTTAATAAATTCTACCCACATCACAAAACAGCTCGAGTCCGTAGCGAAATCTATCAATTCACCCAGCTTCCAAATGAAACATTTTCAAAATGTCTTGACCGCTTCAAGGATCTGCTAGTCCAATGTCCACATCACGGCATCCCGAGATGGGATCTTTGCCGAATCATTTATGAGGGCATTACTCCTTACACAAGACAGACCCTTGAATCCATGTGTCAAGGCAACTTCATGACTAAAGATGATGGGGAAGCCTGGAAATTCCTAGAAAATTTCGCTGAAAAATCTTTACAGTGGGAGGGTGTAAGTCAATCGTCTAGGGAAGGCAATGATATTTCCATAGGAGTTAGAGCTGACATTTCGGCTATGCAAAAGAAACTTGAGACTATGGAAAACAAATTTTTAGCCGCCCTAAGTCAAATATCACTCTCCAAAACTGTATGTGGCTGTTGTTCTGATCCGTCTCACTTGACGGAAGAATGTCCGTTTCAAGGTCATGAGCATACCAATGCCGCATTTCAAAGACCTAGGAACAATCCATCTTCTTCCACATATGATCAGGGTTGGAGGAATCACCCCAATTTTGATTGGAACCAATCCCAATTTCAAAACACGGTTCCAAACCAAAACAATTTCCAAGGGATCCCTCCACCACAACAGCAGCCACCACAATTGAGTCAGCACCCCTTTCAAGCACAAAATTTTCAAAATCCGGTCAACACTTTTGTTCCATCTAGTCCTTTGCAGTTAACCGGGACTGATGAAACCTATTCATTTGCACAATGCATGAATTTGGTCTTAACAAATCTCATGCAAGTATCAGCTGAAATAAAAACTTCTGTCGATTATATAAAGAAAAACTCTGCGTCCCAAAGCGAGAGTATTAAATCGATGGAAGAAGAAATTGCACGTTTAAAAGCTGAAATGAGTGCAAGGGAGAAAGGGAAACTTCCAGCTCAACCTTTACCCAATTCTAGCTATTTACATGATGTGGATGCAATCACGTTGAGATCTGGAAGAGTGCTTGACACTCATGTTGGGGAAGAGTTTGATGATACTAATAAATCAATCAATAACACCCCGGCTGAGACCTTTCCATCCACACACACTTCTTACCCCAGTTCTTCTACCCCACCTTCTTCCGAGCCTATTCTTCGTTTCCCAAAAGGCTCGCCACTTCAGCCCACCTCTTTTACCCCTCCACGGACGATCCCCACTTCTATTTTGGGATCGGTTCCACACACACTTCCTTCTCCTATGATGGACCCAGCACTTATTGCTAAAGCACCTTATCCTAATCGGTTAAGGGCTAACACACCGAGTCCACATATGGAGAAGATTATGAACATTTTTAAGCAAGTAAACACCAACATCCCTCTCCTAGATGCCATCCAACAAGTTCCTTCCTATGCGAAAACTCTTAAGAACTTGTGCACTAGGAAGAGGAAGACTCAAGCGCCCAAGAAGATATTCATGGAAAAAACAATAGACACGGCTTTCCCCCAACAATTACCGAGGAAACGTAAGGATCCAGGATATCCTACTATTTCCATTTCTATTGGGGAAAAACACATCAACCGTGCTCTATTAGACCTTGGCGCTAGTGTTAACTTGCTTCCATACTCGGTTTATGAGCAATTAGGAATCGGAGAGTTGAAGCCAACCAATTGCACTCTACAGATGGCTGACCGATCAATCACTAAACCTAGGGGTGAACTAGAGGATGTGTTAATAAAAATCGGAGAATTTATATTCCCGGTAGATTTTATTGTAATTGATACACAGCCTGTAGCGAACCCACGGAATCAAATTCCGGTGATTTTAGGTCGCCCCTTTTTGGCCACTTCCAATGCTATTATCAACTGTCGTAACGGTTCTATGACCCTATCTTTCGGGAATAGGTCAATAGAACTAAACATTTACAAGTTGGGAAGTGTACCCTCCGAACCTACTCCTCAGGTCTGTTCTGTCGACTTAATGGATGTCGACAGCAGCGAATTTGATGATCTTCCTGATACCGATCTAGACTCTTTTCATGCGTTATTGTTTGACCCAACTATGTATCATACACATATGGACTCTTCCACCGAGATGTCCGGGTCAACAATTAACACGGATTATGAAATGTTTTTAGAGTCTGAAGATCACCCCGCACTTTGTGACGATATTATTCACCGGGGTGTTGATAGAACTTTTGAAGAGATCTTCGCTGATGAACTCGCATTTTTGAATGACACGGGTGTTGAGATGAATCATCTTCCACTCAATGAAATTGAACCTCCACCCCTTCCTCTGAACTGTAAAAAGAATGCGAGCAATCCATCACATACACTGCATCGTCTCTCCAAAATGAGACGCACACACATTCTATTCCACCACTTAACCTTTCCCCACTTCTTCTTCCACCAACCAGAGCACTGCATTGATAAAATTTTTGAATGGTTGGTGTTAACTTTCGGTCTTTGCAAAGCTTGGCATCGACCACTGATTTTTGACCCCCACTTGTGATTTTAAAAGATTAACATTGCATAACTCAAGTTTGGGGGGGGTGTATATTTTCGGGCTCTTGAAAAGAAAATTTTTACAAAATTTTGAGCCAAAAATAAGTTTGGGGGAGGATCTTCACTTAAATATTTTGCCCCCACTAATAAATTCCTCCCAAGCTTACAAGTTTTTCGAGATTTAGCAGAAGGCAACAGTGAGGACACTGTTGAAAACAAGTTTGGGGGAGGTTTGTGCTTATTTCTGCATCATTTGCATATCATCTGCATAAGCACAAAACATTTCCTTAAAAATCTATAAAAATTGAAAAAATTTCAAAACCCATAAAAATTTAAAAATTTTCAAATATAAAAATAATTTTAATATTTACACCTTTTTGTACATAAATAAGATAATGAAAGTTTAGATAGTGAAAAATTACATCCATGAGATTGGAAAAATTTTAGAAAACTAAGAAAATTAGAAGTTTTCTTATACGAACTAGTAATAAGTAGTTATGAGCCGTTGTCCCAAGGGTTAGTAAGATGAAGGACGTCACTAATCTGAGGATAAAAATAAGTCTGAAAAATAGTTTCTATTCTGGAAGCCAAACATTTTGAACGTTGATACCCTGCTATTCGCACTTACACACATCTTAAAGCCTGGGATAGTAGAGGATACCTTGAAATGCTCTTGTCTTAAAGCCAAAAGTATATAAAAAAAAAAATATGGTGAGAAAAATGGACACTGGTTTTGTTATCACCAAGGGCAATAAAAAAAAAATATATAGCAAGGGTGCTTCTTCACCTAGTGCCCTAAGGCCAACTGGTCTGGGAGTCACTGCTATACCTAAGGTGGTGCAAGATTAGGAAAATACACCAAATAAGCAAGCACATGAGTAATCGGTCGGTTAGTACCTCAAGAAGTATTAACGGTCGCATGAAAGTGTGTGAGCTCATCGAAAAAATATATAAGTATTGAGGCTGATGGGCAAGAGTATGATAGCTTGAATTGAATTCTCCGGGTGTAGGGATGTCCTTTACACACACGCAGGGTGATATGATCGATGTTTGGAAGAAAAATAGGAATGAAGAATAAGACGATATTTTATTGAGGGAGGACGTGATTTCTAACATCTTTTCATGACCATTAAGATAGGGCTCATGACAACCGAAAAGCTAGCTTAGTTGGAAACCCTAATTTTTAAAGTCTTTCTTATACGATTCTTTTCTTTAGATGTAATATTCATGATCTTGCTTTTATTATTGGATTTTGTGGGTGCAATCCGCTGAAAACCCTCAGGAGACAACACTCCTCCTACTAGGGACACCTAGAGGTTTAAAGGCTTGTTGCACGTGCTCAGTGCAATCGTGTTGCCTACGAAAGTGTGCTAGTTAGTTTTTCTCTTTCTTTATTTTCTCCTTCTCTTTTTAATAAAACATTCGCTCGAGACGATCGAAATTAAGTTTGGGGGTATTTGATCAGTCGAAAATATTGTATATTTTAGCCGGCAATTTCCTTAACATTTGCATACATTTAGAAGTGTTCGGCATTCATATTCTACATATTAGCAAATCTGTCACAAAATATGAGATTGCATGTGTTAGACTTTTAAACCGACACTTTAAAGGAAATTAACCGCATTTCATGCATCGCATCATTTCTGTATTTGCGCAACACTTGTCTAGAGTTTATGCAGGAAAATACGGAAGAAAAGCCAAAGAGCTGATCAAAATTACGCCAACTCAATGAAATCAGATCTGGTAGTATTTCAGAAGGAATTATTAAATTCAGCATATAAAAGAAAAGCCCAAAAGTGAGCCCAAGACCAAAACAGAAAGCCCAAGCCCCAAGGCTCCACGTCAGCCGCGGAACCGCGGCAGGAGATGGCTTGAGCCGCGGTTCCGCGCCTGTTTGGCCACGTCAGCATGGAAATTTTGCTGCAGAATTTACAGCTCTGGTCCCACATTGCTTTATGATACTTAAAGTTCCAGAATTCTCTCGAAGGGACTGCCAGATCAGCAAAGGAGATTAATAAGGCTAATCCTAATTAGCTCCTAACTAATCACATCTAGAAGCTTCTCCCCTAACTAACTTTTGGAGGGAAATTTGAATTCTCTCAACAAACTTTTGGAGGGAAACTTAGAATTTGAAATCCTAGATCTAGGGTTAGTTATCTATAAATAGGAGCCTAAATCTAAGGGTTGAGGTGAATCTTTAATCTTCATTAGTTAAATAATTCCCTCTTTCATCATCTTCTTCCACAAGTCTAGTGACAAGGCTTGTGCGAAACCCTAACCCTAATTCCACTCCAAATCCAAGATCTTGAGTACCAAATCAAGCGAGAAGCCTTCAACCTTTTAGGAGCCGAGCCGATCTTCAATCGGGCAAGTGATCCAAGCCGATCCGCGATCCACGGAGACGAGCGAAGCCAAGTCGACGATCAAGTTCTTCCTCTTGTAGTTCTTGAGCGAATGTAACTAAATTGTTGATATAAATAAAAGGTGAAATTCTTGAATCTTGCTTTCTTTTAATTCTTGCATCATGATTAGATCTCAATTTGTAATTGTTACTCTTGTTGTGATGTGTGAGTGAAACTCCGCTCGTAAAGGAGTCGAGACGATTGTAGAATGATGATGTAACAAATCTTTATACGATTTTTAAGTCCTACGAGTTTTGTAAACCCTAGCAAGTTCAAGAATCGATGACCTAGTTTCGTAGCGATGCTTTCTTGATTGTGATAGCTCGAAATTAGGGATCTACGATCGTTTCTTGAATTTACTAGAGGCTAGAATATGAATGATATCAATGAAAGAACAAGAGATAAGATGAAACCCTAGTTTCACAAGAAGTCTCTAATTCTCATCGATCATCATCGATCTAGTATCAATTCATCGAAGGATAAGAATACGTAATTGTAAGATTACATCACATCTATAGATCCGATCGATTCCTACGAGCCTCATTTCGATTCTTGAGATTTGGTTTGGAAAAATCATCAAACGATCAATTCTTGATTCTATCTTTTAATGCTTTCTTAGATCTAGATATTTTCTTTTTCTTGAAATACAATTTTAAATCATGAATTGTTTGTTTTCTTTTCTTTAAAGTTTCGACTCGTCTAATTCAAAAGACGAACGATTACACTTTCCCTGTGGACGATCCGCACTCACTATTAATCTACATCCGACACCGTAGTTGATTGCGGTCAAATAATTTTTGGTTGTGATTTCTTTACAATTTTCTCAAATATACACAACGAGAAATTCATTTCAATCAAATGGCGCCGTTGCCGGGGACTATTTGATTTGATTTACACAACAAGAATTTATAACAATCAAGTCCCAAGAGCTCGCTCGCTCTTACTCCGTGTCCAGTGAATGGAGTCTTTGTCATCTTTCCTTTGAGACAGGATTGACAAGTGGCATACGATTGATATTCGAATGAATCCAAATATCCTTCTGTATGTAACTTCATCAACCTTCTCTCATTGATGTGACCCAGTCTACAATGCCACAAGAAAGTCTGATTTATTTCCGGAGACTTTCTTTTGTGTGTATTCTGGACATTGAAAATCTGTGGTTGGTTTAATACGTATATACCATTGCTCAATGTACCTGACCCAATCAGAACTTGATTAAGGTGAATGTTTACAACATTGCTTACAAACGCAAATTCATAACCTTCTTTAGAAGTCAAAGATACAGAAATGATATTACAAGTTGCGTTGGGTACAAAATAGCAATTACGCAAAACCAAAACGTGTCCATCTCACAACCCCAGGTGATAGTCCCCCACGGCCTTAGCATCCATGCTAGCTCCGTTTGAAACTTTGAGGGTCATGTCACCTGCCTTCAAAACCCTACGGTTTCTCAACGCCTGCAAAGAATTACAGATATGAGATCCTGATCCGGTATCCAATACCCAGGAAGTAGAGTTTATTGAAAGACAGTTTTCAATAACATACACACCTAAAGCTGAAGCCGCAACCTGCTTCAGTTCCTGTGTTCTGGCCTTCCAAGCCCTGCAATCATTCTTCCAGTGTCCCTTCTTATGACAATAGAAGCATTCTTCCTTATCCACAAACTTTCCCACTTTCTTTGTTGCTTTTGCCTTTCCCTTCGTATCCACTTTACTAACACCGCCCCTTGGTTTGGCGGGGGCTTTCTTCTTCTTTCCCTTGGCTTTCGCCTTGGACCTAGAAGAGGAAGATCCTCTTACAAACAAAGTGGATGTTTCCCTACCTTTCTGTAGGGTGCCCTCTGCGCTCCTCAGCATGTTGAGGAGTTCTGAAAGTTCAACTTCCTTTTCTTGTAAGTTGAAGTTTAGGATAAACTGGGCGTAAGTGGAAGGAAGGGACTGGAGAATCAAGTCCGTATAGAGCTCATTCTCCAACGTGGTCCCAAGGTCCGCGAGCTCTTCTATGTAGCCAATCATCTTAAGTACGTGTTCCGCTACCGATGATCCGACGGCCAACCTTGCCGAAAATAACTTCTTCGACACTTCGTATCTTGCGATACGAGACTGCTCTCCATACAGTTCTTTTGTATGGAGAAATATGGATTTGAGGTCCATATTCTCGTGCCTCCTCTGATGTTCGTTGTCCATAGAGGCAAGCACGAGGCACTTGGCCTTCGCGCAATCTAGTTCCCAGGTCTTACGGATTTCCTTATCCGCGACGCTGGTTTTGGGACCTGGGACAGGGGGAGCTTTGGTGGTAAGAAGATACCCCAGCTTGTCGTAAGTGATTGCCATCTTGACATTCCTGAGCCAATCTTTGTAGTTTGGCCCTGTCAGTATGTTTTTATCTAGAAGTAACTTAAGTCCAGTCATGTCGATTGGTTGCTGCAATTAGGAGAGAGAGAAGAAACACTCAGCACGATGCTCTTGCAAGTTTAGAATGGTTTTTAGTTTGTCTAAACAGGATGGCTCCCACTGTTTCTCGAATCCCTCCTCAAACCAAAAAGGAAGAATTAGTCAGGATCAATCTCACCGTACAATTCGTGCTTAACCGTTCAGCCAGGCCAGTGTCGGTACTTCGAGGGAGGTTTTCCAACGCCTTCGCGAAGTTCCTTAATTAAATAACCTCTTTTCCCTGGGGGCATAGCCCCGCTAACACCTTTCTAGACACCTACTTGGTTTATAGCATTGATCGTTAAGTGAGAAATTTCCCGAGGAGTAGCGTATACTCACAGTAGGATCGGGATCCAAATATCATCGTGTGACGAAACTGAAGGAATCCTACCAGAATCATCACACTCCAAATGGTATGCAACACTAGCAAGTTTCAGTTCTTTTGAAACTCCCGATGTGGATTTTTTCCCCATGCTCTTATGACCTTGACTTTGGCCAAAATATCATAAGTCACATGTCAAGTTCTACCTGTCATTCTCCAGGTTAATTTGGATCCACCCGTACCTACCCTTAACTTTGGCCAAAATGGCAGTATGACTTTCCCAAACCAACTCATCTATCTATACTACACATGAATACCCAATAGCTACCAATCACTATGCCTTGACTTTGGCCAACATACATAGCTTGAATACTATTGACCATTCATGTGAAATGACGGAGGGCTACGAATGGTTTTGGCAAAACCGTGAACGTAGTGAACTTGATATAATCGATGGAACGAGATAGCTTTTAAAAGGAGTGGCTCAAGCTCCGCATTTAAAAGTTGGTTTTGAAAAGAACCGAGTGGTTTTTCGAAAGTGTTCCAACGACTTTTACTTGGTTTATTTTCTTGCATTAGTTCTTTTAATGCGTGATATTCTTGCATTAGTTCTTTTAATGCGTCCCATCATTTAATCCTACCATTACAGAAAACAACCAAAATATGACGTACGCTTATGCCATTCGCATTCGCCACGGGGTCCCGTCATTACCCGTTAGGTTACTTAACTAACGACAGAGCGCGGGCTGGGCTAGCGCGGCAGTAAAACATAAGCAACGCCTAAATAATATGATATATAGATATATTGCAATGATAGCCATTTCAGATCACAGATGAACACATTGGATATACTAGGAACCCGCAATTCGTACGAGCCTGTAACGAAAAGCAGATTACACGGTCGCGGTGAATAGCCAATACCCCACCCAAGACCCCTACGGGTGCGGCAAACTACCCGCCAAGTACCCGAAGCGAAGCAACCTCCCCCAACTCCGTGAGTAGGCCACTCGGCACTTCGGCATACCCGGTAGTTTGTGCACCCCCTCCATGGGTCTATCCTAGGAGCAAAAACAGTAAAAAGAAATTATACAATGACGGCTACAACCCCGACCCGGTTGTGCGGCCATACAAATAATTATAACATCAATTTACAAATTTACATGAATTGAAAGAAAAGAAAACTCTCGTCTCACAACCCCCGGCTATTCACCCGCGACAATCCAATGAATTCATATACACATTCCAATGACATTACAGATCACAGATTTGTATAACCCCCACTAATCGACATATAGCGATTAGCAGACGTTCAATACAAATATCACATCACAGATAAAAACCCGTCAGCTTAAGTCTTTAGAAGTTCAATCAAAAATACGGATTTTTAGGCCCCAAACACAAAATTTTCGTTCTGGAAAATCTGGGCTGAAAATACATATTCCAAAAATCCCAAAACAACCCCAGAAATACACTGCACTAAATTTGGACCTCGGCCGAGTCAACTCGGCCGCGGAACCGCGGCGGGAGCGTGCTCCCGCCGCATTTCCGCGGCGCTTTGATCGGTTCGTGGGACCAAATTTTGTGGTTATTCAATAAAAAGCCTGAGCCGATTTTTAAGATGAAATTTATCAATTTTTGAACAGAAAAAAAATCGACAGAAACTTGACATATCGGGTTCGTTTCGTGACTTTTTCTTTGATCGATCTTTTAGTTACTTTGCTAACATGTTAGATAGAGTTTAACCTGGCTCTGATACCACTGTAAGTCCATGCTACCTCTCCCGGTACTTTCGGGCATGCGGAATTTGATGAAAAACAATTTTATAGAGGCGGTAACATGGACTCAAAACCGGATCTTTGTTAAACATCTAACTAACAACCTGACTAGGAGTTGTTAACTACTCGGTTAGGGGGTTTTACCTTTCTTTCTTGAACTCCTTCATCTTTAAGCCTCGATGGTTGTCCGGATCGGCTTCACCCCGTCGTCTCCTTGCGCCGAAGATTGATCCACCTGAAAGCTTCTACCTTTGGCTTCTTCTTCGAACTTTAAAGAAACTAGTTCACTCGGTTTGCTAAACCTTGTGAACTAGAGTGAGTAGAGGAATGTTTTCGTGTCTTTTTATCTCAAAGGCAATGAGTCTCAACACATGAGAATGGTTTGCCTTAAGGTAGAGAGAGCAAGAGCAAGAGGGAGAGCTTGAGAATGAGAGAGCTCAAGAGAGAGAAAGCAAAATGATAGAATGAACCATACTCATCTCATTCTCACCTCTCATAATCCAAAAGCCATCATAACAAAAATAGTAATCAAGTATTGTGTAAATGGTTTAAGTCAAAATGGCTATATCATTTCATGCACTCATTTTGCATAAGAGATCAAGCAAGCAAAAGTCTTTGCCATGAAATGATAGCCATTGTCATCATGATGGTCAACTAGTCCAACCTAGTCAACCGGTCAACAAAGTCAACAAGTCAACAAAGTCAACCCCTCAACAACCATGTCACTATAATACTTAATTAATATTATTGTTAATTATATATCATATTCACATTAGGGTTGAGCAAAAAGTCAATAGTCAACAGTCAACGGTCAACAACCCTAATGAGAATCCTCTGCCTCAGTCAACTGTGCATACACACCCGCATCCGCATTCCGAGGAACACGAATACAAACGAGATAAAACCAATCCCAAAACGTACACTAGGATCTGGCTTAAACCAAAGCCCGCTAGTATTAACTGTCCGGACACTTTACGTGCACAAGTGCACGGATATGACCGAACCCTGTCGCAAAACCATGCGACCTGTCGCAAAACCATGCGACCTCTACTCTTTTGCCTAAAGGCGAATAGCTTTCTGTGTGGGACTCTAAAGACTCGACACTACGCTGGCAGTGGGTTTAACCACAGACCGCAAGCGGCACTAGCTGTGCGTAACGGTCCCCAGGTAGATGCCGACAAGAAGACTGACGAGGTGAAACCCATCTGAACTCCTACTGAGCCTGAATGTGATAATCTCCGTACAGTCCGGTCTGTTCGTCTGATACATCGCATGGCGGGCCTACAGGGGCGGTAAACGTCAGTCCCCTAATAGCGGTACAAGTCGTGTCGGAGTGAAGCCCAAAACACCCTGAGATAACACTGGAAGCCTACCAGTATATCTCGCTTGCCCTGGCCAGGGACTACTCGTGTAATGACTCTCCTAGACACAGCACGATGTCAACCCCCAATACCGGGAGAGACGAATCCTGTCTAACCGTTACTGCCTCCAAGTGCTTCGGGACTGCACCCAACTACTACCTGTTTGCACGACTCGTTTGAGCCGTGGTAGGGTAGTAATCAAAGTACAGTGGGAACACACTCGAGGCGAAGTGACAGTGTCAAGTCAACGGACTAAGCTGTACTCATGTCACCTGGGAACTGATAACTGACGATAGGTATAATACCAACCGGTCAGTTCCCGACGAATCCTGTCCAGTGTACTCGTAACCTAACGAGCACCCGCATACTATCTCCAGTACGACGTACTGATGACTGTGGGACAGACCATCTCCCACACTGGGATGAGAAGCGCATACGCTAGTCTACTCCGGAGTATCGATGCCCTGTCTCGATAGTCCTGCGACTAGGGACCTGCATAAGGATGCGTTTATAGATTACCCAGCCCCCACTAGTGTGACTGCCATCACAACGCTGGTAATCAAGCAAAGATCCTAAGGGCTCCACTAATGCGTATAGGTGATAAAATAAACAAATGTACACATTGAAGTAGAAACAAACCAAGTAGCATACTACCATTTTGAGCAAGATTGTCAATACAAGGTGAATATCCCAAGCTTCCATTAAGTAATATACATACTAGTATGATACAGTAATGGCCTCTAGGGCATATACACTAACAACTTCTAGATACAACAGAATAATAATATACAAGGTATAATGATGGGTACGATACAAGTAAACCCACCTACTAGCAAGTCACCCGAAAAAGAAGCAGTGCCAGCAAAGCCGTAATGAAACATGTACGGCAAAACCTGCAAGAAACTGTGGCACAACGGGGGTGAGTTGCCAACTCGTGAGTAGAAAACATCTACGAACAGAAATCGCATGAACAACGCAATCCTAAGTCATACGATCATAATATATATCCTCAAATATATACTCTGCAGCCTATAACAATGGCTAGGGTATACCTCTAAACAACGGTAATACCAAGTGCTCGTGTCAGTGCCTCAGGTAGCAATATATCATATGGATGAGGTATGAATGCATGAAAACGGAATACATGTAAATGAAGAAACTGCTTTCATAATTTAGTGAGATTTCTGTATTTTCAAAACGAGGTATCTTAAATGAAATCAGTATAAACAGTGTCTAGCATCGAAACAAAACATAAATCCCAATATCTCAATATCTCAAGCTCCGGCTGTCCGGACTGGCCTGGATCATCAATCTCAGTACCTCGATGTCTCAAAATCTCAATGTCTCAATCTCACTATCTAGGGCGCCGTCAGTCCGGATCGGCCCCTACCATCAATCTCAAGACCACGACGGTATCCTCCGGATATCCGACGCGTCGGGTAAAATCACCGGTAGGTAGTCTTCCCTTGCCAGGCTCATCGTCTACTACTCGAACTTCTTGCCCCGGGGTACCTTACCGGGTCCACCATGTACCCGAAACGGTTCATTCAACTCTTCGAATCGGGTCTCTAAATCCATCAGCAAACTCATGGTGGACGACTCATACATCATGGGAAAACAACACTTTTCATTTAAAAAGAGAGAAAAGAAGTTTATAAATGTTTTTGCGGTTTTCCCCCAAATCCAGGAAATCTCATGAAAATCCGAATCCAAATCTTCAATAGCAAGTAAACAGTGAATATAGGCATAAAAATCCATGAATGCGGCATAACGGTGAATAATAATATGCATGAAATAGCAAGTAATAACTACAATGTCTAAACTAGCATATAAGGCAAGTACACTAATATCATATCTAAACTATTAGCCAACAAACTATGTCAATGAAATAGTATTTTCTAAAGTGTTCGTGACAAGGAAATTACCGATGAAGATGTGTGTGAGCCGGCAAGTAAGTGTACGTGGTACATACACGTCATCGGTAATGGTGCTGGTGTCCTAGCAGCATGATATCAATAACGTTATATGAATCACAAAATAGGTATGCGATGCGGAGCAAACAGCAATAATGCGCGGGAGATGAATACTAAACACAATGATAACTAATCTGCATTTAATAAAATATGAGTTCCACAGTGGTGCAATTTGTAATAACACGAATCGTGGGGTTTTGAAAATAAGGGCTACGGTGTTTTTAACAAAAGATACGTCTTTTGAAATATCCGTAGAATCCCTTGACCTGTCTTTTAAAATACCCATGATCCGTTAGTTTTGAAATAGGTAGGAATCTAACCTAGTCTATCAACTACACTAAACTATACGGCTGAACTAACAAGCTAACTGAAGGTAAGGAAACCGCCTAACATCTGAGTCGATACATATACATATATATATATATATATATATATTAGTCGGTGATCCCACCTCGATAATATCACATCCGATACCATATCTATAATCAGATATTCCCAAGTCAAGAGTGCAGATCAAACATCAATATATAGCTCGTACGTAAATCCGTCGTATGGCATCCCAAATCTGGGTATGGGTCAATATCACATTCATCATACTATTCATCTGGTATCCTCTTTATCAAATATCATGATCGGGGTATTGATCTACGTCTAGTACAATACTGATACCATCCATGAAATACATGCGGGTGTATGAAAACACCACGCCCAGAGAACCCGCTAAAATATCATGTCGTATCTCAAATACGGAACACATCACATCACCGATCTCACAGCCTCCAGCCCAATCTCATCGACTCATCTCCAAATATCATACAATATCCTCAACATTCATTCATGTGTATATGAATGTATATATGCATAGTCCCATACCCATGCGTATATACATATATACACATACCCATATACGCACAGGTAAAAGAAAGAATGTATGTGCATGTGTGGGTGCAACCACTACTCTAGGGTTTCACAACTAACACTAAACCAATCCAAGAACACCTAGAATCCATCCATATCATCAATAAACTCAAATCAACCTATAATAAATATATGTGTCTATACGTATTCGTATACATCACCACGAATTGTGGGGGTGCTATACGCCATCCACCCGACTTCCCCCGTGGATATAATCTACTCACCTGATCTTCCCTCTCCGGTGTCGACGTCGCATCGTGCTTGCTTGTCGTCTCGAAGTCCACATGGGGTACCTACATGTCATATATAGCATCATATCGCATTAAAATCCGACTCATGACCAAAACGACACACGAATCCCACATAGGTCAAAACCTATGGTTGCTTTCTCAAATCAACCCAAAAACCCTCGACGTCGGCGTACAAATGCCGATTGATCGAGAAAACCACCAAACGTACCAATCATGGTTTCACAAATCACTAATTATATATGAAATAAGGTTAAAATCATCAAAACATTAAAATCAATCAAATAGTTTTATTTTCCAAAAACCTAGTTAGCACAAACTCCCATTTCGGTTCAAAACTTGATGTTTTAACCAATCTATAAATTTTAACGATTCCAATGGCCAAAATTCTCGTTAAATAGATCAATTTTTATAAATTCCAAATTCCTAGTCTGCAAAAAAACCGATTTTAACTCTTTTCAAAGTAACAATTCACAATTCATCAACTAAACTAAGTTTTGCATGATCTAAGTTGCTAAACAACAAATTAAAATGTTAATAATGTCATAGAAACCTTTACTAGAATTTTATCTCTCCTTTTTACATTATAAAAAAAACCTAGTTTGCAATATTATGCAATTTGGACAATTTTTAATGTAGCAATTAGCAAGATGCAACAAGATTAAGTTTTACATAACATTAACATGTTAATCTACTCCATAAGACCACAATCTAATGATAACAAGCCTAATTTGATCACAACCCATTCTCTTGAAATTCTCATTTTGAAATTAAGGTTATAAGAATATCTAATTGAAACTAAATTCAAACCTACAATTAACAAGTAACAATTTTTGATGAAGCTTATACCTCATGATCCATGGAACAAACTTGCAATCTAGCCTCTCAAAATGCTCTCCTTTCACCACAATCCATGCTATAGTGGCCAAGGAATAAAGGGTAAGGCTTGGATTTTGAATTTGCTTTGATTTTGTAAGGATTTTGAGGCAAAATTGTGCATTTTTGAGGCAAAATTGTGTGGGATTTTGGGGTAAGTGCTGCTGCTGCTGTAAGAGGGAGGCTCGGTCAAATTGGGGGAGTGGGGGAGAGAGAGAGAGTGAGGGTTGAATGAGTGACACAATTCCAAAGTCAACAAGGTCCATACTTCATTCTATAATGTTATCTTTCTTTCTTTTTCTTTTGTGAATGAGGTGAAAAAGTCTAGGGCTGCCAAGGGGGGCTCGGCCACACAAATTGGCGATGGGTGTGGGTTTTTATGGTGAGGAAAAATGATAAATACCATATCCCAAGTCAACCTAGAAGCATACCACAATTTCTATTTAGCTATTTTTCACAAAATAAGCCTTTTTCTTCAATAGTTTCAAAACCGTTTAACAGATTAATTTCATTCCAAAAACAACATGTTAAAATTTTGTTTAATGTGTTATGATGCACAAAATTTGTTTCAACTCATTCCAATTTGTAATTTTCCCTAATTAAATGTATTAGTAACGGCTTAAAATAATATTAAAATGATTAATTTCGGAAATTTTTTCAGAAAATTAGAAATTTTACCAGTGGCTCAATAAACACCAAATACTAGCAATTATATAGCTAGAATATATATATATTTAATTTTATAATAAAGATATTTGTATTTTGACTTTTTTTTTTACAGAAAACCCCCTTATTTTACCGATTTTTCCGAAATTTCACCGAAAGGATTTTCAAAACGTTACAATCTTCCCCCCTTAAAGAAATTTGGTCCCCGAATTTAAATTAAAACTCCCCCCAAATACTAAAACGTCTAAGCAAAACCATCAACTCGTCGGGGCTCCGAAATCATAAATACATAAAACAAATCGTAGCGGAACGCATGCGCATGAAAAATGAGCATATAACTCAAAATCAAAACTCCGTCAAGCATCCCGCAATCATCGGAGTCATGGGGAAGACATCAATGTCAAGATTCTATACGAAAACCAACATGATATACATCGTTAAAACATCTAGAAGCAATGCATGCCAAACCTTTTTCAAATCGTCGTGCGATGTTCGCAACACTGCACAGTGGCGGACGTCTATTGTACGAAAATAACCATATACATATATACCTTTTGTTTAATGTGTACGTTCCGCCGTTTTGGAAACAATTTAGAAGGATTTCCTTGTTTTAAACGTTTCGTGTCATATCAGACACGTAGGTAAATACTGAGACTATAGCTTGCTTTTTTGAAATCCCTTTGAAATCTATTAATGCATGCAAAATATACTCAGGTATTGTCCTCTGACTAGTCCTGCTCAGTACGAAAACACATAGCAATACCATAAAATGTACTGCTCCACAAGAAATCACTCCCAAAATGTACATATGAAAACCTTGTGCGTCTGGTGCGCACGGAAATCAAATCCAAATATGTGCCATACATGCACACAGAAACAACATCTAGGTGCAACGGGTGTGCACACAACATTTGTCATAGGCAAAGTGTGTGCCTGACAGCAAAATCAGGTGCATCTGACATGCACGAAGAATCTCGATTTAGTGCATCTGGTGTGCACCAAAATCGTATCTCATAACAGCGCCCAACACGCGTGAAAACCCAAATCAGGTGCATCCCACATGCACGAAATCATGAAATCCAATATCAAGCGCCGAACATGCGCAAAATCCAATCAGGTGCACAAGGTGCACAAAACCAATATCGAGCATCACAATCGAAATCGAAGTCCAGTGCATCTAAGTGCACAAAATGCGTATCACTGCACTGCAAGCATATGTGAACTATACCGAGAGCAAAAACCAAATCGTGTGCGTACATATGCACGAAATCAATTCAGCTGTATGAAACCCATAAAATCATAAACATGTGAAACTAAGGCACAAGTGCAACAACTGTGCAAAAATCGTAAATACTCAGTAGGGCAACCATGGTGCATGAAAACAAATATCAGAAACTCAATCATCAAAATCAATCATGCGAATAGATCGCCCAAAATACCGAATTCAAGTATGGCGGAATAGTCCCGCTCAAGCACATCCTCTATGAATCTCTGGCCAACTGTCGTGGTCACTAATAGCATGTCTCGTCGACGATGCTGAACTCTGGCCTGCCAGTGTGCGTAACATGACCACTCCTGGGTCCAAGTCTTCTCGTAATTTATTCCAGAAAGGTCTTGTCGAGGTCTCTCCCAAATCTCGTCTCTGCCGAACTGTCCGGAGGTCATCGTCCTTTACTATATCTGTTTCTCATTCCAGAACGGCTGCATACTCATCACGACTGCTTCTGGAAGGTATATCCAAGTACGATGCCTCGGCATGCGTATCGCAACTCTGATGTCGGCGGAGTGGAACGTCATCTTATCCAGATCTTGTACGAACCTCTTACTCCACCTTTCTCTAATGTCGACTGCTTCGGACTCGTCTCGTCGTGGCTGCATGGTCTGAGCTCCAATGGCTATACTCGTATCTGGAGCCTCCCAAGCAATGCATCCCATCACATAGCATCCGAATGAAGTCGAACCATTCGACCGATTCGTCAAAACCTCATAATCCCCCAAGAGCTCAACATCTTGGGTACAGTTTAATAGTATTGAGTACATACCACAGTATCGGTGGACCAGCCGTAGAAGGGCAAACCCAAGCCTCACTAATGGCGCCGCTGAATTGCCGCAAACCCTAAGGTTCAAAGGCTTTCACACGGTCATTATGTCGGGTTAGGGTTTCATTCTTCTAGAGGGTCCATAGAATTGCCTGCATGTCTTTCTGAATACTTTAAACTTGGAATATGGGTTTCTGACATTCGATCGCCTCTGTCTACTCTCAACGTATCAGCGTGAAGTCGTCTTTAGCTGGAATCAATCTATCTGATGACCTCGCATCGGGTAAGCGAACGAACCATATGTCCTAGTCTTTCATCCTCGGGTGATTAGCGATCTTCTATCAAATCTCTAAGTATAACTCATACTGCAATAGCTCCAACATCTGGGGCAATATCTCGTCGTTCGCCGCAACAACTGGCTCATTCATCCGCACGCTGAACAATGCTTCAATCATCAAGAATAGTCGGTGCATCGACGGTTATCACATTCTGGCTGGCCTCTTGCAATGGCCCTATCCTCTGGTGTTGATCTGCACGTCCGAGAAATCTTATAAAAGCGACCCATCAAACGCTCGTAGCTCGAAAACGCATTAAAACGAAGCCTCCCTATCCAATCGTATGTCCCTAGAATCACACCCTGGTCAGTCCTCGTTTCGTGACGAGCTCATGCTGACCGCAACTCTAGTCGTAGCTCTCCACGCCCGTGTAACCGTGGTAACAAAACCATAACTGGTACCGATGAGGCTAGATCATAAGAAGGAATATAATACTGTGCAAGAAAATGTACATCCTTAGGCTTCTTAAGCAGAGTAGCGCATCGTAAGTATGCCGCGGAACATACCCACGGTACGTCACTCTACTTTACTCACCTACTCCATCAACCAAGGGTCATCCTACACTCTGAAGGTAAAACCTAACGCTTTGATACCAACTTTTTCACGACCCAAAAGTACGGAAAATGACCGGCACTTAGACTACAAAATGTCTCGAGGCGTACGTAATCTAAGTAAGCCGAAAAACCAAAAATCCAAACCAAGAAAAATAGTAGAGTGAAGGAAAAACCAATTTAAAGCAAGTAGTTTTAATAGCATAAGCCGAATTATGCGTTTTTAAAAAACATCAAGTATTTTCTGAAAATTTCGGCAGAGTCTCCTTTGTAAATACTGCCCCCCAAACGGGATACAACACGAATAGTATACGAAATCAATAAAAAGGCATCCCCAAGCGGGAGCTAGCTCTTCGTCAATCGACGGTCATAACGACGCAAGCAATATAATATACAATGCCGAAAGGCGAGGATCACAACAGAAAAGGAAACTCAAAACAGCATGAAATCCAAAGAAATATAACGCGCGACTTTAAGGTCGAAAGAATAAACAACACTGGTCTCTATCTGAAATAAATACATGTTTGGTTGATGGAACTTCTAGATACAACAGAATAATAATATACAAGGTATAATGATGGGTACGATACAAGTAAACCCACCAACTAGCAAGTCACCCGAAAAAGAAGCAGTGCCAGCAAAGCCATAATGAAACCTGTACGGCAAAACCTGTAAGAAACTGTGGCACAACGGGGGTGAGATGCCAACTCGTGAGTAGAAAACATCTACGAACAAAAATCACATGAACAATGCAATCCTAAGTCGTACGATCATAATATATATCCTCAAATATATACTCTGCAGCCTATAACAATGGCTAGGGTATACCTCTAAACAACGGTAATACCAAGTGCTCGTGTCAGTGCCTCAGGTAGCAATATATCATATAGATGAGGTATGAATGCATGAAAACGGAATACATGTAAATGAAGAAACTGCTTTCATAATTTAGTGAGATTTTTGTATTTTCAAAACGAGGTATCATAAATGAAATCAGCATAAACAGTGTCTAGTATCGACACAAAACATAAATCCCAATATCTCAGGCTCCGGCTGTCCGAACTGGCCTGGATCATCAATTTCAGTACCTCGATGTCTCAAAATCTTAATGTCTCAATCTCACTATCTAGGGCGCCGTCAGTCCAGACCGGCCCCTACCATCAATCTCAAGACCACGACGGTATCCTCCGGATATCCGACGCGTCGAGTAAAATCACCGGTAGGTAGTCTTCCCCTGCCAGGCTCATCGTCGACTACTCGAACTTCTTGCCCCGGGGTACCTTACCGGGTCTACCATGTACCCGAAACGGTTCATCCAACTCCTCGAATCGGATCTCAAAATCCATCAGCAAACTCATGGTGGACGACTCATACATCATGGGAAAACCGCACTTTTCATTTAAAAAGATAGAGAAAAGAAGTTTATAAATGTTTTTGCGGTTTTCCCCCAAATCCAGGAAATCTCATGAAAATCCGAATCCAAATCCTCAATAGCATGTAAACAGTGAATATAGGCATAAAAATCCATGAATGCGGCATAACAGTGAATAATAACATGCATGAAGTAGCAAGTAATAACTACAACGTCTAAACTAGCATATAAGGCAAATACACTAATATCATGTCTAAACTATTAGCTAACAAAATATGTCAATGAAATAGTATTTTCTAAAGTGTTCGTGACATGACAATTACCGATGAAGATGTGTGTGAACCGACAAGTAAGTGTACGTGGTACATACGCGTCATCGGTAATGGTGCTGGTGTCCTAGCAGCATGATATCAATAACGGTATATGAATCACAAAATAAGTATGCGATGCGGAGCGAACAGCAATAATGTGCGGGAGCTGAATACTAAATACAATGATAACTAATCTACATTTAATAAAATATAAGTTCCACAATGGTGCCATTTGAAATAACACGAATCGTGGGGTTTTGAAAATAAGGGCTACGGTGTTTTTAAGAAAAGATACATCTTTTGAAATATCCGTAGAATCCCTTGACCTGTCTTTTAAAATACCCACGATCCGTTAGTTTTGAAATAGGTAGGAATCTAACCTAGTCTATCAACTACACTAAACTATACGGCTGAACTAACATGCTAACTGAAGGTAAGGAAACCGCCTAACATCTGAGTCGATATATATATATATATATTAGTAGGTGATCCCGCCTCGATAATATCGTATCCGATACCATATCTATAATCAGATATTCCCAAGTCAAGACTGCGGATCAAACATCAATATATAGCTCGTACGTAAATCCGTCGTACGGCATCCCAAATCTGGGTACGGGTCAATATCACATTCATCATACTATTCATCTGGTATCCTCTTTATCAAATATCATGATCGGGGTACTGATCTACGTCTAGTACAATACTAATACCATCCATGAAATGCATGCGGGTGTATGAAAACACCACGTCTAGAGAACCCGCTAAAATATCATGTCGTATCTCAAATACGGACCACATCACATCATCGATCTCACGGCCTCCAGCCCAATCTCATCGACTCATCTCCAAATATCATACAATATCCTCAACATTCATGCATGTGTATATGAATGTATATATGCATAGTCCCATACCCTTGCGTATATACATATATACACATTCCCATATACGCACAGGTAAAAGAAAGAATGTATGCAAGTATGTGTGTGCGTGTGTGGGTGCAACCACTACTCTAGGGTTTCGCAACTAACACTAAACCAATCCAAGAACACCTAGAATCCATCCATATCATCAATAAACTCAAATCAACCTATAATAAATATATGTGTGTATACGTATTCATATACATCACCACGAATTGCGGGGGTGCTATACGCCATCCACCTGACTTCCCCCGTGGATATAATCTACTCACCTGATCTTCCCTCGCCGGTATCGACGTCGCCACGCGCTTGCTTGTCGTCTCGAATTCCACATGGGGTACCTACATGTCATATATAACATCGTATCGCATTAAAATCCGACTCATGACCAAAACGACACACGAATCCCACATAGCTCAAAACCTATGGTTGCTTTCACAAATCAACCCAAAAACTCTCGACGTCGGCGTACAAACACCGATTGATCGAGAAAACCACCAAACGTACCAATCATGGTTTCACAAATCACTAATTATATATTAAATAAGGTTAAAATCATCATCAAAACATTAAAATTAATCAAATAGTTTTATTTTCCAAAAACCTAGTTAGCACAAACTCCCATTTCGGCTCAAAACTTGATGTTTTAACCAATCTATAAATTTTAACGATTCCAATGGCCAAAATGCTCATTAAATAACATAATTAGGTCATACAAACCATTTTCACACTTTAATCTCGTCAATTTTTATAAATTCCAAATTCGTAGTTTGCAAAAAAACCGATTTTAACTCTTTTCAAAGTAACAATTGACAATTCATCAACTAAACTAAGTTTTGCATGATCTAAGTTGCTAAACAACAAATTAAAATGTTAATAATGTTAGAAACCTTTACAAGAATTTTATCTCTCCTTTTTACATTATAAAAAAAAACCTAGTTTGCAATATTATACAATTTGGACAATTTTTAATGTAGCAATTAGCAAGATGCAACAGGATTAAGTTTTACATAACATTAACATGTTAATCTACTCCATAAGACCACAATCTAATGATAACAAGCCTAATTTGATCACAACCCATTCTCTTGAAATTCTCATTATGAAATTAAGGTTATAAGAATATCTATTTGAAACTAAATTCAAATCTACAATTAACAAGTAACAATTTTGGATGAAGCGTATACCTCATGATCCATGGAACAAACTTACAATCTAGCCTCTCAAAATTCTCTCCTTTCACCACAATCCATGCTATAGTAGCCAAGAAATAAAGGGTAAGGCTTGGATTTTGAATTTGCTTTGATTTTGTAAGGATTTTGAGGCAAAATTGTGTGGGGTTTTGGGGTAAGTGTTGCTGCTGCAGTAGGAGGGAGGCTCGGCCAAATTAGGGGAGTGGGAGAGAGAGAGAGAGAGAGAGAGAGAGAGAGTGAGGGTTGAATGAGTGACACAATTCCAAATTCAACAAGGTCCATACTTCATTCTATAATGTTTTCTTTCTTTTTTTTCTTTTCTTTTCTTTTGTGAATGAGGTGAACAAGTCTTGGGCTGCCAAGGGGGGCTCGGCCACACAAATTGGGGATGGGTGTGGGTTTTTATGGTGAGGAAAAATGATAAATATTATACCCCAAGTCAACCTAGAACCATACCACAATTTCTATTTAGCTATTTTTCACGGAATAAGCATTTTTCTTCAATATTTTCAAAACCGTTTAACAGCTTAATTTCATTCCAAAAACAACATGTTAAGATTTTGTTTAATGTGTTATGATGCACAAAATTTGTTTCAACTCATTCCAATTTGTAATTTTCCCTAATTAAATGTATTAGTGACGGCTTAAAATAATATTAAAATGATTAATTTCGGAAAATTTTTCAGAAAATTAGAAATTTTACCGGTGGCTCATAAACACCAAATACTAGCAATTACATTGCTAGAATATATATATATATTTAATTTTATGATAAAGATATTTGTATTTTGAATTTTTTTACAGAAAACCCCCTTATTTTACCGATTTTTCCGAAATTTCACCGAAACGATCTTCAAAACGTTACATCATAATCCGTGGGTTTAAAGGGACCCCATAGTCCGAGGTAAAGGACATCATAGTCCGTGGGTTTAAAGCGACCCCACAGTCCGAGGTTAAGGACATCATAGTCCCTGGGTTTAAGGACCCCCCAATCCAGTTTAAAGACGTCATAGTCTATGAAATATATGGTTGTAGAGACCCGTCACCTCTCTGAATATGTTGAAGGATTACAACGACAAATATCAGAGGAGTAAAGAGATGTACCATTGAACCAATTTTGGTTGAGATCTGTATTCCAATTTAGGGCTAAGATCTGTTAAAAGATTTATGAGCATATGAGCTCAATTAATCTGAATTAAGGACTTATGGCCAATCTTGGGCTAAATCCACTTAGGTTTAAAATGTTGGACATTTGTTTGGGCTGCTGAACATTTGTTTGGGCTTGGCCCTTTTAACATTGCTGAGCATTGATTTGGATTCTGACAATATCTTTGCCTTTTATTGACTGCTGATCATTCGTCATAACTCTGGGGCTTATTAAAGAACAATTTATGTTCTATCAGCGCAACACATGGTGCGCTTAGCGCTTTGCGCCAGTCAAAGAGCGCAGTGCACTTCTGCCAAATAGCGCACACATGAGGGACACGTGTTGCGCTTGGCACTGAGTGCCAGTCAATGAGCGCAGAGTGCTAGTTTATGAGCGCATTGCGCTATTAGTTTAGCGGCGCACACGTGAGGAGCACATGGTATGCTCGGCACTGAGCGCCAGTCCATGAGCACAAAGCACTATTTCAAGAGCGCAAAGCGCTAACTGTTAAGTGGCGCCTACGTGAGGGACACGTGTCGTCCTTGGCGCTGAGCGCCAGTCAATGAGCGCAGTGCGCTATGTTTGGAGCGCTGAGGCTCTTTAAAATTAAGAGCGCGAAGTTTCTGCAGCGCTTTGCGCTAGATGTGGAGCGCTGAAGTGCAACTTAGATCAGTTTGCGCCCTGAGAATTAAATTCTCTTTTCATAAGAGACTTTGTCTCAAAGTTCTAAGAACAAAGTTCTAATTTATAGGAGATATTTCAATCTTTTATTTTAGTGAAAGGCTTTGCCTTTGTGGATCTTTGATCCTAAGAGAATTGAATTATTCTCCCCTTTTATGATGAGATGATCTCTGAAAGACAATTTGTCTTATAGATATATGATCTGTGAGAAAAATCATGTTCTTATTTTTATTTTATAATGAGATCCTTTGATCTCTTTGTGAAGGACTTTTGTCTTGTAGATCTATGATCTTTGAAGAAATGAATTCTTCTTTTTAATTATGAGATGATTTCATCTCTCTGTTCATCATTTTTTACCTTGAAGAAAATCTTCTTTTTCTGAGAGCTTGGCTCTTCTTTCTGAGATCTCTCAAAGCTTATGGAGGGGTTCCTCCGTATGTTTCTGTATCTCTCAGACTTGAAGTCTTGGGGCCTTTATATAAGGCAAGCTGATTTGTTCAATCAGTTAAGGAGATCTTTTCTCCAATTGATTTGGGGATTTCCCCATCGTTGAATCTTTTATCCAAGGGCTTCTGATTTACAGAAGGCAATCTTCTTGTTTTTAACAAGATTGGGAAATCTTTCCATACAGAATTTATTCTGTATTTTGGTGATTTTTAATCATCATTGGATTATTGATCCAACGGTGCTCTGATTTACAGAGCACAATTTTGTTGTTTGGAAAGTTTGAGAAATCTTTCCTTAACAGAATTTAATTCTGATTGATTAATGATTTATCATTATTATTATATCTTTGATCTGACGGTGGGAAGCTTTTAGTTCCAGCGCTAGTACACCCGTGCTTTGCACGCGCACCCGTGCTTTGCACGCGGTGTGCTGCTTAGGGCGCAACGCACTTGGCGCTGCCTCTGAAGCGTTTCTTCATTTCAAAATTTGAATTTTGAACAGAGCTTTGCTCTGATTGGGGGAAACAATGCGGTAAAGAAAGAAATCGTTAAATGCCTAGATAGTGATATAATTTACCCAATATCTGATAGCCAATGGATTAGTCCTATTCATGTGGTCTCTAAAAAGTCTGGCATCACGGTCATAACTAATGAGGCTAATGAGTTGATCCTAACACGCACCCAAACTAGGTGGCGCGTATGTATTGATTACAGAAAACTCAATGCTGCAACGAGGAAAGATAACTTCCCTCTACCTTTCATTGACTAGATGTTAGAACGATTAGCTAGACACGAATATTATTGTTTCATGGACGGATACTCTGGCTATAACCAGATCCCCATCGCTGAAAAGGATCAAGATAAAACAACATTTACTTGTCCTATCGGTACTTTTTCTTATAGACGCATGCCCTTTGGGTTATGCAACGCTCCCGCTACATTTTAGCGGTGTATGATGGGGATATTCTCAAACATGGTCGAGAATTTTCTGGAGATATTTATGGACGGTTACTCCATATTTGGGGACTCCTTTGAGCAATGCCTACGTCATCTTGACACGGTTCTTACCCGCTGTAAGGTTAAGAACTTAATTTTAAATTGGGAAAAATGCCATTTTATGGTCCAAGAAGGTATTGTCCTTGGACATATCATTTCACAAAAATGCATTAAGATAGACAGAGCTAAAATAGATGTCATCCATAACCTTCCTCCTCCTAATTGCTTCAAAGATATACGATCTTTCCTTGGTCATACAGGATTTTATAGGAGATTCATTAAGGACTTTAAAAAAATTTCTAGACCTTTAACCCTTCTCTTGGCAAAGGATACAACATTTCACTTCGATTCGGATTATGGGGCTGCTTTTGAATCGCTTAAAAGATCTCTCACTACAGCCCCCGTTCTATCATCTCCGGATTGAAACCACCCGTTCGAGCTTATGTGTGATGCATCACATTTTGCTATTGGTGCAGTCTTAGGACAACACATTGATAAGATGCCACATGTAATTTACTATGCAAGTAGGACCTTGAACGATGCCCAAACTAATTACGCAACTACCGAGAAATAACTCTTGGCAGTTGTATTTGCATTAGAATAATTCAGGCCCTACTTGATTGGCTCACCTATAGTGGTTTACACCGATCACTCCGCCCTACGACACCTTTTATCGAAGAAGGATGCTAAGGCCAGGCTAATACATTGGATCCTGGTGTTACAAGAATTTGATCTTGTAATACGAGACAAGAGTGGATGTGAAAACATTGTAGCCGACCATCTTCCACGCATCAATTCTTCACCAACGTTGATCGAGCCAATAAACGACTCCTTCCCTGACGAACAGCTCTTGACCGTATCCTGTGAACCTTGGTTCGTGGATATTGTGAATTATCTAGCGACGTGACTTATTCCTAGCGATTGGTCGAAACAAGACAATCTTCGATTTCTATCCCAAGTAAAACAGTTTTACTGGGATGAACCTTATTTGTTTAAGTATTATTCCGATCAAATCATTCGCAGATGTGTCCCTAACGATGAATTCAAGAGTATATTGTTTTTTTTGTCATGATCAAGCATGTGTCGATCACTTTGGTCCACGTAAAATGGTGGAGAAAGTTTGCAATGTGGCTTTTATTGGCCAACATTAGACGCATACGATCACTGCAAAACTTGTCCACAGTGTCAACACATGGGTCGAATTTCACAAAGAAATGAGATGTTGCTCCAACCTATCTTGGTTGTGGAGATATTCAATATTTGGGGTATTGATTTTATGGGCCCTTTTCCCAATTCTTTTGGAAATTTATATATCTTGTTAGCGGTTGATTATGTCTCAAAATGGGTGGAAGCAATACTGTGTCGCACTAATGACAACAAGGTTGTTATTAAGTCCCTTAAAGAAAATATCTTTTCGTGATTCGGACACCCTCACGCTATAATTAGCGACAACAGGACGCATTTCTGTAATCGGTCTTTCGAGGTTTTGATGCCGAAATATTCAATCAATCACAAACTTTCTATGCTCTATCATCCCCAAACGAGCGGGCAAGCTGAGATTTCCAATAAGCAGATCAAACAAATTTTGGAGAAAACGGTTTCTAAAAACCGTAAAGATTAGTCAACCAAATTGACGGATGCTCTTTGGGAATTTCGTTCCTCTTATAAGACCGATCTTGGTATGTCTCCATACCGCCTAGTGTTTAGAAATGCATGCCACCTTCCTGTCGAGATCGAACATAAAGCAATGTGGGCTATTAAAAAGCTTAACTTCGATTTTGATCAAGCTAGCCGCTATCGGAAGCTATAATTAAATGAGCTAAGCGAACTCCGCGATGAAACTTACGATAATGCGGTTATAGTAAAGAACCGGGCTAAAGTATTCCACGATAAAAACCTTTTTAGAAAAACCTTCACTCCGGGACAACAAGTCCTTCTTTACGATTCCCGTTTTCATCTTTAATCGGGTAAGCTAAAATCTCATTGGAAAAGACCTTTTGTGGTGCAGTAAGTATACCTGCACGCGGCAGTAGAAATTGAAAATATTAAAAACGGTTCAACTTTTAAAGTAAATGGGCATAGATTGAAATCGTATTTTTCTGCTGACCCAGCGAAGGAGCTCTTGCTTTTACAAGAGCCGCTTTATCATAACTAAATTTCCTCCAACTCACCTCCATATTTTGGTAACATGGTCTCATCTTAAAAATGGAGGAGAGTGAAAAAGCATTTAATTGAATATCCGTGCACGCCAAAGTACAAATTTGGGGGTAGTTTTCATTTAACTATTATTTTACCCCTATTATTTTCTCTCCCCAAGTCTACAGGTCAATGTGCTCATTGAACAATATCAGTGAGGGCACTGCTAAAAACACGTTTGGGGGATTTGTGTTCACTGAATTATCTTTTGGCACTAGGCACTATAATTTTTTTTGAGATAATAAAAGATTAGAGAGTGAAAATTTACATATGAAAGATAGGAATAGTTTGAGAAAAGCAAGAAAGTTAGGTATTTTCTTAAACAAAGCTAGTAATAAGTAGTTATGAGCTGTTGTCCCAAGAGTTAGTCAGATGAAGGAAATTACTAATCTGAGAATAAAAATAAGTCTGAAAAATAGTCCCTATTCTTGAAGGCAAACATTTGAACGTTGATACCCTACTATACGCACTTGCATATATCTTGAAACTTGGGATAGTAGAGAAAACCTTGAAATGCTCTTGTCTAAAAGCCTTTGTATGAAGAAAATTAAAAATATTAAGAAAATTAAAAATACAAAGAAAAAAATGGTGAAGAGAAATGAACACTGGTTTTGTAATTGCTTAAGGCAGCATAAAAAATATAGCGATGGTGCTCTATCACCTAGTGCCTTAGACCAACTGGTTTGGGAGCCACTGCTAAGCCTCATGTGTTGCAAGACGAGTAATTACGCCTAAATAAGCATGCAAATTTGGTAATCGGTCGGTTAATACCTCAAGAAGTATTAACGGTCGCATGAAGAATGTGTGAGTAATTCCATCTAAAATATTCACCGACTAAAAAGTACTAAGGACGATGGACAAGAGTATGATAGCTTGAATTGAATTCTCTAAATCTAGGGATGTCTTTTACACACATGTAGGGGTATATAATCGATATTTGGAAGAAAAGTAGGGAAGAAGACTAAAGGCGATATTTTATTGAGGGATGATGTGATTTCTAATATCTTTTCACGAGCATTAAGATAGGGCTCATCGCAACTGAAAAGCTAGTGTAGTTGGAAACTATTCTTTTCAAGTTCTTTCTTTTATATATCCTTATCTTTGTATGTAAGTTTCATCTTTTTTATTTTATTATGGGATTTTGTGGGTGTAATCCGCTGAAAACCCTCAGGAGACGACACTCCTCCTACTAGGGACACCTAGAGGTTTAACGGCTTGTTACACGTGCTCAGTGCAATCGTGTTGACTACGAAAGTGTGCTAGTTAGTTTTTCTTTTTCTTTTCTTCTTTCTCCCTCTTTTGAATAACAAGTTTGCTCGGGACGATCAAAATTAAGTTTGGGGGTATTTGTTCAGTCGAAAAAACTGCGTTTTTGATATAACATTTTCCTTACTTTTCTTAAATAATAAAATGTGTTTATTATAAATATAAAACATATTTGGGGTTTATCTGAAAAATACTATTTACCATTGTTTATACATTATATTTAAAATTATGAAGGAAAATATATGCATATAATATTTATATAATATTTTGGTAATTAAAATATGCATATCATATCAAATATTCTAATGAAGATTCTTAAAACATATAATATCATACAAATGGATAGAATAATATTTCAAAATATATATATAATATTTTAGTAATTAAAAGATGCATAGCATATCAAATATTCTTAATCAAGTTTCTTAAAGATTTATTACCATATAGATATTCTTAAAGATGCATAGCCTATCAAATATTCTTAATCATGTTTCTTAAAGATTTATTACCATATAAAGTAATTAAAACACTCTCTCTTATTTAATAAATATTACTAACATTATTCATAGAGATTTTGTGTAGATTTAGTTCAGGTCAAGAGATCAAGATAATCAAGATGTTAGGATCAAAAATCTGCCAATAAAATCGTAGTATCTAAAAACTTGGAAAGTGGATTTTTATGGAAAGTTTAAACCTATGAGATCTAGGATTTCTGATTTGAGAGCTATATAAAGGACCGAGGTCTAAACTTGAAACTCATCACCTTTTACACTAAGCAAATCACCGTCAAAGAAAAAGAGATCCACGATAAGTCCACGATTCGACGTGATAGGGCGACATGAAAATCAACGGAGCATCTACTTCCTACGAGGCAAAGATCGAGAGCAAATTTTTCCTCTTATAATCAAAATTCGTAGGATTTGTACTTGTGAAGTTGATTAATAAAGTTAGATCATTTTGTTTAATTATTTATTTTCTGCATTTTAATTATGATCTCATTCTCTATCCTTTCTTCTTCTTCTAATAACATGCGTGAGTAATTCCTAGCTTACTAGGGTTCGTAAGATTAAGGTAGAACAATGATGAGAAAATATTTTAACTTCTTTTAAGTCTTATGAATTTTATAAATTTTAGCAAAAGAATCGTTAACATCCTAATCGGACCCGCTACCAATTTATTGCTATTCTCTACGGCGATTTGAGATCAGATTAACAATTTTTTTGTTAAGGGCTAGACATGAATAGAGATCAATGAAAGGACAAGGGTCAATAGTGTGGGAACCCTAGTTTCCACAAGAACCCTAATCCTCATTGATCATTATCAATCTAGTTTTAAATCTATCAATAGATAAAAAGTGTAATCTTTATTATTCATCCATGACTACTAAATTCTAACGATCTCTATAAGCTTTCTTCTTATATATTCTATATCCTTATTTAAACTAGATCTGAAAAATATATATTCTACATCTGTATTTACCATAGATCTCGATTCTATTCTTCACTATACTCTATTCTCCTTCCTCTTTTCTAATCAACACGTCTAAAACAAGATTAAAAGTTCCACAAATTCCTGAGGACGACCCGTACTCATCTCGTAGCTACACGCGATACCGATATTAATTAAGGTTATTCTAATAACACTTTTTAACGATCAATCAGAACTCTTCCAATATACCTCCCCTCCATTGAGGGTAAAGACAAAACCCGATACCGACTTACCGTCGTCCTTATCACTTTAGAAGCTCGAATCGGTAAAGGACTCCACCTGGAGTTCTCCGTTACCATACACCAAGAACATTTCTTTAGTCCTTTTTAAGTACCTAAGAATGTTCTTCACAGCAGTCCAGTGTTTCTCCCCAGGATCTAATTGATACCTACTCACTACACCTAGTGAGTAAGCTACATATGGTCTGGTACATAACATCGCATACATGATAGACCCGACTGACGAAGCATAGGGTACCCCTTGCATGTGAGCCCTCTCCAAATCAGTCTTGAGAGACATCTCTTTGAGGAAAGTGATTCCTGAGCAAGCGTGTAAATTACCACGCTTAGAATCTTCCATACTAAAGCTCTTTAGTATGGTGTCAATGTACATAGATTGGAACAATCCCAACATCCGTTTAGATCTATCACTATAGATCTTTATCCCCAGGATATAGGAGACATCACTTAGAACTTTCATGGAAAACTTGTGTGATAAGAAGAGCTTGACCGAGTGTAGCATAGGAACATCGTTTCCTATCAAGAGCATATCATCCACATACAATACGAAGAATACAACCTCACTCTCTACAACATTTTTGTATATACAAGGTACATCAACGTTTTTGATAAAGTCAAACTCTTTGATAGCTTTATCAAAACAGATGTTCCAGCTCCGCGATGCCTGCTTTAATCCGTAGATTGATTTAAGTAGCTGGCACGCGCTTCCGTTGCTCCCACTATCTACGAAACCCTTTGGCTGTGTCATATACACGCTATCTTTTAAATCACCATTTAGAAAAGCGGTCTTGACGTCCATCTGCCAGATTTCATAGTCATGGTATGCAGCAATAGAAGGTAAGATCCTGATGGACTTAAGCATGGCAACAGGAGAAAAAGTTTCATCATAGTCGACACACTGGTCGTTGAAGAAAATATTTTGCTACAAGTCAAGCTTTGAAGGTCTCAACCTTTCCATCTACACCAATTTTCTTCTTAAAGATCCACTTGCTCCCGATGGGTTTTACCCCTTCAGGAGCAACTTCCAAAGTCCATACTTTGTTGGTGTACATAGATTCCATCTCAGATCGCATAACATCCAGCCATTTCACAGAGTCTCCACTTGTGATGGCCTGTTCGAAACTAGTTGGGTCATCATCTTCCATGATGCAATCCCCGCTCCCACCGTCTATGAGAAAACCGTAGTATCTCTCAGGTGGATGAGAAACCCTACTAGATCTGCGGAGTGGCTGAGGTTCGTCGGGGACTATTGAATCCCGTGGTTCTACCAAATCGTCAGTTATAGTTTGTGTTGCTGGAACTTCTTCCAGTTCTACCTCATTACCACTAATTTCTTTCACAAGAAATTCCTTTTCTAAAAAGGTGGCATGTTGAGAAACAAATACTTTTTGTTCCTCAGTATGGTAGAAAATATATCCATATGAATCTTTTGGATATCCCAAAAACTTGCACAAAACAGACCTTTCCTCGAGCTTGTCCAGATTTTGCTTTTTAACAATGGCCAGACAACCCTATATCTTAACTCGTTTAAGAGATGGTCCCTTCCTATTCCATATCTTATATGGAGTGGTAAGAACGTATTTGGTCGAAACCCTATTCAATAGGTATGCAACCGTCTCAAGTGCATAACCCCAAAAGGAAATAGGCAACTCAATATTACTTATCATAGAGCGCACCATATCAAATAGGGTGCGATTCATGTGCTCCGAAACTCCATTGTGCTGTGGTGTATATAGAAGAGTAAGCTGAGAGAGAATCCCATTCTCTTTTAAGTAGTCTCTGAATTCCGTGCTCAAGTATTCTCCTCCCCGATCAGATCATAGGACTTTAATAATTTTACCCGTATGGTTTTCAACTTCGTACTTATATTCCTTGAATTTCTTAAAAGATTCAGATTTGTGTTTCATCAGGAACACATGTTCGTATCTTGAGAGATCATCGGTAAATGTAATGAAGTACGAAGAACCATTCCTGGCATGTGTAGATGTAGGACCACATACATCACTATGTATCAGTCCCAAGAGTTCAGCAGCTCTTTCTCCATGTCCAGTAAACAGAGTTTTGGTAATCTTCCCTTTGAGACATGGCTCGCAAGTTTCATAAGATGTAAATTCAAACTGATTCAAATATGCATTTTATGCAACTTAGCCAGTCTTGTCGCATTGATATGACTTAGTCTACAATGCCACAAGAAAGCTTCGTTCATTTCTGAACTTTTCCTCTTGTGTGTGTTCTGTACGTTTAGAACTGTAGTTTGATTTAGAACGTATATACTGTTACATAACGTACCAAGCCCAATTAACACTTGATTTAGGAAAAAAATGTTCATAATATTATCCTCCAATACAAAGTTATATCCTTTTTATGCAACAAAGAAACTGATATAATACTGTATATCATATTTGGTATGTAATAACAGTCGTTCAGAATCATTGTATTACCATTTGGTAGTACTATGTGATATTCACCAACTTCTTTGGCTGCAACAATTGCTCCATTCCCTGCTTTTAGAGACATATCACCATTTTCTAGTTCTCTACATCTTCTTAGCCCATGTGAAAAATTACAAACGTGGTATCCTGATCCGGTATCCAATCCTAGGACGTAAAGCAAACTGAGAAACGGTTCTCGTTAACGAACACACCCGAAGAATATGCATCAGAATGCTCCTTCATCGTTCGGGTGGTGTGGGAATCCGGGTATTCCCCTATTCCTTGCTCAGACTTATGACAATCATAAGAAAAAGCGGAACCAACGTTTCCTAGCTCAGTATAATAAGTGGGTTCGATCAATACATCCATATTATTATCTTGATTAAGGTATGTCATTGGTCACTACTTGGAGAGAAAGAGAAGGAAACGTTTTAGCGTGCGCTTTTTGCAAGATTAGATTGGTTATTATCTTATCTAATCAGGATGGCCCCCACTATTTTTATCAAATCTCCCTTAAACCATAAAATGTAAGATTAACCGGGGTTAATTACACCCTACAAGTTCGCCAATCGGTCAGCCAGGCAGGTATTGGTACTTCGAGGGAGTCTCCCCATGCTTTCGCATGGAACTAATTAAATAACCTCGTTTCCCCATGGGCATAACCCCATTAACACCTTTCTTAGACACCTACTGGATCAGCTAATTGTAAAGTGGAAAAATCTCCCAGGAGTAACTCTTACTCGCAGTGGATATCGAAATACAACTATCTCATAGAAGCTATGCAATCTCATTGCAAATTTCAACACATGAAATACCCAATATCTGTTTTTACCCCTAGCGACTTATGACCTTGGCTATGGTCAACAAATGATAAGCGCTAGTCATGTTTGACCCGTTATTTCGTGATTGAATTAAACCCACCCGTACGACCCTTAGATAAGGTCAACAAAGCCGTACGACTACCTTAATCCAATCACATCACATGCGGCAGATAAACACTAATCATCTATCGTACACTGCGCCCTGGCAATGGTCAACAAACGCAGCACGAATACTAAATAACACTTATCTGAAATGATGGAGGGCTACGACTGGTTTTGATGAAAACCTTTAACATAATGCACTTGATATCTTTGTAGAATCTAATGATTTGAAAAAGGAGTGGTTATTCATCAATGAGGTGCTGCATAATTAGCTACCGCACACTACGCCTTGATAAGGTTCAACAAACGCAGCACGGATACTAAATAGTCCTTATCTGAAATGATGGAGGGTTACGACTGATTTTGAAGAAAACTTTTAGCGTAATGAACTTGATATCGTTGTAGAATCTTGTGATTTTAGCATTTGCTAGTTTTGCTAAAGAGGTCACTCCCGGTGAAGGGGTCTCGGCTATTTCCTTATCGAATGAGGTGCTGGATATTCATCAAGGAATACCACTATGCAAAGCAAGAACTAGAGAAGCTATAAAAAACAAAACCGAGTGGGTTGTAGCATTTGCTAGTTTTGCTAAAGAGGTCACTCCTGGTGAAGGGATCTCGGCTCTTTTCTCATCGGATTAAGTGTTGGATATTCATCAAGGAATACCATTATGCAAAGCAAGAACTAGAGCTACCTTTTAAAATTTTTTGATTCTACAACATCTTCAGCTTTTTTTCTTTCAATTAATCTCATTAATGAAGTCCCATCATTTATGTTTCCCGAAACATCACAGAAAAGAAACGAAAATAGAACGTACACTTATGCCATCCGCATTCGCCATGGGGCCCCATCATGCACTGTTAGGTTACTTAACTAATGGCAGAGCGGGGGCTGGACTTGCGCGGGTGCAAAACATAAGCAACGTTTATATATATATATATATATATATATATATATAGCATCGTCTCATGCAGTTATATGATCACATCACAGAACACAAGCAGCAGAAGTCAACATATGAAATATTGGATATATTAGAAGGTCCATGTTTTAAATTCAGCTAGTAATGAAAAACACGGATTTCACGGTTTTGATGAATAGCCAAACCCACATCCATAGACCCCTACGAGAGCGGAAAGCAACCCTGCCAATTCTAGAGTTAGGAGACCCAGTCTTGACTCCTCGAGATGGTCTCCCACTGGACTCTAGAACCCGGTTACCTATACTCCCCACCTCGGGTCTATCCTAATGCGGAAAAGTAAATAATATACATCAATGTGACAACATTCTCAACCCGGAAGAGTCCCAATAAAAGAATATTACATACAATTTTTACATGAGTGAAAATAGAAAAACTCCCATCTCATGTAAAAAACCCCGGCTATTCAATCACGACGATTCAATATAACATATCACAGCAACACATAACATCACATGTCATCAATGTAAGTAAATATGCGTATCCCGAATTCCATTGACATATAGCAACGAGATCAGAGATACACCACATATTACACTTACAGTCGCAGAAAAGAAATGAAAAACTACAATAATTAGAATCCGCAAGCTCCTTAGACATCATAAACCCAGAATATCTCATATTCCGAATTTTATGCCTAACCCTATAAACCTTGCATTTTACTCTCAAATTGAAAACTCTTTTCAATAAGCAGTCAGATAAATCAACAAGATTCCCGACTAGGTGTTAGCGTACTATACATGATTGCGATGGAGTTTTGATCCGAATAAAAACTCCGTGGCAATCGATCAACCGAGACTAAAACACTAGATTTATAAAATACTAACTAGTTTTCACAAAACTAACTATTGTGGATTCTAAATATTGTATCACATATCATAAAAATCTAGACAACATTAAACATTTCGATCGATTTATCAAACACCTACAAATCCCAGAGACCTCAACAACTTGAGCATCACTAAAAACATCCAGAAAGAGCCATATATAAAAATGGAGCAACACAAGAAGTACGATCACTTAATTCCACAAACATGCGGCGGAACCTGATTTATCTCAAAGAATATTTATAACCGCAATCAAGAACGGCGTCGCTTGGTAGCTAGCCGGTGAGTACGGGTCGGTCCACAGGGATTTTGTGTATTTCCTAATTGTTCTTACGAGCTAATTTCGATTGTTGTCGGATTGATTAAATCTATAAACTAAGTTTATCTAGATCTAAATCTTGCTAGGGTTAGGTTTAGGTTAAGTTTGGAAATGCAAAGATTTCCCACCGCTTTCAATACTCAAATTAAGATCTCTTTAGGAGTTATGGTAATTATTAATAAAGGGGATTAGTACCATCGGGAAGAAACGGTGTTTCTTCCTCTAGGTTCTTGTCCTTCCTTTCTTAATCCTTACCCTAACCTCCATGGAAAACACGCACAACCGGGCCTTTATACTACGGTATCACCGCTACCTCGTGGGATAGAGTGCCGTAGGGAGCGGTGTGTGCATGTATGCGTGGAGTCCTATAAAAACGTGTGATGGGCAAGAAAGGGGTGAGAGATCTTCATCTCTCAAGCCTTCCTCAAAGCGAACCCTAACAAGCGAGGAGACTACTCGCTCATTAGGGAATTAAAAAACATTTCTAAACTATCCATCTAGGGCAGAGAATAAAATATCTAACTAGGACAGATAAGAAATTACCTAGGGCAGATAATAAAATTAACTAGGGCAAGAATTGAAAACTTACTCTAAATTGATGCATTCTTCATTCATTACAGAAATTTACAGATCTGAATTTTAGATATAAAATAAGGCACAAGAAGAGGCATGACCTAAAAAAGGTTTTAGGGCTTCTATTTATAGATTCATAGAAACCCTAGGGTTACAGTCGACTCACGCTTGCTTTTACAATTTTACCCCCTAAGAAAAGAACTAATCAACGCACCGTCAGCGCCAAAAGAATTTTGCACCGACACGGGCCCCACACGGCCGCGGATCCACGGCCAAAAGCATGGTTTGGCCGTGGTTCCGCGGCCAAACAGTGGGATTGTGTGCTCATTTCTTCTGGGGTTATTTCTGCTGCTTTGGTCTTCTTGTTTCTTTACTTGGTTTCTCGGTTTGTCTTCTATATTTCTTCCAGATTTCTAAAGTGAATAAAGTCGTGGACTTTTACTTCTTGCTTCGTGTTGAAGTCTTGAATCTTGCACTGCCTTTGTACTTATGAAATCGTCTATTGATTTTCGTTTAGTCTCCAACTGTAAGCTTGATCAAGATTCTTCCATTTGTTGGTCGTAGTCTCACTTTTGTATCGTCTTTTGTCTTTTTCACTGTTTTTGGTCCGAGAACCTATAACCTGCAACTATGTAGCAGACATAGGTCAAAAGCACCTGTTTATTTGTAAAAAGACTAAGAATGGGGAATATCATAATGCAAAATTATGGTATGAACAAATACCCCCAAACTTATCTTTTGCTCGTCCTCGAGCAAACCTAGTTTTATTCTCGAAAAAGTCCTAGCCTCACTTTCGTAGGGAAACGCGATTGCACTGAGCTCGTGCAACAAGCCGTTAAACTTCTAGATGTCCCTAGTAGGAGGAGTGTTGTCTCCTGAGGGTTTTCAGCGGATACTACCCACAAAATCCTATCAATTCAGCCTATTGACTTTTATTCTCCAATTAGGTTTTCTAACAAGGAATTCTATTACCTTCGACTTATAAATTATCCACCCATATTTTTCACGTTTTCTTATCATTTAACTTAAGATTATATATGTTTTGTAGACTTACTTAGCTTTTAACATCTCTTAAGTTTTCCTTCTAGGGTTCTATCTCAACTTAGGAATTTTTATCATCTCTATTAAAGATACAAGTCCTATTTTTCATTCCTATCTATTATCTAAACCCCAATCACATACCCCCACGTGTGTGTATATATCACCACTACACTTGGAAATTCAAATCAAGCTATCATACTCTTATCCATCGTTGGTGAATTTTTAGATGAAATTGCTCACACATTCTTCATGCGACCGTTAATACTTCTTGAGATACCAACGACCGATTACAAAATGTGCTTGCACATTAATGCGTAATTCCTAGTCTTGTAATACCTAAGGCTTATAGCAATGACTCCCAAACCAGTTGGTCTAAGGCACTAGGTGATGAAGCACCCTCGCTAAATATTTTTTCTATTCATGCAGCCTTAAGTAATTACAACAACCAGTGTTCATTTTTTTATCTCTTTATTCACACTTGTATTTTTATTTTATTTTCTTCGTACTAAGGACTTTAGACAAGAGCATTTCAAGGTCTCTCCTACTATTCCAAGTTTCGAGGTTCATGTTTATGCAATTTTGTAGGGTATATATTTTCATAATTTAGACTTAAGCTAGGAATTATTTTTCAAACTTATACATTAATAAAGATTTCAATACTTTTACCTTGTTTTAACTTAGCCCAAGAAGTGAACTCAAAATTTGCCTATTTCTAAATAAACTACAAAGACATATACTTTCTACCGTTAAATTTTAAGAAAGGTTATTTTTAGGGTTTTTAATTTACTAAGTATAAGATCTAGTTGTTCCTAGCTAGTTAACCTATTTGTTAAACTCAAGTCAATTTTGACCAAAATTGAATACTTTAATTTCTATAATTTTGAAAATTTTCAATTTTTATGGGTTTTTAAAATAAGTATGCAAATGCAAAAATATACACATGAATGCGAAGGAAGAAGGCTTACCGAACATACCCCCAAACATAAACTTGACAGTGTCCCCACTGTCATGCTACACCAAGAGGGTCAAAATGTCGGTACTCCCCTGTTTATTTATTTATAAATTTTTTATTGTTAAAAGAAAAATAAAATAATATACATACAACAAGGTTCCCCCAAACTTAAGTGAAACAGTGTTTCCACTGTTCTAAGCGTTAAAGTTCAGAGTTAGGGTGGAGAAAAATCAAACTATACAAGGCCTTACACAGACCAAAAGTTAGCACCAACCATTCAAAAATGCTATCGTGATAATGGTAGGGTTGGTGGAAGAATGGAGTGTAGAGAAAAGAGTTAAGAAACACACGAGACCGTATGGGAAGAAGAGTGGAATATAGTCTCGGTGGAGGAGAAGAATGGCGGAAAAGAGAAAGAAGTGTAGCACGAATTTGAGGGTGTAAATTGAGTGAATAAATTAGCACAATTTGTGATGACCGATGTGTTAAAAGCGATTGTGCTAATTTGTCAACCTGTCGAGAAATGGGGTCAAATCTCTCAAGATTCGCAAGAAAACATGGGTACGTTGAACTTGGTAAACCATTCATTGAAAGTGGAAACGCGACGGATTCTTGCGTGGTCGAAGCGATGGAAAAGACGAAAGGGAGTGATTTAGGGATAGTCTTATTCTCACCTAAGTAATCTGTCTCGAACTTGAAGGATTCTATCAATGGTTCGAAATGACTGTAAGCAACCGAGTCTGATGGTTCAATTAACTCATCTGAAAATTCAAAGGACTCAAACTCGGGCGGTGAGTGTTCAAAATCTTCTGAAAAAGTGAAACACTCGTAATCATTATCATCTGTGAGAACTGTGTCAGATTCAAGGAGGTACGCACTAGTGGCGTCAAAACCGTTGTGATCAAACAGAAATTTTTCAAGCTCACAGTCCTCAAGTATGATCTTTTACATGGTCGGAACGATGGAAATGAGGGGGTTTGATTTAGGAAGTATAACAGTTAAAGGTTCATGAGGATGAATTGGAAAATCCGACCCATCAAAAAAAATGGTTCATCCTCAATACTATCCTCAATACTCTCCTCAATACTCTCCTCATAATTCTCCTCAAAAGTCAACTCATCCATGCAATTATCATCAAAATCAAGATGCATATGAAGTTCGGGAGAAACATTTAATGACTCGGGATGATGAATTGGAGATAAAATTTTAGTCAAATTTACGGGTTCATCATCCAAAATATTCCTGGCGTCTATATCCTCAATCAAGTGAAAATCAATTTTTTCTGACACCTCATCAAAAGCATGGATATCAATTAATTTAGGCTCTAGAGTGGAGGTGTAAAGTTCAAAAGGATTAGGTATGATTTCATTCGAAAGGGATTCTTCACAATTTGGCAAATCAAGCACTACAAAGTCGCACAACTCATTAAATGTTTTATTTTCAACTGATGAATCATTTGGGACACTTGTTTGAAAACTGGAGTTGTGGAATTCAATTGGTAATGGGTAGGTTTGATTTGGAAGGGCATACAGCTCACTCTCACCACTCAAATTCTCACTCTGTCCAACCGCCTCATCATACATTGGAAGATTTGGAGCTAGTTGGAAACTAGCTACCGGTTCATTAGGTTGCATAAGGGCGGCAATGGACGCATCCACATTCCTCATCATTTGGTTTGTCGCTACCATATAAGCTTCCAATGACTTTTCCAGACTAGACATGGGTTGTGAAGGGGTTTCAGTAAAAGATTCAAAGTTGCTTGGATTTTGGAAACTCCCAAATGGCTGTGTAGAAGCATTGTCTAGGGAAAGTGTGAAAGTTGGGTAGGACTGGTAGGAATTGAATGGTTGGACAGGAGTAGGATCAACATTTGGATAAAAAGGTGAATGGAATTGTTGATCCCAAGAACTGGAAGTGTTGAAAGGAATGAAAGATCGGTTACGAGATTGTTCAATGTGTTCAGCAATAGACAAGGGTTTCGGAGTTACAACAGGACTCGAAAAAGTAGTATCAACGTAGGAATGTGGTGAAGGTTGATATGGTTGAGACAAAGTGGATTGCGGAGTCCAATTGTTTCTTCTAGACGCTTCTATTCGATCTTTCAAAACAATTCGCGTAAGAAGCAAAGTTTGGTTGAGGGTACCAAAGTTCGGCAAGAGATTTATGAGGTGGGGTACCCATGATGTAAGAAAGGAGAAGAAAAAGAATGTGGGTGGAAGTGAGGTGCACGGATTTCTTGGCGACAAAATTTTGCAAGTCTTTGTAAAAAAAAAAATTCCTTTTTTTTCTTTTTTTAAAAAGATTTTTGATAAAAGGCTTAAACGCACGTTCAATCAACCATAAATGCACAATCAGGCCTAGATCTAGGGTCACCTAGGTCAGCTAGACAGCTCCTAACTGTTCCAAAGGGCAAGAAGTAGGACCTCAAACCGCTTCTTCACCGCCAATTGTGGCCAGGTAAGTGGGAGGCTCTCCACCACGTAAGTAGTGGACTTAATTAAGTAACCGCTTGCCTTAGAAACACTTGCCATGACACCACAAAGTCAGGTTAGGATCAACGGTCGATGCCTACAACTAGTCCTTTGTCCTATTGAGCGTGAAGTCCTTAGGGCTGAGTCTAATCTTTTTTAATTAATTATGGTTAATGCAAAATGCCTTATGTGATTTCTGGGGTCCTGGGAAGGGTGATGAAATCCCCACCCAATCTGGATTGGTTTCAAGCCCCTTAAAGTCCAATTAAAATATGCAAAGCAGTAAACATAATCAAACACTTGCAAACAATTTTTTTTTAGCGCGGCGCAAAGAATCCTGCACAAGATCAATTATTGGAAGGGGGAGAAATTTTTTAGCGCAAAGAATCCTGCAGGCAAATTTACAGAGGAGATATCAGGGGGTTCAGAGGAGGAGAGAGAAAGACTTACAGTGATTTTTCAAGCGCTGACGTCGCCAGAGGACCGCGGAAACGCGGCCAGAAGCGGGTTTCGGCGGCGGAAACGCGGCGGAGGCCGCGGTTCTGTTCCCGAGATTTCTTCTGCTCGTCTAGTCTGATTTTTATCTGCTTTTCAGATCTTCCGTTTTCTGTTTTTCTTTCTGGATTTTTCCAGATCCGAACTTGTTCTTCGATCCTGCAAAATTCAAACGAAATACCCTTCACAAATTAACAAAATGATAATTTTTTTATATTTTTTATATTGTTCAGTTTTTATGATTTTTTTGATTTATATTAACCCAAAATTGCAAAAAGAAAATAACACGCCATCCCCGGCAACGGCGCCATTTGATTTGTATCGAAGAATATTTATAACCGCAATCAAGAACGGCGTCGCTTGGTAGCTAGCCGGTGAGTACGGGTCGGTCCACAGGGATTTTGTGTATTTCCTAATTGTTCTTACGAGCTAATTCCGATTGTTGTCGGATTGATTAAATCTATAAACTAAGTTTATCTAGATCTAAATCTTGCTAGGGTTAGGTTTAGGTTAAGTTTGGAAATGCAAAGATTTCCCACCGCTTTCAATACCCAAATTAAGATCTCTTTAGGAGTTATGGTAATTATTAATAAAGGGGATTAGTACCATCGGGAAGAAACGGTGTTTCTTCCTCTAGGTTCTTGTCCTTCCTTTCTTAATCCTTACCCTAACCTTCATGGAAAACACGCTCAACCGGGCCTTTATACTACGGTATCACCGCTACCTCTTGGGATAGGGTGTCGTAGGGAGCGGTGTGTGCATGTATGCATGGAGTCCTATAAAAACGTGTGATGGGCAAGAAAGGGGTGAGAGATCTTCATCTCTCAAGCCTTCCCCAAAGCGAACCCTAACAAGCGAGGAGACTACTCGCTCATTAGGGAATTGAAAAACATTTCTAAACTATCCATCTAGGGCAGAGAATAAAAGATCTAACTAGGGCAGATAAGAAATTACCTAGGGCAGAGAATAAAATTAACTAGGGCAAGAATTGAAAACTTACTCTAAATTGATGCACTCTTCATTCATTGCAGAAATTTACAGATCTGAATTTTAGATATAAAATGAGGCACAAGAAGAGGCATGACCTAAAAAAGGTTTTAAGGCTTCTATTTATAGATTCATAGAAACCCTAGGGTTACAGTCGACTCACGCTTGCTTTTACAATTTTACCCCTTAAGAAAAGAACTAATCAACGCACCGCCAGCGCCAAAAGAATTTTGCACCGACACGGGCCCCACACGGTCGTGGATCCGCGGCCAAAAGCATGGTTTGGCCGCGGTTCCGCGGCCAAACAGTGGGATTGTGTGTTCATTTCTTCTGGGGTTATTTCTGCTGCTTTGGTCTTCTTGTTTCTTTACTTGGTTTCTCGGTTTGTCTTCTATATTTCTTTCAGATTTCTACAGTGAATAAAGTCGTGGACTTTTACCGCTTGCTTCGTGTCGAAGTCTTGAATCTTGCACTGCCTTTGTACTTGTGAAATCGTCTATTGATCTTCGTTTAGTCTCCAACTGTAAGCTTGATCAAGATTCTTCCATTTGTTGGTCGTAGTCTCACTTTTGTATCGTCTTTTGTCTTTTTCACAGTTTTTTTTCCGAGAACCTGTTACCTGCAACTATGTAGCAGACATGGGTCAAAAGTACCTGTTTATTTGTAAAAAGACTAAGAATGGGGAATATCATAATGCAAAATTATGGTATGAACAGAACCGCGGCCAAACATGTGGTTAGGCCGCGGTTCAACGGCAGTTTGGAGGAATTGTGTCCTCGTACTTCTTGAAGCTCCATAAAATACCCTGCACAATTTTCTGCATATTTTTAATTTGAAAATTTTCAACTTTTGAAAATCTGGACAGAAACTTGATAAAAAATGGGTTTCGAAGTTCGATTGAATATTTAACGTCGTAAAGACTTCACCTAATATTCTAGCTTGGCTCTAATACCATGAAAGTCTTCCATAGCACCACCACTAGGTTTGAACCGGTATCAAGCATGCAATTTTAAAATATTTGGGGTGCTAAGCTAGACTAACTTAGGATCTAACTAGATTATTAGGGTTTAACATATGATATCACAAGAACGATTCTAAGATGTGGAGATTACAACCATTGTAGACCATATCCTTCTCTTCTAATGCTCCAGGGAGTAGTCCCTACGACTCCTCTAGGCTCCTCTTGAAGAAGTGCACGAACTTGCTTCGCGATCTTCCTGTCGAAGATGATCCACCCGAAGTTCCTCTAATCTAAGCTACCTATTCACTAAACTCTCTTTAGTGAAGGAAACACCCTAAACTCAAGTGCTAATCAAGTGTAGGATAGTGAAGTAGGGGTTCTAAGCTCACTTAAGATTTACTCAAGCTATAGGGTTCACAACTCATGTGATGGTTTAGAGCTTGAAGCATGAAGGAAGAAGAAGAACGAAAAATGGAGAGAGCTTAAAAAATGGCTAAGGCAAAAACCAAATGAAGAATGGCTCTCATATGGCTCCTCACTCATTGAAGCATGAATAAAAAACCAATAGAAAATACAACCATCCTTCAATAGTGTAGCCAAATGAATAAAAAAATGGAAAAACCTATGCCTTGTCCCATGCCACAAATATCTCCCTATTTTTCCACATCATTTCTATTTTCCCAAAATAGAAATTCCAATTCCAACCATACTACATTATATATATATATATATCAAATATATATATATGGTTGCCAAAGATGGTTTGGTCATGTGCGATGCAGACATATATGGTTTCCAAAGATGGTTTGGTCATGTGAGACACAGACCTATGGAAGCACCGGTTTGACGAATAGATACTCTTGATATGGGAAATAGCAAAAGGGCAAAAGGGAGACCGAAGAAAACATGGATGAAGGTGATACAAAACGATATGGTTGCCAAAGGACTCAATGAAAGTATATTGTTCGATAGGAGCGAGTGGAGGCGGAGGATTCATTTGCTGGACCCTGCGTGATTCTCATATTGGTTCATGTAGCCTACCCCAAATGCTTGGGATAAAAGGCTCAGTTGTTGGTGTTGTATTATATATATTAAGAAAATAATTAGTGAGCTTAATATTAGTTAATATATAATTATATCAAATATAAATATATATCAAATTATTAAATCAACACTTGATTTAATAATCCGGTTATATCACATGTAACCGACTAATATCATTTATTTGTATATCACATTATCAAATCAACACTTGATTCAATAATCCGGTTATATCACATATAACCTAACCGATATCAAATGTCGCCAGATTAGGATATAGTATCATATACTCGTATTTAATCAAGCTCCCGCAGATATCAGCATATGTGCCCTACTTCATTTTGCTTGAACTAGGAAACCTCTGTGTAGGACTCTAAAGACTCGTCAATACACCAGCAGTAGGTAATGATCATATCAGTTACCTACAAGCCGTTAGCGGTACTAGCTGGACGTAATGGCTACCCAGGTATTGAGCGATTAGAAGATCAACAAGCAAGTTTATCCAAACTCCTATGAAGCCTATAAGTAACACTTACCGTACAGTCCGGTCTCTTCGTCCGATATGTCGCATATCGAGTGTAGGGGTGGAATTGTCAGACCCTAGTAGCTTGATAAGTCATGCCGATGTGTGGCTCATAATGGTTTGAGAAAATACTGATAACACTTACCAGTAAATCTCATCAGCCCTGGCCAGGGAATTTCTGTTATAGCTAATCGAGCATAACGCAACATCAACTCCTAATACCGGGAGAAACGAAACCCTTCTTATCGCTCACTGCCTCCATATGACTCGGGATTGTACCCAAAATCCACCTATTTGTACGACTCCTTTGAGCCGCGGTAGGGAGGAAATAAAAGCACAGTGGGAACCATACAAGACACTATGACGATCTCAGGTCTACAGACTAATCTGTACCAGTGTCACTACATAACTGCTATCTGACGATAGGTATGGTACCATCTAGGAGTTCTCGGCGAGTCCTATTCGGTGTATCCATTCTCTAATGGGCATCTGTGTACAATCTTTGATGTCAAACACCAATAGCTGTGGGATCAATCATCGCCCCATACAGGGTCAAGAAACGTACACACTAGTCTAATATGGAATATCAATGCCCTGTCTCGATACTCTCTCGACTAGGAACTATTAAAGGATGTGCTTGTGGACTACACAAGTCCCAGTAGTATGATCCACATCATAGTCCTGGTAGTCAAGCAAACATCCTAAGCACTTTATCAACATGTATCAGAGAGATAGTATAATAATACAAGTGTGCATGTTAAGATAAAGAGCAACCAGATAGCATACTATCATGTCGAGCAAGAAATTCCTATATATATATATATATATATATATATATATATCCAAGCATCCACTATATCATACATTATGGTCTCTAGGGCATACATATTCCAAACACATACTCAGAATCGCTTCTGAATGTAAGAGCTGGAGATTTTCCTCCATCCGAACTGGTACCGACCATATGACAGTTGATAGTCATTTCTTCATGCGCGTTCGTCCCCTTATTTTGCCATCGACGAGCATGAGTTTTTGCTTCATCCTCTTGAAGTGTTTTTGATGTGCAACGTATCTTTACCACCTCTCCTTGAAGGTACTGCATTTCTCGATTGGGTGGGTGACCTTCCGATGATAAAGGCAGTAATTTGGGTGCGATTCTTCTCCATCGAGGCATGTGACCCCGGGATTGTTGTTTATGAGAGGTGGAAGCTTCATCCCTATTAACAAGGCTTTAGCGAACCACTTCTCTATTTTGATCCTGCTCTTATTTGTTGCAGGTGTGTTTTGGTTTGGTTGGAGTACTTTACGACTCGTCATCACCGCTGCTTCTTTATCCAAACCCTGACGCTTAGCCTTTTCATATATGTTTGTCTCGCGTTCTAGGTCAACTTTGCATTTTTGAATGGCTTCGTTTAACAGCCTCTCAATTGGGTCTTTTTCTGGCAGTTCCGGGGACTTTATCGCCGATTCTGCCTCCATTTCCTCTGCGTTGTTTTCTGACACTGAGGGAGCCTCTTCGCCATATAACGATGAATAGGAGACTATGACGCAACTTGCTACATGGTCTTCGGTGTTCTCAGATGATTCATTTTCCTTATCGTTGTCACTATCTTCGTCCTCAAGAATATGCTTAAGGAATTCTTGGAGCGTGGCCGGTGTCCGTGCCTTCTGGTTGTACTCCTCCAGCGCATCAATGTATTTTTGTAGATCTGTGTGCTTGTCGTCATACTCGGCAGGCTGCACGGACTTCTTTGTCTTCTTCTTTTCTTAGAAAACTTCGAAGGCTTGACTTGTGGGTTTTTCCCTCGTCAACAATTTTCGGTTTGGGACGAGGTTTTAACATCCGTTCGATTATTTCGGGTTCAAGTGGACTTTTCCATTTCACTGCCGGATATTCCTGTAGATCCTTCAGCATACTTTCGGTTTTTGTTGAAAGAACAACTTCCCATGGAGTTTCTTCCACGAGTGAGCATGATGCCCCCTGTGCATCCACTATTTTGGGAGTGTGTTTCTGGGGTGGGTTTACCCTCCAGTTATCAGACAGCATGAATTTTCCCTATTGATACTGGTCCTGTTGGGGTTCCTAGAGCCCTAGCCATCTACCGTGGCCGATTGCGGAACAAAAATTTTGGCGTTTAAAAAACTTGGCACTATAAACAACTACCTAGAATCGAATCCAAACATGAAACTAGTAATCTAACGAAATCTATCTACTGTGATAGAGTGTCATACCGAACGATCCATGTTCTTAGGTCTTCCACCATCCTCCTTAGCTCCTTGAGGTCCTTTGGATCGAGCTTGATCACCGGTCTTCCTCCGTCGAAGATGATCCACCCGAGGGACGTAGCTCATGGCTCTAGCTCCACATAATGAAACAAGTGAAGCAACTAGGGATTCGAGATGGTTAGTCTAGAATGTCTAGGATGTAGTGGAGTGTTCTAAGTGTATCTCTACCTCACCTCCTCTCTTGATTCTCAACACATGAGAGAGTAGAGAGGAGGGTGAAGATGAAGGTGGAGGAACTCAAGAAAAAGAGCGAGGGAGTGAAGCTAATGGTGAGAATGAAGATGGCTTGCTCAAAAATAATGAACCATCCAATTCTTTTCTTATTCATCTTTCATCAAGTGACCAAGTGAAGAATGAAGCCATGATTTATAAAACACAATTTTCCAATTTAATATTCAACCCATGCTTGAATAGCTTGCACAAATGAATCAATAATTCATTTGTGCACACTATGCAAGCGTAGTTTTCACCATACTCCCCTCTCTCAATTATCCACCTCATTATCCAATTAGAATAAATGGTCAAATCCAAAATGAGGTGTCCACCTTCTAGAATGTTTTCCGAATAAATATGGATTACATTATACTGTATATACATACCTGTATTCGTACCGAAATACGAATACCCGAAGAGATAGAATAACACAAAGAACATAATACTAGAATATACACATCGAAATACATAATTGTAAATTATTAAATCAATACATGATTTAATAATCCGGCTTAATCCCGAGCCGGTTAGTATTATCAACCGTCCGATCAAAAATCCGGGTACATAGTACATTCAATCGATCGGAATCCTGCACGTATCCAATATGGCAACTACATCGTTTTGCCTGAACCAGGAAAACCATCTATGTCGGACTCTAAAGACTCGTCAATACGCTGGCAGTGAGTTTAACCACAAGCACGTCAGTGGCACTAGCTGTACGTAATGGGTACCAAGGTATTGAGCGAGAAGACCGACGAGCAAACTCATCCGAACCCCTACTGAGCATGTCCATGAAAATCTCCATACAGTCCGGTCTGTTCGTCTATGAGTATCGCATATTAGGTTTAGGGGTGGATAAAGTCAGACCCCTAATAACGCGATATTTCGTGTCGGTATGAAGCCCATCACCCACTGAGAAACTACTGATCTAAATCAGTAATTCTCGGCTACCTTGGCCAAGGATTGCTGGTGATGGCCATCCATGCACAATGCGACATCAACCCCCAATATCGGGAGAAACGAATCCCCGATTATCCACTCACTGCCTCCATGTGGCTAGGGACTGTACCCAACTAAAACCTATTTGCACGACTCCTTTGAGCCGTGGTAGGGTAGTAATCAAAACTCACATGAGACAAATGACGATTTTAGGTCGATAGACTAACCTGTACTCATGTCACCTAGGAACTACTAGCTGACAATAGGTATAATACAATCTAGCATGTTCCCGACGAGTCCATCCAGTGTACTTATAACCCAATGAGCACATGTATACTATCTTAGGTGACTAGCTGACACCAATGGCTTGTGAGACCAGCCACCGCCCTTCGTCGGGGTCTCGAAAGGTATACACTAGTCTACTCCAGAGTATGGATGCCCAGTCTCGAAACTCTCTCGACTAGGGACATTTAAGGATGTGCTTATAGACCACCCAGTCCCTATGTATATGATCGCCATCATAATGCTGGTAATCAAGCAAGACTCCTATAGGCTCTATCAACATGTAATAGTGATATGTAATATCACATAATGCGTGTACATGATGTTAAAAACAAACCAGATAGTATACCATCATCTTTAGTAAGACTGTTCTACCCGTGTTGGTCCTCCCTCAATCATCACAATCGCGTGCCTGCGATTACAATAATTGACTTGAGGGCACTATAGCCAAAAATCTCCCACTTTTACTTAAGGCTATTTATAGAGGTGTCGCATACTCACAGCCCGTGTGATAACGAACACCCAGCTTCTCTACTAATCAGTCTCACAAAGCACGTTTGTGAAACTATTGCGTTCGAGAAATAGCCTCAGTGTGTGGATCCTATCCAATGTTTCTATCATTATCTCTCTATATCTCAACTTCGCAGAGAAATACTATCTCCCGAATTGAGCGATACCCGTCTTAGAATTTGTCTGGATATCTGATGGGACCCAGTTCACAAATAAACTCTAAATCCAGCAAAATTCTTAGACTGTATCTTCCACTGAATTTAATCAGTACCTTGCGCCATACCTTCCTCAGTATCCTCTTGGACCACCTGTCTAACATACTGCCCCTCAAAAGAGGGAAAATTATAACTCTGACAGCCACTCTATCATCCATGTCACCTTGGAAGCCAGAAATGATAACCGCCTCCTGAAGGAGGCGGCCGTTACCATATACCAAGAACATCCACTTATGTTCATAACTGCTTCCTAACATTTCTACAGGATTGGATTAATATATATGCTTATTGCAGCTAGTGCAAAAGCAATATCTGGTGCGGTACTTGACATTTCATGATTAACTCAATTGCCTAAGTAATTGATATGGCAATCATTCAAATCACTCTCCACATCAGTCTAGAAGACATCCCTTTAGAGAGTGTGACTCCATCACCCTCGGGTCCACCACCACACCAGAATTCGTCCATTCTAAAACACTTTAGAATAGTGTCAAAGTATCCAAATTAGGACGCTTCCCAAATCTAGATATAAAACCATAGATCTAGTGACTAGAATCTCTGATATTTTATCCAGATCCTATATGTGGAGAAACACCTTGTGACAACCACAGTATAACCGATCATAGTATAGGAAGATCTCTTCCTATTAAGTGCATATCATCCAAATACCAGGACATCCCTCCCTACTACCTTCTTACCAGGTCCATCTGTTATTTTGATGAAGTCAAACCCTACGACTGTCATATCAAAAATAGATGATCTATCTCCGCTATACCTGCTTTAGTCTGTAAATAGACATAAACTACTTGCCCAATATGCTTCCGCTTCTCCCACTGACTACAACAACCCTCTGGCAGAGTGATATACACGTGCACTTCTAAAACTAATTTCGAACGACGTTATACTCATCCTCCTGCCAGATTTCATATTCTAGAACATCAGCAGTGGAAAATTTGGGTAATAAAAAACCTCCCTATCACTGTCGTTGAGGAGACCGAAGTACCTCTCGGGTGGCTGAAATTATCCCTCAAATCTGCAGAGCAGAAAATGGATTGTCGAATCCAATTGAATCTTTACGTTCCACTAAATTTTCAGTAATCGTTTGTGGTTCTGTAATAACTTCCAGTTCTACCATACCCCCACCAATGTTTCTGAAAAGAATCTTTTTTACTAGAACTGTGGCGAGTCAAGAACAATATAACTATTGATCTTCCGAATGGTAGAATGTTAACCCTCGTCAAAGCCCGAGATAACCCACAAACTGCCATTACTGAAACGTTCCCGGAGTTTATCCAGATTCTGATTTTAAGCATAAGACGAACAACTCCATATACCTTAAAATCGTTAAGATATGAATCCATTCAATATCCAATATAGAAACAAAGGCACTAATTTAATTGGAACTAGATTCAAAATACATGCAGCTGTTTTCAGTGCATATCAACTAAATGGAAGAAGGCCAAGCAGCATTACTCATCAAGGAGCGTACCCACAGATGAGTAACCTTAGAGAGAAGCAAGTTCTCAAAACTATTACTAAGGACGGAATATCTAGCACAAGTATCTACATCTTCGATCATCTTGAAGAATCCTGATACTTGCAACATATGGTTCTCTACTTTATTCTTATACCTATATGTAACATTTCAAAAAAATAAAATATTATTTTTGGGAATTTTTATAATTAAATAATAAAATATTGAATATTTTAATAAGGCGGTATAATTAAATACCGATAAATGGAGGAAAAATTTGGAAAATTATGGAAATTTCTAAAAGAGGGTGTTTTATGTGAATTATGCAAATTTTAAGTTTTTATGATTAATTATACACTAATTTTGTGCTAATCGCGATTAAAAATCGCTAATCGGATTTTAAGCGTGTTTTGTGCAAAACATACACCATATCATTTCACACTTGTGTTACATTTTCCTACATGGCTTTATCTTCATGTTTCATTCCTTGTTTTGGGTTTACTATTGAGGAGAGAAGGAAATAAAAGAAAAGAAAAGAAAAGAATAAAATATAGAGTATGGGCAAAAGAGAGAAAGGTGAGGGTCAAACCTAAGTCATGGCTCAACTCTCCCACTTCTTCATCCTTGTCTTTCTTCTTCCTCCTTCAGCCCAAGGAAGCACCTCTCCTCCCTCCTCTTCAAAACCCCCACTTCATCACTAAAAATCCATCAAAAGTCCATCCTCACAACACAAAATTTGTGCACAAGCCCTCTAGCTACCCATTGGACCAAGAAAGTTCGCATTTTGGTGCTGTAAGGGATTCTTGGGTCCCAAATGAGGTAATTCTTTCACAATTAGTGTAGTGTTTCATATGCTTAAGCCACATTTCAAGTTTAAAATTGTTTTGGCGAAGTTTAGTGAACTTCGAAATCTCAAGTTTGGAATTAGGGTTTGATTTGAGTAGAGATGGTGTAATTGGGCCTTAGAGATGACCTTAGACCCCCTATAATGATAAAAACCCAGACCAAACACCATACAAAAACCTGAAACTGAAAACAGAAAACTGTGAATGTCGATTTGTGAGGAAAATGAGCATGCAGGGAAATCTGGAACGAACCGGGGAATTTACTAGAAAAGTAAACAATACCAGAGACCTAGTGGGACCTATAGGAAGACACCCTACCAATACGAGGCATTTCCTCCATTCTAAAACCAAGGAGGCCGGTTTCTCTGGTCATGTGGCCGGCCATGGGGTAGGGGTTAGGGCCCAGGTTGCTTCAGCAGGTCATATTCAAACTATATATCACCCCAGTGTTGTTTGCTTGCCTTGTTTTGGCCTGAGTCAAAATCTGGGACCACTTTCTCTAGTTGCTGTTTTGATTCGAGCAATGGTTTTCCGTATTTTAAATTCTGGATTTTTGTATTTGTGCTTTATATCGATCATGTGACGTTTGTACGTCTATATTGAGTGATATCGGGTTGATTTGCGGGAGTAGACCATAGGTTTTGACCTATGTGAGTTCCGCGTGACGTTTTGGTTTCGATTTGGTTTGAATGCGATACGATGCGTGTGATATGTAGGTACGTCCATGATGATTCAAGGCGATGAAGAAGATGGTGGCGACGCCGGCATCGGCAAACGAAGATCAGGTGAGTTGATTATATCTATGGGGGAAGTCGGGTGGATGGCGTATGGCACCCCCACAGTTCGATGTTTAGGATGCTATATATATACTATATACTATATGATATCTTTTATGTGTGACATGGATTTTCAGGTTATGATTAGGTGTTCAATGGTTAGATTAGGGTTTAGAAGTGAACTAGTATAGCTTCCTAGTTGCGAACCCTAGAACAGGTTTACACTCACACGCACACACATGCTTACCTTTTTAAACTTGTGCGTATATGGGAATACGTATATATATACACACACACTTAGGTATGGGACTATGTATATATATATACACGTATACCTACACATGGATGATGAGGATAGTGGATGATGTTTGGAGATGAGTCGATGAGTTTGGGCATGGTGCCGTGAGATCGGTGATATGATGTGGTTCGTATGATGAGATACGACATGAGATTTTAGCGGGCCTTTGGACATGTGTTTTACACATGCATTTATATTTATATAGATGGTATCAGTTTGTACTAGACTTAGATCAGTACCCCAGTTCATGAGATATGATGATAAGGATACCAGATAAATGATGATGAATGTGATATTGACCCGTACCCAAATTTGGGATGCCGTACGATGGATTACCGTACGAGCTTTATATTGATGATAGATCCGCACTCTTGACTAGAGGATGTCATATGATATATTTTATCGTACGTGATACAATTGAGGTGGGATCACCGACTAGTATATGTATGTATATATCGATTCAGATTTAGGTGGTTTCCATACCCGTTCGATTAGCTTGTTAGTTAGATCTCTAGTTTACTTAGTAGATGTTAGACTAGACCCGAGTCATACCTATTTCAAAACTAACGAATCATGAGTATTTTTAATGACAGGCTAAGGGATTCTACGGATATTTTCAAAGACGCATCTTTTCTTAAAAACACCGTAGCTCTTATTTTTCTAAACACCACGATTCGTCTTATTTCAAATGGCAAAACTGTATGACATTTATATATTAATGTAGATTCTTCACTGTTGCGTTTATTATTCGATTTCTGCATATTCTTGCTATTCGCATCACATTGCAGGTGTTAATGTGTTATTGTTATATTAAACCCATGCTGCTAGGACACCAGCACCATTATCGATGATGCGTATATTCCACGTACACCTGCTTTCCGGCTCATACACTTCATCATCGATAATTGACATGTCACTACACAGTAGGATTGTTGCATCAGGATATGACCCCTTGCATGACATACTTGCGTACATACATATTGTACACTCATACTTGCATACATACATATTTGCACATACATAGATGATTCTGGCTTGATTTTGGAGATTTGGGAACCGCAAGATATATTTTAAAACTGGATTCATTTTAAAAGAGCGGTTTCCCTCGATATGTGCATATTACTATTCCATGTTGCATGCTATACTGATATGCTTACATCTCTTTTATATGTCACATAAATCATACTTTATGATTTTACGCATTGAGATATACTGTTTTCATGAGATTTCTGGATTTGAGAACCGTGGCGATTTCAAAAGAAAGTATGTACTATTTTAAAAACCTGGTTTCTCTTGATATGGTATATCAGTGCATCCACCATGTGTTTTCTCGGTTCTGAGAGCGACATATGAAACCCGATTCGAGGAGGCGGATGAGGCCGATTGCGGGTACATGGTAGACCCGGTATGGTACCCCGGGGCGAGAATGGATCACAGTGTTGCAGACGGTGAGCCTGGAAATGGGACTACTACCAACCGGTGATGGTATTTGGGCTCGGCGGATATCCGGAGGATACCGACCGGAGTTGAGAGATGATATGGGCCGATCCGGACTGACGGAGCCCGATATATGAGGATTTACGCGCCGATGCTGGGCATGGATTTCATGTTGTTTTCGAGTGTCGATGCTAGACACTCAGGTTCCATGATTTTAATATGTCGCAAGAGACACATGTTGATTTATATCCTCATACTTCCATGCATATGCTTTATGATATTTACATGCATGATGCTTTATGTCATTGGGTGACACGTGGATGAGATCCACATACATATAGTTGACATTGATGACATTGATCACATAGTTGGATGATATCCACATACTCATAGACTTCCTGATATTGTTGACATTGATTACATTGATCATACCTCATAGTTATGATATGTTGCTACCTGAGGCACTGACCCGAGCACTTGGTTCTACACTTATGTATAGATGTTTACCCCTGCCACCTTATCATGCTTCAGACTTTATTATATTGAGGATTTAAATATTACTGATCGTATTGACCTAGGATTGAGTCATACATACGATTTCTCCTCTGTGATGTTTTCTGATCATGAGTTGGCAACTCACCTCCGTTGTGCCACAGTTCTTGCAGGTTTTGCCGTACAGGTTTTATTGCGGCTTTTCTGGCACACTGCTTCCTTTCTGGGTGATTGCTTTGGTAGGTGGGTTCACTCGCATCGTGACCACCCTTGTATTTATTTTAATCAGTTGTATCTAGTAATTCCATCAACCAAACTTATATATTGTTTCAGACTTAGAAAACCATTGGTGTATTATTTCGACCTTAGAGTCGCGCGTTGTAGTATTATGGTTTTCATGCTGATTTTGAGTTTCCTTTTGAGTTTTGATCCTCTCCCTTCGGCGCTGTATATTATATTGCTTGCGTGGTTGTGACCGTCGATTGACGAAGAGCTAGCTCCCGCTTGGAAATGTCTTTTATCATCATGCATATATTATTCTTGTTGTGCCCTATTCGAGGCCAGTATTTACAAAGGAAACTCTGCCGAAATTTTCAGAAAAGACTTGAGATTTGAAAAAAATGCATATTCGGCTTATTTATTTAAAAACCTTGTTTTTAAAACATGTTTTCTTCACTTCTTTAAAAACTTGTTTTCCTTCATTTATTATTTAAATTGGTTTTAGATTTCTGGACTTTTGGCTTACTTGAATTAGATGAGGTCCTATAGACTTCATATGATTCAAGGGCCAGTCACGTGCTATTTCAGGTCGTGACAAAGTTGGTATCAGAGCGCTAGGTTAACCTTGGTTCGAGTCTAAGTTTGACTATGCGGAGCCTAGAGCGTTTATATATATACGAAACTTAGGATTGACCTTACGGAACTTAGACTTAGTCGAGGTGGTATTATACCCGAACTTTCGTCACGTAGGATGACCCTTGGTTGATGGAGTAGGTAGCTTGAGTAGAGAGGCATACCGTACGTATGTTCCGCGGCATACTTACAATACGCTACTTCGCTTAAGAAACCTTAGCATGTACATTCCCTTGCACAATATTATATTCATTCCGATGATCTATCCTCATCGACAGTGGTTATGATTTTGCTGCCACGATTACACGGGCAGAGAGAGCTACGGCTAGTGTTGCGGTCAGCATGTGCTCGTCTCGGAAGAGGACTGACCAGGGCGTGATTCCAGGGACGTACGATTGCATAGAGAGGCGTCGTCTTATTGTGTTTTCGCGCCATGAGCGTTTGATGGATCGCTTCAACGAGATTTCTCGGACGTGCAGATCAGCACCAGAGGATTAAGCCATAGATAGAGGCTAGCCAGGATGTGATGAACATTGATGTATCGCTTATTAATTGATGGTTGAGCCACTTTTCAGCGTGCGGACGAATGAGCCAGTTTTTGCCGCGAACGACGAGATATTGCCCCAGATGTTGGAGCTATTACAGTACGGGTTGTACTTAGAGGTATGATAGAAGGTCGCTAGTCACCCGAGGATGAATGACTAGGACATGTGGTTCGTTCGCTTACCTCGATGCGAGGTCATCAGATAGATTGATTCCAGCTAGAGAAGACTTCACGCAGGTACGTTGAGAGTCGATGGAGACGATCGAATGTTAGGATCCCATTTTCCAAGTTTAAAGTATTCGGAAGGATATGCAAGCGATTCTATGGACCTTCTAGAAGAATGAAACCCTAACTCGACATAATGAAAATGCGAAAGCTTTTGAACCTTAGGGTTTGCGGCAGTTTCGCAGTGCCATTAGTGAGGCTTGGGTTTGCCCTTCTAGGCTGGTCCACCGATGCTGTGGCATGTACTCGATACTATTAAATTGTACCCAAAATGTTGATCTCTTGGGGGATTATGAGGTTTTGACGAATCGATCGAATGGTTCGACTTCATTCGGATGCTATGCGATGGGATGCATTGCTTGGAAGACTCCAGATATGAGTATAGCCGTTGGAGCACAGTCCATGCAGCCACGATAAGACGAGTCCGAAGCAGTCGAAAGCAGAGAAAGGTGGAGTAAGAGGTTCGTACGAGATCTTGATGAGATGACGTTCTCTTCCGCCGACATTAGGGATGCGATACGCATGCAGAGGCATTAATTATGGATATATCTTCCAGGAGGAGTCGCGATGAGTATGCAGCCGTTCCGGAACAAGAAATAGATCTAGTAAAGGACGATAACTTCCAGGCAATTTGGCAGAAACGAGATTTGAGAGAGACTTCAACAGGACATTTTTGGAATACTATGCGAGAAGACTTGGACCCAGGAGCGGTCATATTGCGCACACCCAGCGGGCCAGAGTTCAGCATCGTCGACGAGATAGTTGGCCAGAGATCTGTAGAGGATATGCCAGAGCGGGACTGTTTCCTTCGTCATTCTATATTGGGCCGTTGAGGCGAGGAGCTATATATCTAGCAATGACAAGAGCCTAAAAGCACCAGGCGCCAGACCATGAACAGGAGGCAAGTAGATATCTTGCCCTGCTAGCATTGGATGCACCGACACCTTCTCGACTTGGAAGGAGGAAGTATCGACGACGATATTTATGATTTGTGACTTGGTGATTCAATTATCACGCATCCGTCACCTTGGATTTTGGTATTTTGGGTGATCTATTCGCATGATTTAGTCTTGATGACTGAGTTTCATGATATTTGTTTTCATGCACCATGGTTGCACCTACTGGATATTTATATTTTGCGCATAGTTATTACACTTGAGATATGCTTTATACACCGTTGTGCTGATTTATGATTTGTGCACAGTTATTGCACCTGATATCGTTTTTGTGCCTTGGCTACACATGCTTATAACTTCATGGATTTCATACAGTTGGGTTGATTTTGTGCACATGGTATGCACATGATTTGGTTTTTGCACTCGGTATAGCTTTTATGTGCTTGTAGTGCATTGATATGTGTTTTGTGCACGCAGTTGCACACATTTATGATTTTACACCTTGGTACACTCGGTGTTGCTATTTACGCATTTGAGTTATTGATTGGGTTTTGTGCACAGGATGCACTGTATTTGTATTTCTTGCACAGGATGCACCAGTTTTATATTTCGTGCGTTTGTCGCACCAGTTTTATATTTCGTGCGTTTGTCGCACAAGTTTTATATTTCGTGCGTTGTCGCACCAGATTTATATTTCGTGCATTTGTTGCACCGGATTTATATTTCGTGCATTTGTTCACCGGATTTATATTTCGTGCGTTTGTTGCACCTGACTTCGGTTTGATGTCATTCGATATGTTGATTTTGATTTCATGCCTATGTTATGCATGTGATTTGACTTATGCTTTCGGCATAGTTTTCATGCACTTTTAGTATTTTGATTTGATTTGTGCACGCTGATGCATATGGTTGTGAGGTTATATACCGCGGTATACCTGATTTGGATTGAGCCGTATTGTATACCGTCGATTTCGATTATGATATTAATGTTGATTTCGTGCACTCTATGCATTTGATTTGGATTTTGCGCATGTTCGGCGCTTGATATTGGACTTCGTGATTTTGTGCATGTTGGATGCAAATGATTTAGATTTTATTCGTGCATGATGGATGCACCTGATTTGGATTTTCACACATGTTGGGCGCATGTTTTGAGATACGATTTTGGTGCACACCAGATGCACTAAATCGGAATTCTTCGTGCATATCAGATGCACCTGATATTTGTTGTCAGGCACACCTGTTGCCTTTGACAGATGTTTCGTGCACACCCGATGCACTCAGATGTTGTTTCTGTGCACATATATGGCACATATATGGATTTTGATTTCCGTGCGCACCATACGCACATATCATTCATATGAAAATTTTGTGTGATTGATTTCTTATGGAGCATTACGTTTTTATGATATTTTCTATTTGTTTTCGTACTGAGCAGGACTAGTCGGAGGACAGTACCTGGATATATTTTGCATACATTGATAGTTATCGAAAGGATTTCCAAAAAGGGAGCTATAGTCTCAGTATTTACCTTCGTGTCTGATATGACACGAAACGTTTAAAACAAGGAAACCCTTCTAAATTGTTTTCAAAACGGCAGAACGTACATATTAAACAAAAGATATATACATATATGGCTATTTTCTTACAATTGACGTCCGCCACTGTGCAGTGTTATGCACATCGCACAGCAACATGAAAGGTTTGGTATGCATTTCTTTCAGATGTTTACATGTACAGATTTGATGTTTATATGTATAGCGTTGATGTATATCATATTGGTTTTCGTATTGGATTTAGACATTGATATCTTCACCATGACTCCGATGATTGCGGGGTGTTTGACGAAGTTTTGATTTTGAGTTATCTGCTCATTGTTCATGCGCATGCATTGCGCTATGATGTATTTTATGTATTGATGATTTCGGAGCCCCGACGACTTGGACTTTTTACTGAAATGTTTTAGTATTTGAGTGGTTTAAATTTAAATTCAGGGACCGAATTTCTTTAAGGAGGGAAGATTGTAATATTTCAAAAAAATAAAATATTATTTTTTGGGAATTTTTATAATTAAATAATAAAATATTGAATATTTTAATAAGGCGGTATAATTAAATACCGATAAATGCGGGAAAATTTTGGAAAATTATGGGAATTTCTAAAAGAGGGTGTTTTATGTGAATTATGCAAATTTTATGTTTTTATGGTTAATTATACACTAATTTTGTGCTAATCGCGATTAAAAATCGCTAATCGGATTTTAAGCTTGTTTTGTGCAAAACATGCACCAGATCATTACACACTTGTGTTACATTTTCCTACTTGGCTTTATCTTCATGTTTCATTCCTTGTTTTGGGTTTACTATTGAGGAGAGAAGAAATAAAAGAAAAGAATAAAATATAGAGCATGGCCAAGAGAGAGAAAGGTGAGGGTCAAACCTAAGTCATGGCTCATCTCTCCCACTTCTTCCTCCATGTCTTTCTTCTTCCTCCTTCAGCCCAAGGAAGCACCTCTCCTCCCTCCTCTTCAAAACCCCCACTTCATCATTAAAAATCCATCAAAAGTCCATCCTCACTTCACAAAATTTGTGCACAAGCCCTCTAGCTACCCATTGGACCAAGAAAGTTCGCATTTTGGTGCTGTAGGGGATTCTTGGGTCCCAAATGAGGTAATTCGTTCACAATTAGTGTAGTGTTTCATATGCTTAAGCCTCATTTCAAGTTTAAAATCGTTTTGGCGAAGTTTAGTGAACTTTGAAATCTCAAGTTTGGAATTAGGAATAGATTTGAGTAGAGATGGTGTAATTGGACCTTAGAGATGACCTTAGACCCCCTATAATGATAAAAACCCAGATCAAACACCATACAAAAACCTGAAACTGAAAACAGAAAACTGTGAATGTCGGTTTGTGAGGAAAATGAGTGTGATGGGAAATCTGGAACGAACCGGGCAATTTACTAGAAAAGTAAACAATACCAGAGACCTAGTGGGACCCATAGGAAGACACCCTTCCAATACGAGGCATTTCCTCCATGCCAAAACCGAGGAGGACGGTTTCTCTGGGCATGTGGCCAGCCATGGGGTAGGGGTTAGGGCCCAGGTTGCTTCACCAGGTCATATTCACACTATATATCACCCCAGTATTGTTTGCTTGCCTTGTTTTGTCCTGAGTCAAAATCTGGGACCACTTTCTCTAGTTGCTGCTTTGATTCGAGCAATGGTTTTCTGTCTTTTAAATTCTGGATTTTTGTATTTGTGCTTTATCTCGATCATGTGACGTTTGTACGTCTATATCGAGTGATATCGGGTTGATTTGCGGGAGTAAACCATAGGTTTTGACCTATGTAAGTTCCGCGTGTCGTTTTGGTTTTGATTTGGTTTTAATGCGATACGATACATGTGATATGTAGGTACCCCCACGATGATTCGAGACGATGAAGAAGTTGGTGGCGACGTCGGCATCGGCAAACAAAGATCGGGTGAGTAGAATATATCTATGGGGGAAGTCGGGTGGATGGCGTACAGCACCCCCGCAGTTCGATATTTAGGATGCTATATATATACTATATACTATATGATATCTTTTATGTGTGACATGGATTTTCAGGTTATGATTAGGTGTTCAATGGTTAGATTAGGGTTTAGAAGTGAACTAGTATAGCTACCTAGTTGCGAACCCTAGAACAGGTTTACACTCACACGCACACACATGCTTACCTTTTTATACTTGTGCGTATATGGAAATATGTATACACACACACACACACACACACTTAGGTATGGGACTATGTATGTATATATATATATATATATATATATATATATATAGACACACATACACGTTTACCTGCATATGGATGATGAGAATAGTGGATGATGTTTGGAGATGAGTCGATGAGTTTGGGCATGGTGCCATGAGATCGGTGATATGATGTGGTTCGTATGATGAGATACGACATGAGATTTTAGCGGGCCTTTGGACGTGTGTTTTACACACGCATTTATATTTATATAGATTGTATCAGTTTGTATTAGACTTTGATCAGTACCCCAGTTCATGAGATCTGATGATAAGGATACCAGATAAATGATGATGAATGTGATATTGACCCGTACCCAGATTTGGGATGCCGTACGATGGATTACCGTACGAGATTTATATTGATGATAGATCCGCACTCTTGACTCGAGGATGTCATATGATATATTGTATCGTACGTGATACAATTGAGGCGGGATCACCGACTAGTATATGTATGTATATATCGACTCAGATTTAGGTGGTTTCCATACTCGTTCGATTAGCTTGTTAATTAGATCTGTAGTTTACTTAGTAGATGTTAGACTAGACCCGAGTCATACCTATTTCAAAACTAACGAATCGTGAGTATTTTTAAAGACAGGCCAAGGGATTCTATGGATATTTTCAAAGACGCATCTTTTCTTAAAAACACCATAGCCCTTATTTTTCTAAACACCACGATTCGTCTTATTTTAAATGGCAAAATTGTATGACATTTATATATTGATGTAGATTCTTCACTGTTGTGTTTATTATTCGATTTCTGCATATTCTTGCTATTCGCATCGCAATGCAGGTGTAAATGTGTTATTGTTATATTAAACCCATACTGTTAGGACACCAGCACCATTATCGATGATGCGTATGTTCCACGTACACCTGCTTGCCGGCTCACACACTTCATCATCGATAATTATCGTGTCACTACACAGTGTTAGTTATGTATATGCCCTAGAGGCCATTGTTGTACATATGATGTATATTATAATGGATGCTTGGATATATATAGAGAGGAATTTCTTGCTCGTCATGATCGTATGCTATTTGGTTTCACATTATCTTAACATGTTGACTAGTATTGGTTTACTGTCTTACTCTCACATGATGATAAAGCCCTTAGGATCTATACTCGACTACTGGGACTATGATGAGATCATACTAGTGGGGCCACGGTAGTCGATGAGTACATCCTATAACTGTTCCTAGTCGTAGGTATATCGAGACAGAGCATCGATACACTAGAGTTGACTAGCGTATACGCATCTTGACCCATATGATGGGCGATGGATGATCCCATATCCATCGGTGTTTTGACACCAAGGATGGTGTACGGGTTCTCAGTGGAGACTGGGTACACTGGACGGACTCGCCGAGAACTCCCAGATGGTGATATACCACACGCCAGATGGCAGTTCTCTGGTGACACTGGTACAGGGTAGTCTGTAGACCCGAGATCGTCATAGAGTCTTGTGTGATTCCCACTATGCTTTGATTTCCACCTTACCACGTCTAAGAGGGCGTGCAAAACGGTGGCTTTTGGGCGCAGTCCCGAATCACATGGAGGCAATGAGCGATAGGAGGGGATTTGTCTCTCCCGGTATAGGGAGTTGACGTTGTGCTGTGTTCGATTGGCTATAACTGGAAGTCCCTGGCCAGGGATGATATAGAGATTTACTGGTAAGTGTTACCAGTAGTTTCTCGACCCGTTATGAGCCTCACATCGACACGACTTATCGGTTACTGGGGTCTGACGTATACCACACCTAGACTTGATATGCGACATATCAGATGAAAAGACCGGACTGTACGGGAGTGTTACTGATTGGATTCACAAGAGAATGGACAGGCTAGCTTGTTGATCTTCTGATCGCTCAATACCTGGGTGGCTGTTACGTTTAGCTGACCGCTTAGAGCTTGTGGGTGTTTGATACGATCATCACCTGCTACCGGCGTATTGACGATTCTTTAGAGTCCTACATAGAGCTTTCTTGACTCAGGCAAAACGGAGTAGGGGAATATATGTGATATGTGCAGGACCGAGGATAATGCGATATGAGATACCGTATTATATTCTCGCGATATTTAGATATGTGATGGGTCATCGGATCAAGTGTTGATTCGATGAATCGGTACATGATATATTAGTCGGTTATATTTGATATAGCCGGATTGTCGGATCAAGTGTTGATTCGATAATTTAATGTATAATAATATATATGATATATTGCATTACATTATCTAATATTGGCTCGCTTTATTATTTCATTTTCTCACCGGGTAATACATTGATATATATGCGATATATGTTAATTATATTATTTTCTTTTGTTACAAATATATAATATATATGTGATATATATTATTGTAACATGATATGATTAATAATGGAACATGTTTAGTAGAGATTAAACAAGGTTAGGGTTTGATTTGGGTTAGTTCCTTCATGCACCTTCTAGAAGGATTTCTTTGGTCATGAGTTAGATATTATGGTTGATATTTTCTTATGACTCATTCTTTAACCCAACCAAACCCTAACCCTAGTTAATTCTCTACAAGGGTTATCCTTGTCATCCTTAACCATGGTTCCATAATTAATCATATATTCATTTCATTATTCATCACAAAAGGTTTAACTAATTTTTCATCTTCAACCTTGAGCTTTGAGAAAGCTTACTAGGTTTTCCTTTTGTGATGTTTTCATGTGAGAATTTGATATAAAAAGAAAGCATAAATACTACTCAATCATCCTCATCTAATCTAGCCAATTAGATTAGGGTGTTCACCTCATTAGAGTGAGAGAGCTTGAGTTATAGCAACTTCGACGTAGATCATCGGAGAAAAAGAACACTACAAGCTAGCATGGATAGTTCGAGTCGTGGAGCCTCTCTTGAGTCCGGGAGATCATGGATCGCGGTGAAGGGACTTCTACTCGGAGCTTATGAAGTGAAGGAGCGGACTACAAAGATTGTAATCCCTCACACTTAGTTGTAAAGATTTTTACTTGCATGTTAAACCCTAATAATCTAGCAAAGATCCCGGCTTTGGGTTGTTCGGCACGTCTAAAATTTTATTCGGACATGGTTGATGCCTAATGAACCCTCATAAGAGTGCCTAGGAACCCTGCAGTGGTATCAGAGACTAGCTAGAGCATTAGGCGACGTGTATACGAAGTTAAAACTCCGAACGAACCCCGAAACGTCAAAATGACCCCCTCTCTGGACAATTTTTAAAACTGTGTTTTTTCTGTATTAAAAATACCTAAAAAATCAGCAGGGAATTATAAGAAACACTGTGAAAAACGAGAAGCTAAACCGTACGGACTGCCGCGGAACCGCGGCCATACCATGCTTGGGCCGCGGATCCGCGGCCATACAGTTGTATTTAACTTCTCTTCTTGCACAGTAATATCTATTTCTGTTAGTGTATCTTTCTGGGTATTTTTAATCTGACCAAGTGTTGAGTGTTCTGGGGATTATTTTGTATTCGTTGATTCGATCGGAAAATTTAATTTCGTTATGTTTTCCGGATATTTAGAAACTGTTAAAATGTTCGAACGGATATCATTAACTCATTTTTTCCCGGCACGAAAAACTTTCAAGTGTTGAATTTTTCTTGGGTTTAAATCTTTCGAAAAACGTGCAAGTAACGCGGCGGTCCCTTTAAAAGAACACAAACCTTAACTCGATTATGTGACCATCTGAACCGCCTCTAAACCTTAGGGTTTGGGGCAGTACGGCGTGCCACATGTGAGGCGTTGGCTTGACCCTTCTACGGCTGGACCATTGGTACTGTGACATATTCTGGGATTATTTGAACTCCGCTCAAGTATTGAGCTATTTAGGAAATCTTGAATATTTGATTATTCGATCGGAAAGTTTAATACTGTCTATTTATCTGGAATGTGATACAATATGTGGAATTCATATAGTTAGGCATGAAATGCGAAGTATGTGATATTTCGGATTTACGATGTCTAAAGTGATTGTGGATTTCAAATGTTGTAGTTTTACAATTTCTTTTCTGTGACCGTAAGTGTAGTATGTAGTTGTATTGCCGGTATTCGTTGCTATACATCAACGACGATCGGTGTATGCATGCTTACTTACGTTGATGATATGTGATATTATGTGTTGCTGTGATATGTTATATTGGATTGTCGTGTTCTGAATTGCCGGGGGTTTTATGTGAGATGAGCGTTTTTATTTTCATTCATGTAAAATTCATTTGTATGTAATATTCTTTTATTGGGGCACTTCCGGGATGGGGTTGATGTCACCAGTGTATATTATTTACTTTTCCGCATTAGGTAGACCCAAGGAGGGGAGCACAAGTAATCGGGTTCTAGGTTCCAGTGGGAGGCCATCTCGAGGAGTCGAGACCGGGTCTCCTAACCCTATAATTGGCAGTGTTACTTGCCGCTCTCGTAGGGGTCTAGGGATGTGGGTTTGGCTATTCATCGCGACCGTGGAATCCGTGTTTTATACCGGCTCGTATTAAAAACACGGACTTCCTAGTATATCCAATATTTCATATATGTTCTTCTGCTGCAATGTTCTATGATGAGATCATATTACTGCCTGAGACGAATGTTTATACTATATATATATGCTGATATATAAATATTACTGCTTTCGTTTCTTCTGTGATGCTTAGGAAGCATAAGATGATGGGATTTATTAATGAGATTAATAAAAGAAAAGAAACCTAAAAGATGTTGTATAATCAAAACTTTAAAAAAAGGGTAGCTACAGTTTTGCTTTGCATAGCGGTATATATGATATACCCTGCACCTTATTCGATGAGGAAAGAGCCGAGATCCCTTCACCGGGAGTGACCTCTTTAGCGAAATTGGCAGATGCTACAAACTCACAGTTTTGTTTTTGACAGCTTATATAGTTCTTGCTTTGCACAGCGGTATATATGATATATCCTGCACCTTATTCGATGGGGAAAGAGCCGAGATCCCTTCACCGGGAGTGACCTCTTTAGCGAAACTAGAAAAGCCTCAAAAACACTCCTTTTCAAAAATCACTTGTTTCTACAACGATATCAAGTTCATTATGCTCATAGTTTTCTGAAAAACCTGCATAGCCCTCCATCATTTCAGATAAAGACTAGTTAGTATTCGTGCAGCATTTGTTGGCCTTTGTCCAGGCGTAGTGTGCGGTAGCTGACTAGTACTTATCTGTTTAAGCATGTGATGTGATTGGATTAGGGTATTCGTGCGACCTTGTTGGCCTTTGTCAAGGGTAGTGCGGGTGGGTTTATTTCAATCAAGAAATGACGGGTTGAACTTGACTGGCTTCTTATGGTTTGTTGGCCTTTGTCAAGGTCATAGGGGTTAGGGGAAAAAGTATTATCGGGAATTTCAAGTGTTGAAATTTGCAATGAGATTGCATACCTCCTAAAAGATAGTTGGATCCCGATACCAACTGCGAGTAAGAGTTACTCCTGGGTGAGTTTTACACAGGACAATTAGCCGATCAAGTAGGTGTCTAGAAAGGTGTTAACGAGGTTATGCCTCTGGGAAAACGAGGTTTATTTTAATTAGGTCCGTGCGAGAGCATGGGGAACCTCCCTCAAGTACCGACACTGATCTGGCTGAAAGAGTGACGAAATTGTAATGTGTAATTAATCCCGGCTAATCTTACTTTTTAAGGTTTAAAGGTCGATTTGATAAAAACAGTGGGAGACATCCTGATTAGATAAGATAATAACCAATCTAATCTTGCAAGAGCATACGCTAAAGTGTTTTCTTCTCTCTCTCTCCATGTAGCGACCATGTCAGGACTTAATCAAGATAATAAAATTGATGTATTGACTGAACCCGCTTATTATACTGTGCAAGGGAACGTTGGTACCGTTCTTTCTTATAAGAGTTATAAGAATGAACAGGAAACAGGAGAATATCTGGATTCTCACGCCGCCCAAACAAAGAACATGCATGCTGATGCATCTTCTTCGGGTGTGTTAGTTATTGAGAACCGTTTCTCAGTTCACCCTACGTCCTGGGTATTAGATACCGGATCGGGATCCCACATATGTAAATTGTTACATGGGCTACGGAAAGGTAGAGAACTGGGAAAAGGTGATCATTCCGTTCAAGTAGGGAATGGTGCAAGTATTGTAGCCAAAGCAGTTGGCGATTATCACCTAGTATTACCAAGTAGTAATACACTGATTCTGAATGAATGCTATTATATACCGAACATGATGTGCAACATTATATCAGTTTCTTTATTAAGTAAAGAAGGATATAATTTTGTAGTAAAGGATAATGTTATGAACATATTCCTAGATCAAAAGTTGATTGGATCAGGCTCGTTACATAATGACATATTCATTCTCAAACAAAATACAGTCCTTAATATACAAAACACACACAAGTGGAAGAGTTCAGAAATGAACGAATCCTTCTTGTGGCATTGTAGATTTGGTCATATCAATGCGACACGGCTAGCGAAGTTACATAAGAATGGATATTTGAATTCGTTCGAATTATCATTTTATGATACTTGCCATTCATGTCTCAAAGGTAAAATGACCAAAGCTCCGTTTAGTGGACACAGAGAAAGAGTTACGGAACTCTTACGACTGGTACATAGTGATGTATGCGGTCCTATGTCTACGCATGCCAGGAACAGTTCTTCCTACTTTATTACATTCACTGACGTTCTCTCAAGATTCGGATATGTGTTCCTGATGAAACACAAGTTTGAAGCTTTTGAGAAATTCAGAGAATATAAACACGAAGTAGAGAACCAAACGGGCAAAAGTATTAAGATCCTTCGATCTGATCGAGGAGGAGAATACTTGAGCAATGAGTTCCTAGATTATCTAAAAGAGAATAGGATTCTCTCTCAGCTTACTCCTCTTTATACACCACAGCACAACGGTGTATCGGAACTGAGGAATCGCACCTTATTAGATATGGTGCGCTCGATGATGAGTACAGCTGAGTTACCTACTTCCTTCTGGGTTTATGCGCTTGAGACAGCAGCATACCTATTGAATCAAGTCCCGTCTAAATCTGTACCTACCACACCATATGAGATATGGAGTGGGAAGAGACCATGTCTTAAATGAGTTAAGATGTGGGGTTGTTTGGCCTATGTCAAAAGGCAAAATCTAGACAAACTCTAGGCACGGTCAGTTCTATGCAAGTTTGTGGGATATCCCAAACATTTACATGGATATTTTTTCTACCACCACGAGGAACAAAAGGTGTTTATTTCTCGACATGCCACCTTTTTAGAAAAGGAATTTCTTGCATAAGAAATTAGTGGCGAAGAGGTAGAACTGGAAGAAATTCCGGCTACACAAACTGCAACTGAAGATTTAGTGGAACCAGAGGATTCAGTAGTACCCGACGAACCCCAGCCTCTCCGCCGATCTATCAGGGTTTCTCATCCACCTGAGAGATACTACGGTTTTCTCATTGATGGTGGAAGCGAGGATTGCATCATGGAAGATGATGCCCGACTAGTTTCGAGCAGGCCATCACGAGTGGTGACTCTGTGAAATGGCTGGATGTAATGCGATCTGAGATGGAATCCATGTACACCAACAAAGTATGGACTTTGGAAAATGCTCCTGAAGGGGTAAAACCCATTGGGAGCAAGTGGATCTTTAAAAAGAAATTTGGTGTAGATGGAAAAGTTGAGACTTTCAAAGCTAGACTTGTTGCAAAGGGTTTTCGTCAACGACCAGGTGTGGATTATGACGAAACATTTTCTCCAGTGGCTATGCTTAAGTCCATCCGGATCTTACTTGCCATTGCTGCATACCATGACTACGAAATCTGGCAAACGGATATTAAGACCACTTTTCTAAACGGTGATTTAGAAGAGTGCGTGTACATGACTCAGCCAGAGGGCTTCGTAGATAGTGGGAGCAGCTGAAAGGTGTGCAAGCTTCTTAAATCTATTTATGGGTTAAAGCAAGCATCGCGGAGTTGGAACATCTGTTTTGATGTTGTAGTCAAAGAGTTTGACTTCATCAAAAATATAGATGAACCTTGTATCTATAAGAAGGTAGCAGAGAGTAAGGTTGTCTTCCTCGTACTGTACGTGGATGACATACTCTTGATAGGAAATGATATTCCTATGCTGCAATCAGTCAAGCTCTTCTTATCATAAAGATTCTCAATGAAAGATCTAGGTGATGCCTCCTGCATATTGGGAATCATGATCTATAGAGATGCAGGGTTCCTAGGCACTCTAGTGAGGTCTCCCAAGCCATCAACCATGGCAATTTCAAAAATTATGGTGCCTACAAACCCTAAAGTACGGATCGTTTGCTAGATATCTAGGCGAACAAGAACTAGTTAACAATTAACTAAAGGAATACGGAAATACAACCTTTGTAGATCCGGTCCTCCACCTCCACGGCTCCGCAACGAGGTCCTCTCCGCTGTCCAAATCGAATCTGGGCTCTAAGATCGGCTTCGTCGGAGAATGAGCAAGCTAGGTCGTCGATGTCCATGCCGAAGATGATCTACGTCGAAGCATCGATGAATCAAGCTCCACCTTCACTAAACCGTGAAAAGTTGTGAAGGAAACACACTCTACTACTTAGCAAGAGGTAGAGGATGAAGAAATAGGAAGTGGGTAGACTTTAGAATTGGATTTCTCACTCATTTCCAACAATCACCATTGATGGACTTCAAGCTTCTTCACTTGAAGAATGAAGAAGAAGAAGAAACATGATATGATAAGTTAAAAAGAATAAGAAAAGAAAATGAATTCTTATCATAACTTTAACTATAGTTAGGTGTAGGAAATTAATCATGGTTTAGTGGAATGGTTAGGTTAAGCATGAGACAAATATGGTCACAAAGTCAAACATTCATGAATCTTCATGAAAAAACAAAGAAAGCCTCCATTTCTTCTCATGCTTAATATATTCCAAAAAGAATAAATATATAAATGAATAAGAAAACCAAAACCCTAATTATCCACTTAACCATTGTTTAATTCTTTACACTTAACTAAAAAGTCATATATCATCAAACATGATACAAGCAAGTGTACAAAATCATATCACATATGTAATGCGCACATCCGAGTGAGAAAATCCATCTTAAGTAAACCGATACTAGTTGATGCAAAGTAATATATCAAATATATAAATATGCATTAAATCATTAAATCAACACTTGATTCAATGACCCGGTCATGCGCACATAACCGACTGGTATCTAATATATCGGCTTATCGAATCAACGCTTGAATCGATAACTAGGTTATATCGCATACAACCTTTCGATATATTTATCGCGAGAATAGAATACGGTATCACATACACGCATTATTCTCGGTCCCGCACATATCTCATATGCGCTCCTATTTCGTTTCGCTTGAACCAGGAAACCTCTGTGTAGGACTCTAAAGACTCGTCAATACGCCGGCAGCGGATGATGATCATATCAAACATCCACAAGCCGCAAGCGGTCTGCTAAACGTAACGGCCACCCGGGTATTGAGCGATCTGAAGATCGACGAGCAAGCCCGCTCACACTCCAGTGAATCCGACCAGTAACACTACCGTACAGTCCGGTCTGATCGTCTGATATGTCGCATATCTCGCCTAGGGGTGGTAAACGTCAGACCCCAGTAGCTCAATAAGTCGTGTCGATATGAGGTCTATAACTGTTCGAGAAACTACTGGTAACACTTACCAGTAAATCTCAGCAACCCTGGCCAGGGATTTTCTGTTATAGCCAATCGAACACAGCGCAACATCAACCCCCATATACCGGGAGAGACGAATCCCCTCCTATCGCTCATTGCCTCCATGTGACTCGGGACTGTACCCAAAAACCACCGTTTTGCACGCCCTCTTGGACGTGGTAAGATGGAAATCAAAGCACAGTGGGAACCACACAAGACTCTATGACGATCTCGGGTCAACAGACTACTCTGTACCAGTGTCACCAGAGAACTGCCATCTGACGTGAGGTATAATACCATCTGGGAGTTCTCGGCGAGTCCGTCCAGTGTACCCAGTCTCTACTGAGCACCCGTATATCTCCTCTGATGTCAAACACCGATGGATATGGGATCATCCATCGCCCATCTGTATGGGTCGAGAAGGTACACGCTAGTCTACTCTGGTATATCGATGCCCCGTCTCGATACACCCACGACTAGGGACTGTGAAGGATGTACTTATGGACTACCATGTCCCCACTAGTATGATCCGCATCATAGTCCAGGTAGTCAAGTACAGATCCTAAGGGCTTTACCAACATGTAACAGAGAGACAATCAGTATACACGTTAAGGTAAAGATCAACCAGATAGCATACTATCATGTCGAGCGAGAAAGTCCTCCCTATATACGTCCCAGCATCCACTACAATATACATCCTATGTACAGTAATGGCCTCTAGGGCATACATATAACTAACAATCTCCCACTTGCACTAGGGCCATCTGTAGCAGTGGTTTGAAGTATCTCATACTCAACCATCCCATAAAAGTCTCTCTCTCTGGGAACAGGCCTTTGTGAGTGGATCCGCTGTGTTGTCCTCTGAGTCTACTCTCCTAACCTCGATCACCCTGGAGATCAACTATCTCCATGATCAGGTGATACTGCCTTAGAATATGTCTGGATCACTGATGGGACCGGCGTTCCTTGGCATAAGCCACAACTCCATTGTCTCACAATGGTTGGAACGTAGTTCATCTCATGAACCAATATACACCCAAACAGCCTCTTTGGTAGCATCTTTAAGTAGCGATGTATCGTGCCTTTATCGTCTAGTATGTCACGGTATCTAGCTTGGAACTCTTCCAACATACCGTCCCTTTACTGAGGGTAAAGACAATGCCTGCGACTGACATTCAGTCGTCTTTATCACCCTGGAACCTTTCCAGTGATTCTCCTCAGGATCGATTGATACCATCTCACTACAACTAGTGAAAATCCTAACATCCATTTAGATCTATCTCATAGATCCAAAATCCAGGATTTAGGAGGTATCACTTTGATCCTATATGGAGAATCATTGTGATAAGCGGAGATTGATCGAGCGTAGCATAGGAAACTCCTTTCCTATCAACAGTATGTCATCCACGTACTCTACGAGGATCGTCACCATACTCCCTACTACCTTTTTGTTTATACAAGGTTCATCTACCATTTTGATGATGTCAAACTCTTTGACTAATTCATCAAAACAGATGTTCCAACTCCGCGATGCATGCTTTATCCTATAAAGCATCTTGCTCACGTTTCCGCTGCTCCCACTGTCTACGAAGCCCTCTGGCTGTGTACTTATAGAAGCTCTTTTCCAAATCATTATTTAGAAAAGCAGTCAAGACACCCAACCACCAGAGATCGTAGTCATGGTATGCAGCCGTGACAAGTAGGATCTGGATGGACTTAAGCATAGATACTGGAAAAGGTTTCATCATTATCCACGCCTGGTCGATGACGAAAACCTTTAACTAGTCTAGCTTTGAAAGTCTCAACTTTTCCATGTACACCAAGTAATCTTCTCAAGATATACTTGCTCCTGATGGGGATTTAACCCTTCAGATATAGCAACCAAAGTCCATACTTTGTTGGTGTATAAGGATTCCATCTCAGATCGCTAAACATCCAGCCATTCTTACAGAGTCTTACTCCTGATGGCCAGCTCGAAACTCGTTGGGTCATCATCTCATGATGCAATCCTCGCTCCCACTGTCATAGAGAAACTGAAGTATCTCTCAGGTGGGTGAGGAACCCTACTAGATCGGCGGAGAGGCTGAGGTTCGTTGGAATCTACTGAATCCTTTGGTTCTATCAAATCATCTGCTGTAGTCTGTATAGCTGGAACATTTCCAGTTGTACATAACTGACCTTGCCTCGAGCTTGTCCGGATTTTGCTTTTAGACATAGGCCGGACAATCCCCAAATCTTAACTAACTTAAGACATGGGTTCTTCCCATTCCATATCACATATGAAGTGGTAGGCAACTGATTTGATTAGAACCCTATTCAATAGGTATGCAGCTTCTTAAGTGCATAACTCCCAAAAGGAAATAGGTAACTCAATAGTACTCATCATAGAGCACACCTTATTATATAGGGTGTGATTGCTCCGCCCCGATATACCATCGTGCTATGGTGTATACGGAGGAGTAATGCTGAGAGAGAATCTCATTCTCCTTTAAAATAGTCCAGGATTTCCGTGCTCAAGTATTCTCTTCCTTGATCACATCAAAGGACATAATACTTATACCCTCATTTTGGTTCTCTACTTCTAATTTATATTCCGTGAATATCTCAAAAGGTTCGGACTTGTGTTTCAACAGGAACATAGGTCTGAAACTCGAAAGAGATCATCAGAGAATGTAATGAAGTACAAAGAACCGGTCTTGGCATGTGTAGACCGGGGACCTTACATACATCAACATGTATCATCCCAAGAGTTTACTAACTCTTTCTCTGTTTCAGTAAACGGAGCTATGGTCATCTTATCTTTGTGACATGACTGGCGAGTTTCAGAAGATGTAAATCCAAACTGATTTAAATATACATCTATATGTAACTCTAGCCAGTCGGGTCGCATTGATCTGACCTAGTCTACAATACCTCAAGAAGAATTCGTTCATTTCTGAACTATTCCTCTCGTGTGTGTTCCGTATATTAAGAACTGTAGTTTGATTTAGAACATTAATGCTTTTAGATAACGTGCCTGAACTGATCAACCTTTGATATAGGAAATGTTCAAAACATTATCCAACAATACAAAATTATATCCTTTCTTTTCAGATAAAGAGACTGATATGATTTTGTATATCAGGTTCGGTATCTAACAACATTCGTTCAGAATCAATGTATTGTAATACAGGGTGACAGTGACCGACAGACTTGGCTGCAACACTTGCCCCGTTTTCTGCCTCATGAAACTTATCACCCGTTCTCAGTTCTCTACCTTTCTGTAGCCCTATGTAACAGATTACATATCTGGGATCCTGATCTGGTATCACATACCCAGGACGTAAAGGATACTGAGAAACAGTTCTGTATAATGAACACACCCGAAGATGATGCATCAGCATGCACTCTCTTCGTTTGGGCGGCACAGGAATTCTGGTAATCCCCAATTTCCTGCTCTGTCTTATAACAATTATAAGTTGGAGCGGGACCAACGTTCCCCAGCTTAGTATAACAAGTGGGTTCGGTCAATATTCCGTATTATTATCTTGATTAAGGCGTGATATGGTCGCTACCTGGAGAGAGAGAGAAGAAAACACTCAGCGTGCGCTCTGTCAAGAATAGATTGGTTATTATTTTATCTAATCAGGATGGCTCCCACTGCTTTTTATCAAATCTTCCTTCAAACCCTAAAAGGAAAGACTAGCCGGGATTAATTACACACTACAAGTTCGCCAATCTTTCAGCCAGGCCAGTGTCGGTACTTTGAGGGAGGTCCCCCGTGCTTTCGCACGAACCTAATTACTGTAAACCTCGTTTTCCCAGAGGCGTAACCTCGTTAACACCTTTCTAGACACCTACTTGATCGGCTAATTGTAATGTATAAAACTCTCCCAGGAGTAACTCTTACTCGCAGCGGGTATCGGGATCCAACTATCTCATAGAAGGTATGCAATCTCATTGCAAATTTCAACACTTGAAATTCCCGATAATGTTTTGCCCCTAGCGTCCTATGACCTTGACAGAGGTCAACAAACCATAGGCTGCTAGTCAAGTTCAACCCGTCATTTCCTGATTGAAGTAAACCCACCCGCACGACCCTTGACAGAGGTCAACAAGGTCGCACGACTACCCTAAATCAATCACATCATATGCTTATGCAGATAAGCACTAATCAGCTACCGCACACTGCGCCTTGACAGAGGTCAACAAACGCAGCACGAATACTAACCAGTACATATCTGAAATGACGGAGGGCTACGACAGGTTTTTCTGAAAACCTATTGCGTAATGAACTTGATATCGTTGTAGGATCGAATGAATTTTAAAATGGAGTGTTTTTGAGGCTTTTCTAGTTTTGCTAAAGGAGTCACTCCCGGTGAAGGGATCGTCGGTCCTTTCCTCGTCGAATGAGGTGCGGGATATATCATATATATCACTGTGCAAAGCAAAACACTTAAAAGCAATCATAAGACAAACCGAGTGTGTAGCATCTGCCAGTTATTGCTAAAGGAGTCACTCCCGGTGAAGGGATCTCGGTCCTTTCCTCGTCGGATGAGGTGCAGGATATATCACATATACCGCTGTGCAAAGCAAGAACTGTAGCTACCTGTTTTATTTTGAAATTCGATTCTACAACATCTTAGGTTTCTTTTATTTCATTAATCACATTAATGAAGTCCCATCATTTATTTACCTAAACATCACAGATAGATATGACGTACACTTATGCCATCCGCATTCGCCTCGATGTCCCCTCGTGCACCGTTAGGTTAGGTAACTAACGGCAGAGCGGGGCAGGGCTAGCGCGGGTGTAAAACATAAGTAACGTCTATATAATATATCATATATACTATATACTATATCCATCACAGAAACATCTCATGATCACATCACAGATATCGCAGCAGAAGAATCATATGAAATATTGGATATACTAGGACGTCCGTATTTTCAATACGAGCCAGTATAAAACACGGATTCCATGGTCGTGATGAATAGCCAAACCCACACCCCTAGACCCCTACGAGAGCGGCAAGCAACCCTGCGAATTCTAGGGTTAGGAGACCCGGACTCGACTCCTCGAGTTGGTCTCCCACTGGACCCCAGAACCCGGTTACTTGTGCCCTCCTCCTTGGGTCTTTCCTAGTGCGGAAAAGTAAATAATATACAAACGGTGACAACTTCCGCAACCTGGAAGCGCCCCAATAAAAGAATATTACATACAAGTTTTTACATGAATGAAAATGAAAAACACTCATCTCACATAAAAACCCCCGGCTATTCAAACACGACGATCCAATATAACATATCCAGCAACACATAACATCACATGTCATCAACGTAAGTAAATATGTCCATCCCAATTGTCGTTGACATATAGCAACGAAACCGGCGATATCACATATTACACTTACGGTCACAGAAAATAAAGTGTAAAACTACAACAGTTGGAATCCGCAACCACCTCAGACATCGCATGCCCGACCAAATGAATTACTTAGACATCACATGCCTAACAATTATAAACCCCGCATTTTAGTCTCATTATCGAAAACACTTTTCAATATCAAGTCGGGCAATTCAACAAGATTCCCGACATCCTGATCGAATGCTCGTCGCAAACTTCAGTAGACGGCCGCACCCCTGATACCGTCGACGAAGTGCACCAAGGCGGAACACCGCTACCGCGAGCACCCGGAGGGATGCTTTCGGCGACGGGGTTCTCCTACAGTCACTTGGTCGGGGCTATGGAGTGAAGCTGTCTATTAAGTTTACCCGGCGAGTATCCGCGTACACTACGTGATTGCGACGGACTTTTGATCACATCAAAATTCCGTGGCAACCGATCAAGTGAGACTAAAGTGCTATGTTTATAACATTCATTTAGTTATCACATAACTTTTGTGAATTCCAATTATTGTATCCCATTCCAGATAAACAGAAAATGTTAAACTTTTCGATCGAACAATCGAACACCCAAGTTTTCCCGAAACTGATCAACACATGAAACAAGTCTAACAACATTCCGTTCGTGCCTCAGTACCAACGATCCAGCCGTAGAAGGGTCAAGCCAACGCCTCACATGTGGCACGCCGTACTGCCCCAAACCCGAAGGTTCAAAGGGCAGTTCAAGACGGTCACATAATCGAGTTAAGGTTTGTGTCTTCTAGAGGGACCATCGCGTTACTTGCACTACTTAGAACGTCGTTAAACTACGGAAAAATCCAACACTTGGAAATTTCCCGACAGGGGAAAAGTTGGGTATTTATATCCGGTCGAACTTTTTAACATATTCTAAAATTTATCCGGAAAGCCACACGGACAAAATTTGATACCCCGATCGAAACACCGAATTCCCAAAACAACTGCAGAAAAATCAACTCTTGAAAAAATATCAAAAATATCCAGGAAAACCAGAACAGCAGAATAGGAATTACTGTACAAAATTTGTAGCGCAAAACGACAAATCGGCCGCTCTTCCGCCGCACGAGCCATGCTCGTGCCGCGGAAGCGCGGCGCTATAAATGAATTAGGGCTACGAATTTTTCAGTTGTCCTTATAATCTCCTGCTGAGTTTACTGAATATTTTTAATATATAAAAATCCCTGTTTTTAAAAATTGTACAGAGAGCAATATCGATGCGGGGTTTCGGGTTCGTTCGGACTTCAATTTCCGTCTGGACTTCGCCTAAGGCTCTAGCTAGGCTCTGATACCACTGCAGGGTTCCTAAGCACTCTAGTGAGATCTCCCAAGCCATCAACCATGGCAATTTCAAAAATTATGGTGCCTACAAACCCTAAAGTACGGATCGTTTGCTAGATATCTAGGCGAACAAGAACTAGTTAACAATTAACTAAAGGAATACGGAAATACAACCTTTGTAGATCCGGTCCTCCACCTCCACGGCTCCGCAACGAGGTCCTCTCCGCTGTCCAAATCGAATCTGGGCTCTAAGATCGGCTTCGTCGGAGAATGAGCAAGCTAGGTCGTCGATGTCCATGCCGAAGATGATCTACGTCGAAGCATCGATGAATCAAGCTCCACCTTCACTAAACCGTGAAAAGTTGTGAAGGAAACACACTCTACTACTTGGCAAGAGGTAGAGGATGAAGAAATAGGAAGTGGGTAGACTTTAGAATTGGATTTCTCACTCATTTCCAACAATCACCATTGATGGACTTCAAGCTTCTTCACTTGAAGAATGAAGAAGAAGAAGAAACATGATATGATAAGTTAAAAAGAATAAGAAAAGAAAATGAATTCTTATCATAACTTTAACTATAGTTAGGTGTAGGGAATTAATCATGGTTTAGTGGAATGGTTAGGTTAAGCATGAGACAAATATGGTCACAAAGTCAAACATTCATGAATCTTCATGAAAAAACAAAGAAAGCCTCCATTTCTTCTCATGCTTAATATATTCCAAAAAGAATAAATATATAAATGAATAAGAAAACCAAAACCCTAATTATCCACTTAACCATTGTTTAATTCTTTACACTTAACTAAAAAGTCATATATCATCAAACATGATACAAGCAAGTGCACAAAATCATATCACATATGTAATGCGCACATCCGAGTGAGAAAATCCATCTTAAGTAAACCGATACTAGTTGATGCAAAGTAATATATCAAATATATAAATATGCATTAAATCATTAAATCAACACTTGATTCAATGACCCGGTCATGCGCACATAACCGACTGGTATCTAATATATCGGCTTATCGAATCAACGCTTGAATCGATAACTAGGTTATATCGCATACAACCTTTCGATATATTTATCGCGAGAATAGAATACGGTATCACATACACGCATTATTCTCGGTCCCGCACATATCTCATATGCGCTCCTATTTCGTTTCGCTTGAACCAGGAAACCTCTGTGTAGGACTCTAAAGACTCGTCAATACGCCGGCAGCGGATGATCATATCAAACATCCACAAGCCGCAAGCGGTCTGCTAAACGTAACGGCCACCCGGGTATTGAGCGATCTGAAGATCGACGAGCAAGCCCGCTCACACTCCAGTGAATCCGACCAGTAACACTACCGTACAGTCCGGTCTGATCGTCTGATATGTCGCATATCTCGCCTAGGGGTGGTAAACGTCAGACCCCAGTAGCTCAATAAGTCGTGTCGATATGAGGTCTATAACTGTTCGAGAAACTACTGGTAACACTTACCAGTAAATCTCAGCAACCCTGGCCAGGGATTTTCTGTTATAGCCAATCGAACACAGCGCAACATCAACCCCCATATACCGGGAGAGACGAATCCCCTCCTATCGCTCATTGCCTCCATGTGACTCGGGACTGTACCCAAAAACCACCGTTTTGCACGCCCTCTTGGACGTGGTAAGATGGAAATCAAAGCACAGTGGGAACCACACAAGACTCTATGACGATCTCGGGTCAACAGACTACTCTGTACCAGTGTCACCAGAGAACTGCCATCTGACGTGAGGTATAATACCATCTGGGAGTTCTCGGCGAGTCCGTCCAGTGTACCCAGTCTCTACTGAGCACCCGTATATCTCCTCTGATGTCAAACACCGATGGATATGGGATCATCCATTGCCCATCTGTATGGGTCGAGAAGGTACACGCTAGTCTACTCTGGTATATCGATGCCCCGTCTCGATACACCCACGACTAGGGACTGTGAAGGATGTACTTATGGACTACCATGTCCCCACTAGTATGATCCGCATCATAGTCCAGGTAGTCAAGTACAGATCCTAAGGGCTTTACCAACATGTAACAGAGAGACAATCAGTATACACGTTAAGGTAAAGATCAACCAGATAGCATACTATCATGTCGAGCGAGAAAGTCCTCCCTATATACGTCCCAGCATCCACTACAATATACATCCTATGTACAGTAATGGCTTCTAGGGCATACATATAACTAACAAGAGATAGATCTAAACAGATACTGGGATTGTCCCAATCCAGGTACATTGACACCATACTAAAGAGGTTTAGTATGGAAGAATCCAAGCGTGGGAACCAACCCACGATTTCTGGACTCACTCTCTCCAAAGAGATGTCTTCCAAGACTGATTTGGAGAGAGCTCGCATGCAAGAGATACTCTATGCTTCGGTAGTAGGCTCTATCATGTATGCGATGCTATGTACCAGACCCGATGTAGCATACTCACTAAGTGTAGTGAGTCGGTATCAAGCAGATCCTAGAGAGAGTCACTGGACAGCTGTGAAGAACATTCTCAAGTACTTACGAAGGACTAAAGAGATGTTCTTGGTGTATGGTAACGGAGAACTCCGGGTGGAGTCCTTTATCGATTCCATCTTCCAAAGTGATAAGGACGACTCTAAGTCGCACTCGGGATTTGTCTTTACCCTCAATGGAGGGGCGGTATGTTGGAAGAGTTCCAAATAGGATACCGTTGCAGACTCGATGATGGAGGCTGAATACATCGCTGCCAACGATGCTGCCAAAGAGGCTGTCTGGATAAAGAAGTTCATTAGTGAACCTGGTGTGGTTCTATCCATTGAACATCCAATACCTCTGTATTGCGATAACAATGGAGCTGTGGCTTTGGCCAAGGAACCCAGGTCCCATCAAAAGTCCAGACATATTCTGAGGCGGTATCACCTCATCAGGGAGATAGTTGATCGCCGGGATATCGAGGTCAGGAGAGTAGATACGAAGGACAACACTGCGGATTCATTCATGAAGGCCATTCCCCAGATACAGTTTGAGAGATTATTCGGGATGCTAGGTATGAGATACTACAGCAGCTGGCCTTAGTGCAAGTGGGAGATTGTTAGTTATGTATATGCCCTAGAGGCCATTGTTGTACATATGATGTATATTATAATGGATGCTTGGATATATATAGAGAGGAATTTCTTGCTCGTCATGATAGTATGCTATTTGGTTTCACTTTATCTTAATATGTTGACTAGTATTGGTTTACTGTCTTACTCTCACATGTTGATAAAGCCCTTAGGATCTGTACTCGACTACTGGGACTATGATGAGATCATACTAGTGGGGCCACGGTAGTCGATGAGTACATCCTATAACTGTTCCTAGTCGAGGGTATATCGAGACAGGGCATCGATACACCAGAGTTGACTAGCGTATACGCATCTTGACCCATATGATGGGCAATGGATGATCCTATATCCATCGGTGTTTTGATATCAAGGATGGTGTATGGGTGCTCAGTGGAGACTGGGTACACTGGACGGACTCGCCGAGAACTCCCAGATGGTGATATACCACACGTCAAATGGCAGTTCTCTGGTGACACTGGTACAGGGTAGTCTATAGACCCGAGATCGTTATAGAGTCTTGTGTGATTCCTACTGTGCTCTGATTTCTACCTTACCACGTCCAAGAGGGCGTGCAAAACGGTGGCTTTTGGGTGCAGTCCCGAATCACATGGAGGCAATGAGCGATAGGAGGGGATTCGTCTCTCTCGGTATAGGGAGTTGATGTTGTGCTGTGTTCGATTGGCTATAACTGGAAGTCCCTTGCCAGGGATGATATAGAGATTTACTGGTAAGTGTTACCAGTAGTTTCTCGACCCGTTATGAGCCTCACATCGACACGACTTATCGGTTACTGGGGTCTGACGTATACCACCCCTAGACTTGATATGCGACATATCAGAAGAAGTGACCGGACTGTACGGGAGTGTTACTGATTGGATTCACAGGAGAATGGACAGGCTAGCTTGTTGATCTTCTGATCGCTCAATACCTGGATGGCTGTTACGTTTAGCTGACCGCTTGCAGTTTGTGAGTGTTTGATACGATCATCACCTGCTAACGGCGTATTGACGATTCTTTAGAGTTCTACATAGAGGTTTCTTGACTCAGGAAAAACGGAGTAGGGGCACATATGTGATATGTGCAGGACCGAGGATAATGCGATATGAGATACCGTATTATATTCTCACGATATTTAGATATGTGCCGGGTCATCGGATCAAGTGTTGATTTGATGAATCGGTACATGATATATTAGTCGGTTATATTTGATATAGCCGGATTGTCGGATCAAGTGTTGATTCGATAATTTAATGTATAATAATATATATGATATATTGCATTACATTATCTAATATTGGCTCGCTTTATTATTTCATTTTCTCACCGGGTAATACATTGATATATATGCGATATATGTTAATTCTATTATTTTCTTTTGTTACAAATATATAATATATATGTGATATATATTATTGTAACATAATATGATTAATAATGAAACATGTTTAGTGGAGATTAAACAAGATTAGGGTTTGATTTGGGTTAGTTCCTTCATGCATCTTCTAGAAGGATTTCTTTTGTCATGAGTTAGATATTATGGTTGATATTTTCTTATGACTCATTCTTTAACCCAACCAAACCCTAGCCCTAGTTAATTCTCTACAAGGTTTACCCTTGTCATCCTTAACCATGGTTCCATGATTAATCATATATTCATTTCATTATTCATCACAAAAGGTTTAACTAATTTTTCATCTTCAACCTTGAGCTTTGAGAAAGCTTACTAGGTTTTCCTTTTGTGATGTTTTCATGTGAGAATTTGATATAAAAAGAAAGCATAAATACTACTCCATCATCCTCATCTAATATAGCCAATTAGATTAGGGTGTTCACCTCATTAGAGTGAGAGAGCTTGAGTTATAGCAACTTCGACGTAGATCATCGGAGAAAAGGAACACTACAAGCTAGCATGGATCGTTCGAGTCGTGGAGCCTCTCTTGAGTCCGGGAGATCGTGGATCGCGGCGAAGGGACTTCTACTCGGAGCTTATGAAGTGAAGTAGCAGACTACAAAGGTTGTAATCCCTCAAACTTAGTTGTAAAGATGTTTACTTGCATGTTAAACCCTAATAATCTAGCAAAGATCCCAGTTTTGGGTTGTTCGTCACGTCTAAAATTTTATTCGGGCATGGTTGATGCCTAATGAACCGTCACAAGAGTGCCTAGGAACCCTGCACACTGTAGGATTATTGCATCAGGATATGACCCCTTGCATGACATACTTGCGTACATACATATTGTACACTCATACTTGCGTACATACATATTGTACACTCATACTTGCGTACATACATATTGTACACTCTTACTTGCGTACATACATATTGTACACTTATACTTGCGTACTTACATATTGTACACTCACACTTGCATACATACATATTTGCACATACATAGATGATTCTGGCTTGATTTTGGAGATTTGGGAACCGCAAGATATATTTTAAAACTGGATTCATTTAAAAAGAGCGGTTTCCCTCGATATGTGCATATTACTATTCCATGTTGCATGATATACTGATATGCTTACATTTCTTTTATATGTTGCATACATCATGCTTTATGATCTTACGCATTGAGATATGCTATTTTCATGAGATTTCTGGATTTGAGAACCGTGGCGATTTCAAAAGAAAGCATGTACTGTTTTAAAAACCCGGTTTCTCTTGATATGATATTTCAGTGCGTCCACCATGTGTTTTCTCGGTTCTGAGAGCGACATGTGAAACCCGATTCGAGGAGGCGGATGAGACCAATTGCGGGTATATGGTGGACCCGGTATGGTACCCCGGGGTGAGAACGGATCGCTGTGTTGCAGACGGTGAGCCCGGCAGTAGGACTACTACTTACTGGTGATAGTATTTGGGCTCGGCGGATATCCGGAGGATACTGACCGGAGTCGAGAGATGATATGGGCCGATCCGGACTGATGGAGCCTGTGGGCCGATCCGGACTGACGGAACCCGATATATGAGGATTTACGTGCCGATGCTGGGCACGGATTTCATGATGTTTTCGAGTGTCGATGCTAGAAACTCAGGTTCCATGATTTTGATATGTCGCGAGGGACACATGTTGATATATATCCTCATACTTCCATGCATATGCTTTATGATATTTACATGCATGATGGTTTATGTGATTGGGTGACACGTGGACGGGATCCACATACATATAGTTGACATTGATGGCATTGATCACATAGTTGGATGATATCCACATACTCATAGACTTCTTGATATAGTTGACATTGATTACATTGATCATACCTCATAGTTATGATATGTTGCTACCTGAGGCACTGACACGAGCACTTGGTACTACACTTATGTATAGATGTTTACCCCTGCCACCTTATCATACTTCAGACTTTATCATATCGAGGATTTATATATTGCAGATCGTATTGACCTAGGATTGAGTCATACATACGATTTCTGCTCTGTGATGTTTTCTGCTCACGAGTTGGCAACTCACCCCCGTTGTGCCACAGTTCTTGCAGGTTTTGCCGTACAGGTTTCATTGCGGCTTTTCTGGCACACTGCTTCCTTTCTGAGTGATTGCTTTGGTAGGTGGGTTCACTCGCATCGTGACCACCCTTGTATTTATTTTAATCAGTTGTATCTAGTAATTCCATCAACCAAACGTGTATATTGTTTCAGACTTAGAAAACCAGTGGTGTATTATTTCGACCTTAGAGTCGCGCGTTGTAGTATTATGGTTTTCATGCTGATTTTGAGTTTCCTTTTGAGTTTTGATCCTCGCCCTTCGGAGTTGTATATTATATTGCTTGCGTGGTTGTGACCGTCGATTGACGAAGAGCTAGCTCCTGCTTGGGGATGCCTTTTATCATTGTGCATATATTATTCTTGTTGTACCCCGTTCGGGGCCAGTATTTACAAAGGAAACTCTGCCGAAATTTTCAGAAAAGACTTGAGATTTTAAAAAATGCATATTCGGCTTATTTATTTAAAAATCTTGTTTTTAAAACATGTTTTCTTCACTTATTTAAAAACTAGTTTTCCTTCATTTATTATTTAAATTGGTTTTAGATTTCTGGGCTTTTGGCTTACTTGAATTAGATGATGTCCTATAGACTTCATATGATTCAAGGGCCAGTCACGTGCTATTTCGGGTCGTGACACTATATATTCTCAAAATCTGGACTTTGTATTTCAATGAAATATTTGTCTAAACTAGAGAAGTCATAAGTAAACAGAATATAGTATGAGTACAAACCCCTTTGTCCTAATGGATATCGGGTAATATACAATATTTTGTATAAGTCCTCTGAGTTCAATAACTCAAACCCTGTGCGTCGTAGGTTGAAAACTGTACTATGGTTAAGAAAAATTACACCGTTGTTGAATACACCTTACCTAACCATCAACTGATACAGGTAAATGTCATTGACATAATTTCAAAAAGTTATATCTCACTTTATAAAATAAACTTACAGATATATCAGTTTGAAATTGGCGCATAACAACGAATATTCAAAACCAAATATTTGTCGTTAGGCAAAACCCATGTGATTTCCTCAAATATTACCAATTACAAAGAATTCTGATATTGAGGATCTAATCATCCAATTCCCAATATTCTATTCCCACTCATCATTCGTAACGCCATACTGATGTGAGAATCAAATCTGGTAAATATATACCTTGGAGTCAGATTCTAATTGGGAAAACAGTTTTCAATTAACACCGCACTGAAACATGAAAATGTTTCGAAGGGGTGGCCGGGTATTCCTCGTAATGCCTCTTCTACTATCCAGATTCATGACAGTAACCGTATGTTTCCTTTCCCTCACTCCAATCCTTTTATATGTCTTTACTTCTTACCTTCTGTACACCATACTTAGGCTAAATGGTTTTCTTCCTTCCCTACCTTTCGGAACCTGTGTATGGTTTGGAAGAAGACTATCTAATAAGCGTAATAGGTGTACTCTCCTAACACTAGGAGCCCTCGCAACCTGAGAGAAGGTAAAGAGAAAAGAAAACCGAATAAACTTATTTAATTTCTCCAGAACCAGAAACCATCCTCGAACTGAAACAAGTTTCTTCGAGTTCGTATGTAACATACGATGGCATATCCAATCAATATGGACCTTCATACTGATACGGAGTGTTTCGGAGAAATGCAATGGAAAAGTAGGAGCGGCAGGGATATATGCGACTATGACAATCCAAAAGACAAAGTGTTTTAAGAAGGTTCGGTTGACTTGGTTCATGAGTTTTAGTTTAGGGTCGGGTCATGGCTGCTGCCAAAGAGAGAGAGAGAAAAGAAACACTCAGCGTATACTCTAACCTAGATTGGATTGGTTAATCATTTTATCTAATCAGGATGACTCCCACCGTTTCCTCGAATTCTCCTTCAAACCCTAAAAAGAGAATTAGTCGGGATCATCTGAAAATCACCCGAGGAGTAACACCTACTCATTAGTGGAAATCGGGATCCAACTATCATCACCTGATAACTTGATGGAAGCCACTCAAGTCACCACACTCCAGAAGGTATGCGCATGCCTGGCAAGTTTCCTGTATATTTGAAACTTTCGATGTGATTTCTTACCCTAACGATTTATGACCTTGACTAGGTCAACATATCATAAACCGCTATTCAAGTTTAACCCGTCATTATCCAAGATTAATTTAGACCTACCCGCATATACCCTTGACTAAGACAAAATGGTTATACGACTGTCCTAAATAATCGCAACACCTGCAACAAATAAGCACCACTCAGCTACCGAACACCACGTCTTGACTAGGTCAAAACACGCAGCACGAATACTAAGTAACACTTGTAAGAAATGACGGAAGGCTACGGCAGGGTTTTTGGCGAAAAACCCTTAACGTAATGAACTTGATATCTTTGAAGGAATCGAGTGGCTTTAAAAATATATAGTGGCGTAAACATTTGCTAAAGAGGTCACTCCCTGTGAAGGGATCTCGGCTCTTTCCTCATCGAATGAGGTGCAAGATATTGTTAGTAATATGTATGCCCTAGAGGCCATTATTGATGATATAGTGGATGCTTGGACATATATATAAAAGACTTTCTTGCTCGACATGATAGTGTGCTATCTGGTTACTCTTTATCTTAACATGTTGACTGGTATTCTATACTGTCTTGCTTTCGCATGTTGATAAAGCCCTTAGGATATGTGCTTGACTACCAGGACTATGATGAGATCATACTAGTGGGGCCAGGGTAGTTCACAAGTACATCCTTTAATTGTTCCTAGTCGAGGGAATATCGAGACAGGGCATCGATATTCCAGAGTAGACTAGCGTTTACGCTTCTTGACCTATATGATGGGTGATGGATGATCCCACATCCATTGGTGTTTGACATCAAAGATGGTATACGAGTGCTCAGTGGAGACTGGGTACACTGAACAGGACTCACCGAGGACTCCTATGTGGTAGTATACCTATCGTCAGATAGCAGTCCTCTGGTGACACTTGTACAGATTAGTCTGTAGACCCGAGATCGTCATAGAGTTTTGTGTGGCTCCCACTGTGCTTTGATTTCCTCCCTACCACGGTTCAAAGGATTCATGCAAACAAGTGGATTTTGGGTACAGTCCCGAGTCACATAGAGGCAATAAGCGATAGGAGGGGTTTCGTCTCTCCCGGTATTGGGGGTTGATGTTGCGCTATGCTCGATTGGCTATAACTGGAAGTCCCTTGCCAGGGCTACTGATGAGAACTACCGATAAGAGTTATCAGTAGTTTCTCAAACAGTTATAGACCAGACATCGGCATGACTTATCACGTTACTGGGGGCTGACGTTAGCCACCCCTAGACATGATATGTGACATATCAGATGAAGAGACCGGACTGTACGGTTGTGTTACTGATAGGCTTCATGGAGAGTATGTACGGGCTTGCTTATTGATCTTCATATCGCTCAATACCCGGGTAGCCGTTATGTCCAGCTAGTACAGCTGACGGCTTGTAGGTAATTGATGTGATCATCACCTACTGATGGCATATTGACGAGTCTTTAGAGTCCCACACAGAAATTTCCTGGTTCAAGCGAAACGAACTAGGACACATATATGATATGTGTGTAGGCTTGATTAAATACGAGTATGTGATAACGTATTGTAATCTGGCAGTTATCTATTATCAGTCAGGTTATATGTGATATAACCAGATTATCGAATCAAGTGTTGGTTTGATAATGTGATATTTAGATTAATGATATTAGTCGGTTATATGTGATATAACCGGATTATTAGATCAAGTGTTGATTTAATAATGTGATATATATTATATGTGATATAATTATATCTTAACTAATATCATTACCTCTGTAACATTTTGAAAATCGTTTCGGTGAAATTTCGAAAAAAACGGTAAAATAAGGGGGTTTTCTGTAAAAAGTCAAAATGCAAATATTTTTATTATAAAATTAAATATACATATTCTAGCTATGTAATTGCTAGTATTTGGTGTTTATTGAGCCACTGGTGAAATTTCAAATTTTCTGAATAAAATATTATTTTAATATTATTTTAAGCCGTCACTAATACATTTAATTAGGGAAAATTACAAATTGGAATGAGTTGAAATAAATTTTGTGCATCATAAAACATTAAATAAAATTTTATCATGTGGTTTTTGAAATGAAATCGTTTGCCAAAACTGGTTAGAAAATATCGAAGAAAAAGGCTTTTTTTTCGGTGAAATTAGTGTTAATAGGAATTAGGGTAATACATTTATCTTTTTCCCTCACCCACACTCACCCACACCCTCTCTCCCCTCTCCAAATCAGCAGCCCTAGTGCCCCCTCATTTTCTCCACTTGTTTTGCTAAAGAAAAGAAAACAAAACAAAAAGAAATGTATAAGAAAAGAGATATGGTTGTGTTGACCTTTGACTTCTTTGACTTGGAAACACTTTCCCCACCTCATTCTCTCTCCAATCACTCCCCATTCCAGCCGAAACCCCTTCCCCCTCTCAACAGCAGCTCCTCCCTTTCCTCCCCTCATTTCTCTTGAAAAAAATTTCATCAAAATTGCCTCAAAACCCATCAAAAAAAATCCCAACATCCAAATCCAACTCCTACCCATTTTAGTTTAGGCTATCAAGCATGGATTGTGGTGAAAAGAGAGCTTTTTGGATGGCTAGATTTCTAGTGAGATCTACAAATTTGTGGAGGTATAATTTTAACCATGTAGTTAAAATTGTTGGTTAATGCTTATGTTAGCTTAATTAAGTGTTAATTAGGTTTTATATGGGTTCAAATTGCATGATTGAAAAATTCAAGAGAAGGGGTTGTGATCAAACTAGAGTTTGGGGTATTTGGATCATGATTTGTGTGTTGTAATTTGAGATCTTAATTCATGCAAGGAAAAGCTAATTACTAGTTGCTAATTTTTAGTTTAAATTTTGCTAATTGTGTTAATTTTGCTAACTAGGTTTTGGGAATTTAATTAATCAATTGGGATAAAAATCTTATTAGGGCATTCATGACATTGTTAGCATTTTAAGATGTAGTTTAATGTTTTAGATCATGCAAATCCAAGCTAGATTGTTGTATTTGCATTTTTGCTAAAATGGTCGAAATTTGGGTAAGATTGCAAACTAGTTTTTTTGAACGTATATAGTTTGGTGAAATTAAATTGTGGAAATGGTTTGTATGGCTTATTTAAGTTATTTAGTAAATATTATGGTCATTAGTTTTATTTAAACATCAAGATTTGTATTAATACGGTTAATGACCGCAAACTAGATTTTTGGGAAATAAAACGATTTGTTTACTTTTATGGTTTTGATGAATTAAAACATATTTCTTATATGATTAGTGAGTTTTGAAACCACGATTGGTGCGTTTGAGTTTTTTTGCGATCACTCGGCGTTTGTACGCCGATGTCGAGGGTTTTGGGTTGATTTGTGAAAACAAACCATAGGTTTTGACCTATGTGGGATTCATATGTCGTTTTGGTCATGAGTCGGATTTTAATGCGATATGGTCTGTTATGATATGTAGGTATCCTATGTGGACTTCGAGACGACAAGCAAGCGCGTGGCGACGTCGGCACCGGCGAGCGAGGACCAGGTGAGTAGATTTATATCTACGGGGAGAAGTCGGGTGGATGGCGTATAGCACCCCCGCAGTTCGTGGTGATATATATGAATACGTATACACACATATATTTTATGTTGATATGAGACTTGATGATAAAGCTAGATTCTAGGTGTTCATGGATTAGTTTAGTGTTAGTTGCGAAACCCTAGAGTAGTCCTTACACCCACACACGCACACACACACATGCATACATCTATGTTATTACCTGTGCGTATATGGGGAGATGTGTTTATGTTGTATGGGACTAGGTGTTCACATACTGGATTTGCGGATGATACTTGGGATTGAGCTGAGTCGATGAGATTTGTTTTGTGGTTGTGATATCGGTGATATGGCAGGATTCGTACTTGAGGTACGTCCTGGTGTTATAGCGGATCTTGGGGCGGCGATACGGATGAATAGTGTTATAAATAAAATGGTCGACATGTGATCGTGATATGAGGCATGATATGATAGGATATTGATCCTAGGCTGTATTGGGCGATGTATACCCCTTGATGATGCTATGTGCTGACGGTATCGGGTTGTACGAGATTGTCGATCTGTAGTCAGATCATGACTATATTGATAATATTAGTATTGTATTAGACATAGGTCAGTACCTTAGACTATGATCTTTGATAAAAAGGATACCGGATGAATAGTGTGATGAATATGATTTCGACCCGTACCCAGATTTGGGATGCCGTACGACGGTTTTACGTACGAGCTATATATTGATGATTGATCCGCACTCTTGACTTGGGATGTCTGGTTATAGATATGATATTATTGAGGCGGGATCACCGACTATACATATACAGGTATGTATATGTATCGACTCGGATGATAGGCGGTTTCCTTACCTGTAGTTCAGCTTGTTAGTTCAGCCGTATAGTTAGTGTAGTTGTTAGATTAGATTAGACTTCTTAACTATTTCAAAAACTAACGAATCGTAGGTATTTTAAAAGACAGCCCAAGGGATCCTGCGGATATTTCAAAAGACGTATCTTTTCATAAAAACACCGTAGCCCCTATTTTCAAAACCCCATGATTCGTGTTATTTCAAAAGGAACCATTTGTAGGACTTATATTAGATTAATGCAGGTTAGTTACAGTTGCGTCTAGTGTTCAGCTCCCGCTTATTATTGTGGTTCGCTTCGCATCGCATACTTATGTTATAATTTCTTATTGCAAACTTGATATCATATTGTTAGGACACCAGCACCATTACCGATGATGCGTATGTACCACGTACACTTACTTGCCGGCTCACACACATCTTCATTGGTAATTGCCATGTCACGTACACCTTAGAAAATATTATTGCTTGACTTAGCTTGTTAGTTAGTAATTTGACATGATATTAGTGTACCTGTCTTATATGCCAGCTTAACATTGTAGTTATTACTTGTCACTTCATGCATACTGTTATTCATTGTTATGCCTATATTCATGGTTTACATGCTATTGATGATTTGGATTCGGATTTCTATGAAATTTTCTGTATTTGGGGGGAAAAACCGCAAAACTTATATAAACTGATTTCGCTCTTTTCAAATAAAAAGTGCGGTTTTTCCTATGATGTATGAGTCGTCCACCATGAGTTTGCTGATGGATTTTGAGACCCGATTTGAGGAGGCGGATGAACCGTTTCGGGTACATGGTGGACCCGGTAAGGTACCCCGGGGCAAGAAGCGCGTGATGATGACGATGTGAGCCTGGCAGGGGAGCACTACCTACCGGTGATTTTACCCGACGCGTCGGATATCCGGAGGATACCGTCGTGGTCTTGAGATGGATGGTAAGGGCCGGTCTGGACTGACGACGCCCTAGATATTGTGATTGAGACATTGATATTTCGAGATATTGAGGTACAGAGACTGTGATACAGAGATATCGAGATTTTGGGATTACGTTTTGTGCCGATGCTAGGCACTGTTTTATGCTGATTTCATTATGATACCTCGTTTTAAAAATACAAGGAAATCTCACTAAATTATGAAAACAGTTTCTTCATTTACATGTATTCTGTTATCATGCATTCATACCTCATTCATATAATATATTGCTACCTGAGGCACTAATACAGGCACATGAGATTACACTCAGGTTAGATATTTACCCTAGCCATTGTTATAGGCTGCATGTTATATACATATTTGAGGATATATTATGATCATTGACCTAGGATTGCGTTATTTATGCGATTTCTGTGCGTAGATGTTTTTCTACTCACGAGTTGGCAACTCACCCCCGTTGTGCCACAGTTCTTGCAGGTTTCGCCGTACAGGTTTCATTACGGCTTGCTGGCACTCTTTCCATTTCCGGGTGACTTGCTAGTAGGTGGGTTTATTTGTATCGCACCCATCATTATATCTTGTATATCATTATTCTGTTGTATCTAGAAGTTCCATCAACCAAACATGTATTTATTTGAGATAGAGACCAGTGATGTTATTCCTTCGACCTTAGAGTCGCGCGTTATATCTCTGTGGTTTTCTTGTGGTTTTGAGTTTCCTTTTGAATTTTGATCCTTGCCGTTGGCGTTGTATATTATATTACTTGTGTGGTTGTGACCGTCGATTGACGAAGAGCTAGCTCCCGCTTGGGGATGCCTTTTCATTGATTTCGTATACTATTCATGTTGTATTCCGTTTGGGGGCCAGTATTTACAAAGGAGACTCTACCGAAATTTTCGGGAAATATTCGATGTTTTTTTTATAAAAAAACCCGCATAATTCGGCTTCTGCTATTAAAACTACTTGTTTTAAATTGGTTTTCCTTCACTCTACTACTTTTCTTGGTTTGGGTTTCTGGGTTTTTCGGCTTACTTAGATTACGTACGCCTCGAAACGTTCGTAGTTTAAGTGCCGGTCATATTCCGTACTTTCGGGACGTGACAAAGTTGGTATCAGAGCGTTAGGTTTTACTTTCGGAGCGTAGGATGACCCTTGGTTGATGGAATAGGTGACTAAAGTAGAGTGACGTACCGTGGGTATGTTCCGTGGCATACTTACGACACGCCACTCCACTTAAGGAGCCTTAGGATGTACATTTCTTTGCTCAGTATTATATTCATTCCGATCTAGCCTCATCAGTACCAGTTATGGTTTTGCTGCCACGATTACGGGCAGGGAGAGCTACAGCTAGAGTTGCGGTCAGCACGAGCTCGTCACGAACGAGGACTGACCAGGGCGAAATTCCGGGAACACACGATTGCAGAGATGTGTCCTTTTACTGTGTTTCCGCGCCACGAGCGTTTGGCGGATCGCCTTTATGAGGTTACTCGGATGTGCTGATCGACACTAGAGGATTGGGCCACTGACAGAGGCCAGCCAGATTTTGATGACCGTTGGTGTGTTGCTTATTCATGATGGTCGAGGCACTGTTCAGCGTGCAGACGAGCGAGCCAGTTATTGCTGCGAACGATGAGATATTGCCCCAGATGCTGGAGCTAATGCAGTACGAGTTGTACTAAGAGATGATAGAAGGTCGCTAGTCATCGAGGATGAATGACTAGGACATGTGGATCGTTCGCCTACCCCGATGTGAGGTCATCAGATAGATTGATTCCAGCTAGAGATGACTTCACGCGGAGACGTTGAGAGTCGACAGAGACGATCGAATGTCAGAAACCTATTATTCCAAATTTAAAGTAGTCGGAAAGACATGCAGGCAATTCTATGGTCCCTCTAGAAGAATGAAACCCTAACTCGACTTAATGACCGTGTGAAAGCCTTTGAACCTTCGGGTTTGCGGCAGTTCTACGGCGCCATTAGTGAGGCTTGGGTTTGCCCTTCTACGGCTGGACCATCGATACTGTGGTATGTACTCGATACTATTAAACTGTGCCCAAGATGTTGAGCTCTTAGGGGATTATGAGGTTTTGACGACTCGATCGGATGGCTCGACTTAATTCGGATGCTAGGTGGTGAGATGCATTTCTTGGGAGACTCCCGATACGAGGATAGCCATTGGAGCTCAGTCCATGCAGCCGCGACGAGACGAGTCCAAAGCAGACGACATTAGAGAAAAGTGAAGTTAGAGGTTCGTACCAGATCTAGATGAGATGACGTTCCACTCCGCCGACATCAGAGATGCGATGCGCATGCCGAGGCATGGTACTTGGATTTACCTTCCAGAAGGAGTCGCGATGAGTATGCAGTCGTTCCAGAGCAAGATGTAGATATAGGAAAGGACGATGACTTCCGGACAGTTGGCCCGAGATTCTTAGAGGATGCACTTGAGCGGTACTATTCCGCCATTATTGATTTCGATGTTTTGGGTGATTTATTTGCATGATTTGATTTTGATGATTGAGGATTTACGATCTTTGCACAGTGTTGCGCTTGATATCGTTTTCGTGCTTTGGTTTCACATGTTTGTGATTTTACGGTTTCAGACATTTGAGTTGATTTTGTGCGTATGCACGCACACGATTTGGTTCCCGCACTCTGTATAGTTTATATATGCTTGCAGTGCAGTGATACGCCTTTTGTGCACTTAAATGCACTGGACTTCGATTTCGATTGTGATACTCGATATTTGTTTTGTGCACCTGATTTGATTTTGCGCATGTTCGGCACTTGATATTGGATTTCATGATTTCGTGCATGATGGATGCCCCTGGTTTTGGGTTTTCACGCATGTTGAGCGCATGTCTTGAGATGTGATTTTGGTGCACACCAGATGCACTAAATCGAGATTTTTATCGTGCATGTCAGATGCACCTGATTTTGCTGTCAGGCACACACGTTGCCGACGACAGATACTTTATGCACACCCGATGCACTTAGATCTTGTTTCTGTGCACTTATATGGCACGTATATGGATTTTGATTGTCATGCGCACCAGACGCACGTAGTATTCATACGCGTATTTTGGGATTGATTTCTTATAGAGCCGTACGTTTTTTTTATGATAATTGCGATGTGTTTTCGTACTAAGCAGGACTAGTCAGAGGACAGTACCTGAATGTATTTTGCATGCATTGATAGCTATTGAAGGGAATTCCAAAAAACGAGCTATAGTCTCAGTATTTACCTACGTGTCTGATATGACGCGAAACGTTTAAAACAAGGAAAACCCTTCTAAATTGTTTCCCAAAACGGCGGAACGTACATTTTAAACAAAGGTATATATGTATATAGTTATTTTCTTATGATAGACGTCCGCCACTGTGCAGTGTTATGTGCATTGCACAGCAACTTAAAGGATTTGGCATGCATTTCCTCCTGATATTTGCATGTATAGTCCCGATTTATAGCATATCGGTCTTGCTTGAGATTTGGCATTCGTGTCTTCACCTTGACTCAAGATGCTTGACGGAGTTTTGATTTCGAGTTATCAACTCATTACTCATGCGAATGCATTGCGCTATGATGTGTTTATGTATTTATGATTTCGGAGCCCCGGCGATTTGATGGTTTTGGCTGAAATATTTTAGTATTTGGGGGGGGGGGAGTTTTAATTTAAATTCGGGGACCGAATTTCTTTAAGGGGGGAAGATTGTAACGTTTTGAAAATCGTTTCGGTGAAATTTCGAAAAAAACAGTAAAATAAGGGGATTTTCTGTAAAAAGTCAAAATGCAAATATCTTTATTATAATATTAAATATACATATTCTAGCTATGTAATTGCTAGTATTTGGTGTTTATTGAGCCACTGGTGAAATTTCAAATTTTCTGAAAAAAATATTATTTTAATATTATTTTAAGCCGTCACAAATACATTTAATTAGGGAAAATTATAAATTGGAATGAGTTGAAACAAATTTTGTGCATCATAAAATATTAAATAAAATTTTATCATGTGGATTTTGAAATAAAATCGTTTGCCAAAACGGTTTAGAAAATATCGAAGAAAAAGGCTTTTTTTTCGGTGAAATTAGTGTTAATAGGAATTGGGGTAATACATTTATCTTTTTCCCTCACCCACACTCACCCACACCCTCTCTCCCCTCTCCAAATCAGCAGCCCTAGTGCCCCCTCATTTTCCCCACTTGTTTTGCTAAAGAAAAGAAAACAAAACAAAAAGAAATGTATAAGAAAAGAGATATGGTTGTGTTGACCTTTGACTTCTTTGACTTGGAAACACTTTCCCCACCTCATTCTCTCTCCAATCACTCCACATTCCAGCCGAAACCCCTTCCCCCTCTCAACAGCAGCTCCTCCCTTTCCTCCCCTCATTTCTCTTGAAAAAAATTTCATCAAAATTGCCTCAAAACCCATCAAAAAAAATCCCAACATCCAAATCCAACTCCTACCCATTTTAGTTTAGGCTATCAAGCATGGATTGTGGTGAAAAGAGAGCTTTTTGGATGGCTAGATTTCTAGTAAGATCTACAAATTTGTGGAGGTATAATTTTAACCATGTAGTTAAAATTGTTGGTTAATACTTATGTTAGCTTAATTAAGTGTTAATTAGGTTTTATATGGGTTCAAATTGCATGATTGAAAAATTCAAGAGAAGGGGTTGTGATCAAACTAGAGTTTGGGGTATTTGGATCATGATTTGTGTGTTGTAATTTGAGATCTTAAGTCATGCAAGGAAAAGCTAATTACTAGTTGCTAATTTTTAGTTTAAATTTTGCTAATTGTGTTAATTTTGCTAACTATGTTTTGGGAATTTAATTAATCAATTGGGATAAAAATCTTATCAGGGTATTCATGACATTGTTAGCATTTTAAGATGTAGTTTAATGTTTTAGATCATGCAAATCCAAGCTAGATTGTTGTATTTGCATTTTTGCTAAAATGGTCGAAATTTGGGTAAGATTGCAAACTAGTTTTTTTGAACGTATATAGTTTGGTGAAATTAAATTGTGGAAATGGTTTGTATGGCTTATTTAAGTTATTTAGTAAATATTATGGTCATTAGTTTTATTTAAACATCATGATTTGTATTAATACGGTTAACCACCGCAAACCAGATTTTTGGGAAATAAAACGATTTGTTTACTTTTATGGTTTTGATGAATTAAAACATATTTCTTATATGATTAGTGAGTTTTGAAACCACGATTGGTGCGTTTGAGTTTTTTTGCGATCACTCGGCGTTTGTACGCCGATGTCGAGGGTTTTGGGTTGATTTGTGAAAACAAACCATAGGTTTTGACCTATGTGGGATTCATATGTCGTTTTGGTCATGAGTCGGATTTTAATGCGATATGGTCTGTTATGATATGTAGGTATCCTATGTGGACTTCGAGACGACAAGCAAGCGCGTGGCGACGTCGGCACCGGCGAGCGAGGACCAGGTAAGTAGATTTATATCTACGGGGAGAAGTCAGGTGGATGGCGTATAGCACCCCCGCAGTTCGTGGTGATGTATAAGAATACGTATACAAACATATATTTTATGTTGATATGAGACTTGATGATAAAGCTAGATTCTAGGTGTTCATGGATTAGTTTAGTGTTAGTTGCGAAACCCTAGAGTAGTCCTTACACCCACACACGCACACACACACACACATGCATACATCTATGTTATTACCTGTGCGTATATGGGGAGATGTGTTCATGTGGTATGGGACTAGGTGTTCACATACTGGATTTGCGGATGATACTTGGGATTGACCTGAGTCGATGAGATTTGTTTTGTGGTTGTGATATCGGTGATATGGCAGGATTCGTACTTGAGGTACGTCCTGGTGTTATAGCGGATCTTGGGGCGGCGATACGGGTGAATAGTGTTATAAATAAAATGGTCGACATGTGATCGTGATATGAGGCATGATATGATAGGATATTGATCCTAGGCTGTATTGGGCGATGTATACCCCTTGATGATGCTATGTGCTGACGGTATCGGGTTGTACGAGATTGTCGATCTGTAGTCAGATCATGACTATATTGATAATATTAGTCTTGTATTAGACATAGGTCAGTACCTTAGACTATGATCTTTGATAAAGAGGATACCGGATGAATAGTGTGATGAATATGATTTTGACCCGTACCAAGATTTGGGATGCCGTACGACGGTTTTACGTACGAGCTATATATTGATGATTGATCCGCACTCTTGACTTGGGATGTCTGGTTATAGATATGATATTATTGAGGCGGGATCACCGACTATACATATACAGGTATGTATATGTATCGACTCGGATGATAGGCGGTTTCCTTACCTGTAGTTCAGCTTGTTAGTTCAGCCATATAGTTAGTGTAGTTGTTAGATTAGATTAGTCTTACCTATTTCAAAAACTAACGAATCGTAGGTATTTTAAAAGACAGCCCAAGGGATCCTGCGGATATTTCAAAAGACGTATCTTTTCATAAAAACACCGTAGCCCCTATTTTCAAAACCCCATGATTCGTGTTATTTCAAAAGGCACCATTTGTAGGACTTATATTAGATTAATGCAGGTTAGTTACAGTTGCGTCTAGTGTTCAGCTCCCGCTTATTATTGTGGTTCGCTTCGCATTGCATACTTATGTTATAATTTCTTATTGCAATGTTGATATCATATTGTTAGGACACCAGTACCATTACCGATGATGCGTATGTACCATGTACACTTACTTGCCGGCTCACACACATCTTCATCGGTAATTGCCATGTCACGTACACCTTAGAAAATATTATTGCTTGACTTAGCTTGTTAGTTAGTAATTTGACATGATATTAGTGTACCTGCCTTATATGCCAGCTTAATATTGTAGTTATTACTTGTCACTTCATGCATACTGTTATTCATTGTTATGCCTATATTCATGGTTTACATGCTATTGATGATTTGGATTCGGATTTCCATGAAATTTTCTGGATTTGGGGGGAAAACCGCAAAACTTATATAAACTGATTTCGCTCTTTTCAAATAAAAAGTGCGGTTTTTCCTATGATGTATGAGTCGTCCACCATGAGTTTGCTGATGGATTTCGAGACCCGATTCGAGGAGGCGGATGAACCGTTTCGGGTATATGGTGGACCCGGTAAGGTACCCCGGGGCAAGAAGCGCGTGATGATGACGATGTGAGCCTGGCAGGGGAGCACTACCTACCGGTGATTTTACCCGACGCGTCGGATATCAGGAGGATACCGTCGTGGTCTTGAGATGGATGGTAGGGGCCGGTCTGGACTGACGGCGCCCTAGATATTGTGATTGAGACATTGAGATTTCGAGATATTGAGGTACAGAGACTGTGATACAGAGATATCGAGATTTTGGGATTACGTTTTGTGCCGATGCTAGGCACTGTTTTATGCTGATTTCATTATGATACCTCGTTTTAAAAATACAAGGAAATCTCACTAAATTATGAAAACAGTTTCTTCATTTACATGTATTCTGTTTTCATGCATTCATACCTCATTCATATAATATATTGCTACCTGAGGCACTGACACAGGAACATGAGATTACACTCAGGTTAGATATTTACCCTAGCCATTGTTATAGGCTGCATGTTATATACATATTTGAGGATATATTATGATCATTGACCTATGATTGCGTTATTTATGCGATTTCTGTACGTAGATGTTTTTCTACTCACGAGTTGGCAACTCACCCCCGTTGTGCCACAGTTCTTGCAGGTTTCGCCGTACAGGTTTCATTACGGCTTGCTGGCACACTTTCCATTTCCGGGTGACTTGCTAGTAGGTGGGTTTATTTGTATCACACCCATCATTATATCTTGTATATCATTATTCTGTTGTATCTAGAAGTTCCATCAACCAAACATGTATTTATTTGAGATAGAGACCAGTGATGTTATTCCTTCGACCTTAGAGTCGCGCGTTATATCTCTGTGGTTTTCTTGTGGTTTTGAGTTTCCTTTTGAATTTTGATCCTCGCCGTTGGCGTTGTATATTATATTGCTTGTGTGGTTGTGACCGTCGATTGACGAAGAGCTAGCTCCCGCTTGGGGATGCCTTTTTATTGATTTCGTATACTATTCATGTTGTATCCCGTTTGGGGGCCAGTATTTACAAAGGAGACTCTGCAGAAATTTTCGGGAAATATTCGATGTTTTTTTTAAAAAAAAACCCGCATAATTCGGCTTATGCTATTTAAACTACTTGTTTTAAATTGGTTTTCCTTCACTCTACTACTTTTCTTGGTTTGGGTTTCTGGGTTTTTCGGCTTACTTAGATTACGTACGCCTAGAGACGTTCGTAGTTTAAGTCCCGGTCATATTCCATACTTTCGGGACGTGACAACCTCACTAATTGCTTTATATATATATATATATATATATATATATATATATATATATATATATGAAGCATGGCATGTTTTTCTATTTTTTAGAAAATAGAAAAATGAAGTGTAAATTGTGGAGATATTTGTGGTACGGTTCAAAGCATGGGATTATATGATTTTATATTACTTTTGACTCATTATTCAAGCATGGTTGCAATTTTAATTAGATTTTTATTCCATGCTTGAATGAGTGAGGAGAGAGATGATCCATATTACTTATTCTACACTTGCTTCATGGTTCATGCCTTAGACATTTTTCAAGAGCTCTTTTCTTAGTTTGCTCTCTACAATTTTCTTCACCTCACCTCCAAGCTCAAAACCCTCACTGAGATGTGAATCATTGAGCTTGTGAGACCTTAGTGAGCTTCACTTATCCCCTACTCCATCATCCCACACCAAACTAGCAATTTGGTGTAGTGTGTTTTCTACACTAAAAGTGTTTAGTGTGGTGAAAAGCTTGTGCGTGTGGACTTCGGGTGAATCGTCTTTGGCACGAAGATCACAAAGGTGGTTAGTTCAACTTGGAGAAGAGCCTTGAAGATTCGCGTGGACTTCATCCCGGAGCTTTTGAAGAGAAGGACGCGAACTAGAAAGCTTGTATGCTCTTTTTTCTTCTCTTAAGTTTAATCACATCACAAAGGAAAACCCTAAAATTCTAGTAATGATCTTGGTAGTCTATCTTAGCATGAAGAAAAATTAAAATTTGGCATGCTTGATGCCGCTTGAACCCCTTTACGGTGCTAAGGTCGACTTTTATGGTATCAGAGCCAATCTAGAAAATTAGGATTACTTATAGCGATGCTAGAAATCCGCCATTTTTATCGCGAAAAAACTACCGAAAAAACAGTTTCGAAATTGATGTTTTGAGTTGTTTGCACACCCCGCGGGCTCACGGTTTGAACCGAGAAGCCACGGGGTGGAGCGTGCTCACCCCGGGGGGATTGAACGGCTGGGCTCACTCCCCAAGACAACCAACAGGTGGTCTTGGCGGTGGGGACCCGAAACTTCCCCACCAAAGGCAGTTTCGGGTCTGCCTCACCCCCTGACCAACTAGTGGTGGCCTCGGGGGGGGAGGGTACCCCCTTTAGGCCCCCCATTCGACAATTAATCTTTGTTACCCTCCGAAAGGCGGCCAAGACAGGGACGTCTTGCCTGAGATTCGGGGCAGATACTATTTGGTTTTAGCCGTCCACCTCTTCGAAAATGCCAAGTTGATTTATGGCACCATGTATCGAAGGTTTAAATGGATACGGCCGATGTAGCAGACTTGTCAGATTTCCCCTCGTCCGAGGGGTTTTTGATTGTGGGGACACTCTTCCCTGCAGGCGCAAGCCCCTGCAGTTAATTACTCTACCGCATCGCGGTAACAACTTTCTCCTTCTCCAGCTGGTCACCTCATGTCGTGGGTGTTTTTTTTGTTTGTGGTTGCCCGTGGATTGTATACGGACACTAATTTATGTCGTCGCCCGTAGGACGTGGATTAGTCCAAATCCGTATTTTCTTAGATTTGGGTTTGGGGTTTTGGTCTAAGAATACGTTAGCCATATTTGAGGCTAAGATCAACTTAAACGTTTGTTAAGGATACGTTAGTCTAATTTGAGACTAAGATCAACTTAACAGGATCGTTTAGATCCGACAAAAGAGTATTTGAGCTCTATTGTTCCAGTTTAGGGACATAGTGGTCCATTGCCAGTTTAGGAACATGGCGGTCCAACATTCCCATTTCGGGGACGAATATTGGTTTAAGGACGCATTAGTCCATGAGTTTAAGGACCCCACAGTCCGTATTACCAGTTTAGGGACATAGTGGTCCAACATTACCATTTTGGGGATGAATATTGGTTTAAAGATGCATTAGTCCATGAGTTTAAGGACCCCACAGTCCGTATTGCCAGTTTAGGGACATGGTGGTCCATCATTCCCATTTTGGGGACGGATATTGGTTTAAGGACGTATTAGTCCATGAGTTTAAGGACCCCACAGTCCGTAGCAATGTGTGGTAGTCGGGACCCGTCACCTCTCTGACGACGTTGAAGGATTACAAAGACAAATATCAGAGGAGTTCAGAGATGTACCCTTGAACCCGGTGTAAATTGATTTGAGAGAGCAGTTGTGCTCAGTTCAATTTAATTTGAGGACTTACGGGCAGAGTTGGGTTAAGTCCATTTGAAAATGTTTAACATTTTGTTCATATTTGGCCTGTTTAAGCCTTTGCTTGGGCTCTGCCCTTTTTTTAAAGCATTGGGCTTTTAATTAAATGCACAGCATTTATTTTGTCCTGTTAGGCCTTTTTAATTGGGCTCTGTCCCATTTCTTTAATAATGCAGAGCATTTAAAGGTCTGACAGCACACCACATGGCCTGTCAGGCGCTCTACGCCAGTTAAAGAGCGCAAGGCGCTAGCGTATGTCGAGGTGACACGTGTCACGCTCTGGTGAGCGCAAGCGCAGTGCGCTGCGCTATTGCGCTGATGACACGTGGCGCGCTCTGGTGTAGTGCGCCAATCCAAGAGCGCAGCACTCTGTTTTTGGGAGCGCAAGGCGCAGATTGACACGTGGCTCTCTCTGGTGACTTGCGCCAGTCCAAGGAGCACAACAGCGCAAATCAAAAGTGCAAGGCACTGTACAGTAGCGCAGAGCGCATCTTGATCACATTTAGATCAAAGAAAAGAATCTTTTTAGAGGTTCTACCTCAAGATTCCAGAACCGATGGTTCATCAAAAGGCAATGCCTTTATATAGATCAAAAGATCTAGTCATGAAGTAGATTACTTCCTTATTATTATTTTTTATTAAAGATCTTGATCTTGTTCTTAGATCATTGATCTTTTTAGAAGAAATTCTTCTTTTATTCAAAAGGTTTTACCTTTTTTCCTTCTCTTTGAATTCTTCTCAAAGTTTTAGAGGAGTTCTCTATCTCTATCTCTGTATATCAATGTCAATGTGTTTTAGACTCGGAGTCTAGGGGCCTTTATATAGTGCCAATTGATTTGTTAAATCAGTTAAAGAGATCTTTCTCTGAGCGATTTAGGGTTGTTTCCCCACCGTTGGATCTTTAATCCTAGGGTTTCTGTTTTACAGAAGGTAATCTTCTTGTTTTTAACAAGATTGGAAAGATCTTTCCAGAATTTTTCTGTTTAAATGCTGGCACAGCTGGCGCAAGCGCACTTGCGTTTGACACGTGTCGCGCAGTGCAGAGCGCAGCGCAACTGCGCTGACATGTGTCGCGCAGCGCAGAGCGCAGCGCAACTCTGCTAGTGCAACTGCGCTGACACGTGTCGCGCAGCGCAGAGCGCAAGTCAACTGAAGCGTCGCTTCTTTATTTTAAAGTTTAAATTTTAAAACAGAGCCTTGCTCTGATTGGGGGAAACAGAAGCGTTGCTTCATTTCCCGCCTTGGAATTTGAACAGAGCTTTGCTCTGATTGGGGGAAATAAATGCCCCCCACTGTTGTGCTTACGTGGCCCCAGACGTGAGCGTAGCGGTGGCAGAATTCCAACCGTTGCACCATCTTTTGGAAGCTGAAACGGCTCTCAATGCCTATAAATAGGACCTTTGGTCCCTTGGATGTTTTTCATCTCTTCATAAGAATTTTTATTCAGAGCCTTGCTCTTTTGTTCAAGCACTTTTAAGAGTTAAAACTCTAGAAAATTTTTTAGAAATTAGATTAAATTAAATTAATTTTAAGAGCCTTGCCCTCAATAGATCCCTGATCTAAAGAAAACCCATTTAGGGTTTCATTAGCAGAGCTTTGCTCTATAGGTCTAAAGGGATCTAAAGAGAACTAAAGAGAACCCTATTAGGGTTCCATCAATAGAGCTTTGCTCTCTAAAAGATTTTCCTTGTATTTTCTTAATTCATTAATGAAGCTTTGCTCCTTCCAAATCATATAGTCTTGATGAATTATATCATCTTGCTTAATCAGTCTTTCTGCTGATCTTGTTGATTTTCTTTTACAGGAGTAATGGACGCCCACATGTATGACCTTGATGAAATCATCTCTTACGGAGACATCCACCGACTCGGCCGTTCTCAGAACCGAGAATTTACCAACGCCGAGTGTGCCGAAATTATGGGTCGCTTCGAGGCATATAACGGTCAACTGCTTCCTCGACGCTCCCCTCTCCTGAAGGTTATTGTGGGAGCAATTTAGGAAGTGCTCCCCCTATTCTTTACCGGGGTGACACTCAGGGCGTTAGATGTCGTCGAGGATAAGGTGCACTCGGTGTAACTGATGAACCTAATCTCGAAGAGACAGTGAGACAATCTTGTCTATCTCCTGCACCAGGCCTTTCAACAGTCCGCCATTCTTGCTGCCTATCGGAGGGTCGAGGACATCAGTGGGGATCCAGACGCCCGTGCTCGCGAAAGGAAGCACACTAGGATGGTTCGCCAGGCTTGGAAAGTCTTGGACAAGGTCACTTTCGAGTTCCTCTATCCATGTCCAGGATTTGAGGTTTTGCCGTTGTAATCATTTGGACAATGTCTTTGTTTATTTCTTTATAATTGTAAGAACCTTTTCGAGTATAAATGACAAATCTTTTGCCTCCTTCTTTTCATTTTCTGCTTTGTTATTGGCATATTCCTTAAGTAAGCATAGCCTGTAGGTGATATAGAACATTCCGTCTTGAATACTTTGGGGAGTAGTGATGGCTTAAGAGGCAGGTTCAGATCTGCTGCCTAAGACTTTTCAACTTTATGAGCCATGAGGGTCTCACAAAGACTTTTCTCCCTACGGATCGAGAGGATCTCGTAAGTGTATTTTCTCCTTAGGAATCGTGAGGATTCCTAAGTGCGTTTTCTCTTATAAGTCGTAAGGATCATATAAGAGAATTTTCCCTCTTACGAGTCGAGAGGACCCGTAAGCGGTTGTTTCCCTCCTTGTCGAGATTCGACTTTGGAGAGTGTGACTCGTGAATAGTATGCAAGAGTCTATTTTGGATAGACTCGCAAGGTCCCAGTGCTTAGGAAACAGGTTTTTTAATCCCCGATGCCTAAGGCTTTACCTCACGAGTCGAGACGAATCGAGAAGTTCTCGCAAAGACACTAATTTCCTCATGAGTCGAGACGAATCGAGCAGTTCTCGCAAGAATATCCTAACGTCACAGTTAACCTCTGCTCTTTACGACAGAGGTCCGTTAGGGTCTGTGATACTTAGGGTTTTGTCCGTCGTACCGTCACGTTGGCTGATGTATTCCTCGATAGGCAATCTTGCTGTTCGAGTAGCCTTATGACTGTCGTGTCTCTGATCCCTTCGGGGGCTGGACAAGACGTCTTCAAGCAATCCTCCTAGGCAGTTTGACAGTCGGAAGAGCAAGCGTTAGGAATTTTGCCATGCCGCTTTTTACTTGAGGTTAGGCTCATTTTGGAGAGCCCCGATGAGTCATAACCACTCCGCGCTAGTGTGGGATGATCTCCGATAGTCTTTCAGGCTTTATATGACTTGCCGTTAAGACCCTGAAGCTAGGAATTTGGCCTTCGCTTCGTTTGATGGCATTGCGTCTGCTGTATCGAGACGAATGTCGCGGTTGTCTCTAGGTTGCTGGTGAACCGTCGAGGTTTGGAACTAGGATTTTGCCGTGGCTCCTTTTGGTGATGTTGCGTCTGCTGTATCGAGACGAACGTCGAGGTGGTGACCATTCCGCCCTGCTGCGAGATGATCTCCGCTTGTCTTTCAGGCTTTATATGACTTGCCGTTAAGACCCTAAAGCTAAGAATTTGGCCTTCGCTTTGTTTTCTTTGGTGTGTACGAATCCTGTTGGAGGAAGGACGCTGTAGTGACATCTCGCCTGCTGTATCGAGACGAACGTTAAGGTAGCGATCACTCTATGTTGATGCGAGATGATCTCCGATTGTCTTTCAGGCTTTATATGAGTTGCCGTCAAGACCCTGAAGCTAGGAATTTGGCCTTTGCTTCGTTTGCTTTGGCGTGTCCGAATCCTGTTGGAGGAAGAACGCTGTAGTGACATCTCGTCTGTTGTGTCGAGAAGAATGATGAGGTGGAGCTAGGATTTTTCCGTCACTCCGCTTTGTTTCGACCATGGGGTCTTTTGCTGACGTTGCATCTGCATCTTGCTAGACTACAAAGGAACACCGTTGTTGACATTGCGTCTGCTGTAACGAGACGAATGCTGAGGTGAAGCTAGGATTTTTCCGTCACTCCGCTTTGTTTCGACCATGAGATCTTTTGTTGGCGTTATATCCATATCCTGCTGGATTGCGAAGGAACGCCGTTGTTGACATCTCGTCTGCATCTGATTGGAGTGAGGAGAAACGCCGTTGGTGATCGACGTCGAGACCCTGAAGCTAGGGATCTTCCTTTGCTTCATTTGTTGACATTGTGTCTGCAATATTGCGACAAATTTCGAGGTTGTCTCTAAGTTGTCTATGAACCGTCGAAATTTGGCTTCGCTTTCTGGTGGAGCCTGTTGGGAAGGTATGGTTCCCTCTTTGTTTATGCCCCTGGATTGTATACAGGGATCGATGTGATCTCACCTGTAGGGCAAAAGTTTCATTCATTTTTTTATATTATCATTTTATTTCCGCGATGCTCTATCATTTCAGCTTTTATATTGCGAAGGTCGCGATTGCCCAATCATTTCGGCTATTTTTCGCGGTGCCCAATCATTTCGGCTATTTTTCTTTTTACTCGCGGCTTTTTATTGCAAGTTGCCCAATCATTTTGGCTGTTTTTGTATGCATACATTTTTACTTGCTGATTTTGTTGCAAGTTGCCCCATCATTTCGGCTATTTCATATGCATTTTTAGCTCGTTGTTTTTTTATCGCGAGTGTGGAACTTGGAATCTGGTGCCAATCTCAGCATCAGCATCGCTACAACTGGAATATTGTCAGGAGTGAATCATCATTTACCATGAAAGGACTTAGAATTTGATACCGGTTTAGGCATCAGCATCGCTACAACTGGGATATTGCCAGGAGCGAATCATCATTTGCGTCTGTCGATGTTGAACAAAGGTGGCTTAGTAAACAGGGTTAGGATCCTGTCGACTAAGGCTTTTGACTTCATGAGCCGTAAAGGTCTCACAAAGGTATTTCTCCCTACAAGTCATGAGGATCTCGTAGGTGTGTTTTCTCCTTAGGAATCGTGGGGATTTCTAAGTGTATGTTCTCTTATAAGTCGTATGGATCCTACAAGAGTGCTTTCTCCTTATAAGTCGAGAGGACTTACAAGGGTTGTTCAACATATGGATATATCCCTAGTCACGGGTAGGACTTTGCTGGGGAAATGTTTATTCGCACCCGTGGATTGTATACAAGGGTCAGTATTGAGCCACTTGTAGGGCAATATCGAAGGTTGCGGGGGTTGCTTAAGAACAGGTTCAGGTCTCTGTAACTTAAGAGTTTCAAATCTTATGAGCCGTAAGGGTCTCATAAGAGAGTTCTCCTTATGAGTCGTGAGGATCTCGCAAGTGTAATTTCTCCTTAGGAATCGTGAGGATCCCTAAGTATGTTGCTTTCTTGTGAGTCGTAAGGATCTCACGCGGGTGGTTTCTCCTTACAAGGACGAGAGGACCCTGTAAGTGTCTTTTAACGAGGTTGCGCCCTTTCAGGTTTTCACAAACACTCGCCGGTAGCCCTGCTGTTTCTACTCACGGAGCCCTTTCGGGTTTTCATCTGTGCCCACTTTTTCTTATGGACATACCGTCTTTATTATTTTTTTTGTTCTTTTTTCTAACGAGGTTGCGCCCTTTCGGGTTTTCACAAGACTCGCCGGTAGCCCTGCTGTTTTTAGTCACGGAGCCCTTTCAGGTTTTCATCCGTGCCCATTTTGCTTATGGACATACCGTTTTTTTTAACACAACGTCAGCCTGGGGATGCCGCAGGTTGGTAGTAGTTTAACGACGTTTCGGTCATTTGCAAGTTTTAGGACATTGCGGTCCACCGTCGCCGTATTTGAGGCGAATCTCTAGTTTACTGACTTTTCGGTCTATGGGGCTTTCCCTATGACTGAGCATGATGCCTCGGCGTGTCCACCTTTTTAGAAGCATGAGGCTATGGCAGGCTCACCTTCCAGTTTTCGGATAAAGCGAACTTGCCTTGTTGGTATTGGTCCTCAATCCAGCCCTTGAAAAAGAAGCAATCTTCGATTGGATGGCTTACTGATTGATGGTAAGGGCAGTAATTAGGATTGTTGAGATCACCTGGCTGCAACGGACGTTTTGGACTCCGCAGATTGATGAGTCTGTTGCGCACTTCCATCTCGAACAGTCATCTCGATTTATCTTGAGGGAACGAGTAAGGACGTCCTAGCCTCTCCTTGAGGGATAGGCGTGGACGCATATTGTTTTGACGGACAACCGGCTTCAAGCTACTCGGCTGATGTTGAACGTTGGCGACGAAGGTTGTTTTCCCTTTGCCCTTTTCATTCCAAGGCTCCGTCTTTGAAGAGGAAGGCCTATGGCCCATCTGGTCCATTTGGGCTAATTTGTCAATCAAGGCCTGGAACGTGGTTGGTTTAAAGATCATGAACTGTGAAATAGTTGCATGAGGGTCTAGGGTGCCCACGAACATGCCCACCGCTGGTGATTCTTCAATGCGCTGTTCGCACTTCGACCATAAGTTTCGCCACCGTATTGCATATTAAACCCACGTTTCGCCTGGCCTTACCCTGGCGTTGATCAACGCGGTGATTGGGGTGCGCTCGCTGGCACTTGCAAATCTTTGTGTAAACAGCTGCTCCATCTTCGCAAATGTTTTGACAGAGTCGTTAGGTAGCTCCGAATACCATTCGAAGGCCGTTTCCACTAAACTGCCGACGAATTGACGAAGCAACAGTTTATCATCACCTCCAGTGTTTCCGCATAAGGCTCTGAACTGAGCGACATGTTGGTGCGGCTTTCTCGTCCCTTTATATACACGTAATTTAGGAATCGTATATCCCGACGGGTAAGTGATTTGGTCATACCAGCCCGGATAAGGTCGTCCGGTTTTAACAATTTGCCCAGCCGCTTCACTCGCCTGATGAACTCGTATCTGCTGCGCTATATAGTCGTCTAGTGCAGCTTTGGAAATGGTTTCCTCCTTGGCTGCTGAAAGGGCCGGAGGAGGATTAGATGTCTCCCCTCCGTCGTCTCCAACAATGATTGGAGGGTCTTCAGCTGGAGGGTCCGTCTGTAACATCATCCCTACCATATCTTGGAAGAGGTGCGCCATTTGTTTTATGTTAGCCGCTTGCTCTGCAGCTTCTTTGTCCTTCTTTTCGAGGACTCTGCGTAAGAAGTCAGCATCGGTTTCTTGTTCGTGACGCTGTTCTGATGATGCCTCCGAGCTTTCTTTTGGCCCGGTGAGTGTGGCCATTGCAGTCATCATTTCCTAATGCTTCTGTTGTTGCTCCTGGGCTTTCGTCACGGATCGGGTGAGCGGTCGGTGACCCGTCGAAGCACGGCTTTCCTCCTTTTCGGAAGCCATATAAACAGTATGGACCGTTATGCCCCTAGTCTTGGGGCATTTGTGCTGAGCGCTTTTACGGTTCGCCATGTTCACAGGGGCTTTTTGCGGCCTCCTTTCCTTTTGAGTGATTGACGTTGAAGGAGCCATTGCAGTGGGCACCCAGCCAGCTGTCGGTTTTTCTGACTTGACAGAGTAGTCCTTCTCCTGTCGAACCTTCATCTTCTTCTGTCGGCGGAGATAGCCTTAATCCATCACGGAGTCTTGGACTTGACGCGAGACCTTGTAAATCTTAAAGGACAGCCGCTGAGGGGACTGCATTGGTTTCATTTCTGTGACTGTCTCCGCCGGCGATGGAGATCTTTTTAGCACGGCAGTTGGCGAATTCCTGTGCATCTTGCTAAGTAGTTCAAAGCTGTTCCCGGTTGGACCAGCAACGTCAACTTCCACTGTTGGAGCTGGCGGAGTCAGTCCAGAAGGGGAATTTCCCCCAGCTCTCCTCACTCGGCGCCAGTGGCGACATCGAGCATGTCGTGCGGATGAGATCACCTCCGTTGTTGGATAAGCTTCTTTATGCCCCCTGCTTTGAGGAGAGACTGTTATTGGTGCTAGCCTGTCGAAGACTGACACCCCTTGAGAGGGGGTAGTCAGTCTTGCGAATGCCGACTTCCGAACAGGGGAAACAGCCTTCATGACTTCATGTGGAGTAGGAGTTGAAACGGCCAGTCTTGTGATGACCGACCCCTTAGCAGGAGAAGCCGCCTTGGGGACTTCAGGAGTAGGAATGGCTATCCGTTTTGGGATAACCTCTTCAGGAATTGTGAGCTTATTCACGAGCCCATCTGAACTTCGGCCCAGTCTGTTGAAAACTGAGGCATTGGACTTGGGCGACCCTTTGAGAGGGGCCACAGTAGTTGTAAGCCGATCAAAGACCGACTTCTTCGGAGCTTCTTGCGATGGTACAGGAGCGCTGAAGCTTGTTGGTGGGATCATGGTCCCGAAGAATAGTCCAGTGGTGGCTTGAGTTACCTGCTCCACTGACATCTTGAAAAGAGAGGCCGCTTGGGGCCCATAATGTAAGTCCACCTTACCCGTCCCGGTTCTTACGGGGTTGCAGAAACGGTAAAAAACGATTTTTAGGGCAAGGTAACATGGACTTGAAGTTAGGATCTTTGCTAAACAAAACCTAGCAACTAACTGCAAGTTTTACCTACTCGGTTAGAGGGTTATACCTAGTCTTGAACTCCTTCTCTTCTTGCTCCTTTGGAGTGGGTTGAATGGTTCCTCCTCGTCGCCTTCTCTTGACGAAGAAAGATCCACCCGAGGGCCTCTACCTTGAGCTCTTCCTCAAACTAGAGGTAACTAAAGTGCTTGGTTTGATAAACATAGAACCTTAGGATGAGTAGAGAGGAATTTTAGTGTTTTATCTCAAAAGCAAATGGTTCTCAACACATGAGAGATTAGTGCTTTGAGAGAGAGGAAGAGGATGAAAGAGAATGAGAGAAAATATCAACCATTCTCACATATATGTGAATTATGAATTAACAATATTAATTAAAAGAAAATGGTGATGGTTCATTTGAAATGACCATTATCATTTCACATTTAATGAATTTTGCTAGGATCAAAGAGCATCTTTTATGTGAAATGATGATGGTCAATATTTCAAATTGGGTCAACAAGTCAACCAAGGTCAAATGGTCAACAACCCTAACCATAACACAATTATCTTTAATCAATATTATTAATCATATTTCACATATTCATTGGGGTTTGGAAAAGGACAACGGTCATCAACCCTAATGAGAATCATCTGCCTCTGCCTCTGTCAACTGTGCATACACACCCGCATCCATGTTCCGAGGAACACGAATACACTGAGATAAAACCAATCCCAAAACATATACTAGGATCTGGCTTAAACCAAAGCCCGCTAGTAATAACTGTCCGGACACCAAACGTGCACAAGTGCGCGGATGTGAACGAACCCCGTCGCAAAACCATGCGACCTCTACTCTGTTTTGCCCAAAGGCGAATAACCCTCTGTGTGGGACTCTAAAGACTCGACACTACGCTGGCAGTGGGTTTAACCACAGGCCGCAAGTGGTACTAGCTGTACGTAACGGTCCCCAGGTAGATGCCGATAAGAAGACTGATAAGGTGAACCCATCCGAACTCCTACTGAGCCTGAATGTGACAATCTCCGTACAGTCCGGTTTGTTCGTCTGAGAGTATCGCATGGAGGGCCTAGGGAGGCAGTAAACGTCAGTCCCCTAATAGCGGTACAAGTCGTGTCGGAGTGTAGCCCAGAACACCCTGAGATAACACTGGAAAAGCTACCAGTATATCTCGCTTGCCCTGGCCAGGGACTTTGTTTAATGGCTCTCCTAGACACAGCGCGATATCAACCCCCAATACCGGGAGAGACGAATCCTGTCTAACCGTCACTGCCTCCAAGTGCTTCGGGACTGCACCCAACTGCTACCTGTTTGCACAACTCATTTGAGCCGTGGTAGGGTAGCAATCTATGAACAGTGGGAACACACTCGAGGCGAAGTGACAGTGTCAAGTCAGCGGACTAAGCTGTACTCATGTCACCTGGGAACTGATAACTGACGATAGGTATAGTACCAACCAACAGTTCCCGACGAGTCATGTCCAGTGTACTCGTAACCTAACGAGCACCCGCAAACTATCTCAAGTACGGCGTACTGACGGCTGTGGGACAGACCATCTCCCCTGCTGGGATGAGAAGCGTATACGCTAGTCTACTCTGGAGTATCGATGCCCCGTCTCGATAATCCTACGACTAGGGAACTGTATAAGGATGTGCTTGTAGATTACCCAGCCCCCACTAGTGTGACTGCCATCACAACACTGGTAATCAAGAAAAGATCCTAAGGGCTCCACTAATGTGTATAGGAGATATGCTAAAAAAAACACATGCACACATTAAAGTAGAAACAAACCAAGTAGCATACTAACATTTCGAGAAAGATTGTCTATACAACTGTGAATATCCCAAGCTTCCATCAAATAATATACAAACTAGTATGATACAGTAATGGCCTCTAGGGCATATACACTAACAATCTCCCACTTGCACTAAGGCCATGTACTGGCGTATCAAAGACCTATCATCTCGATCAGCCCCTCGAAATGAGTCTGGGGTAAGGCCTTCATGAATGGATCTGCAGTTTTATCTTCTGTAGCAACTCTCCGAACCTCGATCTCCCGGCGATCCACGATCTCCCTGATCAGGTGATACCGCCTTAAGATGTGTCTGGACTTCTGATGGGACCTGGGTTCCTTCACTAAAGCTATAGCCCCGTTGTTGTCACAATACAGAGGTATTGGATCAACAATGGATGGAACCACCTGAAGTTCTGTCAAGAACTTCCTCATCCAGACGGCTTCTTTTGCGGCATCAGAAGCAGCGATTTATTCCGCTTCCATCGTCGAGTCAGCAACGGTTTCCTGTTTGGAACTCTTCCAACACACCGCCCCTCCATTGAGGGTAAAGACATAACCCGACATGGACTTGGAATCATCCTTGTCACTCTGGAAGCTGGAGTCAGCAAAGGCCTCGATCTGGAGGTCTTTTCCGCCATACACCAAGAATATCTCCTTAGTCCTTCTCAGGTAATTGAGAATGTTCTTCACCGCTATCCAGTGCTTCTCCCCAGGGTTTGACTGATATCGGCTTACCACACTCAGTGCATAAGCTACATCTGCTCTGGTACACAACATCGCATACATTATAGAGCCTACCACAGAAGCGTAGGGTTTAATAGACATGTGATCCTTTTCCAAATCAGTCTTGGGAAACATCTCTTTGGAGAGGGTGATCCCGTGACAAGCCGGTAGAGTACCGCGCTTGGAATCTTCCATACTGAATCTTTTCAGTATGGTGTCGATGTACCTGGACTGTGAAAGTCCTAATATCCTCTTGGATCTATCACGATGGATCCGGATCCCCAGAATGAAGGATGCATCACCCAGGTATTTCATGGAGAACTTGTGTGACAAGAACCCTTTGACAGATTGTAGCATAGGAATGTCATTTCCTATCAAGAGAATGTCATCCACGTATAAAACGAGGAATACGACAATTCATGCTACAATTTTACTATAAATGCATGGTTCATCTGGATTTTTGATAAAGCCAAAATCTTTGACCGTCTCATCAAAAAAGATGTTCCAACTCCGCGATGCCTGCTTTAGTCCATAAATGGACTTAAGCAACTTGCACACCTTTCCGCTGCTCCCACTCTGAATGAAACCCTCTGGCTGGTCCATATAGACGCACTCCTCTAAATTTCCATTTAGAAAAGCGGTCTTTACGTCCATCTGCCAAATCTCATAATCGTGGAAGGCAGCAATGGCAAGAAGGATCCGAATGGATTTGAGCATAGCCACTAGAGAAAAGGTTTCATCATAGTCCAAACCAGGTCTTTGACGAAAACCTTTTGCAACAAGTCTAGCCTTATAGGTCTCAACCTGTCCATCTACACCAATCTTCCACTTGAAGATCCATTTGCATCTTACGGGTTTTACCCCTTCTGGAGCAACGTCCAAAGTCCATACTTTGTTGGTGTACATGGACTCCATTTCGGTCCGCATTGCATCCAGCCATTTTACCGAGTCAACGCTCTGAATGGCCTGCTGGAAGCTAGTCGGCTCATCATTATCAATGATGCAATCCTCTCTATCCCCGTCTATGAGAAAATCGTAGTATCTCTCGGGCGGATGAGACTGCCTACTACTCCTGCGGAGTGGCGTAGGAATGTCCTGTTCTTTGAACCCTCTGGTTCTACTAAGCTTTCAGTAATAGCTCGTGGTTCTGGAATTTCTTCCAGTTCTATTGCGCTCCCACTTATCTGATTTTCCAAAAATTCAGTTTCCAAGAAGTAGGCATGACGATAGAAGAAATATCCCTTGGAGTTCTTTGGATATCCCACAAACTTGCATTGTACTGAGCGTGCCTCGAGTTTGTCCGCATGCTGCTTTTTGACAAAAGCTGGACATCCCCATGTCTTAATGTGCTTAAGATAGGGTTTCTTCCCACTCCACATCTGATATGGTGTGGTAGGCACTGTCTTAGTTGGAACTCGGTTCAAAAGGTATGCAGCTGATTCTAGTGCATATCCCCAGAATGATCACGGCAACTCAGCGTTACTCATCATGGAACGTACCATATCCAATAGGGTTCGGTTCCGTCTCTCCGATACACCGTTATGTTGTGGAGTGTATGGAGGAGTAAGCTGAGAGAGAATTCCATTTTCTTTCAGGTAATCCAGGAACTCGGCACTCAAGTATTCACCACCTCGATCAGATCTCAGTGTCTTGATACTTTTGCCTGTTTGTTTTTCTACTTCATTCTTGTATTCCTGGAATTTTTCGAAGGCTTCAGATTTATATTTCATTAAGAAGACATATCCGTACCTTGAAAAGTCATCCGTAAAAGTAATGAAGTAAGAATAACCGCTTCGCGCGTGTGTAGACATTGGACCGCACACATCGCTGTGTACGAGCCCCAAGAGCTCGCTCGCTCTTACTCCGTGTCCAGTGAACGGAGTCTTTGTCATCTTTCCTTTGAGACAGGATTGACAAGTTGCATATGATTGATATTCGAACGGATCCAAATATCCTTCTGTATGTAACTTAGTCAACCTTCTCTCATTTATGTGACCCAGTCTACAATGACATAAGAAAGCATGATTTATTTCTGGAGACTTTCTTGTGTGTATTCTGGACATTGAAAATCTGTGGTTGGTTTAATACGTATATACCGTTGCTTAATGTACCCGACCCAATCAGAATATGATTAAGGTGAATGTTTACAATATTGCTTACAAATGCAAAATCATAACCTTCTTTAGACATTAAAGATACATATATGATATTACAAGTCGAACTGGGTACAAAATAACAATTATGCAAAACCAAAACATGTCTATCTGACAATCCCAAGTGATAGTCCCCCACGGACTCAGCATCCATGCTAGCTCCGTTTGCAACTCTGAGGGTCATATCACCTGCCTTCAAAACCCTACGCCTTCTCAGTGCCTGCAAAGAGTTACAGATATGAGATCCTGATCCGGTATCCAATACCCAGGAAGTAGAGTTTACTGATAGACAGTTTTCAATAACATACACATCTGAAGCTGAAGCCACAACTTGCTTCGGGTCCTGGCTTCTGGCCTTCCAAGCCCTACAATCTTTCTTCCAGTGTCCACTCTTGTGACAGTAAAAGCACTCTTCCTTTCCCACAAGCTTTCCTGCTACCTTTGTTACTTTTGTCTTTCCCTTCGTTTCCACTTTACTAACACTGCCCCTTGGTTTGGTGGGGGTTTTCTTCTTCTTTCCCTTGGCTTTCGCCTTGGACCTAGAAGAGGAAGGTCCTCCAACAAACAAAGTGGATGTTTCCCTACCTTTTTGTAGGGTGCCCTCTGCACTCCTCAACATGTTCAGGAGTTTCGAAAGTTCAACTTCCTTTCCTTGCATGTTGAAGTTCAGGATAAACTGGGCGTAAGTGGAAGGAAGGGACTGGAGAATCAAGTCAATGTAGAGCTCGTTCTCTAACGTGGTCCCTAGGTCCGCGAGCTCTTCAATGTAGCCAATCATCTTAAGCACGTGTTCCGCTACGGATGATCCGACGGCCAATCTCGCCGAAAACAACTTTTTCGAGACTTCGTATCTGGCGATACGGGATTGCTCTCCATATAGTTCCTTAGTATGGAGAAATATGGATTCTAGGTCCATATTCTCGTGCCTCTTCTGATGTTCATTCTCCATAGAGGCAAGCATGAGGCACTTGGCCTTCGCGCAGTCGATCTCCCAGGTCTTACGGATTTCTATATCCGCGACGCTGGAGGTGGGACCTGGGACAGGGGGAGCTTTGGTGGTACGGAGATACCCCAACTTGTTATAAGTGATTGCCATTTTGACATTCCTGAGCCAATCTTTGTAGTTTGGCCCTGTCAGTATATTTTTATCTAGTAGTAACTTAAGTCCGGTCATGGCGATTGGTCGCTGTAATTAGGAGAGAGAGAAGAAACACTTAAGCATGATGCTCTTGCATGTTTAGATTGGTTTTTAGTTTGTCTAAACAGGATGGCTCCCACCGTTTCTCGAATCCTTCCTCAAACTAAAAAGGAAGAATTAGTCGGGATCAATCTCACCGTACAATACTTGCTTAACCGTTCATCCAGGGCAGTGTTGGTACTTCGAGGGAGGTTTTCCAATGCTTTCGCGAAGTTCCTTAATTAAGTAACCTCTTTTCCCTGGGGGCATAGCCCCGCTAACACCTTTCTAGACACCTACTTAGTTTATAGCATTGATCGTTAAGTGAGAAAATTCCCGAGGAGTAGCATATACTCACAGTAGGATCGAGATCCAAATATCATCGTGTGACAAAAATGAAGGAATCCTACCAGAATCATCACACTCCAAATGGTATGCAGCACTAGCAAGTTTCAGTTTCTTTAGAAACTCCCGATGTGGATTTTTGCCCCATGCTCTTACGACCTTGACTTTGGCCAACAAATCATAAGTCACATGTCAAGTTCTACCCGTCATTCTCCAGATTAATTTGAACCCACCCGTACCTACCCTTGACTTTGGCGAACAAGACAGTACGACTGTCCCAAACCAACGCATCTATCTATAATGCATATGAATATCCAATAGCTACCAATCACTGTGCCTTGACTTTGGCCAACAAACACAGCTTTAATACTATTGACTATCCATATGAAATGACGGAGGGCTACGAATGGTTTTGGCGAAACCGTGAACGTAGTGAACTTGATATAATCGATGGAACGAGATAGCTTTTAAAAGGAGTGGTTCAAGCTCCGCGTTTAAAAGTTGGTTTTGAAAAGGAACCGAGTGGTTTTGAAATTGTTCCAACGACTTTACTTTGGTTTATTTTCTTGCATTAATTTAATGCGTCCCATCATTTAATCCTACTATTGCAGAAAACAACAAAAATATAACGTACGCTTATGCCATCCGCATTCGCCACGGGGACCCGTCATCACCCGTTAGGTTACTTAACTAACGACAGAGCGGGGGCCGGACTAGCGCGGATGTAAAACATAAGCAACGCCTAATAGATATCATATATAGATATATACATTCGTCAGATGTAATGATAGCCATTCCAGATCACAGATGAACACATTGGATATACTAGGAATCTGCATTTCGTTCGAGCCTGCAATGAAAAGCGAATTACACGGTAGCAATGAATAACCAAAACCCCACCCTAGACCCCTACGGGTGCGGCAAACTACCCGCCAAGTACCCGAAGCGAAGCAACCTCCCTTAACAACGTGAGTAGGCCACTCGGCATTTCGAGGTACCCGGTAGTTTGTGCACCCCACCTTGGGTCTATCCTAGGAGCAAAAACAGTAAAAGAAATAATATACAATGGCGGCTACAACCTCATCCCGGATGTGCGGCCATACAAATAATATTACATCAATTTATATATTACATCGAATGAAAGAAAGAGAAAACTCTCATCTCACAACCCCCCGGCTATTCATCCGCGACAATCCAACGAATTCATATACACAAACCATCAACATTACAGATCAAAGATATGTATAACCCCCACTAATCGACGTATAGCGATTAGCAGACGTTCAATACATATATCACATCACAGATATAACCCATTAGCTAAAGTCTACAGAATTTCGATCAAAATACGGATTTGTAACCACCACAAACACAACTTTGTTCTCTGGAAATTCTGGGCAGAAACAAATTATCCTAAAAATCCAAAAACATCTCACTAAGAACACTGCAGCAAAAACGAGCCACGGCCGAGTAAACTCGGCCGCGGATCCGCGGCAAGAAGCATGTTCTTATCGCGGTTCCGCGGCGCGTTGACCGAGTCGGTGGATCTTTTTTGCTGAGGTTTCTTAAAAAACCCTGAGCCGATTTTTAGTGTATGTGGAATTATTTTTTGAACAGGTTTAAAAATCGGCAGAAAGTTCATTTTTACGACGTGTTTTGCGATTTTTTCTCCGATCGAAATTCTAAATACTTTGCTAACATGCTAGTTTGTGTTTAGCTAGGCTCTGATACCACTGTAAGTCCACGTTACCCATCCCGGTTCTTACGGGGTTGCAGAAACGGTAAAAAACGATTTTTAGGGCAAGGTAACATGGACTTGAAGTTAGGACCTTTGCTAAACAAAAAACCTAGCAACTAACTACAAGTTTTACCTACTCGGTTAGAGGGTTATACCTAGTCTTGAACTCCTTCTCTTCTTGCTCCTTTGGAGTGGGTTGAATGGTTCCTCCTCGTCACCTTCTCTTGCCGAAGAAAGATCCACCCGAGGGCCTCTACCTTGAGCTCCTTCCTCAAACTAAAGGTAACTAAAGTGCTTGGTTTACTAAACCTAGAACCTTAGGTTGAGTATAGAGGAATTTTTGTGTTTTATCTCAAAAGCAAATGGTTCTCAACACATGAGAGATTAGTGCTTTGAGAGAGAGGAAGAGGATGAGAGAGAATGAGCAAAAGAGAATGAGAGAAAATATCAACCATTCTCACATATATGTGAATTATGAATTAACAATATTAATTAAAAGAAAACGGTGATGGTTCATTTGAAATGACCATTATCATTTCACATTTAATGAATTTTGCTAGGATCATAGAGCATCTTTTATGTGAAATGATGATGGTCAATATTTCAAGTTGGATCAACAAGTCAACAAAGGTCAAATGGTCAACAACCTTAACCATAACACAATTATCTTTAATCAATATTATTAATCATATTTAACATATTCATTAGGGTTTGGAAAAGGACAACGGTCGTCAACCCTAATGAGAATCCTCTGCCTCTGCTTCTGTCAACTGTGCATACACACCCGCATCCATGTTCCGAAGAACACGAATACACTGAGATAAAACCAATCCCAAAACATATACTAGGATCTGGCTTAAACCAAAGCCCACTAGTAATAACTTTCCGGACACCAAACGTCCACAAGTGCGCGGATATGAACGAACCCCGTCGCAAAACCATGCGACCTCTATTCTATTTTGCCCAAAGGCAAATAACCCTCTGTATGGGACTCTAAAGACTCGACACTATGCTGGCAGTGGGTTTAACCACAGGCCGCAAGCGGTTCTAGTTGTACGTAACGGTCCCAAGGTAGATGCCGATAAGAAGACTGATGAGGTGAACCCATCCGAACTCCTGCTGAGCCTGAATGTAACAATCTCCGTACAGTCCGGTCTGTTCGTCTGAGAGTATCTCATGGAGGGCCTAGGGGCAGTAAACGTCAGTCCCCTAATAGCGGTACAAGTCGTGTCGGAGTGTTGCCCAGAACACCCTGAGATAACACTGGAAACGCTACCAGTATATCTCGCTTGCCCTGGCCAGAGACTTTATGTAATGGCTCTCCTAGACACAACGCGATATCAACCCCCAATACCGGGAGAGACGAAACCTGTCTAACCGTCACTGCCTCCAAGTGCTTCGGGACTGCACCCAACTGCTACCTGTTTGCATGACTCATTTGAGCCGTGGTACGGTAGCAATCTAAGAACTGTAGGAACACACTCGAGGCGAAGTGACAGTGTCAAGTTAGCGGACTAAGCTGTACTCATGTCACCTGGGAACTGATAACTGACGATAGGTATAGTACCAACCAACAGTTCCCGACGAGTCATGTCTAGTGTACTCGTAACCTAACGAGCACCTGCATACTATCTCAAGTACGACGTACTGACGGCTGTGGGACAGACCATCTCCCCTGCTGGGATGAGAAGCGTATACGCTAGTCTACTCCGGAGTATCGATGCCCCGTCTCGATAATCCTACGACTAGGGACCTGTATAAGGATGTGCTTGTAGATTATCCAACCCCCGCTAGTGTGACTGCCATCACAACGCTGATAATCATGCAAAGATCCTAAGGGCTCCACTAATGTGTATAGGCGATATGCTAAAAGAAACACATGCACACATTAAAGTAGAAACAAACCAAGTAGCATACTACCATTTCGAGCAAGATTGTCTATACAACTGTGAATATCCCAAGCTTCCATCAAGTAATATACAAACTAGTATGATACAGTAATGGCCTCTAAGGCATATACACTAACACGTAAGTCACTCCTCCAGCAAGGACGGAGCGAGAGATGCAGTTGCAGGTAGTGCAGTTTGAAGCCATTAATCTTCTGTTTTCTGCACGGAGCAAGACACCAAATCTAAGTACCTCGAATCCACAGGCAACCACAGCAAATCGCGATTCGTTCGCGAACACGACACACGAAGTGTGGAGTGGAAAGAGGAAGAGGTCCCACCAGGCGTGCCAGAATCTGTTCCCCTCCGAATGGCGGCCAAGACAGGGACGTCTTGCCTGAGATTCGGGACAGATGCTATTTGGTTTTATCCGTCCACCTCTCCGAAAATGCCAAGTTGATTTATGGCACCATATATCGAAGGTTTAAACGGATGCGGCCGATGTAGCAGACTTCGTCAGATTCCCTCTCGTCCGAGGGGATTTTTATTGTGGGGACACTCTTCCCTGCAGGCGCAAGCCCCTGCAGTTAATTACGCTACCGCATCGCGGTAATAACTTTCTCCTTCTCCAGCTGGTCACTTCGTGTCGTGGGTGTTTGTTTTGTTTGTGGTTGCCCGTGGATTGTATACGGAGACTAATTTATGTCGTCGCCCGTAGGACGTGGATTAGTCCAAATCCGTATTTTCTTAGATTTGGGTTTGGGGTTTTGGTCTAAGGGTACGTTAGCCATATTTAAGGCTAAGATCAACTTAAACGTTTGTTAAGGATACGTTAGTCTAATTTGAGACTAAGACCAACTTAACAGGATCGTTTAGATCCGACAAAAGAGCATTTGGGCTCTATTGTTCCAGTTTAGGGACATAGTGGTCCATTGCCAGTTTAGGGACATGGTGGTCCAACATTCCCATTTTGGGGACGAATATTGGTTTAAGGACGCATTAGTCCATGAGTTTAAGGATCCCACAGTCCGTATTACCAGTTTAGGGACATGGTGGTTAAACATTCCCATTTTGGGGACGGATATTAGTTTAAGGACGCATTAGTCCATGAGTTTAAGGTCCCCACAGTCCGTATTGCCAGTTTAGGGACATGGTGGTCCATCATTCCCATTTTGGGGACGGATATTGGTTTAAGGACGCATTTGTCCATGAGTTTAAGGACCCCACAGTCCGTAGCAATGTGTGGTTGTCGGGACCCGTCACCTCTCTGAGGACGTTAAAGGATTACAATGACAAATATCAGAGGAGTTCAGAGTTGTACCCTTGAACCGGGTGTAAATTGATTTGAGAAAGCAGTTGTGCTCAGTTCAATTTAATTTGAGGACTTACGGCCAGAGTTGGGTTAAGTCCATTTGAAAATATTTAACATTTTGTTCATATTTGGCCTGTTTAAGCCTTTGCTTGGGCTCTGCCCTTTTTTTAAAAGCATTGGGGTTTTAATTAAATACACAACATTTATTTTGGCCTATTAGGCCTTTTTAATTGGGCTCTGTCCCTTTTCTTTAATAATGCAGAGAATTTAAAGGTCTGACAGCGCGCCATGTAGCCTGTCAGGCGCTCTGCGCCAGTTAAAGAGCGCAAGGCGCTAGCGCATGTGGAGGTGACACGTGTCACGCTCTGGTGAGCGCAAGCGCAGTGCGCTGCGCTATTGCGCTGCTGACACGTGGTGCGCTCTGGTGCAGTGCGCCAATCCAAGAGCGCAACGCTCTGTTTTTGGGAGCGCAAGGCGCAGATTGACACGTGGCGCTCTCTGGTGACTTGCGCCAGTCCAAGGAGCGCAACATGGCAAATCAAAAGTGCAAGGCACTGTACAGTAGCGCAGAGCGCATCTTGATCACATTTAGATCAAAGAAAAGAATCTTTTTAGAGGTTCTACCTCAAAATTCCAGAACCGATGGTTCATCAAAAGGCAATGCCTTTATGTAGATCAAAAGACCTAGTCATGAAGTAGATTACTTCCTTATTATTATTTTTTATTAAAGATGTTGATCTTGTTCTTAGATCATTGATCTTTTTAGAAGAAATTCTTCTTTTATTCAAAAGGTTTTACATTTTTTCCTTCTCTTTGAATTCTTCTCAAAGATTTAGATGAGTTCTCTATCTCTATCTTTGTATATCAATGTCAATGTGTTTTAGACTTGGAGTCTAGGGGCCTTTATGTAGTGCCAATTGATTTGTTAAATCAGTTAAAGAGATGTTTCTCTGAGTGACTTAGGGATGGTTCCCCACCGTTGGATCTTTGATCCTAGGGCTTCTATTTTACAGAAGGTAATTTTCTTGTTTTTAACAAGATTTGAAAGATCTTTTCAGAATTTTTCTGTTTAAATGCTGGCACAGCTGGCGCAAGCGCACTTGCGCTTGACACGTGTCACGCAGCGCAGAGCGCAGCGCAACTGCGCTAGCGCAACTCCGCCGACACGTGTCCGCCGACACATGTCGCGCAGCGCAACTGCGCTGACACGTGTCGCGCAGCGCAGAGCGCAAGTCAACTGAAGCGTTGCTTCTTTATTTTAAAGTTTAAATTTTAAAACAGAGCCTTGCTCTGATTGGGGGAAATAGAAGCGTTGCTTCATTTCCCGCCTTGGAATTTGAACAGAGCTTTGCTCTGATTAGGGGAAACAATCTTAGGTCTTCGACCCCGCAAAAATTCAAGCGGGTTTCGAGTTCGTTTCGAATCCTGGATTGGCTTAAAACGATCGGTTTTGAAACTTTAGCTCGCTGTTTTTTCAAGTGTTGAAAAAAATTGGTTTGAGTTTGCTAAAAGCATGCGGAATTATAATGTCGCGATTACTCTACAAGATTTGTGATGTGTGATACAATTATTAGAATCCAGATTAATTAGTTTTATGAAAAATAGTTAGTAAACCTAGCCGTTTAGTCTCAATTGATCGATTGCAACGATATTTTGATTCGGATCAAAACTCCGTCGCAATTGCGTAATGTACGCAATCACCTAGTCGGGAATCTTGTTGAATTATCCGACACATTATTGAAAAGTGTTTTCAATTTGAGACTAAAATGCAAGTTTTACATGTTAGGCATGAAATTCGAAATATGTGATATTCCGGGTTTATGATGTCAAAGGATAATGCGGATTCTAATCATTGTAGTTTTCTATTTCTTTTCTACGACCGCAAGTGTAATATGTGGGGTATCCCGATCTCGTTGCTATATGTCAAAGAGTTTTCGGGATACGCATATTTACTTACGTTGATGACATGAGATATTATATGTTGCTTATGATATGATTTATTGGATCGTCGTGCTTGAATAGCCGGGTTTTTTTAATGTGAAATGAGAGTTTTTATATTTTCATTCATGTAAAATTCAATGTAATATTCTTATATTGGGGCACTTCCGGGTTGAGGATGATGTCACCACTGTTGTATATTATTTACTTTCTCGCATTAGGATAGACCCAAGGTGGGGAGCACAAGTAACCAGGTTCTAGAGTCCAGTGGGAGACATCTCAAGGAGTTGAGACGGAGTTTCCTAACTCTAGAATTGGTAGGGTTACTTGCCGCTCTCGTAGGGGTCTATGGGATGTGGGTTTTGCTATTCATCACGACTATGGAATCCGTGTTTTACATTACTGGCTAAATTTAAAATAGGGAAATCCTAGTATATCCAATATTTCATATGTTGCTTCTGCTGCTTGTTTCTTTGATGTGATCATGTTATATTATATATATGATATATAATAATCGTTGCTTTTGTTTTTCACCCGTGCTAGTCCAGCCCCCGCTCTGCCGGTAGTTAAGTAACCTAACGGTGCATGACGGGGCCCCGTGGCAAATGCGGATGGCATAAGCATGCGTTCTATTTTCGTTTCTTTTTCTGCAATGTTTAGGAATTATATGATGGGACTTCATTAATGTAATTAATGAAAAGAAAGAAACCAAAAGATGTTGTAGAATTAAATTTTCAAAAAGGGTAGCTCTAGTTCTTGCTTTGCATAGCGGTATTCCTTGTAGAATATCTAGCACCTTATTCGATAAGGAAAGAGCCGAGATCCCTTCACCGGGAGTGACCTCTTTAGCGAAACTAGCAGATGCTACAACCCACTCGGTTTTGTCTTTTGATTGCTTCCCTAGTTCTTGATTTGCATAGCGGTATTCCTTGTAGAATATCCAGCACCTTATTCGATAAGGAAAGAGCCGTTCACCGGGAGTGACCTCTTTAGCGGAACTAGTAAAAGCCTAAAAAACACTCTTTTTTAAAATCACTCGATTCTGCAACGATATCAAGTCATTACGCAAAAGGTTTTTCGTAAAAACCTGACGTAGCCCTCCGTCATTTCAGATAAGTACTGTTTAGTATTCGTGCTACGTTTGTTGACCTGCGTCAAGGCGTAGTGTGCGGTAGCTATTTAGTGCTTATCTGCTGCATATGATGTGATTGGATTAGGGTATTCGTGCGACTTTGTTGGCCTGCGTCAAGGGTCGTGCGGGTGGGTTTAATTCAATCAAAAAATGTACGGGTTGAACTTGACTAGTAGACTATGGTTTGTTGGCCTGCGTCAAGGTCATAGGACGCTAGGGGCAAAATATTATCGGGAATTTCAAGTGTTGAAATTTGCAATGAGATTGCATACCTTATATGAGATAGTTGGATCCTGATACCCACTGCGAGTAAGAGTTACTCCTGGGAGAGTTTTACACATCACAATTAGCCAATCAAGTAGGTGTCTAGAAAGGTGTTAACGGGGTTACGCCTCTGGGAAAACGAGGTTTATTTTAATTAGGTTCGTACGAAAGCACGGGGAACCTCCCTCAAAGTACCAACACTGGCCTGGCCGAAAGATTGGCGAACTTATAAGGTGTAATTAATCTCGGCTAATCTTACCTTTTAGGGTTTAAAGGAAGATTTGATAAAAACAGTGGGAGCCATCCAGATTAGATAAAAATAACCAATCTAATCTTGCAAAGAGCGCACGCAAAGTGATTATCCCCCTCTCTCTCCTGGTAGTGACCAATGACATGCCTTAATGAAGATAATAATATGGATGTATTGACCGAACCTACTTATTATACTGGGATAGGTTCCGCTCTATCTTATGATTGTCATAAGTCTGAGCAAGGAATAAGGGAATATTCAGATCCCCACGCCACCCATATGAAGAAAAAGCATGTTGATGCATTGTCTTCGGATGTGTTCGTTACCAAGAACTGTTTCTCAGTTTACCTCTACGTCCTGGGTATTGGATACTGAATCAGGATCCCACAAATGTAATTTGTTACATAGGCTATAGACAGGTGGAGAACTGAGAAAGGGTGATATATCTCTAGTAGTAGAGAATGGTGTAATTGTTGCAGCCAAAACAGTTGGCAAATATCAGCTAGTGTTACCAACTAGTAATACATTGATTTTTAGCGACTGTTATTTCATACCAACAAATATTGTGAATATTTTCCTAAATCAAGTGTTGATTGGGTAAGGTATGTTGTATAACAGTGTACACGTTCTGAATCAAACTACAGTTCTAAAACGTACACACATAAGAGGAACAATTCAGAAATGAACGAAGTCTTCTTGTTGCATTGTAGACTTGGTCATATCGATGAATTAAGACTAGAAAAAGTTCCATAAGGATGCATATTTGAATCCGTTCGAATACATCTTATGAAACTTGCTAGTCATGTCTCAAAGACTAGGTGACCAAATCTCCGTTTACTGGAAACGGAGAAAGAGGTACTGAACTCTTGGACAGATACATGGTGATGTATGCGGTCCTATGTCTACACATGCCAGGGATGGTTCCTCGTACTTCATTACATTCACTGACGATCTCTCAAGATTCGGTCATGCGTTCCTATTGAAACACAAGTCTGAAGATTTTGAGAAATTCAAAGAATATAACCATGAAGTTGAGAACCAGATGGGTAAAGGTATTCAAATCCTTCAATATGATTGGGGAGAAGAATACTGGAGCACGGAACTCCGAGCCTATTTAAAAGAGAATGAGATTCTCTCTCAGCTTACTCCTCCGTATACACCACAGCACAATAGTATATCGGGGTGGAGGAATCGCACCCTATGAGATATGGTGTGCTCTATGATGAGTACTGCTGGGTTGCCTATTTCCTTTCAAGGACATGCACTTGAGAAGCTGCATACCTATTGAATAGAGTTCCGATCAAATCCGCTGTCTACCACTCCATATGAGATATGGAATAGGAAGAGACTATCTCTTAAACGAGTTAAGATATGGGGTTGTCCGGCCTATGTTGAAAAACAAAATCCGGACAAGCTCGAGACAAGGTCAGTTCTGTGCAAGTTTGTAGGAGATCCCAAATATTTGCGATGGTATATCTTCTACCACACCGAGGAACAAAAGATGTTTTGTTTCTCAACATGCCACCTTTTTAGAAAAGGAATTTATTGTGGAAGAAATTAGTGGCGATGAGGTAGAACTGGAAGTAGTTCCAGTAAAGCAAACTATAACTGACGATTTGATGGAACCGAAGGATTCAATAGTCCCTGACGAACCGAAGCCACTCCGCAGATCTAGTTGGGTTCCTCATCCACCTGAGAGATACTATGGTTTTCTCGTAGACGGTGGGAGCGAGGATTGCATCATGGAGATGATGACCTAACAAGTCTCGAGCATGCCATCACAATTGGAGACTATGTGAAATGGCTAGATGCTATGCAATCTAAGATGGAATCCATATACACCAGCAAAGTGTTGACTTTGCATGTTGCTCCTGAAGGGGTAAAACCCATTGGGAGAAAGAGGATCTTTAAGAAAGATAAATTGGTGTAGATGGAAAAGTTGATACTTTCAAAGGTAGACTTGTCGCTAAGCTTAAGTCCATCAGGATCCTACTTGCCATTGCTGCATACCATGACTACGATATCTGGCAGACTGCACGTCAAAACCGCTTTTCTAAATGGTGATTTAGAAGAGAGCATGCATATGACATTGCCAGTGGGCTTCATAGACAGTGGGAGCTGCGGAAGCATGTGCATGCTTCTTAATCCACATACGGTTTAAAGCAGGCATCGCGGAGATGGAACATCTATTTTAATGAAGCTGTCAAAGTGTTTGACTTCATCAAAAGATAGATGAACCATGTATAAATAAGAAGGTTGTAGAGAGTATAGTTGTCTTCCTCATATTGTACACGGATGACATACTCTTGATAGGAAAGGGTGTTCCTATGCTACACTCGGTCAAGCACCTCTTATCACATAGGTTCTCCATGAAAGATCTAACTGATATCTCCTACATCTTGGAGATATGGATCTATAAAGATAGATCTAAATGGATTTGGGATTGTCCCAAACCAGGTACATAGACACTATGCTAAAGGGGTTTAGTATGGATGATTCTAAGCATGGTAATATACCCGCTTGTTCAGAAATCACTCTCTCCAAAGAGATGTCTCTCAAGACTGATTTGGAGCGGGCTCGCATATAAGGGATACCCTATGCTCTGCCAGACGGGTCAATTATGTATGCGATGTTATGTACTAGACCAGATGTAGCTTACTCACTAGGTGTAGTGAATAAGTATCGAAAAGATCTTTAGGAAAACCACTAGATAGCTGAAGGTCATTCTTAAGTGCTTGAGAAGGACTAAAGAGATATTCTTGGTGTATGGTAACGGTGAACTCCAGATGGAGTCCTTTACAGATTCGAGCTTCCAGAGTGATAAGGACGACTGAAAGTCAGTCTGGGGTTTTTTCTTCACCCTTAATGGAGGGACGGTATGTTGGAAGGGTTCCAAGCTATATACCGTAGCATATTCGTTGATAGAGGCTAATTACATCGCTATTAACGATACTGCCAAAGAGCTTGTCTGGATGAATAGATTTCATGAGATGAACTAGGTTCCTACCATTGGGCATCCAATACCTATGTATTGGGATGACAATGGAACTGTGGCTTTGGCCAAGGAACCCCGGTCCCGTCAGTGATCCAGACATATTCTTAGACAGTATCACCTGATCAGGGAGATAGTTGATCTCCGGGAGATCGAGGTCAGGAGAGTTGACAAAAAGGACAACACAATGGATCCACTCACCGAGGCCATCCCCCAGATGTTATTCGAGAGACTTTTGGGACTTTGGGTATGAGATACTACAACAACTGGCTTTAGTGCAAGTGGGAGATTGTTAGTAATATGTATGCCCTAGAAGCCATTATAGATGATATAGTGGATGCTTGGACATATATATATAGAGAGGACTTTCTTGCTCGACATGATAGTGTGCTATCTGGTTACTCTTTATCTTAACATGTTGACTGGTATTTTATATTGTCTTGTTCTCGCATGTTGATAAAGCCCTTAGGATATGTACTTGACTACCAGGACTATGATGAGATCATACTAGTGGGGCCAGGGTAGTTTACAAGTACATCCTTTAATTGTTCTTAGTCGAGAGAATATCGAGACAGGGCATCGATATTCCAAAGTAAACTAGCGTATATGCTTCTTGACCCATATGATGGGCGATGGATGATCCTACATCCATTGGTGTTTGACATCAAAGATGGTATACGGGTGCTCAGTGGAGACTGGGTATACTGAACAGGACTCGCCGAGGACTCTTATGTGGTAGTATACCTATTGTCAGATAGCAGTTCTCTGGTGAAACTTGTACAGGTTAGTCTGTAGACCCGAGACTGTCATAGAGTTTTGTATGGCTCCCACTGTGCTTTGATTTCCTCCTTACCACAGCTCAAAAGAGTCATGCAAACAGGTGGATTTTAGGTACAGTCCCGAGTCACATGAAGGCAATGATCGATAGGAGGGGTTTCATCTCTCCCGGTATTGGGGGTTGATGTTGCGCTATGCTCGATTGGCTATAACTGGAAGTCCCTGGCCAGGGTTGCTGATGAGAACTACTGATAAGAGTTATCATTAGTTTCTCAAACCGTTATAGGCCAGACATCGGCATGACTTATCACCTTACTGGGGGCTGACGTTTACCACCCCTAGACATGATATGCGACATATCAGATGAAGAGACCGGACTGTACGGTGGTGTTACTGATAGGCTTCATGGAGAGTATAGACGAGCTTGCTTTTTGATCTTCATATCGCTCAATACCCGGGTAGCCGTTACGTCCAGCTAGTACCGCTGACGGCTTGTAGGTGATTGATGTGATTATCACCTACTGCTGGCGTATTGACGAGTCTTTAGAGTCCCATACAGAAGTTTCCTGGTTCAAGCGAAACGAAGTAGGACACATATATGATATGTGTGTGGGCCTGATTAAATACGAGTATGTGATACCGTATTGTAATCTGGCAGTTATCAGGTTATATGCGATATAACCGGATTATCGAATCAAGTGTTGGTTTGATAATGTGATATTCAGATTAATGATATTAGTCGGTTATATGTGATATAACTGGATTATTAGATTAAGTGTTGATTTAATATTGTGATATATATTATATGTGATATAATTATATCTTAACTAATATCATTAGCTCACTAATTGCTTTATATATATATATATATTAATGTATATTTGATATATATGTGTGTGTGTGTGTGTGTGTGAAGCATGGCATGTTTTTCTATGTTTTAGAAAATAGAAAAATGAGGTGTAAATTGTGGAGATATTGGTGGTATGGTTCAAGGCATGGGTTTATATGATTTTATATTACTCTTGACTCACTATTCAAGCATGGTTGCAATTTTAATTGCATTTTTATTCCATGCTTGAATGAGTGAAGAGAGAGATGACTCATATTATTCATTCTACACTTGCTTCATGGTTCATGCCTTAGCCATTTTTCAAGAGCTCTTTTTTCTTCTCTTGCTCTCTACAATTTTCTTCACCTCACCTCCAAGCTCAAAACCCTCACATGAGATGTGAATCACTGAACTTATGAGACCTTAGTGAGCTTTACTTATCCCCTACTTCATCATCCCATATCAAACTAGCAATTTGGTGTAGTGTGTTTTCTACACTAAAAGTGTTTAGTGTAGTGAAAAGCTTGTGCGTGTGGACTTTGCGTGGATCATCTTTGGCGTGAAAATCACGAAGGAGGTTCGTTCATCTTGGAGAGGAGCCTTTAAGAGTCACGTAGACTTCATCCCGGAGCTTTTGAAGAGAAGGACACGAACTACAAAGGTTGTATGCTCTTTTTTCTTCTCTTAAGTTTAATCACATCACAAAAGAAAACCCTAAAATTCTAGTAATGATCTTGGTAGTCTAACTTAGCACCAAGAAAAATTAAAATTTGGCATGCTTGATGCCTCTTGAACCCCTTGCCGGTGCTAAGGTCGAATTTCAGATATTCCAAACCGAATACCATGATATAAAGCAAAAGAATCGAGTATAGTGAAGTTATTACGGTGACGCAAACTTTTGCCCAAGAAGTCACTCCCGATGAAGGGATCTCGGCTCTTGCCTCGTAGAATGAGGTGCAAGATATTCCTAACTGAATACCACTCTACAAAACAAAAAAAACGTCTGTAATGTCAGTTTTTAAAAACTTGGTTCCAACAACATAATTTAGGTTTATTTTTCCTTGCATTAATCAAAATTAACGCAGTCCCATCAATTAATCCATATCACATTGGAAAAAGGAACGAAAATAAAATGTACGTATATACCATTCGCATTCGCCATGGGCCCCCGTCATGCACCGTTACGTTACTTAACTAATGGCAGAGCGAGGGATGGAATAGCATGGATGCAAAACATATACAACATCTACTAGTATATATAAATATATATATAACATTCGTCCTAGGAATGATATTAGCAACATCACAGAAAAGTGATAAGAAACACAAAATAACGGATAATCTAGGAGCCCCGGGTTTCCTTTGAGCCACAAATGAAACCCGGCGTTCCCCTGATGTGTGGATAGCCTGTGCAATGAAAACCTGGACCCCTACGTGCATGGCAAGTTACCTACCAATCTTAAAAGTGAGGCAACCCCAATTAACAAAGTGAATGGGCCACCCAGCACTTCACGGAATCCGGTAACTTGAGCACCCTTCTGTGGTTCATCCTATACCCCTACGAGTGCAGCGAATAGCCCGCCAATTCTAAAGTAAGGCCCCCTCCGTCTCAACGCCATGAGATGCGGGCTCGTTTCCCTTTAGAACCCAACTACTTGAGCACTCCACCGTGGGGTAATCCTAGTACAGAAAAGAAAAATATATATGGAATGGCGACATCGACCTCAACCCAGTCGTGCCATAAAAGAATATACAAACTGGCGAAAACGGAAGTCCACATGTCGGACGCTCGCCCTGCAATATAGAATATACAAATGAATCTAAACTGTACAACTACCATTGCACAAGAGGCTATCCCACACGACAATCCGAACATAGCCATCACAGATATCAACATCACAGCAGTACAATCAAGTATATGCAACCCCGTCTAAACAACATAAAGCAAATAGACGACGTTTGAAAAACACATACACCACATGACAGATATCAACGATGCAAAATTTCAAGTTTTGAAACGTTCCATGTCCCCCCAAAGCAAAGACAACACTCAGTGAAATCTGGGGAAAACAAACAAGACCAAAAACACCAATTTAAAAAAATCCAAGACATAAAATGAAAATGGGGACCACAGTGGATAATAAAAAAGGTGAGGCCGGTTTTTTTAAGGATTTTTCTGGCCAAGTTTGCATGGAATTGCCTCGTTTTCATTATGTATCATTCTCATGTCTAGACTAAGTCTCTGCACTTGTTTAAAAAAATTTTAGAGATCAAAAAATTTTCAAAACAGAGAGTGGGTTTTGAAATCGCAGTTTTTCGGTTTTGAAACTAATTCATCATCTACTACTAGTTTCTAATGTTTGGGTGACTCTGATACCATTTGGGCTTCCTAGCATCCTAGCCATCTACCGTGGCCGATTGCGGTACAAAAATTTTGGTGTTTAAAAAACTTGGCGCTAGAAACAACTGCCTAGAATCGAATCCAAACATGAAACTAGCAATCTAAAGGAATCTATCTACTGTAATAGAGTGTTATACCAAATGAACCATGTACTTCGGTCTTCCACCATCCTCCTTAATTCCTTGAGGTTCTTTGGATCGAGCTTGATCGCCGATCTTCCTCCGTCGAAGATGATCTACCCGAGAGATGTAACTCATGGCTTTAGCTCCACATAATGAAACAAGTGAAGCAACTAGGGATTCTAGATGGCTAGTCTAGAACGTCTATGATGTAGTGGAGTGTTCTATGTGTATCTCTTCCTCACCTCCTCTCTTGATTCTCAACACATGAGAAGGCAGAGAAGAGGTTGAAGATGAAGGAGAAGAAAAACTCAAGAAAAGGAGTGAGGGAGTGAAGCCAATGGTGAGAATGAAGATGGCATGCTAAAAAATAATTAACCATCCAACTCTTTTCTTTTTCATCTTTCATCAAGTGACCAAGTGAAGAATGACGCCATGTTTTATAAAACATAATTTTCCAATTTAATATTCAACCCATCCTTGAATAGTTTGCACAAATGAATTAATAATTCATTTGTGCACACTATGCAAGCGTGGTTCCCACCATACTCTCATCTCTCAATTATCCACCTCATTTTCGATTTAAAATAAATGGTCAAATCCAAAATTAGGTGTCCACCTTCTAGAATATTTTCAGGATAAATACGGATTATATTCTACTATATATACATACCTGTATTCATACTGAAATACGAATACCCGAAGAGATAGAATAACACAAAGAATATAATACTAGAATATACATATCGAAATACATACACGTAAATTATTAAATCAATACCTGATTTAATAATCCGGCTCAATCCCGAGCCGACTAGTATTATCAACCGTCTGATCGAAAATACGGGTACATAGTGCAATCGATCGATCGGAACCCTGCATGTATCCAATACGGCTACTACATTGTTTCGCCTGAACCAGGGAAACCCTTTGTGTAGGACTCTAAAGACTCGTCAATACGCTGGTAGTGGGTTCAATAACAAGTACGTCAGTGGCACTAGTTGTATATAACGGCTACCCAGGTATTGAGCAAAAGGAAGGACGACGAGAAAACTCATCGAAACCCCTACCGAGACTGTCCGTGAAAATCTCCATACAGTCCGGTCTGTTCGTCTAAGAGTATCGTATATCGGGTCTAGGAGGATGCATAAAGTCAGACCCCTTAATAACGCGATATTTCGTGTCGGTATGAAGCCCATCACTCACTGAGAAACTACTGATCCAAATCAGTAATTCTCGACTACCTTGGCCTAGGATTTCTGGTGATGGCCACCGATGCAAAATGCGACATCAACCCCTAATACCGAGAGAGACGAATCCCCGACAATTCGCTCAGTGCCTTCATGTGGCTCGGGACTGTACCCAACTAAAACCTATTTACACAACTCCTTTGAGCCGTGGTAGGGTAGTAATCAAAGCACAGTGGGAACTCACACGAGACAAATGACGATCTCACATCGACAGACTAACCTGTACTCTTGTCACCTGGGAACTGCTATCTGACAATAGATATAATACCATCAAGCATGATCCCGGCGAGTCCGTCTTGTGTACCCATAACCTAATGAGCACCTGTATACTATCTTAGGTGACTAGCTGAACCAATGGCTTGTGAAACCGGTCACTGCCCCTCGTTGGGGTCTCGAAAAGTATACACTAGTCTACTCCAGAGCATCGATGCCCAGTCTCGATACTCCCTCGACTAGGGACATTTAAGGATGTGCTTATAGACCACCCAGCTTCCACGTATATGATCACCACCATAATGCTGGTAATCAAGCAAGAATCATATACGCTCTATCAACATGTAACAGTGATATGTAATATCACATAATGCGTGCACATGGTGATAAAGACAAACCAGATAGCATACAATCATCTTGAGTTAGACTGTTCTACCCGTATAGGTTCTCTCTCAATCATCACAATCGCGTGCCTGCGATTACAATAATTGACTTGAGGGCATTATAGCCAACAGGTCCTTGAACCAGTTCTTGAAGACATAGCAATCTTCAATTGGATGGCTTACCATTCTGTGATAAGATTAGTAATTAGGGTTTTTGACGTCGCTGGGTTGCGGTGGACGCCACATGTCTGGCAATGTGATCAGTTTATTACGCATTGTCAATTCGAACAATCTCCTCGTCTTGTCGTAGAGAAACTAGTAAGTGCGTCCTAGTCTTTCCTCCAAGAATAGGGGCAGACACGCATTGTTTTGATAAGCAGCCGGTTTTGAACCACTCGGTTGTTGTTGAGTCTTGACAACGAAAGCCGCTTTCCTTTTACCCTTGTTATTTTGAAGGTCCTTATTTGAGGAGGAAGGCCTATGGTCCATCTGGTTCATTTGGGCCAGTTTATCTATTAGAGCCTGAAAGGTTGTGGGCTTGAAGAACGTCATGAACTAGGAGGCGGTCGTTTGAGGATCAAGGGTCCCGATGAACATTCACACAGCAGGAGATTCTTCAATGTACTGTTCGTATTTAGACCACAGGTTCCTACACCGGATCGCGTATTGGACCCAAGTTTCTCCCGGTTTTACCCTAGCATTGATTAATGCTGTGATCGGGGTGTGCTCGCTTGCACTGGAGAAACGCTGTGTGAACAACAGTTCCATCTCAGCGAATATTTTTACGGAGTCATTTGCGAGCTCCAAGTACTATTCAAAGGCCATTTCTAACAGGCTGCCAACGAACTGGTGAAACAACAATTTGTCGTCTCCTCCGGTGTTGGCGTACAGAGCTCTAAACTGAGTGACGTGTTAATAAGGGTTGCCCGTCCCTTTGTATACATGGAACTCCCCGGTGGGTATTTGATTTGATCATACCAGCCTGGATATGGTCGCCCGGTTCTGACAATTTGGCCAGCGACCTTATTAGCTTGATGAGCTCTTATTTTTTGAGCAATTTAATCATCAAAGGAGGCCTTGGAGATTGGTTCCTCCTTGGCTTCCGATAAGGCCGGAGGAGTATTTAATGTTTCCCCCTGTCATCCTCGATAATTATCGGCGGATCTTCGGTTGGGAGTTCTGACTGGATCATCATTCTAACCATGTCTTGGAACAAGAGATTCGTTTGCTTTATGTTAGCAGCTTCCTTAGTGGATTCCTTGTCCTTTATCTTGAGCACCCTTCACAAAAACTCTGTATCGGTCTCCTGCTCTTGGTGCTGTTCAGCTTCTTTGTCTGGACATTCTTTCTGTCCGGTAAGTGCTGCCATTTTAGTCATCCTTTCCTAAAGCTTTTGTTGTTGCTCCTGAGCCTTTGTCAGCGACCAAGTTTGCGGTCGGTGACTCACCGAAGCACGGCTTTCTTTTTTACCTAAAACCATGCAGACCGTATGTATTGTTATGCCCCCGGCTTTGGGGAGTTTAGGTCTATCGCCTTTGAAATTTGCCGCGGGCGGTAGTGTTTTCTCCGGCCTCATTCTTTTATGAGAGATTGGAGTTGGGGGAGCCGTTGTGACAGGCACCTGTTTAGGAGAAGTCCCCCGTCGCATGGTGGAGTGATCTTTTTCATGTCGGCCCTTGGATTTCTCAGGTCGACGAGAGTAATCTTTGTTAATCACAGAGTCTTGGATTTTCCACCAGATCCTATGAATTTGTGAGGAGAGCCGCTGATGAGGCCGCTCCGGCTTTGCCTACATAGGGACCTCTACTGGTAGAGGTGATTTCTTCAGCACCATCGTCGGAGATTTCTTACGTACCCTCCTGAGCGGATCTGTTCCCGGTTGGAACAGCAGCATCGACTTCCACCATTAGAGCTGGTGGGTTAAGTCCAGAGGGAGAGCTGCCCCCTGTAACATTTCAGAAAAATAAAATATTATTTTTGGAAATTTAAATAAATAAAATAATAAATTTCATGAATATTACAAATATATTGAAAATGGTTTCAGTGAAGTTGATGATTATATACTTATAGTTTGAAGAATAATTGGAAAATTAATAAGAATTATTGATTTTGAAAGAATTTATATGATTTGGATAATTTATAATTTATTATATAATTAATTGTATACAAGTTAATACTATATTTGATTAATATTTCACTAATTATGTATTAATCTTGCTTATGTTCATGACATGCAACAAAATATGTTGCAAAACTTGCTCACATCTATTTGAACCATGACTTCATTTGTGATTATATGGTTAAAATGAGAAATGAAAAGAAAAATGAGAGAGAAAGAGGGGACAAGATGTGATTTCTATTTATGAGGAGAGAGCGAGAGGGCATGAAAACCATAGCCATGGTTGATTCCTCACCTCATTTCTCACCCCGTTTTCTTCACCTCCCTCATCTTCTTCCTTGTCCTTCAACCCTCCACCTTCTCTACCATCCTCAAGCACCTCCGAAACCATGCCACCTTCACAAAAAGTATTCCTCTTATCACTACAAACACCATGGATCAATCAATTGGAGATTTTGACGTTGAGCCCGGCAGAAGAGCACTACCGACCGGTGATAGTTGGCGTGGTGGATATCCGGAGGATACCGACCATAGTCGTGAGATTAGATGATATGGGCCGATCCGGACTGACGGAGCCCAAGATATGAGGATGATGTGTCACTGATGGACACTTTTTTTGTGATGTTTTCGAGTGTCGATACTGGGCACTACGGTTTTATCATGATTTTCTGTGTGTTGCTGGACACACCCATTTAATGATGCATTTATATTTGATACACATGACATGTAGTTACTTTGTGACATGGACAAGAGTATTTGTTATTACACATATGCTTATTTTATTACCTTTGCTATTACTCGTTGTTATCGTGTTATTTTTATTATTGTATCGTATTGTATGACCTAGGAGATAGTCATACATTCAGTTTCTACTTGGTGATATCTTCTACTCACGAGTTAGCAACTCACCCCCGTTGTGGCACAGTTTTCTTGCAAGTTAGACCGCACAGTTCCAGTAGCGGCTTGCCGGCACACCGTTTTCCTTCAGGGTGATTGCACTGATAGGTGGGATACATTTGCATCGCGACCACCATTCTACTTGTATATTTTATTTCAGTTGTATCTAGTTAAAAACTCCATCAACCAGACTTGTATATTTAGTAGACTTAGAATCACAGTTTGTATATTCTTTCGGACTTAGAGTCATGCTCTTATACTTATTCATTACTGTTTTGGTTTCTTGATGATGTTTTGTTTTCTTTGGTTTACTTCTATGTTTTGATCCTCGCCTTCAGCGTTGTATATTTATATTTTGCGTGGTTTTTTCCGCCAATTGGCGAAGTGCTAGCTCCCGCTTGGGGATGTCTATTATTATTGTTGTTTGTATTGTTTTTAGGTTAAAAATTACAAAGGAGATGCTGCCCAAATTTCAAATGACGAAAAATGTTTTCAAGATAGATATAAGGTATTTCATTTTCATAGACTATAACTTATGTTTAAAAGTGAGATCTTGATTTCATTATACCGTTATTTCAAAACTTCACCTCCACTATTTTCCCTAAAAAGGTTTAGATTTCTAGGCTTTTGGCTTACTTGAATTAGGTGGGGTCCTATAGATTTCACATGATTCAAGTGCCAGTTGTGTGCCTTTTCTGGGTCGTGACACCCCCAACTTCTCTCACTCGGCGCCAGTGGCAACATCGAGCGTGACTCGCAGAAGGGACCGCCTCAGTTTTGGAAGCGGCTTCATCATGCCCTGGTTTTGCTGAGGAGCTTCAATCGGTGTCATCCTGTTGAAGACCGTCGTCCTTGTTAAAGTTTGAGGAGAAACGCCCAGCGTTTCGAAAATCGACCGTCTCGTGGGGGAAGAGCCTTTGACAGCTTCGCGTGTAGGAGGAGTTGGGAGGGCTATCCATTTTAGGGTAGCCCTTTCATGTATCACGAGCTTCTTTACTGGCCCGTTTGTGCTTTTGCTCTGCCTGTTAAAAACTTAGACGCCAGATTTAGACAGCTCGTTAAGAGGGGCCGTTGTGGTTGTCGGTCAATCGAGGACCGACTTTTTAAGAGCTTCTTCTTGCGGCGCTGAGGCACCAAAACTCACAAGTTGGAGCATGGTCCCATAGAACAATCCAGTAGTGGCTTTTGTGACTTTTCCCACTAGCATTGAGAAAATAGAGGCCGTGTTAGGCCCATAGGTCACTCCTCCAGTTGGGGTGGAGCGGGAGTTGTTGTTGCATACAGTGCATTGAGAAGCTATTGATTTTTTGCACAGGAGCAAGACACCAAGTTTTAGTACCACGAATCCAAGGGCAACCATAGCGAACCGGGATTTGTTCGCGGAACATGACACACGTAGTATGGAGTGGAAAGAGGAAAAGGTCCCATTGGGCGTGCCAGAATCTGTTCACCGCCAAAAGACAGAGACGGAGACGTTGGGACTTCTTGTCTGAATTTTGGGGGCAGATGATATTTGGACTTCTCCATCCACCTTCCAAAGATACCAAGTGAATTTATGGCACCATGTATCTGAGGTTTGGAAAGTTGTGACCGTTGTAGCAGACATCATCATATTTCCCATCATTTGTGAGGGGTTTTTTTATTGTGGGGTCGCTCTTCCTTGCAGATGCAAGCCCCTGCAGTTAATTAAGTTATCGCGTTGCAATAACCACTTTCTCCTTCTCCAGCGGTTCACTTCGTGTCGTGTGTTATTTTGTTAGTTAAGGTTGCCCATGGATGGTATACGGAGACTTGTTTATGTCGTCGCCCGAAGGGCGCGGATTAGTCCAAATCCGTATATTTTTAGATTTGGGTTTTGAAATTAAGTTGTATATTCTTTTAGTTCAAAAATATTTTATTTTTATTTAAGGACCGTTAATCTAGTTAGAGATTAAGATCAACTTAAATATATGAGCATTTGGGCTCAATTTATTTTTAACTAAGAATACGTTAGCCATATTTGAGACTGAGATCAACTTAGCAAAATTTTAAGGATCATTTTTATTTAAGATGCAACAACAGAGCATTTAGGCTCAGCTGGAAGAAAACTTTTCAGAAAGACTTAGTCAATTTGGGCTTAGTTTGCTCAGTCTCACCGGGCGTGCCAAAATCTGTTCACCGCCAAAAGACAGAGACCAAGACGTTGCGACATCTAGCCTAAATTTTGGTGGCAGATGCTATTTGGACTTCTCCATCCACCTCTCCGAAGATACCAAGTTGATTTATGGCACCATATATCGGAGGTTTGGACAGATGCTACTGTTCTAGCAGACTTCATCAGATTCCCTCTCATTTATGAGGGGTTTTTGATTGTGGGGACGCTCTTCCCTGCAGGCGCAAGCCCTGCAGTTAGTTACGTTATCAAATTACGATAACCAATTTCTTCTTCTCCAGCAATTCACTTCGTGTCGTGTGTTATTTTGTTTATTAAGGTTGCCCGTGGATTGTATATGGAGATTAGTTTATGTCGTCGTCCGTAGGGTGCAGATTAGTCCAAATCCATATATTTTTAGATTTGGGTTTTGAACTTAAGTTACATATTCCTTTAGTTCAAAAATATTTTATTTTTATTTAAAGACTGTTAATCTAGTTTGAGATTAAGATCAACTTAAACATATGAGCATTTGGGCTCAATTTATTTTTAACTAAGAATACGTTAGCCATATTTGAGACTAATATCAACTTAGAAAAATTTTAAGGATCATTTTGAAAGTATTTCTTAGCATCACGACTAGGTTTCAAGAGGCATCAAGTATGCAATTTTAAAAAATCTATTAGGCTAAGCTATACTAACCTAGAATTGAACTAGAGAATTAAGGTTTATAAACATGTAAACAAGCTTTACACTAAATGAATATAGAATACAACCTTTGTAGACCGGTCCTTCACATCTAAAGCTCCAAGTATTAGTCCTTTAGCTCCAAGTAGTGGTCCCTTGAACTCTTCTTAAGCTCCACTTGGTGAAAGAAACGAGCTTGCTTAGTCGTCTTCGAGGCTGAAGATGATCCACCTAGAAGAATCTCTAACTCAAGTTACCACTTAACTAATTAAGAAATTAGTGAAGCAAACAACCTACACTAATGGGCTAAATGAGAGTAGGTTGATTAAGTAGGAATTTTGCTCACTTTAGAATTCTAATTCTCTTTTTCTTTTTCTCTTAAGAAAAATCAAAGGAGGAAGATGGTGAACCTTGTGAAGAACTAGGGTGAAGAAAATATCACAAGTTATATTTGTAGAGAGTTAACCATGGCTAAGGATAAAGGTTACGTTATAAAATATCTAAAGTAAAACAAAATTAGTGGGATGAGTCATGGCTTCTATATGCTTCATGAAGCATCTTCCTCCGTAACAAAAATTCATATAGAGAGCAATCTCATATCGCAAGTTACGAGACCTCGAAAGAATTGCTTCAAGCGAGGTTGGCTATCGGGTCATCTGTAAAGGACAACATCCTTACAATGACTAGTTATATAGATGAGCTCACGGACCTGGAGACCACGTTGGAGAACCAGTCATATGCTGACTTGATTCTATAGTTGCTACCTTCTACTTACACCCTGAAGGAAACCAGAGAGACACCCACTCTGCTTATTAGGGAATCTTCCTTTTCTGGATCCAAGGCGAACGCCAAGGGTGAGAAGAAGAAGACCTCCACAAAGACGATAGGCGGTGTCAGTAAAGTAGAAGGAAAGGGCAGGGCAAAAGTTTCGGGGTTAACAGTAGGGAAGGAGGGATGTTCCTATTGTCACCGAAAAGGGCATAGGCAGAAGAAATGCAGGGCTTGGAAAGCCAGAATCCAGGATCCGAAGCATGTTGTGGCTTCGGCTTCGGGTGTGTTTGTAATTGAAAACTGTATGTCAATTAACTCTACTTCCTGGATACTAGATACCGGATCAGGATCTCATATCTGTAATTCATTACATGCTTTGAGAAACCGTAGAGTTATCAGGGCAGGTGATATGACTCTCAGAGTTGCTAACAGAATGAGCGTGGATACTGAATCCGTAGGGGAATATCACCTAAGATTGACAAGTGGGCAGATATTGATTCTACATAACTGTTTGTATGTACCTTGTCTAGCTTGTAATATCATATCTATATCTTTACTTTCTAACGAAGGATATGATTTTACATTTGTAAGCGATATGGTCCACATCCACCTAAATCAAGCTTTAATTGGATCAGGTACATTAGATAACGGTATATACGTATTAAATCAAGATCAGGTTTTCAGTGTCCAGAACTCACTTAAAAGAAATGCTCCGGAATTAAATCAGGCTTTCTTATGGCATTGTAGACTGGGTCACATTAATAAAACATAGTTGATGAAGTTACATAGAGAGGGATATTTGGATCCGTTCGAATATCAGTCTTATGCAACTTGTCAATCTTGTCTCCTGGGAAAGATGACAAAAACTTCGTTCACTAGACACGGAGTAAGAGCGAGCGAGCTCTTGGGACTCATACACAGCGATATGTGTGGTCCAATGTCTACACATGCACGAAGTGGTAATCCCCATTTCATTATTTTTACGGATGACTTCTCTAGGTATGGACATGTCTTCTTGATGAATCATAAATCCGAGGCCTTTGAGAAATTCCGGGAATATAAGAATGAAGTGGAAAAACAAACAGGTAAAAGTATCAAGACACTGAGATCTGATCAAGGTGGAGAATAATTATGTGCCGATTTCCTGGATTACCTAAAAGAGAATGGAATTCTTTCTCAGCTTACTCCTCCATACACACCACAACACAACAGTATATCGGAAATGCGGAACATAACTCTATTAGATATGGTTCGTTCTATGATGAGTAACGCTGAGTTACCGCGATCCTTCTGGGGTTATGCACTAGAATCGGCTGCATATCTTTTGAATAAGGTTCCTACCAAGACTGTGCCTACCACACCATATCTTATGTGGAGTGGGAAGAAACCCTATCTTAAGTACCTTAAGACATGGGGAGGTACAAATTTTGTAAAAAAGCAGCATGCGGATAAGCTCGAGGCACGTTCAGTACTGTGTAAGTTTGTGGGATACCCAAAAAACTCCAGGGGGTATTTTTTCTATTACACAGAGGAACAAAAGGTTTTTGTTTCTCGTCATGCCCACTTCTTGGAATCTGAATTTTTAGAAAATTAGAAAATTGGGAGTGCAATAGAACTGGAAAAAATTCTAGAACCAAAAGCTACTACTGAAAGCATGGTAGAACCAAAGGTTTCAGAAGAACCGGACATCCCTGCACTACTCCGCACAACTAGTAGGCAGTCTCATCCGCCCGAGATATACTACGGTTTTCTCATAGACGGGGATCTAGAGAATTGTATCATTGATAATGATGAGCCTACTAGCTTCCAGCAAGCCATTCAGAGCGGCGACTCGGTAAAATGGTTAGATGCAATACGGGCCAAGATGGAGTCCATATACACCAACAAAGTATGGACTTTGGACATTACTCCAGAAGGGGTACAACCCGCAGGCTGCAAATGGATCTTCAGAAAGAAGATTGGTGTAGATGGACAGGTTGAAACCTATAAGGCTAGAGTTGTTGCAAAAAGTTTTCGTCAAAGATCCGGTTTGGACTATGATGAAACTTTTTCTCCAGTGGCTATGCTAAAATCCATTTGGATCCTTCTTGCCATTGCTGCCTTCCACAATTATGAGATCTGGAAGATGGACGTAAAGACGGTTTTTTGAAATGGAAATTTAGAAGAGTGCGTCTATATGGATCAGCCAGAGGGTTTCATTTAGAGTGGGAGCAGCGGGAAAGTGTGCAAGTTGCTTAAGTCCATTTATGGACTAAAGTGGGCATCACGGAGTTGGAACATCTGTTTTAATGAGACGGTCAAAGAATTCGAATTTATCAAAAATCCAGATGAACCATGCATATATAGTAAGATTGTAAGGAGAACTGTGGTATTACTCATCTTGACATTCTCTTAATAGGAAATGAAATTTCTATACTACAATCATTCAAAGGATTCTTGTAACAGAGGTCCTCCATGAAAGACTTGGGTGACGCCTCCTATATTCTGGAGATCCAGGTCAATCGTGATAGATATAAGAGGATGTTAGGACTTTTGCAGTCCAGGTGCATCGACACCATATTGAAAAGATTTAGTATGGAAGATTCAAAGCGTGGTAATCTACCATTTTGTCACGAAATCACCCTCTCCAACGAGATGTCTCCCAAGACTGATTTGGGAAGGGCTCACATGACATCTATACCCTACCCTTCTGCGGTAGGCTCTATAATATATGCGATGTTTTGTACCAGCCTAGATGTTCCTTACGCACTAAGCGTGGTAAGCCGGTATCAGTCAAACCCAGGGGAGAAGCACCAGATAGCAGTAAAGAACATTCTCAAGTACCTGAAAAGGACTAAGGAGATGTTCTTTATGTATGAAGGAAAAGACCTCCAGATCGAGACCTTTGCTGACTCCAGCTTCCACAGTGACAAGGATGACTCCAAGTCCATGTCGGGTTATGTCTTTACCCTCAATGGAGGGGCGGTCTGTTAGAAGATCTCTAAGCAGGACACCGTTGCTGACTCGGCGATAGAAGCAGAGTACATAGCTTCTTCTGACGCCACGAAGGAAGCAGTCTGGAAAAGGAATTTCTTAACAGAACTTCAGGTGGTTCCTTCCATTGTAGATCCAATACCTCTGTATTGCAACAACAACGACGCTATAGTCTTAGCGAAGGAACCCAGGTCCCATCAGAAGTCAAGATACATATTGAGGCGGTACCACCTAATCAGGGAGATCGTTGATCGCCGGGAGATCGAGGTGAAGAGAGTAGATACGGAGAATAACACTGCAGATCTACTCACAAAGGCCATCCCTCAGACACAGTTCGAGAGGCTAATCGAGATGATAGGTCTGCGATATGCCAATACATGGCCTTAGTGCAAGAGGGAGATTGTTAGTGATATATGCCGTAGAGGCCATTATTGTATCATACTGGTTTGTATATTACTTAATGGAAGCATGGGATATTCACAGTTGTATTAACAGTCTTGCTCAAAATGGGAGTATGCTACTTTGTTTGTTTCTACCTCAATATGTGCATGTGTTTCTTTTAACATATCGCTTATACATATTAGTAGAGCCTTTAGGATTTTTTCTTGATTACCAGCGTTGTGATGGCAGTCACACTAGTAGGGGTTGGGTAGTCTATAAGCACATCCTTATACAGGTCCCTAGTCATAGGATTATCGAGACGGGGCATCGATACTCCGGAGTAGACTAGTGTATACGCTTCTCATCCCAGCAGGGGAGATGGTGTGTCTCACAGCCATTAGTACGTCGTACTGGAGATAGTATGCAGGTGCTTATTGGGTTATGAGTACACTGGACAGGACACGTTAGGAACTGCTGGTGGGTATTATACCTATCGTCGGGTAGCAGTTCCCAGGTGACATGAGTACAGCTTAGTTCTTCGACTTGACACTGCTATTTCGCCTCGAGTGTGTTCCCACTATACTTTGATTACGACCCTACCACGGCTCAAAAGAGTCATGCAAACAGGTAGTAGTTGGGTGCAGTCCCGAAGCACTTAGAGGCAGTGACGGTTAGATAGGATTCGTCTCTCCCAGTATTGGGGGTTGATATCACGCTGTGTTCGGAAAGACATTACACAAAGTCCTTGGCCAGGGCAAGCGAGATTTACTGGTAGGTATTCCAGTAGTTTCTCAGGGTGTTTTGGGCTACACTCTGATATGACTTATTGCACTATTAGGGGTCTGACGATTACCGCCCCCTAGGCCCAATATGCGATACTCTTAGACGAACAGACCGGACTGTACGAAGATTGTCATTGACAGGCTCAGTAGGAGTTCAGATGAGTTTTTTCATCGTCCTTCTTATCGACAGATACCTGGGTAGCCGTTACGTGCATCTAGTACCGCTTGCGGCTTGTGGTTAACCCGCTGCAAGCGTATTGTCGAGTCTTTCGAGTCCCACACAGAGGGTTTCCCTGCATCGGGTAAACGATGTAGAGGCCGTATGGTTTTACGGTAGGGCTTCGATCACATACGCGTACTTATACACGTATGATGTTCGGGTGGATAATACTAGTGGGCTTTGGTTTAAGCCGGATCCTAGTATTATATTGATGGATTATTTTTGTCTCGTTGTATTCGTATTTTTCGGAATACGGATGCGGGTATATATATACGGATGAGGGGAATTCTTGTAATTCTTTCAAAATTGCTTCTAGAAGAAGACACATCATTAGGGTTTTTATCATTTGATTAAAACAATTATGAGGTGGAGGAAATGAATTGTTATTTTTTTATGATAATTGAAGATTGGCTACTTGGTTGACTTTTGAGGCAAAGTTTGACTTAGATATTTTGTGAAATATTTTGTGGCATTAGATATTTTGTGTGAGATGTTTTTTGGGGCATGCTTATAGTCATATCAAGAGAGCTATATTCTATTATCATTATCAAAAACACTTTCTCTTTCCTCAAGCATCTTTTTCTTCCTCTAAACCCTAAACCTCTCATGAGTTGAGAATCCTAGGGTTCCAAGAGAAAAACTAATCCATATTCACTCTCTACATCATCTAGGCCATCTAGTTTACCAAACTAGGTGCCCTAGTTACCTCGGATTTGAGGTTGGAGCTCGAATTATAGACTCTCGGGTGGATCATCTTTGACTCGAGGAAGCCGACGAGGAAGCATCGATCTGTTACGATCCTCGGAGCTTACGATGACAAAGAGGACAACAAAGAAGACCCAAAGGACTTTTATCATGAGGTATAAACTCCTTTCCGAGTAGTTAACCTCTTTACAAGCTTAGCTAGTTAGGGTTTAGCAATGATCCTGGTGTTCAAGTCGGTGTTGCGAGCTTTGAAAATCATTTTTAAAATATTCCGCCTCCCCGCGAACCCATGGGGTGTGCGACATCGACTTACAGTGGTATCTGAGCCTACTAAACCTTTACTATCTTGTTAGCAAGTTATTAGAACTTCGATCGTCGGAAAATCATGAAAATGATACACCCGTAACCTTGGTTTCTGTTGATTTTTAAAACTATGATAAAATCTATTTTAGAGGCTTGAAAATTGCAAGCAGGGTTTCTAATAACACAGCAGAAAAACGAGTCCACCCCTCGTCAGGACCACCACGGAACCGTGGCGAATCGGTCGATTTGCCGCCATTCCGCGGCTGAGTCGTGGCCGAGTTGTCTCGTTTTTCCTCTGTGTGTCTTATTTTGGGTGTATTCTTCTCTGGGATATTTGGTTTCTACCCAGTATGTTTTGTGTGATGGTTTGCACTTGGGGTAGACACGGAAAATAGTTTTCAATCGAAATTCTAAGTTATTTGCTAATCGGGTTTTATCTTTGTTGTGATATATGTGTTGAACGTCCGCTAATCTCTATACGTCGATTAGTGGGGGTTGCATATATCTGTGATCTATGATGTTGGTTTGTGTATATGAACTTATTGGATCATTGTGGATGAATAGCCGGGGATGTGAGATGAGTGTTTTATCTTTCATTCGATGTAAATTGTAAAGTGATGTAATATTATTTTGTGGGGCACATCCGGGTTGAGGTTGTAGCCACCGTTATATTATTTCTTTTACTGTTTTCTGCTCCTAGGATAGACCGATGGCGGGGTGCACAAACTACCGAATTCTTTGGAGTGCCGAGTGTCCTACTCACTTTGCTGAGGGAGGTTGCTCCACTTCTAGAATTTGGCGGGTAGTTTGCCACACGCGTATGGGTCTATGGTAAGGTTTGGCTATTCATCACGACCGTGGAATCCGTCTTTCGTTACAGGCTTAAACGAAACGCGGAATTCCTAGTATATCTAATATGTTCATTTTTTGATCTGGAATGCTTATTATTGCGTGAGATGAATAGATATTATTATATATATTATATAATGGACGTTGTTATATTTTGCATCCGCGCTAGTCCAGTCCCCAGCTCTGGCGTTAGTTAAGTAACCTAACGGTGTAAGATGGGGCCAAGTGGCGAATGCAAATGGCATAAGTGTACGTCTTATTTTCGTTTCTTTCTGCAATGGTAGGTTAATTGATGAGACTGCATTACATTAATGCAAAGCAAACAAACCAAAGCTGAAGCGTTGGAGCAATTTTAAAACCACTCGGTTTTTTCCAAACAGCAAACTTTTAAAATGAGGAGCTTAAACCACTCCTTTTAAAAGCTATCAGGTTCCTTCGATTATAACAAGTTCACTAAGTTCACGGTTTCGCCAAAACCATTTTTATCCCTCCTTCATTTCATATGAATATTCAGTATTATTCAAGCTATGTTTTTTGACCTTCGCCACGGCATAGTGATTAGTAGCTGCTGGATATTCATATGTTGCATAGATAGATGCGTTGGTTTGGGACAGTCGTACTACTTTGTCGGCCTTCGTCAAGAGTATGTATGAGTAGGTTCAAATTAACCTGGACAATGATGGGTAGAACTTGACATGTGACTTATGATTTGTTGGCCTTCGTCAAGGTCATGAGAGCATGGGGAAAAAATCCACATCGGAAATTTCTAAGGAAACTGAAACTTGCTAGTGCTGCATACCATTTGAAGTGTTATATTATTGGTAGGATTCCTTCAAGATTATCATACAATGATATTTGGATCCCGATCCTACTGTGAGTATATGCTACTCCTCGGGAGATTTTTTCGCTTAACGATCAATTCTATAAACCAAGTAGGTGTCTAGAACAGTGTTAGCGGGGTTACGCCTCCATGGAAAAGAGGTTATTTAAATAAGGAACTTCGCGAAAGCGTTGTAAAACCTCTCTCAAAGTACCGACACTATCCTGGCTGAAAGGTTAAGCAAGTATTGTACGGTGATGTTAATCCTGACTAATTCTTCTTTTATGGTTTGAGGAAGGATTCAAGAAAAAGTGGGAGCCATCCTGTTTAGATAAACTAAAAACCAATCTAAACTTGCAAGAGCATCATGCTAAAGTATTTCTTCTCTTTCTCCTAATTGCAGTGACCAGTTGACCGCGCCTAGGTCACAATTAGCTAATAAATTGACTGGGCCAGACTATATTGACTGGTAAAGATTTGTCCAGATGTCCATTGCCAGTGACAAGCTGTACCACCTCATTACTACTCAATCCCCTGCCGTCCCAGGTCCAGTTTCCACCGTCGGGGTTATTGATATTCATAAGACAAGGGAAATGGATAGTGCGAATGCTAAGTGGCTCGTGTTGGCCTCAGTAGATGGTGATAACCAGAGGCGGCATGAGAAGATGGACTTAACTTCTATCTTCCTTCATAACAAAAATTCAAATGGAGAGCAATCTCATATCGCAAGATATGAGACTTCAAAGGAATTTCTTCAAGTGAGGTTGGCTATCGGGTCATCTGTAGGGGACAATGTCCTTATAATGACTAGCTATATAGATGAGCACACGGACCTGGAGACCACGTTGGAGAACCAGTCATATGCTGACTTGATTCTACAGTCCCTACCTTCTACTTACACCCTGAAGGAAACCAGGGAGACATCCGCTCTGCTTATTGGGGAATCTTCCTCTTCTGGATCTAAGGCGAAAGCCAAGGGTGAGAAGAAGAAGACCTCCACAAAACCGATAGACGGTGTCAGTAAAGTAGAAGGAAAGGGCATGGCAAAAGTTTCGCGATTAACAGTAGGAAAGGAGGGATGTTCCTATTGTCACCGGAAAGGGTATAGGTAGAAGGAATGCAGGGCTTGGAAATCCAGAATCCAGGATCCGAAGTATGTTGTGGCTTCGGCTTCGGGTGTGTTTGTAATTGAAAACTTTATATCAATTAACTCTACTTCCTGGTACTAGATACCGGATCAGGATCTCATATCTGTAATTCATTACAGGCTTTGAGAAACCGTAGAGTTATCAAGGCAGGTGATATGACTCTCAGAGTTGCTAACGGAATGAGCATGGACGCAGAATACCTAGGGGAATATCACCTAGGATTGACAAGTGGGCAGTTATTGATTCTACATAACTGTTTGTATGTACCTAGTCTAGCTTATAATATCATATCTGTATCTTTACTTTTTAATGAAGGATATGATTTTACATTTGTAAGCGATGTGATCTACATCCACCTAAATCAAGCTTTGATTGGGTCAGGTACATTAGATAACGGTATATACGTATTAAATCAAGCTCAGGTTTTCAGTATCCACAACACACTTAAAAGAAAGTCTCCGGAATTAAATCAGGCTTTCTTATGGCATTGTAGACTGGGTCGCATCAATGAAACACGGTTGATGAAGTTACATATAGAGGGATATTTGGATCCATTCGAATATCAGTCTTATGCAACTTTTCAATCTTGTCTCATTGGAAAGATGAAAAATACTCCGTTCACTGGACACGGAGTAAGAGCGAGCGAGCTCTTGGGACTCGTACACAGCGATGTGTGTGGTCTAATGTCTACACATGCACGAAGTGGTTATTCCTATTTCATTACTTTTACGGATGACTTCTCTAGGTATGGACATGTCTTCTTGATGAAGCATAAATCCGAGGCCTTTGAGAAATTCCGGGAATAAAAGAATGAAGTGGAAAAACAAACAGGCAAACGTATCAAGACACTGAGATCTGATCGAGGTGGTGAAAACTTAAGTGCCGAGTTCCTGGATTACCTAAAAGAGAATGGAATTCTCTCTCATCTTACACCTCTATACACACCACAACACAACGGTGTATCGGAAATGTAGAACAGAACCCTATTGGATATGGTTCGTTCCATGATGAGTAACGCAGAGTTGTCGCGATCCTTCTGGGGTTATGCACTAGAATCAGCTGCATATCTTTTGAATAATGTTCCTACCAAAACGGTGCCTACCACACCATATCAGATGTGGAGTAGGAAGAAACCCTATCTTAAGTATCTTAAGAAATGGGGATGTCCAGCTTTTGTAAAAAAGCAGCATGCGGACAAGCTCGAGGTACGTTCAGTACTGTGTAAGTTTGTGAGATACCCAAAGAACTTCAGGGGTTATTTTTTCTATTACGCAGAGGAACAAAAGGGTTTTGTTTCTCGTAATGCCCACTTCTTAGAATCTGAATTTTTAGAAAATCAGAAAACTGGCAGTGCAATAGAATTGGAAGAAATTCCAGAACCACAAGCTATTACTGAAAGCATTGTAGAATCAGAGGTTTCAGAAGAACCGGACATCCCCTCGCCGCTCCGCAGAACTAGTAGGCAGTCTCATCCGCCCGAGAGATACTACGGTATTCTCATAGACGGGGATCGAGAGGATTCCATCATTGATAATGATGAGCCTACTATCTTCTAGCAAGCTATTCATAGCGGCGACTCGGTAAAATGACTAGATGCAATGAGGGCCGAGATGCAGTCCATGTACACCAACAAAGTATGGAATTTGGATATTGCTCCGGAAGGGGTAAAACCCGTAGGCTGCAAATGGATCTTCAGAAAGAAGATTGGTGTAAATGGACAGGTTGAAACCTATAAGGCTAGACTTGTTGCAAAAGGTTTTCGTCAAATACCTGGTTTGAACTATGATGAAACCTTTTCTCCAGTGGCTATTCTCAAATCCATTCGGATCCTTCTTGCCATTGATGACTTCCATGATTATGAGATCTGGCAGATGGACGTAAAGACGGCTTTTCTAAATGAAAATTTAGAAGAGTGTGTCTATATGGATCAGCCGGAGGGTTTCATTCAGAGTGGGTGCAGCGGGAAAGTGTGCAAGTTGCTTAAGTCCATTTATGGACTAAAGCAGGCCTCGCGGAGTTGGAACATCTGTTTCGATGAGGCGTTCAAAGAATTCGACTTTATCAAAAATCCAGATGAACCGTGTATATATAGAAAGATTGTAGGGAGAATTGTAGTATTCCTTGTCTTTATGTGGATGGCATTCTCTTAATAGAAAATAACATTCCTATGCTACAATCAGTCAAAGGATTCTTGTCACAGAGATTCTCCATGAAAGACGTGGGTGATGCCTCCTACATTCTGTGGATCCAGATCTATCGTGATAGATCTAAGAGGATGTTGGGACTTTTGCAGTCCAGGTACATCGACTCCATACTGAAAAGATTTAGTATGGAAAATTCAAAGCGCGGTAGTCTACAGGCTTGTCACGGAATCACCCTCTCCAATGAGATGTCTCCCAAGACTGATTTGGAAAGGGCTCGCATGACATCTACACCCTATGCTTCTGCGGTAGGCTCTATAATGTATGCGGTGTTGTGTAACAGACTAGATGTTGCTTACGCACTAAGTGTGGTAGGCCGGTATCAGTCAATCCAACGGGAGAAACACTGGATAGCAGTAAAAACATTCTCAAGTACCTGAGAAGGACTATGGATATGTTCTTGGTGTATGGCGGAAAAGACCTCCAGATCGAGGCCTTTGCTGACTCCAGCTTCCAGAGTGACAAGGATGGCTTTAAATCCATGTCGGATTATGTCTTTACCCTCAATGGAGGGGCGGTCTATTGGAAGAGCACCAAGCAGGACACTGTTGCTGACTCGACGATGGAAGCGGAGTACATAGCTGCTTCTGACGCCGCGAAGGAAGCAGTCTGGATGAGGATGTTCCTAACAGAACTTCTGGTGGTTCCGTCCATTGTAGATCCAATACCTCTGTATTGCAACAACAACGGCGCTATAGCCTTAGCGAAGGAATCCAGGTCCCATCAGAAGTCTAGACACATCTTGAGGCAGTACCACCTGATTAGAGAGATCATTGATCGCCCGGAGATCGAGGTGAGGAGATTAGATACGGAGAATAACACTGCAGATCCACTCACAAAGGCCATCCCTCTGACCCGGTTCGAGAAGCTAATCGAGATTATAAGTCTGCGATATGACAATGCATGGCCTTAGTACAAGAGGGAGATTGTTATTGATATATGCCGTAGAGACCATTATTGTATCAAACTGGTTTGTATATTACTTAATGGAAGCTTGGGATATTCACAGTTGTATTAATTGTCTTGCTCAAAATGGTAATATGCTACTTAGTTCGTTTCTACCTCAATATGTGCATCTTTTTCTTTAAGTATATCGCTTATACATATTAGTAGAGCCCTTAGGATCATTACTTGATTACTAGCATTGTAATGGCAGTCACACTAGTGGTGCCGGGTAGTCTATAAGCACATCCTTATATAGGTCTCTAGTCATAGGATTATCGAGACAGGGCATCGATACTCCGGAGTAGACTAGTGTATACGCTTCTCATCCCTGCAGGGGAGATGGTTTATCCCACAGCCATTAGTACGTCGTACTGGAGATAGTATGAAGGTGCTCATTGGGTTATGAGGACACTGGACAGGACTTGTCGGGAACTGCTGGTGGGTATTATACCAATCGTCGGGTAGCAGTTCCCAGGTGACATGAGTACAGCTTAGTCCGTCATCGTGACACTGCTACTGCAAGTGCACGGCGGCGCCCCGGCCGTCAATCCGACGCCGGAATGCGGAAACGAAACTTTTCTAAAAACTAGAAACCGGCACCACCGCGTACTAAAATCCCGGATCGGGCCATTAACCTAACTCTAGCAAACTAGAAAAAGGGAAGGAAGCTATACCGAGCGATCCGTGTCCTTCAGTCTTCGGCCTCCACTCCGATCTCCTCGCGGAATCTCCGGTCTTCATTTCCTTGTCGGAACGGGCACCACATCGCCGTGTTCTTTTACGGGCTCCCACCTCTGAACCGAGGCAACTCGAGCACGAAGATGGCGAGTCGACGTGCCCAAGGATGCTGTAGATGAAGTGTAGAATAGTTTGTCTCTTGAGGTTTAAGTTGCCATTTGATGGAGAAGGAAAAATGAACTTTGGAGAGGTGTTAGGAATTTTGCAAGCAAGCCAATGAGATGAATGATCTTCCCTCACCAAATGAAACCTCATCCACTCACCCTCTAATGTGGCCGGCCAAATATTGAGAGGGGGAAAAAACAATCAAGGGAGGTGAGTGTAGGAAAAGCAAGGTAACCATAAGCAAAGAAATGGGTGATAAAGAGGAGAATAAGTCACACCAATCTCTCATTCTATCCCATCTCATTTAATGCACCAAATGAGCACAAAATAAATCAAAGATGCCATTATCATCATGAAGCCACAAATCACAAAAACCCCTTCCACAATTGCTAATTTGCAAATATGCAAATTAGCGCCTCCATCAGAAAAATCCGGCCGTGTAGGAACAAAGGAAAACTGGCCGGAACGGAATGAAATTTGGCAATTTCAGAAAACTGATCCCGTAATAAATTACAGGAAAACCCCGCGACTGTATATACATACCCGCATTTGTATTCCCACTGAATACAAATGCAAAGAGACAAAATCTACACAGTACAATACTAGGATCCGGCTTAAACCAAAGCCCGCTAGTATTATCCGTCCGATCATGATTCGTGCAATACCGCACTTATCTGATCGAACCCTGCCATATCTCCATACGACCTCTATAGCGTTTCGCCCAAAACTTGAGAAACTGGTCTGTGGGGGACTCTAAAGACTCGTCAATACTTTGGTTGTAGATTTAACCACTAGCACGTTAGAGATATTAGCCATACGTAACGGGCTACCAGGTATTGACCAAAAGGGACGTCGATGAGCGAACTCATCCTGACACCCTACTGGGCCTGTCAGTGACAATATCCGTACAGTCTGGTCCGTTCGTCTATGAGCATCGCATGGCGGGCCTAGTGGGTTGGTAAATCTCAGACCCCCAAAAGCGGTACAAGTCGTGTCGGAATGTAACCCAGAACACTCTGAGATACTACTGGAATACCTACCAGTAGATCTCCTGCCTTGGCCAAGGATTTCGTGTAATGGCTCTCCTAGACACAACGTGACCTCACCCCCAATACCGGGAGAGACGAACCCCTGAAGATCCGCTCACTGCCTCCATGTGGCTCGGGACTATACCCAACTAAAACCAGTTTGCACGTCTCCTTTGAGCGTGGTAGGGTAGTAATCAAAGTACAGTGGGAACTCACACGAGACAAATGACGATCTCAGGTCGATGAACTAACCTGTACACATGCCACCAGGGAACTGCTATCTGACATCCGGTATAAGTCCAACTAGCATGTTCCCGGCGAGTCCTGTCCGGTGTACTCATAACCCAATGAGCACCTGTATACATCTTAGGTGAACCAACTGACACCAGTGGCTTGTGAGACCGGCCACCGCCCCTCGTCGGGGTCTCGACTGTATACACTAGTCTACTCTGGAGTATCGATGCCCTGTCTCGAAACTCCCACGACTAGGGACCTTTTAAGGATGTGCTTATAGACCCCAGCTCCCACATATATGATCGCCCTCATACTGCTGGCCGTCAAGCAAGAATCCTAAAGTCTTTATCAATGCGCAATAGTGACCTGTAAGGTCACCTAAAGCAGTACACGATGATAAAGATAAACCAGATAGCATACTATCATCTTGAGTAAGACTGTCCTATCGGGATAGGTCCTCCATCAATCATTGCAATCACGTGCCTGTGATCCAATAATTGACTCTGAGGGCACTATCTCCAACAATCTCCCACTTGCACTCAAGGTTAATTATTGCGATGTCGCATACTCACAGCCTGTATGATACCGAACACCCAACTCCTCAACTAATCAGTCTCACAAAACCCGTTTGCGAAACTAATGCGTTCGAGGAATAGCCTCGGTGAGTGGACCCGCTCTAATGTTTCTTTCTATGTCTCTCTTTATCTCATGTTCGCGGAGAAAACCATCTCCCGAAATTAGCAATACCTGTCTTAGAGTATGTCTGGATATCTGATGGGACCTAGTTCATAAATGAACTCCAAATCCAAACTTCTCAAACTGTATCGTCAACTGAACTTAATCAATATCAGCCAGGACCACCTGTCCAAAATACTGCCCCTCGTCAGAAGGAAAACCATAACTCTGACAGTCACTCTGTCATCCAGGTCACCTTAGAAGCCTGGAATGATAATCGTCTCCTAAAGGAGGCTGTCGTTATCAAATCCCTAGAATATGCACTTATGTTCTAAAACTTCTTCCGACCATTTCTCCGGGATTGGATTAATATCATCTTTTTGCATCTACTGCAAAGACAACGTCTGGTATGGTACTTGACACTCATGATTGACTCAATTGCCTAAGCAAGCGATCTGCCAATCATGCACATCCCTCTCTACTTTAGTCTATAAGACACCTTTAGAGAGGGTGACTCTATCACCTGCAGGTACACTACTGTGCTAGGAGTCGTCCATTCTAAAACACCTTTAGAATGTTGTCTAAGTACCCAGATTGGGAAACTACCCAAATCTAGATCTAAAATCATAGATCTAGTAACCAGAATGTTTGATATAATATCCAAGTCCTATGTGGAGAAACCACTGTGTGACAACCAAAGAATAACCGACCGTAGTATAGGAATTTCACTTCCTACTCTGTGTATGTCATCCAAATACCAGGACATCATACCCTGCTACCTTCTTAACAGATCCATCCCCTTATTCTGATGAAGTCAAACCTATGACTGTCACATCAGAAATAGATGATCTATCTCCGCTATATCCTGCTTTAGTCTATAAATAGACATAAGCCACTTGTCCACTATGCTTCCGCTGCTCCCACTGACTACGACAACCCTCTGGCAGAGTCATATACACGTGCACTTCTAAAGCTAGTTTAGAACAATGCTATACTCATCCTTCTGCCGGGTCTCACAGTCTGGAACAACAGCAATGGCAAGTCCGGGTAAACAAGAACCTCCCTGCCACCGTCTTTGAGGCTACCGAAGTACCTTTCGGGTGCCTGAGGTTACCCACCATATCTGCGGAGTGGCTAATGGAATGTCAAATCAGATTGAATCTTTAGGTTCTTATCAAATTTTCAGTAATCGTTTGCGGTTCTGGAATCACTTCCAGTTCTACCATACTCCCACTACTGTTTTCTCAAAAAAAACCATTTTTATTAAAACTGTGGCGAGTCAAGAACAATATCACTATTGATCTTCCAGATGGTAGAAAGTCAACCCTCGTCATAGCCTGGGTCAACCCACAAACAACCATTACAGAAACTTGCATTGAGTCATCCAGAGTCTGGTTTTAAACATAAGCTGGACAACTTCCTGTATCTTAACAATGTCAAGATATGAACTGTTCTATATCCAATACAGAAACAGAGGCACTGATTTAATTGAACCAGATTCAAATCATGCAGCTGTCTCCAGTGCATGTCATCAAAATGGAGAGAGGCCGATCAGCATTACTCAACTTAGGAATGCTTCCAATTATGAGTAACCTGAAAGAGAAGCAAGTTCTTTTAATCATTACTATCAACTGAATACCATACACAAGTATCTACATCTTCGATTACCTTGAAGAATCCCAATACTTGCAACACCTGGTTCTCTACTTTATTCATATACCTATAACTTCTCAAAACTCAGACCTTGTGTTTCTACGAAACACTTGTCTAAGAACTAGAGAAGTCATAAGTAAACAGAATATAGTATGAGGACCAACCCCTCTGTCCTAATGGACACTGGACAATATACAATACTCTGTATAAGTCCCCTGAGTTTAATAACTCAAACCCTGTGTGTCGTAGGTTGAAAACTGTACTATGGTTATGAAGAATTACACCGCTGTTTAATGCTCCTTATCTAACCATCCACTGATATAGGTAAATGTCATAGACATAATTTCAAAAAGTTATATCTCACTCTATGAAAATAGACGTACAGATATATCAATTTGAAATTGGTGCATAACAACGGATATTCAAAACCAAACATTTGCCGTCCGGCAAACAGCCCAGGCGATTTCCTCAAATATCACCAATTACAACGAATTCCGATATAATGAGGATGATCAACTAATTCCCAATAACTTACTCCCACTCATCATCTGTAAAACCATACAGATATGAGAATCATACCTGGTAAATACATACCCTGGAGCAAGTGTCTAATTGGGAAATCAGTTTTCTTTTAACAATACACAGTGAAAATGAAACATTGAAATGTTTCGTAGGGGTTTCCGGGTATTCCTAGCAATGCCTCTTCCATTATCCAGATTCACAACTGTAACCGTATATTTCTTTGCCATCTCTCCAAATCCCTTCATATGTCTTTAGTCATTACCTTCTGTACACCATTTTAGGCTAAATGGTTTTCTTCCTTCCCTACCGTTCGGCATCAGCCTATGGTTTGGAAGAAGACTATCCAATAAGCGTAATGGGTGTAATGTCCTAATCCTAGGAACACTGGCAACGCGAGAGAAGGTGAAGATAAAAGACACTTGAATAAACCTTATTCCTATTTCTCCTGAACCAGAATCCATCCCCGAACTGGAACAAGTTCCTTTCGAGTTCATATATAACCATACGATGGAATATCCAATAAACTGTGGATCCTCATAGTGATACGGAGTGTCCTGGAGAAATACAAAGGTGAAGTGGGAGTGGTAATGAAATACTTGGTTTGGTCGTGAATAGCAGTCGCAATTTACTTTGCCCTCCTTCTAATCCCTTTATTTGTCTTTACATAATACCTTCTGTACACCATCGTTAGGCTAATTGGTTTTCTTCATTCCCTACCGGTCAGCACTTGCCTATGGTTTGGAAGAAGACTATCCAATTTGCGTAATAGGTGTACTGTCCTAATCCAAGGAGCACTCGCAACCTGAGAGAAGGTAAAAGAAAAAGACAACTGAATAGTCCTATTCGTTTTCTCCAGAACCGGAAACCATTCTCGAATAAATTCCTTCGAGTTCGTATATAACCATACGATGGTTTTATCCAATGGAAGTGGACGTTCGTAGTAATACAGGGTGTTCTGGAGAAAAGGGTAAAAGTAGGAGTGGCAATGAGGTACGCAACTCTGACAATCCAAAAGCCAGTGTTTAAGAAGGTTCGGTCAACTTGGTCACTGAGTCATAGTCTAGGGTCGGATCATGGTCGCTGCCAAAGAGAGAGAGAAAAGAAACACTCAGCGTGCACTCTAACCTAGATCAGAATGGTTATCACTTTATCTAATCAGGAAACCTCCCACTGTACCGTCAAATGCTCCTCCAAACCTGAAAGAAGAATTAATCGGGATCATCCGAGGAGTAAACCAACTCATCAGTGGAAATCGGGATCCAACTATCATCGCATGATAACGTGACGGAATCCGCTCACGTTATCACACTCCAGAAAGTATGCGCATATCTGGCAAGTTTCAGTTTCTTTTGAAACTCCCGATGTGGATTTTTGGCCCATGCTCTTATGACCTTGGCGTGAGGTCAAAATGTCATAAGTCATATGTCAAGTTCTACCCATCATTATCCAGGTTAATTTGAACCCACCCGTACCTACCCTTGACGTAGACCAAAATGGCAGTATAACTGTCTCAAACCAACGCATTCTATCTATGCAACAGATAAATATCCGGCAGCTACCAATCACTATGCCTTGGCGTGAGGTCAAAATACATAGCTTGAATACTACCGAATATTTAACTGAAATGATGGAGGGCTACGAATGGTTTCTGGCGAAAACCTTTAAAGTAATGAACTTGATATCGTTGAAGGAACCGGATAGCTTTATAAAATTATAGTGGCGAAAACCTTTGCTAAAGAGGTCACTCCCGGTGAAGGGATCTCGGCTCTTTCCCCGTAGAATGAGGTGCAGGATATTCCAACTGAATACCACGATGCAAAGCAAAAAGCAATCGGCTATAGTGAAGTTATTGCCCTGACGCAAACTTCTGTCCAAGGGGTCACTCCCGGTGAAGGGATCTCGGCCCTTGCCTCGTCGACTGAGGTGCTGGATATTCATAACCGAATACCACTGTGTAAAACAAAAGAGAACGCCCTTGCAATAACAGCTTTTTGAAAAATGTTCCAACAACATCAGAATAGGTTTGTTTAGCTTGCATTGATCTGAATCAACGCAGTCCCATCAATTGATCACACCACAAAGAATGAAAATAATGATGTACGTATATGCCATCCGCATTCGCCACTGGGTCCCGTCATTACCCGTTAGGTTATTTAACTAACGACAGAGCGGGGACTGGACTAGCACAGATGCAAAACATATACAACATCTACTAGTATATATATCAATATATAATATTCGCTCAAGGCGTGATAAAAATGCAACATCACAGAAATGTAATAAGCATCACAGAACAATACAGATATCTGGGATCCCCGGGTTTCATAGAGCCGCTACTGAACCCGACGTTCCCCTGGTCGTGTGGATAGCCTGTGCAATGAAATCCTAGACCCTTACGGGCGCGGCAAGTTACCCGCCAAAATCTGAAGCGAGGCAGCCCCCTTCAGCAACGTGAATGGACCACCCAGCACTTCACGGAATCCGGTAACTTGGGCACCCCTCCTGGGTCAACCTGTACCCCCTACGAGTGCGGCGAATAGCCCGTCAGTTCTAGAGTAAAGCCCCCTCTGTCTCAATGCCATGAGATGCGGGCCCGTTGCCCTCTAAAACCCGGCTATCCGTGCACCCCTCTGCGGGGTAATCCTAGTACAGAAAGTAAAATATACATACAACGGGTATATCGACCTCAGCCCGGTCGTGCCCCAAAAGAATAATATACAAACAGGCAGTAACGACAGTCCACATGTCGGACGCTCGCCCCGCAATATCAAATGTACATATTAAACGAAACTGTACTAACATTGCATCCAGGCTATCCCCTACGACCAATCCGCAACATCACAGTACAACACAGAAAATCAACGTGAATGTCACGTTCGCAAATCCGTCTAAAAGGGCTATAGCAGTTAGACAGGATTTGCCGATCAAGTGACATTCACGGTCGCAGATATAATGTAAATACTGTGAACTAACATGTTTAAAATTTTCGATCGATCAAATTTACCGAAGTGGGCCCCAAGCACTACTGTAGCACTCAAAGAAAATCTGGGCCCAAAAAGAATATTCTAAAAACCCTATTTCCAAGTCAAGGAGCACTGTAGAAATTTTGAAGCAGTGAAGGCACAGAACGGCCGCGGAACCGTGGCGGGAAGGGGGTTATTGCCGCGGTTCCGCGGTGGGACCGTACGATCATGCAGTCAAATTTTCTCAGAATTCCTAAAAAAGCCTGCACGTATTTCTGCAATGTACCAAATATTTTTTCGAGCCAAAAACAAATCGACAAAAAACTGATGCACTTGAAATCGGGTTTTCGGAAAATCCGTTCAATCGAACTTGTAAACACGTTAGAGCAAGCTAGACTAGGTTAATGGCGTGTCTCTGATACCATTGTAAGTGCACGGCGGCGCCTCGGCCGTCAATCCGACGCCGGAATGCGGAAACGAAACTTTTCTAAACACTAGAAACCGGTACCACCGCGCACTAAAATCACGGATCGGGCCATTAACCTAACTCTAGCAAATTAGAAAAAGGGAAGGAAGCTATACCGAGCGATCCGTGTCCTTCGGTCTTCGGCCTCCATTCCGATCTCCTCGCGGAATCTCCGATCTTCATTTCCTCGTCGGAACGGGCACCACATTGCCGGGTTCTTTTACGGGCTCCCACCTCTGGACCGAGGCAACTCGAGCACGAAGTTGGCGAGTCGACGTGCCCAAGGATGCTGTAGATGAAGTGTAGAATAGTTTGTCTCTTGGGGTTTAAGTTGCCATTTGATGGTGAAGGAAAAATGAACTTTGGAGAGGTGTTAGGAATTTTGCAAGTAAGCCAATGAGATGAATGATCTTCCCTCACCAAATGAAACCTCATCCACTCACCCTTTAATGTGGCCGGCCAAATATTGAGAGGGGGAAAAAACAATCAAGGGAGGTGAGTGTAGGAAAAGCAAGGTAACCATAAGCAAAGAAATGGGAGATAAAGAGGAGAATAAGTCACACCAATCTCTCATTCTATCCCATCTCATTTAATGCACCAAATGAGCACAAAAGAAATCAAAGATGCCATTATCATCATGAAGCCACAAATCACAAAATCCCCTTCCACAATTGCTAATTTTCAAATATGCAAATTAGCCCCTCCATCAGAAAAATCCGGCCGTGTAGGAACAAAGGAAAACTAGCCGGAACGGAATGAAAACTGGCAACTTCAGAAAACTGATCCCGTAATAAACTACAGGAAAACCCCGCGACTGTATATACATACCCGCATTTGTATTCACACTGAATAAAAATGCAAAGAGACAAAATCTACACAGTACAATACTAGGATCCGGCTTAAACCAAAGCCCGCTAGTATTATCCGTCCGATCATGATTTATGCAATACCGCACGTATCTGATCGAACCCTGCCATATCTCCATATGGCCTCTATAGCGTTTCGCCCGAAACTTGAGAAACTGGTCTGTGGGCTTATTTGGGCTATATTTGTTCAGCCCCTTTCTTATGCAAAAGTCCTAAGCACTTTTTTGAAGCTCTGGTGCTCACATGGGTATCATGTGAAGCCTTCAGTTATGGGCGCTACCCAATCAGTGCTAAGCAATCAGTTATTTTGACCGAATATATATATAGTGCTAAGCACTTTTTTATATAGCGTCTACGTGAGGAGCATGTTAGGAATATGTGTTGGATATAGTGGCCTCAAGTCAATTATTGTAATCGCAGACACGCGATTGTAATGATTGACAGGACCTATACGGGTGGAACAGTCTTACTCAAAAAGATAGCATGGTATATGGTTTGTCTTTATCATCATGTACATGCATTATGTGGTATTACATATCACTATTACATGTTGATAGAGCCCATAGGATTCTTTCTTGACTACCAGCATTATGATGGCGATCATACACGTGGGAGATGGGTGGTCTATAAGCATATCCTTAAATGTCCCTAGTCGAGGGAGTATCGAGACTGGGTATCGATACTTCGGAGTAGACTAGTGTATACTTATCGAGAACCCGACGCGGGGCGGTAGACGGTCTCACAAGACATTGGGGTCAGTTATTAACCTAAGATAGTATGCAGGTGCTCATTGGGTTATGAGTTACACTGGACGGACTTGCCGGGAACATGCTAGATGGTTTTATATCTATTGTCACATAGCAGTTCTCAGGTGACATGAGTACAGCTTAGTCTGTCGACCTAAGATTGTCATTTGTTTCGTGTGAGTTCCCACTCTGCTTTGATTACTACCTTACTACGGCTCAAAGGAATTTTGCAAACATGTTTTAGTTGGGTACAGTTCCGAGCCACATAGAGGTAGTGAGCGGATTGTCAAGGATTCATCTCTCCAGGTATTTGGGTTGATGTCGCGCAGTGCATAGGTGGACATCACCAGAAATTCTTGGCCAAGGTGGATGAGAATTACTCATTTGGATCAGTAGTTTCTCAGTGGGTGATGGGCTTCATACCGACACGAAATATCGCGTTATTAGGGGTCTGACTTTATCCTCCCCCTAGACTCGATATGTGATACTCTTAGACAAACAGACCGGACTGTATGGAGATTGTCATTGACAGGCTCATTAGGGATTCGAATGAGTTTGCTCGTCAGTCTTCTTTTCGCTCAATACCTGGATAGCCGTTACGTACAGCTAGTGCCACTAACATGCTTGTGGCTAAACCCACTACCAGCGTATTGAAGAGTCTTTAGAGTCCCATGGAGAGGGTTTCCCTAGTTTTGGCGAAATGATGTAGTATCTGTATTGGATACGTGCAGGGTTCCGATCGAATGATTATACTAGTTACCCGGACTTTCGATCGGACGGTTGATAATACTATCTGGTTTGGGTTTTAGCCTGATTATTAAATCAGGTATTGATTTAATAATTTACGTATATATATTTCGATTTGTATATTCTAGTATTATGTTCTTTGTGTTATTCTATCTCTTTGGGTATTCGTATTTTGGTACGAATACAAGTATGTATATACAGTTGAGTGTAATCCGTATTTATACGGAAAACATTCTAGAAGGTGGACACCTCATTTTGTTTTATCCATTTATTTATTTAAATTGAAATGAGGTCTCACTATTCAAGTATGGTTGCATTATTATATTTGGATATTGTGTTTTACAAAACCATGCTTGTTACTTTTCTCTCTCTAGAGTTTTTCTTCACTTGTTTTCCCCCTTGATTTTTCACTCACTTGAGTTCTTCTCACTTGAGCTCATGCATGGTTGGGTTTTGGAAAACGCTCTCACCATTTTGCTTGCTCTATTCACAACCTTTCTTGACCTCCTCCTTCTTCTTCATCTTCTACCCTACCATCTCATGTGTTAAGAAACAAGGGTAGAAGAAGAGATAGATAAACACCTTGAGCAACTCACTACATCCCTAGGCACTCTAAATTAGCATTCTAGAGTTCATAGTTGCTTCACTTGATTTTTAGTGTGGAGCTGGAGCCATGAGCTACATCCCTCGGGTGGATCATCTTCGACGGAGTAAGACTGGTGGCCAAGCTCAATCGAGGATGCCTCAAGGAGCTAAGGAAGATGGTATAAGACCGAAAGACACGGTTCATTCGGTATAACGCTTCTAACTTTGTAGCTAGAACATCTTTTGTAGCTAGTGTAGATTTATGGTTTCGATTCTAGACGGATTTCTTAGCACCAAGTTTTTTAAATGCCGTTTTTGTTCCACATCGGCCACGGTAGAGGGCCAGGGCACTAGCAAACCCCAACATGGTTTCAGAGCAACCCGATAAACCTTCACTAGCTAGTTTACACGAGGTTAAAATAACGATCGACGAAATTTTCCAAACCGCATTTCCATGTTAACATGCCCGCTGTCGATTTTGAAACTTGTTCAAAAAATATTTCAGATTATCTTAAAAATACGTGCAGGCATTTATAGAGCACCTCAAGAAATTCAGGCACTTAAGCTAACAATATGGCCGTGGAACCGCCGCAATACATGCCTATTGGCGGCGGTTCCTGTTAGTTATATGTATGCCCTAGAGGCCATTACTATACATAGGATGTATATTGTAGTGGATGCTTGGACATATATAGGGAGGACTTTCTTGCTCGACATGATAGTATGCTATCTGGTTGCTCTTTACCTTAACGTGTATACTGATTATCTCTCTGTTACATGTTGGTAAAGCCCTTAGGATGTGTACTTGACTACCTGGACTATGATGCGGATCATACTAGTGGGGACATGGTACTCTATAAGTACATCCTTCAAGGTCCCTAGTCATGGGTGTATCGAGACAGGGCAACGATATACTAGTGTAGACTAGCGTATACCTTCTCAACCCATACAGATGGGCCATGGATGATCCCATATCCATTGGTGTTTGACATCAGAGATAATATACGGGTGCTCAGTGGAGACTGGGTACACTGGACGGACTCGCCGAGAACTCCCAGATGGTATTATACCTTACGTCAGATGGCAGTTCTCTGGTGACACTGGTACAAGTTAGTCTGTAAACCCGAGATCATCATAGAGTCTTGTGTGATTCCCACTGTGCTTTGATTTCCACCTTACCACGTCCAAGAGGGCGTGCAAAACGGTGGTTTTTGGGTACAGTCCCGAATCATATGGAAGCAATGAGCGATAGGAGGGGATTCGTCTCACCCGGTATAGGGAGTTGATGTTGTGCTGTGTTCGATTGGCTATAACCGGAAATCCCTGGCCAGGGTTGCTGAGATTTACTGGTAAGTGTTACCAGTAGTTTCTCGAACTGTTATAGACCTCATATCGACATGACTTATTGAGCTACTGGGGTCTGACGTTTACCACCCCTAGGCGAGATATGCGACATATTAGACGAACAGACCGGACTGTACGGTAAGTGTTGCTGGTTGGATTCACAGGAGTGTGAGCGGGCTTGCTCGTTGATCTTCTGATCGCTCAATACCCGGGTGGCGTTTAGCAGACCGCTTGCGGCTTGTGGGTGTTTGATATGATCATCACCTACTGCCGGCGTATTGACGAGTCTTTAGAGTCCTACACAGAGGTTTCCTGGCTCAAGCGAAACGAAATAGGAGCGCATATGAGATATGTGCGGGACCGAAAATAATACCAGTATGTGATACTGAATTCTATTCTCACGATTTGTATCATCGGACGGTTATATAAGATATAGCCGGGTTACCGAATCAAGTGTTGATTCGATAATTTGATACACTTGATATTAGTCGGTTATATGCTGTATGACCGGATCATTAAATCAAGTGTTGATTTAATGATTTAATGTATAATTATATATTTGATATATTATTTTACATTAACTAGTATTGGTTCACTTAAGATTATTTTTCTCACTTGTTTGTGCATATTGTATATTTGATATATGTTTGTGCACTAGTTTGTATCATGTTTGATGATACATGCAAACTTGGGTGTGTGTATCACTTTACCCATGTTTAGGTTAATGGTTAGGTTTTATTTATTTTATTTATTTATTTTTGCAAAAATAAAATGGTGGCTTTCTTGTTTTATGCTTGAAGCTTCATGAAGCATTTCAAGCATCTTTGAAAAGTCTAACCATTTTGTTTTATGCTTTAACCTAACCATCAACCTAAACCCTAGTTTAGTCTCTACACAAGTTATCTTACCCATGGTTGCTAAATGATAAGATTCACTTGAATTTTCTTTTAAGTTAATCCTTTTTCATTTTTCTTCTTCTTCTTCTTCTTCATGAAGAAAAGAAAAGCTTGCTAGAAAATTCTAAGTGATGAAATCAAGTGAGAAATCCAACTCCAAAGTGAACCCACTTCCTATTTCTTCATCCTCTACCACTTGCCATGTTGTATAGGGTGTTTTCTTCACAAGGTTCATGACCAAGTGAAGATGGAGCTTGAGTTTGAGTCGCCTCGACGTAGATCATCTTCGGCATCGAAGTCAACGACCTAGCCCGCTCATTTCTCCGATGAAACCAACACTAGAGTCCGAGATTCCGATGATCGCAGCGGAGGGACGTCTACACGGAACTTTGGAAGTGGAGGACCGGATCTACAAAGGTTGTAATCCCTTTCACTTATTAGCAAAGTAGTTTTCTTGCATTTAGTTTCGCCAATCCTCTAGTTAACGATCTTGCTTAGGGTTTCTCGGCACATAAATTTTTTAAATTTGGCATGGTTGATGCCTTGTGGAACCTCTTGAGTGTGCCTAGGAAACCTACAGTGGTATCAGAGCCTACCTAGAGCTTTAGGCGATGTGTAGACGATGTTAGAAACCCGATCGGACCCCGAAATCCTAAATTTCACCCATTTCTGTACATTTTCTGAAACTGTGCATTTTTCCTAATTAAAAATATCCAAAAAATTCAGTAGGGTTTTTGAGGGGTTACTGTGCTGCACGTGCGTCTAAGTCGACTATAGCACCGCGGAACCGCGGCATGAGCATGGCTCATGCGGCGGTTCCGCGGCCGTTCTGTCACTTCATCTTTTTCTGTTTGCAGAGTAATCTCTCTCTGTAAGTGCTGTATTTTCTGGGAATTTTTAAAGTTTGCTCAAGAGTTGAGTTTTCTGGGTTGTATTGGGGACTCGATGTTTCGATCGGGAAGTTTAACTTCGTCTGTGTGATTTTCCGGGGATTTTAGAATATGTTAAAAAGTTCGACCGGATATAAATATCTACTTTTTCCCCTGTCGGGAAATTTCCAAGTGTTGGATCTTTCCGTAGTTTAAAGACGTTCTAAGTAGTGCAAGTAACGCGATGGACTCTCTAGAAGACAACAAACCTTAACTCGATTATGTGACCGTCTTGAACTGCCCTTTGAACCTTAGGGTTTAGGGCAGTATGGCGTGCCACATGTGAGGCGTTGGCTTGACCCTTCTACGGCTGGACCGTTGGTACTGTGGCATGAAATGGATGTTTTTAGACTTATTTTATGTGTTGAGCTATTTCGGGAAAACTTGGGTGTTTGATTGTTCGATCGGAAAGTTTAATATTTTCTGTTTATCTGGAATGTGATACAATATTTGGAATCCACAAGTAGTTATGAGATAACTGATTTGAATATTATAAATCTAGCAGTCTAGTCTCACTTGATCGATTGCCACAGAATTTTGATGTGATCAAAAGTCCGTCGCAATCACGTAGCGTATGCGGATACTCGCCCGGTAAACTTAATAGACAGCTACACCCCATAGCCCCGACCAAGTGACTGTAGGAGAACCCCGTCGCCGAAAGCATCCGTTAAGATGCTCGCGGCAGCGGTGTTCCGCCTTGGTGCACTTCGTCGACGGCATCGGGGGTGCGGCCGTCTACTGAAGTTTGCGACGAGCATTCGTTCTGAACGTCGGGAATCTTGTTGAATTGCCCGACTTGATATTGAAAAGAGTTTTCGATAATGAGACTAAAATGCGGGGTTTATAATTGTTAGGCATGCGATGTCTAAGGAATTCATTTGATTAGGCATGCGATGTCTAAAGGTGTTGCGGATTCCAACTGTTGTAGTCTTACACTTTCTTTTCTGTGACCGTAAGTGTAATATGTGATATCGCCGGTTTCGTTGCTATATGTCAACGAAAATTGGGATGGGCATATTTACTTACGTTGATGACATGTGATGTTATGTGTTGCTGGATATGTTATATTGGATCGTCGAGTTTGTATAGCCGGGGTTTTTTATGTGAGATGAGTGTTTTTCTTTTTCATTAATGTAAAAACTTGTATGTAATATTCTTTTATTGGGGCACTTCCAGGTTGCGGAAGATGTCACCGTTGATGTATATTATTTACTTTTCCGCACTAGGATAGACCCAAGGAGGGGAGCACAAGTAACCGGGTTCTAGGGTCCAGTGGGAGACCATCTCGAGGAGTCGAGTCCGGGTCTCCTAACTCTAGAATTGGTAGGGTTGGTTGCCGCTCTCGTAGGGGTCTAGGGGTGTGGGTTTGGCTATTCATCACGACCGTGGAATCCGTGTTTTATACAGGCTCGTATTGAAAACACGGACATCCTAGTATATCCAATATTTCATATATGATTCTTCTGCTGCGTTATCTGTGATGTGATCATGTGATTTGTTCAGATAGATATTGTATATAGTATATATGATATATTATATAGACGTTGCTTATGTTTTACACCCGCACTAGCCCTGCCTCGCTCTGCCGTTAGTTACCTAACCTAACGGTGCAGACGGGACATCGAGGCGAATACGGATGGCATAAGCGTACGTTATATTTATCTATGATGTTTAGGTGGAATTAAATGATGGGACTTCATTAATATGATTAATGAAAGAAAAAGAAACCTAAAAGATGTTGTGGAATCGAATTTTCAAAAACATGTAGCTACAGTTCTTTCTTTGCATCGCGGTGTTCCTTGTAGAACATCCTGCATCTTATTCGATGAGGAAAGGGCCGAGATCCCTTCACCGGGAGTGACCCCTTTAGCAATAACTGACAGATGCTACACACTCGGTTTGTCTTTTGATTGCTTCTATAGTTCCTGCTTTGCACAGTGATATATATGATATATCCCGCACCTCATTCGACGAGGAAAGGGCCGACGATCCCTTCACCGGGAGTGATCCCTTTAGCAAAACTAGAAAAGCCTAAAAAAACACTCCATTTTAAAATCATTTGATTCTAAAACGATATCAAGTTCATTACGCAATAGGTTTTCAGAAAAACCTGTCGTAGCCCTCCGTCATTTCAGATAAGTACTAGTTAGTATTCGTGCTACGTTTGTTGACTATGTTAAGGCGTAGTGTGCGGTAGCTGATTAGTGCTTATCTGTATAAGCATATGATGCGATTGGATTAGGATAGTCGTGCGACTTTGTTGACTATGTTAAGGGTCGTGCGGGTGGGTTTAATTCAATCGGGAAATGACGGGTTGAACTTGACTAGCACTTATGATTTGTTGACTATGTTAAGATCATATAGCTGCTAGGGGTAAAATATTATCGTGAATTTCAAGTGTTGAAATTTCCAATGAGATTGCATACCTTCTATGAGATAGTTGGATCCCGATACCCGCTGCGAGTAAGAGTTACTCCTGGAAGAGTTTTACACATTACAATTAGCCGATCAAGTAGGTGTCTAGAAAGGTGTCAACGAGGTTACGCCTCTGGGAAAACGAGGTTTACTTTAATTAGGTCCGTGCGAAAGCACGGGGAACCTCCCTCAAAGTACCGACACTGGCCTGGCTGAAAGATTGGCGAACTTGTAGCGTGTAATTAATCCCGGCTAGTCTTTCCTTTTAGGGTTTGAAGGAAGATTTGATAAAAACAGTGGGAGCCATCCTGATTAGATAAATATAATAACCAATCTGATCTTGCAAGAGCATACGCTGAGTGTTTTCTTCTCTCTCTCTCCAGGTAGCGACCATATCACGCCTTAATCAAGATAATAATACGGATGTATTGACCGAACCCGTTTGTTATACTGAGCTGGGTAACGTTTGTCCCACTCCAACTTATAAATGTTATAAGACCGAGCAGGAAATTTGGGGAATATCAGATTTCTCGTGCCGCCCAAACAAAGAAAGTGCATACTGATGCATCATCTTCGGGTGTGTTCATTACAGAGAACTGTTTCTCAGTATCCTTTATGTCCTGGGTATGTGATACCGGATCAGGATCCCGCATACAAAATCTGTTATATGGGCTACAGAAAGGTAGAGAACTGAGAACGGGTGATAAGTTTCATGAGACAGAAAACGATGCAAGTGTTGCAGCCAAGTCTGTTGGTCACTGTCACCCTGTATTACCAGAATACATTGATTCTGAACGAATGTTATTAGATACCGAACCTGATATACAAAACATATCAGTCTCTTTATCAGTAAAGAAAGGATATAATTTTGTATTGTTGGATAATGTTTTGAACATTTCCTATATCAAAAGTTGATCAGTTCAGGCACGTTATCTAAAAGCATTGATGTTCTAAATCAAACTACAGTTCTTAGTATACAGAACACACACAAGAGGAAGAGTTCAGAAATGAACGGATCCTTCTTGAGGTATTGTAGACTAGGTCATATCAATGTGACCCGACTAGCTTAAGTTACATTTTAGATGGATATTTAAATCAGTTTGAATTTACATCTTATGAAACTTGCCAGTCATGTCACAAAGATAAGATGACCACAGCTCTGTTTATTGGAAACAGAGAAAGAGTTAGTAAACTCTTGGGAATGATACATGTTGATGTATAAAGGTCCCCTGTCTACACATGCCAAGACCGGTTCTTTGTACTTCATTACATTCTCTGATGATCTCTCAAGATTCAGACATATGTTCCTGTTGAAACATAAGTCCGAACCTTTTGAGATATTCATAAGAATATAAGTTAGAAGTAGAGAACCAAAACGGGTATAAGTATTATGTCCTTTGATAGGATCGAGGAGGAGAATACTTGAGCACGGATTTCCTGAATTATTCTAAAGGAGAATGAGATTCTCTCTCAGCATTACTCCTCCGTATACACCACAACACATCGGTGTATCGGGGCGGAGCAATCACACCCTATATGATAAGGTGTGCTCTATGATGAGTACTACTAAGTTACCTATTTCCTTTTGAGGAGTTATGCACTTATGAAGTTGCATACCTATTGAAAAGGGTTCGAATCAAATCAGTTGCCTACCACTTCATATGTGATATGGAAAGGGAAGAGCCCATATCTTAAGTTGGTTAAGATTTGGGGTTGTCCGGGCTATGTCTAAAAGCAAAAATCCGGACAAGCTCGAGGCAAGGTCTGTTATGTAGAACTGGAAAGGTTCCAGCGATACAAACTACAACAGATGATTTGATAGATCCAAAGGATTCAATAGTTACCAACGAACCTCAGCCTTTCCGCCGATCTAGCAGGGTTCCTCACCCACCTGAGAGATACTTTGGTTTCTCTATGACAGTAGGAGCGAGGATTGCATCATGAGATGATGACCCAACTAGTTTCGAGCTGGCCATCAGGAGTGGGACTCTGTAAGAATGGCTGGATGCTTAGCAATTTGAGATGGAATCCTTATACACCAACAAAGTATGGACATTGGTTGCTTTATCTGAAGGGTTAAATCCCCATCAGGAGCAAGTATATCTTGAGAAGATTACTTGGTGTACTTGGAAAAGTTGAGACTTTCAAAGCTAGACTTGTTAAAGGTTTGCATCATTGACCAGGTATGGATTTTGTTGAAACCTTTTCTAAGTAGCTATGCTTAAGTCCATCCAGATCCTACTTTCCATGGCTACATACCATGACTACGATATCTGGCGGTTGGGTGTCATGACTGCTCTTCTAAATGATATTTTAGAAGAGAGAGTCTATAAGTACACAGTCAGAGGGCTTTGTAGACAGTGGGAGCAGCGGAAATGTGTGCAAGATGTTTTATGTAATAAAGCAGGCATCGCGGAGTTGGAACGTCTGTTTTGATGTGGTAGTCAAAGAGTTTGACTTCATCAAAATGGTAGATGAACCTTATATATACAAAAAGGAAGTAGAGAGTATGGTAGTGACCCTCGTAGAGTACGTGGATGACATACTCTTGATAGGAAAGGAGTTTCCTATTCTACGCTCGGTCAATCTCCGCTTATCACAAGGATTCTCCAAATAGGATCAAAGAGATACCTCCTAAATCCAGGGTTTTGGATCTATGAGATAGATCTAATTGGATGTTAACTGGTTGTAGTGAGATGGTATCAATCGATCCTGGAGAGAATCACTGGAAAGGTTCCAGGGTGATAAGGACGACTGAATGTCAGTCACAGGCTTGTCTATACCCTCAGTGGAGGGACGGTATGTTGGAAGAGTTCCAAGCTAAATACCATGACAGACTAGACGATTAAAGGTAAGATACATCGTTACCAAGGATGCTACCAAAGAGGCAGTCTGGATAGATATTAGTTCATGAGATGAACTTCGTTCCTACCATTGTGAGACAATGGAGTTGTGGTTTATGCCTAGGAATGCCCATCCCATCAGTGATCCAGACATATTCTGAGGCAGTGTCACCTGATCATGGAGATGGTTGATCTCCAAAGGATCGATGACAGGAGAGTAGACTCAGAGGACAACACGGCGGATCCACTCACAAAGGCCTTTTCCCAGAGAGCGACTTTTATGGGATGGTTGAGTATGAGATACTACAACCACTGCTATCAGATGGCCCTAGTGCAAGTGGGAGATTGTTAGTTATATGTATGCCCTAGAGGCCATTACTATACATAGGATGTATATTGTAGTGGATGCTTGGACATATATAGGGAGGACTTTCTTGCTCGACATGATAGTATGCTATCCGGTTGCTCTTTACCTTAACGTGTACACTGATTATCTCTCTGTTACATGTTGGTAAAGCCCTTAGGATGTGTACTTGACTACCTGGACTATGATGCTGATCATACTAGTGGGGACATGGTAGTCCATAAGTACATCCTTCAAGGTCTCTAGTTGTGGGTGTATCGAGACAGGGCATCGATATACCAGTGTAGACTAGCGTATACCTTCTCAACCCAAACAGATGGGCGATGGATGATCCCTTATCCATTAGTGTTTGACATCAGAGATGATATACGGGTGCTCAGTGGATACTGGGTACACTGGACGGACTCGCCGAGAACTCCCAGATGGTATTATACCTTACGTCAGATGGTAGTTCTCTGGTGACACTGGTACAGGTTAGTCTGTAGACCCGAGATCGTCATAGAGTCTTGTGTGATTCCCACTGTGCTTTGATTTCCACCTTACCACATCCAAGAGAGCGTGCAAAACGGTGGTTTTTGGGTACAGTCCCGAATCACATGGAGGCAATGAGCGATAGGAGGCGATTCGTCTCTCCCGGTATAGGGAGTTGATGTTGTGCTGTGTTCGATTGGCTATAACCAGAAATCCCTGGCCAGGGTTGCTGAGATTTACTGGTAAGTGTTACCAGTAGTTTCTCGAACTGTTATAGACCTCATATCGACACGACTTATCGAGCTACTGGGGTCTGACGTTTACCACCCCTAGGCGAGATATGCGACATATCAGACGAACAGACCGGACTGTACAGTAAGTGTTACTGGTTGGATTCACAGGAGTGTGAGCGGGCTTGCTCGTTGATCTTCTGATCGCTCAATACCCGGGTGGCCGTTACGTTTAGCAGACTGCTTGCGGCTTGTGGGTGTTTGATATGATCATCACCTACTGTCGGCGTATTGACGAGTCTTTAGAGTCCTACACAGAAGTTTCCTGACTCAAGCGAAACGAAATAGGAGCGCATATAAGATATGTGCGGGACCGAGAATAATACAAGTATGTGATACTGAATTCTATTCTCATGATTTGTATCATCGGACGGTTATATAAGATATAGCCGGGTTACCGAATCAAGTGTTGATTCGATACTTTGATACACTTGATATTAGTCGGTTATATGCAGTATGACCGGATCATTAAATCAAGTGTTGATTTAATGATTTAATGTATAATTATATATTTGATATATTACTTTACATTAACTAGTATTGGTTCACTTAAGATTATTTTTCTCACTTGTTTGTGCACATTGTATATTTGATATATGTTTGTGCACTAGTTTGTATCATGTTTGATGTTACATGCAAACTTGGGTGTGTGTATCACTTTACCCATATTTAGGTTAATGGTTAGGTTTTATTTATTTATTTTTGCAAAAATAAAATGGTGGCTTTCTTGTTTTATGCTTGAAGCTTCATGAAGCATTTCAAGCATCTTTGAAAAGTCTAACCATTTTGTTTTATGCTTTAACCTAACCATCAACCTAAACCCTAGTTTAGTCTCTACACAAGTTATCTCACCCATGGTTGCTAAATGATAAGATTCACTTGAATTTTCTTTTAAGTTAATCCTTTTTCATTTTTTTTCTTCTTCTTCTTCATGAAGAAAAGAAAAGCTTGCTAGAAAATTCTAAGTGATGAAATCAAGTGAGAAATCCAAATCCAAAGTGAACCCACTTCCTATTTCTTCATCCTCTACCACTTGCCATGTTGTATAAGGTGTTTTCTTCATGAAGTTCATGACCAAGTGAAGATGGAGCTTGAGTTTGAGTCTCCTCGACGCAGATCATTTTCGGCATCGAAGTCAACGACCTAGCCCGCTCATTTCTCCGATAAAACCAACGCTAGAGTCCGGGATTCCGATGATCGCAGCGGAGGGTCGTCTACACGGAGTTTTGGAAGTGGAGGACCGGATCTACAAAGGTTGTAATCCCTTTCACTTATTAGCAAAGTAGTTTTCTTGCATTTAGTTTCGCCTATCCTCTAGTTAACGATCTTGCTTAGGGTTTCTTGGCACATAAATTTTTTGAATTTGGCATGGTTGATGCCTTATGGAACCTCTTGAGTGTGCCTAGGAACCCTACAGTTCCGCGCTTGTTTTGAGGCAAAAGTGCACCAAATTTCTTAAGGAACTCTATTATATGGAAATGTGATTTTTTGGATGTATGTTTTTGGCCCAGATTTGTTTGAGTGCTGGTTTGCATTTGGGGCCAATGTAGAAAAGTTTTAGTCGATCGAAATTTTGAATACGTGTTTATCAGCTCATATGTTAATATTTGCGACCGTGAATATCATTGAGCGATACAACTCGACTAGTTACTATATGTTTAACTAGACGGGTTTGCGAACGTGATATTCACGTTGATGTTCTGAGTTTTGCTGATATTGTGGATGGATTGTCGTGGTGGATAGCCTATATTACAATGGTAGTAGTACAGTTCAGATTCATTTGTATATTCATTATTGCGGGGCGAGCGTCCGACATGTGGACAGCCGTCTCTGCCAGATTGTATATTCTATTATTTGGGCACGACCGGGTTGAGGTCGATGTCGTCATTGTATATATGCTTTTCTTTTCTGTACTAGGACTACCCTGCGGTGGAGTGCTCGAATGGCCGGGATCTAGAGGGAAAGGGACCGCATCTCATGGCGTTGAGATAGAGGGGGGCTTACTCTAAAATTGGCGGGCAATTCGCCGCACTCATAGCGGGTATAGGATGACCCACGGAGGGGTGCTCAAGTTACCGGATTTCGTGAAGTGCTGGTTGTTGGATATAGTGCCCTAAAGGAAATTATTGTAATTGCAGGCACGCGATTATGATAATTGAGGGAGAACCTATACAAGTAGAACAATCTTACTCAAAATGATAGTATGCTATCTGGTTTGTCTTTATCATCATGTACATGCATTATGTGGTATTGCAGATCACTATTACATGTTGATAGAGCCCATAGGTCTTGCTTGACTACCAGTATTATGATGGCGATCATATACGTGAAAGATGGGTAGCCTATAAGCACATCCTTAAATGTTCCTAGTCGTGGGAGTATCGAGACTGGGCATTTATATTCCAGAGTAAACTAGTGTATACGTATTGAGACCCCGACAAGGGCGGTGGCCGGTCTCACAAGCCATTGGTGTTGTGTCACCTAAGATAGTATACAGGTGTTCACTGAAAGTGAGTATACTAGACGGACTCGCCGAGAACTTCTAGATGTTATTATACATATCGTCAGATGAAAGTTCTCAGGTCGCATGAGTACAGATTAGTCCTTTGACCTGAAGTCGTCATTTGTCTCGTGTGAGTTCCCACTGTACTTTGATTACTACCCAACCACGGCTCAAAGGAGTCGTGCAAACAGGTTTTAGTTGGGTACAGTCCCGAGCCACATAGAGGCAGTGGTCGACTGTCAAGGATTCGTCTCTCCTGGTATTAGGAGTCGATGTCACGATATGTTCATTTGGCTGTCACCATAAATCCGTGGCCTCGGTAGAGGATATTTACTGGTAGTTGATCAGTAGTATCTCAGTTGGTGATGAGCCAGACTCAGACACGATCTATCGGGTTAGTAGGGGTCTGACGTTATCCACCCCTAGACCCGATATGCGATACTGTATGACGAAAAGACCGGACTGTACGGAGATTGTCACTTTCAGGCTCAGTAGGGCAAGGATGCACTTGATTGTCGACCCCTCTTTCGACAAGTACCTGGGTAGTCGTTACGTACAGCTAGTGTTGTTAACGTGCTTGTGGTTAAACCCACTGCCACCATATCGTCGAGTCTTTAGAGTCCCACACGGAGGGTTTTCCCAGTTCAGGCGGCAGATGTAGGAGCCATACTGTGGTACATGCAGGGGTCTGATTAAATATGTGTACGCGATACACGGATTTTAATCGGACGGTTGATAATACTAGCCGGCTTAGGATTAAGCCGGATTATTAATCAGGTTTTGATTTAATAATTTATATATGTATTTTGATACATATATTTTATTATTATTGTTCACTATTCATTTTCTCTCTTTGGTGCTATCCGTATTTTTATACGGATACATGTATGTTTAGCGATACATATACCAGGTGAAATATTCCGTATTTATATGAGAATGCTTCTAGAAGAAGGACACCTCATATTTATTTTTCTACTTTAGAAAAATAAAAAGGATGAGGTGGAAAGTGGAACAATGAAGCCTGGCTACAACATGTTGAGAGGTATGGCTTGGGAATTTTATATTGGAAAATTCATTTGTAAGCACTATTGGATCATGGTTGATAAAAAGGGCAAGCCATCCCCACTTCAAGACTTGATGATTTTTCTTCACCTCCCACTTGCTCATGCTTCATGCTACCTCTAGCTCTTCTCCTTCTTCTTTTTGCTCTCACTTTTAAGCATAGATTCTTGAGAGAAAATTTAGTGGAGTGTTCCTACATCACCAACCATCCAAACCTAGCAACATTGGACCGTTGGCTAGAGCCTCCTCTGCATTCCCTCTGGTGGATCATCTTCAGCAAGGGCGGTCGATGCTCATGCGCGTTCCCGGCGGCTACGAGCTTGGAGGGGTCTTCCATAATTGGGTGGACACGCAACAAATGTTGTATTTCTCAAACCTTGTATGTTTTAGTATTCTAGTTTAGGGTGTTTGGTTCGAATCCTCGGGTGTGAGCATCCGGTGGCCATAAAAAGTTTTTGTTTTCGCTTTCGCCTTGCCCGCGGCCTCCGCGGTTTGGGCGCCGGATCCCAACATGGTATTAGAGCCACCTAAACACCATAAACTAGTGTTTGATGATGTTTAAGTTTCAAAACCGAAAACTTCGAATTTCAAAACCCAGTTTCTGTCGAAATATTTTTGGTCTCTGAAATTTTTTTAAACAAGTGCAGAAGCTTCATCTAGACTAGATAGAGACACCCAATGAAAACGAAACGATTACATCAAGTTTGGCCCGGCGAGATTCCCAATATGGTCGGCCTCACCGGTTTACTGTTCAAATATGGGGCTCGTTTTCATGGTGTGTGTTGGGATTTGTAAATTGGTATTTTTGGTATTGTTTGTTTTGTCCCAGATTTCACTTTGTATCATATTAGCTTTGGAATAACTCGGGAGTTTTAAAAACTCGAAAGTTTTGCATCGTCGGTATCTGTGAGGTTGTATTTGTGTTGCTGAATGTCGTCTATATATATAATATAATATATATTTAGTAGATGCTTCTATATGTTTTGCATCCGCGCTAGACCAGCCCTCGCTCTGCCCTTAGTTAAGTCACCTAACGGTGCATGACGGAGCCCCGTGGAGAATGCGGATGGCATATAAAAAGCATGTTATTTTGGTTGTTTCTTTTGTGGCTTGGAAACAAAAAATGATGGGAACGTATTATCTAAATAATGCAAGGAAAAATGAACCTAAATGATGTTGTCGGAACCAATTTTAAACTACTCGGTTTTCTTCAAAAATTTTAGTCGTATTCTTTTGCTTTGAATAGAGATATTCGGTTAGGAATATCCCGCACCTCATTCTATGAGGGAAGTGCCTTGATCCATTCATTGGGAGTTCACTCTTAAGCAAAAGTTTATGTAACTACTTTTAAAATGCAGAGCTTAAACCACTCCATTTCAAAGCCACTCGAGTTCCTTCAATGATATCAAGTTCATTACGTTAATGGTTTTTTGCCAAAAACCAACCGTAGCCCTCGGTCATTTCAGATAGGTAACGCCTAGTATTCGTGCCATATTTGTTGGCAAGCATCAGGGAATAGTGTACGGTAGCTGAGTGCTTCTTATCTGTTGCATGGATATGCGATTGATCGGGGCAGTCATATTGCTTTGTTGGCAAGCGTCAAGGGTTAGTGCGGGTGGGTACGATGCAATCAAGATAATGACGGGTTGAACTTGACTAGAACCCTTGATTTGTTGGCAAGCGTCAACGTTCTTGGGTCCTAGGGGAAAAAACTATAACGGGAGTTTCAAACATACGGGAAACTTGCTTGGCATGCGCATATCTTTTGGAGTGTGGTGACTTGAGTGGATTTCGTTAGGTTATCACATGATGATAGTTGGGTCCCGATTCCCACTGATGAGTACGTATTACTCCTCGGGAGATTTTTTTCACTTAAATGATCCCGACTAGTTATTCTTTTAGGGTTTGAAGGAGAATTCGAGGAAACAGTAGGAGACATCCTGATCAGATAAAGTGATAACCAATCTGATCTTGATAGAGTGCACGATGAGTGTTTCTTTTCTCCCTCTCTCTAGTAAAGAGACCCATGACTTACCTTAAAAACTCATAAACCAATTTGACTGAACCTTCTTACACCCTTTGGCTTTGGTTTGACTTGGTTCGCGACAAAGTCGTATATATCCCTACTACTCCTACTTTACCCTTTATATTTCTTCAGAACACGTCGTATCACTACGAAAATCCATATTTCTTGGAACGGCCATCGTATAGTTATATACAAACTCGAAGAAATCACTTCAGTCGAGGATGGCCGCAAGTTCTGAAGAAATTGAAAAGGATTATTCGGTTGTTTCTTCCCTTTACCTTCTCTTAGTTGCGAGAGCTCCTTGATTAGGAGAGTACATCCATTACGCTTATTAAATAGTCTTCTTCTAAACCTTAGGCTGGTGCCGAAAGATAGGATAGGAAGAAAACCAGTTAGCGCAGGGACGGTGTGCAGAAAGTAAAAAGTAGAGACATATAAAGGGACTGAAGTGAGAGCAAAGGAAACTGCGACTACTGTCTTGAATCTTGATAATGGAAAAGGCACTACTAGGAATACCTGACCATCCCTATGAAACATTTTCATGTTTCAGTATTTATGTGTACATATAATAGAGAACTGTTTTCCCAGTCAATTCTGACTCCAGGGTATGTATTTAGCAGTTTTGGATCTCACATCTGTACGGTATTATAGATGATGAGTAAGAGCAGAATATTGGGAAATGGGCAATTTGATCCTCAATATCGGAATTCGTTGTAATTGGTGATATTGGATTAAATCGCCTGGTTTTTGCCTGACGGAAAACATTTGGTTTCAAATAACCGTTACTATGCACCAGATTTTAAAATGAAATATCTGTACCTTTATTTTTATAAAGTGATACACGGAATGAGGTAAGGTGCGAATGAGGTAAGGTGCATTGAATGAGGTATATTGATATACATTTTTACAATTGTGTTGTAAACATTTACCTTTATCAGTTGAGAATGAGGTAAGGTGCATTGAATAACGGTGTAAGACATTCTTAACCAAGATACAGTTTTCAATTTACAAAACACAGAATTTGAGTTGGTATACTCTTGGGACTTATACATGAAAGTGTATGTTGTCCAGTGTCCTTCGGGACAAGGGGTTGGTACTCTTACTTCATTCAGGATTACCTATGAGTTCTCTGGTTTTAGACACGCGTTCATTGTAATGCAAGGTCCAAAGATTTTAAGAAGTTTATAGGTATAAGAATAAAGTAAAGAACCATATGTTGGCAGTATCGGAATTCTTCGAGGTGACCAAAGATGTAGATATTTATGCTAGGTATTCCATTATAGTAATATTTAGAACTTGATTCTCTCAGAGGTTACTCATCGGTGGATGCGTTCCATGATATGTAATGCTGTATTGGCCTTGTTCCATTAGGTAATATGCACTGGAAACAGCTGCATTACTTTTGAATCCGGTTCTATCTAAATTTGTGCCTTGATTTTATACGGACATAGAATGGTTACATATCTTTAGGTTGTTAAGATATGGAGTTATCTGGTTTCTGTTTAAAAACAGAATCCGGACAAACTCGAGGCACGCTTCGGTAATGGCAGTTTGTGGATTATCCCGAGCATTCGCTGGGACTTTGTTTCTACCATTTACAAGATCGATAGTTACATTATTCTTGACTCGCCACCATTTTATAAAAAGATATTTTTGCAAAAGAAATTAGTGGGAGTATGGTACAATTGGAAGTGATTCCAGAACCACAAACGGTTACTGAAAATTTAGTAGAATCTAAGGATTCAATGTGACATTCAAAGTTGCTCAAACCACTGTGGAATAAAACTTATGTGTCACACTATGAAACTTTGGGAGAGAGTGATTGAACGTAGGCTAAGAAAGGATATTAAGATAGCAGAGAACCAGTTTGGGTTCATGCATGGACGATCGACGACAGAGGCTATTCATTTGCTTCGTCAACTTGTCGAGTGTTTTCGAGAGAGGAGAAGAGATTTGCATATGATATTTATTGATTTAGAAAAAGCGTACGACAAGATACCTAGAGAGGTATTATGGGGGACAATGATGAAGAAGGGGGTCCCCGTCAAGTATATTGACATAATCAAGGATATGTACGATGGAGTAGTGGCAAATGTCAGAACTTGCGGCGGCTTAACGAGTGATTTTCCGTTTATTATTGGTTTACATCAAGGATCTGCATTAAGTCCATTCCTGTTCACCATCATGATGGATGAGCTTACTAGAACTATCCAAGATGAGGTACCTTGGTGTATGCTATTCGCTGATGATACTGTTCTAGTAAATGAGACGAAAGCAGGGGTTAATGCCAAATTGGAATTATGGAGGCAAACATTGGAATCTCCGGGATTCAGATTGAGCAGGTCCAAGACAGCATATATGCATTGCAAATTTAGTAACCAGAGAAGTCAAAACCATATTGGTATAACATTGGAAGGGCAGGAGATATCACCGAGCGACCAGTTTAGATATCTAGGTTCCATCATCCAAAAGAATGGGGAGATCGATAGTGATGTTAATCAAAGGATCCAATCTGGTTGGTTGAAATGGAGGAGTGCAACAGGGATTTTGTGTGATCGTAACTTTCCGTTAAAATTGAAAGGGAAGTTTTATCGGAGCGCTATTCGGCCTGCCTTATTATATGGTACAGAATGCTGGGCTCCTAAAAAGCATCATACATAGAAGATGCACGTAGCGGAGATGCGCATGCTTCGTTGGATGTGCGGTAACACTAGAAAAGATAAGGTGCGAAATGAGGATATTCGTGCAAAAGTTGGTGTAGCACCTGTGGAGGAGAAGATGCGGGAAAACCGGCTAAGATGGTTTGGTCATGTGCGACGAAGACCTATGGAAGCACCGATACGACGAATAGATACTCTCGATATGGGCAATGGCAAAAGGGCAAAAGGGCAAAAGGGAGACCGAAGAAAACATGGATGGAGGTGATACGAAACGATATGCTTGCCAAAGGACCCAATGAAAGTATATTGTTCGATAGGAGTGAGTGGAGGCGGAGGATTCATGTGCTGGACCCGGCGTGATTCTCATGTTGGTTCATGTAGCCTACCCCATATGCTTGGGATAAAAGGCTCAGTTGTTGTTGTTGTTGTAGGATTCAATTGGACTTGACAAACCGTTAGCCACTCCGCAGATTTTAGTATGTGGCCTTAGACACCCGAGAGATGCTTCGGTATAGACGGTGACAGGGAGGCCAGCATCATGGAGATGATGGTCCTACTAGTTATCAGTAGGTCATAGGAAGTGGTAACTTCCAGGTGACCAGATGCTTCATACCCAAGATGGACTCCACGCACTTCTACAAATTATGGATTTTGGATTTTGCTGGGTGCTCCTTAAGGGGTAAAACCTATTAGGAGCAGGTAGATCTTTCAAGATCTGTGCAGGTGGAAAGGTGCTTACCTAATAAGTCTAGACTTGTTGTAAAGAGTTTTCATCAAATACTCATTGTGGATTGTGATGTGAATTTTACTTCAGTATCTATGTTGAAGTCCATATGAATATGACTTGACACTGCTATTCCCCTACTTGTTATCAGCAGATCATAGGAAGTGGTAACTTCCAGGTGACCAGATTTTTCATACCCGAGATGGACTCCACGCACTTCAACAAGTTATGGGTTTTGGATTGTGCTGGGTGCTCCTGAAGGGGTAAAACCCATTAGGAGCAAGTAGATCTTTCGAGATCTGTGCAGGTGGAAAGGTGCTTACCTAATAAGGCTATACTTGTTGTAAAGAGTTTTCATCAAATACCCGTTGTGGATTGTGATGTGATTTTTACATCAGTGTCTATGCTGAAGTCCATATGGATATGTTTTGACGCTGATGCAGTTCATGACTATGATATCTGGCAAGTGGGTGACTATAACATCTTTCTAAATAGGATTTTGGATATGCACGTGTATGTGACTCTGCCATAGGGTTATCGTAGTCAGTGGGAGCAGCGGATGGTGTGCAATATGCTTATGTCTATTCGTAGACCAAAGCAAGGATAGCAGAGAGGGATCATCTGCTATTGATGTGACAGTCAAGGTGATTGACTTCATCAAAACAAAAGATGAACCTAGTAAGAAAGATGTAGGGAGTACTATCCATGTTATAGATGACATACTCCAGATAGGAAGTGATGTTCCTATACTACAACCGGTCAGATTTTTGTTGACACACAGTGTTTTCTCCACGTTGGATATGGATAGTATATCAGGAGCTCCGGTGACTAGATCTATGGTTTTAGATCTAGATTTGGTAAGTTTCCCAAATCGGGTACTTAAACAGCATTCTAAAAGTATTTTAGAATGGATGACTCCTGACGTAGTAGTGTACCCGCAGGTGATGGAGTTACCCTCTATAAAAGGATGTCTTTTTAGAATGATTAGGAGAGGGACGGGCATGAATGACACATCATTTGCTTAGGCAATTGAGTCAATCATGCAAAGTCTTGTACAACGCCAGATATTGCTTTTGCACTAGTTGCAACAAGCATATATTGATCCAATCCTCGAGAAACAAAGGGTAGCAGTAAAGAACATAAGAGGATGTTCTTAGTATTTGGTAACAGCTGCCTCCTCCGGGAGGCGGTTATCGGTTATGACTTCCAAGTTGACCTAGTTGACAAAGATGCTGTCGAAGTTGTGAGTTTATCCTCTTCTGAGAATCGGTATAATGGATAGTGTTCCAATAAGGATACTGAGGTAATCATGGTGCATGATGCCGGTTATAACTCAACAGAGGATACAGCCCAAGAAATTTGTTAGATAGGAGTTGTTCATTTATGAACTTGGTCCCATTAGGTATCCAGATAAATTCTTGGGGCGGGGTATCGCTCAGATTGGGAGATTATTCATCTCCGAAAAGTTGAGATATAAAGAGATGAAGTTGGAACATTATAGCGGATCCACTCACTGAGGCTATTTCTCGAACACGGATGTTCCTCAAACGAGATTTGAGAAACTGATTAGTAGAAAAGATGGGTATTCGATAACACACAGGATGTAGGTATGCGATGCCGCAATAATTAGCATTAAGTGAAAGTGGGAGATTGTTGGATATAGTGCCCTCAAGGCAATTATTGTAATTGCAGTCATGTGATTATGATAATTGAGGGAAGACCAATACTGGTAGAACAATCTTTCTCAAAATGATAGTACACTATCTGGTTTGTCTTTATCATCATGTGCATACATTATATGGTATTACAGATCACTATTACATGTTGATAGAGCCCATAGGATTCTTGCTTGAATACCAGCATTATGATGGTGATCATATAGTGAGAGCTGGGTAGCCTATAAGCACATCCTTAAATGTCCCTAGTTGTGGGAGTATCGAGACTGGGCATCGATATTCCGGAGTAGACCAGTGTATTCATTTCGAGACCCCGAAGAGAGGCGGTGGCCGGTCTAACAAGCCATTGGTGTTGTGTCACCTAAGATAGTATACAGGTGCACACTGGAGGTGAGTACATTGGACGAACTCGCCGAGAACTTCTAGATGGTATGATACATATCGTCAGATGGAAGTTCTCAGGTGGAATGAGTACAAGTTAGTCTTTTGACCTGAAGTCGTCATCTGTCTAGTGTTTGTTCCCACTGTACTTTGATTACTACCCTACAATGGCTCAAAGGAGTCATGCAAACAGATTTTAGTTGGGTACAGTCCCGAGCCACATAGAGGCAGTGGTCGACTGTCAGGGATTCGTCTCTCCTGGTATTAGAAGTCATTGTCGCACTGTATTCAGTTGGCTATCATAAGAAATCCGTGGCCACGGTAGGGGAGATTTACTGATAGTTGATCAGTAGTATCTCAGTTGGTGATGAGGCAGACTCAGACACGATCTATCGGGTTAGTAGGGGTCTGACGTTATCCACCCCTAGACCCGATATGCGATACTCTTCGACGAAAAGACCGGACTGTACGGAGATTGTCACATTCAAGCTCAGTAGGGTAAAGATGCACTTGATTGTCGACACCTCTTTCGATAAGTACCTGGGTAGCCGTTATGTACAGCTAGTGCCACTGACGTGCTTGTGGTTAAACCCGCTACCAGCATATTGTCGAGTCTTTAGAGTCCCACACAGATGGTTTTTCCGGTTCAGGCGACAAATGTAGGAGCCGTACGGTAGTACGTGCAGGGGTCCGATTAAATACGTGTACGTGATACACGAACTTTAATCGGACGGTTGATAATACTAGCCGACTTAGGATTAAACTGGATTATTAAATCAGGTTTTGATTTAATAATTTATATATGTATTTTGATACATATATTTTAATATTATTGTTCACTATTCATTTTCTCTCTTTAGTGTTATCCGTATTTTTATACGGATACGCGTATGTGTAGCGATACATATACCAGGTGAAATATTCCGTATTTATACGGGAATGCTTCTAGAAGAAGGACACCTCATATTTATTTTTCTATTTTAGAAAAATAAAAAGGATGGGGTGGAAAGTGGAACAATGAAGCATGGCTACAACATGTTGAGAGATATGGCTTGGGAATTTTATATTGGAAAATTCATTTGTGAGCACTATTGGATCATGGTTGATAAAAAGGGCAAGCCATCCTCACTTCAAGACTTGATGATTTTTCTTCACCTCCCACTTGCTCATGCATCATGCTACCTCTAGCTCTTCTCCTTCTTCTTTTTGCTCTCACTTTTAAGCATAGATTCTTGAGAGAAAATTTAGTGGAGTGTTCCTACATCACCAACCATCCAAATCTAGCAACTTTGGACCGTCGGTTAGATCCTCCTCCGTATTCCCTCAAGTGGATCATCTTCGACAAGGGTGATCGATGCTCAAGCACGTAACCGGAGGCTACGAGCTTGGAGGGTTCTTCCAAAATTGGGTGGACACGCGACAAAGCTTGTATTTCTCAAACCTTGCATGTTTTAGTATTCTAGTTTAGGATGTTCGGTTTGAATCCTCGGGTGTGAGCGTCAAGTGCCCACAAAAAGTTTTTATTTTCTCTTCCGCCTTGCCCGCGACCTCCGCGGTGTGGGCGCCGGATCCCAACACTTGGTGGCCCATTCAATTTGTTGAATGGGGTTGCCTCACTTCTGGGATTGGCGGGTAACCGTAACATTTCAGAAAAATAAAATATTATTTTGGGAATTTTTTTTAATTAAATAATAAATATTGTGAATATTTTAATGTGCTTTATAGTTAAATAACGATAAAGGTGGAAAATAATTGGAAAATTATAGAAATTACTGAAAAGAGGGTGTTTTCTAAGATTTGAGCATTTACAGATTGTTATATAATTAATTATATTACTTTTAATGCTAATCACGATTAAATATCGCTAATCTTGCATTAATCCGGTTTTGTGCACATGACATGCACCATATCATTTTAGCACTTGTTATATTCTTATCATGGCTATTCTTCATTTTCTTTTGCATGGTTGTTGTTTTAATATGAAAAGAAAAGAATAGGAAAAGAAAAGAAAAGAAAAGGATATTATAATGAGGGATGCGCATGAGAGAGAGAGGGTGAGGGGTCTCCATTGACCATGGCTTGTCTCCACACTTCATCATTTTCATCTCTTTCCTCTATCCTTCTCTCTTTGGCTGCCCCATCTCCATCCCCTTCTTCAAGCCTCAAAACACCTCCCAAAGTCAACTCAAAACTCCATCTCACTTTCATTAAAAATGTGCACAAGCTCACAAGCTACACTTTGGACCAAGAAAGCAAGGATTTTGGACACTTGGGGCAACTCAAGAAAATTCTTGAGTTTCCAAATGAGGTAATCTCTGCTCCATTAGTATAGTTTTTCTTTCATCTTAACACCTATGCATGTTTAGAAGTGATTTAGTTCGGTTTAGTGGACTTTAAGAATTTCAAGTTAGGGTTTTGTTGAATCTTGAGTAGTGAAGGTGTAATTGAGAGTACTAGTGACTACAACCCCTGTAATGATGTTATATTAGACCCTAACCATAGACTTAAACCCTAAATATGAACTTAGAAAATCTGCCTATATCAGATTTTGTGGAAATTGTGTTGGTATTTTGTGATCTGCTATCACCCGGGGACACTAGGAATTATTTAGCAAACACAGAGAAATGTACAGGCAGTATGTAGCATACCCTAAAGAACCGAGCCCCTAACCCAAAGCCCAGGTCGCAGATTTATTCTGTTTGGCCGCAAATTGGGGCCAGGGTAGGTTGGATTTGATTCGTGCTTGTTCTGTAGCTCCATCTCCAGTAAACTAGACCCTTTACATATGCAAAATTGGCTAATTTCATTTAGGGTAAAATTTGGGAGCACATTGGAGTGTTTTTGGCTATGTTTTCTGTATTTTGGGATACTTGGTTTTGATATTGGGATTTGTATTTGGTCGTGTGGCGTTTGAACGTCAACGACTAGGATTATTAGTCGTGTTTTGCATGCGAAGCTATAGGTTTTAACCTATGAGCAAAACTTGTGCCGTTTTGGTTTTTCCGACTTGATTTTAATAAGCTTTTGTGATTGTGTATTGGTTGTAGGTACCCTCGCATGGATTCCGAGACGACGAAGCGCCTCGACTTCGGCAAGCAAGGATCAAAGTAAGTAGATCTATATCTACGGGAGAAGTCGGGTGGATGGCGTATAGCACCCCCGCAAGTTTTTGATGGAAACCGATCTATAGGATACAGTTGAAGAAACTTAGATTTTAAAACTAGGAATATGGTTAAAGGATAGTTAAAGATGAATGATTGAATTTATACATATGAAGATATGAGATGAAAGCTTCAGAGATATGAAAGGTGAATGTGAATCACGACTTATAGATATATAGTTGCATTAGAATAAGTATGAATTTTAGAGCAACATGACATTTGATGTATATATATATAGACTTGATGTGGGATATAAATGCGATGAAAAGAACGTACGATGTGATATGATGATTTGATAATATGTTGGTATACAGATACGAGTCGATTGAGATGGTCGACACCTTATCGGTCCCCTGATATGAGTTGTTATGGATGTGACCTGGGACATAGGTATATAGATATTTATATATGTTGAGAATCTTGATTGATATCCTGTACGTGACGTTAGGTCCGTACCCCTCATTATCACATAAGATGATAGGATCCCCGATGGTTTAATGCCGCCGTACGATGATTATCCGTACGTGATGAGTTAAGCTTGATGATTGATCCATACCCTTGACTAGAGGATGCCGTACGATGGATTATACCGTACGTGTTGTTGTGAGGCTGGATGCCGATTAATAGATTCACAAACTCGGCCATGCTAGATACGTATACCTTATGGCTTTTAGCTGATGAATTACCTTATGCTGCATTCATGTCATTCTCATCGCATTGCTTATACCTGTGCTAGTACACCTGCACCATTATCAATGATGCGTATGTTACACTTACACAGATTTGCCGGCTCACACACTTCATCATCGATAATTGCCATGTCACTACACAGTAGAATTGCCGCATCATGATATGACTCCTTGCATAGTTTACTTGCTATAGTTACATATGCACCTTATACGATGTTGCATTTGACTTAGAGGAAATTTGGGAACCGCAAGATATATTTTTAAAAACTGGATTCATTAAAAAAGGCGGCTTTCCCTCGACATGTGCATATTACTGATTCCATGTTGCATGATATATTAATATGCTTACATTTCTTTTATCTGTCGCATACATTATGCTTTACGATTATACGCATTGAGATATACTGTTTTCATGAGATTTCTGGATTTGAGAACCGTGGTTATTTCAAAAGAAAGTATGTATTGTTTTAAAAACCCGGTTTCTCTTGATATGATATTTCAGTGCGTCCACCATGCGTTTTCTCGGTTCTGAGACGTGTGATATGTGAAACCCAATTCAAGGAAGCGGATGATCTGTTTGCGGGTTCATGGTGGACCCGGTATGGTTCCCCGAGGCAAGAAATGTTTTTCGTGGAGTAGAAGATGAGCCTGGCAGGGTGGCTAGTATCTACCGGTGATTGGTTGGACCTGGCGGCTATCCGAAGGATACCGACCGGAGTCAAAAGATGTTATGGGCCGATCCGGACCGACGGAGCCCGAGAGATATGAGGATTTACGTGCCGATTCTGGGAACGGGTTTCATGATGTTTCGAATGTCGATGCTGGACACTCAGGTTCCCTGATTTTGATGTGTCGCGAGGGAAACACGTTGATTTATATCCTCATATTTTCATGCATATGCTTTTATGATATTTACATGCATGATGATGTTATGGCGGTGGTTGACACGTGGACAGGATCCACATGCATACATACATTGATTATATTGTTGGAAGATATCCACATGCTAATAGGTTTTTACTTGTAGTGTTGGCACATATACAGACCCGGTCACCTTAGATATTATAGTATTACCTTTATGATATAGTTGACCTAGGAGTCGTTGTTTATTCGATTTCTATCTGTTGATGGTTTCTACTCACGAGTTGGCAACTCACCGCCATTGTGCCATAGTTCTTGCAGGTTGACCGCATGGATCAGTAGCGGCATCGCTGGCATATGGCTGTATTCGGGTGTTTTGCTTTGGTAGGTGGGGCATTTGTATCGTACCCACTCTTGTATTTACTATTCATATTGTATCTAGTCAACTCCATCAATCAAACTAGTAATTGTATAAGTAATGAGATGTAGTGAGACTTGTGGTTGCGAGACTTAGAGCGAGGTGTTTTCCGCTACTTGTGGTGTTGATGTCTTGCTTATTTCTTTGTCTTGTGGTGAACTTCGCCGTTGGGCGTCGTATACTTATATTTATGCTTTGCGTGGTTGTGGATTCGCCGTTTGGTGAAGAGCTAGCTCCCACTTGGGGGTGCCTTTTATTATTATCATGTATTGTGGTTTTGGATCAAAAATACAAAAGAGGTGCTGCCAAAATTTTTAAAAGACGAAACATGTTTTTCAACTAGTAAATCCACTTGCATTTTTATGTTCCATTGTTTATGTATTTAGGAAAACATTGATTTCATTATACCTTTATTTCAAAACGTCACCTCTTTTATTTTTCTTAAAATGGTTTAGAATTCTGGGTTTTAGCTTACTTGAATTACGTTACGCCTTTAGACGTTGCGTGATTTAAGTGCCGGTCACGAGCTAATATTTCGGGTCATGACAGTAACTTTCCACACTCATGGTGGTCTTGGTTATACATTGCACTGGCTATCCACCCGACCAGGGAACGTCGGGTTTCATTTGCGGCTCAAAGAAAACCCGGGGCTTCTAGATTGTCCGTTATTCTGTGTTGCTTATCGCTTTTCTGTGACGTTGCTTATATCATGCCTGTGACGAATGTTATATATACTAGTAGATGTTGTATATGTTTTGCATCCGCGCTAGTCCAGCCCTCGCTCTGCCGTTAGTTAAGTAACCTAACGGTGAATGATGGAGCCTCATGGTGAATGCGGATGGCATATACGTACATTGTATTTTCGTTCTTTTTTGGTGTGATATGCTTTAATTGATGGAAATGCGTTAATTTTGATTAATGCAAGGAAAAATAAACCTAAATGATGTTGTTGGAACCAATTTTTGAAAACTGTTATTACAGACGTTTCTTTTGCTTTGTACAGCGGTATTCGGTTCTGAATATCCAGCACCTCATTCGACGAGGCAGGAGCCGAGATCCCTTTATGGGGAGTGACCTCTTGGGGAAAAGTTTGCATCTTTGTAATAACTTCACTATAGTCGATTCTATTACTTTACATCATGGTATTCAGTTAGGAATATCCTGGACCTCATTCGAAGAGGAAAGAGCCGAGATCCCTTCACAGGGAGTGACCTCTTTAGTAAAATTTTATGTCATTATATATTTGCAAAACCACTCGGTTCCTTCAACGATATCTAGTTCATTATGTTAAAGGTTTTTCGCCAAAAACCAGCCTTAGGCCTCCGTCATTTCCTACGAGTAGTATTTAGTATTCATGTTGCGTTTGTTGACTCCGTCAAGGCGTAGTGTACGGTAGCTAAGTGGTGCTTGTTTGTAGCATACGATGCGATTGGTTAGGACAGTCATGCGGCCTTGTTGACTCCGTCAAGGGCTCTTGCGGTTGGGTTTAATGCAATCAAGATAATGACAGGTTGAACTTGACTAAGACTCTTTAATTTGTTGACTCCGTCAAGGTCACTAGGGTCCAAGGGGTAAAAATCACATCGAGAGTTTCAAATATATAGGAAACTTGCCAAGCATGCGCATACCTTCTAGAGTGTGGTGACTTGAGTGGCTTCCATCAAGTTATCATGCGATGATAGTTGGATCCCGATTCCCACTGATGAGTAGGTGTTTCTCCTCGGGTGATTCTTAGATGAACCCGACTAATTCTCTTTTTAGGGTTTGAAGGAGAATTCGAGGAAACAGTGAGAGCCATCCTGATTAGATTAAGTAATTAGCCAATCTAATTTAGGTTAGAGTGCACGCTGAGTGTTTCTTTTCTCTCTCTCTTTGGTAGTGACCATGACCTGACTTTAAACTAAAACTTATAAACCAAGACTTAACCGAACCTTCTTAAAATACTTTGGCTTTTGGATTGTCATAGTCGCATATATCCCTGCCGTTCCTACTTTCCCTTTGCATTTCTTCGGAACACTTCGTATCACTACCAAGATCCATATTGCATGGATATGCCATCGTATAGTTACATACGAACTCGAAGAAACTTGTTTCAGTTTGAGGATGGATTCCGATTCTGTAGAAATTGAAAAGGATTATTCAGTTGTCTTTTCTATTTACTTCTCTCAGGTTGCGAGAGCTCCTAGTATTAGGAGATCACACCTATTATGCTTATTGGATAGTCTTCTTCCAAACCATAGGTAGGTGCCGAAAGGTAGGGAAGGAAGAAAAACAATTAGCCTACGTGTGGTGTACAGAAAGTAATAAGTAAAGACATATAAAGGGATTAGAGTGAGGGCAAAGGAAATTGCGACTACTATCATTCATGACGAAGCCGCGTATATCATTTCCACTCCTACTTCACTTTGCTTTTCTCCAGGACACTCCGTATCACTATGAAGATCCATATTGCTTAGATATGCCATCGTATAGTTACATACGAACTCGAAGAAACTTGTTTCAGTTCGAGGATGGTTTCCAGTTCTGGAGAAATTGAATAAGATTATTTGGTTGTCTTTTCTTTTTCCCTTCGCTCAGGTTGCGAGAGCTCCTAGTATTAGGAGAGTACATCTATTACGCTTATTGGATAGTCTTCTTCCAAACCTTAGGCTGGTGCCGAAAGGTAAGGAAGGAAGAAAACCAATTAGCCTAAGTATGGTGTACATAAGGTATGAAGTAAAGACATATAAAAGGATTGGAGTGAGAGCAAGGAAATATACTGTTATTGTCATGAATCTAGATAGTGGAAGAGGCATTACTAGGAATACCCGGCTACCCCTTCAAAACATTTTCATGTTTCAGTTTTGCCTGTGCGGTGTTAATTGAAAACTGTTTTCCTAATTAGATTCTGACTCTAGGGTATGTATTTACCAGACTTGATTCTCATATCTGTATGGCATTACTGATGCTGAGTTGTAATAGAATATTGGGAATTGGGTGATTAGATCCTCTATATATCAGAATTCTTTGTAATTAGTGATATTTGAAGAAATCACATGGGTTTTGCCTAACGATAAATATTTGGTTTTGAATATCCGTCGTTATGCTCCAATTTTAAACTGATATATCTGTACGTTTATTTTATAAAGTGAGAAATAACTTTTTGAAATTAAGTCTATGATATTTATCTATATCAGTTGATGGTTAGGTAAGGTGTATTCAACAACGGTGTAATTCTTCTTAACCATAACACAGTTTTCAACCTACGACGCACAGGGTTTGAGTTATTGAACTCAGGGGACTTATACAAAGTATTATATGTTGTCCGATGTATATTAGTACAAAGGGGTTGGTTCTCTTACTATATTCAATTTACTTATGACTTCTCTAGTTTTAGACAAGTATTTCTTTGAAATACAAGGTCCAAATTTTGAGAAGTTATAGGTATAAGAATAAAGTAGAGAACCATATGTTGCAAGTATCAGGATTCTTCGAGGTGATCGAAGATGTATATACTTATGCTAGGTATTCTATTATAAGTAATAAGTATTTGAGAACTTGCTTCTCTTTCAGGTTATTCATACGTGGGTGCATTCCTTGATGAGCAATGCTGCTTGGCCTCCTTCCATTTAGTTGATGTGCACTGGAAATAGCTGCATGATTTTTGAATCTGATTCCAATTAAATTAGTGCATTTATTTCTATATTGGATATAGAATGGATTCATATCTTAACGATGTTATGGTATATGGACTTGTCCGGCTTATACTTAAAACCAGAATCCGGATAAATTCAAGGCACTTTCAATAATGGCAGTTTTTGGGTTATCCCGGGTACTGACGAGGGTTAACATTCTACCATTTGGAAGATCAATAGTTATATTGTTCTTGACTCGCCACCCATTTCAGTAAAATGAATTCTTTTCAGAAAACATTAATGGGAGTTGTTAGGATACCTACAACGGAAGCAAGGTTTCGGGTGGCATCTCTCATGCCAATTTCAAATTTTGTCATTATAGATAACCCTAAACCTAGATCATTAACTAGAGAATCAAACCAAAACTAGCATGTTAACACTTTAACATCTAAGAGTTAGGGATTACAACCTTTGTAGTCCATTCCTTCGCTTCATAAGCTCCGTGTTGAGGTCCCTTCACTGCGATCATCAAGTATCCGGACTCTAGAGAGGCTCCATGAAGAGAAAGATGCAACATTGCTTCCAATCTTCAAAAACTAAGATGATCTACCTTGAAGAATCTCAAACCCAAGCTCTTTCTTCACTAATCAAGTATTAGTAAAGCAAACACCCTAATCTAAGTGGCTAAAATAGATGAGGATGATGAAATAGGAATTTTTCTCTCTTTTGTTTTCAATTTCTTATAAAATATCCATCACAAATAAAATGCTAGAAAGATTTCAAGAGAGGAGGAAGAAGAAGAATTTCTTTTGTGATGAATAATGAATTATTGTTGAGGTTAGAAATGCAACCTAGGGTTAAGCATGACATGCTTAACCCTTGTAGAGACTTTACCATGGGTTAAGGTTTGGGTTGGGTTAACAAATATCTCACCAAAATATCAAAGAAAATGGACAAAGTCAAACCTTCATGAAGCTTCCTCAAAGCTCATCCAAAACCCTAATCCAAAAGCTTAACCCTAATCCAAACCCTAACAAAGTTAAATCTCAAAACCTTTGTTGCATTTGTAACCCTAATATGTTACAATATTATATATCACATATATAATATATATAGTAACAAAATAAAATAATACAATTAACATATATCGCATATATATCAATGTATTATCCAAGTTAGAAAAAGTATCTTTAAGTGAGCTTATATTAATTAATGTAATGTAATATATCAAATATATATAATTATACATTAAATTATCGAATCAACACTTGATCCGATAATCCGGCTATTTTACAAATAACCGACTAATATAAAATGTATCAGTTCATCGAATCAACACTTGATCCTATGACCCGGCTATATCACATATACCCGGCCGATATCACATATCGTGAGAATCGAATACGGTATCACATACACGTATTATTCTCGGTCCCGCACATATCATATATGTGCTCCTACTCCATTTTTCCTGAGCCAGGAAACCTCTGTGTAGGACTCTAAAGAATCGTCAATACGCCGGCAGTAGGTGATGATCATATCAAACACCCACAAGCTGCAAGCGGTCAGCTAAACGTAACAGCCACCCAGGTATTAAGAGATCAGAAGATCAACAAGCAAGCCTGTACATTCTCCTGTGAATCCAATCAGTAACACTCCCGTACAGTCCGGTCTCTTCGTCTGATATGTCGCATATCTAGTTTAGGGGTGGTAAACGTCAGACCCCAGTAACCGATAAGTCGTGTCGATATGAGGTCCATAACAGTTCGAGAAACTACTGATAACTCTTACCAATAAATCTCAGCAATCCTGGCCAGGGATTTCCAGTTATAGCCAATCGAACACAGCGCAACATCAACTCCCAATACCGGGAGAGACGAAACCCCTCCTATCGCTCATTACCTCTATGTGATTCGGGACTGTACCCAAAAGCCACCATTTTGCACGTTCTCTTGAACGTGGTATGGTGGAAATCAAAGCACAGTGGGAATCACACAAGACTCTATGACGATCTCGGGTCTACAGACTAACCTGTACCAGTGTCACCAGAGAACTGCCATCTGATGTGAGGTATAATACCATCTGGGAGTTCTCAGCGAGTCCGTTCAGTGTACCCAGTCTCCACTGAGCACCTATATACTATCTCTGATGTCAAACACCAATGGATATGGGATCATCCATCGCCCATCTACATGGGTCGAGAAGCTATACGCTAGTCTACTCTGGTATATCGATGCCCTGTCTTGATACATCTATGACTAGGAACATTTGAAGGATATACTTAGAGACTAAACTGTCCCCAATAGTATGATTTGCATCATAGTCCTGGTAGTCAAGTACTCATCCTAAGGGCTTTATCAACATGTAATAGAGACAATCAGAGTACATGTTAAGATAAAGAGCAACCAGATAGCATACTATCATGTCGAGCAAGAAAGTCCTCCATATATATGTCCAAGCATCCACTACAATATACATCGTATGTACAGTAATGGCCTCTAAGGCATACATATCACTAACAATCTCCCACTTGCACTAGGGCCATCTGTTGTGGTATCTCATACCCAACAATCAGCTGTGGTTGAAGTATCTCATACTCAACCATCCCATAAAAGTCTTTACTGGGAAATAGGCCTTTGTGAGTGGATCCGCGTTGTTGTCCTCTGTGTCTACTTTCCTGACCTCGATCTTCCTGGAGAACATCCATCTCCATGATCAGGTGATACTTCCTAAAAATATGTCTGGATCTCTGATGGGATGGGGGTTCCATGGCATAAGCCACAACTCCATTGTCATACAATGGTAGGAACGAAGTTCATCTCATGAACTTATATATATCCAGACCGCCTCTTTAGTAGCATCCTTGGTAACGATGTATCTTGCCTTTAATCATCTAGTTTGTCACGGTATCTAGCTTGGAACTCTTCCAACATACCGTCCCTCCACTGAGGGTAAAGACAATGTCCCTGACTGACATTCAGTCGACCTTATCACCCTGGAATCTTTCCAGTGATTCTCCTCTGGATCGATTGATACCATCTCACTATACCTAGTGAGAATCCAAACATCCAAATAGATCTATCTCATAGATCCAAAACCTAGGATTTAGCAAGTATCACCTTGATCGTATATTGAGAATCCTTATGATAAGAGGAGATCAACCGAGCGCAGCATAGGAAACTCCTTCCCTATCAAGAGTATGTCATCCACGTACTATACGAGGATCACCACCATACTCTCTACTACCTTTTTGTATATACTAGGTTCATCTACCATTTTGATGAAGTCAAACTCTTTGACTACCACATCAAAACAGACGGTCCAACTCCGCGATGCCTGATTTATCCCATAAAACAACTTGCACATGTTTCCGCTGCTCCTACTGTCTACGAAGCCCTCTGCCTATGTACTTATAAACGCTCTCTTCTAAATCACTATTTAGAAAAAGCAGTCCTGACACCCAACCGCCAGATATCGTAGTCATGGTATGTAGCAGTGGCAAGTAGGATCTGGATGGACTTAAGCATAGCTTTGAAAGTCTCAACCTATCTATGTACACCAAGTAATCTTCTCAAGATATACTTGCTCCTGATGGGATTTAACCCTTCGGATAAAGCAACCAAAGTCCATACTTTGTTGGTGTAAATGGATTCCATCTCAGATCGCTTAGCATCCAGCCATTCTTACAGAGTCCTACTCTTGATGGCCTGCTCGAAACTAGTTGGGTCATCATCTTATGATGCAATCCTCGCTCCCACTGTCATAGAAAAACCGAAGCATCTCTCAAGTGGATGAGGAACCCTACTAGATCGGCGGAGAGGCTGAGGTTCGTTGGAAACTATTGAATCCTCCGGTTCTACCAAATCATCAGCTGCAGTTTGTATAGCTGGAACTCCTTCCAGTTCTACCTCATGACCACTAATTCTTTCACAAGAAATTCCTTTTTTCTCAAAAAGGTGGCATGCCGAGAAATAAAACACCTTTTGTTCCTCAGTTTAGTAGAAGATATTCCCTTGCGAATGCTTGGAATATCCAACAAACTTCCACAGAACTGATCTTGCCTCGATCTTGTCCGGATTTTTCTTTTAGACATTGGCCGGACAACCCCAAATCTTAACATCCTTAAGAGATAGGATCTTCCAATACCATATCGCATATGGAGTGGCAGGCACCTGATTTGGTTAGAACCCTATTCAATAGATATGCAGCTTCACAAGTGCATAATACCCAAAAGGAAATAGGCAACTCAGTAGTACTCATCATAGAGCACACCATATCACATAGGGTGCGATTGCTCCGCCTCGATACACCGACGTGTTGTGGTGTATACGGAGGAGTAATGCTGAGAGAGAATCTCATTCTCCTTTAGAATAGTCCAGGATCTCCGTGCTCAAGTATTCTCCTCCCTGATCACATTAAAGGACATAATACTTATACCCATTTTGGTTCTCTACTTCTGACTTATATTCATTGAATTTCTCAAAAGGTTCAGACTTGTGTTTCAACAGGAACATCTGTCTGAATCTTGAGAGATAATCAGTGAATGTAATGAAGTACAAAGAACCGATCCTGGAATGTGTAGACAGGGGACCTTACATACATCATCATGTATCAATCCCAAGAGTTCACTAACTCTTTCTCTGTTTCCAATAAACGGAGCTATGGTCATCTTATCTTTGTGACATGACTGGCAAGTTTCACAGGATGTAAATCCAAACTGATTTAAATATGTATCTTTATGTAACTTCAGCTAGTTGGGTCGCATTGATATGACCTAGTCTACAATGCCTCAAGAAGGATTTGTTCATTTCTGAACTCTTCCTCTTGTGTGTTTTGTACGTTAAGAACTGTGGTTTGATTTAGAACGTCTATGCTTTTAGATAACATGTCTGAACCGATCAACTCTTGACATTGGAAATTTTCAAAACATTATCCAACAATACAAAATTATATCTTTCTTTAGTAAATAAAAATACTGATATGATTTTGTATATCAGGTTCGGTATCTAATAACATTCGTTCAGAATCACTGTATTTGGTAATACAGGGTGATAACTGCCAACAGACTTGGCTGCAACAATTGCACTATTTTTAACTCTTAAAACTTATCACACTTTCTCAGTTCTCTACCTATCTGTAGCCCATGTAACAGATTACATTTGCGGGATCCTGATCCGGTATTTCATACCCAGGACGTAAAGGATACTGAGAAACAGTTCTCGGTAATGAACACACCCGAAGAAGATGCATCATCATACACTTTCTTCATTTGGGCGGCACGGGAATTCTGGTAATCCCTATTTCCTGCTCGGTCTTATAACAGTTATAAGTTGGAGCGGGACCAACATTCCTAAGCTCAGTATAACAAGCGGGTTCGGTCAATACATCCGTATTATTATCTTGATTAAGGCGTGATATGGACGCTACCTGGAGAGAGAGAGAAGAAAACACTCAGCGTATGCTCTTGCAAGATTAGATTGGTTATTAATATATCTAATCAGGATGGCTCCCACTGTTTTAGTCAAATCTTCTTTCAAACCCTAAAAGGAAAGACTAGCCAGGATTAATTACACTCTACAAGTTCGCCAATCTTTCAGCCAGGCTAGTGCCGGTACTTTGAGAGAGGTTCCCCATGCTTTCGCATGGACCTAATTAAAATAAATCTCGTTTTCCCAGAGGCGTAAACCCGTTGACACCTTTCTAGACACCTACTTGATCGGCTAATTGTAATGTGTAAAACTCTCCCAGGAGTAACTCTTACTCGCAGTGGGTATCGGGATCCAACTATCTCATAGGAGGTATGCAATCTCATTGCAAATTTCAACACATGAAATTCCCGATAATATTTTGCCCCTAGCAACTTATGACCTTGGCTAAGGTTAACAAATCATAAATGCTAGCCAAGTTCAACCCGTCATTTCCCGATTGAATTAAACCCACCCGCACGACCCTTGGCTAAGGTCCACAAAGCCGCACGACTACCCTAACTCAATCGCATCATATGCTTATACAGATAAGCACTAATCATCTACCGCACAATACGCCTTGGCGAAGGTCAACAAACGCAGCACGAATACTAAATAGTATTTATCTGAAATGACGGAGGGCTACGACAGGTTTTTAAGAAAACCTTTTGCGTAATGAACTTGATATCGTTGTAGAATCAAATGATCAATGGAGTGTTTTTGAGGCTTTTACTAGTTTTGCTAAAGAGGTCACTCCCGGTGAAGGGATCATCGGCTCTTTCCTTATCGAATAAGGTGCAAGATATTTCACAAATACCACTATGTAAAGCAAAAACTATAAAAGCAATCAAAAGACAAAACCGAGTGTTGTAGCATATGCCAGTTATTGCTAAAGTGGTCATTCCCGGTGAAGGGATCTCGGCTCTTTCCTTATCGAATAAGGTGCTGGATATTCCACAAGGAACACCACTATGCAAAGCAACAACTAGAGCTGCCTGTTTTTGAAAATACGATTCCATAACATCTTTAGGTTTCTTTTATTTCATTAATCTCATTAATGAAGTCCCATCATATCAAGTAACCTAAACATCACAGATAAATAAAACGTACGCTTATGCCATCCTCATTCGTGTAACATTTCAGAAAATATAAAATATTAATTTTGGAATTTAATATTAAAATAATATTTTTCCCGAAAACTGCCCGATTTGCGAAATTGGGGTTTTCGAAAAAGAGTACAAATATATACCAATAATTGTGAAATAAATGGAAATTAAAATGATTTATTCATTTAAAAAGATATTTAAAGCATTTGGATCGGCTTCTTGCTCAGATGGGCCCTTCACCTCATATCATCTTTCAAACGGGAATCAGGACATTTTTAAAATTTATTATATGCAGTTTGGATAAAAACCCGATTAGTGCACTACTAATCGCGATTAAGCCAAATCCGTGTTTCTACAGTTTTCCGTGGCAAGTGCGCCATGTCATGTTATATTTTGATTGCATGTTGTGTTCTTATGTTATTTTTGGGTATTAAGTGATTTGGATTTTAAATAAAAGAAAAAGAAAATGAAATGGGTAAAGGGTAATAAATTGTGAGAGAGAGTTAGAATAAGAGATGAGAGAGAGAAGGGGCTGCCATATCCTCACCCCATTTTGTTTCTTCATCTCCTTCTTCTTTCCCATCTCCCTCCACTTCAACCCATGAAATCATCTAAAAAGCTTCATCAAAACCCTAAATCCCTTTCTTTAAAATTGATCCCCTCTTCACCATCTACACTTTAGACCAAGAAAAGTTTGATTTTGATGACTTGGAGAAACTAGGGTTTTTCTTGGGTTGCCCTAATAAAGTAATTTCATCACCATTAGCATAGTATTTCATTCACATTAGTGTCTATGCATGTTTAGAAGTGATTAAGTGATGTTTAAGGAGGTTTGGAAAATTCAAGTTAGGGATTTGGGAAATTATTGAATTCAAAGATGAAATTGAGGCTTAATAGTGACCTTAAACCCCTGTGGTGTGTGATTTAAGACCTAAACCATAGAGTAAAACCCCAATTCATAAACTTAGAAACCCCGGTATCGAAAAAATTGTGAGATTTTTGAGCTTATTTTGAGAACTGCTATGACTCGGGGACCAGGAAAATTATTTAGCGAACACAGTGACACATGCAGGCACCTAGGAAGCTAACCCCAAGACCCGAGACCAAACCCCTTAGTTGAGGCCGTAGATATAATCATCCTGGCCGCAATTTGCGGCCAGGTTAGGAATGTTTGCCTCCAGGTTTGGTCCATGACTCCTTTGTCTGTAAAATAGACCCTACACATATGCAAAATTGGCTAATTCCACTTAGGGTAAAATCTGGGACCTTTTTCCTAAGTTGCTGCAATATTTTATGACTTCGTTTTAACATGGATTTTGGTATTCGTGTTTCACCTCGGTCGATTCATATTTATACGTCAATCGTCGAGAGTTGTTGGTTATTCTTGCGTGCGAAAACTATAGGTTTTAACCTATCGGTGATTCGTGCGACATTTTGGTTTTCGTGCATGATTTCATTTACGATGCCATATGTAATATGTCGATACCCCATGTGGACTTCGAGACGATAAGGACGAGCATGGCATCATCAACTCCAGATAGCGAGGATCAAGATGAGTAGATCTATATCTACGGGGAAAGTCGGGTGGTTGGCGTATAGCACCCCCGCACACTTTGATGGAAACCGATTTATATATAGGTTATGGTTAATGAAACCTTTAATAGAAAACTATAGATAGAGTAAAAAGGTAGTTATAGAACCATATTAGAAACTAAGGATAGTTAGAAGTGATATGATACGACTAGTATGTGATGACGGGGTTTGAGGATGATATTTGATGATATTGCCGTTTAGGGTACTATAAGACTAGATAGTCGACGTAGATGTGTCATCCGAACCATACCTATTTCCTAGCTGAAGAATCATATGCATCTTTTAAACAGATACCTTAAGGGACGTTATGGATTATCAAATGATATATTTTCCTTAAAACACCGTAGCCCCTACTTTCAAAACTATGATTCGCATCTTTCAAAAACTGTTTGTATGGTTCGGGTGTGTATGTTAGATTAGATACTTATGCTTATAGCAAGATAGAATGTTTATGTAGAATTGATTCGATGTGAGAGATAAATGTGATGAAAAGAATGTGCGATGCGATATGATGACTTGGTGATATGTTGGTATACGGATGTGAGTCGATTGAGGTGATTGATACCTTGCCAGTCCCCTGATACGAGATTGTTATGGATAGGACCTGGGACATAGGTATATAGATATATATATAATGTCGTGAATCATGTGTGATAGCCGTACAAGACGTTAGGTCCGTACCCTCCTCGTCTTATAGGTTGATAGGATCCCTGATAGCTTAATGCCGCCGTACGATGATTTTCCGTACGTGATGAGTTTGACTTGAGGTTTGATCCATACCCTTAACTAGATGATGCCGTACGATGGATTATACCGTACGTGATGTTGTGTGGCTAGAGGTCAATTGATAGATTCACTGACTCGGTCATGTTAGATACGTATACCCGTCAGCATTTGCATATGATTTACCTTATACTGCATTCATGTTATACTCATTGCATTACATATACTTGTGCTAGTACACCTACACCATTATCGATAATGCGTATGTTACACTTACACAAATTGGCCGGCTCACACACTTCATCATCGATAATTGCTATGTCCCTACACAGTAGAACTGCCGCATCAAGATATGACTCCTTGCATGATATACTTGCTATAGCTACATATTGTACACTCATATATGCGTATATACCACTTGTACATCCATACTTGCACACATACATATTGTACACTCATACTTGCGTATATACCACTTATACATCCATACTTGCGCACATACATATTGTACACTCATACTTGCGCATATACCACATGTACATCCATACTTGTGCAGATACATATTGTACACTCATACTTGCGCATATACCACTTGTACATCCATACTTGCACACATACATATTGTACACTCATACTTGCGCATATACCCACTTGTACATCCATATTGGCACACATACATATTGTACACTCATACTTGCGCATATACCCACTTGTACATCCATATTGGCGCACATACATATTGTACACTCATACTTGCGCATATACCCACTTGTACATCCATATTGGTACACATACATATCGTACACCCATACTTTCGTATATACCCACTTGTACATCCATATTGGCACACATACATATTGTACACTCATATTTGCGTATATACCCACTTGTACATCCATATTAGCGCCCATACATATTGTACACTCATAGTTGCGTATATACCCACTTATACATTCATATTGGCGCACATACATATCTTGTGCATTCATTCCTACATACATACACATTTGTACATACATAGATGATGCTTGCTTTGATTTTGGAGAATTGGGGACCGCATGTTATATTTTGAAAACTGGATCCATTTAAAAGAATGGTTTTCTCTTAATATGTCATATCACTGTTCCATGTTGCATGATATTCGGATATGCTTACATTTCTGTTATATATCGTATACATCATGCTTTATGATTACACGCATTGAGATATGTTGTTTTCATGAAATTTCTGGATTTGAGAACCGTGGCTATTTTAAAAGAAAGCATGTACTGTTTTAAAAACCCGATTTCTCTTGATATGATATTTCAGTGCGTCTACCATGCGTTTTCTCAGTTCTGAGACGTATGACATATGAAACCCGATTTGAGGAGCGGTAGGCACCATCTGCGGGTACATGGTGGACCCGGTGAGGTATCCCGGGACAAGAAGACTCATATTGTTAGACGGTGAGCCTGGCAAGAGAGCACTACCTACCGGTGATAGTATTTGGACCCGTCGGTTATCCGGAGGATACCGACCGGAGTCATGAGATGGATATGAAGGCCGACCAGAGTAGGCGGCGCCTGAGATGAGATATTGAGGGCCAATCTGAGGATGCGGCGCCTTAGATATGAGGATTTACGTGTCGATGCCGAAAACGGCTTTTCATGATGTTTCGAGTGTCGATGCTGGACACTCATGTTCCATGATTTTGATGTGTCACGAGGGACACACGTTGATTTATATCCTCATACCTTCATGCATATGCTTTTATGATATTTACATACATTGATTATATGGTGGACGAGATCCACATGCATACATACATTGATTATATGATGAACGAGATCCACATGCATACATACATTGATCATATTGTAGGATAATATCCACATGCTGATTAACATTGATATTAGTGTTGGCACATATATAGATACAATCACCCAAGATATCATAGTATTACCTTTATGATATAATTGACCATGGAGTCGTTGTTTATTCGATTTCTACTTGTTGATGTTTTTCTACTCACGAGTTGGTAACTCACCCCCGTTGTGCCATAGTTCTTACAGGTTGACCGCTTGGATCAGTAGTGGCTTCGCTGGCACATAGCTTCATTTAGGTATTTTGCAGTGGTAGGTGGGACATTTGTATCGTACCCACTCTTGTATTTATTATTCATGTTGTATCTAGTAAACTCTATCAAATCAAACTAGTATTTTTATAAGTAATGGGACTTAGCAAGACTTGTAGTTGCGAGACTTGAGTGATGGGTTTTATGTTCGCTTTTGGGGATTTATGTCTTGCTTTTCTTTTATCTTTTGTGGTGATCTTCGCCGTTGGGCGTCGTATACTTATATATACTGTCTTGCGTGGTTGTGATCCGCCGTTTGGCAAAGAGCTAGCTCCCGCTTGGGGATGCCTTTATTATCATTATGTATTTGTGGTTTTGGATCAAAATATACAAAGGAGGTGCTGTCCAATTTTTTTTAAAAGACGAAACACGTTTTCAAACTTGTAAATTTCGCTTGCATTTTCATGTTCCTTTTCTATGTATTAAGAAAACTTGATTTCATTATACTTTCATTTCAAAACTTCACCTCCTTTATTTTTTTAAAAAGGTTTAGATTTCTGGTTTCAGCTTACTTGAATTACGTACACCTTTAGACATTGCGTGATTTAAGTGCTGGTAATGAGCTAATATTTCGGGTCGTGACAAAGTTGGTATCGGAGCGCTAGGTTTAACCTTGGTTCGAGTCTATGTTTGACTATGCGGAGTGTAGGGCGGGTATGTATCTCGAAACCTAGGCTTGACCTTACAGAACTTAGACTTGAACATGGGGGGTATTAGACCCGAACTTTCGTTTCTTAGGTTGACCCTGATTGATGGAGTAGGTAGCTTGAGTAGAGTGACGTACCGTACGTATGTTCCACGGCATATTTACGATACAATACTCTGCTTAAGAAAACTTAGGATGTACATATTTTCGAGACTTATGATTCTCTTCATACCCATGATTATACATCCATTTAATATCCTTGATTCTATTCATTTCTATGATCATACTCTCATTGATGTTGTTCCTTCTTATGATCATGTATCCATTCTGGATCTGTCGTTTCCTTTCTTGCCGTTGATCTGCTCTCTTCGATACTCGATTGAGGTTCCTTTCACTATAGTTTGAGCATAGATTGAGCTACTTCTTATGATGCGGTCAGGGCGAGCTCGTCATGGACAAGGACTGACCGTCGTGTTTTCAGGTGACATGGGAACGTCTCAATATAGTGTTGTGTGGTGACCTCTTGTTGAGGCGAGTGTTTGGTTTTGCACCGGATGATCAGGCCATTGAGAGAGATTGGCTGTTGTGAGAGGACTGTTGATGTACACAGCCTACCTCAGAGATTGTGATGTCGTCTACGGTGCAGACAGACGACCCAACTGTTGCTGAGATTGATGGGATGTCACTTCCAGAGCTTTTCAGCCGAGATCGCTGGAGCTTCCAGGCAGAGATGCGACAGATGATAGCTAGACTACCTCGAGTTGAGAGATGAAGGGTATTCACATGTTGTATAGGCGAAGCTAAAAAGTTCGAACGATTGTCAGAAACCCATTTTTCCCAAGTTTAAAGTGTTTGGAGGAACATGCAAGTGATTCTGTGGACCCTCTAGAAGAATGAAACCCTAACTCGACATTATGACCATGGAACCACTTTTGAACCTTAGGGTTTGCGGCAGTTTAGCGGTGCCATCAGTGAGGCTTGGGTTTGCCCTTCTACGGCTGGTCCAGAGGTACTGTGGTATGTACCAGATATTTTAGACTGTGCTCAAGTGTTGAGCTTTCGGGAAATTTTGGGACCTTGATGACTCGATCGAAAAGTTTGACGTCGTCCGGATATCATGTGATAGGAGACCAGTAAGCTGACCAGCTTCGGATAGAGGACCTCACCCAGATGCGTTGTGAGTTGATCGAGGACGGACGAGTATTGAGTATTCCTCCGATGGTTGGGACGAGTTCTCGAGAACGTGTTCGGCCACATACCTTCTACAGAGTGATGAAGATACCGAGTCCATGATTTCGAGTCCGTGTGAGAGACTTCGGATTGACCGTGGCCGAGAACAGTTGCAGTGCGCAAATAGCATGACGCGGCGTCAAAGTGGACGATGATACGAATGAATGGAACCAAAGGTTCGCGTGAGATGCTGGCGAGCTATTATTACTCCCCGTCGAGATTAGAGATCTGATATGCATACAGAGGCGTTGGGATACGGCCAGTTCCTGAGTAAATGTGTGCGGAAAATGCAGATGTCCAGAAAACGAGAAAAGATTACGTAAGAGTACCAGCCTCCGTACAGTTCGGCATGGAACGAGATCGGAAGAGACCTTGAGCAGGATTCCTTCCAGGACACTGCTGCAATGAGATTTGCACCAAGGATTAGTTGTGTCACGTGTATTTAGAGGATCAGAGGCCGAAGCCGGTGACGGGCTGCTTTACGAGTGGTCGTGATGATTGACCGAGAGATGACCAGAGAAGTGCCAGAACGGAATCGTTCCCGTTAGCACACCTGACCGGGCCGATGAGCCGATGGATTGCGAAATTTGTAAATCCACAGAGAAGATGAGGACCCAAAAACTGAGGAGGCCAGACCGTGAGCAAGAGGCAAGCGGATGTTCTTGTTCTGCCAGTTTTAGGCGCACCGATTTATTTTTCGACATTGTAGGAAGTGTACATCAATATCATTTGTTGCGATTTGCGTTTATGATCCGAGTATCACGCTTATATCGCTTGGATTGAGTTTTGATGATTGAGTTTCGTGATATCATTTTCGTGCACCATGGCTGCACCTACTGGGTATTTATATTTTTGTGCATAGTTATTGCACTTGATATATATTTTATACACCGTTGTGTTGAATTGCGATTTGTGCATATCTATTACACTTGAGATTCGGTTTGTGCCTTGTCTGCACGTATTTATGATTTCGTGGATTTCATATGATTGATTTGATTTTGTGCGTGTGGTACGCACTCGATTTGATTTTTTCACTCGGTATAGCTTACATGTGCTTGCAGTGCATTGATACGTGTTTTGTGCAGGCAGTTGCACGCGTTTACGATTTTATACACCCTGGTACACTCAGTGTTGCTTTTATACGCATTTGAGTTATGGATTCGTATTTCGTGCACTAGATGCACTGTATTCGCATTTCGTGCACTGGATGCACCGATTCGTATTTCGTGTACTGGATGCACTGTATTTGTATTTCGCGCACTGGATGCACTGTACTTGTATTTTATGCACTAGATGCACCATATTTGCACTTCGTGCATTTGTTGCACTAGATTTTCATTTCGTGCAATTGTCGCGCCAGATTTATATTTTTGTGCATTTGCTGCACCAGATTCATTTTTCGTACATTAGTTGCACTGGATTTGCATTTCTTGCATTTGTTGCACCGGACGGGTATCTGTGCATTTGTCGCACTGGATTTATACTCCGTATCTTGGTTGCAACCGATTTATATCTTTGAGCATTTGTGTTACCAGATTTGTGTTTTCGTGCGCGTTGGCACTTGTCATTCGTTTTCGTGCATGCTACTGCTTTACGGACCCGACGCGCTTTGGTTGGATTTTTGCACATATTAGGCGCTTGATTTGGATTTTTGTGCGCATCGGATGAACTTGAGTGAGATTTTTACTCGTGCATGTCGGATGCACTTGATTTAGATTTCTTTCGTGCATGATGGATGCACCTGATTTGGATTTTCGCGCATGTTGGGCGCATGATATGAGATGTGATTTTGTGCACACCAGATGCACTCGATTTGGGATTTTTATTCGTGCACGTTAGTTGCATTGGATTGAGATTTTCGTGCACTCTAGGTGCACTTGATATTATTGTCGTGGACACCCGTTGCACTGGACAGATCCTTTCGTGCACACCCGTTGCACTTAGTTTTGGCTTTTGTGCATATCGTAGCACCTGTATTTGGATTTTATTTCCGTGCGCACCAGTCGCCTTTTGAGGCTGATTTTGCTTTTGAGCACCTTATTTTCATGATGGGCACTATGTTATGTAGTAGCCGAACAGGACTGATCCGAGGACAGTACCTGAGTACTTTGCATGCATTAAAAGTTTACCAAGAGGTTTTTGAAAAAGAGCTATAGTCTCGCTATTTCCTACGTGTCCGTGAGCGACACGAACGTTTATAAAGGAAAACCTTTTGGGATATTTTGAAAACGACGGAACGTGTATTTAGGAAAACATATATGGACATATATTATTATTTTAAAATGTGCGTCCGTCACTTATGCCGTGAGTTATGCATTCACAAGTCGATTTAGAAAAGATTTTTGCATGATTTTTATTCAGTTCTTGAAAGTTTTCCAAAGATGCGTACTATACACGTATTACAGTATTTGACTAGTGTATATTGGATTTCTATAGTGGATTTTGAGATCTGTATCTTTATTGTAACTCTGAGGATATGCTTGCAAATCCGATGATTTGCGTGACACTTGACGGAGTTCGATTTTGAGTTTTATACTCGTTTTCAGGCGCACGCGATGTGCTGTGTTATTTCTATATCTTCCGTGATTTCGGAGCCCCGTTGTTTTGAGCAGATTATGGAAATGTTTTAGATTTTGGGGGTTTAAATTTAAATTCGGGGACCGAATTTATTTAAGGGGGGAAGATTGTAACATTTCAGAAAATATAAAATATTATTTTTGGAAATTAATATTAAAATAATATTTTTCACAAAAACTGCCCGATTTGCGAAATTGGGGTTTTCGAAAAAGAGTATAAATATATACCAATAATTGTGAGATAAATGGGAATTAAAATGATTTATTCATTTAAAAATATATTTAAAGGATTTTATATTTTAAAAATTTATTATATGCAGTTTGGATAAAAACCCGATTAGTGCACTACTAATCACGATTAAGCCAAATCCGTGTTTCTACAGTTTTCCATAGCTAGTGCACCATATCATGTTATATTTTGATTACATGTTGTGTTCTTGTGTTATTTTTGGTTATTATGTGATTTGCGTTTTAAATAAAAGAAAAAGAAAATGAAAAGGGTAAAAGGGTAATAAATTGTGAGAGAGAGTTAGAATAAGAGAGGAGAGAGAGAAGGGGCTGCCATATCCTCACCCCATTTTGTTTCTTCATCTCCTTCTTCTTCTCCATCTCCCTCCACTTCAACCCATGAAATCATCTAAAAAGCTTCATCAAAACCCTAAACCCCTTTCTTTAAAATTGATCCTCTCTTCACCCTCTACACTTTAGACCAAGAAAAGTTTGATTTTGATGACTTGGAGAAGCTAGGGTTTTTCTTGGGTTGCCCTAATGAGGTAATTTCATCACCAATAGCATAGTATTTCATTCACATTAGTGTCTATGCATGTTTAGAAGTGATTAAGTGATGTTTAGGGAGGTTTGGAAAATTCAAGATAGGGTTTTGGGAAATTATTGAATTCAAAAATGAAATTGAGGCTCAATAGTGACCTTAAACCCCTGTGGTGTGTGACTAAAGGCATAAACCATAGTGTAAACCCCCGATTCATAAACTTAGAAACCACGATACCGGAAAAATTGTGAGATTTGTGAGCTTATTTTGAGAACTGCTATGACTCGGGGACCTGGAAAATTATTTAGCGAAAACAGTGACAAATGCAGGCACCTAGGCAGCTAACCCCAAGACCCGAGACCCAGCCCCTTAGTTGAGGCCACAGATTTAATCCTCTTGGCCGCAATTTGCAGCCAGGTTAGGGATGTTTGCCTCCAGATTTGGTCCATGACTCCTTTATCTATAAAATAGACCCTACACATATGCAAAATTGGCTAATTCCACTTAGGGTAAAATCTGGGACCTTTTTCCTAAGGTGATGCATTATTTTACAACTTCGTTTTAACATGGATTTTGGTATTTTTGTTTCACCTCGGTCGATTCACGTTTATACATCAATCGTCGAGAGTTGTTGGTTATTCTTGCATGCGTAAACTATAGGTTTTAACCTATCGGTGATTCGTGCGACATTTTGGTTTTCATGCGTGATTTCGTTTACGATGCTATATGTGAAATGCAGGTACATCACATGGACTTCGAGATGATAAGGACGAGCATGGCGTCATCGACTCCAGACAGCGAGGATCAAGGTGAGTAGATTTATTTCTACGGGAGAAGTCGGGTGGATGGCGTATAGCACTCCCGTACACTTTGATGGAAACCAATTTATATATAGATTATGGTTAATGAAACCTTTAATAGAAAACTATAGATAGAGTAAAAAGGTAGTTATAGAACCATATTAGAAACTAAGGATAGTTAGAAGTGATATGATACGACTAGTTTGTGATGACGGGATTTGAGGATGATATTTGATGATATTGCCGTTTAGGGTACTATAGGACTAGATAGTCGACGTAAATGTGTCATCCGAACCATACATATTTCCAAACTGAAGAATCGTATGCATATTTTAAACAGATACCTTGAAGGATATTACGGATTTTCGAATGATAGCTTTTCCTTAAATCACCGTAGCCCCTACTTTCAAAACTATGATTCGCATCTTTCAAAAACTGTTTGTATGGTTCGGGTGTGCATGTTAGATTAGATACTTATGATTATAGTAAGATAGAATGTTTATATAGAATTAATTCGATGTGAGAGATAAATGTGATGAAAAGAATGTACGATGCGATATGATGACTTGGTGATATGTTGGTATACGGATGCGAGTCGATTGAGGTGATTGATACCTTGCCGGTCTCCAGATACGAGATTGTTATGGATGGGACCTGGGATATAGGTATATAGATATATATAGAATATCGTGAATCATGTATGATAGTCGTACGAGACGTTAGGTCTGTACCCTACTCGTCTTATAGGTTGATAGGATCCCTGATAGCTTAATGCCGCCGTACGATGATTTTCCGTATGTGATGAGTTTGACTTGAGATTTGATCCATACCCTTGACTAGAGGACGCCGTACAATGGATTATACCGTACGTGATGTTGTGTGGTTAGAGGCCAATTGATAGATTCACTGACTCGGTCATGTTAGATACGTATACCCGTCAGCATTTGTATATGATTTACCTTATGCTGCATTCATGTTATACTAATTGCATTACATATACTTGTGCTAGTATACCTACACCATTATCGATGATGCGTATGTTACACTTACACAGAGTAGCCGGCTCACACACTTCATCATCGATAATTGCTATGTCCCTACACAGTAGAACTGCTGCATCAGGATATGACTCCTTGCATGATATACTTGCTATTGCTACATATTGTACACACATATATGCGTATATACCACTTGTACATCCATACTTGCGCACATACATATTGTACACTCATACTTGCGTATATACCACTTGTACATCCATACTTGCGCACATACATATTGTACACTCATACTTGCGCATATACCACTTGTACATCCATACTTGCGCACATACATATTGTACACTCATACTTGCGCATATACCACTTGTACATCCATACTTGCGCACATACATATTGTACACTCATACTTGCGCATATACCCACTTGTATATCCATATTGGTGTACATACATATTGTACACTCATACTTGAGCATATACCCACTTTTACATTCATATTGCCGCACATACATATTGTACACTCATACTTGCGTATATACCCATTTGTACATCCATATTGGCGCACATACATATCTTGTGCATTCATGCCTTCGTACATACACATTTGTACATACATAGATGATGCTGGCTTTGATTTTGGAGAATTAGGGACCGCATGTTATATTTTGAAAACTGGATCCATTTAAAAGAGCGGTTTTCCCTTAATATGTCATATCATTGTTCCATATTGCATGATATTCGGATATGCTTACATTTATGTTATATATCGCATACATCATGCTTTATGATTACACGCATTGAGATATGTTGTTTTCATGTGATTTCTGGATTTGAGAACCGTGGCTATTTCAAAAGAAAGCATGTACTGTTTTCAAAACCCTGTTTCTCTTGATATGATATTTTAGTACGTCTACCATGCGTTTTCTCGGTTCTGAGACGTATGACATGTGAAACCCGATTCGAAGAGCGTTAGGCACCGTCTGCGGGTACATGGTGGACCCGGTAAGGTACCCCGGGGCAAGAAAACTCGTATTGTTAGACGGTGGACCTGGCATGGGAGCACTACCTACCGGTGATAGTATTTGGACCCGTCGGTTATCCGGAGGATACCGACCGCAGTAATGAGATGGATATGAGGGCCGACCAGAGTAGGCGGCGCCTGAGACGAGATATTGAGGGCCGATCTGAGGATGCGGTGCCTGAGATATGAGGATTTACGTGTCGATGCTGGACACGGGTTTTCATGATGTTTCGAGTGTTGAAGCTTGACACTCAGGTTCCATGATTTTGATGTGTCGCGAGGGACACACGTTGATTTATATCCTCATACCTTCATGCATATGCTTTTATGATATTTACATTCATTGATTATATGGTGGACGAGATCCACATGCATACATATATTGATCATATTGTTGGATGATATCCACATGCTGATTGACATTGATATTAGTGTTGGCATATATACAGATACGATCACCCAAAAGACCATAGTATTACCTTTATGATATAGTTGGCCTAGGAGTCGTTGTTTATTCGATTTCTACTTGTTGATGTTTTTCTACTCACGAGTTGGCAACTCACCACCATTATGCCATAGTTCTTGCGGGTTGACCGCTTGGATCAGTAGCGGCTTCGCTGGCACATAGCATCATTTGGGTGTTTTGCAGTGGTAGGTGGGATATTTGTATTGTACCCACTCTTGTATTTATTATTCATGTTGTATCTAGTAAACTCCATCAAATCAAACTAATATTTGTATAAGTAATGAGACTTAGCAAGACTTGTAGTTGCGAGACTTGAGCGATGGGTTTTATGTTCGCTTTTGGGGATTTATGTCTTGCTTTTCTTTTATCTTTTGTGGTGATCTTCGCTGTTGGGCGTCGTATACTTATATATACTGTTTTGCGTGGTTGTGATCCACCGTTTGGCGAAGAGCTAGCTCCCTCTTGGGGATGCCTTTATTATCATTATGTATTTGTGGTTTTGGATCAAAATATACAATGGAGATGCTGCCCAATTTTTTTTAAAAGACGAAACACGTTTTCAAACTAGTAAATTTAACTTGCATTTTCATGTTCCTTTTCTATGCATTAAGAAAACTTGATTTCATTATACTTTCATTTCAAAACTTCACCTCCTTTATTTTCTTAAAAAGGTTTAGATTTCTGGTTTCTGCTTACTTGAATTACGTACGCCTTTAGACATTGCGTGATTTAAATGCTGCTCACAAGCTAATATTTCGAGTCGTGACAATTCGCCTCGATGTCCCTTCATGCACCGTTTGCTTAGGTAACTAATGGCAGAGTAGGGCTGTGCTAGCGCGGGTGTAAAACATAAACAATGTCTATATAATATATCACATATACTATATCCAGTATCTATCTCAACATATCAAATGATCACATCACAGATATCGCAGCAGAAGAAACATATGAAATATTGGATATACTAGGAGGTCCGTGTTTTATTGCGAGCCTATATAAAACACGGATTTCACGGTCGTGATGAATAGCCAATCCCACACCCCTAGACCCCTACGAAAGCGACAAGCAACCCTACCAATTCTAGAGTTAGGAGACCCTATCTCGACTCCTCGAGATGGTCTCCCACTGGACCCTAGAACCCGGTTACTTGTGCTCTCCGCCTTGGGTCTATCCTAATGCGGAAAAGTAAATAATATACAATGGTGACATCATCCTCAACCCGGAAGTGCCCTAATAAAAGAATATTATATTCAATGAATTTTACATGAATGAAAATAAAAACCCTCATCTCACATAAAACCCCCGGCTATTCAAAACACGACGATCCAATATAACATATCACAGCAACACATAATATCATATGTCATCAACGTAAGAAAATATGCGTATCCCAATTGTCGTTGATGTATAGAACCGAAACCGGCAATACACCACATATTACACTTACGGTCGCAGAAAAGAAAGTTTAAAACTACAACAGTTGGAATCCGCAACCTTCTTAGACATTACATGCCTAACCAAATGAATTCCTTAGACATCACATGCCTAACAATTATAAATCCCGCATTTTAGTCTCGATCTCGAAAATATTTTTCAATATCTAGTCGGGAAATACAACAAGATTCCCGACATCCTGATCAAATGCTTGTCGGAAACTTTAGTAGACGGTCGCACCCCCCGATGCCGTTGACGAAGTGCACTAAGGCGGAACACCGCTGCCGTGAGCGCCCGAACGGATGCTTTTGGAAACGGAGTTCTCCTACATTCGCTTGGTCGGGGATATGGGGTGTGGCTATCTATTAAGTTTATCCGGCGAGCATCCGCGTGCGCTACGTGATTGCGACGGACTTTTGATCGAATCAAAATCCCGTGGCAACCGATCAAATGAGACTAAACTGCTAGATTTATAACATTCAAATTAGTTATCTCATAACTATATGTAAATTCCAAATATTGTATCACATTACAGAAAAAGTTAGACGACGTTAAACATTCCGATCGAATCAACAAACACCCAAAATTTCCCTTTTTGCTCAACACTTGAACTTAATTTAAAAGCATCCATCACATGCCACAGTACCAATAGACCAGCCGTAAAAGGGTCAAACCAACGCCTCACATGTGGAAACGCTGAACTGCCATAAACCCTAGGGTTTAGAGGCGGTTCTGACGGTCATATAATCGAGTTAAGGTTTTGTTCTTCTAAAGGGTCCACCACGTTACTTGCACGATATTTGAATGTTCTTTAACTAAGGAAAAAATCCAACACTTGGAAATTTTCCGGCAGGGAAAAAAGTGAGTTATTGATATCCATTCGAACTTTTTAACACTGTCTAAACAATCATGAAACCAAGCTAGAGTTGAGAATACGAAACACTCTGAATTACCTTTTGAGCAAATAAATATCTCATGCAAATTTAGCAAAAATAAACAACACCAAAAGTAGCAAACCCCAGAGACTTGAACACCACCCAAACCTGGAGCTCAACACCCACTGGGGGCCGGCCTGCTCAGATTTCTGGGCCATGTGTGTTAGTGTTTATGCTCTAGAGGCCATTGCTGTATCATACTAGTTTGTATATTACTTAATGGAAGTTTGGGATATTCACAGTTGTATTAACAGTCTTGCTAAAAATAGTAGTATGCTACTTGGTTTGTTTCTACTTTAATATGTGCATGTGTTTCTTTTAACATATCGCTTATACATATTAGTAGAGCCCTTAGGATCTTTGCTGTATTACCAGCGTTGTGATGGCAGTCACACTAGTGGTGCTGGGTAGTCTATAAGCAACATCCTATACAGGTCCCTGGTCGTAGGATTATCGAGATAGGGCATCGATACTCCGGAGTAGACTGGTGTGTACGCTTCTCATCCCAGTTGGGGAGATGGTCTGTCCCACAGCCATCAGTACATCGTACTGGAGATAGTATGCAAGTGCTCGTTAGGTTACGAGTACACCGGACAAGACTCGCCGGGAACTGCAAGTTGGTTTTATACCCATCGTCAGATAGCAGTTCCCAGGTGACAAGAGTACAGCTTAGTCCGTCGACTTGACACTGCTACTTCGCCTCGGGTGTGTTCCCACTGTTCTTAGTTTACTACCCTACCACGGCTCAAAGGAGTCGTGCAAACAGGTAGTAGTTGGGTGCAGTCCCGAAGCACTTGGAGGCAGTGGCGGTTAGACAGGATTCGTCTCTCCCGGTATTGGGGGTTGATATCGCGCTGTGTATGGAGAGCCATTACGCAAAGTCCCTGGCCAGGGCAAACGAGATTTACTGGTAGGTTCCAGTAGTTTCTCAAGGTGTAATAGGCTTCACTCCGACACGACTTATACCGCTATTAGGGGTCTGACGTTTACCGCACCCTAGGCCTAATATGCGATAGTCCTAGACGAACAGACCGGACTGTACAGAGATTGTCATATCAGACTCAGTTGGAGTTCGGATGGGTTTCCTCATCGTCCTTCTTATCGACATCTACCTGGGGACCGTTACGTACAGCTAGTACCGCTTGCGGCCTGTGGTTAAACCTACTGCCAGCGTAGTGCTGAGTCTTTAGAGTCCCACACAGAGAGTTTCCCTGCACCGGGCAAAAGGTGTAGAGGTCGTATGGTTTTACAGAAGGGCCGCGATCACTTACGTACACTTGTGCATGTATTATGATCGGGCAGATAATACTAGCGGGCTTTGGTTTTGTTAGTTGTATGTATGCCCTAGAGGCCAGTATTGTACAGATGATGTATATTATATTTGATGCTTGGACATATATAGAGATGGCTTTCTTGCTCGATATGATAGTATGCTATCTGGTTACTCTTTATCTTAGCATGTATACTAGTCTCTTTATACTGTCTTATAGTTACATGTTGGTAAAGCCCTTAGGATATGTACTTAACTGCCTGGACTATGATGCAGATCATACTAGTGGGGACATGGTAGTCCATAAGTACATCCTTCAAGGTCCCTAGTCGTGGGTGTATCGAGACGGGGCATCGATATACCAGTGTAGACTAGCGTATACGCTTCTCGACCCATGAGATGGGCGATGGATGATCCCATGTCCATTGGTGTTTAACATCAGAGATGGTATGCGGGTGCTCAGTGGAGACTGGGTATACTGGACGGACTCGCCGAGAACTCCCAGATGGTATTATACCTCACGTCAGATGGCAGTTCTCAGGTGACACTTGTACAGGTTAGTCTGTAGACCCGAGATCGTCATAGAGTCTTGTGTGATTCCCACTGTGCTTTGATCTCCACCTTACCACGTCCATGAGGCCGTGCAAAACGGTGGTCTTTGGGTACAGTCCCGAGTCACATGGAGGCAATGAGCGATAGGAGGGGTTTCGTCTCTCCCGGTATTGGGAGTTGATGTTGCGCTGTGCTCGATTGGCCATAACAGGGAAGTCCCTGGCCAGGGCTGATCAGAGATTTGCTGGTAAGTGTTACCAGTAGTTTCTCGACCCGTTATGAGCCTCACATCGGCACGACTTATCGGTTATTGGGGTCTGACGTATACCACCTCTAGACTTGATATGCGACGTATCAGACGAACAGACCGGACTGTACGGTAAGTGTTACTGGTTGGATTCACAGGAGTGTGAGCGGACTAGCTCGTCGATCTTCTGATCGCTCAATACCCGGATGGCCGTTACGTTTAGCAGACCGCTTGCGGCTTGTGGAAGCTTGATATGATCATCATCTGCTACCGGCGTATTGACGAGTCTTTAGAGTCCTACACAGAGGTTTCCTGGCTCAAGCGAAACGAAATAGGAGCGCATATAAGATATGTACGGGACCGAGAATAATGCGTTTATGTGATACCGTATTTCATTCTCGCGATGAATGTTTCGATTGGTTATATTCGATATGACCTAGTTATCGAATCATTGATTCGATAAATCGATACATTGGATACTAGTCGGTTATGTGCGATATGACCAGATCATTGAATCAAATGTTGATTTAATGATTTAATGTATAATTATATATTTGATATATTACTTTGCATTAACTAGTATTGGTTCATTTTAAAAGGATTTTCTCACTTGATGCACATTGTATATGTGATATATTTTTTGTGCACTTGATTGTATCATGTTTGATGATACTTGCTCACTTGGGTTTGTGTAAAGATTAAACCATGGTTATATGAATGGTTAGGGTTTTGATTATTTATTTAGTTATTTATTTATTTATTCATTTTGGAAATAGTTAAGTATGGTGGCTTATTTTGTTTTATGTTGAAACTTCAAGAAGCTTTGAAAAAGTCCATCATTCTTATCTCTTCCTTAACCTTAACCATTCCAACTAACCTTAGTTTAATCTCTACACTTGACCATGGTAAACATTATGATAAGTATTCATTTTCTTTTCATTTTAAATAACTTATCAAAATATTTTCCTTCTTGATCATCTTCTTCTTCAAGAAAGAAACCTTCATGCCATCAATGTCAACTTGAGATCTAAAGTGAGAAATCCAATTCTAAAGTGAACCCACATCCTATTTCTTCACCCTCTACCTCTTGCCAAGCTTTTTTGGGTGTTTACTTCACAAGTTTCACAACTTGGTGAAGTCGGAGCTTGAACTTGCGATGCCTCGACGTAGATCATCTTCAGCACGAAGCCGACGACCTATTCCGCTCGTTTTTCCGATGAAGCCGACGAATGAGTCTAGGATTCGAGATGGACAGCGAGAGGACGCCTACGTGGAGCCGAGGAAAAGGATAACCGGATCTACAAAGGTTGTAGCCTCTCTCCTTTAGTAAAGTGTTAACTAGTTTATAGTTTCGCCTAGAAATCTAGCCGACGATCCGTTTTAAGGTTTCTCGGCACCCATAAAATTTTAAATTAGCATGTTCGATGCCTTGTGAGACCTCTATAGTGTGCCTAGGAACCCTATAGTGGTATCAGAGCCTAGCTAGAGCCTTAGGCAAAGTCTAGACGCAATTTGAAGCCCGAACGAACCCGAAACCCTAAACCAAACATGCTCTCTGGACTTTTTCCAAAATCTGGAGTTTTTCGATATTAAAAATATGCAAAAACATCAGCAGGAAATTCTAAGGTTTACTGTGAAATTCGTGAGCCTAATTCCACTAAGCCGGCGCGGATCCGCGGTATGAGCATGGCTCATGCGGCTGATCCGCGGCCGTACGGCCTCAATATTTAAAGAATTTTACACAGTAATTCTTAGTTTCCAGTGGTGATTTTCCTGGGTATTTTTAATAATTATTCAAGAGTTGAATTTTCTGGGGTTGCTTTGGGGATTCGGTGTTTCGATCGGGGTATCAAATTTCGTCTTTGTGTATTTCCGGATAATTTTTAGAATATGTTAAAAAGTTCGACCGGATATAAATACCCAATTTTTCCCCTGTCGGGAGATTTCCAAGTGTTGGATTTTTCCGTAGTTTAACGACGTTCTAAGTAGTGCAAGTAACGCGATGGACCCTCTAGAAGACAACAAACCTTAACTCGATTATGTGACCGTCTTGAACTGCCCTTTGAACCTTCGGGTTTGGGGCAGTACGGCGTGCCACATGTGAGGCGTTGGCTTGACCCTTCTACGGCTGGACCGTTGGTACTGAGGCACGAACTGAATGTTGCAAGACTTATTTCATGTGTTGGACTGTATCGGGAAAACTTGGGTGTTCGAATGTTCGATCGGAAAGTTTAACATTTTCTGTTTATCTGGAATGTGATACAATAATTGGAATTCACAAGTAGTTATGAGATAACTGAATGAATGTTATAAATCTAGCCGTTTAGTCTCACTTGATGTTGAAAAGAGTTTTCGATAATGAGACTAAAATGCGGGGTTTATAATTGTTAGGCATGTGATGTCTAAGTATTTCATTTGATTAGGCATGTGATGTCTAAAGAAGTTGCGGATTCCAACTGTTGTAGTTTTACACTTTCTTTTCTGTGACCGTAAGTGTAGTATGTTCATATCGCCGGTTTCGTTGCTATACGTCAACGACAATTGGGGTATGCATACTTACTTACGTTGATGACATGTGATGTTATGTGTTGCTGGATATGTTATATTGGATCGTCGTGTTCGAATAGCCAGGGGTTTTTATGTGAGATGAGTGTTTTTCATTTTCATTCATGTAAAAACTTGTATGTAATATTCTTTTATTTGGGGCACTTCCAGGTAGCGGAAGATGTCACCTTTTGTATATTATTTACTTTTCCGCATTAGGATAGACCCAAGGAGGGGAGCACAAGTAACCGGGTTCTGGGGTCCAGTGGGAGACCAACTCGAGGAGTCGAGTCCGGGTCTCCTAACCCTAGAATTGGCAGGGTTGCTTGCCGCTCTCGTAGGGGTCTAGGGGTGTGGGATTGGCTATTCATCACGACCGTGGAATCCGTGTTTTGTACTGGCTTGTATTGAAAACACGGACGTCCTAGTATATCTAATATTTCATATGTTTCTTCTGCTGCGATATCTGTGATGTGATTCTGTGATGGATATAGTATATAGTATATATGATATATTATATAGACGTTACTTATGTTTTACACCCGCGCTAGCCCTGCCCTGCTCTGTCGTTAGTTACCTAACCTAACGGTGCACGAGGGGACATCGAGGCGAATGCGGATGGCATAAGTGTACGTCATATCTATCTGTGATGTCTAGGTATTTAAATGATGGGACTTCATTAATGTGATTAATGAAAGATAAGAAACCTAAGATGTTGTGGAATCGAATTTTAAAATAAAACAGGTAGCTACAGTTCTTGCTTTGCATAGCGGTATATATGATATACCCTGCACCTTATTCGATGAGGAAAGGACCGAGATCCCTTCACCGGGAGTGACTCCTTTAGCAGTAACTGGCAGATGCTACACACTCAGTTTGGTTTTGATTGCTTTTAAGAGTTTTTGCTTTGCACAGTGATATATATGATATATCCCGCACCTCATTCGACGAGGAAAGGACCGAGATCCCTTCACCGGGAGTGACTCCTTTAGCAAAACTAGAAAAGCCTCAAAATCACTCCATTTCAAAACTTCATTTGATTCTACAACGATATCAAGTTCATTACGCAATAGGTTTTCAAAAAACCTGTCGTAGCCCTCCGTCATTTCAGATAAGTACTAGTTAGTATTCGTGCTGCGGTTGTTTGGCATGCGTCAAGGCGTAGTGTACGGTAGCTAACTAGTGCTTATCTGCTAGCATACGATGCGATTGGATTGGGGTATTCACACGGCGTTGTTTGGCATGCGTCAAGGGTCGTGCGGGTGGGTTTAATTCAATCAAGAAATATACGGGTTGAACTTGACTAGCGGACTATGGGTTGTTTGGCATGCGTCAAGGTCATAGCACGCTAGGGGCAAAATATTATCGGGAATTTCAAGTGTTGAAATTTGCAATGAGATTGCATACCTTCTATGAGATAGTTGGATCCCGATACCCACTGCGAGTAAGAGTTACTCCTGGGAGAGTTTTACACATTACAATTAGCCGATCAAGTAGGTGTCTAGAAAGGTGTTAACGAGGTTACGCCTCTGGGAAAACGAGGTTTACATTAATTAGGTTCGTGCGAAAGCACGGGGGACCTCCCTCAAAGTACCGACACTGGCCTGGCTGAAAGATTGGCGAACTTGTAGTGTGTAATTAATCCCGGCTAGTCTTTCCTTTTAGGGTTTGAAGGAAGATTTGATAAAAAGCAGTGGGAGCCATCCTGATTAGATAAGATAATAACCAATCTGATCTTGCACGAGCTTACGCTAAAGTGTTTTCTTCTCTCTCTCTCCAGGTAGCGACCATTTCATGCCTTAAACAAGATAATAATATGGATGTATTGACCGAACCCGCATGTTATACTGTGCTGGGGAACGTTGGTTCCGTTCCTTCTTATAAGAGTTATAGGAATGAACAGGAAATAGGGGAATACCAGGATTCCCATGCCACCCGAATGAAGAAAGTACATGTTGATGCATTTTCTTCGGATGTGTTCGTTACAGAGAACTGTTTCTCCATTTGCTCCACGTCCTGGGTATTAGATACCGGGTCAGGATCCCATATATGTAATCAGTTACATGGGCTTAGGAAAGGTAGAGAACTTGGAGAAGGTGATAAAGACATTAGAGTTGGAAATGGTGCAATTGTTGCAGCTAAGACTGTCGGGGAATATCACCTTGCATTACCAACTGGTAATACATTGGTTCTGAACGAATGCTATTACATGCCGAACCTGATATGCAACATTATATCGGTTTCTTTATTGAGTAAAGAGGGATATAATTTTGTATTACAGGATAATGTTATGAACATTTTCCGTAACCAAAAGTTGGTTGGATCAGGCACGTTGTGCAATGGCATTTATGTTCTAAACCAATCAACAGTTCTGAGCATAACAAACACACACAAGAGGAAGAGTTCTGAACTGAACGAATCCTTCTTGTGGCATTGTAGACTGGGTCACATCAATGCGACACGACTGGCTAAGTTGCATAAGGATGGATATTTAAATCCATTTGAATTTTCATCCTATGACACTTGCCAGTCATGTCTCAAAGGCAAGATGACCAAAGCTCCGTTTACGGGACACGGAGAAAGAGTCACTGAACTCTTGGGACTGATACATAGTGATGTATACGGTCCCATGTCTACACATGCCAGGGATGGTTCTTCGTACTTCATTACATTCACTGACGATCTCTCTAGATTCGGATATGTGTTCCTGATGAAACACAAATCAGAAGCTTTTAAGAAATTTAGAGAATATAAACAAGAAGTCGAGAACCAAACCGGAAAAAGTATTAAAATCCTACGATCTGATCGAGGAGGGGAATACTTGAGCAATGAATTCCTGGACTTCCTAAAAGAGAATGGGATTCTCTCTCAGCTGACTCCTCCATATACACCACAACACAACGGTGTATCTGAACGGAGAAACCGCACCCTATTAGATATGGTGCGCTCAATGATGAGTACAGCTGAGTTACCTATTTCCTTCTGGGGATATGCGCTTGAGACAGCCATGGACCTATTGAATAGAGTTCCTACCAAATCAGTGCCTACCACTCCATATGAGATATGGAAAGGGAAGAGACCACATCTTAATTATATTAAGATATGGGGTTGTCCAGCCTATGTCAAAAGACAAAATCCGGACAAACTCGAGGCAAGATCTGTCTTATGTAAGTTTGTAGGATATCCCAAAAATTCACAAGGGTATATCTTCTACCACCCCGAGGAACAAAAGGTGTTTGTTTCTCGACATGCCACTTTCTTAGAAAAAAGTTTTCTTATGAAACAGATAAGTGGCATTGAGGTAGAACTGGAAGAGGTTCCAGCGACACAGACTACAACAGAAGATTTGGTTGAACCAGAGGATTCCGTAGTTCCCGATGAACCCCAGCCACTCCGCCGATCTAGTAGGGTTTCTCGTCCACCTGAGAGATACTACGGTTTTCTCATTGATGGTGGAAGCGAGGATTGCATCATGGAGGATGATGACCCAACTAGCTTCGAGTAGGCCATCACGAGTGGGGACTCAGTGAAATGGCTGGATGCTATGCGGTCCGAGATGGAATCCATGTACACCAACAAAGTATGGACTTTGGAAGTTGCTCCTGAAGGGGTAAAACCCATTGGGAGCAAGTGGATCTTCAAGAAGAAACTTGGTGTAGATGGGAAAGTGGAGACTTTCAAAGCTAGACTTGTTGCAAAGGGTTTTCGTCAAAGACCAGGTGTGGACTATGACGAAACCTTTTCTCCAGTAGCTATGCTTAAATCCATCCGGATCATGCTTGCCATCGCTGCATATCATGATTACGAAATCTGGCAAATGGATGTTAAGACAGCCTTTCTAAATGGTGATTTAGAAGAGTGCGTGTACATGACTCAGCCAGAGGGCTTCGTAGATTGTGTGAGCAGCGGGAAAGTGTGTAAGCTGCTTAAATCCATTTATGGATTAAAGCATGCATCGCGGAGTTGGAACATCTGCTTTGACGTCGTTATCAAAGAGTTTGATTTCGTCAAAAATCCAGATGAACCTTGTATTTACAAGAAGGTAGCAGAGAGTAAGGTTGTCTTCCTCGTATTGTACGTGGACGACATACTCTTGATAGGAAATGACATTCCTATGCTGCAATCGGTCAAGCTCTTCTTATCACAAAGATTCTCAATGAAAGATCTTGGTGATGCCTTCTGCATATTGGGAATTAGGATCTATAGAGATAGATCCAAACGGATATTGGGATTGTCCCAATCCAGGTACATTGACACCATACTAAAAAGGTTTAGTATGGAAGATTCCAAGCGTGGGAACTTACCCACGATCTCTGGAGTCACTCTCTCCAAAGAGATGTCTCCCAAGACTGATTTGGAGAGAGCTCGCATGCAAGGGATACCCTATGCTTCGGCAGTAGGCTCTATCATGTATGCGATGCTATGTACCAGACCCGATGTAGCATACTCACTAAGTGTAGTGAGCAGGTATCAAGCTGATCCTGGAGAGAGTCACTGGACAGCTGTGAAGAGCATTCTCAAGTACTTACGAAGGACTAGAGATATGTTCTTGGTGTATGGTAACGGAGAGCTCCAAGTGGAGTCCTTTACCGATTCGAGCTTCCAGAGTGATAAGGACGACTCTAAGTCGCAGTCGGGTTTTGTCTTTACCCTTTACGGAGGGGCGGTTAGCTGGAAGAGTTCCAAGCAGGAAACCGTGGCAGACTCGACGATGGAGGCTGAATACATCGCTGCCAACGATGCTGCCAAAGAGGCTGTCTGGATCAAGAAGTTCATTACTAAACTTGGAGTGGTTCCATCCATTGAGCATCCAATACCGTTGTATTGTGATAACAATGGAGCGGTGGCTTTGGCCAAGGAACCCAGGTCCCATCAGCGATCCAGGCATATTCTGAGGCGGTATCACCTGATCCGGGAGATAATTGATCGCCGGGAGATCGAGGTCAGGAGGGTTGACACGAAGAACAACACGGCGGATCCACTCACGAAGGCCATTCCCCAGATACAGTTTGAGAGACTCTTCGGGATGCTCGGTATGCGATACTACAACAGCTGGCCCTAGTGCAAGTGGGAGATTGTTAGTTGTATGTATGCCCTAGAGGCCAGTATTGTACAGATGATGTATATTATATTGGATGCTTGGACATATATAGAGATGACTTTCTTGCTCGATATGATAGTATGCTATCTGGTTACTCTTTATCTTAACATGTATACTAGTCTCTTTATACTGTCTTATAGTTACATGTTGGTAAAGCCCTTAGGATATGTACTTAACTGCCTGGACTATGATGCAGATCATACTAGTGGGGACATGGTAGTCCATAAGTATATCCATCAAGGTCCTTAGTCGTGGGTGTATCGAGACGGGGCATCGATATACCAGTGTAGACTAGCGTATACACTTCTCGACCCATGAGATGGGCGATGGATGATCCCATGTCCATTGGTGTTTGACATCAGAGATGGTATGCGGTTGCTCAGTGGAGACTGGGTACACTGGACGGACTCGCCGAGAACTCCCAGATGGTATTATACCTCACGTCAGATGGCAGTTCTCAGGTGACACTTGTACAGGTTAGTCTGTAGACCCGAGATCGTCATAGAGTCTTGTGTGATTCCCACTGTGCTTTGATCTCCACCTTACCACGTCCATGAGGGCGTGCAAAACGGTGGTCTTTGGGTACAGTCCCGAGTCACATGGAGGCAATGAGCGATAGGAGGGGTTTCGTCTCTCCCGGTATTGGGAGTTGATGTTGCGCTGTGCTCGATTGGCCGTAACAGGGAAGTCCCTGGCCAGGGCTGATCAGAGATTTGCTGGTAAGTGTTACCAGTAGTTTCTCGACCCGTTATAAGCCTCACATCGGCACGACTTATCGGTTATTGGGGTCTGACGTATACCACCCCTAGACTTGATATGCGACGTATCAGACAAACAGACCGGACTGTACGGTAAGTGTTACTGGTTGGATTCACAGGAGTGTGAGCGGACTAGCTCGTCGATCTTCTGATCGCTCAATACCCGGATGGCCGTTACGTTTAGCAGACCGCTTGCGGCTTGTGGATGCTTGATATGATCATCATCTGCTACCGGCGTATTGACGAGTCTTTAGAGTCCTACACAGAGGTTTCCTGGCTCAAGCGAAATGAAATAGGAGCGCATATGAGATATGCGCGGGACCGAGAATAATGCGTGTATGTGATACCGTATTTCATTCTCGCGATGAATGTTTCGATTGGTTATATTCGATATGACCTAGTTATCGAATCATTGATTCGATAAATCGATACATTGGATACTAGTCGGTTATGTGCGACATGACCGGATCATTGAATCAAATGTTGATTTAATGATTTAATGTATAATTATATATTTGATATATTACTTTGCATTAACTAGTATTGGTTCATTTTAAAAGGATTTTCTCACTTGATGCACATTGTATATATGATATATTTTTTATGCACTTGATTGTATCATGTTTGATGATACTTGCTCACTTGGGTTTGTGTAAAGATTAAACCATGGTTAAGGTTTTGATTATTTATTTAGTTATTTATTTATTTATTCATTTTGGAAATAGTTAAGTATGGTGGCTTATTTTGTTTTATGTTGAAACTTCAAGAAGCTTTGAAAAAGTCCACCATTCTTATCTCTTCCTTAACCTTAACCATTCCAACTAACCTTAGTTTAATCTCTACACTTGACCATGGTAAACATTATGATAAGTATTCATTTTCTTTTCATTTTAAATAACTTATCATAATATTTTCCTTCTTGATCATCTTCTTCTTCAAGAAAGAAACCTTCATGCCATCAATGGCGACTTGAGATCTAAAGTGAGAAATCCAATTCTAAAGTGAACCCACCTCCTATTTATTCACCCTCTACCTCTTGCCAAGTTGTTTTGGGTGTTTACTTCACAAGTTTCACAACTTGGTGAAGTCGGAGCTTGAACTTGCGATGCCTCGACGTAGATCATCTTCGGCACGAAGCCGACGACCTATTCCGCTCGTTTTTCCGATGAAACCGACGAATGAGTCTAGAATTCGAGATGGACAGCGAGAGGACGCCTATGTGGAGCCGAGGAAGAGGATAACTGGATCTACAAAGGTTGTAGCCTCTCTCCTTTAGTAAAGTGTTAACTAGTTTATAGTTTCGCCTAGAAATCTAGCCGACGATCCATGTTAGGGTTTCTCGGCACCTATAAAATTTTAAATTGGCATGTTTGATGCCTTGTGAGACCTCTATAGTGTGCCTAGGAACCCTACAGGTTTAAGCCAGATTCTAGTATTATACAGATGGATTTATTCAGTCAAAGATTATCCGTGTTTTTCGGAAATACGGATGGGAGGGGCAGTCTCGTAATTTGTCGGGAAGCTTCTAGAAGAAGGTGACTCATTTGTATTTATTTCTTTTGGATTAAACACAAATGAGGTGGAGAGATGAGTTGTAAGTTTTCATTAAATGCTTAATAACTCATGAGGTGATTCACCCTTAGGATTAAATGAAGCTCACAAGATATTTCTAGATATTTATCAAGAGATATTTGTATGCTTCATTATATTCTTTCATGAGTATTATTCATTATCATTATCATAAAAGCTTTCTCTCTCCTCAAGTCTTCATCTTCTTCCTCAAACCCTAATAGCTCTCATGAGTTGAGAATCCTAGGGTTTAAGTGATTAAGTAATTCATCTAAATACTCTACACCGTCTAGGACTTCTAGATTAGCAAACTAGAAGCCGTAGTTATCTCAGATTTGAGATTAGAGCTCAGACTATAGACTCTCGGGTGGATCGTCTTTGACTCGAGGAGGCCGTTGAGGTGCCCATGTTCCATAGAGCCTACGAGGTGTGGAGGACAGCGATGAAGACCCGAAGGACAAGTAACGTGAGGTATAACTTCGAATCCGAGTAGTTAAACCTCTCGTAGTTTGCTAGCAATGGTTTAGACACGATCCGTGTGCTCAAGTCCGTGTTACGAAGCATTGATAATTGTTTTTCATATATTCCACCTCCCCACGAGCACATAGGATGCGTGACATGGACTTACAGTGGTATCAGAGCCAACTAAACCTTTACTAGCTTATTAGCAACTAATTAGAACTTCGATCGTCGGAAAAACACGAAAACTTCACCCTGAACCCCTCAAGTTTCTGTCAATTTTAAACGTGTCGAAAAAATTATTTCAGAGGTATGAAAATTCACAGCAGGGAATTCTAAGAATACTGGAGAAATACTAGATCCCAACTCGGTGAGACTGCCGCGGAAGCGCGGCGGATTAGTGCAATCCGCCGCGGATCCGCGGCCGAGTCAACTCCGAGTTGACTCGTATTTACATAGTAACTCTTATTTTTTGGTGTTTTGTTTTCCTGTATATTTTGTTCCTGCCCAGGTTATTTCAGTGGTGGCTTGCAATTGGGGTAGAGACGGAAAAAGGTTGTCGATCCAAATTCTAAGTTATTTGCTAATCAAGTTTTATCTATGATGTTTAATGTGTTCGTAAACCTTCCATAATTGCTAGTATGTCGGTTAGTAGGGGGTTGCACATTTCTGTAATGGTTTTTACTGGTTTGTGTATATGAACTTCATTGGATCGTTGTGATGATTAGCCGGGGTTTGAGATGAGTTTTTATATTCTTTCATTCAATGTAAAATTTAATATGATGTAATATTCTTTTGCGGGGAAAATCCGGGCTGAGGTTGTAGCCACCGTTGTATTATTTCATTTACTGTTTTATTCTCCTAGGATAGACCCAAGGTGGGGTGCACAAACTACCGGGTACTTTGAAGTGTTTAGTGGCCTACTCACGTTGTTGAGGGAGACTGTAAGTCCATGCTACCCTTCCCCGGTACTTACGGGGTTGCGGAATTGGTGAAAAACGATTTTCAAGAGGGTGGTAACATGGACTACCAATACGGATCTTTGTTAAACTACTAACTAACAACCTAACAAGAGTTTACCTACTCGGTTAGGGGGCTATACCTTTCTTGAACTCCTTCGTCTTTGACTCCTCCCGGTGTATGGATCGGCCTCACCTCGTCGTCTCCTTGCGCTGAATATGGATCCATCCGAAAGCTTCTACCTTTGGCTTCTTCTTCGAACTTTGAAGAAACTAGATCACTTGGCTTGCTAGGCCTTGTGAACTAGAATGAGTAGAGGAATGTTTTGGTGTCTTTTTATCTCTAAGGCAATGAGTCTCAACATATGAGAATGGTTTGCCTTGAAGTAGAGAGAGCAAAAGGATGAGCTTGAGAATGAGAGAGCTCAAGAGAGAGAAAGCAAATGATAGAATGAACCTTACTCTTCTCATTCTCACCTCTCATAATCCAAAAGCCATCATAACAAAAATAGTAATCAAGTATTGTGTAAAATGGTTTAAGTCAAAATAGCTATATCATTTCATGCACTCATTTTGCATAAATAAACAAGCAAGCCAAAGTCTTTGCCATGGAATGATAGCCATTGTCATGATGATGGTCAACTAGTCCAACCTAGTCAACCGGTCAACAAAGTCAACAAGTCAACAAAGTCAACCCCTCAACAACCATGTCACTATAATACTTAATTAATATTAATGTTAATCATATATCTTATTCTCATTAGGGTTAAGAAAAAGTCAATGGTCAACAGTCAACTGTCAACAGTCAACAGTCAACAACCCTAATGAGAATACTCTGCCTCTGTCTCTCTGTCAACTGTGCATACACACCCGCATCCGCGTTCCGAGGAACACGAATACAAACGAGATAAAACCAATCCCAAAATGTACATTAGGATCTAGCTTAAACCAAAGCCCGCTGGTGTTAACTGTCCGGACACTGTACGTGCACAAGTGCACGGATGTGACCGAACCCTGTCGCAAAACCATGCGACCTGTCGCAAAACCATGCGACCTATCGCAAAACCATGCGACCTCTACTCTTTTGCCTAAAGGCGAATAGTTCTCTGTGTGCGACTCTAAAGACTCGACACTACACTGGCAGTGGGTTTAACCACAGACCGCAAGCGGCACTAGCTGTGCGTAACGTCCCCCCAGGTAGATGCCGACAAGAAGACTGACGAGGTGAAACCCATCTGAACTCCTACTGAGCCTGAATGTGACAATCTCCATACAGTCCGGTCTGTTCGTCTAATACATCACATGGCGGGCCTAGGGGGTGGTAAACGTCAGTCCCCCAATAGCGATACAAGTCGTGTCGGAGTGAAGCCCAGAACACCCTGAGATAACACTGGAAACCTACCAGTATATCTCGCTTGCCCTGGCCAGGGACTACTCGTGTAATGGCTCTCCTAGACACAGCGCGATGTCAACCCCCAATACCGGGAGAGACGAATCCTGTCTAACCGTCACTGCCTCCAAGTGCTTCGGGACTGCACCCAACTACTACCTGTTTGCATGACTCCTTTAAGCCGTGGTAGGGTAGTAATCTAAGTACAGTGGGAGCACACTCGAGGCGAAGTGACAGTGTCAAGTCAGCGGACTAAGCTGTACTCATGTCACCTGGGAACTGATAACTGACGATAGGTATAGTACCAACCAACAGTTCCCGACGAGTCCTATCCAGTGTACTCGTAACCCAACGAGCACCCGCATACTATCTCCAGTACGACGTACTGATGGCTGTAGGACATACCATCTCCCACACTGGGATGAGAAGCGCATACGCTAGTCTACTCCGGAGTATCGATGCCCTATCTCGATAGTCCTGCGACTAGAGACCTGCATAAGGATGTGCTTATAGATTACCCAACCCCCAATAGTGTGACTGCCATCACAACGCTGGTAATCAAGCAAAGATCCTAAGGGCTCCACTAATGTGTATATGTGATATACTAAAATAAACACATGTACACATTGAAGTAGAAACAAACCAAGTAGCATACTACTATATTGAGCAAGATTGTCAATACAAGGTGAATATCCCAAGCTTCCATTAAGTAATATACATACTAGTATGATACAGTAATGGCCTCTAGGGCATATACACTAACAATCTCCCACTTGCACTAAGGCCATGTACTGGCGTATCGAAGACCTATCATCTCGATCAGCCGCTCGAACTGAGTCTGGGGTAAGGCCTTTATGAGTGGATCAGCAGTGTTATCTTCCGTAGAAACTCTCCGAACCTCGATCTCCTGGCGACCCACGATCTCCCTAATCAGGTGATACCGCCTCAAGATGTGTCTGGACTTCTGATGGAACCTTGGTTCCTTCGCTAAAGCTATAGCCCCGTTGTTGTCGCAATACAGAGGTTTTGGATCAACAATGGATGGAACCACCTGAAGTTCAGTTAAGAACTTCCTTACCCAGACAGCTTCTTTTGCGGCATCTGCAGCAGCGATATATTCCGCTTCCATCGTCGAGTCAGCAACGGTTTCCTGTTTGGAACTCTTCCAACACACCGCCCCTCCATTGAGGGTAAAGACATAACCCGACATGGACTTGGAATCATCCTTGTCACTTTGGAAGCTGGAGTCAGCAAAGGCCTCGATCTGGAGGTCTTTTCCGCCATACACCAAGAACATCTCCTTAGTCCTTCTCAGGTACTTGAGAATGTTCTTTACTGCTATCCAATGTTTCTCCCCAGGGTTTGACTGATACCGGCTTACCACACTCAGTGCATAAGCTACATCTGGTCTGGTACACAACATCGCATACATTATAGAGCCTACCGCAGAAGCGTAGGGTATAATAGACATGCGATCCCTTTCCAAATCAGTCTTGGGAGACATCTCTTTGGAGAGGGTCATCCCGTGACAAGCCGATAGATTACCGCGCTTGGAATCTTCCATACTGAATCTTTTCAGTATGGTGTCGATGTACCTGGACTGTGAGAGTCCCAGTATCCTCTTGGATCTGTCACGATAGATCCGGATCCCCAGAATGTATGAGGCATCACCCGGGTCTTTCATGGAGAACCTGTGTGACAAGAACCACTTGACAGATTGTAGCATAGGAATGTCATTTCCTATTAAGAGAATGTCATCCACGTATAAAACGAGGAATACAACAGTTCTCGCTACAAATCTACTATAGATGCATGGTTCATCTGGATTTTTGATAAAACCAAATTCCTTGACCGTCTCATCAAAACAGATGTTCCAACTCCGCGATGCCTGCTTTAGTCCATAGATGGACTTAAGCAACTTGCACACCTTTCCGCTGCTCCCACTCTGAATGAAACCCTCTGGCTGGTCCATATAAACACACTCCTCTAAATTTCCATTTAGAAAAGCGGTCTTTACGTCCATCTGCCAAATCTCATAATCGTGGAAGGCAGCAATGGCAAGAAGGATCCGAATGGATTTCAGCATAGCTACTGGAGAAAATGTCTCGTCATAGTCCAAACCAGGTCTTTGACGAAAACCCTTTGCAACCAATCTAGCTTTATAGGTCTCAACCTGTCCATCTACACCAATCTTCCTTTTGAAGATCCACTTGCATCCTACGGGTTTTACCCCATCTGGAGCAACGTCCAACGTCCATACTTTGTTGGTGTACATCGACTCTATTTCGGTCCGCATTGCATCCAGCCATTTTACCAAGTCAACGCTCTGAATGGCCTGCTGGAAGCTAGTCGGCTCATCATAATCTATAATGAAATCCTCTCTATCCCCGTCTATGAGAAAACCGTAGTATCTCTCGGGCGGATGAGACTGCCTACTACTTCTGCGGAGCGGCGTAGGAATGTCCTGATCTTTCGAACCCTCTGGTTCTACTAAGCTTTCAGTAATAGCTCGTGTTCTGGAATTTCTTCCAGTTCTATTGCGTTCCCACTTATCTGATTTTCCAAAAATTCAGTTTCCAAGAAGTGAGCATGACGAGAAACATAAATCTTTTGTTCCTCTTCGCAATAGAAGAAATATCCCTTGGAGTTCTTTGGATATCCCACAAACATGCACTGCACTGAGTGTGCCTCGAGCTTGTCCGCATGCTGCTTTTTGACAAAAGCTGGACATCCCCATGTCTTGATGTGATTAAGATAGGGTCTCTTCCCACACCACATCTCATATGGTGTAGTAGGCACAGTCTTAGTTGGAACTCGGTTCAAAAGGTATGCAGCTGATTCTAGTGTATATCCGCAGAATGATCGCGGTAACTCAGCGTTACTCATCATGGACCGTACCATATCCAATAGGGTTCGGTTCCGTCTCTCCGATACACCGTTATGTTGCGGAGTGTATGGAGGAGTAAGCTGAGAGAGAATTCTGTTCTCTTTTAAATAGTCCAGGAACTCGGCACTCAAGTATTCACCACCTCGATCCGATCTTAGAATCTTAATACTTTTGCCGGTTTGTTTTTCCACTTCATTCTTATATTCCTGGAATTTTCCAAAGGCTTCGGACTTATGTTTCATTAAGAAGACATAACCGTACCTTGAAAAGTCATCCGTAAAAGTAATGAAGTAAGAATAACCGCTTCGCACATGTGTAGACATTGGACCGCACATGTCGCTGTGTACGAGTCCCAAGAGCTCGCTCGCTCTTACTCCGTGTCCAGTGAACGGAGTCTTTGTCATCTTTCCTTTGAGACAGAATTGACAAGTGGCATACTATTGATATTCGAACGGATTCATATATCCTTCTGTATGTAACTTCGTCAACCTTCTCTCATTGATGTGACCCAGTCTACAATGCCATAAGAAAGTCTGATTTATTTCCGGAGACTTTCTTTTGTGTGTATTCTGGACATTGAAAATCTGTGGTTGGTTTAGTACGTATAAACCATTGCTTAATGTACCTGACCCAATCAGAACTTGATTAAGGTGAATGTTTACAACATTACTTACAAACGCAAATTCATAACCTTCTTTAGAAATCAAAGATACAGAAATGATATTACAAGTTGCGTTGGGTACAAAAAAGCAATTACGTAAAACCAAAACATGTCCATCTGACATTCCCAGGTGATAGTCCCCCACGGCCTTAGCATCCATGCTAGCTCTGTTTGCAACTTTGAGGGTCATGTCACCTGCCTTCAAAACCCTACGGTTTCTCAACGCCTGCAAAGAATTACAGATATGAGATCCTGATCCGGTATCCAATACCCAGGAAGTAGAGTTTATTGATAGACAGTTTTCAATAACATACACACCTGAAGCTGATGCCGGAACTTGCTTCAGTTCCTGTGTCCTGGCTTTCCAAGCCCTGCAATCTTTCTTCCAGTGACCACTCTTATGACAGAAAAAGCACTCTTCCTTCCCTATAAGCTTCCCCGCTATCTTTGTTGCTTTTGCTTTTCCCTTCGTATCCACTTTACTAACACCACCCCTTGGTTTGGCGGAGGCTTTCTTCTTCTTTCCCTTGGCTTTCGCCTTGGACCTAGAAGATGAAGATCCTCCTACAAACAAAGTGGATGTTTCCCTACCTTTCTGTAGGGTGCCCTCTGCACTCCTCAGCATGTTGAGGAGTTCTGAAAGTTCAACTTCTTTTTCTTGTAAGTTGAAGTTCAGGATAAACTGGGCGTAAGTGGAAGGAAGGGACTGGAGAATCAAGTCCGTATAGAGCTCGTTCTCTAACGTAGTCCCAAGTTCCGCGAGCTCCTCAATGAAGCCAATCATCTTAAGCATGTGTTCCGCTACCGATGATCCGATGGCCAACCTTGCCGAAAATAACTTCTTCGACACTTCGTATCTTGCGATACGAGATTACTCTCCATACAGTTCTTTTGTATGGAGAAATATGGATTCGAGGTCCATATTCCCGTGCCTCCTCTGATGTTCGTTGTCCATAGAGGCAAGCACGAGGCACCTGGCCTTCGCGCAATCGATCTCCCAAGTCTTACAGATTTCCTTATCCACGACGCTGGAGGTGGGACCTGGGACAGGGGGAGCTTTGGTGGTAAGGAGATACCCCAACTTTTCATAAGTGATTGCCATTTTGACATTCCTGAGCCAATCTTTGTAGTTTGGCCCTGTCAGTATGTTTTTATCTAGAAGTAACTTAAGTCCAGTCATGTCGATTGGTTGCTGCAATTAGGAGGGAGAGAAGAAACACTCAGCATGATGCTCTTGCAAGTTTAGAGTGTTTTTTAGTTTGTCTAAACAGGATGGCTCCCACTGTCTCTCGAATCCCTCCTCAAACCAAAAAGGAAGAATTAGTCAGGATCAATCTCACCGTACAATTCTTGCTTAACCGTTCGGCCAGGCTGGTGTCGGTACTTCGAGGGAGGTTTTCCAACGCTTTCGCGAAGTTCCTTAATTAAATAACCTCTTTTTCCTGTGGGCGTAGCCCCGCTAACACCTTTCTAGACACCTACTTGGTTTATAGCATTGATCGCTAAGTGAGAAATTTCCCGAGGAGTAGTATATACTCACAGTAGGATCGGGATCCAAATATCATCGCGTGACGAAACTGAAGGAATCCTACCAGAATCATCACACTCTAAATGGTATGCAACACTAGCAAGTTTCAGTTCTTTTGAAACTCCCGATGTGGATTTTTGGCCCATGCTCTTATGACCTTGACTTTGGCCAACAAATCATAAGTCACATGTCAAGTTCAACCCGTCATTCTCCAGGTTAATTTGAGCCCACCCGCACATACCCTTGACTTTGGCCAACAAGGTAGAATGACTGCCCCAAACCAACACATCTATCTATGCTGCACATGAATACCCAATAGCTACCAATCACTATGCCTTGACTTTGGCCAACAAACATAGCTTGAATACTATTGACCATCCATGTGAAACGACGGAGGGCTACGAATGGTTTTGGCGAAACCGTGAATTTAGTGAACTTGATATAATCGATAGAATGAGATAGGTTTTAAAAGGAGTGGCTTAAGCTCCACGTTTAAAATTTATTTTGAAAAGAAACCGAGTAGTTTTTGAAAGTGTTCCAACGACTTTTACTTGGTTTATTTTTCATTGCATTAGTTCTTTTAATGCGTATTTTTCTTGCATTAGTTCTTTTAATGTGTCCCATCATTTAATCCTACCATTGCAGAAAACAACCAAAATATGACGTACTCTTATGCCATTCGCATTCGCTACGGGGCCCTGTCATTACCGGTTAGGTTACTTAACTAACAACAGAGCGGGGGCTGGGCTAGCGCGGCTGCAAAACATTAGCAACGCCTAAATAATATCACATATAGATATATTGCAATGATAGCCATTTCAGATCACAGATGAACACATTGGATATACTAGGAATCCGCAATTCGTATGAGCCTGTAACGAAAAGCAGATTACACGGTCGCGATGAATAGCCAATACCCCATCCTAGACCCCTACGGGTGCGGCAAACTACCCGCCAAATATCCGAAGTGGAGCAACCTCCCTCAACGACGTGAGTAGGCCACTCGGCACTTCGAGATACCCGGTAGTTTGTGCACCCCACCTTGGGTCTATCCTAGGAGCAAAAAACAGTAAAAAGAAATTATACAATGACGGCTACAACCCCGACCCGGTTGTGCGGCCAAAAATAATATAACATCAATTTACATATTACATGAATTGAAAGAAAAGAAAACTCTCATCTCACAACCTCCGGCTATTCACCCGCGACAATCCAATGAATTCATATACACATACCATCAGCATTACAGATCACAGATTTGTATAACTCCCACTAATCGACATATAGCGATTAGCAGACATTCAATACAAATATCACATCACAGATATAAACTCGTTAGCCTTACTTTTTAGAAACTCGATCAAAATACGGTTTTTAAAGCCCCAAAAAAAAAATTTCATTCTGGAAAATCTGGGCTGAAAAAACATATACCAAAAATCCCAAAATACCCCACTGAACAAACTGCAACCAAAATTCCCCACGGCCGAGTCAACTCGGCCGCGGAACCGCGGCGGGAGCAGGCTCCCGCCGCGTTTCCACGGCGCTTTGATCGGATCAGTGGACCATTTTAAAGCATGATTTATCATTTTTTGAACAGTGGAAAAATTCGACAGCAAGTTGGTTTTACGGGTGTTTTTCGTGACTTTTCTGCGATCGAATTTCTAGTTACTATGCTAACATGTTAGGTAGTGTTTAACTAGGCTCTGATACCACTGTAAGTCCATGCTACCCTTCCCCGGTACTTACGGGGTTGCGGAATTGGTGAAAAACGATTTTCAAGAGGGTGGTAACATGGACTACCAATACGGATCTTTGTTAAACTACTAACTAACAACCTAACAAGTGTTTACCTACTCGGTTAGGGGGCTATACCTTTCTTGAACTCCTTCGTCTTTGACTCCTCCCGGTGTACGGATCGGCCTCACCTCGTCGTCTCCTTGCGCCGAATATGGATCCACCCGAATGCTTCTACCTTTGGCTTCTTCTTCGAACTTTGAAGAAACTAGATCACTTGGCTTGCTAGGCCTTGTGAACTAGAATGAGTAGAGGAATGTTTTGGTATCTTTTTATCTCTAAGGCAATGAGTCTCAACACATGAGAATGGTTTGCCTTCAGGTAGAGAGAGCAAGAGGAAGAGGGAGAGCTTGAGAATGCGAGAGCTCAAGAGAGAGAAAGCAAATGATAGAATGAACCATACTCTTCTCATTCTCACCTCTCATAATCCAAAAGCCATCATAACAAAAATAGTAATCAAGTATTGTGTAAAATGGTTTAAGTCAAAATGGCTATATCATTTCATGCACTCATTTTGCATAAATAAACAAGCAAGCAAAAGTCTTTGCCATGGAATGATAGCCATTGTCATGATGATGGTCAACTAGTCCAACCTAGTCAACCGGTCAACAAAGTCAACAAGTCAACAAAGTCAACCCCTCAACAACCATGTCACTATAATACTTAATTAATATTAATGTTAATCATATATCTTATTCTCATTAGGGTTAAGAAAAAGTCAATGGTCAACAGTCAACTGTCAACAGTCAACAGTCAACAACCCCAATGAGAATACTCTGCCTCTGTCTCTCTGTCAACTGTGCATACACACCCGCATCCGCGTTCCGAGGAATACGAATACAAACGAGATAAAACCAATCCCAAAACGTACACTAGGATCTGGCTTAAACCAAAGCCCGCTAGTGTTAACTGTCCGGACACTGTACGTGCACAAGTGCACGGATGTGACCGAATCCTATCGCAAAACCATGCGACCTGTCACAAAACCATGCGACTTCTACTCTTTTGCCTAAAGGCGAATAGCTCTCTGTGTGGGACTCTAAAGACTCGACACTACGCTAGCAGTAGGTTTAACCACAGACCGCAAGCGGCACTAGATGTGCGTAACGGCCCCCAGGTAGATGCCGACAAGAAGACTGATGAGGTGAAACCCATCTGAACTCCTACCGAGCCTGAATGTGACAATCTCCATACAGTCCGGTCTGTTCGTCTGATACATCGCATGGCGGGCCTAGGGGGCGGTAAACGTCAGTCACCCAATAGCGGTACAAGTTGTGTCGGAGTGAAGCCCAGAACACCCTGAGATAACACTGGAAACCTACCAGTATATCTCGCTTGCCATGGCCAGGGACTACTCATGTAATGGCTCTCCTAGACACAGCGCGATGTCAACCCCCAATACCGGGAGAGACGAATCCTGTCTAACCGTCACTGCCTCCAAGTGCTTCGGGACTGCACCCAACTACTACCTGTTTGCACAACTCCTTTGAGCCGTGGTAGGGTAGTAATCTAAGTACAGTGGGAACCCACTCGAGGCGAAGTAACAGTGTCAAGTCAGCGGACTAAGCTGTACTCATGTCACCTGGGAACTGATAACTGACGATAGGTATAGTACCAACCAACAGTTCCCGACGAGTCCTGTCCAGTGTACTCGTAACCCAACGAGCACCCGCATACTATCTCCAGTACGACGTACTGATGGCTGTGGGACAGACCATCTCCCACACTGGGATGAGAAGCGCATACGCTAGTCTACTCCGGAGTATCGATGCCCTGTCTCAATAGTCCTGCGACTAGGGACCTGCATAAGGATGTGCTTATAGATTACCTAGCCCCCACTAGTGTGACTGCCATCACAACGCTGGTAATCAAGCAAAGATCCTAAGGGCTCCACTAATGTGTATAGGTGATATACTAAAATAAACACATGTACATATTGAAGTAGAAACAAACCAAGTAGTATACTACTATATTGAGCAAGATTGTCAATATAAGGTGAATATCCCAAGCTTCCATTAAGTAATATACATACTAGTATGATACAGTAATGGCCTCTAGGACATATACACTAACAGAGACCGCTTCACTTCGGGTACTTGGCGGGTAGTTTGTCGTACCCGTAGGGGTCTAGGGTGGGGTAATGGCTATTCATCACAACTGTGTAATCCGTCTTTCGTTGCAGGCTCAAAGGAAACACGGATTTCTTGTATATCCAATAATGTTCATTTGTGATCTGGAATGCCTATTATTGCGTCTGACGAATGTACAATATCTATATATGATATCTATTAGGCGTTACTTATGTTTTACACCCGCGCTAGCCCAGCCCCCGCTCTGTCGTTAGTTAAGTAACCTAACGGGTGAATGACGGGACCCAGTGGCGAATGCGGATGGCATAAGAGGACGTTGTATTTTCGTTGTTTTCTGCAATGATACGTTAATTGATGGGACGCATTATATTAATGCAAAGAAAATAAACCAAAGTTGAATCGTTGGAACAAATTTAAAAGAAACCACTCGGTTATTTTAAAAGAGCAGAATTTTTAATTGCGGAGTTTTAACCACTCCTTTTAAAAAGCTATCAGGTTCCTTCGATTATATCAAGTTCACTACGTTCACGGTTTCGCCAAAACCAGTCGTGGCCCTCCGTCATTTCATATGGATGGTCAGTAGTATTCAAGCTATATTTGTTGACCTTCGTCAAGGCATAGTGTTTGGTAGCTGCTGGGGTATTCATTTGTTGCATAAATAGATGAGTTGGTTTGGGACAGTCGTACTGCCATTTGGCCAACGTCAGGGGTATGTACGGGTGGGTTTAAATTAACAAGATAATGATGGGTAGAACTTGACATGTGATTTATAATTTGTTGGCCTTCGTCAAGGTCATAAGAGCATAGGGCAAAAATCCACATCGAGAGTTTCTAAAGAAACTTAAACTTGCTAGAGCTGCATACCATTTGGAGTGTGATAATTTTGGTAGGATTCCTTCAGCTTTATCACACGATGATATTTGGATCCCGATCCTACCGTGAGTATCCGCTACTCATCAGGAGATTCGTCACTTAACGATCAATGCTATAAACCAAGTAGGTGTCTACAAAAGTGTCAGCGGGGCTACGCCTCCAGAGAAAAGAGGTTATTTAATTAAGGAACTTCGCGAAAGCGTCGTAAAACCTCCCTCGAAGTACCGAAACTAGCCTGGCTGAACGGTTAAGCAAGTATTGTACGGTGAGATCAGTCCTGACTAATTCTTCTTTTATGGTTTGAGGAAGGATTCGAGAAACAGTGGGAGCCATCCAGTTTAGATAAACTAAAAACCAATATAAACTTGCAAGAGCATCATGCTAAAGTGTTCCATCTCTCTCTCTTTGCAGCGACCTTGTGACCATGACTAGGTTACATCTAGATAACAAGTTGACTGAATCTGACTTTTATGACTGGCAAAGGTCTGTCCAGATGTCCATTGCCTATGACAAGCTGGACCACCCTATTACTACTCAAGTCCCCGCCGTCCCAGCTCCAGTTTCCACAGTCACATATATGGATATCCGTCAGACTAAGGAAAAGGACAGTGCGAAAGCCAAGTGCCTCGTGTTGGCTTCAGTTGATGGTGTATACCAGAAGCATCACGAGAAGATGGACTTAGTTTCCATCTTCCTCCATGACAAAGATTTATATGGAGAGCAATCTCGTATCGCAAGATATGAGACCTCGAACGAATTGCTTCAAGTGAGGTTGGCTGTCGGGTCATCTGTAGGGGACGACGTCTTTACGATGACTAGCTATACAGACCTGGAGACTACGTTAGGAAACAGGTCATATGCTGACTTACTTCCACAGTCCCTACCCTCTACTTACACCCTAAAGGAAACCAGGGAGACACACGTTCTACTTAACGAGGGATCTTCTTCTTCTACATCCAAGGCGAAAGCAAAGGGTGAAAAGAAGAAGACCTACACAAAACCGATATGCGGTGTCAGTGAAGTAGAAGGAAAGGGAAGAGCAAAAGTTTTGGGACTTGGTGTAGGTAAGGAGGGATGTTCCTATTGTTATGGGAACGGGCATTGGCAGAAGGATTGCAGGGCTTTGGAAGCCAGTAGCCAGGATTCGAAGAATGTTGTGGCTTCGGCCTCGAGTGTGTTTGTAATTGAGAACTGTTTGTCAATTAACTCTACTTCCTGGGTACTAGATACCGGAGCAGGATCTCATATCTGTAATTCATTACATGCTTTGTGAAACCGTAGAGTTATCACAGTTGGCGATTTGTCTCTCAGAGTTGCGAACGGAATGAGCGTAGATGCTGAATCATTGAGAGAATATCGCCTAGGTTTGACAAGTGGGCAGATATTGATTCTACGTAACTGTTTGTATGTACCTAGTTTGACTTGTAATATCATATCAGTGTCCTCACTTTCTAGAGAGGGATATGATTTTACATTCGTAAGCGGTGTGGTTCACATCCACCTAAATCAAGTTCTGATTGGGTCCGGTACATTAGATAACGGTATATACATATTGAATCAAGCTCAGGTTTTCAATGTCCAGAACACATTTAAAAGAAAGTCTCCGGAAATAAATCAGGCTTTCTTATGGCATTGTAGACTAAGTCACATCAATGAAACACGGTTGACTAAGTTACATAGAGAAAGATATTTGAATCCGTTCGAATATCAATCTTATACTACTTGTGAATCTTGTCTCATGGGAAAGATGACAAAGACTCCATTTACTGGACACGGAGTAAGAGCAAGCGAGCTCTTGGGACTCATACACAGCGATGTGTGTGGTCCAATGTCTACACATGCGCGAGGTGGTTATTCCTACTTCATTACATTTACGGATGATTTCTCTAGGTATGGACATATCTTCTTGATGAAGCATAAATCCGAGGCCTTTGAGAAATTCCGGGAATACAAGAATGAAGTGGAAAACCAAACATGCAAAAGTATCAAGACACCGAGATCTGATCGAGGTGGTGAATACTTAAGGGCCGAGTTCCTGGTTACATAAAAGAGAATGGAATTCTCTCTCAGCTTACTCCTCCATACATACCACAACACAACGGTGTATCGGAAAGGTGGAATCGAACCCTATTGGGTATAGTTCTTTCCGTGATGAGTAAGGCTGAGTTACCGCGATCTTTCTGGGGTTATGCACTAGAATCAGCTGCATATCTTCTGAACAAGGTTCCAACCAAGACTGTGCCTACCACACCATATCAGATGTGGAGTGGGAAGAAACCCCATCTTCAGTACCTGAAGACATGGGGATGTCCGGCTTTTGTTAAAAAGCAGCATGCGGACAAGCTCGAGGCACGCTCAGTACAGTGTAAGTTTGTGGGATATCCAAAGAACTCCAAGGGGTATTGTTTCTATTACGCAGAGGAACAGAAGGTTTTTGTTTCTCGTCATGCCCACTTCTTGGAAGCTGAATTTTTAGAAAATCCGAAGAGTGGGAGCGCAATAGATTTGGAAGAAATTGCAGAACCACAAGTTGTTACTGAAAGTTTGGTAGAACAAGAAGGTTCAGAAGAAAGGGACATCACAGCGCCTATCCACAGAAGTAGTAGGCAGTCTCATCCGCTCGAGAGATACTACGGTTTTCTCATAGACGGAGATCGAGAAGTTTGCATCATTGACAATGATGACCCTACTAGCTTCCAGCAAGCCATTCAGAGCGGCGACTCAGTAAAATGGCTGGATGCAATGTGGACCGAAATGGAGTCCATGTACACTAACAATGTATGAACTTTGGACATTGCTCCAGATGGGGTAAAACCCGTAGGATGCAAATGGATCTTCAGAAAGAAGATTGGTGTAGATGGACAGGTTGAAACCTATAAGGCTAGACTTGTTGCAAAAGGTTTTCATCAAAGACCTGGTTTGGACTATCACGAAACCTTTTCTCCAGTGGCTATGCTCAAATCCATTCGGGTCCTTCTTACCATTGCTGCCTTCCATGATTATGAGATCTGGAAGATGGACGTAAAGACGGCCTTTCTAAATGGTAATTTGGAAGAGTGCGTCTATATGGATCAGCCAGAGGGATTCATTCAGAGTGGGAGCAGCAGTAAAGTGTGCAAGTTGCTTAAGTCCATTTATGGACTAAAGCAGGTATCGCGGAGTTGGAACATCTGTTTTGATGATACTGTCAAAGAATTCGACTTTATCAAAAATCCAGATGAACCATGCATATACAGTAAGATTGTAAGGAGAGCTGTTGTATTCCTCGTCTTGTACGTGGATGACATTCTCCTAATAGGAAATGATATTCCTATACTACAATCAGTCAAAGGATTCTTGTCACAGAAGTTCTCCATGAAGGACCTGGGTGATGCCACCTACATTCTGGGGATCCAGATCTATCGTGATAGATCAAAAAGGATGTTGGGACTTTCGCAGTCTAGGTACATAGACACCATATTGAAAAGATTCAGTATGGAAGATTCTAAACGCGGTAACCTACTGGCTTGTCACGGAATCAACCTCTCCAAAGAGATGTCTCCCAAGACTGATTTGGAAAGGGCTCACATGTCGATTATACCCTACGCTTCTGTGGTAGGCTCTATAATGTATGCGATGTTATGTACCAGACCAGATGTAGCATACGCATTGAGCATTATAAGCCGGTATCAGGCAAACCCAAGGGAGAAGCACTGGATAGCAGTAAAGAACATTCTCAAGTACCTGAGGAGGACTAAGGATATGTTCTTGGTGTATGGCGGAAAAGACCTCCAGATCGAGGCCTTTGCCGACTCCAGCTTCCAGAGTGACAAGGATTACTCCAAATCCATGTCGGGTTATGTCTTTTCCCTTAATGGTGGGGCGGTCTGTTGGAAGAGTTCCAAGCAAGACACCGTTGCTGACTCAACGATGGAAGCGGAGTACATAGCTGCTTGCGATGCCGAAAAAGAAGCTGTCTGGATGAAAAAGTTCCTCACAGAACTTCAGGTGGTTCCTACCAGTGTTGATCCAATACCTCTGTATTGCGACAACAACGGCGCTATAGCTTTAGCGAAGGAACCCAGGTCCCATCAGAAGTCCAGACACATCTTAAGGCGGTATCACCTGATCAGGGAGATCGAGGTGAAGAGAGTAGATACGGAGAATAACACTGCTGATCCATTCACTAAGGCCATTCCTCAGACGCAGTTCGAGAGGCTATTCGGGATGATAGGTCTGCAATATGCTAGTATATGGCCCTAGTGCAAGTGGGAGATTGTTAGTGTTTATGCCCTAGAGGCCATTACTGTATCATACTAGTTTGTATATTATTTAATGGAAGCTTGGGATATTCACAGTTGTATTAACAGTCTTGCTAAAAATAGCAGTATGCTACTTGGTTTGTTTCTACTTTAATATGTGCATGTGTTTCTTTTAACATATCGCTTATACATATTAGTAGAGCCCTTAGGATCTTTGCTTGATTACCAGCGTTGTGATGGCAGTCACACTAGTGGAGGCTGGGTAGTCTATAAGTAACATCCTATACAGGTCCCTGGTCATAGGATTATCGAGATAGGGCATCGATACTTCGAAGTAGACTGGTGTGTACGCTTCTCATCCCAGTTGGGGAGATGGTCTGTCCCACAGCCATCAGTACGTCGGACTGGAGATAGTATGCAGGTGCTCGTTAGGTTACGAGTACACCGGACATGACTCGCCGGGAACTGTAGGTTGGTTTTATACCCATCGTCAGATAGCAGTTCCCAGGTTACATGAGTACAGCTTAGTCCGTCGACTTGACACTGCTACTTCGTGTTCCAACTGTTCTTAGATTACTACCCTACCACGGCTCAAAGGAGTCGTGCAAACAGGTAGTTGTTGGGTGCAGTCCCGATGCAGTTGGAGGCAGTGGCGGTTAGACAAGATTCGTCTCTCCCGGTATTGGGGGTTGATATCGCGCTGTGTATGGAGAGCCATTACGCAAAGTCCCTGACCAGGGCAAACGAGATTTACTGGTAGGTTCCAGTAGTTTCTCAAGGTGTAATAGGTTTCACTCCGACATGACTTATACCGCTATTAGGCGTCTGACGTTTACCACACCCTAGGCCTAATATGCGATAGTCCTAGACGAACAGACCGGACTGTACAGAGATTGTCACATCAGACTCAGTTGGAGTTCGGATAGGTTTCCTCATCGTCCTTCTTATCGACATCTACCTGGGGACCGTTACGTACAGCTAGTACCGCTTGCGGCCTGTGGTTAAACCCACTGCCAGCGTAGTGTCGAGTCCTTAGAGTCCCACACAGAGAGTTTCCCTGCACCGGGCAAAAGGTGTAAAGGCCGTATCGTTTTACGGCAGGGCCGCAATCACTTACGTACACTTGTGCATGTATTATGATCGGGCAGATAATACTAGCGGGCTTTGGTTTAAGCCAGATTCTAGTATTATACAGATGGATTTATTCAGTCAAAGATTATCCGTGTTTTTCGAAAATACGGATGGGAGGGGCAGTCTCGTAATTTGTCGGGAAGCTTCTAGAAGAAGGTGACTCATTTGTATTTATTTCTTTTGGAATAAACACAAATGAGGTAGAGAGATGAGTTGTAAGTTTTCATTAAATGCTTAATGACTCATGAGGTGATTCACCCTTAGAATTAAATGAAGCTCACAAGATATTTCTAGATATTTATCAAGAGATATTTGTATGCTTCATTATATTCTTTCATGAGTATTATTCATTATCAATATCACAAAAGCTTTCTCTCTCCTCAAGTCTTCATCTTCTTCCTCAAACCCTAATAGCTCTCATGAGTTGAGAATCCTAGGGTTTAAGTGACTAAGTAATTCATCTAAATACTCTACACCCTCTAGGACTTCTAGATTAGCAAACTAGAAGCCGTAGTTATCTCAGATTTGAGATTAGAGCTCGGACTATAGACTCTCGGGTGGATCATCTTTGACTCGAAGAGACCGTTGGGGTGCCCATGTTCCATAGAGCCTACGAGGTGTGGAGGACAGTGATGAAGACCCGAAGGACAAGTAACGTGAGGTATAACTTCGAATCCGAGTAGTTAAATCTCTCGTAGTTTGCTAGCAATGGTTTAGACACGATCCATTTGCTCAAGTCCATGTTACGAAGCTTTGATAATTGTTTTTCATATATTTCACCTCCCCGCGAGCACGTGGAGTGCGTGATATGGACTTACAATGTGCTCGGCCAAAATCCGAGCACAAGGGTCAAGGTTTGGGGCATGTTCACTATGTATCTCATACATGATTCTGCACTTGTTTGAAAAATTTTTAGAGCTCATTTTAAAATCGACAGAAACTAGAGTTTGAAATCGGGTGTTTCGGAGTTGTTTCGGTTTCGTAATCCTACACTAATCCATCTAATTCTCTAGCTAAGCTCTGATACCACTGTTGGGATACCTACAATGGCAGCAAGGTTTCAGATGGCATCTCTCATGCCAATTTCAAATTTTTCCATTATAGATAACCCTAAACCTAGATCATTAACTAGAGAATCAAACCAAAACTAGCATGTTAACACTTTAACATCTAAGAGTTAGGGATTACAACCTTTGTAGTCCGTTCCTTCACTTCATAAACTCCGTGTTGAGATCCCTTTGGTGCAATCATCAAGTACCCGGACTCTGGAGAGGCTCCATGAAGAGAAAGATGCAACCTTGCTTCCAATCTTCAAAAACTAAGATGATCTACTTTGAAGAATCTCAAACCCAAGCTCTTGCTTCACTAATCAAGTATTAGTAAAGCAAACACCCTAATCTAAGTGGTTAAAATAGATGAGGATGATGAAATAGGAATTTTGCTCTCTTTTGTTTTCAATTTCTTACAAAATATCCATCATAAATAAAAAGTTAGAAAGCTTTCAAGAGAAGAGGAAGAAGAAGAATTTCTTTTGTGATGAATAATGAATTATTGTTGAGGTTAGAAATGCAACCTAGGATTAAGCATGACATGCTTAACCCTTGTAGAGACTTTACCATGGGTTAAGGTTTGGGTTGGGTTAACAAATATCTCACCAAACTATCAAAGAAAATGGACAAAGTCAAACCTTCATGAAGCTTCCTCAAAGTTCATCCAAAACCCTAATCCAAAAGCTTAACCCTAATCCAAACCCTAACATGGTTAAATCTCAAAACCTTTGTTGCATTTGTAACCTTAACATGTTACAATATTATATATAATATATATAATATATATAGTAACAAAATAAAATAATACAATTAACATATATCGCATATACATTAATGTATTATCAAACTTAGAAAAAGAATCTTTAAGTGAGCTTATATTAGTTAATGTAATGTAATATATCAAATATATATAATTATACATTAAATTATCGAATCGATACTTGATCCGATAATCCGGCTATTTTATAAATAACCGACTAATATAAAATGTATCAGTTCATCGAATCAACACTTGATCCGATGACCCGGCTATATCACATATACTCGGCCGATATCACATATCGCGAGAATCGAATACGGTATCACATACACGTATTATTCTCGGTCCCGCACATATCACATATGTTCTCCTACTCCGTTTTTCCTGAGCCAGGAAACCTCTGTGTAGGACTCTAAAGAATCGTCGATACGCCAGTAGTAAGTGATGATCATATCAAACACCCAAAAGCTGCAAGCGGTCAGCTAAACGTAACATCCACCTAGGTATTGAGCGATCAGAAGATCAACAAGCAAGCCTGTACATTCTCCTGTGAATCCAATCAGTAACACTCCCGTACAGTCCGGTCTCTTCGTCTGATATGTCGCATATCTAGTCTAGGGGTGGTAAACGTCAGACCCTAGTAACCGATAAGTCGTGTCGATATGAGGTCCATAATAGTTCGAGAAACTACTGATAACTCTTACCAGTAAATCTCAGCAACCCTGGCCAGGGATTTCCAGTTATAGCCAATCGAACACAGCGCAACATCAACTCCCAATACCGGGAGAGACGAAACCCCTCCTATCGCTCATTGCCTCTATGTGATTCGAGACTGTACCCAAAAGCCACCGTTTTGCACGTTCTCTTGAACATGGTAAGGTGGAAATCAAAGCATACCGGGAATCACACAAGACTCTATGACGATCTCGGGTCTACAGACTAACCTGTACCAGTGTCACCAGAGAACTGCCATCTGACGTGAGGTATAATACCATCTGGGAGTTCTCGGCTAGTCCGTCCAGTGTACCCAGTCTCCAATGAGCACCCGTATACTATCTCTGATGTCAAACACCAATGGATATGGGATTATCCATCGCCCACCCGTATACTATCTCTGATGTCAAACACCAATGGATATGGGATTATCCATCGCCCATCTACATAGGTCGAGAAGCTATACGCTAGTCTACTCTGGTATATCGATGCCCTGTCTCGATACACCTACGACTAGGAACATTTGAAGGATGTACTTAGAGACTACACTGTCCCCACTAGTATGATCTGCATCATAGTCCTGGTAGTCAAGTACTCATCCTAAGGGCTTTATCAACATGTAATATAGAGACAATCAGAGTACATGTTAAGATAAAGAGAAACCAGATAGCATACTATCATGTCGAGCAAGAAAGTCCTCCATATATATGTTCAAGCATCCACTACAATATACATCGTATGTACAGTAATGGCCTCTAAGGCATACATATCACTAACAGGAGTATGGTAGAACTGGATGTTATTTCAAAACCACAAACGATTACTGAAAATTTAGTAGAACCTAAAGATTCAATTGAATTCGAAAATCCATTAGCTACTCCGCAGATTTGGTGGGTAACCTCAGCCACCCGAGAGGTACTTCGGTCTCCTCAAGGATGGTGACAGGGAGGTTGTTGATTACGCAAACTTGCCACTGCTATTGTTCTAGACTATGAGATCTGGAAGGAGGATGAGTATGACGTTGTTCTAAATTAGCTTTAGAAGTGCTCGTGTATATGACTCTGCCAGAGGGTTGTTGTAGTCAGTGGGAGCAGCAGAAGTATAGTGGAAAAGTAGCTTATGTCTATTTATAGACTAAAGCAAATATAGCGGAGATAGATCATCTATTTTTGATGTGACAGTCATAGAGTTTGACTTTATCAGAATAATAGATGGACCTGGTAAGAATGTAGTAGGAAGTGATGTCCTGGTATTTGGATGGCATGCTCTTCATAAGAAGTGATCCTGTATTACGATCGGTTATACTGTGGTTGTCACAAAGTGTTTCTCCACATAGGATCTGGATAAAATATCAGGGATTCTGGTCACTAGATCTAGATTTGGGAAGTGTCCCAATTTGGAAAGTGTCCCGATTTGGGTACTTTGACACTATTCTAAAATGTTTTAGAATAGACGACTTCTGGCATGGTGGTGTACCCGCAGGTGATGGAGTCACCTTCTCTAAAGAGATGTCTTCTAGACTGATGAGGAGAGGGATTTGCATGATTGACATATCACTTGCTTAGGCAACTGAGTTAATCATGAAATGTCAAGTACCACACCAGATATTGCTTTTGCACTGGATGCAATAAGTATATATATCCAATTTTGGAGAAATGTTGGGAAGAAGTTATGAACATAAGTGGATGTTCTTGGTATATGGTAACGGCAGACTCCTTCAGAAGGCGGTTATCATTTCTAGCTTCCAAGGTGACCTGGATGACAGAATGACTGTCAGAGTTATAGTTTTCCCTCTTCTGAGGAAGTATGTTGGACAGGTGGTCCAAGCGGATACTGAGGAAGGCATGGCGCAGGATACTGATTAAATTCAGTGGAAGATACGGTCTAAAAAGTTTGTTGGATTTGGAGGTCATTTGTGAACTGGGACCCATCAGATATTTAGACAAATTCTAAGACAGGTATCGCTCATTTTGGGAGATAGTCTTTCTCCGTGAAGTTGAGATATAGACAGATAAAGATAGAAACATTGGAGCGGATCCACTCACTAAGCCTATTTCTCAAACACAATAGTTTCACAAACGGGCTTTGTGAGACTGATTAGTAAGGAAGTTGAGTGTTCGGTATCACACAGGCAGTGAGTATGCGACACCGCAATAATTAGCCTTAAGTATAAGTGGGAGATTATTGGATATAGTGCCCTCAAGTCAATTATTGTAATCGTAGGCACGCGATTGTGATGATTAAGGGAGGACCTATACGGGTAGAACAGTCTTACTCAAAATGATAGTATGCTATCTGGTTTGTCTTTATCATCATGTACATGCATTATATGGTATTACAAATCACTATTACATGTTGATAGAGGCCATAGGATTCTTACTTGACTACCAGTATTATGATGGCGATCATATACGTGGAGCAGGGTGGTCTATAAGCGCATTCTTAAATGTCCCTAGTCGAGGGAGTATTGAGACTAGGCATTGATACTCCGGAGTTGACTAGTTTATACTTATCGAGACCCCGACGAGGGAAGGTGGCCAGTCTCACAAGCCATTGGTGTCAGTTAGTCACCTAAGATAGTATACAGCTGTTCATTGGGTTATGAGTTACACTGGACGGACTCGCCGGGAACATGCTAGATGGTATTATACCTATTGTCAGATAGCGGTTCTTAGGTAACATGAGTACAGGTTAGTCTGTCGATCTGAGATCGTCATTTTTCTCGTGTGAGTTCCCACTGTTCTTTAATTAATACCCTACCACGGCCCAAAGGAGTTATGCAAACAGGTTTTAGTTGGGTACAGTTCCGAACCACATGGAGGCAGTGAGCGGATCGTCTGGGATTCGTCTCTCCCGGTATTGGGGGTTGATGTCGTGCGGTGCACGGGTGGCCATCACCTAAAATCCTTGGCCAAGGTAGACGAGAATTACTGATTTTGATCAGTAGTTTCTTAGTGGGTGATGGGCTTCATACCGATACGAAATATCGCGTTATTAGGGGTCTGACTTTATCCACCCCCATAGACTCGATATACGATACTCGTAGACGAACAGACCGGACTATATGGAGATTGTCACTGGCAGGCTCAGTAGGGGTTCGGATGAGTTTACTCGTCGGCCTTCCTTTCGCTCAATACCTGGGTAGCCGTTACGTACAGCTAGTGTCGCTGACGTGCTTATGGTTAAACCTACAACCAGCATATTGATGAGTCTTTAGAATCCCTCCCAAAGGGTTTCCCCGTTCTGGCGAAATGATATAGTAGTCGTATAGGATACGTACAGGGTTCCGATCGAATGATTGTACTAGTTACCCGGACTTTCGATCGGATGGTTGATAATACTAGCCGCTCGGGTTTGAGCCGGATTATTAAATCAGTTATTGATTTAATAATTTACGTATATATATTTCGATATGTATATTCTAGTATTATGTTCTTTATGTTATTCTATCTCTTTGGGTATTCGTATTTTAGTACAAATACAGGTATGTATATACAGATGAGTGTAATCCGCATTTATACGGAAAACATTCTAGAAGGTGGACACCTCATTTTGTTTTATCCATTAATTTATTTAAATGGAAATGAGGTGTAAAGGTAAAGAAGAGAGTATGGTGAGACCCATGCTTGAATAGTGTTAACAAATGAATTGTTTATTCATTTGTTCTCATTATTCAAGTATGGTTGCATTATTATATTTGGATATTGTGCTTTACAAAACTATGCTTGTTACTTTTCTCTCTCTAGAGTTTTTCTTCACTTGTTTTTCCCCTTGAGTTTTCACTCACTTGAGTTCATCTCACATGAGCTCATGCACGGTTTGGTTTTGGAAAACACTCTCACCATTTTGCTTGCTCTCTTCACTAGCTTCCTTGACCTCCTCCTTCTTCTTCATCTTCTACCCTACCATCTCATGTGTTGAGAAATAAGGGTAGAAGAAGAGATAGATAAACACCTTGAACAACTCACTACATCCCTAAGCGCTCTAGATTAGCAATCTAAAGTCCCTAGTTGCTTCACTTTATTCTTAATATGGAGCTAGAGCGATGAGCTACATCCCTCGGGTGGATCATCTTCGACGGAGGAAGACCGGCGGCCAAGCTCAATCGAGGACATCTCAAAGAGCTAGGGAAGATGTTAGAAGACCGAAGGACATGGTTCATTCGGTATAACGCTTCTAACCTTGTAGCTAGAACATCTTTTTTAGCTAGTATAGGTTTAAGGTTTCGATTCTAGACGGGTTTCTTAGCGCCAAGTTTTTTAAACGCCATTTTTGTTCCGCATCGGTCACGGTAGATGTCCAGGGCGCTAGCAAACCCCAACAATATGTATGTCCTAGGGGCTATTATTGTATATTATAGTGGATTCTTGGACATATATTTAGAGCACTTTCTTGCTCTACATGATAGTATGTTGTTTGGTTGCACTTTATCTTAACATGTACACTTGGTTTAGTTTACTGTCTTTGTGATACATGTTTATAAAGCCCTTAAGATGTTAGGTTGACTACCAGGACTATGATGCAGATCATACTGGTGGGGCTTGTCTAGTCCGCAAGCACATCCTTTAACAATTCCTAGTCGAGGGAGTATCGAGACAGGGCATCGATATTCCAGAGTAGACTAGTGTGTAAGTTTCTTGACCCTATATAGGGCGATGGTTGATCCCATAACCATTGGTGTTTGACATCAAAAATTGTACACAGGTGCTCATTAGAGAATGGGTACACCGAACAGAAATCGCCGAGAACACCTAAATGGTACCATACCCATCGTCAGATAGCAGTTCTCTGGTGACACTTGTACATGTTAGTCTGTAGATCCGAGATCTTCAAAGTATCTTGTGTGGTTCCCACTGTGCTTTGATTTCCTCCATACCATGGCTCAAAAGAGTTGTGCAAACAGGTGGATTTTGTGTACAGACTCGAGTCACATAGAGGCAGTGAGCGATAAGAGGAGTTTCGTCTCTCCTGGTATTGGGAGTTGATGTTCCGCTATGCTCGATTAGCTATAACAGCAATTTCCTGACCATGGCTGATGCGATTTACTGGTAAGTGTTATTAGTAATTTCTCTAAAGGTTATAGGCCACACGTCGGCATAACTTATCAAGTTATTGGGGTCTGATGATTCCACCCCCAGACTCGATATGCGACATATCAGACGAAGAGACCGGACTGTACGGTAAGTGTTGCTTATAGGCTCTACGGGAGTTTGGATAAGTTTGCTTGTTGATATTCTATTCGTTCAATACCTAGGTAGCCGTTACGTCCAGCTAGTACCGCTCATAGCTTGTGGGTGTCTGATATGATCATTACCTACTGTTGGCATATTAATGAGTCTTTAGAGTCTCACACAGAAGGTTTTTAGCTCAAGCGAAACAAAGTAGGGCACATATGGAGATATGTGCTGGAGCTTGATTAAATACGAGTATATGATATCGTATTCTTATCTAGCGATATTTGATATCAGTTAGGTTATATGTGATATAACCGGATTATTGAATCAAGTGTTGATTCAATGATTTGATTAATATATATATATATATATATATATATATATATATATATGTTTATATATTTGATATTGGCCGGTTATATATGATATTACCGGATTATTGAATCAAGTGTTGATTTAGTATCTAATATTGAATATTAGCCGGTTATATGTGATATAACTGGATAATTGAATCAAGTGTTGATTTAGTATTTTGACATACATATATATATGGTATTAGTCGGTTATATATAATATAACCGGATTATTGAATCAAGTGTTGATTTAATAATTTTATATATGTTTATATATATATAAACTAATATTAAGCTCACTTAAGATTTTCTTCTCTTTATGTGTGTGTGTGTGTGTTTATTATTGAATCATGGTTGATGATACATAGAACTAGAATGTATGAGAATCACACATGAAGAAAGATGAATAGATAATGATTTAGATTGATGAATTAAAAGAAAAGAGAATGAGTCATTATTCTTTAGGAGCTTGTAGAAACCTTGAGAAGCCATGACTCATCCTTCTCTTTTGGATTATTCATTGATATTTATCACTATCAATCTCATCTTATCTCATTAAGACATGGTTCACAACTCATCCAAGTTCATCCTCATCTTCTTCTTCATTCTCTTCACTAGAATTTTTTTGAGTTGAGAAAAGGAAAGTGAAAAATATTTTAAGTGAGCAAATCTCCTACTTCATCAACCTACACTAATCTAGCACATTAGTTTAAGTTGTTTACTTCACTAATACCTTCATTAATGAAGTGTGTGCTTGAGTGAGAGAGACTTCAAGGTGGATCATCTTGGTCAACGATGACAACAAGTAAGCTCGATTTTTTCTTTAAGTGGAGTCAAAGAAGAGTATTAGGGAGTACTACTTGGAGCTTTAGAAGTGAAGGACTAGACTACAAAGGTTGTAGACTCTCTTCACTTAGTTTAGAACCTTATTTGCTTACTTTGAAATCCTAATTCTCTAGTTCTATTCTAGGTTAGTATGATTTGCACTCTAGATTTTTTTAAATTGCATACTTGATGCTCATATAAACCTAGTAGAGCTGCTAAGACATACTTTCATGGTATCAGAACCAAGCTAGAGACTTACGCGAAGTCTAGACGACGTTAAAGTGTTCGATCGAAGTTTTAAACCCGATATTTACTACTTTCTGTCCATTTTTTCAAACGTTGAAATTTTCACAATTAAAAATTCTCAGAAAATCATGCAGGGTTTTTTATGGAACCTGAAGAAATACGAGAACTTAATTCGACAACGTGGCTGTGGAACCGCCGTCTAGACCATGTCTTGGGCGCGGTTCCGCCACCAACTTGAAGTGTTATTGCCTTTTTTCTTCTTCTGGTGCTTCATATTGATATTTTGGACTTTCTGGGTATTTTTGGTGAGGCTCAAGTTGTTGAGGTCTCTGTCAATTGGTATTGTATGAAACATCGATCGAAATATTTAATATCGTCTAAGTAGCTTTAGATATGTGATACATTTTTTTAGAATCCACATTGATTAGTTTTGTGAAAACTAGTTAACGAAACGTAAATCTCGCATTTTAGTCTCAAATGATGAATTGCCATGGAGTTCGAATTTGGATCGAAACTCCGTCGCAATCTCATATCGTACGCGAATACTCGCCGGGAGACACTACTAGACATCCACACCCCATATCCCCGACAAAGTGACTATAGGAGAACCTTATGGCCAAAAGCATCCACTCGGATGCTCGCGGCCACGGTGTTTCACGCAAAGGCACTTCGTTGACAGCCTCGGGGGTGCGGCCATCTACTAAAGTTCCTGACGAGCATTGGATCATTTAATTGGGAATCTTATTGAATTACCCGACTTATTTTTTGAAAAGTGTTTTCAATTCAAAACTTAAATGCAAGGTTTATAGTGTTAGACATGAAATTCGGAATATGTGATAATCCGGGTTTGTGATGTCTAAAGATGATGCGGATTCTAATTATTGTAGTTTTCATTTCTTTTCTGCAACCGTAAGTATAATATGTCGGAGTATCCCCGATCTCGTTGCTATACGTCAACGACATTAGGGATACGCATATTTGCTTACATTGATGACATGTGATATTATTGTGTTGCTATTGATATGTTTTATCGGATCGTTATGATTGAATAGCCGGGTTTTTTTACGTGAGATGAGAGTTTTTTCAATTGTCTTTCATGTAAATATTTGTATGTAATATTCTTTTATTAGGACACTTTCGGGTCGAGGTTGTTGTCTCCATTTGATATATATTATTTACTTTTCCGCATTAGGTTAGACCCAAGGCGGGGAACACAAGTAGCCGGGTTCTAAATTCCAGCAGGAGGCCATCTCGAGAAGTCAAGACCGGTCCCCTAACTCTAGAATTGGCAGGGTTTCTTGCCGCTCTCGTAAGGGACTAAGGGTGTGGGCTTGGCTATTCATCACGACCGTGGAATCCATGTTTTTCATTACTGGCTTAATCTAAAAAACGGACCTCCTAGTATATCCTATATTTCATATATGTGCTTCTGCTCTGTGATATTATTGTTGGTTATAGTGCCCTCAAGGCAATTGCCATAGTCGCAGGCAGGTGATTATGATAGTTGAGGGAGGACATATACCGGTAGAACAGTAATACTCGAGATAATAGTATGCTATCTGGTTTGTCTTTATCATCATGTACAGTATTAGGTGGCATTACATATCACTATTACATGTTGATAGAGCTCATAGGATTCTTGCTTGACTACCAATATTATGATGGCGATCATATACGAGGGAGCTAGATGGTCTATAAGCACATCCTTAAATGTTCCTAGTCGTGGGAGTTTCGAGACTGGGCATTGATACTCCAGAGTAGACTAGTGTATACTGATCGAGACCCCGACGAGGGGAGGTGGCCGGTCTCACAAGCCATATGTGTCGGTTTGTTCATCCAAGATGTATAAAAGTGCTCATTGGGTTATGAGTACACCAGACAGACTCGTCGGGAACATGGGTATTATACCTATTGTCAGATAGCGGTTCCCAGGTGACATGCGTACAGGTTAGTCTATCGACTTGAGATCGTCATTTGTCTCATGTGAGTTCCTACTGTGCTTTGATTACTATCCTACCACGGCTCAAAGGAGTCGTGCAAACATGTTTTAGTTGGGTACAGTCCCGAGCTACATGGAGGCAGTGAGCGGATCGTCAGAAGATTCATCTCTCCCGGTATCGGGGGTTGATGTCACGTATTGCATGGGTGGACATCACCAGAAATCCTTGGCCAAGGTAGTCGAGAATTACTGATTCGGATCAGTTGTTTCTTTGTGGGTGATGGGTTTCATACCGACAATAGATGTCACGTTATTAGGGGTCTGATTTTATCCACCCCAAGACTCGATATGCGATACTCATAGATGAACGGACCGGAATGTACGGATATTGTCATTGTCAAGGTCAGTAGGGGTTTCAGGATGAGTTTGCTCGCCGGCCTCCCTTTCGCTCAATACCTGGGTAGCCATTACGTACAGCTAGTGCCGCTGGCGTGCTTATGGTTAAACCCACTGCCAGCGTATTGACGAGTCTTTAGAGTCCCACACAGAGGGTTTCCCTGCTTCGAGTGAAACGATGTATAGGCCGTATGGTTTTACAGCAGGGTTGGATCGTTTACGTGCACCTGTGCATGTATCAGGATTTGGACGGATAATACTAGTGGCGTTGGTTTAAGCCGGATTCTAGTATTATATTGCTGGATTATTTTCGTCTCATTGTATTCGTATTCTTCGGATTACGGATGTGAGTATGTATATACGGATGAGGGGTATTCTTGTAATTCTTTACAAGAATACTTTTTGAAGATGCCATTTCATTTTTTGTATCAAACATTTAGGTTTAAATGTTTATTGAGGTGGAGAGAGTGATCTTTTGTTTTGGAATTAACTTCAAGCATGCTCACTTGATGACTCATGGTGGTGGGTCATGTAGTGACTCATGGTGGCATGCTCGAGGTTTTGTTTGTATTGTGAAATATTTGTGGTGAGAGCATGAGAAATTTATTCTTGAGTTGCTGGCATGCTTTATATATGCTTACAACACAAATAGCTCACAAGACTTATCCATTTTTCTCACTTGATTTTTCTTAGCTTCACACTCTCATCTCTCATGGCATCTTCTTCTTCCTCCACCCAAACCCACTCATGTGTTGAGAAACCTTGGATGTCTTGAGACAAATTAATCCTTCATCACTCTCTACTTCTTATACGGTATCTAGTGTAGCGATTTAGGTACCCTAGTTACCTCGGATATGAGGTTAGAGCTCGATTCATAGACTCTTGGGTGGATCATCTTCGATGGAGGGAGACCGGAGATCAAGCTTGATCAAGGAGGCCTTTAGGAGGTTGGGAAGGTAATTGAAGACCGAAGGACACAGATCAATTTGGTATAATCACTCTAACCCCTTAGTTTAGCTACTATGTATGTTTTTGTTATCTAGGGCTTATGGGTCGATCTGGGTAATAGGGTTGTGTTAGCGCCGGTTTATATTTTTTTTCCGCATTTGGCCACAGATTAATGGTCGAGGCGCTTGCATAACCCAATAATGATGTGATCATATAACTGCATGAGATGAATGCTACTTATATATATGATACACTAGTAGACACTATATATGTTTTGCATCCGCGCTGGTCCTGACCCCGCCCTGCTGTAAGTTAAGTAACCTTACGGTGAAGACACAGGACCCTATGGCGAATGCGGATGGTATATATGTGTGTTTTATTTTAGTTTCTTCTGTGATGTTTAGGAAACATAAATGATTGGACATCATTAATAAGATTAATGAAAAGAAAAGAAACCTAAAAGATATTGTAGAATAAAAAATTTCAAAAAGGTAGCTCTGGTTCTTGCTTTGCATAGCGATATTCCATTATGAATATCCTGCACCTCATTCAATGAGGAAAGAGATTAGACCCTTCACCGGGAATGGCCTCTTTAGCAAAACTAGCATATGCTATAATCCACTCGGTTTGTTTTGAAAACTACTCGATTTTAAAGCAGAGCTTAAACCACTCCTTTTCAAATTACTAGATTCTACAATGATGTCAAGTTCATTACGCTAAATGTTTTCTTCAAAATCAGTCATAGCCCTGCGTCATTTCAGATAAGTACTATTTAGTATTCATGCTGTGTTTGTTGACCTTGTCAAGGCATAGTGTTCAGTAGCTGATTAGTGCTTATTTACCGCATGTTGATGTGATTGGATTAGGGTAGTCGTACGGCCTTATTGACCTTGTCAAAGGTCGTCCGGGTGGGTTTAATTCAATCATGATATGATGGGTTGAACTTGACTTGCGGTTTATGGTTTGTTGACCTTGTCAAGGTCATAAACCGCATGGGGTAAAATCGGATATTGGGAATTTCAAGTGTTGAAATTTGCAATGAGATTGCATACCTTCTATATGAAATAGTTGGATCCCGATACCTACTACGAGTAAGTGTTACACCTGGGAGAGTTTTCCATTTTATAATTAGCTAGTCCAGTAGGTGTCTAAAAAAGGTGTTAACGGGGTTATACCCCTGTGGAAACGAGGTTATTTAATTAATTTCATGCGAAAGAACGGGGAGACTCCCTCGGAGTACCGACGCCTGTCTGGCTGATCGATTGGCGAACTTGTAGGGTGTAAGTAATCCCGGCTAATCTTACCTTTTAGGGTTTGAAGGAAGATTTGATAAAAACAGTGGGTGCCATCCTGATTAGATAAGATAATAACCAATCTAATCATGCAAGAGTGCACGCTAAAGTGTTTTCTTCTCTTTCTCTCCAGGTAGCGACCATATCATGTCTTAATCAAGATAATAATATGAATGCATTGACCGAACTCGCTTATTATACTGGGTTAGGGAACGTTGGTTCCGCTCTATCTTATGACAACTGTTATGATTCTGGACAAGGAATAGGAGAATACAAGGATTTCCACGCAACCCAAATGAAAAAAGAGCATTGTGATGCATCTTCTTCGGGTGTGTTAGTTATTGAGAACTGTTTTTCAATCTGCTCTACATCTTGGGTATTGGATACCGGATCAAAATCCCATATTTGTAATCTGTTACAAGGGTTAAAGAGAAGTAGAAAACTGAGAAAGGGCGATATGTGTCTCAGAGTAGAGAATGGAGCAATTGTTGCTGCCGAAGCTGTCGGCGAATATCACCTTATATTGCCAAATGGTAATACATTGATTTTGAACGACTGTTATTTCGTACCATCGATGATGTGCAAAATAATATCCGTTTCTTTATTAGATAACGAAGGATATAACTTTGCATTAGAGAAAAATGTTATGAAAACTTTCCTAAATCAAGTGTTGATTGGTTTTGGTACGTTGTGTAAAGGTATATACGTTCTAAATCAAAATACAGTTCTAAATATACAGAACACACATAAGAGGAAAAGTTCATAAATGAACGAAGCCTTCTTGTGGAATTGTAGACTTAGTCATATCAATGCGATTAGACTAGCTAACTTGCATAAAGATGGATATTTGAATCCGTTCGAATTTACATCTTATGAAACTTGTCAGTCATTTCTTAAGGGAAAGATGACCAAAACTCCGTTTACGGGACACGAAGAAAGAGCTACTGAACTCTTGGGACTGATACATAGTGATGTATGCGGTCCTATGTCTACAAATGCCGGAATGGTAACTCGTACTTCATTACATTCACCGATGATCTCTCAAAATTCGGACATATGTTCCTGTTGAAACACAAATCCGAAGCTTTTGAGAAATTCAAGGAATATAAGAGCGAAGTAGAGAACCAGACGGGTAAAAGTATTAAAATCCTTCGATCTGATCGATAAGGTGAATACTTAAGCACGAAATTCAGAGATTATCTAAAAGAGAATGGGATTCTCTCTCAGCTTACTCCTCCGTATACATCACAGCACAATAGAATATCAGAGTGGAGGAATCGCACCTTATTAGATATGGTGCGCTCTATGATGAGTACTGCCGAGTTACCTATTTCCTTTTGGAGTAATGCACTTGAGACAGCTGCATACCTATTGAATCAAGTTCCATCAAAATCCGTGCCTAAAAAAACATATGAGATATGGGGTGGAAAGAGACCATATCTTAAACGAGTTAAGATATGGGGTTGTCCGGCCTATGTTAAAAAAACAGAATCCGGAAAAACTCGAAGCACGATCTGTTCTTTGCAAGTTTGTGGGATATCCAAAGAATTCATATGGATATCTATTCTACCACAGTGAGGAATAAAAAGTGTTTGTTGCTCAACATGCCACCTTTTAGAAAAGAAATTTCTTGTAAAATAAATTAGTGGTAATGAGATAGAGCTAGAAGAAGTTCCAGATACACAAACTACAACTAAAGATTTGGTAGAATCGTAGGATTCAATAGTTCCAGACGAATCTCAGCCACACCGCAGATCTAGTAGGGTTTCTCACCCACCTGAGAAATACTACGGTTTTCTCATAGACGGTAGGAGTGAGGATTGTATCATGGAAGATGATGACCCAACTAGTTTCGAGCAGGCCATCACAAGTGGGGACTCTGTGAAATGGATGGATGCTTTGTGATCTGAGATGGAATCCATGTACACCAAAAAAGTATGGACTTTGGAAGTTGCTCCTGAAGGGGTAAAATCCATTGGGAGCAAGTGGATCTTTAAGAAAAAAGTTGGTGTAGATGGAAAGGTTGAGACCTTTAAAGCTAGACTTGTAGCAAAAGTTTTTTTTCAACGACCATGTATCGACTATGACGAGACCTTTTCTCCAGTAGCTATGCTTAAGTCCATCAGGATCCTACTTGCCATTGCTGCATACCATGGCTATGAAATCTGGCAGATGGACGTCAAGACCGCTTTTCTAAATGGTGATTTAGAAGAAAGCATGTATATAACACAGTCAGAGGGATTCGCAGACAGTGGGAGCAGAGGGAAAGATGTGCAAGTTGCTTAAATCTATTTACGGATTAAAGCATGTGTCGCGGAGCTAGAACATCTATTTTGATGTAGCAGTCAAAGAGTTTGACTTCATCAAAAATGTAGATGAACCATGTATATATAAAATGTTGTAGAGAGTATGGTTGTCTTCCTCGTATTGTACGTTGATGGCATACTCTTAATAAGAAATGATGTTCCTATGCTGCACTCGGTCAAAATCTTCCTGTTATAAAAGTTCTCCATGAAAGATCTGGATGATGCCTCTTACATCCTGGAGATAAAGATCTACAGAGATAGATCTAATATGATGTTGGGATTGTCCTAATCCAGGTACATAGACACCAGACTAAAAAGGTTTAGTATGGAAGATTCTAAGCGTGGTAATTTACCCCCTTGTTCAGGAATCACTCTCTCCAAAAAGATGTCTCTTAAGACTGATATGGAGTGGACACGCATGTACGTGATAACCTATGCTTCTGCAGTTGGGTCTATCATGTACGCGATGTTGTGCACTAGAACGGATGTAGCTCACTCACTTAGTGTGTTAAGTAGGTATCAATCAGACCCAGAGGAGAAGCACTGGATAGCTGTGAAAAACATTCTTAAGTACTTGAGAAGGACTAAAGAGATGTTCTTAGTATCTGGTAACGGAGAACTCCAAGTGGAGCCCTTTACCGATTAGAACTTCCAGAGTGATAGGGACGACAACAAGTCTGTCTTGGGTTTTGTCTTCACCTTCAATGGAGGGACGGTATGTTGGAAGAGTTCCAAGCAAGATACCGTAGCAGACTCGACGATGGAGACAGAATACATCGATGCCAAAGAGGCTATCTGGATGAAGAAGTTCATTATTGAACTTGGTGTGGTTCCATCCATTGAGCATCCAATACCTTTGTATTGTGATAACAATGGAACTGTGGCTTTGGCCAAGAAACCCCGGTCCCATCAGCAATCCAGATATATTCAGAGGCAGTATCACCTTATCCGGGAGATAGTTGATCGTCGAGAGATCGAGGTCAGGAGAGTAGACACAAAGAACAACACGGCGGATCCACTCATGAAGGCCCTCCCCCAGATATAGTTTGAAAGAATTTTTGGGATGTTGGGTATGCGATACTACAACAGCTGGCCTTAGTGCAAATGGGAGATTGTTAGGAATATATATGCCCTAGAGGCCATTATTGTATATTATAGTGGATGCTTGGACATATATATAGAGGACTTTCTTTCTCGACATGATAGTATGCTATCTGGTTGCACTTTATCATAACATGTACACTTGGTTTAGTTTACTGTCTTTGTGATACATGTTGATAAAACCATTAGGATGTTAGCTTGACTACCAGGAATATGATGCACATCATACTAAAGGGGCTTGTGTAGTCTGCAAACACATCTTTTAACAGTTCCTAGTCAACGGAGTATCGAGACAGGGCATCGATATTCCAGAGTAGATTAGTGTGTACATTTCTTGACCCTGTATGGGGCGATGGTTGATCCCGTAACTATTAGTGTTTGAGATCAAAGATTATACATAAGTGCTCATTAAAGAATAGGTACACCGAACAGGACTCACCGAGAACTCCTAGATGGTACCATACCTATCGTCAGATAGCAGTTCTCTGGTGACACTTGTACAGGTTAGTCTGTAGACCCGAGATCGTCACAGTATCTTGTGTGGTTCCACTGTGCTTTGATTCCCTCCCTACCACGACTCAATGGAGTCATGCAAGTAAGTAGATTTTGGCTACAGTCCCGAGTCACATGGAGGCAGTAAGCGATAGGAGGAGTTTCATCTCTTTTGGTATTGGTAGTTGAGTTGTTCTATGCTCGATTGGCTATAACAGCAAGTCCCTGGCCAGGGCTAATGAGATTTACTGGTAAGTGTTATCAGGAGTTTCTCGAAAGGTTATAGGCCACACATCGGCATGACTTATCAAGTTATTGGGGACTGACGGGTCCACCCCCAGACTTGATATGCGACATATCAGACGAAGAGACCAGATTGTACGGTAAGTGTTGCTTATAGGCTCTACGGGATTTTGGACAAGTTTGCTTATTGATCTTCTATTCATTCAATACCTGGGTAGCCGTTACCTCCAGCTAGTACCGCTGACGTCTTGTGGGTATCTGATATGATCATTACCTACTGCTACATTTTGACGAGTCTTTAGAGTCCCACACAAAGGTTTCCTAGCTCAAGCGAAACGAAGTAGGACACGTATGAAGATATGTACGGGAGCTTGATTAAATACGAGTATATGATACCGTATTCTAATCTAACGATATTTGATATCAGTCAGGTTATATGTGATATAACTGGATTATTAAATCAAGTGTTGATTCAATGATTTGATATATATATATATATATATATATAAGTTTATATAATTGATATTGGCCGGTTACATATGATATGACCAGATTATTGAATCAGTTGTTGATTTAGTATCTAATATTGAATATTAGCCGGTTATATGTGGATAATTGAATCAAGTGTTAAATTAATGTTTTCATACACACACACATACACACACACACACACACACACACACACACACACACACATATGATATTAGTCGGTTATATATGATATAACCGGATTATTGAATCAAGTGTTGATTTACTAATTTGATATGTGTTTATATATTTGATATATATATGTATATATACATATAAAGAGAAGAAAATCTTAAGTGAGCTTAATATTAGTTTATATATATATATATATATATATATATATATATATATATATATGTATGTATGTATGTATGTATGTATGTATTATTGTATCATGGTTAAAGATACATAGAACTAGGATGTATGAGAATCACACAAGAAGAAAGATGAGTAGATAATGATTTAGATTAATGAATTAAAAGAAAGAGAATAAGTCATTATTATTTAGGAGCTTGTAGAAACCTTGAGAAGCCATGACTCATCTTTTCTCTTTTGGATTATTCATTGATATTTATCACTATCAACCTCATCTTATCTCATTAAGACATGGTTCACAACTCATCCAAGTTCATCCCCATCTTCTTCTTCATTCTCTTCACTAGAATTTTCTTAAGTTGTGAAAAGAAAAGAGAAAAATATTTTAAGTGAGCAAATATCCTACTTCATCAACCTACATTAATCTAGCACATTAGTTTAGGTTGTTTACTTCACTAATGCCTTCATTAGTGAAGTATGAGCTTGAGTGAAAGAGACTTCAAGGTGGATCATTTTCGGCAACGAAGACAACAAGCAACCTCAATGCTTTCTTCAAGTGGAGTAAAAGAAGAGTTACAGGGACTACTACTTGGAGCTTTAGAAGTGAAAGACTAGACTACAAAGGTTGTAGACTCTTTTCACTTAGTTTAGAACCTTGTTTGCTTACTTTGAAACCCTAATTTTCTAGTTCGATTCTTAGTTAGTATGATTAGTACTCTATATTTTTTAAAATTGCATACTTGATACTCATATAAACCTAGTAGAGGTGCTACGACATACTTTCTGAACATGTGCGGTTCTATCCTATTTATTTTGTTGAACGCCCACATGTGTTTCACGTGAGGCGCTGGGCGTTGCCCAATCAGTGCTAAGCATTTAGCCGTTTTGGCTGTATATGAAGTGCTAAGCACTTTTTATTCAACGCTCGCGTGTATTTCACGTGAGGTTCTGGTCTTCTGCTTTGGACGTCCACGTGTTTTTCACGTGAGGCTCTGAGCGCTGTTGGAAGGGCGCCCACGTAGGAAGCACGTGAGGCTCTAAGTTCTTTTCTTTTTCAGAGATTGAATCTCTCTTAATGACATTTTGACCATTAATAATCACCAAGATCTTTGTTTTGGAGATCTGGGATCAGGTTTATTTTTAAGAACTAAGTTCTTATGCTTTTTCTTTTATAAGAACTAAGTTTCTTTTAGGGTTAAACCCTATTTTTTGAGGAATTAAATTCCCATAGTATAGGTTCTCTTTCTTTTTTCTAGTTCTTTTCTAAATCTTTGATTCTCAAGAACAAAATCTTCCCGATGAGAATTAAATTCTCAACTTATGGGAGACTTGTCTTATGGATCTCTGATCCAGAGAAAGAACTAAGTTCTTGAGAATGGTTAAACCCTTAGATACGTTAGGTAAAAGAGATGTTTTGATCTCGATTTTTATTTACCTAGGGTTTGAGAGGAGGAAGGCCTTTCCTTTTTATTGAGAATTAAATTCTCTATTGTTTTGAGAGCTCACTATATTTTTTACAGAAGTTTATGGGGTGATTCCCTCTAAATGAGACTTGAAGTCTCGGGTCCTTTATATAGTAGAGGCAAGTTTGTTAATTAATTTTGAGAAAATCTCTCATTTGAGAGACACCAATTGATTTAATTGGTCTCAAAATATTCGGGGAATTTTACCCACCATTGGATCTTTGATCCAAGTATTTCTGTTTTACAGAATATGTTTTCTTGTTTTTAACAAGATTGGGGAAATATTTTCCCATGTACAGCATTTTATTCTTTAAAAAGGTGATTTTTAATCACCATTGGATTTTTAATCCAAGAGATCTCTGTTTTACAGAAATCAATCTTTTTTGTTTGTAAAGATTGAGAAATTATATTCCTAAAATAGAATTTTATTCTATCATTGGATCTATGATCCAACCAATAGTATTAGAAAGATTTAGGAGATATTTTCTCCTAATAGAATTTAGTTCTATATTTTTATGATTTATCATCTTAAGTGGATCTTTGATCCAACGGCTCTGTTTAACAGAGAGTATCCCAGTTTTTAGGGAAATATCCCCCTATAGAATTTAATTCTATTGACATTAACTTGGACGCCGGCGCTCATGTGTCATGCACGTGGGCGCCACATAAGAATTTAATTCTTATACATGATAGGCGCTACTGTACTTTGCGCATTGGAGCCCACGTGAGCTTCACGCGCGGCGCCACCATAGAATTTAATTCTATAAGGTTGGCGCTGGTTTTCGCCCTCGTGGGAAGCACGTGAGACACTGCCTCATTATAATTTTATAGAGATTAGCTCTTTATTATGTTTAAATATTAGGGGAACACCCCCCCCCTTTTATGCAAAAGTGCTAAGCACTTGTTTGGAAGTCTGGCACTCACATGGATATCATATGAAGCCTTCAGTTATGGGCGATGTCCAATCAGTGCTAAGCACCCAGTCCTTTTGACTGAATATATATATATAGACATATATACGTGTATATATACATATATACGTGTGTATATACATATATACGTGTATATATATAGTGCTAAGAAATTTTTATATAGCGTCCAGGTGAGGAACACGTGCGGCACTGTCTCATTTATTTTGTTGGCGCCCACGTGTTTTTCACGTGAGGTGCTGGGCAATGCCCAATCAATGCTAAGCACTCAGCAGTTTTGGTTGTATATGAGTGCTAAGCACTTTTTATTAGCTCATGTGTATTTCACGTGAGGCGTTGGTCTTCTATTTTCGGTATCCGCGCGATTTTCACATGAGGCGCTGATTCCTTTATTTTGGAAATCTGTTGGGCGCTCACATGTTTTTCACGTGAGGCGCTGATCCTTTTTTTAGGGTTAAACCTTATTTTTAGAGTAATTAAATTCGTAGAACATAGGTTCCTCTTTTAATCTAGTTCTCTCCTCTAGATTTTGAGTTTGAAAAACAAAATCACCCCGATGAGAATTAAATTCTCAACTTATAGGAAGATTTGCTTTGCAAATCTCAGATCAGAGAAAGAACTGAGTTCTTTTTATGAAGGGTTACACCCTTATTTTCTTTTTGCAAGGCAAAGGAGGTACATTTTATCTATATTTTTCTTTACCTAGAGTTTAAGAGAACAAATAGCTCTTTGTTGAAAGAGGATTGAATTCTAAGTTGCAGTTTGTATCTTCTTTTTTTCAGAAGCTTAGGGGAGGTTCTCCCTATATGAGACTTGAAATCTCAAGTCCTTTATATAGTGGAGGCAAACTGTTGATCAGTTTTGGAAAAATCATATTAGTTGTATATATGCCGCAGAGGCCATTATTGTACATATGATGTATATTATAGTGGATGCATGGACATATATAGAGAGGATTTTCTTGCTCGACATGTTAGTATGCTATCTGGTTGCTCTTTATTTTAACATGTATACTTGTCTCTTGATACTGTCTTATAGTTACATGTTGGTAAAGCCCTTAAGATGTGTACTTGACTACCAGGAATATAATGCAGATCATACTAGTGGGGCCATGGTAGTCCATAAGTTCATCCTTTAATGTTCCTAGTCGTGGGTGTATCGAGACAGGGTATCGATATACCAGAGTAGTTTGGCGTATACGCTTCTCGACCCATGAGATGGGCGATGGATGATCCCATATCCATTGGTGTTTGACATCAGAGATGGTATACGGGTGCTCAGTGGAGACTGGGTACACTGGACGGACTCGCCGAGAACTCCTAGAGAGTATTATACCTGATATCAGATAGCAGTTCTCAGATGACACTGGTACAGGTTAGTCTGTAGACCCGAGATTGTCATAAAGTCTTGTGTGATTCCCACTGTGCTTTGATTTCCACCTTACCACGTTCAAGAGGACATGCAAAACGGTGGTTTTTGGGTACAGTCCCGAGTCACATGGAGGCAATGAGCGATAGGAGGGGATTTCGTCTCTCCAGGTATTGGGGGTAGATGTCGTGCTATGCTCGATTGACTATAACTGGAAGTCCCTGGCCAGGGCTGATTTGGAGATTTACTGGTAAGTGTAATCTGTAATTTCTCGAACCGTTATGAGCCTCATATCGGCATGACTCTGTAGGGTTACTAGGCACTCTAACAAGGGTTAAGAAAGCATCAACCATGCCCGATTAAAATTTTAGCCGTGCCTAACAACCCTAAACAAGATCTTTGCTAGAAAATTAAGGTTTCACATGCAAGTAAATAGCATCTACGACTAAGTGAATACGAAATACAACCTTTGTAGATCGGTCCTTCATTTCATTAGCTCCTTGTTGAAGTCCCTTCGCTGCGATCGTGGTTCTCCTGGACTCTTGCATGGCTTCACGAGGCTAAAGGAGCGTCCTTACTTGAAGTCTTCGAGGCCGAAGATGATCTACGTCGAGGGAATATCAACTCAAGCTACTACTTCACTAACTAGAGAATTAGTGATGCAAACACCCTATACTAAAGTGCTAGTCTAGTAGAGGATGGAGAAATAGGAAGTGGGTTCTCTTTAGAATTTTATTTCTCACAATCTTTCGCTCTCTTTTTAAAACCCTAGCAAGCTTTTTCTTTTTGCTCAAAGAAGAAGAAGATGAACAAAAGAAAAAGGATGAGGATAATGATCAAGTGAGTGAGCTAACCATGGGTGAGTGAGTATCATATACTAACTCATGTAGAGACTTAATCATGGCTAAGTGTGATGGTTAGGTTAACAAAAATCAAAAGTAAAAACAAACTTAGTGGACTTTAGTCAATGCATCCACAAGCTTCCACAAGCTTCATGCATTTTCTAATTTTCCACTAATTTTGTAATTACTTTTAAATATTAAAACCTAACATAACAAATAGCATGGTGTAAGTCTCATACACCCATGAAAGATGTATCATCAACCATGATACAAAAAGAAAACACATTTTAATATATATCACATATATATTAAAGTTGTGCACATGTGAGAAAAAACCTTAAGTGAACAAAAGTTAGTTAATGTAAATTAGTATATCATATATACAATAATACACTAAATTATTAAATCAACACTTGACTTAATAATCCGGTTATATCTCATATAACCGAATAACATCCAACGTATCAACTTATCGAATCAACACTTGATTCGATAGCGCGGCCATATCACATATAACCGACCGATACAAAAAGTCGCGAGAATAGAATACGGTATCACATACACGCATTATTCTCGGTCCCGCACATATCACATACGTGCTCCTATTTCGTTTTGCCTGAGCCAGTAAAACTTCTATGTAGGACTCTAAAGACTCGTCAATACGCCGGCAGTAGGTGATGATCACATCAAGCACCCACAAGCCGTCAGCGGTACTAGCTGGACGTAACGGACACCCGGGTATTGAGTGATCAGAAGATCAGCAAGCAAGCCCGCTCCAACTACTATAAAACACTACCGGTAACACTTCCCGTACAGTCCGGTCTCCTCGTCTGATATGTCGCATATCAAGTCTAGGGGTGGTAATCGTCAGACCCCAATAACCTATAAGTCGTGCCGATGTAAGGCTCATAACGGGTCGAGAAACTACTGGTAACACTTACCAGTAAATCTCTAAATCAGCCCTGGCCAGGGACTTCCCTATTATGGCCAATCGAGCACAGCACAACATCAACCCCCAATACCGGGAGAGACGAAACCCCTCCTATCGCTCATTGCCTCCATGTGACTCGGGACTGTACCCAAAAACCACCGTTTTGCATGCCCTCTTGGACGTGGTAAGGTGGAAATCAAAGCACAGTGGGAATCACATAAGACTCTATGACGATCTCGGGTCTACAGACTAACCTGCACAAGTGTTACCAGAGAACTGCCATCTGACGTGAGGTATAATACCATCTGAGAGTTCTCGGCGAGTCCGTCCAGTGTACCCAGTCTCCACTGAGCACCCGCATACTATCTCTGATGTCAAACACCAATGGATATGGGATCATCCATCGCCCATCTCATGGGTCGAGAAGCGTATACGCTAGTCTACTCTGGTATATCGATGCCCCGTCTCGATATACCCTCGACTAGGGACATTAAAGGATGTACTTATAGACTACCATGGCCCCACTAGTATGATCTCATCATAGTCCTGGTAGTCAAGTACACATCCTAAGGGCTTTACCAACATGTAGCTATAAGACAGTATCAAGAGATAAGTATACATGTTAAGATAAAGAGCAACCAGATAGCATACTATCATATCGAGCAAGAAAGTCCTCTCTATATATGTCCAAGCTTCCAATATAATATACATCATCTGTACAATACTGGCCTCTAGGCCATACATACAACTAACAGACTTATCGAGTTATTGGGGTTTGACGTTTACCACCCCTAGACTTGATATGTGACATCTCAGACGAAGAGACCGGAACGTACGGCAGTGTTACTGACAGGCTTTACAGGAGCTAGAGCAGGCCTGCTTGTTGATCTTCTGATCGCTCAATACTCGTGTAGCCGTTACGTCCAGCTAGTACCGCTGACGGCTTGTGGGTGCTTGATATGATCATCACCTACTGCCGGTGTATTGACGAGTCTTTAGAGTCCTACACAAAGGTTTTACTGGTCAGGCAAAACGAAGTAGGAGCACATATGTGATATGTGCGGGACCGAGATTGATATGAGAATGTGATACGGTATTCTATTCTCGCGATATTTGTATCGGTCGGTTATATGTGATATAGCCGGGTTATCGAATCAAGTGTTGATTCGATAAGTTGGTACATATAATATTAGTCGGTTATATGTGATATAACCGGATTATTAAATCAAGTGTTGATTTGATAATTTAGTGTATAATTGTATATTTGATATACTAGTTTACGTTAACTAATATTAGCTCACTTAAGCATTTATTTTTCTCACATGTGCACACTTAATATATATGTGATATATATTAATTGTGTTTTATTATATGTCATGGTTGATGATACATGCAACATGAGTGTAAAAGACTTACACCATGATAAAGATAATGTAGGGTTTATTTATTTATGGTAATTCAATTATTAGTTGGAAATTAGTCACATGGCATGAAACTTCATGAAGCTTTGAGATCCATTGATTTGGTCCACTAGTTTTGTCTTACACTAGATATTTGTTAACCCAACCATTATCTAAACTCATCGTTAAGTCTCTACAGGAGTAATATTAGATATTTTCTCACCCATGGTTGCCATTCACTCTCACAACATTATCTCACTTCCTCTTCTTCTTCAAAGCTCAAAAGCTCTCTTGGTTTTTTTCAAGTGAGAAATAAAAGTGAGAAAATTAATTCTAAAGTGAGAAAAAATCCTACTTCATCATCTACTACTAGATTAGCACTTTAGTATAGGGTGTTAGCTTCACTGATCTCTCATTAGTGAAGTAGTAGCTTGAGTTAGTGTCTGCTCGACGTAGATCATCTTCGGCCTCGAAGACTTCAAGCAAGTTCGTTACTTTCATCTTGAGAAGCCATGCTAGAGTCTGGTAGATCACTACTTGGAGCAAAGGGACTACCACAAGGAGTTATTGAAGTGAAGGACCATTCTACAAAGGTTGTATTCCGTTATCACTTAGAAGTAAAGTAGTTTACTTTATATTTCGTGTGATTCTCTAGTTAAAGATTCTAGTTTAAGGTTCTTTAAAACGGCAAAATTTTGAAAATGTCATGTACGATACCTCCCAAAACCTTGCTGTCGTTTACAGGAACCCTACAGTGGTATCAGAGCCTAGCTAGAGAATTAGACGGATTGTGTAGGATTACGAAACCGAAACCACTCTGAAACATAAAACATCAAAACCTGTGTTATGTCGATTTTTAAATGAGCTATAAAAATTTTTCAAACAGCTGCAGAATGTTGTATGGGACATTAGATGAACACAGAAGAAATTTGAACCCAAACGGCCGGATTTTGGCTGAGCACAAGTGCTCAAAATCCGAGCAGGCCAGCCCCCCATGGGATTTTTGGCTTCAAATTTTTTTTGTGTTTCGGTCTATGGGTTTTGGTATTTCAGGTGTTGTTTGTTTTTGCTAATTTTGCATGAGATGTTAATTTATAAAGGAAACTCGGAGTGTTTCATAATCGAATTCTAACAGTTTTTTGGGTTATTTTAGACGGTGTTAAAAAGTTCGATCGGATATCAAATACCCACTTTAACCCTTGCCTGGAAATTTTCCAAGTGTTGGAATTTTCCTTAGTTTAAAACTTTCAGAAAATCATGCAAGCGATTTTGTGGACCCTCTAGAAGAACGAAACCCTAACTCGATTATGTGACCGTCAGAACCGCCACTAAACCCTAAGGTTTGTAGTAGTTCAGCGGTGCTACATGTGAGGCATTGGTTGACCCTTCTACGGCTGGTTCATAGGAGCTGTGGCATGTTCTGGGACCTTTTGAATTACGCTCAAGTGTTGAGCTTTTTGGGTAATTTTGGGTATTTGTTGATTCGATCGGAATGTTTAACATCGTCTAGTTATTTGTGTACTATGATACAATATGTGGAATTCATATAGTTAGGCATGAAATTCGAAGTATGTGATATTTCGGGTTTATGATGTCTAAGGTTATTATGGATTCCAAATGTTGTAGTTTGACATTTTCTTTTCTGCGACCGTAAGTGTAATATGTGGTATATCGCCGGTTTCGTTGCTGTATGTCAACGACAATTGCGATACGCATATTTACTAACGTTTATGACATGTGATGTTATGTGTTGCCGTTATATGTTATATTGGATCGTCGTGTTTTGAATAACCGGGGGTTTTATGTAAGATGAGAGTTTTTATTTTCATTCATGTAAAATTCATTGTATATAATATTCTTTTATTGGGTCACTTCCGGGTTGAGGATGATGTCACCATTGTTGTATATTATTTACTTTCCCGCATTAGGATAGACTCAAGGAGGGGAGCATAAGTAACCGGGTTCTAGAGTCCAGTAGGAGACCAACTCGAGGAGTCGAGTCCGGGTCTCCTAACTCTAGAATTGATAGGGTTGCTTGCCGCTCTTGTAGGGGTCTAGGGATGTGGGTTTAGCTATTCATCGCGACCGTGGAATCCGTGTTTTATACAGGCTCTAAATAAAACATGGACCTCCTAGTATATCCAATATTTCATATGTTTCTTTTGCTGCTCTGTGATGTGATCACTGTGGATTCTGAGACGAATGGCTATATATTATATATGAGATATATAATAGACGTTGCTTATGTTTTGCACCCGCGATAGTCCCGTCCCTCTATGTCGTTAGTTAAGTAACCTAACGGTGCATAACGGGACACTGTGCCGAATGCGGATGGCATAAGCGTACGTTGTATTTTCGTTTCATTTTCTGCGATGCTTAGGAAGCATAAATGATGGGACTTCATTAATGAGATTAATGAAAAAAGAAACCTAAAAGATGTTGTAGAATCAAATTTTCAAAGCTCTAGTTTTTGCTTTATATTGCGGTATTCCTTGTAGAATATCCAGCAGCTTATTCGATAAGGAAAGAGCCGAGATAGCTTCACCGAGAGTGAGCTCTTTAGCGAAACTGGCAGATGCTACAACCCACTCAGTTTGTCTTTTGATTGCTTTTATAGTTTCTACTTTGCATAGTGGTATTTATGAAATATCCTACACCTTATTCGATAAGGAAAGAGCCGAGATCCCATCACCGGGAGTAACCTCTTTAGCAAAACTAATGAAAGCCTCAAAAACATTCCTTTTCAAAAATCACTTGTTTCTACAACTATATCAAGTTCATTACGCAAAAGGTTTTTCTAAAAACCTGTCGTATCCTTCCGTCATTTCAGATAAATACTACTTAGTATTTGTGCTACGGTAGTTTGGCCTCCGTCAAGGCATAGTGTTCGGTAGCTAACTAGTGCTTATCTGCAGCATGAGATGCGATTGGATTAGGGTATTCGTACGGCGTAGTTTGGCCTCCGTCAAGGGTCGTGCAGGTGGGTCTAATTCAATCAAGAAATGAACGGGTTGAACTTGACTAGTGCCATATGGGTAGTTTGGCCTCCGTCAAGGTCATAGGACGTTAGGGGTAAAATATTAATGGGAATTTCAAGAGTTGAAATTTGCAATGAGATTGCATACCTTTTATAAGATAGTTGGATCCCGATACCCACTGCGAGTAAGAGTTACTCCTGGAAGAGTTTTACACAAGACAATTAGCAGATCAAGTAGGTGTCTAGAAAGGTGTCAACGGGGTTATGCCTTTGGGAAAATGAGGTTTATTTTAATTAGGTCCATGCGAAAGCACGGGGAACCTCCCTCAAAGTACCGGCACTAGCCTAGCTGAACGATTGGCGAAATTGTTGGGTGTAATTAATCCCGGCTAGTCTTTCTTTTTAAGGTTTGAAGGAAAATTTGATAAAAACAGTGGGAGCCATCCTGATTAGATAAGATAATAACCATTCTAATCTTGCAAGAGCATGCGCTAAAGTGTTTTCTTCTCTCTCTCTCCAGGTAGCGACCATGTCAGGCCTTAATCAAGATAATAATATGGATGTATTGACCGAACCCGCTTGTTATACTGATCTGGGGAACGTTGGTTCCGTTCTTTCTTATAATTGTTATAAAACTGAACAGGAAATAGGGGAATATCCGGGCTCCCACGCCGCACAAACGAAGAATAAGCATGTTGATGCATCTTCTTCAGGTGTGTTAGTTATTGAGAACTATTTCTCAGTTCACTCTACTTTCTGAGTATTAGATACCGGATCGGGATCCCACATATGTAATATGTTACATGGGTTCAGGAAAGGTAGAGAATTGGGAATGGGTGATAATTCCGTAAGAGTAGGGAATGGTGCAAATGTTGCAGCCAAAGCAGTTGGCAAATATTACTTTGTATTACCAAATGGTAATACATTGATTCTGAACGAATGCTATTACATTCCGACCCTGATATGCAATATTATATCAGTTTCTTTATTAAGTAAAGAAGGATATAATTTTGTAGTACGAAAGAATGTTATGAACATCTTCCTGAATCAAAAGTTGATCGGATCAGGCTCATTAATTAATGGCATATATGTTCTAAATCAAACCACAGCTCTTACCATACAAAACACACAAGAGAAAGAATTCAGAAATGAACGAATCCTTTTTTTATCATTGTAGACTAGGTCATATCAATGCGACACGACTAGCTAAGTTACATAAGGATGGATATTTGAATCCGTTCGAATTTTCATCTTATGACACTTGCCAGTCATGTATCAAAGGCAAAATGACCAAAACCCCGTTTACAGGACACGGAGAAAGAGCTAGTGAGCTCTTAGGACTGATACATAGTGATGTATGTAGTCCTATGTCTACACATGCCAGGAATGGTTCTTCGTACTTCATTACATTCACTGACAATCTCTCAAGATACGGACATGTGTTCCCGATAAAACACAAGTCTGAAGCTTTTGAGAAATTCAAGGAATATAAATCCGAAGTCGAGAACCAAACGGGTAAAGGTATTAAAGTCCTTCGATCTGATCGAGGAGGTGAATATTTAAGCACGGAGTTCCTGGACTTTCTAAAAGAGAATGGGATTCTCTCTCAGCTTACACCACAGCACAACGGTGTATCGGAATGGAGGAATCGCACCCTATTAGATATGGTGCGCTCTACGATGAGCACCGCTGAGTTACCTATTTCCTTTTGGGGGTATGCGCTTGAGACAGCAGCATATCTTTTGAATCGAGTTCCTATAAAATCAGTGCCTACCACTCCATATGAGATATGGAATGGGAAGATGCCATATCTTAATTTTATTCAGATATGGGGTTGTCCGGCCTATGTGGAAACACAAAATCCGGACAAGCTCGAGGCAAGATCAGTTCTGTGTAAGTTTATATCTTCTACCATTCCGATGAACAAAAGGTGTTTGTTTCTCGAAATGCCACCTCTTTAGAAAAGGGTTTTCTTATGAAAGAAATTAATGGCAACGAGGTAGAACTGGAAGAAGTTCCAGCTATACGAACTACGACAGAAGATTTGGTGGAACCAGAGGATTCGGTAGTTCCCAACGAACCTCAGCCTCTCCGCCGATCTAGTAGGGATCCTCATCCACCTAAGAGATACTACGGTTTTGTCATTGATGGTGGAAGCTAGGATTGCATCATGGAGGATGATGACCCAACTAGCTTCGAGCAGGCCATCACGAGTGGGGACTCAGTGAAGTGGCTAGATGCAATGCGATCTGAGATGGAATCCATGTACACCAACAAAGTATGGACTTTGGAAGTTGCTCCTGAACGGGTAAAACCCATTGGGAGAAAATGGATCTTTAAGAAGAAACTTGGTGTGGATGGAAAAGTTTAGACTTTCAAAGCTAGACTTGTTGCAAAAGGTTTTTGTCAATAATTAGGTGTGGATTATGATGAAACATTTTCTCCAGTGGCTATGCTTAAGTCCATCCGGATCCTACTTGCCATTGTTGTATACCATGACTACGAAATATGGCAAATGGATGTTAAGACTACCTTTCTAAATGGTGATTTAGAGGAGTGCGTGTACATGACTCAGCCAGAGGGCTTCGTAGACAGTAGGAGCAGCGGAAAGGTATAAAAGCTGTTTAAATCCATCTACGGGTTAAAGCAAGCCTCACGGAGTTGGAACATCTATTTTGATGTCATTGTCAAAGAGTTTGACTTTGTCAAAAACGTAGATGAACCTTGTATATACAAGAAGGTGGCAGAGAGTAAGGTTATCTTCCTCGTATTGTACGTGGATGACATACTCTTGATAGGAAATAATATTCCTATGCTGCAATCGGTCAAGCTCTTCTTATCACAAAAATTCTCAATGAAAGATCTAGGTAATGTCTCCTACATCTTGGGGATTAAGATCTATAGAGATAGATCTAAACGAATAGTAGGATTGTCCCAATCTAGGTACATTGAAACCATACTGAAGAGGTTTAGTATGGAAGAATCGAAGCGTGGGTTCTTACCCACGATCTCAGGACTCACTCGCTCCAAAAAGATGTCTCCCAACACTGATTTGGAGAAAGCTCGCATGCAAGGGATACCCTATACTTCGGCAGTAGGCTCTATCATATACGCAATGCTATGTACCAGACCCAATATAGTATACTCACTAAGTGTAGTGAGTAGGTATCAAGCAGATCAAGGAGAGAGTCACTGGACAGCTGTGAAGAGCATTCTCAAGTACTTGAGAAGGACTAAAGAAATGCTCTTGGTGTATAGTAACGGAGAACTCCAAGTGGAGTCCTTTACCGATTCGAGCTTCCAGAGTGATAAGGACAACTCTAAGTCGCACTCAGGATTTGTCTTTACCCTCAATGGAAGGGCGGTATGCTAGAAGAGTTCCAAGCAGGACACCGTGGCAGACTCGACGATGGAGGCTGAATACATCGCTGCCAACGTTGCTGCCAAAGAGGCTGTCTGGATGAAGAAGTTCATAACTGAACTTGGAGTGGTTCCATCTATTGAGTATCCAATACCTTTGTATTGTGATAATAATGGAGCGGTGGCTTTGGACAAGGAACCCAGATCCCATCAGCGATCCAGGCATATTCTGAGGTGGTATCACCTGATCCGGGAGATAGTTGATCGCCGGGAGATCGAGGCCAGGAGAGTTGACATGAAGAACAACACAGAGGATCCACTCACGAAGGGCATTCCCCAGATATAGTTCGAGAGACTTTTCGTTATGTTGGGTATGCGATACTGCAACAGCTGGCCCTAGTGCAAGTGGGACATTGTTGGTTGTATGTATGCCGCAGAGACCATTATTGTACATATGATGTATATTATAGTGGATGCATGGACATATATAGAGAGGACTTTCTTGCTCAACATGATAGTATGCTATCTGGTTGCTCTTTATTTTATCATGTATACTTGTCTCTTGATACTGTCTTATAGTTACATGTTGGTAAAACCCTTAAGATGTGTACTTGACTACAAAGAATATGATGCAGATCATACTAGTAGGGCCATGGTAGTCCATAAGTTCATCCTTTAATGTTCCTAGTCGTGGGTGTATCGAGACAGGGCATCGATATACCAGAGTAGACTGGCGTATACGCTTCTCGACCCATGAGATGGGCGATGGATGATCCCATATCCATTGGTGTTTGACATCAGAGATGGTATACGGGTGCTCAGTGGAGACTGGGTACACTGGACGGACTCGCCGAGAACTCCTAGATAGTATTATACCAGACATCATATAGCAGTTCTCAGATGACACTGGTACAGGTTAGTCTGTAGACCCGAGATTGTCATAAAGTCTTGTGTGATTCCCACTGTGCTTTGATTTCCACCTTACCACGTTCAAGAGGACGTGCAAAACAGTGGTTTTTTGGTACAGTCCCGAGTCACATAGAGGCAATGAGCGATAGGAGGGGATTTCGTCTCTCCCGGTATTGGGGGTAGATGTCGTGCTGTGCTCGATTGGCTATAGCTGGAATTCCCTGGCCAGGGTTGATTTGGATATTTACTGGTAAGTGTTATCAGTAGTTTCTCAAACCGTTATGAGACTCGTATCGGCATGAATTATCGAGTTATTGGAGTTGACATTTACCACCCCTAGACTTGATATGTGACATCTCAGACGAAGAGACTGGACTGTACGGTAGTGTTACTGACAGGCTTTACAGGAGCTAGAGCAGGCTTGCTTGTTGATCTTCTAATCGCTCAATACCCGGGTAAACGTTACGTCCTGCTAGTATCGCTGACGGCTTGTGGGTGCTTGTTATGATAATCACCTACTGCCGGCGTATTGACGAGTCTTTAGAGCCCTACACAGAGGTTTTACTGGCTCAGGCAAAACGAAGTAGGAGCATATATGTGATATGTGCGGGACCGAGATTGATACGAGTATGTGATACGGTATTCAATTCTCGTGATATTTGTATCGGTCGGTTATATGTGATATAGCCGGGTTATCGAATCAAGTGTCGATTCGATAAGTTAGTACATATAATATTAGTCGGTTATATGTGATATAACCGGATTATTAAATCAAGTGTTGATTTGATAATTTAGTGTATAATTGTATATTTGATATACTAGTTTACATTAACTAATATTAGCTCACTTAAGCATTTATTTTTCTCACATGTGCACACTTAATATATATGTGATATATATTAATTGTGTTTTATTATATGTCATGGTTGATGATACATGCAACATGAGTGTATGAGACTTATACCATGATAAAGATAATGTAGGATTTATTTATTTATGGTAATTCAATTATTAGTTGGAAATTAGTCACATGGCATGAAGCTTCATGAAGCTTTGAGATCCGTTGATTTGGTCCACTAGTTTTGTCTTACACTAGATATTTGTTAACCCAACCATTATCTAAACTCATCGTTAAGTCTCTACAGGAGTAATATTAGATATTTTCTCACCCATGGTTGCCATTCACTCTCACAACATTATCTCTCTTCCTCTTCTTCAAAGCTCAAAAGCTCTCTTGGTTTTGTTCAAGTGAGAAATAAAAATGAGAAAATTAATTCTAAAGTGGGAAAAAATCCTACTTCATCATCCTCTACTAGATTAGCACTTTAGTATAGGGTGTTAGCTTCACTGATCTCTCATTAGTGAAGTAGTAGCTTGAGTTAGTGTCTGCTCGACGTAGATCATCTTCGGCCTCGAAGACTTCAAGCAAGTTCGTTACTTTCACCCTGAGAAGCCATGCTAGATTCTGGTAGATCCCTATTTGGAGCAAAGGGACTACTACAAGGAGCTATTGAAGTGAAGGACCGGTCTACAAAGGTTGTATTCCGTTATCACATAGAAGTAAAGTAGTTTACTTTATGTTTCGTATGATTCTCTAGTTAAAGATTCTAGTTTAGAGTTCTTTAAAACGGCAAAATTTTAAAAATGGCATGGACGATGGCTCCCGAAACCTTGTTGTCGTTTACAGGAATCCTACAAATCATTCATTTGAGAGATATCAATTGATTTAATTCGTCACAAAGATTATTTAGGGAATTTTATCCATCGTTGGATCTTTGATCCAGTTATTTCTGTTTTACAGAATATATTTTCTTGGTTTTAACATGATTAGGGAAATATTTTCCCATATACAGAATTTTATTCTGTCAAACGGTGATTTTTAATCACTGTTGGATTTTTAATCCCCGTTGGATTTTTAATCCAAGGGCTCTCTGTTTTACAGAGGGCAATCCTTCTTTGTTTAGAAAGATTGGGAAAATATATTCCCAAAAATAGAATTTAATTCTATCATTGGATCTTTGATCCAATCGAGAATATTTTTCTCACTTAGAAATGTTGGAGATAGTGCCCTCAGAGTCAATTATTGGATCACAGGCACGTGATTGCAATGATTGAGCGAGGACCTATCCCGGTACGACAGTCTTACTCGAGATGATAGTATGCTATCTGGTTTACCTTTATCATCGTGTACTGCTTTAGGTGACCTGACAGGTCGCTATTGCACGTTGATAGAGCCCCTAGGATTCTTGCTTGACTGCCGGCAGTATGAGGGCGATCATATAAGTGGGAGCTGGTAGTCTATAAGCACATCCTTGAATGGTCCCTAGTCGTGGGAGTTTCGAGACAGGGTATCGATTCTCCAGAGTAGACTAGTGTATACAGTCGAGACCCCGACGAGGGGCAGTGGCCGGTCTCACAAGCCACTGGTGTCAGTTGGATCACCTAAGATGTATACAGGTGCTCATTGGGTTATGAGTACACCGGACAGGACTCGCCGGGAACATGCTAGTTGGTCTTATACCTGACGTCAGATAGCAGTTCCCAGGTGACATGTGTACAGGTTAGTTCATCGACCTGGGGATCGTCATTTGTCTCGTGTGAGTTCCCACTGTGCTTTGATTACTACCCTACCACGGCTCAAAGGAGTCGTGCAAACAGGTTTTAGTTGGGTACAGTCCCGAGCCACATGGAGGCAGTGAGCGGATCTTCGGGGGTTCGTCTCTCCCGGTATTGGGGGTAAGGTCGCGCTGTGTCTAGGAGAGCCATTACACGAAGTCCTTAGCCAAGGCAGGAGATTTACTGGTAGGTATTCCAGTAGTATCTCAGGGTGTTCTGGGCTACACTCCGACACGACTTGTACCGCTTTTGGGGGTCTGACTTTTACCCACCCCCTAGGCCCGACATGCGATGCTCATAGACGAACGGACCGGACTGTACGGATATTGTCACTGACAGGCTCAGTAGGGTGTCAGGATGAGTTCGCTCATCGACGTCCCTTTTGGTCAATAGCTGGTGGCCCGTTACGTATTGGCTTATACCTCTGACGAGCTAGTGGTTAAATCCACGGCCATAGTATTGACGAGTCTTTAGAGTCCACCACACATTCAGTTACTCAGCTTTCGGGCGAAACGCTGTAGAGGCCGTATGGAGATATGGCAGGGTCCGATCAGATACGTGCGGTATTGCACGGATCAGGATCGGACGGTTAGTACTAGAGGCCGTATAGTTATATGGCAGGGTTCGATCAGATTCGTGCGGTATTGCACGGATCAGGATCGGACGAACATTACTAGCCGGCTTTAGTTTAAGCCGGATCCTAGTTTAGTACAGTGTAGATTTTGTCTCTTTGCATTTGTATCCGGACGGAATACAGATGCGGGTGTGTATGCACAGTATCGGGGTTTTCCTATAATTTATTACGGGACCAGTTTTCTAGAGTTGCCAGTTTGCATTCCGTTCCGGCCGGTTTTCGTTTGTTCTTTCCCGGCCGGACTTTTCCGATGGAGGGGGTTATTTGCAATTGTGCAAATAACATTTGTGGAGGGGGTTTCTTGCACTTGTAATCATTATGATAAGCATTTTTGTTTTTCATCCATAATGGTGCTTTAATGAGATTTGAGTGGGTATGGGTTTTAAGTATGGTTGATGTTTCTTTGCTTTATGGATGTGGTCACCATTTCTATCTCCTACACTCACCTCCCTCTTGGAATTTACTTTGCCTCCTCCACCATTTCCATTTCATAAGGGCCGGCCACATATTTGGAAGAGGAGGAGAGAATGAGAGAGTTTCATTTGGTGTGGGAAAATTAATCATTCATATCATTTTCCATTGCCACAAAAATCCCCAAGTTCATATCATCTTGATTCCTCCATCAAGGCAACATAACCCCAAAGAGACTAAGCACTACACATTCTATAGCACGTCTTGGGCATGTCGACTTGCCAGCTTCATGCCCGAGTTGCCTCGGTATAGAGGCGGGAGCCCGTAAAAGATGCAGGCGACGTGGTGCCCTTCCGGCGAGGAGGCGACGACCGGAGTTTCCGCGGGAGATCGGGACGATGACAAGAAGACCGGAGGACTCGGATCACTCGGTATATCTCTTCCCATCTTGTAGTTAGCTAGAACTAGTTTAATGGTCCGATCCGGGTGTTTAGTGCGCGGTGGTGCCGGTTTGCAAAGTTCGCAAAATTAAAGTTTATCACCGTTTCCGCATTTGGCCGTCGGATTGACGACCGGGGCGCCGCCGTGCACTTACAAGAAATATTTGGGAGATATTTTCTCCTAATAAAATTTAATTCTATTACTTGATAATTTATCATCACCATTGGATTTTTGATCCAACGGCTCTGTTTAACAGAGAGTATCCCAGATTTTAGCAAAATATCCCCATATAGAATTTAATTCTACTTAATTTTAACTTGTGTGCCAGCGCTCATGTGTTGTGCACGTGGGCACCACTTAAAAATTTAATTCTTATATATGATAGGCGCTCCTGTGCTATGCACATTGGCGCCCATTTGAGCTTCATGTGCGACGCCGCCATAAGATTTAATCCTAAGGGGTTGGCGCTGACGTTGGCGCCCTTGCGGGGAGCACGTGAGGTGCTGCCTCATTAAAATTTAACAGTGTTAGCTCTTTTTAATATATTTAAATATTTGGGGAACAATGATATTTTTATCTAGAACAAAATTATATCCATCTTTATCAAGTAAAGAGACTGATTTGATATTGCAGAGTATAGAAGGTACATAGTAATAATTATTCAAAATCATAGTATTGCCGATATTCACCGACGGCGGTAGCATCAACTTGTGCTCCGTTCCCCACTCTGAGGGACATATCACCCGGTCTAACCATTCTACTTTTTCTCAGTCCTTATAATAAATTACAGATATGAGATCCTGACCCGGTATCTAGTACCCAGGAAGTAGGGTTGACCGAAAAAGAGTTTTCAATAACAATACACCTGAAGAAGATGCATTAGAATGCTTCTCCTTCAATAGGGTCATCTGTAATTCCTTAGAGTTCTCTTTCTCTTGCCCATAGTCGTGACAGTTGTCACAAAGTAGAGCTAAACTGACGTTCCACAGCCCAGTGTAGTAAGCCGGTTCGGTCGAGTCAAACATTTTATTATCTTGATTAGGGCATAAAATGGTTGCTACCTGGAGAGAGAGAAAAGAAACGCTCAGTGCGCACTCTTGCAAGATCAGATTGGTTATTAGTTTATCTAATCAGAATGGCTCCCATTGTTTTCTCAAATTTTCCTTCAAACCTTAAAAGGAAAACTAGTCGGAATCATTTGCACCTTACAAGTTTGCTAACCGTTCAGCCAGGTGAGTGTTGGTACTCCGAGGGAGGTTCCCCGTGCTCGCGCATGGACCTAATTAAAATAAACCCCGTTTCCGCAGAGGCGTAGCCCCGTTAACACTTTTCTAGACACCTAATAGGTTAGCTAATTATGAAGTGAAAATATCTCTCAAGAGTAATCCTACTCATCAGTGGGATCGGGATCCAACTATCATCGTGTGATAATCTATATGGAAGCCACTCTAGTCACCATACTCCAGAAGGTATGCAACACTAGCAAGTTTCCTGTATATTTGAAACTCCCGGTGTGGTTTTTGGCCCTAACGGTTTATGACCTTGACTAGGTCAACAAACCATAAACCGCTAGTGAAGTTCAACCCGTCATTTTCTTGATTGCATTAAACACATCCGTATGTGCCCTTGACTAGGTCAACATGGCCGCACGACTGTCCTAACAAATCTCATTACAATGCACAGAAAAGCACCATTTAGCTACCATACAGTACGTCTTGACTAGGTCAACAAACGCAGCACGAATACTAAATATTACTATTCTGAAATGATGGAGGGCTACAGCTGGTTTTTGGCAAAAAACCTTTAACGTAATGAACTTGATATCGTTGAAGGAACCGAATAGTTTTGAAAAGGAGTGGTTTAGGCTCCGCTTTTGAAAACTAGTGGTTTTGAAGAAAACCGAGTATTCTATAGTAACATAAACTTTTGCTCAAGGGGTCACTCCCCGTGAAAGGATCTAAGCTCTTGCCTCCTCGAATGAGGTGCTGGATATTCCTAACCGAATACCACTATGTAAAGCGAAAGAGTATGACTATAGTTTTTCGAAATTTGTCCTAACGACAACTTTTAGGTTTCTTTTTCTTGCATTAATTAAAATTAATGCGGTCCCATCAATTAAATTCTATCACACCAGAAAAGAACGAAAATAAAATGTACGTATATACCATCCGCATTCGCCATGGGGCCCGTCATGCACCGTTAGGTTACTTAACTAACGGCAAAGCGGGGGTAGGACTAACGCAGATGCAAAACATATACAACATCTACTAGTATATATAAATATATATATATAACCATTCCTCACAGGCATGATATAAGCAACATCACAGAACATCAATAAGCAACATGGAATAACGGATAATCTAGGATCCCAGGATTTCATTTGAGCCGCAAATGAAACTCGACGTTCCCCAGTCATGTGGATAGCTTGTGCAATTAAAAACCTAGACCCCTATGAGTGCGGCAAGTTGCCCGCCAATCCTGGAAGTAAGGCTACCCTAATCAACAAAGTGAATGGGTCACCCAGCACTTCACGGAATCCGGTAACTAGAGCAACCCTCCGTGGGTCATCCTATACTCCTACGAGCGCGGAGAATGGCCCGCCAATTCTAGAGTAAGGCCCCCTCCATCTCAGTGCCATGAGATGCGGGCCCGTTTCCCTCTAGAACCCGGCTATTCGAGCACCCCTCCATAGGGCAATCCTAGTACAGAAAAGAAAAACATATATACATACGGTGACATCGATCTCAACCCGGCCGTGCCCAAATAAAAGAATATACAATCTGGCAGAAATGGCAGTTCACGTGTCGGAAGCTTGCCCCACAACAATGAATATACAAATGAATCAACATTGTACATCTACCATTGCACTATAGGCTATCCACCACGACAATCCATCCATAACATCCGTGCAACATAGAACATCAACGCGAATATCATGTTCGTAAACCCGTCTAATTGTACATATAGCAATCAGTCGGATTATACCACACAATGATATTCACGGTCGCAGAAATAAATACACAGAAAAGCAAGAATTTAAAATTTCGATCGATTAAAACTTTCTGCATTTACCCCCATGTACCAACCAGTACACAAATAAATTTGGGCAAAAACCAAACATACCAAAAATCACATTTCCATGAACCTGAACCCCTGAAAAAATTTAGAGCAACGTAGCCACAATTGGGCCATGGATCCACGGCCAAATGACCTATTTGGCGGCAAATTAGCGGTCCAATTTGGTGATTATAAGCTCAAAAATTTTTCCTTGGCTCTAAAATCGCCTGCACATAATTTTAATATGAAACTTTTAAATTCGAACAGTGAGCAAATATTTGGAAATGCGATTTAGATAATTTTGTCAATCGAAGTTCTAAATTAGTGAAAATTAGCTAGTTAAGGTTTATGGACCGGCTCTGATACCGTGTTGGGTTTCCTAGCGCCCTGGCCGTCTACCATGGCCGTTGCGGAACGTAAAACTTTGACTTTTAAAATTCCAGTGCTAGAAAACACATCCTAGAATCTAACCAAACACTAAAACTAGCTAGCTAAAGAGATCTAGCTACTGTGATAAGGAGATATACCTAGAGACTCATGTCGTTCGGATCTTTACTCCTCTTTTTAAGCTCTTAAGGTGTTCTTGATCAATCTTGATGGCCGGCCACCTCGGTCCTAGATGATCCACCTGAAGGTTCTTGATTCAAGCCCCTAACTTTAAAAGAAGTAAAGTAGGCAAACTAGTTTGCTAATCTAGCTTGCTTAGTTGATGTGGTGATGTTTAGTGGTAATTTTCTACCTCAAAACCCTTTATCTCTCAACACATGAGAATGGTAGGGTTTAGAGATGAAAGTGGGCTCTCAAAGTTTAAAGAGAAAGGCTAGTAAAGAATGATCCTCACTGGAGAAGAAGAATGGCTAAGTAATATTGTATGAAGTATTTTTTCTTCATTTAAAAAACATAACCATACTTCAATAGTGCTTGCAATGAATGCCATAACCATGCTTCATCCATGCCTCCCTTTACCACCTCATTTTCTATTTTCAAGAAATAGAAAAAAAAAGCATGATGAGGTGTCATCTTCTAGAAGGTATTTTGTATAAATACAAAATACTTTCTACCATATATACATATCCGTATTCATACCAAAATACGAATACCCAAGACATAAAATAATTCCACTAAAATAATACTAGTATTAAATCAATATCCGATTTAATGAACCGACTTAATCCTAAGCCCGCCAGTATTATCAACCGTCCGATCGAAAGTCTGGATAACACTAGAATATACATATCGAAATATGTACACATAAATTATTAAATCAATACCTGATTTAATAATCCGGCTTAATCCTAAGCCGACTAGTATTATCATTCGATCGGAACCCTGCTCAATCGAAAACCTAAATAACACCAGAATATACACATCGAAATGTGTATGTGTAAATTATCAAATCAATACCTGATTTAATAATCCGGCTTAATCCTAAGCTGACTAGTATTATCATTCGATCGAAACGCTGCTGGTATAAATATACTGCCACTATATCGTTTCGCCTGAATCAGAGAAACCCTCTGTATGGGACTCTAAAGACTCGACGGTACGCTGGCAATGGGTTTAACCATAAGCACGCCAGCGGCACTAGCTGTACGTAACGGCTACCCAGGCACCAGTTGAAAAGAAGGCCGACGAGCAAGCTCACCCGGACCTCTACTGAGCCTATCCGTGATAATCTTCGTACAATCCGGTCTCTTTGTCTAAGATGATCGCATACCGGGTCTACGGGGTGGTAAACATCAGACCTTTACGAACTTAATAAGTCGTGTCGATTTGGCTCAGGACCAATTCGAAAAAATATTGTTTTAACCATCAGTAAATCTCAACTGCCTTGTCTAAGGTCTTATAGTTCTAACCAACCAGACACAACGCGATATCGACTTCTAATACCAGAAAGACAAATCCTTGACAATCATTCATTGCCTCCATGTGGGTCGGGACTACATCCAACCAAAACCTGTTTGTACGACTCAGTAGAGCCGTGGTACGATAGTGGTCAAAGCACAGTGGGAACTCTTACGAGATAAAAGATGATCTCAGGTCCAAAGAATAACATGTACTCATGTCACCTGAGAACCGCTATCTGACGATAGGTATAATACCATCATGAGGTTCTCAGCGAGTCTTTCCAGTATACTCACCCCCAGTGAGCACCTGTATACAATCTTAGGTGATCAGACTAATGGTTGTGGGACTAACCATCGTCCTTCGTCGGGGTCTAGAAACATATACACAAGTCTACTCCGGAGTATCGATGCCCGGTCTCGATACTCTTGCGACTTGGGACCTTTAAGGATGTGCTTATGGATTACCCAGCTCCCAAAAGTATGATCGCCATCATAACGCTGGTAGTCAAGCAAAATCCTATAGGCTTTACCAACATGTACATGCCATATGTTATTTCAAGTATAACATATGCACATGTTAAGATAAAATCAAACCATAATAGTACACTACTGTATCGAGTCTTTATCAATATATGCAAGCAATATAAAGTATCAATAGAAAGAAATACATATATCAAGATAAAGACAACTCAAATGATATATTATATACAACTGAGCAAGATTGTCCTGTACATACATATCCCTAGCATGCTATACAATACAGGCCTCTAGGCCATACATATCGAACATGTCTAACATACTTCCCCTCAGAAGAGGGTAAACTTTAACTCTGACAGACACTCTATCATCCAAGTCTCCATGGAAGCCTGAAATGATAACCGCCTCATGAAGAAGGCTGTCATTATTATATACCAAGAACATTTTGTCATGTTCATAACTGCTTCCCTATTGTTTATCGAGGATTGGATTAATATCTGCTTATTGCAGCTATTGCAAAAGCAATACTCGGTGTGGTACTTGACATCTCATGATTGACCTCAATTTCCTAAGCAAGTGATATGCCAATCATGCAAATCTCTATCCTCATCTGTCTAGAGGACATCTCTTTAGAGAGGGTGACTCCATTACCTGCGGGTACACCACCACGCAAGGAGTCGTCCATTCTAAAATACTTTAGAATAGTGTCAAAGTACCCAAATTGGGACACTTCCCAAAACTAGATCTAAAACAATAGATCTAGTCATCAGAATATCTGATATTTTATCCAGTTTCTATATGAAGAAATGTTTGTGAAAACCACAGTTTAACCGATCGTAGTATAGGAATAACACTTCCTATTAGGAGTATTTCATCTAAAAATTAGGACACTACTCCCTACTTAATCTTCTTATAAGGTCTATCTATCATTCTTGATGAAGTCAAATACTATGACTGTCACATCAAAATAGATGACTCATCTCCGCTATACTTTTTTTAGTCTATAAATAAATATAAGCAACTGGCCCACCACGCTTCCACAACTCCCACTGACTACAACAACCCTCTGGCAAAGTCATATACGTGTGCACTTCTAAATACAATTTAGAATGACGTTATAGTCATCCACCTGCCAGATCTCATAGTCTATGACAACAGTAGTGATAAACATGGGTCATCAAAACCTCCATGTCACCGCCTTTGAAAAGTCTGAAGCACCTCTCGGGTAGGTGAGGTTACCCACTTAATCTGCGGAATGGCTAATGGATTGTCGAATCTAATTGAATTCTTAGGTTCTACTAAATATTCAATAATCGTTTGGCTCTGGAATCACTTCCAATTCTACCATACTCCCACTAATATTTTCTAAAAAGAATTCATTTTACTAAAAAAGTGGCGAGTCAAGAATAATATAACCATTGATCCTGCAAATGGTAGAATGTTAACCCTCATCTAAGCCCGGGAAAACCAACAAACTGCCATTACTGAAAACATGCTTTGAGTTTATCCGGCTTCTGGTTTTAAGCATAAGCCAGAAAACTCAATATTGTTGTGAACATAGGCATACTAGCAAGCTAATTTTCGAAGATGGCAACATGGATTTCAAAAATTTCTAGTTTGCTAAAGTTCCGAAACCAAGAATCGAACTAAAGAGCTAGTACTTGTATACAAAACCCAGTGAGCTAAACTAATCTAATATGTGAAGAATACTCACATCCTCAAGCTTTCTTCAAGTACTCCGGATCACGCTTCCAAACCGGTCCTCCTTTGCCGAAGATGATCCACCTGAGGGAAACGATCTTAGCTCCAGCATCGCCTAGCGAAGCAACCGACGCTCTAAGGTAGCTAGCAATGGAGAGTGAGGATGTAGGAATTTTCCACTATTTTTTCTCTTATTTCCAAAGATCAAGTGAGCAACTAAAGGAGGCGGAGGTGAAGAAACACGGGCATGAGCAAATTGAGCAAGCATAGAAGAGCTATCAAGAATGATAGAATGAAGAGTGTAATATATAGAATAGAATGGCTTCCAATTTTTACAACCATAGAAAATATCTCACAACATTTTACAATAAACAAATAATGGCCCATTCCTCTCTACATACCTCCAACCATGCTCAAGCCACCTCACCCTCCACCTCATTTGTAAATGATTTTCTAAAAAGAAAATCATATAATGAGGTGTCCATTTTTTCGAAGATATTCCGTATAAATACGAAATACAACCCGGTATACGTATCGAAATACATATACGCGTATTCGTATAAAAATACGAATAGCCAAGAGAGAAAATGAATAGTGAACAATAATACTAGAATACATATTATATATATATATATATAAATTATTAAATCAAAACTTGAATTAATAATCCGGTTTAATCCTAAGCCGCTGGTATTATCAATCGTCCGATTAAAATATGTGTAGCCTATACACATATTTAATCGGACACCTGTATGTACCAGCATACGTCATCTACATCATATCGCCTGAACCGTGAAAACCCTCTGTGTAGGACTCTAAAGACTCATCAATACACAAGCACTGGGTTTAACCACAAGCACGTCAACAGCACTAGCTGTACGTAACGGCAGCCCAGGTATTGATCGAAAGGAAGGAAGACGAGCAAACTCGTCCATACCCCTATTGAGCCTGTCTATGACAATCTCCGTACAGTCCAGTCTGTTCGTCTAAGAGTATCGCATATCGGGTCTACGGGGTGGATAAAGTCAGACCCTTAATAACACGATATTTCATGTCGGTGTGAAGCCCATCACCCACTGAGATACTACTGATGCAAATCAGTAATTCTCATCCATCTTGGCCAAGGATTTCTGGGGCTGACCACCCGTACACAGCACGACAACAACCCCCAATACCGGGAGAGATGAATCCCCGACGATCCGCTCACTGTCTTCATGTGGCTCGGGACTGTACCCAACTAAAATCTGTTTGCATGACTCCTTTGAGCCATGGTAGGATAGTAATAAAAGCACAGTGGGAACTCACAGGAGACAAATGATGATCTTAGGTCGATAGACTAACCTGTACTCATGTCACCTAAGAATTACTATCTGACAATAGGTATAATACCATCTAGCATGTTCCTGGCGAGTCCTTCCAGTGTAACTCATAACCCAATAAGCATCTGTATACTATCTTAGGTGACTAACTAAAACCGATGGCTTGTGACACTGGCCACCACCTCTCGTCGGGGTCTCGAAAAGTATACAATAGTCTACTCTGGAGTATCGATGCCCAGTCCCGATACTCTCTCGACTAAGGACATTTAAGGATGTGCTTAAGGACCACCCAGCTCCCATGTATATGGTCGATATCATAATGCTGGTAGTCAAGAAAGAATCATATGGCTCTATCAATATGTAATAGTGATCTGTAATACCACATAATACATGTACATGATGATAGAGACAAACCAGATAGTATACTATCATCTCGAGTAAGACTGGTCTACCTATATAGGTACTCCCTCAATCATCATAATCGCTTGCCTGCGTTTACAATAATTTCCTTGAGGCACTATATCCAACAATCTCCCACTTTCACTTAAAACTAATTATTGCGGTGTCGCATACTCACAGCCCGTATGATACCGAATACCCAACTTCTCTACTAATCAGTCTCACAAAGCATGTTTTCGAAACTATCGCATTCGAAAAATAGCCTCAGTGAGTGGATCCACTACAATGTTTTTATCTTTATCTCTCTACAACTCAACTTCATGGAGAAAGACTATCTCCTGAAATGAGCAATACATGTCTCAGAATTTGTCTGGATATCTTGTATGACCAAGGTCATAAATGAACTCCAAATCCAACAAACTTCTTAGACTGTATCCTCCACTGAATTTAATCAGTATCCTGCGCCATACCTTCCTCAGTATCTGCTTGGACCCCGGTCCAACATGCTGCCCTTCAGAAGAGGGTAAACTTTAACTCTGACAGTCACTCTGTCATCCAGGTCATCTTAGAAGCCTGAAATGATAACCACCTCCTGAAGGACGCTGCCGTTTCCATATACCAAGAACATTCTCTTATGTTCATAACTGCCTCCCAATGTTACTCCAGGATTTGATTAATATATATTTATTATATTTAGTGTGAAAGCAATATCTGGTATGGTACTTGACATCTCACGATTGACACAATTGCCTAAGCAAGTGATATATCAATCATGTAAATCACTCTCCTCATTAATCTAGAAGACATCTCTTTAGATAGGGTGGCTCCATCACCTGCGGGTACACCACCACGCGAATAGTCGTCCATTCTAAAACACTTTAGAATAGTGTTAAAATACCCGAATTGGGAAACTTCCTAAATCTAGATCTAAAACCATAGATCTAGTCACCAGAATCCCTGATATTTTTTCCAGATCCTATATGGAGAAACACCTTATGACAACCACAGTATAACCGATCTTAGTATAGGAAGATCACTTCCTATCAGGAGTATGTCATCCTAATACCAGGACATCACTCCCTACTACCTTCTTACCAGGTCCATCTGTTATTCTGATAAAATCAAACTCTATGACTGTCACATCAAAAATAGATGATCTATCTCCGCTAAACTTCCTTTAGTCTATAAATAGACATAAGCTACTGGCCCACCACTCTTCCGCTGCTCCCACTGACCACAACAACCCTCTGGCAGAGTTATATACACGTGCACTTCTAAAACTAATTTAGAACGACGTTATGGTCATCCACCTACCAGATCTCATATTCTAGGACAACAGCAGTGGCAAGCTTGGATCATCAAAAATCTCCCTGTCACCGTCTTTGAGATGAGCGAAGTACCTCTCGGGTGGCTGAGGTTACCTACTAAATCTGCGGAGTTGCTAATGGATTGTCGAATCCAATCGAATTTTAAGTACTACTAAATTTTTTAGTAACCGTTTGTGGTTCTGGAATCACTTCCAGTTCTACCATACCCCCACTAATGTTTTCTGAAAAGAATTCATTTTACTAAAATGGATGGCGATTCAAGAACAATATAACTATTGATTCTCTAAACGGTAGAATGTTAACTCTCGTCAAAGCCGGGATAACCCACAAACTCCCATTACTGAAACGTCCCTTAAGTTTATACAGATTCTGGTTTTAAGTATAAGCCGGACAACTCCATATACCTTAACATCGTTAAGATATGAATCCATTCTATATCCAATATAGAAACAAAGGCACTAATTTAATTGGAACCAGATTCAAAATATATGTAGCCATTTCCAGTGCATATCAACTAAATGGAAGAAAGCCAAGCAGTATTACTCATCAAGGAGTGTACCCACGGATGAGTAACCTGAGAGAGAAGCAAGTTCTCAAATATATTAGTTACAATGGAATACCTAGCATAACTATCTATATTTTCGATCATCTTGAAGAATCCTGAGACTTCCAACGCATGATTCTCTACTTTATTCTTATACCTATAGCTTTTCAAAATTTGGACTTTGTATTTCAACGAAATGCGTGTATAAAATCAGAGAAGTCGTAAGCAAACGGAATAAAGTATGAGTACCAACCCCTTGTCCTAATGGACATCAGACAATATACAACACTTTGTATAAGTCCTCTGAGTTTAATAACTCAAACCATGTGCGTCGTAGGTTGAAAATTGTGTTATGGTTAAAAAGAATTACACCTTTGTTGAATGCACCTTACCTAACCATTAACTGACATAGGTAAATGTCATAAACATAATTTCAAAAGGTCATATCTCGCATTATAAAATAATCGTACAGATATCAGTTTGAAAATGGTGCATAACAACGGATATTCAAAACCAAATATTTTCCGTTAGGCAAAACCCAGGCAATTTCCTCAAATTTCACCAATTACAAAGAATTCTGATATTGAAGATCTAATCACCCAATTCCCAATATTCTATTTCTACTCGGCATCTGTAATGCCATACCGATGTGAGAATAAATTCTGGTAAATACATACCCTGGAGTCAGAAACTAATTGGGAAAGCAGTTTTTCAACTAACAAATGCACAATAAAACTGAAACATGAAAATGTTGCGAGGGGGTGACCGGGTATTCCTTGTAATGCCTCTTCCACTATCCAGATTCATGACAGTAGTCGCAATTTCATTACCCTCACTCCAATCCCTTTATATGTCTTTACTTCTTACCTTTTGTATACCATACTTAAGCTAATTGGTTTTCTTCATTTCCTACCTTTTGGCACCAGTCTAAGGTTTGGAAGAAGACTATCCAATAAGCGTAATAGGTGTACTCTCCTAACACTAGGAGCCCTCACAATCTGAGAGAAGGGAAAAAGAAAAGACAACCGAATAATCCTATTCAATTTTTCCAGAACTGGAATCCATCCTCGAATAGAAACAAGTTTCTTAGAGTTTGTTTGTAACTATACGATGGCATACCCAAGAAATATGGATCTTCGTAGTGATGTGGAGTGTTCTGGAGAAATGCAAAGGGGTAGTAGGAGTGGCAGAGATATATACGGCTTTTTCGTGAATCGTGACAATAGTCGCAATTTCCTTTGCCCTCACTCTAATCCCTTTATATGTCTTTACTTCTTACCTTCTGTACACTACACTTAGGCTAATTGGTTTTCTACTTTCCCTAACTTTTAGCACCTGCCTAAGATTTACAATAAGACTATCCAATAAGCGTAATAGCTGTACTCTCCTAATACTAGGAGCCCTCGCAACCTGAGAGAAGGAAAAAGAAAAGACAACCGAATAATCCTATTCAATTTCTCCAGAACCGGAATCCATCCTCGAACTGAAACAAGTTTTATCAAGTTCATATGTAACTATATGATGGAATACCTAAGCAATATGGATCTTCGTAGAGATACGGAGTGTTCTGGAGAAATGAAAAGGGGAAGTAGGAGTGGAAGGGATATATGCAGTTTTGTTGTGAATCGTGACGATCCAAGACCAAAGTTTGTAAGAAGGTTCGGTTAACTTTTTCATGAGTTTTAGTTTAAGATCAGGTCATGGTTGCTACCAAAGAGAAAGAGAAAAGAAATACTCAGCGTGCACTCTAACCTAGATTAGATTGGTTAATCACTTTATCTAATCAGGATGGCTTCCACTGTTTTCTCGAATTCTCATTCAAACCCTAAAAGGAGAATTAGTCGGGTTCATCTGAAAATCATCCGAGCAGTAATACCAACTCATCAGTGGGAATCGGAACCCAACTATCATTGCCTGATAACTTTGACGGAAGCCGACCAAAATTACCATGCTCCATAAGGTATTCGGAAACTTAGTAAGTTTCCTTTATGTTTGAAACTCCCAATATGGTTTTTGCCCCAAGTGCTTATAACCATGACTTTGGCCAACAAATCATAACACGCAAGTTATGTTCTACCCGACATTATCCATATTAATTTAGACCCACCCGTACACATCCTTGAGTTTGGCCAATAAAGTGGTACGACTGTCCTAAACCAATGTATTTATCTATGCTACGGATAAGCAACACACAACTACAATTCACGATACTATGACTTTGGCCAACAAACACCACATGAATACTATGTTCTACATATTCGAAATGACGGAAGGCTATGGCTGGTTTTTGGCGAAAAACCTTTAACGTAATGAACTTGATATCGTTGAAAGAACTCGAGTAGTTTTAGAAATATATAGTGGCGTAAACTTTTGCCAAAGAGGTCACTCCCTGTGAAGAGATCTAGGCTCTTTCCTCATCGAATGAGGTGCTGGATATTCCTAACCGAATACCGTTGTGCAAAGCAAAAGAATCGACTATAGTGAAGTTATTACAATGATGCAAATTTTTGCCCAAGAGGTCACTCCCCATGAAGAGATCTAGGCTCTTGCTTCATCAAATAAGGTGTTGGATATTCATAACCGAATACCGCTGTGCAAAGCAAAAGGAAACGCCTGTAATGTCAGTTTTCAAAAATTGTTTCCAACATCATTTAGGTTTGTTTTTCCTTGCATTAATCAGAATTAATACAGTCCCATCAATAAATCATATCATGCCAGAAAGAAACGAAAATAATCACACACATATACGCCATCCGCATTCGCCACAGGGTCCCGGGTCTTCACCGTAAGGTTACTTAACTTACGGCAGGGCGTGGATAGGACTAGCACAGATGCAAAACATAAATAGTGTCTACTATATATATAAACATTCATCTCACGCATGATATCAAGTAACATCACAGAAGTATTACAGCAGAATCACAACGGAAGAAAAATCAATATAGAAATACGGATAAACTAGAAAAAGTACATTTCAATGGAGCCAAATATGAAATGAAATTTTTCCGGTCATGTGGATAGCCCGTAGTATCAGACCCTAGACCCCTACGAGTGCGGCAAGCTACCCGCCAATCCCAGAAGCGAGGCAACCCCAATCAACGAAGTGAGTGGGCCACCCAGTACTTTCGAAATCCGGTGACTTGGGCACCTCTCCGCGGGTCAATCCTATACCCTCTACGAGTGCGGCGAATAGCCCGCCAATTCTAGAGTAAGGCACCCCGGTCTCAACGCCATGAGATGGAAGCCCGTTGCCCTCTAAAACCCGGCTACTCGAGCACTCCGCCACAGGGTAATCCTAGTGCATGTAATGGATAAACTGAATATACAACGGTGACTATGTCTGCAATCTGGACGTGCCCCAAAGAATAATACAATCCGCGATGACGACAGTCCACATGTTGGACGCTCACCACACAATATGAATATATATTACATCACAAAGAACTACATCTAATACTAAGTACACCGGGCTATCCATCGCGACAAATCCAACATAACCATAATCACATAGCAACACAGAATATCAATGATAATATCATGTTCGTAAACCCGTCTGATTGTGCATATAGCAACCAGTCGGAATATACCGTGCTATGATATTCACGGTCGCAGAAACAAATGCTCAGAAAAACACAAATTTAAAATTTAGATCGATTAAAACTTTTTGCATTGGCCCCCAAAGCACAAACCAGTACATAAACAAATCTGGACCAAAACCAAATATTCTAAAAATCATATTTACATGAACTAGAGCCCCTTAAAAAATTTGGGACGCTGTAGCCGAAATTGGATCGCGGTTCAACGGTCAAATGGCATATTTGACATCTGTTCCGCGGTCGAATTTTGGGTTTAGATACCCAAATTTTTTCCTAGCTCTAATTTTGCCAGCACATAATTTTAATGCAACCATAAAAAATTTTGAACAACTTTGAAATTCGAACAACAAGTAATGTTTTTGGAAATGCGGTTCGGATAATTCCGTCAATCGAAACTCTAAATTAGTGTAAACAAGTCTAGCCTTTAGCATGACTCTGATACCACTGCTGGGAACTTAGGCACACTAGCAAGCTAATTTTCGACGACGGCAACATGGATTTAAAATTTTCTAGTTCGCTAAAGTTCCAAAACCAAGAATCCAACTAAAGATCTAGGACTTGTATACAAAACCTAGTGAGCTAAACTAATCTAACTAAAGTTCCAATACTCACATCCTCAAGCTTTCTTCAAGTGCTCCGGATCGCGCTTGCAAACCGGTCCTCCTTTTCCGAAGATGATCCACTTGGGGGAAACGATCTAAGCTCCAGCATAACCTAGCGAAACAATTTACGCTCTAAGGTCGCTAGCAATGGAGAGTGGGGATGTTGGAATTTTCCACTATTTTTTTCTCTCATTTTCAAAGCTCAAGTGAGCAACTAAAGAAAGAGGAAGAGGTGAAGAAACATGGGCATGAGCAAAATGAGTAAGCATAGAAGAGTTATCAAGAATGATAGAATGAGGAGTGTAGTATGTAGAATAGAATGGGTTCCAATTTTTACAACCATGGAAAATATCTCACAACATTTTACAATAAAAAAATATGGCCCATTTCTCTCTACATACCTCCAACCATGCTCATGCCACCTCACCCTCCACCTCATTTGCAAATGATTTTCTAAAAATAAAATCATATAATGAGGTGTCCATCTTCTAGAAGATATTCCGTATAAATATGGAATACAACCTGATATACGTAGCGAAATACATATACGCTTATTCATACAAAAATACGAATAGCCATGAGAGAAAATGAATAGTGAACAATAATACTGGAATACATATTATATATATATATATATATATATATATATAAATTATTGAATCAAAACTTGATTTAATAATCCGGCTTAATCCTAACCCGCTAGTATTATCAACCGTCCGATTAAAGTCTGTGTAGCCTATACACATATTTAATCGGATACATGTATGTACTAGCATATGTCATCTACATCATATTGCCTGATAAATGAAATCCTTCTGTGTGAGACTCTAAAGATTCGTCAATATGCTGGCAATGGGTTTAACCACAAGCACGTCAACGGCACTAGCTGTACATAACGGCTGCCCAGGTATTGTGCGAGAGGAAGGCCAACGAGCAAACTCATCCGTACCCCTACTGATCCTGTCTGTGACAATCTCCATACAGTTCGGTTTATTCGTCTAAGAGTATTACATATCGGGTCTAGGGAGTGGATAAAATCAGACCCCTAATAACGCGATATTTCATGTCGGTGTGAAGCCCATCACCCACTGCGAAACTACTGATCCAAATCAGTAATTCTCGTCAACCTTGGCCAAGGATTTTTAGTGATGGCCACCCGTGCACAGCACGAAATCAACCCCCAATAACGGGACAGACAAATCCTCGACGATCCGCTCACTGTCTCCATGTGGCTCGGGACTGTACCCAACTAAAACCTGTTTGCATGACTCCTTTGAGCCGTAGTAGGGTAGAAATCAAAGCACAGTGGGAACTCACACGAGAAAATGACGATCTCATATCGATAAACTAACATGTACTCATATCACCTGAGAACCGGTATCTGACAATAAATATAATACCATCTAGCATGTTCCCGGCGAGTCCGTCCAGTGTAACTCATAACCTAATGAGCATCTGTATACTATCATAGGTAACTAACTAACACCAATGGCTTATGAGACCAGCCACTGTCCCTTATCAAGATCTCAAAAAGTATACACTAGTCTACTCCGGAGTATCGTTGCCTAGTCCCGATACTCCCTCAACTAGGGACATTTAAGGATGTGTTTATGGACCACCCAGCTCTCATGTATATGATCGCCATCATAATGCTGGTAGTCAAGAAAGAATCCTATGGGCTCTATCAACATGTAATAGTGATATGTAATACCACATAATGCATGTACATGATCATAGAGACAAACCAGATAGCATACTATCATCTCGAGTAAGACTGTTCTACCCGTATAGGTCATCCCCCAATCATCATAATCGCTTGCCTACGATTGCAATAATTTCCTTTAGGGCACTATATCTAACAAATATACCTTAACATTGTTAAGATATGAATTCATTCCATATCCAATATAGAAACAAATGCACTAATTTAATTGGAAACTGATTCAAAAATTATGCAGCTGTTTCCAGTGCATATCGACTAAATGGAAGAAGGCTATGCAGCATTACTCATCAAGGAGCGCGCCTACGGATAGAAACCTGAGAAAGAAACAAGTTCTCAAATATATTACTTACGATGAAATACCTAGCATAAGTATCTACATCTTCGATTACTACGAAGAATCCTGATACTTCCAACGTGTGATTCTCTAATTTATTCTTATACCTATAACTTCTCAAAATCTGGACCTTATATTTCTACGAAATGCGTATCTAAGACTAGAGAAGTCATAAGTAAATTGAATATAGTACGAGTACCAACCCTTATCCAATGGACATCGGACAACATATAATACTTTGTATAAGACCTCTGAGTTTAATAACTCAAACCCTGTGTGTCGTAGGTTGAAAACTGTATTATGGTTAAAAAGAATTATAACGTTATTGAATGCACCTTACATAATTATCAACTGATAAAACTAAATGTTATAAATATAATTTCAAAAAATTATATCTAACTTTATAAAATAAACGTAAAGATATATCAGTTTGAAATTTGTGCATAACAACGGATATTCAAAACCAGAAATTTGCCGTTAGGCAAAACCTAGGCGATTTCCTCAAATATCACCAATTATAAAGAATTCTGATATTGAGAATCTTATCGCTCAATTCCTAATATTCTACTCCCACTCAGTATCTATAACGCTATACAGATGTAAGAATCAAGTCCAGTAAATACATACCCTGGAGTCAGAATCTAATTGGGAAAGAAGTTTTCAATTAACACCTCACAGTAAAACTGAAACATTAAAATGTTTTGAAAGGTGGACCGGGTAATCCTAGTAATGCATCTTCCAATACCTGACTCATGACAATAGTTATGATTTCCTTTGCCCTTACTCCAATCCCTTTATATGTCCTTACTTCTTACCTTCTATATACCTTACTTAGGCTAATTGGTTTTCTTTTTTCCTTGCCTTTCGACATCAGCCTAAGGTTTGGAAGAAAACTATCCAATAAGCGTAATAGGTATACTCTCTTAACACTAAGAGCCCTCGCAACCTGAGAGAAGGTAAAGAGAAAAGACAACTGAATAATCCTATTCAATTTCCTCAGAACCGGAATCCATCCTCGAACTAAAATAAATTTCTTCAAGTTCGTATGTAATTATACACGATGATTTTATCCATTCTATATGGATTTTCGTAGTGATATGGAATGTTCTGGAAAAAGCAAAGGGTAAAGCATGAGTGGCATGGATATATGTGACTTTGTCACGAATCGTGACAAAACAATGTCAGGTTTGTAAAAAGGTTCGGTCAACTTGGTTTACGAGTTTTAGTTTAAGGTCAGATCATAGTCGATGCCAAAGAAAGAGAGAAAAGAAACACTCAGCGTGCACTCTATTAAGATTAGATTAGTTAATCACTTTATTTAATCAGGATGGCTCTCACTGTTTCCTTGAATTCTCTTTCAAATCCTAAAAGGAGAACTAGTCGGGATTATATACACCCTATAAGTTCGCTAACCGTTCAGCCAGGGCAGTGTCGGTACTCCGAGGTAGGCTCCCCGTGCTTTCTCATGGACCTAATTAAATAACCCTGTTCCCGCAAAAACATAACCTTGTTAACACTTTCTAGACACCTAATAGGTTAGCTAATTTTGAAGTGAAAATCTCCCGAAGAGTAATACTTACTCACAGTGAGAATTGTGACCCAACTATTATCGCGTGATAACCTGATGGAAGCCACTCAAGTCACCACACTCTAGAAGGTATGTGCATTCTGGCAAGTTTCTTTTATGTTTGAAACTCCCGATGTGGTTTTTGCCCCTAATGACTTATGACCTTGACTAGGTCAACATATCATAAGTCGCAAGTTATGTTCAACCCATCATTATCCTGGATTAATTAAACCCATCCGCACGACCCTTGACTAGGTCAAAATGATTGTACGACTGTTCTAATCAATTGCAATACTATGCAGCAGAAAAGCACTACAAAGCTACCGAACACTACGCCTTAACTAGGTCTACATACGCAGCACGAATACTAAGCAATACTAATCTGAAATGACGAAGGGTTATGGCTGGTTTTTGGTAAAAAACCTTTAACATAATGAACTTGATATCGTTGAAGGAACTCGGGTGGCTTTGAAAAGGAGTGCTTTAGGCCTCGCTTTTAAAACAAGTGGTTTTGAAGAAAACTGAGTAGTTTTAAAAATTGGTTTCGACAACATCATTTAGGTTTGTTTTCCTTACATTAAACATATAATGCGATCCCATCAATTTAGTTCTTATGCATCACACAATAAACCAAAATAGAATGTACTTATATGCTACCTGCATTCTCCACGGGATCCGGGGATTTCACCGTAAGGTTACTTAACTTACGGCAGTGCATGGACAAGGCTAAAGCGGGTGTAAAATATATACAACATTTATATATATCATCACAGGCAGGTAATAAACATCATAGGAATGCGATAAATAAGATGAAATAGTGGATAAACTAGGAGCCCTGTGTTTCGTTTGAGCCGCAAAGAAAAAACCAACGTTCCCGGTCATGTGGATAGCACGAACGTCACCTGAACCAAGACCCCTACGAGCGCGGAAAGCTACCCTTCAATTCTAGAAGTGAGGCAACCATCGCTCAATAACATGAGTGGGACACCCGCCACTTCATGGAATCCGGCAACTTGAGCAATCCACCGTGGTCTATCCTAAACCCCTACAAGTATGGAGAATAGCTTGCCAATTCTAGAGTGAGACGGCTCGAACCCGCCATTATGAGATGACCACAAAGTCACACTCTAGAACCCGGATATTCGAGCACTTCTTCGTGGGTTATCCTGATACAAAAATGAATGAATATACAATGGTAATATCGACCTCATTCCAGTCGTGTTCCAATAAAAGAATATATATCAAGCAGTGATGACGGCCATAAACCGACCACTTGCCCTGAATAAACAAATATACAAACATTCTAAGATGATGGGTTATCCACAACGACTATCCGGTAAACCATCGCAAGATATACATCATCAAAGCAGAAGCAAGTATTTGCAACCCCGTCTAATCGACCTATAACAATTAGGCGATATATATACAACACAAATAAAAAACATAAAAATATAAACGATGCAAAAGTTTCGATTTAAAACTTTATATGTTGCCCGAATACAAAGATAACAATAAATGAAATCTGGGCCAAATCAAACATAACCAAAACCATGTTTTAATGAGATAAAGCACCTGGAAAAAATTGAAGACCAGAGGACACAAGTCAACCGAACAGGTCGGTCAAATGGCACATTTGGGTGGTTTTCTTGTGGAGTTAGGTCCTCCAGTTTCTTCGCTAGTTCTTATATCTCATAATAAGATCTATGTACTTGTTTAAAATAAATTTAGAGATCAAAAAAATTTCGACAGAAACTTGATTTTTAGTTTTCGAAAAACGAATTAGTTTCGAAACGTATACATCGTCTAATACTTGTTCTAGTATTTGGATAAAAGTGATATAATGTCGGTAGACGCTTTTGCTCGTACCGCTAACTTGCGGCCAATGCAGAATACAAAACAAAAAATTCTGAATCAAGAGCACAAACTCTACGTCATAGAATAGAATCCAAACACTAAACTAGAAAGCACATGAAGGAGTTTTAACTACTAGGTTAGTGAATACAACCTTTGTAGTCGTGTCCTTCGTTTTCTATGACACTTCTTACGCTCCTAGGTCATCGGGAATGAGCTTGGGAGTCGGTTTTCCCCGTCGAAGATGATCCGCCTGAAGGAACCCAAACCTCGGCTCTAGCTGCACACAAAAATAACAATGTGAAGCAACCAGTGATCAAAACTTGCTAAGAATTGATCAATAGGATGTAGTGGTGACTAATCTCTAAATGTTCTCTTTTCTTTTTCCTTTTTCAATAAAATAAAAAAACTCAAGAGATCAGGAAGAAGAAGCAAAGGGCGAAGGTGATAAAACCAAGCATGGATAAAAGGAAAAATCACACTCTTTTCTTTTTCATGTTTTCTTTATTATATGAGAATGGGTGGACTTGTGACTCACCATGGTGAATCACAAGCCTATACCATTCTCACTATAACAAGAAGAGATGAGAAGAAAAAATTAGCCAGCACATTGTACACATATAAACATGTATATGTATATATATAAATACACACACACGCATACACTAATACAAGTATATGCTACAAATACATACACCCGAATTCATATCAAAATACGAATACCAATTTTCCCGCCAAAAAATTTGTCCAAAGCATGCATTTGTTCCCATATTCAAGTAGTAGTATGCACCTATACATGCTCACTTGGAAAGATGGCCAAGACAAATCACGTGTACGTGATGTGCAACGCACGTGCACATGAGTTAAACAGCTCAGCCTAAATTGCGCACACCTATATATGTGCACTTGGCAAGATGTTCAAATTGAATCACATGTATGACACAAAGTTGTGCGCACCTATATATGCACATTTGGCAAGATTGTCAAGTTGAATCATATGTGCGCACCTATACATGCGAGGCACGTGCGCATGTGTCAAAAATTACACACGCGCATGTACGTTCCTTAAAGCAAACACTTCTAATAAGAAATAAATCTTGTTGATAAGGAATCAAATCCTTAATTAGAAGAAAAATCTTCTTTTAAGATCCATGATCTCCATCCTACGGTGATTAAATAACACCACTTGATCATGATATCAATCGAGATCTTTAAATGAGAAATTCTCTCAAACTGATTGATATTTCCCATGCCTTATATAAAGGACCCATGAGATCAAAATCGAGGAGGAGGAGAGCTGCCCATCAGCTTGAGAAAAATACAGAACTCAAGTTTTCTTCATCTTCTTCCTCAGCGAAGTGCGCAAGGTAGAGATAAAAGAGAAAAAAAAAACTTCTCTTTTCCTCCATTAAAAAATCTTTTGCTTTTATATAGAAACCTCTGCTTCTTTTTCGAATACATTGATTCACCATAAAAGATCAAATGATCTTAAGGCTCGTTTCTCGTTCATAATGTATATACTTTTGCGAGAGATCGATTTTAAGATTCAAGAAAAATAAGATGCGCACCATAAAACTCATGCACATGATATGAAAATAAATAGAAGTCAAAGACTCTGCCTCTTGGAGAGATATAAAAAAAACACATAAAACAGAAGCCATTGCTTCTTGGAAAAAGCTTCTGCTTTCTGACGGAGACCGGTGCGCACCCAAATTGGTGCACACTAAAATAAAAATTGTTGTCTATTGGAAAATGTTGCCCTGGAGATGTGCGCATCACGTGATACCTACGTGCACGCACTTGATGGAAGATGCCTTTGAAGGCATGTGCATCGCGTGATATCCACATGTGCGCACTTGTTGGAAGCCGCCTATAAAGATGTATGCATCATGTGATATCCACGTGTGCACACTTATTGAACATCGCCTGTGAAAGCATGCGCATCACGTGATACCCACATGTGCGCACCCTTTTCAAACAAAACAAAATGGCATGTGCGTTCTATAAGCACTTGCGCACTTGAACAGCAACCATAGTTTGACTACTTAATTAAAATTAAATTAAGTATCAAAACTCTCGCTTATCATATAAGTGATCATTGTCTCAAAGATGACTAAAGATTTTTAATCTATATTATTTAAGTTGATCTTAATCGAAAATAGGATTAACGAGCCTTAACTATATTCCTGAGTTGATCTTAGTCTCAAAGAAGACTGGCGATCCTCAGATGACATATTTCGAACAGAAGCACCTCGTTTACACGAGATCTGCGTCCTAAGTTTGACCCCAAATTTATAATATATATATATATAGATATATAGATTTGGACTAATCCGCGCCCTACGGGTGACGACATAAACTAGTCTCCGTAAACAATCCACGGGCAACCATAATAAACAATATATATAACGCGACATGAAGTGACCTACTGGAGCAAGTGAAAGTTTTTATCGCAATGCGATAACGTAATTAACTGCAGGGGATTACGCCTGCAGGGAAGGGCATCCCCACAATCAAAAACCCCTCACAAATGAGGGGGAACGCTACATCGCTCGCATCTATCCAAACCTCCGATATACGGCGCATAAATCAATTTAGAATCATCGGATAGGTGGATGGATATGTACCAAATAATATCTGTCCCCAAATTCAGGCAAGATATCATATCCCAGTTCGTCTCTATTTTCGGCGGTAAACAGATTCTGGCATGCCCGGTGGGATCTTTTCCTCTTTCCACTCCACATTTCGTGTGTCATGTTTTTTCGCGATCAAATAATCGCGGTATATATGTTTGTAGTTGCCCTTGGGTGATGAGACACTGAAGCTGGCGTTTTGTTTCTTTGCAGAATGGCGTTTGCTTCCACTCATCGCAACTCAGGCTCTGTCACATCTGGTGGAGTCCAGTATGGTCCACTTGTAGCCTTAAATCTCTGCAATCCGGCTCTTCAGGAAATCAATGGGATTATCTTTGGGTCTATGCTCCCATCTCTTACCCTCGGTGCCTCAACGCCGAAGGTGGAAGTTCAGAAGAAGTCTATCTTCCAAGGACCAGATCCTCAAACTTTAGCTTTTCCGACGGAATCAGTCCCCAAACAACTAGCACCTGCCAAAGACCAAGGTCAACGCAGCATGTAGAATATTCATCCTCTCAAGGAAAACAGAGGGCATGCTCAGTAAATTCCTGAGACTGAAGAAACTCCAGTCAAAAAACATGATTTACATCAATATATGCGTCAAATAAGACAAGCTGGTGGCAGTTCACTATTCGGGTTGACTTCGACTTCGACAACGAATGCTATTGTTCCAACCAGGAACAGTTTTGAACTGCTGTGAAGGGTCAAACAAAATTCCTCTACTGCAGTATTGAAAAAGTCTCCACAGCCCACGAAGATCCAAGAAGAGCAAAAACCAGTTCGCTCCCTAAAAGAACTTTCCTTATCTATATATAAGATGTGGAAGCAAGTGAAGGACTCAATCATCATCCGTGGCTCTTCTCCTAAGCGTCAGCCAAACTCTGACAACTCCCTTTCCAAATACAAGGGGACTCATCCTAAGACGGTTCCTGCTCTGATGGTCCCTCTTAAAGACAAAGCAGCTTCTCACAAAAAAGAGAGGCCCAATAAAGACCAAACGCGCCAGACAAACTCCAAGGGTCAAGATTCCAAATGCCCCAAGCTTGGGAGCATGATAGTTCACACAGTCTATGTGATGAATTCTAAAGAGGAAAGTACTGCTTCTACTATTCACGGACCACATACTCGGTATGCGATAAAAGCTCAACTGCAACGTGAAAAATTGCAGGAGATGCTTACTCAGGAAGCATCACTCTCGATTCCATTGCTTAAGGAAAATCCCGAGGATGCACCCGAAAAAAGAGTAGGGCAGGAGTCGGTTGTTGACTTCCTGAAGTGCACTCTCAAGAAAAGAGATGAAGAAGCGGCAGCGATGACCGCTAAAATGAACAAGATAGCCATCTTGATCCAGAATATAACCGGGATAATAGTCCAAACAGAACAACTAGTAGATGAACCGTCAGTAGTCACTCTTAATGACAAAGGTGACAATTCACATCTTCTGCAAGCCCCATCAACGGCTAAGGAGGATATGATCTCAAAAGTAAAGCTGGACGCATATATCGCTCAGCAAATCAAAACTCACTACGTCAATGAAGCTGCAAGTAGGTCGATCAAGACTGGTCGGCCGTACCTGGCGTGCTACGATCAAATACAGTACCCGCAAGAATACATACTTCTAACGTTACACATGTACAAAGGGACCGGAAATCCTCTCCGGCACATGCGCGATTTAAATCCATGTGTGGCAATACCAAAGGAAATGATATACTGCTCCTCTGACAGTTCGTCAACAGTCTAGCGGGCGCTGCCTTTGAATAGTATGCGGAACTCCCAAATGACTCCGTGAAAACCATCACCAGATGGAGATGCTCTTCTGTCAGAGATTCGATAGTGTAAATAAACGCACTACCGTGACAACATTGGTCAATGAAAAGGTTAGACTCAATGAGACTTGGGTTCAATATGTTACCCGATAGCGAAATCTCTGGTCTAAATGCGAGCAATGCATAAATGAAGCCCCAACCATGGGAATGTTCATAGCCACCCTTAACCCAAATTCAAAGGTGTTCCCATATATGGCCTTTTTTAAGCCGACGACCTTCCAAGTGCTCATAGATAAAATGACTCGATTGAATCAGATGAGTCAAGACTCTGTTGGAGATAGTGCCCTCAGAGTCAATTATTGGATCCCAGGCACGTGATTGCAATGATTGAGGGAGGACCTATCCCGGTAGGACAGTCTTACTCGAGATGATAGTATGCTATCTGGTTTATCTTTATCATCGTATGCTGCTTTAGGTGACCTGATATGTCGCTATTACACGTTGATAGAGCCCTTAGGATTCTTGCTTGACTGCCAGCAGTATGAGGGCGATCATATACGTGGGAGCTGGTAGTCTATAAGCACATCCTTAAAAGGTCCCTAGTCGTATGAGTTTCGAGACAGGGCATCGATACTCCAGAGTAGACTAGTGTATACAGTCGAGACCCCGACGAGGGGCGGTGGCCGGTCTCACAAGCCATTGGTGTCAGTTGGATCACCTAAGATGTATACAGGTGCTCATTGGGTTATGAGTACACCGGACAGGACTCGCCGGGAACATGCTAGTTGGTCTTATACCTGACGTCAGATAGCTGTTCCCTGGTGACATGTGTACAGGTTAGTTCATCGACCTGAGGATCGTCATTTGTCTCGTGTGAGTTCCCACTGTACTTTGATTACTACCCTACCACGCTCAAAGGAGACGTGCAAACAGGTTTTAGTTGGGTACAGTCCCGAGCCACATGGAGGCAGTGAGCGGATCTTCGGGGGTTCGTCTCTCCCGGTATTGGGGGTGAGGTCGCGCTGTGTCTAGGAGAGCCATTACACAAAGCCCTCGGCCGAGGCAGGAGATTTACTGGTAGGTATTCCAGTAGTATCTCAGGGTGTTCTGGGCTACACTCCGACACGACTTGTATCGCTTTTGGGGGTCTGACTTTTACCAACCCCCTAGGCCCGCCATGCGATGCTCATAGACGAACGGACCGGACTGTACGGATATTGTCACTGACAGGCTCAGTAGGGTGTCAGGATGAGTTCGCTCATCAACGTCCCTTTTGGTCAATACCTGGTAGCCCGTTACATATTGGCTTATACCTCTGACGTGCTAGTAGTTAAATCCACAACCAAGGTGTTGACGAGTCTTTAGAGTCCCCCACATTCAGTTGCTCAAGTTTTCGGGCGAAACGCTGTAGAGGCCGTATGGAGATATGGCAGGGTTCGATCAGATACGTGCGGTATTGCACGGATCAGGATCGGACGGATAATACTAGCAGGCTTTGGTTTAAGCCGGATGCTAGTATAGTACAGTGTAGATTTTGTCTCTTTGCATTTGTATTTCGGTCGGAATACAAATGCGGCTGTGTATACACAGTATCAGGGTTTTCCTTTAATTTATTACGGGACCAGTTTTCTGGAGTTGCCAGTTTGCTTTCCGTTTCGGCCATATTTCTTTGTATCTTTCATTAGCCGAAGATTGGTGGAGGAGGGCTTATTTGCATTTGTGCAAATAAGTATTTGTGGAGGGTGTTCTTTGCATTTTGTTGGATCATGATGGCTCACCATCACTTGACTTTCCTTCTTCATGATGGCTTGACTTTTTGAAGTCATCATGCTTGATGATGATGGCTTGACCTTTTGGAATGATTGGTTGGTTGAGTGTTGGTTATTCCTTGTGATGATTTCTTCTCATCATCTTGTTTTTCTCTCTCTTGGATTATGAGAGACCCTCATTGTTTTGTTACACTCTCCCTCATTCTCTCCTCTCTTCACCACAAGGTGGCCGGCCATCCCCTCATGGGGCTGTCCAAAATTTTGGATGTGGGAATTGTTGTTCTTTTCATGCCACAAAATTCCCAAGTTCATCAAAAATTCCACTAGTTCATTTCCTCCACCAAAAGGCAACCTCCATGAACCCCAAATGAGACTCAAGGTTCTACACACATTCTACAGCAAACCTTGGGCACGTCGGCTCGCCAACTTCATGCCCGAGTTGCCTCGGTATAGAGGTGGGAGCCCGTAAAAAAAGCCGGCGACGTGGTGCCCTTCCGACGACGAGGTGGAGACCGGAGCTTCCGCGGGAGATCGGGACGACGACGAGAAAACCGGAGGACACGGATCAGTCGGTATATCTCTCTTCCCCATCTTGTAGTTAGCTAGAACTAGTTAATGGCCCGATCCGGGTTTTAGTGCGCGGTGGTGCCGGTTCAAGAAAATTTAAAGTTAACCATCGCTTCCGCATTTGGCCTCGGGATGGAGGCCGGGGCGCCGCCGTGCACATACAGTGGTATCAGAGCCTCGCCATTAACATAGTCTAGCTTTGTCTAATGTGTTTTACATTTCCGATCGAGCAAAATTCCAAAATCCGCATTTTCAATAGCAACAGTTTTCTGTCAAAATTTTTTTGTCTCGAAAATTTTTTCAGGTTGTATAAAACTGGTGTACTGGAAGTCCTAAGAGTTCTGGGGAAATTCGAGACATTGATCTTTCAGGGAGAGCGTGGAACCACGGCCAAACCCCACTTGGAGCCGCGGTTCCGCCGCAGTATGGAGGGATCAATGCTTCAAATTTTTCCAGTGGGCTTCTGGGGTGAAAATAGGGTTTCTGGAATATTATTTTGGGCCCAGAATTTCTTGATGTGCTACAGTAGTACTTGGGGCCCACTTGATAAAATTTAATCGATCGGATATTTTAAACACATTAGTTCACAGTATTTACATTATATCTGCGACCGTGAATGTCACTTGATCGGTAAATCCTGTCTAACTGCTATAGCCCGGTTAGACGGATTTGCGAACGTGACTTTCACGTTGATGTTCTGTGATTTTGCTGTGATGTTGCGGATTGGTCGTGGGGGATAGCCTGGATACAATGCTAGTACAGTTGTGGTTGTATTATGTACATTTGATATTGCGGGGCGAGCGTCCGACATGTGGACTGTCGTCACTGCCTGTTTGTATTATTATTTTGGGGCACGGCCAGGTTGCGGTCGATGTACCCGTTGTATGTATATTTTACTTTCTGTACTAGGATTGCCCCGTGGAGGGGTGCACGGATAGCCGGGTTCTAGAGGGCAACGAGCCCGCATCTCATGGCATTGAGACGGAGGGGGCTTCACTCTAGAATTGGCGGGCTATTCGCCACACTCGTAGGGGGTACAGGTTGACCCAGGAGGGGTGCCCAAGTTACCGGATTCCGTGAAGTGCTGGGTGGTCCATTCATGTCGCTGAAGGGGGCTGCCTCGCTTCAGGTTTTGGCGGGTAACTTGCCGCGCCCGTAGGGGTCTAGGATTTCATTGCACAGGCTATCCACACGACCAGGGGAACGTCGGGTTTCAGCGGCTCGGTGAAACCTGGGGATCCCAGATATCTGTATTGTTCTGTGATGCTGTACATTTCTGTGATGTTGCATTTTGTCACGCCTTGAGCGAAATATTATATATTAATATATATACTAGTAGATGTTGTATATGTTTTGCATCCGCGCTAGTCCAGTCCCCGCACTGTCGTTAGTTAGCTAACCTAACGGGTAATGACGGGACCCAGTGGCGAATGCGGATGGCATATACGTACATCAGTATATTTTCGTTCTTTTTGGTGTGATCAATTGATGGGACTGCGTTGATTCGAATCAATGTAAGTTAAAAACAAACCTAATCTGATGTTGTTGGAACACTTTTCAAAAAGCTGTTATTGCAAGGACGTTCACTTTTGTTTTGCATCGTGGTATTCAGTTGGAATATCCTGCTCCTCAGTCGACGAGGCAAGGGCCGAGATCCCTTCACCGGGAGTGACCCCTTGGACAAAAATGTTTGCGTCAGGGCAATAACTTCACTATAGCAGATTACTTTTGCTTTGCATCGTGGTATTCAGTTGGAATATCCTGCACCTCATTCTACGGGGAAAGAGCCGAGATCCCTTCACCGGGAGTGACCTCTTTAGCAAAGGTTTTCGTCACTATATTTTTATAAAGCTATCTGTTCCTTCAACGATATCAAGTTCATTACGTTAAACGTTTTCGCCAGAAACCATTCGTAGCCCTCCGTCGTTTCATATAGGTGGTCAATAGTATTCAAGCTGTGTATGTTGGCCAAAGTCAAGGCACAGTGATTGGTAGCTATTGGGTATTCATATGTAGCATAGATAGATGCGTTGGTTTGGGACAGTCGTACTACTATTTTGGCCTTCGTCAAGGGTGTGTACGGGTGGGTTCAAATTAACCTGGAGAATGACGGGTAGAACTTGACATGTGACTTATGATATGTTGGCCAAAGTCAAGGTCATAAGAGCATGGGGCAAAAATCACATCGGGGGTTTCAAAAGAACTGAAACTTGCCAGATATGCGCATACCTTCTGGAGTGTGATACCGTGAGCGGATTCCGTCACGTTATCATGCGATGATAGTTGGATCCCGATTCCCACTGATGAGTTAGTTTACTCCTCGGGTGACCCCGACTAATTCTTCTTTCAGGTTTGGAGGAGAATTTGAGGTGACAGTGGGAGGTTTCCAGATTAGATAAATTGGTAACCATTCTGATCTAGGTTAAGAGTGCACGCTGAGTGTTTCTTTTCTCTCTCTCCTTGGCAGCGACCATTGACCCGACCCTAAGACTATGACTCAGTGACCAAGTTGACCGAACCTTCTTAAACACTGGCTTTTGGATTGTCAGAGTTGCAAACCTCATTGCCACTCCTACTTTTACCCTTTTCTCCAGGACACCCCATATTACTACGAACGTCTACTTCCATTGGACAAAACCATCGTATGGTTAGATACGAACTCGAAAGAATTTATTCGAGGATGGTTTCAGGTTCTGGAGAAAACGGATAGGACTATTCAGTTGTCTTTTCCTTTTACCTTCTCTCAGGTTGCGAGTACTCCTTGGTTTAGGAGATAGTACACCTATTACGCAAATTGGATAGTCTTCTTCCAAACCTTAGGCTGGTGCCGAACGGTGGGGAATGAAGAAAACCAATTAGCATAACGATGGTGTGCAGAAGGTATTAAGTTAAGACAAAGCAAGGGATTAGTAAGAGGGCAAAGTAAATTGCGACTGATATTCACGACCAAACCAAGTATTTCTTTACCACTCCTACTTCACCTTTGTATTTCTCCAGGACACTCCGTATCACTACGAAGATCCACAGTTTATTGGATACTCCATCGTATGGTTATATACGAACTCGAAAGGAACTTGTTCCAGTTCGGGGATGTTGGAGATAGTGCCCTCAGAGTCAATTATTGGATCACAGGCACGTGATTGCAATGATTGAGGGAGGACCTATCCCGGTAGAACAGTCTTACTCGAGATGATAGTATGCTATCTGGTTTACCTTTATCATCGTGTACTGTTTCAGGTGACCTTACAGGTCGCTATTACACGTTGATAGAGCCCCTAGGATTCTTGCTTGACGACCAGCAGTATGATGGCGATCATATACGTGGGAGCTGGGGTCTATAAGCACATCCTTAAATGGTCCCTAGTCGTTGGAGTTTCGAGACTGGGCATCGATACTCCATTAGTAGACTAGTGTATACAGTCGAGACCCCGACGAGGGGCGGTGACCGGTCTCACAAGCCACTGGTGTCAGTTGTTTCACCTAAGATGTATACAGGTGCTCATTAGGTTATGAGTACACCGGACAGGACTCGCCGGGAACCTGCTAGTTGGGATTATACCAGACGTCAGATAGCAGTTCCCAGGTGACATGTGTACAGGTTAGTTCATCAACCTGAGATCGTCATTTGTCTCGTGTGAGTTCCCACTGTGCTTTGATTACTACCCTACCACGGCTCAAAGGAGTCGTGCAAACAGGTTTTAGTTGGGTACAGTCCCGAGCCACATGGAGGCAGTGAGCGGATCTGCAGGGGTTCGTCTCTCCCGGTATTGGGGGTGAGGTCGCGCTGTGTCTAGGAGAGCCATTACGCAAAGCCCTCGGCCGAGGCAGGAGATTTACTGGTAGGTATTCCAGTAGTATCTCAGGGCGTTCTGGGCTACACTCCGACACGACTTGTACCGCTTTTGGGGGTCTGACTTTTACCAACCCCCTAGGCCCGACATGCGATGCTCATAGACGAACGGACCGGACTGTACGGATATTGTCACTGACAGGCTCAGTAGGGTGTCAGGATGAGTTCGCTCATCGACGTCCCTTTTGGTCAATAGCTGGTGGCCCGTCACGTATTGTCATATACCTCTGACGTGCTGGTGGTTAAATCCACAGCCATAGTATTGACGAGTCTTTAGAGTCCACCACACTTACAGTTACTCAAGCTTTCGGGCGAAACGCTGTAGAAGCCGTATGGAGATATGGCAGGGTCCGATCAGATACGTGCGGTATTGCACGGATCAGGATTGGACAGTTTTGTACTAGTTGCCGTATAGTTATATGGCAGGGTTCGATCTGATACGTGCGGTATTGCACGGATCAGGATCGGACGGATATTACTAGCCGGCTTTGGCTTAAGCCGGTCCTAGTTTAGTACAGTGTAGATTTTGTCTCATTGCATTTGTATCCGGTCGGAATACAGATGCGGGTGTGTATGCACAGTGTCGGGGTTTTCCTGTAATTTATTACGGGACCAGTTTTCTGGAGTTGCCATTTTGCATTCCGTTCCGGCCGGTTTTTCTTTGTTCTTTCCCGGCCGGACTTTTCTGATGGAGGGGGTAATTTGCAGTTTTGCAAATTACATTTGGTGGAGGTTTTATTTGTAAGATGATTTATTATGATAACCTTTTTAGATACCATTCATTTCATGCTTTATTGTGAAAAGATTGGATTTGAGGTTGATGTAAGTTTGATGATGATTATGTCTTGATGTGGTCACCACTTGCTTTACCCTACACTCACCTCCCTTCTTGCTTCATATTACCTCCTCCACCATTCTCATTTAGATGATAAGTTTTTCATGAGAGGAAAAAGAAAGAGAGAAGAAGAAGAAGAGAGCTTCATCTTGAGAGTTTCATTCATGATCTCATTTTCTTGCTAGAAAAATGCAAGCACCATTTTTCTATTCTTGATTCCTCCATCACCATGGCAACAAACCCCAAATGAGACAAGCATCTTCTACACTACATTCTACAGCATATCTTGAGCATGTCGAGTTGCCGGCTTCATGCTCGAGTTGCCTCGGTATTGAGGCGGGAGCCCGTAAAAGACGCAGGCGATGTGGTGCCCTTTCCGGCGAGGAGGCGACGATATGGAGACAAGACTTTCCGCGGGAGATCGGGACGATGAAGAGAAGACCGGAGGACTCGGATCACTCGGTATACTTCTCACCCTATCTCTTGATTGCTAGCATTAGGTTAATGGTAAACGATCCGGGTTTTCTTTGTCCGCTGTAGCGCCGGTTTCCGAGTAAGGAAAAATTTTGATTCCGCATTTTGGCCTCGAGTACGAGGCCGGGGCGCTTCCGTGGCGCAACATGGTATCAGAGCCACGCCATTAACCTTACCTAGCTTGTTCTAATGCGTTTTGCTTATCCGATCGACCAAAATTCCAAAAACCTCATTTTTGTTCACATCAGTTTTCTGTTGGAATTTTTTGGTGTCTAAAAATTTTTCAGGTTGCAGAAAAATGATGTGCTGAAAAAGATAAGACTACTGTAGAAAAACGACAAAGTGATTCCCTAGTTGGAGCGCGGAACCGCGGCCAAAACCCCATTTGGGCCGCGGTTCCGCCGCACTATGGTGAGGTCACTTGGTCATTTTTCTGCAGTTGCTTTATGGGCTAAAAATAGGGCTTTTGGAATATTAAATTTGGGCCCAGATCTTCTGTGACTGCTACAGTTTCACTTGGGAGCCCACTTGTTAATTGTTTGATTGATCGGATATTTTAAACACATTATTTCACAGTATTTACATTATATCTGCGACCGTGAATGTCACTTGATCGGTAAATCCCGTCTAACTGCTATAGCCCGGTTAGACGGATTTGCGAACATGACTTTCACGTTGATGTTCTATGTTTATGCTGTGATGTTGCGGATCGGTCGTGGGGGATAGCCTGGATGCAATGCTAGTACAGTTTTGTTGTATTATGTACATTTGATATTGCGGGGCGAGCGTCCGACATGTGGACTGCCGTCACTGCCTGTTTGTATTATTCTTTTGGGGCACGACCTGGTTGCGGTCGATGTACCCGGTGTATGTATATTTTACTTTCTGTACTAGGATTACCCCGCGGGGGGGTGCACGGATAGCCGGGTTCTGGAGGGCAACAAGCCCGCATCTCATGGCATTGGGACGGAGGGGGCTTCAGTCTGGAATTGGCGGGCTGTTCGACGCACTCGTAGGGGGTACAGGTTGACCCAGGAGGGGTGCCCAAGTTACCGGATTCCGTGAAGTGCTGGGTGGTCCATTCACGGTGCTGAAGGGGGATGCCTCGCTTCAGGTTTTGGCGGGTGACTTGCCGCGCCCGTAGGGGTCTAGGTTTTCATTGCACAGGCTATCCACACGACCAGGGGAACGTCGGGTTTCAGCAGCGGCTCTGTGAAACCCGGGGCTTCCAGATATCTGTATTGTTCTGTGATGCTGTACATTTCTGTGATGTTGCATTTTATCACGCCTTGAGCGAAATACTATATATTGGTATATATATTAGTAGATGTTGTATATGTTTTTCATCCGCGCTAGTCCAGTCCCCGCTCTGCCGTTAGTTAGCTAACCTAACGGGTGATGACGGGACCCAGTGGCGAATGCGGATGGCATATACGTACGTCAGTATATTTTCGTTCTTTGTGGTGTGATCATTTGATGGGACTGCGTTGATTCGGATCAATGCAAGCTATACAAACCTAATGTGATGTTGTTGGAACAATTTTTCAAAAAGCTGTTATTGCAAGGACGCTCACTTTTGTTTTGCATCATGGTATTCATTTGGAATATCCTGCTCCTCAGTCGACGAGGCAAGGGCCGAGATCCCTTCACCGGGAGTGACCCCTTGGACAGAAGTTTGCGTCAGGGCATTAACTTCACTATAGCCGATTACTTTTGCTTTGCATCGTGGTATTCAGTTGGAATATCCTGCACCTCATTCTACGGGGAAAGAGCCGAGATCCCTTCACCAGGAGTGACCTCTTTAGCAAAGGTTTTCGTCACTATATTTTTATAAAAGGCTATGCAGTTCCTTCGACGATATCAAGTTCATTACGTTAAAGGTTTTTCGCCAAAAACCAGCCGTAGCCCTCCGTCATTTCCTACAGGTATTATTTGGTATTCGTGCTGCGTTTGTTGACCTAGTCAAGACGTAGTGTTCGGTAGCTAAGTGGTACTTGTTTGTTGCATAAGTGGGATTAGTTAAGACAGTCGTGCGGCCTTGTTGACCTAGTCAAGGGCACGTACGGGTGGGTTTAATGCAATCCAGAATAATGACGGGTTGAACTTGACTGGCGGTTTATGGTTTGTTGACCTAGTCAAGGTCATAAACCGCTTGGGGTAAAAATCACATCGGGAGTTTCAAAAGAACTGAAACTTGCCAGGCATGCGCATACCTTCTGGAGTGTGGTGACATGAGTGGATTCCGTCACGTTATCATACGATGATAGTTGGATCCCGATTCCCACTGATGAGTTGGTTTACTCCTCGGGTGACCCCGACTAATTCTTCTTTCAGGTTTGGAGGAGAATTTGAGGTACAGTGGGAGGTTTCCAGATTAGACAAAGTGATAACCATTCTGATCTAGGTTAGAGTGCACGCTGAGTGTTTCTTTTCTCTCTCTCTTTGGCAGCGACCATTGACCCGACCCTGGACTTTGACTCAGTGACCAAGTTGACCGAACCTTCTTAACACCGGCTTTTGGATTGTCAGAGTTGCAGACCTCATTGCCACTCCTACTTTTACCCTTTTCTCCAGGACAACCCGTATTACTGCGAACGTCCACTTCCATTGGACAAAACCATCGTATGGTTAGATACGAACTCGAAGGACTTCGAGGATGGTTTCTGGTTCTGGAGAAAACGAATAGGATTATTCAGTTGTCTTTTCTTTTCACCTTCTCTCATTGCGAGTACTCCTTGGTTTAGGAGATAGCACACCTATTACGCAAATTGGATAGTCTTCTTCCAAACCTTAGGCTGGTGCCGACCGGTAAGGAATGAAGAAAACTAATTAGCATAACGATGGTGTGCAGAAGGTATTAAGTTAAGACAAAGCAAGGGATTAGTAGGAGGGCAAAGTAAATTGCGACTGATATTCACGACCAAACCAAGTATTTCTTCGCCAATCCTAAATCACCTTTGTATTTCTCCAGGACACTCCGTGTCACTACGAAGATCCACAGTTTATTGGATACTCCATCGTATAGTTATATACGAACTCGAAAAGAACTTGTTCCAGTTCGGGGATGCATTCTGGTTCAGGAGAAATAGGAATAAAGTACATTCAGGTGTCTTTTATCTTCACCTTCTCTCGCGATGCGAGTGCTCCTAGGATTAGGACAGTACACCCTTTATGCTTTTTGGATAGTCTTCTTCCAAACCATAGGCTGGTGCCGAACGGTAGGGAAGGAAGAAAACCATTTGGCCTAAAGGGGTGTACAGAAGGTAATGACTAAAGACATATAAAGGGATTTGGAGAGGTGGCAAAGAATTATACGGTTATAGTTGTGAATCTGGATAATGGAAGAGGCATTACTAAGAATACCCGGATACCCCAACGAAACATTTCAATGTTTCAGTTTCACTGTGTACTGTTAATAGAAAACTGATTTCCCGATTAGACACTTACTCCAGGGTATGTATTTACCTGGTATGATTCTCACATCTGTATGGTTTTACAGATGATGAGTGGGAGTAAGTTATTGGGAATTGGGTGGTCATCCTCATTATATCGGGATTCGTTGTAATCGGTGATATTTGAGGAAGTCACCTGGGTTGTTTGTCGGTCGGCAAATATTTGGTTTTGAATATCCGCTGTTGTGCACCAATTTCAAATTGATATATCTGTACGTCTATTTTCATAGAGTGAGATATACCTTTTGATATTATGTCGATGACATTTACCTATATCAGTGGATGGTTAGGTAAGGAGTATTAAACAGCGGTGTAATTCTTCTTAACCATAAGTACAGTTTTCAAACTACGACACACAGTGAAAGAGTTGTTAGACTCAGCGGACTTATACAGAGTATTGTATGTTGTCCAGTGTCCATTAGGACAGAGGGGTTGGTCCTCATACTATATTCTGTTTACTTTTAACTTCTCTAGTCCTTAAACATGTGTTTCGTGGAAACACAGGGTCTAAGTTTTGAGGAGTTATAGGTATTTGAATAGAGTAGAGAACCAGGTATAGCAAGTATCGGGATTCTTCAAAGTGATCGAAGATGTAGATACTTGTGTATGGTATTCAGTTGATAGTAATGATAAAGAGAAATTGCTTCTCTTTCAGGTTACTCATAATTGGAAGCATTCCTAAGTTGAGTAACGCTGATCGGCCTCCTTCCATTTAGTTTACATGCACTGGAGACAACTGCATGATTTGAATCTGGTTAAATTAAATCAGTGCCTCTGGTTCTATATTGGATATAGAACAGTTCATATCTTGACATTGTTAAGGTACGGGGAGTTGTCCGGCTTATGCTTAAAACCAGACACTGGACAACTCAAGGCACGTTTCTGTAATGGCTGTTTGTGGGTTGACCCAGGCTATGACGAGGGTTGACTTTCTACCATCTGGATGAACAATAGCAATATTGTTCTTGACTCGCCACAGTTTTATTAAAAATGGATTTTTTCAGAAAAAGTAGTGGGAGTATGGTAGAACTGGAAGTGATTCCAGAACCACAAACGATTACTGAAGATTTGATAAGGAACCTAAAGATTCAATCTGGTTTGACATTCCATTGGCCACTCCGCAGATAAGGTGGGTAACTTCAGGCACCCGAGAGGTACTCCGGTAGCCTCAAGGACGGTGACAGGGAAGTTCTTGTTTACCCACACTTGCCATTGCTGTTGTTCCAGGCTGCGAGACCCGGCAGGAGGATGAGTATAGCGTCGTTCTAAACTAGCTTTGGAAATGCACGTCTATATGACTCTGCCAGAGGGTTGTCGTAGTCAGTGGGAGCAGCGGAAGCATTGGTAGACATCAGGCTTATGTCTATTTATAGACTAAAGCAGATATAGCGGAGATAGATCATCTATTTTTGATGTGACAGTCATAGGTTTGACGTCATCAGAATAGGGGGTGGATCTGTTGAGAAGGTAGTAGGAAGTGATATTCCTATACTACGATCGGTTATACTTTGGTCGTCACACAGTGGTTTCTCCACAAGGGACTTGGATATTATATCAGACATACTGGTTACTAGATCTATGGTTTTAGATCTAGATTTGGGTGGTTTCCCAATCTGGGTACCTTGACAGCATTCTATGAGTATTTAGAATGGACGACTCCTGACACGGTAGTGTACCTGCAGTTGATGGAGTCACCCTCTCTAAAGGTGTCTTATAGACTAAAGGGGAGAGGGATACTCATGATTGGAAGATCACTTGCTTAGGCAATTGAGTCAATCATGAGATGTCAAGTACCACACCAGATGTTGTTCTTGCACTAAATGCAATAAGTTGATATTGATCCAATCCTGGAGAAACAGTCGGAAGCAGTCTTAGAACATAATTGGATGTTCTAGGGATATGATAACGGCTGCCTCCTTTAGGAGACGGTTATCACTCCAGGCTTCCAAGGTGACATGGACGACAAGGAGGTTGTCAGAGTTATAGTTTTCCTTCTGACGAGGGGCAGTATTTTGGACAGGTGATCCAAGGCAATACTGAGGGAGGCATGGCGCAGGATACTGATTAAGTTCAGTTGTCGATACAGTCTAAGAAGTTTGGATTTGGAGTTCATTTATGAACTAGGTCCCATCAGCCATCCAGACATTCCAAGACAGGTATTGCTCATTTCGGGAGATGGTTTTCTCCGCGAACTTGAGATATAGAGAGACATAGAAAGAAACATCACAGCGGATCCACTCACTGAGGCTATTCCTCGAACGCAATAGGTTCGCAAACGAGCTTTGTAAGACTGACTAGTAGAGGAGTTGGGTGTTCGGTATCACACGGGCTGTGAGTATGCGGCATCGCAATAATTAGCCTTGAGTGCAAGTGGGAGATTGTTGGAGATAGTGCCCTCAGAGTCAATTATTGGATCACAGGCACGTGATTGCAATGATTGAGGGAGGACCTATCCCGGTAGAACAGTCTTACTCGAGATGATAGTATGCTATCTGGTTTACCTTTATCATCGTGTACTGTTTCAGGTGACCTTACAGGTCGCTATTACACGTTGATAGAGCCCCTAGGATTCTTGCTTGACGACCAGCAGTATGATGGCGATCATATACGTGGGAGCTGGGGTCTATAAGCACATCCTTAAATGGTCCCTAGTCGTTGGAGTTTCGAGACTGGGCATCGATACTCCATTAGTAGACTAGTGTATACAGTCGAGACCCCGACGAGGGACGGTGACCGGTCTCACAAGCCACTGGTGTCAGTTGTTTCACCTAAGATGTATACAGGTGCTCATTAGGTTATGAGTACACCGGACAGGACTCGCCGGGAACCTGCTAGTTGGGATTATACCAGACGTCAGATAGCAGTTCCCAGGTGACATGTGTACAGGTTAGTTCATCGACCTGAGATCGTCATTTGTCTCGTGTGAGTTCCCACTGTGCTTTGATTACTACCCTACCACGGCTCAAAGGAGTCGTGCAAACAGGTTTTAGTTGGGTACAGTCCCGAGCCACATGGAGGCAGTGAGCGGATCTGCAGGGGTTCGTCTCTCCCGGTATTGGGGGTGAGGTCGCGCTGTGTCTAGGAGAGCCATTACGCAAAGCCCTCGGCCGAGGCAGGAGATTTACTGGTAGGTATTCCAGTAGTATCTCAGGGCGTTCTGGGCTACACTCCGACACGACTTGTACCGCTTTTAGGGGTCTGACTTTTACTAACCCCCTAGGCCCGACATGCGATGCTCATAGACGAACGGACCGGACTGTACGGATATTGTCACTGACAGGCTCAGTAGGGTGTCAGGATGAGTTCGCTCATCGACGTCCCTTTTGGTCAATAGCTGGTGGCCCGTCACATATTGGCATATACCTATGACGTGCTGGTGGTTAAATCCACAGCCATAGTATTGACGAGTCTTTAGAGTCCACCACACTTACAGTTACTCAAGCTTTCGGGCGAAACGCTGTAGAAGCCGTATGGAGATATGGCAGGGTTCGATCAGATACGTGCGGTATTGCACGGATCAGGATTGGACAGTTTTGTACTAGTTTCCGTATAGTTATATGGCAGGGTTCGATCTGATACGTGCGGTATTGCACGGATCAGGATCGGACGGATATTACTAGCCGGCTTTGGCTTAAGCCGGTCCTAGTTTAGTACAGTGTAGATTTTGTCTCATTGCATTTGTATCCGGTCGGAATACAGATGCGGGTGTGTATACACAGTATCGGGGTTTTCCTGTAATTTATTACGGGACCAGTTTTCTGGAGTTGCCAGTTTGCATTCCGTTCCGGCCGGTTTTTCTTTGTTCTTTCCCGGCCGGACTTTTCTGATGGAGGGGGTAATTTGCAGTTTTGCAAATTACATTTGGTGGAGGTTTTATTTGTAAGATGATTTATTATGATAACCTTTTTAGATACCATTCATTTCATGCTTTATTGTGAAAAGATTGGATTTGAGGTTGATGTAAGTTTGATGATGATTATGTCTTGATGTGGTCACCACTTGCTTTACCCTACACTCACCTCCCTTCTTGCTTCATATTACCTCCTCCACCATTCTCATTTAGATGATAAGTTTTTCATGAGAGGAAAAAGAAAGAGAGAAGAAGAAGAAGAGAGCTTCATCTTGAGAGTTTCATTCATGATCTCATTTTCTTGCTAGAAAAATGCAAGCACCATTTTTCTATTCTTGATTCCTCCATCACCATGGCAACAAACCCCAAATGAGACAAGCATCTTCTACACTACATTCTACAGCATATCTTGAGCATGTCGAGTTGCCGGCTTCTCATGCTCGAGTTGCCTCGGTATTGAGGCGGGAGCCCGTAAAAGACGCAGGCGATGTGGTGCCCTTTCCGGCGAGGAGGCGACGATATGGAGACAAGACTTTCCGCGGGAGATCGGGACGATGAAGAGAAGACCGGAGGACTCGGATCACTCGGTATACTTCTCACCCTATCTCTTGATTGCTAGCATTAGGTTAATAGTAAACGATCCGGGTTTTCTTTGTCCGCGGTAGCGCCGGTTTCCGAGTAAGGAAAAATTTTGATTCCGCATTTTGGCCTCGAGTACGAGGTCGGGGCGCTTCCGTGGCGCAACAGGGGATGGATTCTGGTTCAGGAGAAATAGGAATAAGGTTTATTCGGTTGTCTTTTATCTTCACCTTCTCTTGCATTGCGAGTGTTCCTAGGATTAGGACAGTACACCCATTATGCTTATTGGATAGTCTTCTTCCAAACCATAGGCCGGTGCCGAACGGTAGGGAAGGAAGAAAACCATTTGGCCTAAAGGGGTGTGCAGAAGGTAATGACTAAAGACATATAAAGGGATTCGGAGAGGTGGCAAAGAATTATACGGTTACAATCGTGAATCTGGAAGAGGCATTACTAGGAATACCGGGATACCCCATCGAAACATTTCAATGTTTCAGTTTCACTGTGTACTGTTAAAGGAAAACTGATTTCCCAATTAGTCCTTACTTCAGGGTATGTATTTACCAGGTATGATTCTCACATCTATATGGTTTTACAGATGATGAGTGGGAGTAGGTTAGTGGGAATTAGGTGATCATCCTCATTATATCGGGATTCGTTGTAATCAGTGATATTTAAGGAAATCACCTGGGCTGTTTGCCGGTCGGCAAATATTCGGTTTTGAATATCCGCTGTTATGCACCAATTTCAAATCGACATATCTGTACGTCTATTTTCATAGAGTGAGATATACCTTTTTGAAATTATGTCTGTGACATTTACCTATATCAGTGGATGGTTAGGTAAGGAGCATTAAACAACGGTGTAATTCTTCTTAACCATAAGTACAGTTTTCAACCTACGACACGCAGTGATTGAGTTATCAGACTCAAGGGACTTATACAGAGTATTGTGTGTTGTCCAGGGTCCATCAGGACAGAGGGGTTGGTCCTCGTACTATATTCGGTTTACTTATGACTTCTCTAGTTTTTAGACAGGTGTTTCGTGGAAACACAGGGTCCGAATTTTGAGAAGTTATAGGTATATGAATAAAGTAGAAAGCCAGATATTGCAAGTATTGGGATTCTTCAAAGTGATCGGAGATGTAGATACTTGAGTATGGTATTCAGTTGATAGTAATGATTAAGAGACCTTGCTTCTCTTTCAGGTTACTCATAATTGGAAGCATTCCTAAGTTAAGTAACGTTGATCGGCCTCCTTCCATTTAGTCGACATGCACTGGAGACAGCTGCATGATTTGAATCTGGTTCAATTAAATCAGTGCCTCTGGTTCTATATTGGATATAGAACAGTTCATATCTTAACGATGTTAAGGTACGGGGAGTTGTCCGGTTTATGCTTAAAACCAGATTCTGGATAACTCAAGGCACGTTTCTGTAATGGCTGTTTGTGGGTTGACCCAGGCTATGATGAGGGTTGACTTTCTACCATCTGGAAGATCAATAGTGATATTGTTCTAAACTCGCCACAGTTTTAATAAAAATGGATTTTTTCAGAAAACAGTAGTGGGAGTATGGTAGAACTGGAAGTGATTCCAGAACCACAAACGATTACTGAAGATTTGATAGGAACCTAAAGATTCAATCTGGTTTGACATTCCATTGGCCATTCCGCAGATACGGTGGGTAACCTCAGGCACTCGAGAGGTACTTCGGTATGCTCAAGGACGGTGGCAGGGAGGTTCTTGTTTACCCAGACTTGCCATTGCTGTTGTTCCAGACTGTGAGACCCGGCGGGAGGATGAGTATAGCGTCGTTCTAAACTAGCTTTAGAAGTATACGTTTATATGACTCTGCCAGAGGGTTGTCGTAGTCAGTGGGAGCAACGGAAGCATTGGTGGACAGGTGGCTTATGTCTATTTATAGACTAAAGTAGACATAGCGGAGATAGATCATCAATTTCTGATGTGACAGTCATAGGTTTGACTTCATCAGAATAGGGGATGGATCTGTTGAGAAGGTAGTAGGGTGTGATGTCATAGTATTTGGATGACATATACAGAGTAGGAAGTGATATTCCTATACTACGATCGGTTATGCTTTGGTCGTCACACAGTGGTTTCTCCACATGGGACTTGGATATTATATCTGACATACTGGTTACTTGATCTATGGCTTTAGATCTAGATTTGGGTGGTTTCCCAATCAGGGTACTTAGACAGCATTCTAAGAGTATTTGGAATGGACGACTCCTGACATGGTAGTATACCTGCAGGTGATGGAGTCACCCTCTCTAAAGGTGTCTTACAGACTAAAGGGGAGAGGGATGTGCATGATTGGCAGATCACTTGCTTAGGCAATTGAGTCAATCATGAGATGTCAAGTACCACACCAGATGTTGTTCTTGCACTGGATGCAATAAGTTGACATTGATCCAATCCTGGAGAAACAGTCGGAAGCAGTTTTAGAACATAAGTGGATGTTCTAGGGATATGATAACGACAGCCTCTTTCGGGAGACAGTTATCATTCCAGGCTTCCAAGGTGACCTGGACGACAAGGAGGTTGTTAGAGTTATAGTTTTCCTTCTGATGAGGGGCAGTATTTTGGACAGATGGTCCAAGGCAATACTGAGGGAGGCATGGCACAGGATACTGATTGAGTTCAGTTGACGATACAGTCTAAGAGGTTTGGATTTGGATTTCATTTATGAGCTATGTCCCATCAGACATCCAGACACATTCTAAGACAGGTATTGCTCATTTCGGGAGATGGCTTTCTCCGCGAACTTGAGATATAGAGAGACATAGAAAGAAACATCAAAGCGGATCCACTCACTGAGGCTATTCCTCGAACGCAATATATTTCGCAAACGAGCTTTGTGAGACTGACTAGTAGAGGAGTTGGGTGCTCGGTATCACACGAGCTGTGAGTATGCGACATCGCAATAATTTGCCTTGAGTGCAAGTGGGAGACTGTTGGAGATAGTGCCCTCAGAGTCAATTATTGGATCCCAGGCACGTGATTGCAATGATTGAGGGAGGACCTATCCCGGTAGGACAGTCTTACTCGAGATGATAGTATGCTATCTGGTTTATCTTTATCATCGTGTGCTACTTTAGGTGACCTGACATGTCGCTATTACACGTTGATAGAGCCCCTAGGATTCTTGCTTGACTGCCAGCAGTATGAGGGCGATCATATATGTAGGAGCTGGTAGTCAATAAGCACATCCTTAAAAGGTCCCTAGTCGTAGGAGTTTCGAGACAGGGCATCGATGCTCCAGAGTAGACTAGTGTATATAGTCGAGACCCCGACGAGGGGCGGTGGCCGGTCTCACAAGCCATTGGTGTCAGTTGGATCACCTAAGATGTATACAGGTGCTCATTGGGTTATGAGTACACCGGACAGGACTCGCCGGGAACATGCTAGTTGTTCTTATACCTGACGTCAGATAGCTGTTCCCTGGTGACATGTGTACAGGTTAGTTCATCGACCTGAGGATCGTCATTTGTCTCGTGTGAGTTCCCACTATACTTTGATTACTACCCTACCACGCTCAAAGGAGACGTGCAAACATGTTTTAGTTGGGTACAGTCCCGAGCCACATGGAGGCAGTGAGCGGATCTTCGGGGGTTCGTCTCTCCCGATATTGGGGGTGAGGTCACGCTGTGTCTAGGAGAGCCATTACACAAAGCCCTCGGCCGAGGCAGGAGATTTACTGGTAGGTATTCCAGTAGTATCTCAGGATGTTCTGGGCTACACTCCGACATGACTTGTACCGCTTTTGGGGGTCTGACTTTTACCAACCCCCTAGGCCCGCCATGCGATGCTCATAGACGAACGGACCGGACTGTACGGATATTGTCACTGACAGGCTCAGTAGGGTGTCAGGATGAGTTCGCTCATCGACGTCCCTTTTGGTCAATACCTGGTAGCCCATTACGTATTGGCTTATACCTCTGACGTGCTAGTGGTTAAATCCACAACCAAGGTGTTGACGAGTCTTTAGAGTCCCCCATATTCAGTTGCTAAAGTTTTCGGGCGAAACGCTGTAGAGGCCGTATGGAGATATGGCAGGGTTCGATCAGATACGTGCGGTATTGCACGGATCAGGATCGGACGGATAATACTAGCAGGCTTTGGTTTAAGCCGGATGCTAGTATAGTACAGTGTAGATTTTGTCTTTTTGCATTTGTATTTCGGTCGGAATACAAATGCGGGTGTGTATACACAGTATCGGGGTTTTCCTTTAATTTATTACGGGACCAGTTTTCTGGAGTTGCCAGTTTGCTTTCCGTTTCGGCCATATTTCTTTGTATCTTTCATTGGCCGAAGAGTGGTGGAGGAGGGCTTATTTGCATTTGTGCAAATAAGTATTTGTGGAGGGTGTTCTTTGCATTTTGTTGGATCATGATGGCTCACCATCACTTGACTTTCCTTCTTCATGATGGCTTGACTTTTTGAAGTCATCATGCTTGATGATGATGGCTTGACCTTTTGGAATGATTGGTTGGTTGAGTGTTGGTTATTCCTTGTGATGATTTCTTCTCATCATCTTGTTTTTCTCTCTCTTGGATTATGAGAGACCCTCATTGTTTTGTTACACTCTCCCTCATTCTCTCCTCTCTTCACCACAAGGTGGCCGGCCATCCCCTCATGGGGCTGTCCAAAATTTTGGATGTGGGAATTGTTGTTCTTTTCATGCCACAAAATTCCCAAGTTCATCAAAAATTCCACTAGTTCATTTCCTCCACCAAAAGGCAACCTCCATGAACCCCAAATGAGACACAAGGTTCTACACACATTCTACAGCAAACCTTGGGCACGTCGGCTCGCCAACTTCGTGTCCGAGTTGCCTCGGTATAGAGGTGGGAGCCCGTAAAAGAAGCCGGCGACGTGGTGCCCTTCCGACGACGAGGTGGAGACCGGATCTTCCACGGGAGATCGGGACGACGACGAGAAGATCGGAGGACACGGATCAGTCGGTATATCTCTCTTCCCCATCTTGTAGTTAGCTAGAACTAGTTAATGGCCCGATCCGGGTTTTAGTGCGCGGTGGTGCCGGTTCAAGAAAATTTAAAGTTAACCATCGCTTCCGCATTTGGCCTCGGGATGGAGGCCGGGGCGCCGCCGTGCACTTACAGACTCATCCTCCTCCGATGAAGATATATAAAAAGAAGAGGTAAGGCTGCGTTTGTCTCCAATGCTCAACAAAAATGAGCGGCTCTAAAACAACCTGTCACTAAAATAACGACAGTGCGGGTTCTACCGTTTGAAAGATTAGAATTAATGCGAAAACTCGCTCCCCCAAAGTATACACAGGGGGCATATTGCTCGCTGGTGGATGATCTGGTGGATGAATCTCTATGCGAGGTAGTCCTTTTTTCAAAAAACAGAAAGAATGTTAAGGGAATTACAAGTGGGGCCTGCAATCAAGTAGAGTAGCCCGCTTGAACTAAAAACCATGAAAGGGATATGGAATCCATGTCCTACTCTGAATCAGATGATGAACGGAAAAGCCCCCAAGTCAAGTTTATTCTTCCCAGGAGGAAGAAGACGTAGCAGAAGGAGTGATGTGATATCTCGTTCCTTCGTATATAATGAAAATGCTCCATCAGTGTCAGAAAGCGACATTGATGAGCAGGGGGCAGGTGCCATATAAAGTGCCCAGTATTTCCCGCAAACAATCTGATTGGTACGATAATAAAAGAAACGGTCCTAGAGGGTGAAGATAGCCTAAGGCGTGAAATGTCCATGCATATAAAGGACAGGCAACAGCGCTTCAGCAAGCAAGTGTTGGAAGGAATGAGGTATGCAATCATGGGAATGATGGACCGTTAAGATAAACATTGGACCGAAACAACCCTAAACTAGAATTTTGCTCTGAATAGGGAAATGTTGGACCAAAACGTCCCTAAACTAGAATTTCGTCCCAATCACGGGAATGATGTACCGAAACATCTATAAACTAATGTTGGACCGAAACTTCCCTAAACTAGCATTTCACTCCAATCACAGAGATGTTGGACCGAAACGTCCTTAAACTAATACTTCATCCCAAACAAGGGAATGTTGGACCGAAATGTCCTTAAAACTAATAATGGACCGCGATATCTTTAAACTAATATGCTCCCTTGAGATCTAGATTGCAATCGAAATCCCACCGACAAAGATTGCAACTCAATTCCCACTGGTTACACAGCTACTCTAGCGATGAAGCCACCCACAAGTCCTACCGACAAACAGATGGGACACCAGCGACGAAAATACTTTCAAGAGTTCCACCATTTGCAAAAAATGGTATGTCCACAAGAGAAATAGGCACGGATGAAAACCTGAAAGGGCGCCATGAGTAAAAACAGCAGGACTGCCGGTGAGTTTGTGAAAACCCAAGAAAGAGCAACCCCGTTAAATAAAAAAATATGTGCACCTGCGAGATCCTCTCGACCGTGTGAGGAAAAAATACCTGTGTGATATCCTTACGACTCACAATAGAGCAACACACTTAGAAGTCCATACGATTCCTAGGGAGAAATTACCCTTGCGAGATCCTCACAACTCGTAAGGAGAATTCCCCATATGAGACCCTCATGACTCATAGGATTCAAAAGCCTTAAATTAGAGGGATGCAAACCTGTTCTTAAGCAGTCGTATCCCCCAAGCTGCCTTAAAAGTAGTTCAATATTGACACTTGTAAACGATCCACGGACACGAACAAAATATGTTCCCATAAAGTTCCACCGATGGAAAGAAATATCCCCATATAGTAAACAACACTTGTAAGTCCATAAGATTTGCAAGGTGAAAACTCTCTTGTATGATCCTCATGACTTTCAAGGGAAAATACCACATAGGAATCCCCACGATTTCTGAGGAGAAAATACACCTACGAGATCCTCTCGACTCGTAAGGAGAAATACCTATATGAGACTCTTACCGCTCGTAAAATCAAAAAGTCTCAGTCAACATGATCTTAACCATGTTTTCTAAGCCACCTTTTTCAAATCAACAATGACAAATGATGATTCGCTCCTGACAATATCCCAGTTGTAGCGATGTTGATGCCTAAACAGGTGTCAACTCCAAATCCTCTCACAACATATAATGATTCGCTCCTGGTACCATTCCAGTTGTAGCAATGCTGATGCCAAGATTGGGATCAGATTCCAATAACTCGTAATAAAAATCAGCGAGCAAAAACTATATGCATTTGAAACAGCCGAAATGTTTGGGAAACTCGCAATAAAAAAAATAGCGAGTAAAAATAAAAAATGACATAACTGAAAAGATTGGGCACCACGAAAAAATAGCCGAAATGATTGGGCAATTGCGACTTTCGCGATATGAAAAGCTAAAAAGATAGAGTATCGTGGAAATAAAAAATAATAATAATAAAATTTTTCTGCCCTATAAGTAAGTCCATACTGACTCTTGTATATAATCCATGGGCGCAAAGGAAAAAAAGGGAACCATATTTTCCACCATTCTTCGTCAAAAGAAGAACCGAGTCTTGATGGCACATCTATAGCGTAGAGACTATTTGGACGTCTGTCTTACTCTAGTAAAGTACAGACGTGGTGTCGACAAAGCTCCAAGGAGCCAAATCAAAAAAGAGTGATGGAAAAATCCTAGCTCCAGCTCAACGTTCCTTCTCGGTCGAGTAATGGCATATTCCTAGCTCCAGATCTCAATAGCAATATCTAAAGCCTAGATCATCTCGACATTCCTCCTCATTACAGCAGGGTGCAGACGCAACGATCAGATAAATGTGGAGTAATGGCATATTCCTAGCTCCAGATCTTGATGGAGATATATACAACATAGAGGTCATATGGATGTCTACCCTACTTTAGCAAAAGATCGATGCGACACCGAAGCAAAAGTGAAGTGACGGCATATGTCTAGCTTTGGGTCTTGATGGCAAGCCCAAACACCATTGGATGTCATACCACCCCAAAAGGGTGCGGTTATAACTCATCGGGGCTCCAAATCGAACTTAACCTCAAGTAAAGCGCCATAGAAATACCTTACGCTGGATTTTCTTATGGTAATGTGAATATTCTAACTTAAGAAGACTGCTTGAAGATGTCCTGTCCATCCTCAAAAGGGATCAAAGACACCACAGATGCGGGGCTATTAGAACAGCAACCTAAAGGGCTGCATGTCAAGAATATATCAGCCAACGCGACGGTACGATAGAATTAACCCAGTACCACAAATCTAATGGACTCCTTTATCAAAAAAGGCTATCTATATTTCACGTTAGGATACACCTACGAGATCCTCTCGACTTGTAGAGAGAAACATCTTTATGAGACCCTTAACTATTGTTGCCCTACAAAAAGGTCAATACTTACTTTTGTATATTATCAACAGGCCACATTCACCAAAGTTGCATACCAATGGAGTAACGAAGCCACTTACGGGTCCTCTCAACTTGTAAGGAGAAAGTACCCGAGTGAGATCCATACGACTCATGGAGATGATGAATACTTAGGAATCCTCACGATTTCTGAAGAGAATATGCAACTATGAGATCCTCTCGATTCATAAGAAGAAAAATCTTCTTGAGACCCTTACAGCTTATGAATATGAAAAAGCCTTAGGCAACAAGGATCTTAAACTTGTCTCCTAAGCCGTCAATTCTATAGCGATGCATTATTTTGCACTACTTAACCCACATACATGTTTTACGTGGGCAAAGTAGTGGGGGCGTTTATTCCCGCTAAAAAATTTGCCAAAACGCGTATTTGTTCCCATATTCAAGTAGCGCGCATTTATAAATGCGCACTTGACAAGATGGCCAAGACAAATCACATGTGTGCGACGTGCAACGTACATGCACATGAATCAAATGACTCTGTCTAAGTTGCGCGCATCTATACATGCACACTTGGCAAGATGGCCTAGTTGAATCACATGTATGATGCCCAAGTTGTGCGCAACTATATATGCACATTTGGCAAGATTGCCAAGTTTAGTGTCACGACCCAAAATATTAGCTCGCGACCAGCACTAAAATCACACAACGTCTACAGACGTAACATAATTCAAGAAAGCTGAAACCCAGAAATCTAAACCTTTTTAACAAATAAAGAGGTGAAACTTTGAAATAAAGGTATAGTAAATCATGTTTTGTCTTTTGGAAATTTAGGCAGCACCTCCCTTGTAAAAACTAACCCCGAAAACGGGTAGAACATAGAATATAATAAAGCATCCCCAAATGGGAGCAAATCACGCCCAACGGCGGAAACAACCACCACAAATATAAAAATAAGTATACGACGCCCAACGGCGAAGATCCACACAAGGAAAAGTAAAGCAAGACATCAACCACAAAAGCGAACATAAAACCCATCGCTCAAGTCTCGCAACTACAAGTCTTCTAAATCTGCAACATATACAATTACTAGTTTCTGAATTGATGGAGTGTCTAGATACAATATGAATAATAAATAAAAGAGGGGCACGATCCAATATGTACCACCTACCACAAGCAATTCACCCAAAAACAGCAGTGTGCTAGCGATACCGCAACTGATCCATTCGGTCAACCTGCAAGAACTGTGGCACAACGGGGGTGAGTTGCCAACTCGTGAATTAAAAAACATCATCAGGTAGAAATCGAAATAAACAACGATTCCTAAGTCAACTATATCATAAAAGTAATACTATGATATCTAGGGTGACCATATCTGCATATGTGCCAACACATAATAAATGCCTAACAGCAAGTGGATATCATCCAATAATATAATTAAAGCTTGTATGCAGTGAATTTCGTCCAAAAATAAAATCAATGCATGTATGCAGTGGATCTCATCCATCAATAAAAACAATGTATGTATGCAGTGGATCTCGTCCATGTGTCAACCACTGACACAACAAATCCTGCATGTAAATATCATAAAAGCATATGCAGTTAAATATGAGGATATATATATATATATATATATATATATATATATATATATCGCCGTGTGTCCCTCGCGACACAACAAAATCATGGAAACCTGAGTGTCTAACACCGACACTCGAAACATCATGAAACCCGTGTCCAGCATCGACGCGTAAATCCTTATAACACAAGCGCCGTCACCACGACTGGCCCTGATGTCATGTCCGTACATCACTCCGGTCAGCATCTCCATGATAACCGCCGAGTCCAAATACTATCACCGGTAGGGACTTGCCCAGCCTTCCAGGCTCATCGCCTATCATCTGCGAACTTCTTGCCGAGGGGAACCGTACTGGGCTACACCATGTACCCGCACATGGCCCACTACACTCTTCGCATCGGGTATATATCACAAATCTCAGAACCGAGAAATCTCATGGTGGATGCACTGAAATATCATATCAAGAGAAACCGAGTTTTCAAACAATAAATAGTTTCTTGAAACACACACACGGTTCTCAAATCCATAAATCACATGAAATACATATCTCAATGCGTAAATCCATGAAAACTGATATATGCAACATAAAACAAAAATATGAGCATATTAAGGGAAAACCGATCTTTTAAATGAATCCAGCTTTTAAAATATATCATGTGGTTCCCAAATCCTCCGAAATCAAGTGCAGCATCATATGAGGTGTACATGTAATTGTAGCAAGATATAAGTATCTATATGTAAGCAAGTATGTATGATGTATTTCATAAGTGCAATAGCACAAAAATCAACGTCTCAATATCACATGTCAATACAATACCAATTAGGGGTATATGCAGCTATAGCAAGATATGCGGGTGTACATGTCAGTATGTATGCATAAGATATATGTAGCTATAGCAAGTATATCATGCAACATAGCATAGTGATGTGTGCATAGCAAATATAACATGCAACATAGCACAGTGATGTGAACATATCAGGTATATCATAGCATGATGTAGCAGTTCTACTGTGTAATTACATAGCAATTATTGATGATGAAGTGTATGAGCCGGCAATATGAGTAAGTGTAACATACGCATCATCGATAATGGTGTAGGTGTACTAACACAGATATATAAAATGCAATGAGAATAATATGAATGCAGCATAATGTACATCGTGAACTAAATGCTATAAGGTATACGTATCTAACATGACCGAGTCGGTGAATCTATCAAACGGCATCCAGCCTCACAGCATCACATACGGTACAATCCATCGTACGGCATCCTCTAAACAAAGGTATGGATAAATCAACAGGTAAAACTCATCACGTACGGAAATATATCGTGCGGCAGCATTAAACAAATAGGGATTCTATCAACCTATACAATATCGGGGTACGGATCTAAGTCTTGTACGGCATATCACTCAAAATGCAAAACATTATCCATATAAAAGTACCTATCTCTCAGGTCACATCCATGTCCATCTCGTATCAGGGGACCGACAAAGGTATCAACAATCTCATATCGACTCGAATCCATAAAATGACATATCACTCTAAGTCATCATATCACATCGTATACTCGTTCATCACATTAATATCTCGCATCACATTATATAAACGTCACACTTGTTCTCTTTCAATTTGTAGCCATCATGATTCACTTATCATTTCATATTCTCATAAGTCAATATGTCCATTAGCATCAACTTCTATCATATTATCGTTTGTAAATCCTACAATCATGTCCGTCGCATATCATTATCAGGATATAATAATCAAACGATCTTCCATATCAAAGTTTGCGGGGGTGCTATACGCCATCCACCCGACTTCCCCCGTAGATATAAATCTACTCACCTGCTAAACTCCTTGCTTAGCCGTAGTCGATGCGCTTCGTCGTCTCAAAATCCAAACGAAGGTACCTACAATCAATATGAAATCGCAATGCTATTAACATCAAATTCCGAAATCCAAATACGGCACGCGGTACGCTCATAGGTTAGAACCTATAGCCTACGCATGCAAAACATCCAAACAACCCTCGTCGTTGACGTAAAAACGTCCAACGCCTAAATACAATATCCATTCGCAAAACCAAGAAATCCAAATACCGGAAAACATAGTCAAAACCCTCACTAAGGTCGCTATACATGAAAACTGCCGCGCCAAAAATCCAATCGCACCAGTACTCATTCACAACACATATAATTATCGTCGATAATAATATATACGTCATCTCCACGACAATTAAAACCCACGTTTTATTTTACCGAAAAGCTAGTAAGCATCATTATCAAAAATTTAGCACAAGTCTAGAAATTTAACAATTCTAGCGATTTCCAACAACACAAATTAGCTTAACTTAGTTATCCAAATCATTACCATAATTTTAGTCTCACCCAAATAGGATTTAGAAAAACTTAGTTTGCTAAAACTCAATTAGACAAATTAGGAATTTTAACAAATATCATTCTCACAAATTGATTAAGATTTCCAAGTTTACACTTCATGATTAACCATTTTAACACATCAAAACCCTAACTTGATTTTTACAAAATCAACATGAATCAACTAAACATGAACATTAAAGCTATATTAAACATTTAAATAGCTAGCTTAAAGATTTAAGCAACAATTAAAAGATTAGGGTTAGGATTTATATCTCACAAACAAGATCACAAACTAGCAACAAAACCCAAACTTTAGCCTCCAAAATGATGTCTTTAAAGAATATCTAAGCTAGTTTAGGCTTAAGGAAAATGGGTATGAATTTAATTTGGAGTTGTGATGAAATAAGCTTTGAAAATAAAAGGAACAAATTTTCTCACCCAAATAATGTGCTCGGCCAAGATGGGGGCGGCCATGGTAGTGCTCGGCCAAGTCATTGGGGGGGTGAGCACAAGGAAGAAAAATGGTGACCATAAGGAAATATCTATCATAATATCCTACATGAAATATCTTTAGCATGACAAATGAACATTAAATGTAAAGATGAGTCACAAATCAAAAACCATACCTCATTAAAGCTCACAACAATGACTCACCCACAAATCCAAATGAAGCCCCCCCCCCCACAACAATTTCGGCCAAGACACAAAGAAGGAAATTTTGGCCAAAAAAGAATGCACATAAATTAACCAATAATTAAGTGCATAAATAACAACTTAAAATAACAATTTAATTAGGAAAATTTTCAAAGTGAACCAAAACTTACAAGTGACCCACAAAACCCGCAAACTCGAGAGGTCTAAGATGTCGCATATCAAGTCTAGGGGTGGTAAACGTCAGACCCCAATAACTCGATAAGTTATGCCGATACGAGGCTCATAATGGGTCAAGAAACTACTGCTAACACTTACCAGTAAATCTCTAAATCATCCCTGGCCAGGGACTTCTCTATTATGGCCAATCGAGCACAGCGCAACATCAACCCCCAATACCGGGAGAGACGAAACCCCTCCTATCACTCATTGCCTCCATGTGACTCGGGACTGTACCCAAAAACCATCGTTTTACACGTCCTCTTGAACGTGGTAAGGTGGAAATCAAAGCACTGTGGAAATCACACAAGACTCTATGACGATCTCGGGTCTACAAACTAACCTGTACCAGTGTCACCAGAGAACAGCTATCTGACGTCAGGTATAATACCATCTAGGAGTTCTTGGCGAGTCCTTCCAGTGTACCCAGTCTCCACTAAGCACCCGTATACCATCTCTGATGTCAAACACCAATGGATATGGGATCATCCATCGCTCATCACATGGGTCGAGAAGCGTATACGCTAGTCTACTCTGATATATCGATGCACCATCTCGATACACCCATGACTAGGAATATTAACGGATGAACTTATAGACTACCATAGCCCCACTAGTATGATCTGCATCATAATCCTGGTAATCAAGTATACATCCTAAAGGCTTTATCAACATGTAACCATAATACAGTAAGAGACAAGTATACATGTTAAGATAAAGAGCAACCAGATAGCATACTATCATGTCAAGCAAGAAAGTCCTCTCTATATATGTCTAAGCATCCACTATAATATACATCATATGTACAATAATGGCCTCTAGGGCATACATACAACTAACAATCTCCCACTTGCACTAGGGCCAGCTGCTGTAGTATCGCATACCTAACATCCTGAAGAGTCTATCGAACTGTATCCGGGGAATGGCCTTCGTGAGTGGATCCGCTGTGTTGTTCTTCGTGTCAACTTTCCTGCCCTCGATCTCCTGGCGATCAACTATCTCCCAGATCAGGTGATACCACCTTAGAATATGCCTGGATCGCCGATGGGACCTGGGATCCTTAGCCAAAGCCACCGCTCCATTGTTATCAAAATACAAAAGTATTGGATACTCAATGGATGGAACTACTCCAAGTTCAGTTATGAACTTCTTCATCCAAACAGCCTCTTTGGCAGCATCGTTGGCAGCGATGTATTCAGCCTCCATCGTCGAGTCTGCCACGGTGTCCTGCTTGGAACTCTTCTAGCATACCGCCCCTCCATTGAGGGTAAAGACACAAAGAAGGAAATTAGAAAAAATTTTGCCAACTGTCTACGAAGCCCTCTGGCTGAGTCATGTACACGCACTCTTCCAAATCACCATTTAGAAAGGCGGTCTTAATATCCATTTGACAGATTTCGTAGTCATAGTATGTAGTGATGGCAAGCATGATCCGGATGGATTTAAGCATAGCCACTGGAGAAAAGGTTTCGTCATAATCCACACCTGGTCGTTGACGAAAACCCTTTGCAACAAGTCTAGCTTTGAAAGTCTCCACTTTCCCATCTACACTAAGTTTTTTCTTGAAGATCCACTTGCTCCCAATAGGTTTTACCCCTTCAGGAGCATCTTTCAAAGTCCATACTTTGTTGGAGCACATGGATTCAATCTCAGACCGCATTGCATCCAGCCATTTCACAGAGTCTCCACTCGTGATGGCCTGCTCGAAGCTAGTCGGGTCATCATCTTCCATGATGCAATCCTCGCTTCCACCATCAATGAGAAAACCGTAGTATCTCTCAGGTGGATGAGGAACCCTACTAGATCGGCGGAGAGGCTGAGGTTCATTAGGAACTACCGAATTCTCTGGTTCCACCAAATCTTCTGTCGTGGTTTGTACAGCTGGAACCTCTTCCAGTTCTGCCTCCTTGCCATTAATTTCCTTTGAAAAAAATTCCTTTTCTAAACAGGTGGCATGTCGAGAAATAAACACCTTTTGTTTCTCGGTGTGGTAGAAGATATTCCCGCGCGAATGTTTGGGATATCCAACAAACTTACACAGAAATGACCTTGCCTCGAGCTTGTCCGGATTTTGTGTTTTCACATATGCCGGACAACCCCATATCTTGATATAATTAAGATATGGTCTCTTTCCTTTCCATATCTCATATGGAGTGGTTGGCACAGATTTGGTGGGAACCATATTCAATAGGTCTGCAGCTGTCTCCAGTGCATATCCCAAAAGGAAATAGGTAACTCAGCAATGCTCATCATAGAGCGCACCATATCTAATAGGGTGCGATTGCTTCGCTCCGATACACCGTTGTGATGTAGTGTATATGGAGGAGTAAGCTGAGAGAGAATCCCATTCTCTTTTAAAAAGTCCAGGAACTCCGTGCTCAAGTATTCACCACCTTGATCGGATCGTAGGATTTTAATAGTTTTACCCGTTTGGTTCTGTACTTCGGATTTATATTCCTTGAATTTCTCAAAAGCTTCAGACTTGTGTTTCATCAGGAACACATGTCCGAATCTTGAGAGATCGTCAGTGAATGTAATGAAGTACGAGGAACTATTCCTGGCATGTATAGACATAGGACCATATACATCACTATGTATCAGTCCTAAAAGCTCACCAGCTCTTTCTCCGTGTCCTGTAAACGGAGTTTTGGTCATTTTGCCTTTAAGACATGACTGGCAAGTGTCATAAGATGAAAATTCGAACGAATTCAAATATCCATTCTTATGTAACTTGGCTAGTCGTGTCGTATTGATATGACCTAGTCTACAATGCCACAAGAAGGACTCGTTCATTTCTGAACTCTTCCTCTTGTGTGTGTTTTGTATGTTAAGAACTTTGGTTTGATCTAGAATGTATATGCCATTAATTAACGAGCCTGATCCAATCAACTTTTGATTCAAGAAGATTTTCATAACATTATCCTGTACTACAAAATTATATCCTTCTTTACATAATAAAGAAAATGATATAAGATTGCATATCAGGATCGGAATGTCATAGCATTCGTTCAGAATCAATGTATTACCACTTGGTAATACAAGGTGATATTCGCTAACTGCTTTGGCTGCAACATTTGCCGCATTCCCGACTTTTACGAAATGATCACCCATTCCCAGTTCTCTACCGTTCCTTAGCCCATGTAACATATTGCATATGTGGGATCCCGATCCGGTATCTAATACCCAGGACGTAGAGTGAACTAAGAAACAGTTCTCGATAACAAACACACCCAAAGAAGATGCATCATTATGCTTATTATTCATTTGGGTGGCGTGGGAATCCGGACATTCCCCTATTTCCTGTTCAATCTTATAACAATTATAAGAAAGAACGGAACCAACGTTCCCTAGCTCAGTATAACAAGTGGGTTCGGTCAATACATCCATATTATTATCTTGATTAAGACGTGACATGGTCGCTACCTGGAGAGAGAGAGAGAAGAAAACACTATAGCGTATGCTCTTGCAAGATCAGAATGGTTATTATTTTATCTAATCAGGATGGCTCCCACTGTTTTTATCAAATCTTCCTTCAAACCCTAAAAGGAAAGACTAGCCGGGATTAATTACACCCTACAAATTCGCCAATCTTTCAGCCAGGACAGTGTCGGTACTTTGAGGGAGGTTCCCCGTGCCTTCGCACGGACCTAATTAAAATAAATCTTATTTTCCCAGGGGCATAACCCCATTGACACCTTTCTAGGCACCTACTTGATCGGCTAATTGTAAAATGTAAGACTCTCCCAGGAACAACTCTTGCTCGCAGTGGGATCGGGATCCAACTATCTCATAGAAGGTATGCAATCTCATTGCAAATTTCAACACTTGAAACTCCCGATATATTTTGCCCCTAGCGTCCTATGACCTTGACGCAGGCCAACAAACCATAGTCTGCTAGTCAAGTTCAACCCGTCATTTCTGATTGAATCAAACCCATCCACACGACCCTTGACGCAGGCCAACAAGGTCGTACGGCTATCCAAATCCAATCGCATCCCATGCTTTAGCAGATAAGCGCTAATTAGCTACCGCACACTATGCCTTGACGCAGGCCAACAAACATAGCATGAATACTAATTAGAACCTATCTTAAATGACGGAGGGTTACGACAGGTTTTTAAGAAAACCTTTTGCGTAATGAATTTGATATCGTTGTAGAATCGAATGATTTTGAAAAGGTGTGGTTTAGGCTCCGCATTTTAAAATCGAGTTTTTCAAAATAAACCGAGTGTTGTAGCATCTGCCAGTTATTGCTAAAGAGATCACTCCCGGTGAGGGGATCTCGGCACTTTCCTTATCGAATAAGGTGCAGTATATATCACATATATCACTATGCAAAGCAAATACTGTAGCTACCCTTTTTGAAAATTTGATTCCACAACATCTTTTAGGTTTCTTTCTTTTCATTAATCTTATTAATGAAGTCCCATCATTTATGCTTCCTAAGCATCATAGAAGAAACGAAAATACAATGTACGCTTATGCCATCCGCTTTCTCCACAGTGTCCCGTTATGCACCGTTAGGTTACTTAACTAACGGCATAGCGGGACGGGACTAGCGCGGATGCAAAACATAAGCAACGTCTACTATATATCTCATATATAATGTGTATTCATTCATCTCAGAATCCATAGTGGTCACATCACAGAGCAGCAGAAGAAACATATGAAATATTGGATATACTAGGATCTCCGCGTTTTATATTGAGCCTGTACAAAACACGGATTCTACGGTCGTGATGAATAGCCAAACCCGCATCCCTAGACCCCTATGAGAGTGGCAAGGAACCCTACCAATTCTAGAGTTAGGAGACCCGGACTCGACTCCTCGAGTTGGTCTCCCACTGGACTCTAGAACCCGGTTACTTGTGCTCCCCTCCTTGGGTCTATCCTAATGCGGAAAAGTAAATAATATACAACAACGGTGACATCATCCTTAACCCGGAAGTGCCCCAATAAAAAAATATTACATACAATGAATATTACATGAATGAAAATAAAAACTCTCATCTCACATAAAACCCCGGCTATTCAAAAAGCGGCAATCTAATATAAACATATCACAGCAACACATAACATCACATGTCATCAACGTAAGTAAATATGCGTATCCCAATTTTCGTTGACTTATAGCAACGAAACCGGCGATACTCCATATATTACACTTACAATCGCACAAAAGAAAATGTCAAACTACAACATTTGGAATCCATAATCACCTTAGACATCATAAATCCGAAGTATCGCATACTTCGGATTTCATGCCTAACTATATGGATTCCATATATTGTATCACATCACATGATATCCGGACAACATTAAACTTCTCGATCGATTCATCAATGTCCCACAATTCCCAGACGGCTCAACACTTGAGCACAGTTTTAATAATACCCGAAACATGCCACAGTACCTATGGACCAGCCGTAGAAGGGCAAACCCAAGCCTCATTAATGACACCACAGAACTGCCACAAACCCTAAGGTTCAAACCGGTTCCATGGTTATTATGTCGAGTTAGGGTTTCATTCTTCTAGAGGGTCCACAGGTTACTTGCATGTTTTTCCGAATACGTTAAACTTAGAAAAATGAGTTTTTGACATTCGTTCGAGCTTCTTCACTTCGCCTAGATAACATGTGAATACCCGAAAAAGGCTAAACGACGTTAAACATTCCGATCGAATCAACGAATTCCCAATAAATTCCAGAAAACTCAACACTTGAGTAATATTAAAATTTCCCAGAAACATGATGTAGTAGCTACGGATCACCCCTTGAAGTACAATTCCATAACTCATAAGTTCTGCCGCGGAACCGCCGCCAAATGCATGGTATGGCCGTGGTTCCGCGGTGACGTGATCGAGTTAGAGATCCATAAAATTACCTGCACGATTTTTTGAGAATTTTTAATATGGAAAAATCCAACTTTTTGAAAAATTTCCAGAGAGGGGGTATCAAGTGGGTTGTCGGGGTTCGATCGGATTTTTAACTTCGCATAGATAACTCCTAATGCTCTACTAAGGCTCTGATACCACTGTAGGGTTCTTAGGCACAACCACAAGGTTTTACAAGGCATCAAACATACTATATTTAAAAATTTAGTGTGCCAAACAACCCTAACCTAAGACCTAACTAGAGTTTTAGAAGCTAAACTAGAAAGTAAACATCTTTATATCTAAGTGATAACGGAATACAACCTTTGTAGACCGGTCCTTCACTTGATTTTCTCCTTGTAGTGGTCCCTTCGCTGCAATCATGGAACTCCCGGACTATTGCATGGCTTCTCAAGGTGAAACAAACGATCTTGCTTGAAGTCTTCGAGGCTGAAGATGATCTACGTCGAGGAGACACTAACTCAAGCTACTACTTCACTAATGAGAGATTAGTGAAGCTAACACCCTATACTAAAGTGCTAATCTAGTAGAGGATGATGAAGTAGGAAGTGGGCTCAATTTAGTTTTATTTTTCTCACAATATTTTCTCACTTTTGAAAAAGGCAGTAAGCTTTTTCTCAAGGATGAAGAAGATGATCAAGAGATGAGAATGAACTAATGAGGTGAGAGAATCAACCATGGATGAGTTTGTATCATATAACTAACTCATGTAGAGACATAACCATGGCTAAATTATAATGGTTAGGTTAATAAATATTTTAAGTAAAACAAAATGAGTGGACTAAGTCAATGCATCCACAAGCTTCTACAAGCTTCATGCATGTGAGCAATTATCCACTAATTTGGATTTACTTTAAATATTTAAACCCTACATTATAATTAGTATGGTGTAAGTCTCATACACCCATGTAATTTGTGTCAACAACCATGACACAAAATAAAACACAATTAATATATATCACATATATATTAAGTGTGCACATGTGAGAAAATAAATGCTTAAGTGAGCTAATATTAGTTAATATAAACTAGTATATCAAATATACAATTATACACTAAATTATCAAATCAACACTTGATTTAATAATCCGGCTATATCGCATATAACCGACTAATATTATATGTACCAACATATCGAATCAACACTTGATTCAATAACCCGGCTATATCACATATAGCCGACCGATACAAATTTCGCGAGAATAGAATATGGTATCACATACTCGTATTAATCTCGGTCTCGCACATATCACATATGTGCTCCTACTTCGTTTTGCCTGAGCCAGTAAAACCTGTGTGTAGGACTCTAAAGACTCGTCAATACGCCGGCAGTAGGTGATGATCACATCAAGCACCCACAAGCCGTCAGCGGTAATAGCTGGACATAACGGCTACCCGGGTATTGAGCAATCAGAAGATCAACAAGAAAGCCCGCTCTAGCTCATGTAAAGCCTGTCAGTAACACTACCATACAGTCCAGTCTTTTTGTCTAAGATGTTGCATATCAAGTTTAGGGGTGGTAAACGTCAGACCCCAATAACTCAATAAGTCATACCGATACAAGGCTCATAACGGGTCGAGAAACTACTGGTAACACTTACCAGTAAATCTCTAAATCAGTAAAGGCCAGGGACTTCCCTGTTATGGCCAATCGAGCACAGCGCAACATCAACCCCCAATACCGGGAGAGACGAAACCCCTCCTATCGTTCATTCCCTCCATGTGACTCGGGACTGTACCCAAAAACCACCGTTTTGCATGTCCTCTTGAACGTGGTAAGGTAGAAATCAAAGCACTGTGGGAATCACACAAGACTCTATGACGATCTCGGGTCTACAAACTAACCTGTACCAGTGTCACCAGAGAACTCCTATCTGACATTAGGTATAATACCATCTAGGAGTTCTCGGAGAGTCCGTCCAGTGTACCCAGTCTCCACTGAGCACCCTTATACCATCTCTGATGTCAAACACCAATGGATATGGGATCATCCATCGCCCCCACATGGGTCGAGAAGCGTATACGCTAGTCTACTCTGGTATATCAATGCCCCGTCTCGATACACCCACGACTAGAAACATTAAAGGATGAACTTATGGACTACCATGGCCCCACTAGTATGATCTGCATCATAATCCTGGTAGTCAAGTACACATCCTAAGGACTTTACCAACATGTAACCATAATACAGTAAAAGACAAGTATACATGTTAAGATAAAGAGCAACCAGATAGCATGCTATCATGTCGAGCAAGAAATTCCTCTCTATATATGTCCAAGCATCCACTATAATATACATCATATGTACAATAATGGCCTCTAGGGCATACATACAACTAACAAATACCTGACTTGAACACAAAATCTGGGGAAAAGAGGAAATCAAGGATGTAACTGAAACGTAACTCAAGAGGATATTATTATTATTTGCCATGATTCCGGGCATGAACGGAATAATCATTGTTTATTTTGCTGTAGTCCTATGGGGGTATGAACGAGATATATTATGCCATGGTCCCGTGTGAGTATGAACGGGATATATACTGTTGAGTTACGATGATAATTACATTAATTAATTTCAAAGGCTTGTAGAATAGATAACCTAGAAGTACAGACTCTAGGATACACGTGACACACCTATCCTACTGTGTTTATACATGCGATTATGATTTACACTCATATCATCTTGTATAGCATCCTGATCTGATTATACTATTATTATTGATATTATAACGCACTGACGTTTGGGTTTTGCATAACCCAGATACTTGACATAGCATGTGAGTATTCGGCAGGATCGTCGATCAGTTAGGACCACCTCATTGATATAGCTCTTATGAGGGTTAGTTATTTCTTGGTGTTGGTTATAGTGCCCTCAAAGTCAATTATTGGATTGCAGGTACGTGATTGCAATGATTGAGGTGGACCTATACCGGTAGCACAGTCTTACTCGAGATGATAGTATGCTATCTGGTTTGCCTTTATCAGTTGTGTATAGGTTCAGGTGACTGATCACTGTTACACGTTGATAGAGCCCTTAGGATCTTGCTTGACTACCAACAGTATAAGGGCGATCATATACGTGAGAGTTGGGTAGTCCATAAGCACATACTTAATAGTGGTCCCTAGTCGTGGGAGTTTCGAGACAGGGCATCGATGCTCCGGAGTAGACTAGTGTATATAGTCGAGACCCCGACGAGGGGCGATGGCCGGTCTCACAAGCTACTGGTGTCAGTTGGATCACCTAAGATTTATACATGTGCTCATTGGGTTATGAGTACACCGGACAGGACTCGCCGGGAACCTGCTAGTTGGTATTATACATATCGTCAGATAGCAGTTCCCCGGTGACATGTGTACAGGTTAGTTCATCGACCTGAGGTCGTCATTTGTCTCGTGTGAGTTCCCACTGTGCTTTGATTTCTACCCTACCACGGCTCAAAGGAGTCGTGCAAACAGGTAGTTTTTGGGTACAGTCCCGAGCCACATGGAGGCACTTGAGCGGATCGGCAGGGGATTCGTCTCTCCCGGTATTGGGGGTGGAGATCGCGCTGTGTCTAGGAAAGCCATTACACCAAGTCCTTGGCCAAGGCAGGGGAGAATTACTGGTAAGTACTCCGGTAGTTTCTCAGGGTGTTCAGGGCTTGTCTCCGACATGACTTATACCGCTTTGGGAGGTCTGACGTTACCAGCCCCCTAGGACGGATATGCGATACTCATAGACGAACGGACCAGACTGTATATACAGTGTCACTGTTAGGCTCAGTAGGGTTTCCGGATGAGTTCGCTCATCGGCCTCCCTTGAGGTCAGTACATGGGCAGGCGTTACGCACAGCTAGTGCCGCTGACGGCTTGTGGTTAAACCCACTGCCAGGGTACTGACGAGTCATTAGAGTCCCCCACAGATAGTTTCCCAAGTTCGGGCGAAACGTTGTAGAGGCCGTATGGTTTTATGCCAGGGTTCGGAAAATGCACGTGCGTTTACGCACGTGTCGTATTTCGGGCAGATAATATTGGTAGGGCTTTGGTTTAAGCCGGATCCGAGTATTATACTGTGTAGATATAATATCTTTGTCTCAGTTGCATTTGTATTCGGTCATAATACAAACGCGGGTATATTTATACTGTTACGGGGTTATCCTGAAATTCGTTTCGGGATCACTTTTGGAAGTTGCCAGTTTCCTGTTTTCTATCACCCGTCTTTAACATTCGGTTAAATACGGATTTATCTTTTCTTGAGGATGAGTCATGAGAGGAAGCTTCTTGGATGATGACTAGGATTAGTGACTCATTGGTTTTGCATTAATGGTTGATGAGGTGTATTTATGAGTCACCATTTTCCATTAATGTGTTTTGTTCTTGCTTAGATATTTCTTCTTGATATTTTTGTGAGAAGCTTTTCTAATGGTCACCACTTGCTCCTACCCTCACCTCCCTCCTCCTATATTATGGTCGGCCCCTCCCCTCCTCCTCGTTCACTCACTTGGTTAAAAAGATTATGATAGATTTGTGTATGGAAATTTCATACCTCCATTTTTTCATCACCCGATTCAAATGGCAACTTCATTAACCGTTCGTCCATGGCTTTGGATGAAGCGAGACAAAGTGTTCTACTCATTCTCTGCATCAATCTTGGTCATCTCTTTTAGCAAACTTGATGACCGAATTGCCTCGGGTCAGAGGCGGGAGCCCGTTTAAAAATCCGATGACGTGGTGCCACCTGGACGAGCAGATCTGAGATCGACGAGATCGGAGAAGCCACAAAGGAGCGTGGGATGATGGTTAAAGAACGAAGGACTCGGATCGTTCGGTATAACCTTTCTACCCTCTTTACAATTTATTAGTTTAGCGTTAATGGCAGATCCGGGTTATAGTATGCGATAGCGTCAGTTATAAAAGTTTTTGTTCCGCATTTGGCGTCAGATTGACGGCCGAGGCGCTACCGTAGACTTACATGGTATCAAAGCCACGCCATTAAGCTTTACTAACTTGTGCTAACGCGTTTAAAATATCGATCGAACGGATTTTCGAAAATCGCAATTTTCAAGTCTAAAGTTTCTGTTAATTTTCAAACTGGTCTAAAAATCATTTTGACCATACCAGAAAATCAAGCAGGGTTTTTCAGGAATACTGGAGAAATTCGGCCATGTGATATCACTGTTCCGCCGCGGATCCGCGGCCCGAGCTAGGGTTTGGCCGCGGATCCGCCGCAGGAAAGTGAGATCAATTTGTCAAATTTCTACAGTAGCTTCTACTTGGGAAATTGTGGTTTCTGGAACTGTTCTTTTGGGCCTAGTTTTTGTTACTGTACAGCAGATGTACGTGGGGCCCACTTCGGGAAGTTTTATCGATCGAAATTTAAACGTGTTAGTTTACAGTACTTACATTATATCTCCGACCGTGAATGTCATTTGAGCGGTAAACCGCGTCTGATTGCTATAGTTCTTTTAGACGGGTTTGCGAACGTGACATTCGCGTTGATGTTCTGTGTTGTGCTGTGATGTTGCGGATATGTCGTAGTGGATAGTAGTGTGCAATGGTGGTGCAGTTTGAGTTTATTTGTACATTTGATATTGCGGGGCGAGCGTCCAACATGTGGACTGCCGTCACTGCCTATTTGTATAATATTCTTTTGGGGCATGACTGGGCTGAGGTCGATGTACCCGTTGTACATATTTTTCATTTCTGTACTAGGTTTTACCCCACGGCGGAGTGCACGGATAGCCGGGTTCTGGAGGGCAACGGGTCCGCATCTCATGACTTTGAGTGGCAGAGGGGCCTCACTCTAGAATTGGCAGACTATTCGCCGCACTCGTAGGGGGTACAGGTTGACCCAAGGAGGGGTGCTCAAGTTACCGGATTCCGTGAAGTGCTGGGTGGTCCATTCACCTTGCTGTAGGGGGCTGCCTCGCTTCAGGTTTTAGCGGGTAACTTGCCGCACCCGTAGGGGTATAGGTTACATTGCACAGGCTATCCACACGACCAGGGGAACGTCGGGTTTCAGCAGCGGCTCTGTGAAACCCGGGGATCCCAGATTATCTGTATTGTTCTATGATGCTTATTACTTTTTTGTAATGTTGCATATTATCACGCCTGGAGCGATTATTGTATATTGGTATATATACTATTAGATGTTGTATATGTTTTGCACCCACGCTAGTCCAGTCCCCGCTCTGTCGTTAGTTAAGTAACCTAACGGGTGATGACGGGACCCAGTGACGAATGCGGATGGCATATACGTACATTTTATTTTCGTTCTTTTCTGGTGTGATTTATTGATGGGACTGTGTTGATTCTGATCAATGCAAAGGAAAACAAACCTGTTTGGATGTTGTTGGAACAATTTTAAAAAGTGTTATTACAAAGGCGTTTCCTTTTTTTTTGCATAGTGGTATTCGGTTGGAATATCCTGCACCTCATTCGACGAGGCAGGGGCCGATATCCCTTCACCGGGAATGACCCCTTGGGCAGAAGTTTGCGTTAGGGTAATAACTTCACTATAGTCGATTAAATGTTGCTTTGCATCGTGGTATTCAGTGGAATATCCTGCACCTCATTCCACGAGGAAAGAGCCGAGATTCCTTCACCGGGAGTGACCTCTTTAGCAAAGGTTTTCGCCACTATATTTTTATAAAAAGCTATCATGTTCCTTCAACGAGATCAAGTTCATTACGTTAAAGGTTTTTCACCAAAAACCAGCCGTAGCCCTCCGTCATGTCTTATGGATGGTCAGTAGTATTCAAGCTATGTTTGTTGGCTTTCGTCAAGGCATAGTGTTTGGTAGCTACTGGGGTATTCATTTGTTGCATAGATAGATGTGTTGGTTTGGGACAGTCGTATTACCTTGTTGGCTTTCGTCAAGGGTATGTACGGGTGGGTTCAAATTGACAAGAATATGACGGGTAGACTTGACATGTGACTTATGATTTGTTGGCTTTCGTCAAGGTCATAAGAACATGGGGTAAATCATATCGGGAGTTTCTAAAGAAACTGAAACTTTCCAGGCTTGCGCATACCTTCTGGAGTGTGATAACGAGAGTGTATTCCGTCACATTATCATGCGATGAGAGTTGGATCCTGATTCCCACTGATGAGTTGGTTTACTCTTCGGGTGATCCCGATTGATTCTTCTTTTAGGTTTGGAGGAGAATTTGACAGTACAGTGGGAGGTTTCCGGATTAGATAAAGTGACAACCATTTTGATCTAGGTTAGAGTGTATGCAAAGTGTTTCTTTTCTCTCTCTCTTTGGCAGCAACCTTTGACCGACCCTAGACTATGACTCAGTGACCAAGTTGACCGAACCTTCTTAAAATACTGGCTTTTGGATTGTCTGAGTTGCATAAGTCATTGCCACTCCTTCTTTTACCCTTTGCATTTCTCAGAACACCCCGTATTACTACGGACATCCACTTCCATTGGATAGATCCATCGTATGGTTATATACGAACTCGAAGGGACTTCTTCGAGGATGGATCCAGGTTCAGGAGAAAAAGAATTGGTTTATTCAGCTGTCTTTTATTATCACCTTCTCTCAGGTTACGAGGACTCCTTGGTTTAGGAGAGTACACCTATTACGCTTATTGGATAGTCTTATTCCAAACCATAGGCAGGTGCCGAAAGGTAGGGAATGAAGAAAACCAATTAGCCTAAGTAGGGTGTACAGAAGGTAATATGTAGAGACAAAATAAAGGGATTAAAAAGAGGGCAAAGTAAATTGCGACTGCTATCATTCACGACCAAACCGCGTACTTCATCGCCACTCCTATTTCACCTTTGCTTTTTTCCCCAGTTCGGGAGAAATAGAATAAGGTATTATTCAGTTGTCTTTTATCATCACCATCTCTCAAGTTGCGAGTACTCCTTGGTTTAGGAGAGTACACCTATTATGCTTACTGGATAGTCTTCTTCCAAACCATAGGCTGGTGCCGAACGGTAGGGAAGGAAGAAAACCATTTAGCCTAACGATGGTGTACAGAAGGTAACGACTAAAGACAAATAAAGGGATTTGGAGAGATGGCAAAGAAATATACGGTTAAAGTCATGAATTGGATTATGGAAGAGGCATTACTAGGAATACCAGGATACCCCTACGAAACATTTTCATGTTTCAGAGCATTGTTAAAGGAGAACTGTTTTCCCGATTAGATATTTACTCCAGGGTATGTATTTACCAGGTATGATTCTCACATCTGCATTGTTTTACAGATGATGAGTGGGAGTAAGTTATTGGGAATTAGGTGATCATCCTCATTATATCGGAATTCGTTGTAATTGGTGATATTTGAGGAAGTCGCCTGGGTTATTGCCGGCAGGCATGTATTTGGTTTTGAGTATCCGTTGTTGTGCACCAATTTCAAAATGATATATCTGTACGTTTATTTTTATAAAGTGAGATATAACTTTTTGATATTATGTCGATGACATTTACCTACATCAGTTGGCGATTGGGTAAAGAGCATTGAACAGCGGAGTAGTTCTTAACCATAAGTACAGTTTTCAACCTACGATGCACAGGTTTTGAGTTATTGAACTCAGCGGACTTATACAGAGTATTGTATGTTGTCCGGTGTCCATCAGGACAAAGGGGTGGTCCTCGTACTATGTTCTGTTTACTTATGACTTCTCTAATTTTTAGACAAGTGTTTCGCAGAAATACAAGGTCTAAGTTTTGAGAAGTTATGGGTATAAGAATAAAGTAGAGAACCAGATGTCGCAGATATCGGGATTCTTCAAAGAGATCGAAGATGTAGATACTTGTGATTGGTATTCAGTTAATAGTAATGGTTTTGAGAAACTTGTTTCTCTTTCAGGTTACTCATAATTGGATGGATTCCTAAGTTGAGTAATGCTGATTAGCCTCTTTCCATTAAGTTGATATGCACTGGAGACAGCTGCATGATTAGAATCTGGTTCTAATTAAATAAGTGCCAAGGTTTCTATATTGGATATAGAATGGTTCATATCTTAACGATGTTAAGGTACGGGGAGTTGTCCGGCTTATGCTTAAAACCAGACTCTGGATAACTCAGGGCATGTTTCTGTAATGGCAGTTTGTGGGTTGACCTGGGCTATGTCGAGGGTTAACTTTCTACCATCTGGAAGATCAATAGTGATATAGTTCTTGATTCGCCACAGTTTTAGTAAAATGGATTTTTTCAGAAAACGGTAGTGGGAGTATGGTAGAACTGGAAGTGATTCAAGAACCGCAAACGATTACGAAAAATTTAATAGGATCTAAAGATTCTATCAGGTTTGACATTCCATTAGCCACTCCGCAGATATGGTGGGTAACCTCAGACACCCAAGAGGTACTCCGGTAGCCTCAAGGACGGTGACAGGGAGGTTCTTGTTTACCCAGACTTGACACTACTGTTGTTCCAGACTATGAGACCCGGCAGGAGAATAAGTATAGCGTCGTTCTAAACTAGCTTTAGAAGTGCACGTATATATTATTCTGCCAGAAGATTGTTGTGGTCAGTGGGAGCAGCGGAAGCATAGTGGGCAAGTAGCTTATGTCTATTTATAGACTAGAGCAGTTATAGCGGAGATAGATCTTCTAATTTTGATGTGACAGTCATGGCTTTGACTTCATCAGAATAGGGGATGGATCTGTTAAGAAGGTAGTAGGGTGTGATGTCCTGGTATTTGGATGACATACACAGAGTAGGAAGTAAAATTCCTATATTACGATCGGTTGTACTGTGGTCGTCACACAGTTTTTTCTCCAGACAGGATATGGATATAATATCAGACATTCTGGTTTCTAGATCTATGGTTTTAGATCTGGATTTGGGTAGTTTCCCAATGTGGGTACTTTGACAGTATTCTAATGGTTTTTAGAATAGATGACTCCTGGCATGGTGGTGTACCTGCAGGTGATGGAGTCACCCTCTCTAAAGGTGTCTTACAGACTAAAGGGGAGAGGGATGTGCATGATTGGAAGATCACTTGCTTAGGCAATTGAGTCAATCGTGAGATGTCAAGTACCACACCAGATGTTGTTTTTGCACTAGATGCGATAAGTTTGTATTAATCCAATCCTGGAGAAACATAAGGAAGCAGTTTCAGAACATAAGTGAATGTTCTACGGATTTGATGACGGCAGCCTCCTACGGGAGACGGTTATCATTCCAGGCTTCAAAGGTGACATGGATGACAGAGTGATTTTCAGAGTTATAGTTTTCCCTCTGACAAAGAGGGACAGTATTATGGACAGGTGGTCTAAGAGGATACTGTGGGAGGCATGGTGCAGGATACTGATTAGGTTCAGTTATCGATACAGTCTAAGAAGTTTGGATTTAGAGTTCATTTATGAACCAGGTCCCATCAGATATCCAGACATATTCTAAGACAGGTATTACTCAATTCGGGAGATGGCTTTCTCGGCGAACTTGAGATTAAGAGAGACATAGAAAGAAACATCAGGACGGATCCACTCACTGAGGCTATTTCTCGAACACAATAGTTTTACGAACGGGCTTTGTGAAACTGATTAGTAGAGGAGTTGGATGTTCGGTATCACACGGGCTGTGAGTATGCGACATCATAATAATTAGCCTTAACTGCAAGTGGGAGATTGTTGGTTATAGTGCCCTCAAAGTCAATTATTAGATCGCAGGTACGTGATTGCAATGATTGAGGAGGACATATACCTGTAGCACAGTCTTACTCGAGATGATAGTATGCTATCTGGTTTGCCTTTATCAGTCGTGTATAGGTTCAGGTGACTGATCACTGTTACACGTTGATAGAGCCCTTAGGATCTTGCTTGACTACCAACAGTATGAGGGCGATCATATACGTGAGAGTTGGGTAGTCCATAAGCACAAACTTAATAGTGGTCCCTAGTCGTGGGAGTTTCGAGACAGGGCATCGATACTCCGGAGTAGACTAGTGTATACAGTCAAAACCCCGATGAGGGGCGGTGGCTGGTCTCACAAGCCACTGGTGTCAGTTGGATCATCTAAGATATATACAGGTGCTCATTGGGTTATGAGTACACCGGACAGGACTCGCCAGGAACCTGCTACTTGGTATTATACATATCGTCAGATAGCAGTTTCCTGGTGACATGTGTACAGGTTAGTTCATCGACCTGAGGTCGTCATTTGTCTCAAGTGAGTTCCCACTGTGCTTTGATTTCTACCCTACCACGGCTCAAAGGAGTCATGCAAATAGGTAGTTTTTGCGTACAGTCCCGAGCCACATGGAGGCACGTGAGCAGATCGGCAGGGGATTCGTCTCTCCCGGTATTGGAGGTGGAGATCGCGCTGTGTCTAGGAAAGCCATTACACCAAGTCCTTGACCAAGGCAGGTGAGAATTAGTGGTAGGTACTCCGGTAGTTTCTCAGGGTGTTCAGGGCTTGTCTCCGACATGACTTATACCGCTTTTGGGGGTCTGACGTTACCAGCCCCCTAGGCCGGATATGCGATACTCATAGACGAACGGACCGGACTGTATATACATTGTCACTGTTAGGCTCAGTAAGGTTTCCGGATGAGTTCGCTCATCGGCCTCGCTTGAGGTCAGTACATGGGCAGCCGTTACGCACAGCTAGTGCCGCTGACGGCTTGTGGTTAAATCTATTGCCAGGGTACTGATGAGTCATTAGAGTCCCCCACAGACAGTTTCCCAAGTTCGGGCGAAATGTTGTAGAGGCCGTATGGTTTTATGGCAGGTTCGGAAAATGCACGTGCGTTTACGCACGTGTCGTATTTCGGGCAGATAATACTGGTAAGGCTTTGGTTTAAGCCGGATCCGAGTATTATACTGTGTAGATATAATATCTTTGTCTCAGTTGCATTTGTATTCGGTCGTAATACAAACGCGGGTATATTTATACTGTTACGGGGTTATCCTGAAATTCGTTTCAGAATCACTTTTGGAAGTTGTCAGTTTCCTGTTTTCTATCACCCGTCTTTAACATTCGGTTAAATACGGATTTATCTTTTCTTGAGGATGAGTCATGAGAGGATGCTTCTTGGATGATGACCAGGATTAGTGACTCATTGGTTTTGCATTAATGGTTGATGAGGTGTATTTATGAGTCACCATTTTCCATTAATGTGTTTTGTTCTTGCTTAGATATTTCTTCTTGATATTTTTGTGAGAAGCTTTTCTAATGGTCACCACTTGCTCCTACCCTCACCTCCCTCCTCCTATATTATGGCCGGCCCCTCCCCTCCTCCTCATTCACTCACTTGGTTAAAAAGATTATGATAGATTTTTGTATGGAAATTTCATAGCTCTATTTTTTCATCACCCGATTCAATTGCAACTTCATTAACCGTTCGTCCATGGCTTTGGACGAAGCGAGACAAAGTGTTCTACTCATTCTCTACATCAATCTTGGTCATCTCTTTTAGCAAACTTGATGACCGAGTTGCCTCGGGTCATAGGAGGGAGCCCGTTTAAAGATCCGATGGCGTGGTGCCACCTGGACAAGCAGATTGGAGATCGACGAGATCGGAGCACCTGCAAAGGAGTGTGGGATGATGGTTAAAGAACGAAGGACTCGGATCGTTCGGTATAACCTTTCTACCCTCTTTACAGTTTGTTAGTTTAGCGTTAATGGCAGATCCGGGTTATAGTATGCGATATCGCCAGTTATAAAAGTTTTTGTTCCGCATTTGGCGTCAGATTGACGGCCGGAGGCGCTACCGTAGACTTACACTTGGATCTTTATTGGTTCCGCTATCTTTTTCAGTTATTGTTCTTGTAGCTATTGGACATGTGATTCATAGATTTAGTACTTTGTTGTTCTGGATTACTGATTGACAGACATAATGTAACTGTGGAAGGATGTTTCCTTACCGTATCTAGTATGGCTGGTGATTGGTTGCGAAAAGTGTGTGTATGTGTTTTGTAAATAACCACAATCAAGATGGTGTCGCAAATAGCTAGCCGCGATGAGTACGTGTCTGTTTCCCCCAATCAGAGCAAAGCTCTGTTTGAAATTTAAATTTTGAAATAAAGCAACGCTTCAGATGCAGCGCCAAGTGTGTTGCGCCCTAAGCAGCGCACCACGTGCAAAGCACGTGTGCGCTAGCGCTAGGTGCACTGCGCTCTAAGCAGCGCGCCACATGTAAGATACGGATGTGCTAGCGCTAAGTGCGCTGCGCTCTGAGCAGCACACCACGTGCAAAGCACGGGTGCGCTAGCGCTACGTGCACTGCGCTCGAAGCAGCGCACCACGTGCAAAGCACGAGTGCGCTAGTGCGGGAACTAAATGCTCCCCACCGTTAGATCAAAGATCTAATAATAATGATAAATCATTAATTGATCAGAATTAAATTCTGTTAGAAAAGATTTCTCAAAATCTTTCCAAATAACAAGATTGTGCTCTGTAAATCAGAGCACCGTTGGATCAATGATCCAATGGTGATTAAAAAATCACTAAAAATACAGAATAAATTCTTTTTAGAAGATTTCCCAATCTTTGTTAAAAACAAGAAGATTACCTTCTGTAAATCAGAAGCCCTTGGATCAAAGATCCGACGATGGGGAATTCCCCAAATCAATTGGAGAAAAGATCTCCTTAACTGATTGAACAAATCAGCTTGCCCTATATAAAGGCCCCTAGACTTTAAGTCTCAGAGACAGAAGCAGACAGAAAATACAGAAGCATACAGAAACCCCCCCCCCCAAAAAAAACTTTGAGAATTCAAAAAAACAGAGCAAGCTCTCGAAAGAAGATTTTTCTTCAAGGTACAAAATGATGATGAACATAGAGATGAAATCATCTCATATAAAAAGAAGAATTTACTTCTTTTTCTAAGATCATAGATCTATAAGACTAAGGTCTTTCACAAGGAGATCAAAAGATCTCATCATAAAAATAAGAACATAATTATTCTCACAGATCATAGATCTATAAGACAAATTATCTTTCAGAGATCGTCTCATCATAAAAGGGGAGAATAATTCAATCTTAGGATCAAAAATCCATAAAGGCAAAGCCTTTCACTAAAATAAGAGATCTCTCTCTTTTCCTCCCTCCTCCGTTGTTGTTGTTGAGAGAGATTCTCTCTCTTTTCCTCCTCCTCCGTTGTTGTTACTCTGAGGGCGCAAACTGATCTAAGTTGTAAAAAGAAGAGCCATAGCGCTCTTAATTTAAAGTGCTTCAGCACTCCACATCTAGCGCAAAGCGCTGCAGAGCCTTGGCGCTCTTAATTTTAAAGAGCCTCAGCGCTCCAAACATAGCGCACTGCGTTCATTGACTGGCGCTCAGCGCCAAGCGCGACACGTGTCCCTCACGTAGGCGCCACTTAACAGTTAGCGCTCCGCGCTCTTGAAATAGCGCACTGTGCTCATGAGCTGGCGCTCAGCGCCAAATACGCCACGTGTCACTCGCGTGTGCGCCATTGAATTAATAGAGCAATGCGCTCATAAACTGGCGCAATACACCCATCATCTGGCGCTTAGCGCCCAGCGCGACACGTGTCCCTCACGTGTGCGCTACTATGCAGAAGCGCACTGCGCTCTTTGACTGGCGCAAAGCGACAAACGCGCCACGTGTCGCGCTGATAGAACATAAATTGTTCTTTAATAAGCCCAAGGATATGAGGAATGATCAGCATTCAGGGCCAAGCCCAAATAAATGTTCAACACCCCAAAATAAATGTTAAACATTTTAACTTGATTGGACTCAGCCCAAAATTGGCCATAAGTCCTCAAATCAGATTAATTGAGCCCATATGCTCTTAAATCTCATATCTTAGTCCCAATTGGACTGCATATCTTCCAACCCACATCGGTTCGAGGGTATATCTCTGAACCCCTCTGATATATGTCGTTGTAATCCTTCAACGTCTTCAGAGAGGTGACGGGTCCAGACAACCATACATTTCATAGACTATGACGTCTTTAAACTGGACTGTGGGGTTCTTTAAAACCCACGGACTAAGATGTCCTTAACCTTGGACTGTGGGATCCTTTAAAATCCATGGACTATGATGTCCTTAACCTTGGACCGAGACGTCCTTAAACTAACATTGGACCACCATGTCCTTAAACTGGTAATCGACTGCAATTTCCCTAAACTAAACAATAGAGTCACAATGCTCTTTTGTTGGATCTAAATGAACCTGTTGAGTAGATCTTAGTCTAAAACTAGACTAACGTATCCTTAACAAACGTTTATGTTGATCTTACTTTCAAATGAGACTAACGTATCCTTAAACCCAACCCCCAAACCCAAATCTAAGAAAATACGGATTTGGACTAATCCACGCCCTACGGGCGACAACATAAATTAGTCTCCGTATACAATCCACGGGCAACCAAAAACAAAACAAACACACACGACACGAAGTGACCATCTGGAGAAGGAGAAAGTGGTTGCCGCGATGCGGTAGCGTAATTAACTGCAGGGGCTTGCACCTGCAGGGAAGAGCGTCCCCACAATCAAAAACCCCTCTAATGAGGGGGGGAATCTGACGATGTCTGCTACATCGGCCGCATCCGTTTAAACCTTCGATACATGGTGCCATAAATCAACTTGGCATTTTCGGAGAGGTGGAAGGATAGCACCTATTAGCATCTGCCCCGAAATTCAGACAAGACAGACCCGCAGTCACGTCTCCGTGTTTCGGCGAGGAACAGATTCTGTCACGCCCGGTGGGACCTCTTCCTCTTTCCACTCCACACTTCGTGTGTCATGTTTTTTCCGCGATCAGATAATCGTGGTGTGTATGTTTGTGGTTGTATGTAGGGGAGTGGCTACTGAAGCCGGCATTTCATCTTATCCGAGAATGGTGTTTGCTTTTACTCACCCCAACTCAGGCTCTGTCACATCTGGTGGATTCAAGTATGGGCCACTTACAGTCTCAAATCTCTACAATTTGGCTCTTCAAGAAATCAACGGGCTTCTTTTTGGATCGGTGCTCCCACCTCCCACCCTCGGTGCCTCAACGCCGGTGGAGGAATCCCAGAGGAAGTCTGTCTTCCGCAGGCTGGTTCCCCAAACTATAGCTTTGCTAACGCAGAGGGCAGGATATTCAAGCTCTCAAAGGAAACAAGGGGCAAGCTCGACAAAATCCTGAAGCTAATCATATCCCGGCCGTAAGAAACGGTCGACGTCGATATCAGCGTCATACAAAATGAGCTGGGGGCAGTTCTCCGTATGGTCCTGTTTCAACCCCAGTAGTGAATATTGTTGTTCCAACTGGGAACAACTTCAAATTGATTATGAAGGGTCAGACAAAATTCTCCTACCGCAATATTAAAGAAGTCTCCGCAGCCCATGGAGATCCCACAAGAGCAGAAACCAGTTCGCGTCCTGAGACAACTTTCCTCATCTATATATAAGGTGTGGAAGCAGGTGAAGGGGACTCACCCCAAGACGGATCCTGATACAGCGGTTCCTCCCAAAAACCAAAGAGGCTTTTCACAAAAAGGAGGCCCAATAAAGCTCAAGTGCCTAAAGCAAACTCCAAAGGCCAAAAACTCTAAACACCCCAAACCTGGGGGCATGGTAGTTCACACAGTCTATGTGGTGAATTCCAAAGATGAAGTTCGAGCTTTTACTAGTCACCGACCTCAAACTCGGTCCTTAACAAAAGTTCAACTGCAACGTGAAAAGGTGCAGGAGATGCTTGCTCAGGCGGCACCACTCGCTAATCCATCGTCTAAGGAAAATCTCGAAGACGCGCCTGGAGAAAGAAATCTGGCATGGCACCGATTCTACGCCTGACAAGCTCCAACCCATCCGTCTTCCCAGTTACTACACAGAAGGATTAAAAAGGCTGTTGAGGCGCCAAGGCATACCCTTCAAACAGACTGCTCGACAAGCTCAGTTCTACAACAGGGTCTGGAACGTCCCCGGAACTCAGCGAAAATTGCCCAACGGGAGAATGGAAACGATTGGGCTTGGATAAGTTCAATCCAAGACACGGGAGCGATTCCATGGCTGCTACGTCATACATGATTTTGATGATGAAGGATATGCTCTAGTAGAAGACGCTAACCCTGAACCAAGGCGAGGTCCCGCCATGAAAATGCCAAGTTCGTCGTTCGAAGAACAGATGCACAAGCTAACAGGGGAAGCGGGTTAAATGGTCCGGGATGATCATAGCCGCGAAATGGCCATCTATGAGAAAGCCAGGACACAGTGCCTCCTCCAGCAATCTACAAAGAACGACGATGCCCTTCGTCGCCAGCTCGCCATACAAAAGACCCGACGCAGAAGCAAAAATAAACCAAAGAACGAAAAAAACGTTCGACAACGGCAAAACGGGACCAAGAAGCCACGTGATCGAGAATCGAGCAGCCGGGATCCGTCTCTTATAAAGAAGATGGGTCGAGCATACTCTTTTCCCCAAGACAAGACAAGGAAGACACTTGATCTTATCATAAAACATAAGATGATTACCCTCCCGGAGTCCAAACACCCCGAGCAAGTAGGTGAAGTTAATCATCTAGATTATTGCTCCTATCACCGAGCAATAGGACATCCTCTCGAAGACTGCTTCACATTCAAAGACTGGGTAGAAGACCAGTATCAACTCGGCAAGTTCGCTCTATCCAGCAGTTGGAGGGCAACCCCGCCGCAGAAGCATGAACCGAAAGCCATGAGAGTAGAACCGGATCAACATCGGTCTTGGAAGCGATCTCGTACCTGTCATGCGATAACACTATCAGAAGAAGAACCTGAGAATATGGATGATCTCCCCTGGTGCTTCGAAAACGATGATGACGAGGTGATCTCAAAGTTTCCGCCGGCGCCAAGAGAGCTGGAAAATGGGATCCATACTACCGCAGATAACCTCAAGAAAATTGATTTGGGGACGGCAACTGACCTGCGGCCGACATTCGTCAGTGAGCTGTTGTCTGAAGAAAAGGTGGCTATGCTCAAAGACGTGCTCATGCAGTATAAAGACTGTTTTGCATGGAACTATTCCGAGATGCCCGAATTGGATCCAGAGATTGCTGTGCACAAATTGGCGATATCTCCAGACATCAAGCCGATTAAACAAGCACCGAGAAGAATGAGGCTCGAGGTTGAGATGAGCATCAATGCTGAGGTCAAGAAGTTAATCGACTCCGGCTTCATCCAAGAGGTTCAGTACCCTGACCGGATCGCCAATATCGTCCCAGTGATGAAGAAAAATGGGACGGTGCGCATATGCGTAGATTTTCGGGATCTCAACAAAGCTTACCCGAAGGACGACTTTCCAGTGCCGGTCACGGAGCTGATGATAGATAATACGTCCACTCACGAAGTCTTCTCCTTCATGGACGGATCATCAAGGTACAATCAGATAAAGATGCATCCCGAAGATCAGAAGCACACCGCTTTCCGGACTCCTTTGGGAATATTCTGCTACAAGGTGATGCCCTTCGGTCTAAACAACGCCGGTGCCACCTATCAGAGGGCCATGACGAAGATCTTTGATGACCTCATACATGAAATTGTCGAATGGTATATCGACGACCTCATGGTTAAAAGAAAATCATACGAGGAACATTTAGAACATCTGAAGATCGTGTTTCAACGCCTTCAAAAATATAACTTGAAGATGAACCCTCTCAAGTGCGCGTTCGGAGTTTCCTCGGGAAAATTCCTAAGATTCATCGTACGGCACCGGGGCATCGAGATAGACCCGTCAAAGATCAAGACGATTATGGAAATGCCTCCGCCAAGGACTCCCAAACAACTGCGGTCTCTCCAAGGAAGACTCGCGTATATCCGGCAATTTATAGCCAATCTCTCAGGAAAGTGCCGCCCTTACAGTCACTTGATGAAGAAGGGAACCCCGTTCGTCTGGGATCGCAAGTGCCAAAGCGCATTGGACAAAATTAAGCGATATCTACAGAATCCTCCGGTGCTAACCACTCTAGTCAAGTGAAAACCTCTCATTCTGTATACAACTGCCCTCGAAGACTCTTTAGGCGTGCTGTGGGCACAAGAAAACGACCAAGGGAAAGAGAGAGCCCTCTACTACTTGAGTCGAGTTCTACTGGGGGCAGAAAGAAACTACCCCCTATCGAAAAACACTGCCTGGCGTTGATCTTCGCGATAACGAAACTCAGACACTACGCATTGGCACATGAGGTCCATCTCATATCAAAGGTGGATCCTCTCAAATATTTGATGTCAAAAGCTATATTAACAGGACGGCTCGCTAAATGGGCCATGCTTAACTTATCGTCCCCTCAAGGCAGTGAAAGGCCAGGCTATCGCTGACTTCCTCGCTGAGTATCTGATACCTGCCGATTCTCCTTTGAACTGGGAATTGCCTGACGAGCACGCGTTTGACACGATCGATGGGGAAAGAAGGGAGAATGATACCCGGTAGGAACTCTATTTCGATGGAGCATCATCTATGAAGAAGCGCAAACAAAGCACCCCCATAATCAAAACAGGAGTAGGCCTCATCTTCGTGACTCCAAAAGGAGTGATAATGCGCTTCGCCTTCTCCTTAACAGAACCGAGGACAAACAACGAAGCAGAATATGAAGTTTTGATAGCAGGTCTTGAGATCGCTGTCGACATGGGAATCGAGAACCTTCTTATATACGGAGACTCCCAACTGATCGTTAGTCAAGTAAACGGCGACTATCAGACATGCAATCCAGAGTTGGTGAAGTACGGCGAGAGAGTACAGCAACTGCTGACTCAAATCCCTGCCTATGCCCTGGAAAGCATACCACATGCGGAAAATAGTAAGGCGGATGCATTAGCCAAGCTCGCTAAAGAATTGTCCGACGAGAACCTCGATGACGTGAGGATCATTGTGCAAAGTCGTCGGGTTCTTGCACTAGCAGAAATAGCTCCAGAGTCGTCCGAAGAAAAGGGAGTTACCAAGCAGACGGACCTACAAATAAAAGACCAGGAAAAGGCTATGGATTAGAGAGAAGTCTTTATAGACTATTTCAAATCCCGTCGAACACCTGAAGATGAATCTTCGAGACATCAGCTCATGAAACGAGCTCTTTCTTTTGCATTCGTCAATGATACTCTGTATAAGAGATCGTTTGACTCTTTATGACTGAGATGCCTGGGACCTAAAGAAGCAAGTAGAGTCGTCCAAGAAACTCATGACGGACTCTGCGATTCTCACCAAGCCGGGCCGAAGATGAAGCTAAAGATCAAAAGGATGGGCTGCTATTGGCCCACGATGATCCAAGACTGCCTCGAATACGCGAAGCAGTGCCATTCGTGCCAGATTCACGGAGATTTCATCCATCAGCATCCAAATCCGCTACACCCAACGGTGGCTAGCTGGCCATTCGAAATGTGGGGAACTGACATAATCGGCCCTATCGAACCAGCATCGTCCAGAGGACATCGATACATATTGGCGACGACCGATTACTTCTCTAAGTGGGCAGAAGCAGTACCACTAAGGGAAGTGAAGACGGAGAATATCCTCCATTTATTCAAAACACACATCATTTACCGGTTCGGCACTCCGCGACGGATTATCTCCGATAACGGGCCAGCCTACGGAAGCCACAAGATCAGCCGCTTCGCACAACAGCATAACATAGACTGGAGATATTCATCGGTCTATAATCCCCGAGCTAACGGTCTAGCTGAGGCTTTCAACAAGACCTTGACGAAGATCGTGAAAAAGACGGTGTCTCGAAATAAGAAGGACTGGCACGAAAGACTGCATGAAGCTCTCTGGGCGTATCGAACTACGTTCAAACAGCCACGAACACAACACCATATGTATTAGTATTCGGCACAGAAGCGGTACTCCCCCTCGAGATAGAGTTACCCTCTCTACGAGTGGTCATTCACTACGAGCTAACAGACGAAGAAAATGCTCACCTTCGGCTTGAGAAGCTCGATGCCCTTGATGAAACCCGGCTCATGGCGCAACAAAATCTGGAGGCTTATAAAGCAAAGATGACGCGCTCATATGAAAGATTTACTACGCCGAGAACATTCGGCCAAGGCGAACTCGTGCTAGTGGTCAAAAGACCTATGATCCCCTATCGTGCCAAACGGGGGAAATTCGAACCGAACTATGAAGGCCCGTATATCATAGACAAAGTTTACCAGGGTGGAGCCTATTTACTCATGGACATGCATAGCGAAAGACCATTCAGGCCAATAAACGGTTGCTTCCTGAAAAAATACTACGCCTGATGAGCCACGGCCTAGGTCAGCGATAGATGACGACGCCTATGTCCGCTCGCTATCATCCTAAGCCAAAACTCTATAAGTAGTAGCCGGCTTTCGGACCGAAATGTGCTTAAACTAACGATGGACCACTATGTCCTAAAATGGGCTATTGACCGAGACGTCGATAAACTACTACGGACCGCAGCATCCCAAGGCTGACACAAAAACAAAAAAAATAATAATAATAAAATAATAATAAATAATAATAATAAAAAGAAGAAGAAAACGGTATGTCCATAAGCAAAATGGGCACGGATGAAAACCCGAAAGGGCTCCGTGAGTAAAAACAGAAAGGCTACCGGCCAATTTTGTGAAAACCCAAAAGGGCGCAATCTCGTTAAAAGACACTTGCAAGGTCCTCTCGACCGTGTAAGGAAAAACCACCTGCGTGAGATCCTTATGACTCACAAAGGAGAAACACACTTAGGAACCCTCACGATTCCTAAGGAGAAATTACACTTACGATATCCTCACGACTCGTAGGAAGAATCCCCCTTTGAGACCCTCACGGCTCATAGGATTCAAAAGCCTTAAGCTACAGGGATCTGAACATATTCTTAAGCCATCACAACCTCCAGCGCTGCCCAACAAGTGTCTCGATATCGACCCTTGTATACAATCCACGGGAGCGAATAAACATTTCCCTAACAAAGTCCTACCCACGACTAGGGATATGTTTACATGGTGAACAGCCCTTGTAAGTCCTCTCGACTTATAAGAAGAAAACACTCTTGTAAGATCCTTACGACTTACAAGAAGCCATACACTTGGGAATCCTCACGATTCCTAAGGAGAAAATGCACCCACAAGATCCTCACGACTCGTAGGGAGAAATACCTTTATGAGACCTTTACGGCTCATGAAGTCAAAAGCCTTAGTCGACAGGATCTTAACCCTGTTTGCTAAGCCACCTTTGTTCGACATCAACAGAGGCAAATGATGATTCACTCCTGGCAATATCCCAGTTGTAGCGATGTTGATGCCGAAATCGGTGTCTAATCCCAAACTTGCAGCGAAAAGCCAGCGAGCCATAAATGCATATGAAATAGCCGAAATGATGGGACAACTTGTAACAAAATCAGCAAGTAAAAATGTATGCATACAAAACAGCCGAAATGATTGGGCAACTCACAATAAAAAGCAGCGAGTAAATAAAACAGGTAGCCAAAATGATTGGGCACCGCGAAAAATAGCCAAAATTATTGGGCAATCGCGACTTTCGCGATATAAAAGCTGAAATGATAGAGCATCGCGGAAAGAAAAACATATAAAATGAAACTTTTGCCCTACAGATGAGATCACATCGATCCCTGTATACAATCCAGGGGCACAAACAAAGAAGGAAACACACCTTCCCCCCAGGCTCCATCCGAAAGAGAGCCAAGTCTCTGTTAGTGATATGTATGCCCTAGAGGCCATTACTGTACATAAGATGTATATTGTAGTGGATGCTTGGACATATATAGGGAGGACTTTCTTGCTCGACGTGATAGTACGCTATCTGGTTGCTCTTTATCTTAACATGTACTCTGATTGTCTCTATGTTACATGTTGATAAAGCCCTTAGGATATGTACTCGACTACTGGGACTATGATGAGATCATACTAGTGGGGCCATGGTAGTCGACGAGTACATCCTATAACTGTTCCTAGTCGAGGGTGTATCGAGACAGGGCATCAATATACCAGAGTAGACTAGCGTATGCGCTTCTTGACCCATATGATGGGCAATGGATTATCCCATATCCATTGGTGTTTGACTTCAGAGAAGGTATACGGGTGCTCAGTGGAGACTGGGTACACTGGACGGACTCGCCGAGAACTCCCAGATGGTATTATACCTCACGTTAGATAGCAGTTCTCTGGTGACACTTGTGCAGGTTAGTCTGTAGACCCGAGATCGTCATAGAGTCTTGTGTGATTCCCACTGTGCTTTGATTTCCACCTTACCACGTCCAAGAAGGCATGCAAAACGGTGGTTTTTGGGTACAGTCCCGATTCATATGGAGGCAATGAGCGATAGGAGGGGATTCGTCTCTCCCGGTATTGGGGGTTGATGTTGCGCTGTGCTCGATTGGCCATAACAGGGAAGTCCCTAGCCAGGGCTGATTTAGAGATTTACTGGTAAGTGTTACCAGTAGTTTCTCGACCCGTTATCAGCCTCACATCGGCACGACTTATCGGTTATTGGGGTCTGACGTTTACCACCCCTAGACTTGATATGCGACATATCAGACGAGGAGACCGGACTGTACGGAAAGTGTTACCGTCAGGCTTTTACAAGAGTTGGAGCGGGCTTGCTTGCTGATCTTCTGATCGCTTAATACCTAGGTAACCGTTACGTCCAGCTAGTACCGCTGACGGCTTGTGGGTGCTTGATGTGATCATCACCTACTGCCGGCGTATTGACGAGTCTTTAGAGTCCTACATAGAGGTTTTACTGGCTCAGGCAAAACGAAATAGGAGCGCATATGTGATATGTGCGGGACCGAGAATAATGCGTGTATGTGATACCGTATTATATTCTCGCGACTTTTTGTATCGGTCGGTTATATGTGATATAGCCGAGTTATCGAATCAAGTGTTGATTCGATAAGTCGATACATTGGATGTTAGTCAGTTATATGAGATATAACCGGATTATTAAGTCAAGTGTTGATTTAATAATTTAGTGTATGATTGCATATTTGATATACTAATTTATATTAACTAGCATTTGTTCACTTAAGGTTTTTTCTCACATGTGCACAACTTTAATATATATGTGATATATATTAAAATGTGTTTTCTTTTCGTATCATGGTTGTTGATACACATGACATGGGTGTATAAGACATACATCATTCTAATTTTAGTGGAGGGGTTTTTATATTTAAAGTAAATCTAAATTGGTTGATATTTGTTAAGTGCATGAAGCTTGTAGAAGCTTTTAGTGCTTTGACAAATTCAACTCAATTTGTTTTACTTAAGATATTTAGTTAACCCAACCATTAGAATTAGCCATGGTTATGTCTCTACATGAGTTAGTATATGATACTCACTCACACATGGTTAGCTCACTTGACTTGATCATTATCCTCATCTTTTCTTTTGTTCATCTTCTTCTTCTTTGAGCAAAAGAAAAGCTTGCTAGGGTTTTCAAAAGAGAGTGAAACATTGTGAGAAAATAAATTCTAAAGTGAACACACTTCCTATTTCTCCATCCTCTACTAGACTAGCACTTTAGTTTAGGGTGTTTGCTTCACTAATTCTCTAGTTAGTGAAGTAGTAGCTTGAGTTGGTATTCTCTCGACGTAGATCATCTTCGGCCTCGAAAACTTCAAGCAAGGACGCTTCTTTCGCCTCGTGAAGCCATGCAAGAGCCCGGGAGAACAATGATCGCAGCAAAGGGACTAAGCCAAGGAGCTTTAGAAGTGAAGGACCGATCTACAAAGGTTGTATTTCGTATTCACTTAGTTGTAAATGTTATTTACTAGCATGTGTAACCCTAATTATCTAGCAAAGATCTTGTTTAGGGTTGTTCGGCACGGCTAAAATTTTAATCGGGCATGGTTGATGCCTTCTTAACCCTTGTTAGAGTGCCTAGTAACCCTACAGTGGTATCAGAGCCTAGCTAGAGTATTAGGCGACGTGTATACGAAGTTAAAACTCCGAACGAACCCCGAAACCTCAAAATCAACCCCTCTCTGGTCATTTTTTAAAACCGTGTTTTTTTTCTGAATTAAAAATACCTAAAAAATTCAGCAAGTAAGTTTAAGCATTACTATGCAAAACGATGACGTAAGCCGTACGGACCGCCGCGGAACCGCGGCCATACCTCGCTTGGGCCGTGGATCTGTGGTCGTACAGTGAGCTTTGACTTTTCTTTTGGCACAGTAATGCCCTTACCTGCTATTTATATTTTATGGGTATTTTTTATCTGACTCAAGTGTTGAGTAATCTGGGGTTTATTTTGTATTCGTTGATTCGATCGGAAAATTTAATTTCGTTATATTTTCCGGATATTTAGAAACTGTTAAAATGTTCGAACGGATATCATTAACTCATTTTGTATTTACCAGGTATGATTCTCACATCTGTATGGTTTTACAGATGATGAGTGGGAGTAGGTTAGTGGGAATTAGGTGATCATCCTCATTATATCGGGATTCGTTGTAATCGGTGATATTTGAGGAAGTCACCTGGGTTGTTTGCCGGACGGCAAATATTTGGTTTTGAATATCCGCTGTTGTGCACCAATTTCAAATTGATATATCTGTACGGCTATTTTCATAGAGTGAGATATACCTTTTTGAAATTATGTCTGTGACATTTACCTATATCAGTGGATGGTTAGGTAAGGAGTATTAAACAGCGGTGTAATTCTTCATAACCAAAGGTACAGTTTTCAACCTACGACACACAGTAAATGAGTTATCAGACTCAAGAGACTTATACAGAGTATTGTATGTTGTCCAGGGTCCTTCAGGACAGAGGGGTTGGTCCTCGTACTATATTCGGTTTACTTATGACTTCTCTAGTTTTTAGACAGGTGTTTCGCGGAAACACAGGGTCCGAATTATGAGAAGTTATAGGTATTTGAATAAAGTAGAGAACCAGGTGTTGCAAGTATCGGGATTCTTCAAGTTAATCGAAGATGTAGATACTTGAGTATGGTATTCAGTTGATAGTAATGGTTAAGAGAACTTGCTTCTCTTTCAGGTTACTCATAATTGGAAGCATTCCTAAGTTGAGTAACGCTGATTGGCATCTCTCCATTTAGTTGACATGCACTGGAGATAGCTGCATGATTTGAATCTGGTTCAATTAAATCAGTGCCTCTGGTTCTATATTGGATATAGAACAGTTCATATCTTAACGTTGTTAAGGTACGGGGAGTTGTCCGGCTTATGATTAAAACCAGACTCTAGACAACTCAAGGCACGTTTCTGTAATGGCTGTTTGTGGGTTGACCCAGGCTATGACGAGGGTTGACTTTCTACCATCTGGAAGATCAATAGCGATATTGTTCTAGACTCGCCACAGTTTTATTAAAAATGGATTTTTTCAGAAAACGGTAGTAGGAGTATGGTAGAACTGGAAGTGATTCCAGAACCACAAACGATTACTGAAGATTTCATAGCAACCTAAAGATTCAATCTGGCTTGACATTCCATTGGCCACTCCGCAGATAAGATGGGTAACCTCGGGCACCCGAGGGGTACTCCGGTAGCCTCAAGGACTGTGACAGGGAGGTTCTTGTTTACCCACACTTGCCATTGTTGTTGTTTCAGGCTGCGAGACCCGGCAGGAGGATGAGTATAACGTCGTTCTGAACTGGCTTCAGAAGTGTACATCTATATGACTCTGCCAGAGCGTTGTCATAATCAGTAGGAGCAGCGGAAGCATTGGTGGACAGGTGGCTTATGTCTATTTATAGACTAAAGCAGATATAGCGGAGATAGATCATCAATTTCTGATGTGACAGTCATAGGTTTGACTTCATCAGAATAGGGGATGGATCTGTTGAGAAGGTAGTAGGGTGTGATGTCATGGTATTTGGATGACATACACAGAGTAGGATGTGATATTCCTATACTACGATCGGTTAGACTTTGGTCGTCACACAGTGGTTTCTCCACACAGGACTTGGATATTATATCAGACATACTGGTAACTAGATCTATGGTCTTAGATCTCGATTTGGGAGGTTTCCCAATTAAGGATACTTAGACAGCATTCTAAGAGTATTTAGAATGGACGACTCCTGGCACGGTAGTGTACCTGCAGGTAATGGAGTCACCTCTCTAAAGGTGTCTTACAGACTAAAGGGGAGAGGGATGTGCATGATTGGCAGATCACTTGCTCAGGCAATTGAGTCAATAACGAGATGTCAAGTACCACACCAGATGTTGTTCTTGCACTAGATGCAATAAGTTGATATTGATCCAATCCTGGAGAAACAGTCGGAGGCAGTTTTAGAACATAAGTGGATGTTCTAGGGATATGATAACGACAGCCTCTTTCGGGAGACAGTTATCATTCCAGGCTTCCAAGGTGACCTGGACGACAAGGAGGTTGTCAGAGTTATAGTTTTCCTTCTGATGAGGGGCAGTATTTTGGACAGATGGTCCAAGGCAATACTGAGGGAGGCATGGCGCAGGATACTGATTAAGTTCAGTTGACAATACAGTCTAAGAAGTTTGGATTTGGAGTTCATTTATGAGCTAGGTCCCATCAGACATCCAAACATACTCAAAGACAGGTGTTGCTAATTTCGGGAGATGGCTTTCTCCGTGAACTTGAGATATAGAGAGACATAGAAAGAAACATCAAAGCGGATCCACTCACTAAGGCTATTCCTCGAACGCAAAAGTTTCGCAAACAGGCTTTGTGAGACTAACTAGTAGAGGAGTTGGGTGTTCGGTATCACACGGGATGTGAGTATGCGACATCGCAATAATTAGCCTTGAGTGCAAGTGGGCGATTGTTGGAGATAGTGCCCTCAGAGTCAATTATTGGATCACAGGCACGTGATTGCAATGATTGAGGGAGGACCTATCCCGGTAGGACAGTCTTACTCAAGATGATAGTATGCTATCTGGTTTATCTTTATCATTGTGTACTGCTTTAGGTGACCTGACATGTCGCTATTACACGTTGATAGAGCCCCTAGGATTCTTGCTTGACCACCAGCAGTATGAGGGCGATCATATAAGTTGGAGCTGGGGTCTATAAGCACATCCTTAAAAGGTCCCTAGTCGTGGGAGTTTCGAGACAGGGCATCGATACTCCAGAGTAGACTAGTGTGTACATTCGAGACCCCGACGAGGGGCGGTGGCCGGTCTCACAAGCCACTGGTGTCAGTTGGATCACCTAAGATGTATACAGGTGCTCATTGGGTTATGAGTACACCGGACAGGACTCGCCAGGAACAAGCTAGTTAGTCTTATACCTGATGTCAGATAACAGTTCCCTGGTGATATGTGTACAGGTTAGTTCATCGACCTGGGGATCGTCATTTGTCTCGTGTGAGTTCCCACTGTACTTTGATTACTACCCTACCATGCTCAAAAGAGACGTGCAAACAGGTTTTAGTTGGGCACAGTCCCGAGCCACATGGAGGCAGTGAGCGGATCTTCAAGGGTTCGTTTCTCCCGGTATTGGGGGTGAGGTCGCGCTGTGTCTAGGAGAGCCATTACACGAAGCCCTCGGCCGAGGCAGGAGATTTACTGATAGGTATTCCAGTAGTATCTCAGGGTGTTCTGGGCTACACTCCGACACGACTTGTACCACTTTTGGGGGTCTGACTTTTACCAACCCCATAGGCCCGCCATGCGATGCTCATAGACGAACGGACCGGACTGTACGGATATTGTCACTGACAGGCTCAGTAGGGTGTCAGGATGAGTTCGCTCATCGACGTCCCTTTTGGTCAATACCTGGTAGCCCGTTACATATTGGCTTATACCTCTGACGTGCTAGTGGTTAAATCCACAACCAAGGTGTTGACGAGTCTTTAGAGTCCCCCACATTCAGTTGCTCAAGTTTTCGGGCGAAACGCTGTAGAGGCCGTATGGAGATATGACAAGGGTCCGATCAGATACGTGCGGTATTGCACGGATCAGGATCGGACGGTTTGTACTAGAGGCCGTATGGATATATGGCAGGGTTCGATCAGATACGTGCGGTATTGCACGGATCAGGATCGGACGGATATTACTAGCCGTCTTTGGTTTAAGCCGGATCCTAGTATAGTACAGTGTAGATTTTGTCTCATTGCATTTGTATTTCGGTCGGAATACAAATGCGGGTGTGTATACACAGTATCGGGGTTTTCCTGTAATTTATTACGGGACCAGTTTTCTGGAGTTGCCAGTTTGCTTTCCGTTTCGGCTATATTTCTTTGTATCTTTCATTGGCCGAAGATTGGTGGAGGAGGGTTTATTTGCATTTGTGCAAATAAGCAAGTTGGAAGGTGGTCTTTGCATATTCTTGTGTCATGATAGTTCCACCATGCATTGACTTGTTTACTTCATCATTGATTGACTTTGGGTTCATGATGGTTGATTTGGAGTGTTGGCTTTTGTTTGTGATGATATTGTTTTAATCATCACTCATTATTCATGCTTGCATGATAGCTCCCCCACTCCCTTGACTTTCCTTGACTTTTTCACTCCATTCTCACCCTTCACCATGGGATTGGCGGCCACTAGTGAGGAGAGGGGATTGATTCTCTTTTGGTTGTGAGAAAAATGTTAATCTCATTCTTTGCATGCTACATTTTTCTCACCTCTCTCCAAGTTCATTTTCTTCCACCACAAAGGCAACATCCACTACCCTAAAATGAGACATGGTTCTACTCACATTCTACAGCAAACCTTGGGCACGTCGACTCGCCAGCTTCGTGCCCGAGTTGCCTCGGTATAGAGGCGGGAGCCCGTAAAAGAAGCAGGCGACGTGGTGCCCTTCCGGCGACTTGGTGGAGACAGGACATTCCGCGGGAGATCAGGACGACGGCGAGAAGACCGGAGGACACGGATCGCTCGGTATATCTCTCTTCCCCATCTTGTAGTTAGCTAGGACAAGTTAATGGCCCGATCCGGGTTTTAGTGCGCGGTGGTGCCGGTTCAAGAAAAATTAAAGTTAACCATCGCTTCCGCATTTGGCCTCGGGATGGAGGCCGGGACGCCGCCGTGCACTTACATGCGTCAGGGCAATAACTTCACTATAGCCGATTACTTTTGCTTTGCATCGTGGTATTCAGTTGGAATATCCTGCACCTCATTCTACGGGGAAAGAGCCGAGATCCCTTCACCGGGAGTGACCTCTTTAGCAAAGGTTTTCGTCACTATATTTTTATAAAGCTATCCAGTTCCTTCAACGATATCAAGTTCATTACGTTAAAGGTTTTCGCCAGAAACCATTCGTAGCCCTCCGTCGTTTCAGACGGGTAGCACGTAGTATTCATGCTATGTTTGTTGGCCTTCGTCAAGGCATAGTGTATGGTAGCTGCTTGTTACCTTTCTGCTGCATAGATAGATGCGTTGGTTTGGGACAGTCGTATAGCCTTGTTGGCCTTCGTCAAGGGCTTGTACGGGTGGGTTCAAATTAACCTGGACAATGACGGGTAGAACTTGACATGTGACTTATGATTTGTTGGCCTTCGTCAAGGTCATAAGAGCATGGGGCAAAAATCACATCGGGAGTTTCAAAAGAACTGAAACTTGCCAGATATGCGCATACCTTCTAGAGTGTGATGACGTGAGCGGATTCCGTCACGTTATCATGCAGTGATAGTTGGATCCCGATTCCTACTGATGAGTTAGTTTACTCCTCGGGTGACCCCGACTAATTTTTCTTTCAGGTTTGGAGGAGAATTTGAGGTGACAGTGTGAGGTTTCCAGATTAGATAAATTGGTAACCATTCTGATCTAGGTTAGAGTGCACGCTGAGTGTTTCTTTTCTCTCTCTCTTCGGCAGCGACCATTGACCCGACCCTAAGACTATGACTCAGTGACCAAGTTGACCGAACCTTCTTAACACTGGCTTTTGGATTGTCAGAGTTGCAAACCTCATTGCCACTCCTACTTTTACCCTTTTCTCCAGGACACCCCGTATTACTACGAACGTCCACTTCCATTGGACAAAACCATCGTATGGTTAGATACGAACTCGAAGGAATTTATTCGAGGATGGTTTCCGGTTCTGGAGAAAACGAATAGGACTATTCAGTTGTCTTTTCCTTTTACCTTCTCTCAAGTTGAGAGTACTCCTTGGTTTAGGAGATAGTACACCTATTACGCAAATTAGATAGTCTTCTTCCAAACCTTAGGCTGGTGCCGAACGGTAGGGAATGAAGAAAACCAATTAGCCTAACGATGGTGTACAGAAGGTATTATGTAAAGACAAAGAAAGGGATTAGTAAGAGGGCAAAGTAAATTGCGACTGCTATTCACGACCAAACCAAGTATTTCATTACCACTCCCACTTCACCTTTGTATTTCTCCAGGACACTCCGTATTACTATGAAGATCCACAGTTTATTGGATACTTCATCGTATGGTTATATACGAACTCGAAAGGAACTTGTTCCAGTTCGGGGATGGATTCTGGTTCAGGAGAAATAGGAATAAGGTTTATTCAGGTGTCTTTTATCTTCACCTTCTCTCGCATTGCGAGTGTTTCTAGGATTGGGACAGTACGCCCATTATGCTTATTAAATAGTCTTCTTCCAAACCATAGGCTGGTGCCGAACGGTAGGGAAGGAAGAAAACCATTTGGCCTAAAGGGGTGTACAGAAGGTAATGACTAAAGACATATGAAGGGATTTGGAGAGATGGCAAAGAATTATACGGTTACAGTCGTGAATCTGGAAGAGGCATTACTAGGAATACCGGGATACTCCATCGAAACATTTCAATGTTTCAGTTTCACTGTGTACTGTTAAAGGAAAACTGATTTCCCAGTTAGACACTTGCTCCAGGGTATGTATTTACCAGGTATGATTCTCACATCTGTATGGTCTTACAGATGATGAGTGGGAGTAGGTTATTGGGAATTGGGTGATCATCCTCATTATATCGAGATTCGTTGTAATCGGTGATATTTGAGGAGATCACCTGGGCTGTTTGCCGGTCGGCAAATATTTGGTTTTGAATATCCGTTGTTATGCACCAATTTCAAATTGATATATCTGTACGTCTATTTTTATAGAGTGAGATATACCTTTTTGATATTATGTCTATGACATTTACCTATATCAGTGGATGGTTAGGTAAGGAGCATTGAACAACGGTGTAATTCTTCTTAACCATAAGTACAGTTTTCAACGTACGACATACAGTGGATGAGTTATCACACTCAAGGGACTTATACAAAGTATTGTATATTGTCCAGGGTCCATCAGGACATAGGGGTTGGTCCTCGTACTATATTCGGTTTACTTATGACTCCTCTAGTTTTTAGACAGGTGTTTCGTGGAAACACAGGGTCCGAATTTTGAGAAGTTATAGGTATTTGAATAAAGTAGAGAACCAGGTATTGCAAGTATCGGGATTCTTCAAAGTGATCGAAGATGTAGATACTTGTGTATGGTATTCAGTTGATAGTAATGGTTAAGAGATCTTGCTTCTCTTTCAGGTTACTCATAATTGGAAGCATTCCTAAGTCGAGTAACGCTGATCGGCCTCTCTCCATTTAGTTGACATGCACTGGAGACAGCGGCATGATTTGAATCTGGTTCAATTAAATCAGTGCCTCTGTTTCTATATTGGATATAGAACAGTTCGTATCTTAACGATGTTAAGGTACGGGGAGTTGTCCGGATTATGCTTAAAACCAGACTCTGGATAACTCAAGGCACGTTTCTATAATGGCTGTTTGTGGGTTGACCCAGGCTATGACGAGGGTTGACTTTCTACCATAAGAAAGATCAATAGTGATATTGTTCTTGACTCGCCACAGTTTTAATAAAAATGGATTTTTCCATAAAACAGTAGTGGGAGTATGGTAGAACTGGAAGTGATTCCGGAACCACAAACGATTACTGAAGATTTGATAGGAACCTAAAAATTCAATCTGGTTTGACATTCCATTGGCCACTCCGCAGATACGGTGGGTAACTTCAGGCACCCGAGAGGTACTCCGGTAGCCTCAAGGACGGTGACAGGGAAGTTCTTGTTTACCCAGACTTGCCATTGCTGTTGTTCCAGACTGTGAGACCCGGCGGGAGGATGAGTATAGCATCGTTCTAAACTTGCTTTAGAAGTGTATGTTTATATGACTCTGCCAGAGGGTTGTCGTAGTCAGTGGGAGCAGCGGAAGCATTGGTGGACAGGTGGCTTATGTCTATTTGTAGACTAAAGCAGATATAGCGGAGATAGATCATCTATTTCTGATGTGACAGTCATAGGTTTGGCTTCATCAGAATAGGGGATGGATCTGTTGAGAAGGTAGTAGGGTGTGATGTCCTGGTATTTGGATGACATACACAGAGTAGGAAAAGAAACTCCTATACTACAATCGGTTATACTTTGGTCGTCACACAGTGGTTTCTCCACATGAGACTTGGACATTATATCAGACATTCTGGTTACTAGATCTATGGTTTTAGATCTAGATTTGGGTAGTCTCCCAATCTGGGTACTTAGACAGCATTCTAAGAGTATTTAGAATGGACGACTCCTGGCACGGTAGTGTACCTGCAGGTAATGGAGTCACCCTCTCTAAAGGTGTCTTATAGACTAAAGGGGAGAGGGATGTGCATGATTGGCAGATCACTTGCTCAGGCAATTGAGTCAATCATGAGATGTCAAGTACCACACCAGATGTTGTTCTTGCACTAGATGCAATAAGTTGACATTGATCCAATCCTGGAGAAACAGTCGGAAGCAGTTTTAGAACATAAGTGGATGTTCTAGGGATATGATAACGACAGCCTCATGCAGGAGACAGTTATCATTCCAGGCTTCCAAGGTAACCTGGACGACAAGGAGGTTGTCAGAGTTATAGTTTTTCCTTCTGACGAGGGCAGTATTTTGGACAGGTGGTCCAAGGCAATACTGAGGGAGGCATAGCGCAGGATACTGATTAAGTTCAGTGGACGATACAGTCTAAGAAGTTTGGATTTGGAGTTCATTTATGAGCTAGGTCCCATCAGACATCCAGACACATTCTTGGACAGGTATTGCTCATTTCGGGAGATGGCATTCTCCGCGAACTTGAGATAAAGAGAGACATAGAAAGAAACATCAAAGCGGATCCACTCACTGAGGCTATTCCTCGAACGCAAAACGAGCTTTGTGAGACTGACTAGTAGAGGAGTTGGGTGTTCGGTATCATACGGGCTGTGAGTATGCGACATCGCAATAATTAGCCTTGAGTGCAAGTGGGAGATTGTTGGAGATAGTGCCCTCAGAGTCAATTCTTGGATCACAGGCACGTGATTGCATTGATTGAGGGAGGACCTATCCCGGTAGGACAGTCTTACTCAAGATGATAGTATGCTATCTGGTTTATCTTTATCATCGTGTACTGCTTTCGGTGACCAGACAGGTCGCTATTACACGTTGATAGAGCCCCTAGGATTCATGCTTGACTGCCAGCAGTATGAGAGCGATCATATATGTGGGAGCTGGTAGTCTATAAGCACATCCTTAAAAGGTCCCTAGTCGTGGGAGTTTCGAGACAGGGCATCGATACTCCAGAGTAGACTAGTGTATACAGTCGAGACCCCGACGAGGGGCGGTGGCCGGTCTCACAAGCCACTGGTGTCAGATGGTTCACCTAAGATGTATACAGGTGCTCATTGGGTTATGAGTACACCGGACAGGACTCGCCGGGAACCTGCTAGTTGGGATTATACCAAACGTCAGATAGCAGTTCCCAGGTGACATGTGTACAGGTTAGTTCATCGACCTGAGATCGTCATTTGTCTCGTGTGAGTTCCCAATGTACTTTGATTACTACCCTACCACGCTCAAAGGCGACGTGCAAACAGGTTTTAGTTGGGTACAGTCCCGAGCCACATGGAGGCAGTGAGCGGATCTTCAGGGGTTCGTCTCTCCCGGTATTGGGGGTGAGGTCGCGCTGTGTCTAGGAGAGCCATTACACGAAGCCCTCGGCCGAGGTAGGAGATTTACTGGTAGGTATTCCAGTAGTATCTCAGGGTGTTCTGGGCTTCACTCCGACACGACTTGTACCGCTATTGGGGGTCTGACTTTTACCAAACCCCTAGGCCCACCATGCGATGCTCATAGACGAACGGACCGGACTGTATGGATATTGTCACTGACAGGCTCAGTAGGGTGTCAGGATGAGTTCTCTCATCGACGTCCCTTTGGGTCAATACCTGGTAGCACGTTATGTATTGGCTTATACCTCTAACGTGCTAGTGGTTAAATCCACAACCAAGGTATTGACGAGTCTTTAGAGTCCCCCACATTCAGTTGCTCAAGTTTTCGGGCGAAACGCTGTAGAGGCCGTATGGAGATATGGCAGGTTTCGATCAGATACGTGCGGTATTGCACGGATCAGGATCGGACAGATATTACTAGCCGGCTTTGGTTTAAGCTGGATCCTAGTATAGTACAGTGTAGATTTTGTCTCATTGCATTTGTATTTCGGTCGGAATACAGATGCGGGTGTGTATACACAATATCGGGGTTTTCCTGTAATTTATTACGGGACCAGTTTTCTGGAGTTGCCAGTTTGCTTTCCGTTTCGGCCATATTTCTTTGTATCTTTCATTGGCCGAAGATTGGTGGAGGAGGGCTTATTTGCATTTGTGCAAATAAGCATTTGTGGAAGGTGTTCTTTGCATACTTTTGTGTCATGATGGTTTCATGATGGAGCCCCATCCTTTGACCTTCCATGGTTCATGATTGCTTGACTTTTTTTAGCAATCATGGTTGTTGATTAGTTGGTGGAGTGTGGATTTGTTAGTGATCATTGCTTGACTTTGGAGTCATCATGCTTTTGATGATGGTTGAATATGATAACCATTTCCTTTCACTTGCTTATTGGTGTGGCTATCCTTTTTCACTCACTCCCTCTCTCATTCTCTCCTCTCCCATAGCCATGGCCGGCCTAGCTAATTGAGGGGGCTGCCCAATATTTTTGGGTTTGGGTTTTGTTCATTTGGCTTTGAAAAAATTCCCACAAGTTCCATCTCCAAACTCCATTGTTCATTTCCTCCACCAAAGGCAGCTTCCATAAACCCCAAAATGAGACAGAGCACTACACGTATTCTACAGCAAACCTTGGGCACGTCGGCTCGCCAACTTTGTGCCCGAGTTGCCTCGGTATAGAGGTGGGAGCCCGTAAAAGAAGCCGGCGACGTGGTGCCCTTTCCGGCGAGGAGGTGGAGACCGGACATTCCGCGGGAGATCGGGACGACGATGAGAAGACCGGAGGACACGGATCGCTCGGTATATCTCTCTTCCCCATCTTGTAGTTAGCTAGAACTAGTTAATGGCCCGATCCGAGTTTTAGTGCGCGGTGGTGCCGGTTTGAAAAATTAAAGTTAACCATCGCTTCCGCATTTGGCCTCGGGATGGAGGCCGGGGCGCCGCCGTGCACTTACACTCCTCTCTTTTATCAACTCGGCTAAAACAAGAAAAGAAATTCACGTTTCCCTGCGGAAGACCCTGTTCCCCGCCGAAACACGGAGACACAACCGCGCGAGTCCGTCTTTCCAGAATTTCGGGACAGATGCTAATAGGTGCTATCCGTCCACCTCTCCGAAGATGCCAAGTTGATTTATGGCACCATGTATCGAAAGTATAAATGGATGCGGACGATATAGCAGACTTCATCAGATTCCCCCTCATTAGAGGGGTTTTTGATTGTGGGGACGCTCTTCCCTACAGGTGCAAGCCTCTGCAGTTAATTACGCTACCGCATCGCAGCAACCACTTTCTCCTTCTTCAGATGATTACTTCGTTTCGTGTGTGTTTGTTTTGTTTTTGGTTGCCCGTGGATTGTATACGGAGACTAATTTATGTTGTCGCCCGTAGGGTGTGGATTATTCCAAATCCGTATTTTCTTAGATTTGGGTTTGGGGGTTGGGTTTAAGGATACGTTAGTCTCATTTGAAATTACGATCAACTTAAACGTTTGTTAAGGATAAGTTAGTCTAGTTTTAGACTAAGATCAACTTAACGGGATCATTTAGATCCAACAAAAGAGCATTGGGACTCTATTGTTTAGTTTAGGGTCATTGCAGTCGATTACCAGTTTAAGGACATGGTGGTCCAATGTTAGTTTAAGGACGTCTCGGTCCAAGGTTAAGGACATCATAGTCCATGGGTTTTAAAGGACCCTACAGTCCAAGGTTAAGGACATCATAGTCCGTGGGTTTTAAAGGACCCCACAGTCCAAGGTTAAGGACATCATAGTCTATGGGTTTTAAAGGACCCCACAGTCCAGTTTAAAGACGTCATGGTCTATGAAATGTATGGTTGTCGAGACCCGTCACCTCTCTGAAGATGTTGAAGGATTATAACGACATATATCAGAGGGGTTCAGAGTTGTACCCTCGAACCGATGAGAGTTGGGAGACCTGCAGTCCAATTGGGACTAAGATCTGACATTTAGGAGCATATGGGCTCAATTGATCTGATTTGAGGACTTATGGCCAATTTTGGGCTAAGTCCAATCAAGTTAAAATGTTTAACATTTATTTTGGGGGTGTTGAACATTTATTTAGGCTTGGACCTGAATGCTGAGCATTCCTCATAGCCCTGAGCTTATTAAAGAAAAATTTATGTTCTATCAGCGTGACACGTGGCGCGTTCGGCGCTTTGCGCCAGTCAAAGAGCGCAGTGCACTTCTGCCGAGTAGCGCACACTTGAGGGACACGTGTCGCGCTGGGCGCTAAGCGCCAGATGATGGGCGTATTGCGCCAGTTTATAAGCACATTGCGCTATTAATTCAATGGCGCACACGTGAGTAACACGTGGCGCATTTGGCACTAAGCGCCAGCCCATGAGCGCAGTGCTCTATTTCAAGAGCGCGAAGCGGTAACTGTTAAGTGGCGCTTACGTGAGGGACACGTGTCGCGCTTGACGCTGAGTGCCAGTCAATGAGCGCAGTGTGCTATATTTGGAGCGCTGAGGCTCTTTAAAATTAAGAGCGCCAAGGCTCTGCAGCGCTTTGCGCTAGATGTGGAGCGCTGAAGTGCTTTTAAATTAAGAGCGCTATGGCTCTTCTTTTATGCAACTTAGAACAGTTTGCGCCCTCAAAGTTAAATTCTCTTTTTATAAGAGACTTTGTCTTAAAGTTTTAAGAACAAAGTTCTTGTTTTATAGGAGATGTTTCAATCTCTTATTTTAGTGAAAGGCTTTACCTTTATGGATTTTTGATCCTAAGATAATTGAATTATTCTCCCCTTTTATGATGAGATGATCTCTGAAAGACAATTTGTCTTATAGATCTATGATCTGTGAGAAGAATTATGTTCTTCTTTTTATGATGAGATATTTTGATCACCTTGTGAAAGACCATGGTCTTATAGATCTATGATCTTATAAAAAGAAGTAAATTCTTCTTTTTATATGAGATGATTTCATCTCTATGTTCATCATCATTTTTTACCTTGAAGAAAAATCTTCTTCCGAGAGCTTGCTCTTTTTCTTTGAATTTCTCAATGTTTTTTTTTTTGGGGGGGGGGGGTTCTGTATGCTTCTGTATTTTCTGTCTGCTTCTGTCTCTGAGACTTGAAGTCTAGGGGCCTTTATATAGGGCAAGCTGATTTGTTCAATCAGTTAAGGAGATCTTTTCTCCAATTGATTTGGGGAATTCCCTATCGTCGGATCTTGATCCAAGGGCTTCTAATTTACAAAAGGTAATCTTCTTGTTTTTAACAAAGATTGGGAAATCTTCTAAACAGAATTTATTCTGTATTTTTAACGTTTTTTTAATCACCATTGGATCATTGATCCAACGGTGCTCTGATTTACAGAGCACAATCTTATTATTTGGAAAGATTTTGAGAAATCTTTTCTTAACAGAATTTAAATCTGATCAATTAATGATTTATCATTATTATTAGATCTTTGATCTAACGGTGGGGAGCTTTTAGTTCCCGCACTAGATTACCCGTGCTCAGAGCGCAGCGCACCTAGCGCTAGCGCACCCGTGCTTTGCACGTGGTGCGCTGCTCAGAGCGCAGCGCACTTAGCGCTAGCGCGTCCGTATCTTACACGTGGTGCGCTGCTTAGAGCGCAGTGCACCTAGCACTAGCGCACACGTACTTTGCACGTGGTGCGCTGCTTAGGGCGCAACACACTTGGCGCTGCATCTGAAGCGTTGCTTTATTTCAAAATTTAAATTTCAAATAGAGCTTTGCTCTGATTGGGGGAAACAAATGCCCCCCTACCGTTGCGCTCACGTGGCCCACATGTGAGTGCAACGGTGGCAGCATCTGCGCCCTTGGATCAACTCAGAAGTTGAAAAGGCATTTCAATGCCTATAAATAGTACCTTTGGCCCTCTGAGATGACCATTGTTCATCTTCTTCCTTCTGAGAATCTTTATTCTCTTGCGGAGCATAGCTCTTCATCTTAAAAACTTTCTTAAGGACAGAACTCTGTCAAAATTTAGGTAAAGATTAAATCTTTTAATAATCTAAGGTTTCACCCATTAACAGAGCTTTGCTCTTCATAGATCTTAGATCTAAAAAAATGTTATTAGGGTTTTACCCATTAACAGAGCTTTGCTCTTCATAGATCTTAGATCTAAAAAAATGTTATTAGGGTTTTACCCATAACAGAGCTTTGCTCTTCATAGATCTTAGATCTAAAGAAAACCTTTTGAGGGTTTCTTGACCCATTAACAGAGCTTTGCCCTTTTGAATAACGAAGATTTGTTAATCTCTTATAAAGAACTCACAGAGTTTGTTCATAGGTCTTGAAGATCTCAGAATTTTAATTCATATATAAAAAATTGATTTCAATTTTTCTGATGGGTTACTCCATCTTCCCCGCAAAGCATGACTCTTAGAATTCTTGGGGCATTTTTTTTCTTAATTCCCCTCATAATTGACTTTGACACGTGTCACTCCTGTCTGCAGAGCATTGCTCTCGAAGAGTTTAACTCCTCTGTCCCGAGGAACTTTTTTATTAAGTGCGAAATCCATTTTAGGATTTCCTTTCTTAATTGCACAGAATTAAATTCATTAAGTGATTTAATTAGCACTTATTTCCTCCTTGGGGATATCAAGAGTTGTTTAAATCCCTTGTCTGTTTCAATAAGCTTTTTCTTAATCAGTCTGTTTACTAACTCCCACTGATTTTCCTTTTCAGACGTCATGGACGCTCATATGTACGATCTTGACGAGATTATTTCCTATGGAGACATTCGCGCCCTCGGACGTTCCCAAAACCAATAATTCACAAACGTCCAATGTGCTGAAATTATGGGTCGTTTTGATGCATACAATGGTCGACTGCTTTCTCGCCGTTCCTCTCTCTTGGAGCTTATTGTGGGAGCGATCTGGGGAGCACTTCCTTTATTTTATGCCGGCATGCCGCTTAAGGCATTGGACGACGCCGAAGATAAGGTGCACTCGGTGTATCTGATGGGCTTAATCTCAAAGAGAAGGCGAGAAAACCTTATTGATATCCTGCATCAAGCTTTTCAGCAAGCGGCGATACTTGCTGCCTATCGAAGGGTGGAGGACATCAGTGGGGATCCTGACGCCTGTGATCGTGAGAGGATGCACACGAAGATGGTCCGAGAGGCCCGAAAAATTTTGGATGGCCTCACTTTTGAATTTCTCAATCCATGTCCTGGATTTGATGTCTTGCCTTTGTAAACATTTTAATTGCGTTTTTGTTTACCGCTTTTACCAATGTAAGAATTTTCTAAAGTATGAATGGCAAGCTTTTCCATTTCCATATGTTTATCTTATGCTTTCTTCTCTTTTCTTTGTTGCCAGCATGTTACCCTAGTAAGCGTAGCCTGTAGATGATAGAGAGTATTCTGTCTTGAACTCTTTGAGAGGTAGTGATGGCTTAGGAAGCAGGTTCAGATCTGCCGCCTAAGGCTTTTCAACTTTATGAGCCGTAAGGGTCTCATAAAGACTTTTCTCCCTACGAGTCGTGAGGATCTTGTAAGTGTATTTTCTCCTTAGGAATCGTGTGGATTCCTAAGTGTGTTTTCTCTTGGGGGTCATAAGGATCTCACAAAAGAGTTTTCTTCCTTACGGGTCGAGAGGACCCGTAAGTGATTGATAAGGTTGACATTATCCGCATTTCACGGAGTCAGGGGTTGCTCTGGATGCTTCCCACGGGGTCAGGATTGACATAGCCGTATTCCACTAGACCAGGATTTGCTCTGTATGCTTCCCACGGGGTCAGGATTGACATAGGCCGTGTTCCATAAGGACCAGGTTCCGCTTTGGATGCTTCCCACGGGGTCAGGATTGATATACCTATGTTCCATAAGGACCAGGATCCGCTCTGGACGCTTCCCACGGGGTCGGGATTGACATAGGTCGTGTTCCACTAGACCAGGATTTGCTCTGGATGCTTCCCACAGGGTCAGGATTGACATAGCCGTGTTCTACAAGGACCAGGTTCCGCTCTGGACGCTTCCCACGGGGTCAGGGTTGAAATAGGCCTTGTTCCACGAAACCAGGATTTGCTCTGGATGCTTCCCACGGGGTCAGAATTGACATAGGCCGTGTTCCACAAGGACTAGGATCCGCTTTGAACGTTTTCCACAGGGTCAGGATTGACATAGGCCGTGTTCCACGTGACCAGGATTTGCTCCGGATGCTTCCCACGGGATCAGAATTGACATAGGCTATGTTCCACAAGGACCAGGTTCCGCTCTGGACGCTTCCCATGGGGTCAGGATTGACATAGGCCGTGTTCCACTATACCAAGATTTTCTCTGGATGCTTCCCACGGGGTCAGAATTGACATAGGCCGTGTTCCGCAAGGACCAGGATCCGCTCTGGACGTTTCCCACGGGGTCAGGATTGACATAGGCCGTGTTCCACTAGACCAGGATTTGCTCTGGATGCTTCCCACGGGGTCAGGATTGACATAGCCGTGTAAGTCCACGTTGCCCACCCCGGTACTTGCGGGGAGGCGGAAAACGTAATAAAAATCGGATTTTTATGAGCTTAGGCAACATGGACTAGACTTTAAAGGATCTTTGCTAAACAAAAACTTGCTAAAGCTAACTAGAAACTAGCTAAGTGCTAGAAAGGTTATACCTTTGGTCTTTATGTCCTTCTCTCCTTGCTCCTTGGAGTAGTGGAAGGAGGTCACCTTGTCATCTTCTCCCGTCAAAGAAAGATCCACCCGAAAGCCTCAACCTTTGGCTTCAACTCCAAGCTAGAAGTAACTAGGGTTCAAGAAGTGCTAGTCCTTCAACCCTATATGAGAGTAGAGATGATCAAGAGAGGGTTTTTCTCAAGCTCAAGTGTTTCTCAACACATGAGAAGGGAGAGCTTGAGGGAGAGGAAGAACAAGAGAGAGAAATGAAATGATAGAAAATGAGAATTATGTGAACCATTCTCACTAATATGTGTATATTATTTTAATTGAATAATTAGCTAGATAATTGTCATGGCTAATCATGACATGACCATTATCATTTCAATTTGCAAGGATCAAAAAGCATCTTCCAAAAGAAATGATGATGGTCAAAGTGTCAACCTAGGTCAACAAGTCAAGGAGGTCAAATGGTCAACAACCATAACCATGCACAATTATTAAACTAATTATCAATTAACTATAATACACACATAAGCATTAGGGTTAATAAAATGACAATAGTCATTAACCCTAATCAAGGTCCTCTCCTTCTGTCTCAAACAACTGTGCATACACACCCGCATTCGTGATCCGAGAAACACGAATACAATGAGAAAAACCAATCCCAAATCATATACTAGGATCCGGTTTAAACCAAAGCCCGCTAGTATAAACTATCCGGACAGCAAACGTGCACAAGTGCGTGGATGCGAACGAACCCTGTCGCAAAACCATGCGACCTCTACTCATTTTGCCTAAAAGCGAATAGCTCTCTGTGTGGGACTCTAAAGACTCGACACTACGCTGGCAGTGGGTTTAACCACAGACTGCAAGCGGCACTAGCTGTACGTAACGGTCCCCAGGTAGATGTCGATAAGAAGACTGACGAGGTGAACCCCATCTGAACTTCTACTGAGCCTGTATGTGACAGTCTCCGTACAGTCCGGTCTGTTCGTCTGATACATTGCATGGTGGGCCTAGGGGGCGGTGAACGTCAGTCCCCTAATAGCGGTACAAGTCGTGTCGGAGTGTAGCCCAGAACACCATGAGATAACACTGGAAACCTACCAGTATATCTCGCTTGCCCTGGCCAGGGACTACTCGTGTAATGGCTCTCCTGGACACAGCGCGATGTCAACCCCCAATACCGGGAGAGACGAATCCTGTCTAACCGCCACTGCCTCCAAGTGCTTCGGGACTGCACCCAAAAACTACCTGTTTGCACGACTCCTTTGAGCCGTGGTAGGGTAGTAATCAAAGTGCAGTGGGAACACACTCGAGGCGAAGTGACAGTGTCAAGTCAACGGACTAAGCTGTACTCATGTCACCTGGGAACTGATAACTGACGATAGGTATAATACCAACCAACAGTTCCCGACGAGTCCTGTCCAGTGTACTCGTAACCTAACGAGCACCCGCATACTATCTCAAGTACGACGTACTGACGGCTGTGGGACAGACCGTCTCCCACGCTGGGATGAGAAGCGCATACGCTAGTCTACTCCGGAGTATCGATGCCCTGTCTCGATAGTCCAACGACTAGGGACCTGTATAAGGATGTGCTTATAGATCACCCAGCTCCCACGAGTGTGAGCGCCATCACAACGCTGGTAATCAAGCAAAGATCCTAAGGGTTCTACTAATATGTATATCAGCGATATGCTAAAAGAAACACATGCATATATTAAAGCAGAGACAAACCAAGTAGCATACTACCATTTCGAGAAAGATTGTATATACAACTGTGGATATCCCAAGCTTCCATCAAGTAATATACAAACTAGTATGATACAGTAATGGCCTCTAGGGCATATACACTAACAATCTCCCACTTGCACTAAGGCCATGTACTGGCGTATCGAAGACCTATCATCTCGATCAGCCGCTCGAACTGAGTCTGGGGTAGGGCCTTCGTGAGTGGATCTGCAGTGTTGTTCTCCGTATTTACTCTCTTCACTACGATCTCCTGGCGATCTATGATCTCCCTGATCAGGTGGTACCGCCTCAAAATGTGCCTGGACTTCTGATGGGACCTGGGTTCCTTCGCTAAAGCTATAGCGCCGTTGTTGTCGCAATACAGCGGTATTGGATCAACAACGGTAGGAACCACCTGAAGCTCTGTGAGGAACTTCTTCATCCAGACAGCTTCCTTTGCGGCATCGCAAGCAGCTATGTACTCCGCTTCCATAGTTGAGTCAGCAACGGTCTCCTGCTTGGAACTCTTCCAGCAAACCGCCCCTCCATTGAGGGTAAAGACATAACCCGACATGGACTTGGAGTCATCCTTGTCACTCTGGAAGCTGGAGTCAGCAAAGGCCTCGAGCTGGAGGTCTTTTCCGCCATACACCAAGAACATCTCCTTAGTCCTTCTCAGGTACTTGAGAATGTTCTTTACCGCTATCCAGTGTTTCTCCCCTGGGTTCGACTGATACCGGCTTACAACGCTCAATGCGTATGCTACATCTGGTCTGGTACACAACATCGCATACATTATAGAGCCTACCGCAGAAGCGTAGGGTATGATAGACATGCGATCCCTTTCCAAATCAGTCTTGGGAGACATCTCTTTGGAGAGGGTGATCCCGTGACAAGCCGGTAAATTACCGCGCTTGGAATCTTCCATACTGAACCTTTTCAGTATGGTGTCAATGTACCTTGACTATGAAAGTCCCAACATCCTCTTAGACCTATCACGATAGATCTGGATCCCCAGAATGTAGTTGGCATCGCCCAGGTCCTTCATGGAGAACCTCTGCGACAAGAATCCTTTGACTGACTGTAGCATAGGAATATCATTTTCTATTAGGAGAATGTCATCCACGTACAAGACGAGGAATACCACAGTTCTCCCTACAATCTTACTGTAAATGCATGGTTCATCTGGATTTTTGATAAAGTCGAATTCTTTGACAGTATCATCAAAGCAGATGTTCCAACTCCGCGATGCCTGCTTAAGTCCATAAATGGACTTGAGCAACTTGCACACTCTACCGCTGCTCCCACTCTGATTGAATCCCTCTGGCTGATCCATATAGACGCACTCTTCCAAATTTCCATTTAAGAAAGCCGTCTATACGTCCATCTGCCAGATTTCATAATCGTGGAAGGCAGCAATGGCAAGAAGGATCCGAATGGATTTCAGCATAGCCACTGGAGAAAAGGTCTCGTCATAGTCCAAACCAGGTCTTTGACGAAAACCCTTTGCAACAAGTCTAGCTTTATAGGTCTCAACCTGCCCATCTACACCAATCTTCTTTCTGAAGATCCATTTGCAGCCTACGGGTTTTACCCCTTTTGGAGCAAAGTCCAAAGTCCAAACTTTGTTGGTGTACATAGACTCCATCTCGGCCCGCATTGCATCCAGCCATTTTACCGAGTCACCGCTCTGAATGGCTTGCTGGAAGCTAGTAGGCTCACCATAATCCATAGTGCAATCCTCTCTATCCCCATCAATGAGAAAACCGTAGTATCTCTCGGGCGGATGAGACTGCCTACTACTCCTGCGGAGTGGCGCTGGGATGTCCTGTTCTTTCGAACCCTCTGGTTCTACCAAGCTTTCAGTAATAGCTTGTGGTTCTGGAATTTCTTCCAGTTCTATTGCGCTCCCACTTATCTGATTTTCCAAAAACTCAGTTTCCAAGAAGCGGGCATGACGAGAAACAAAAACCTTTTGTTCCTCTGCGTAATAGAAAAGATACCCCTTGGAGTTCTTTGGGTATCCCACAAACTTACACTGTACCGAACGTGCCTCGAGCTTGTCCGCATGCTGCTTTTTTACAAAAGCTGGACACCCCCATGTCTTAAAGTGTTTAAGACTGGGTTTCTTCCCACTCCACATCTGATATGGTGTGGTAGGCACAGACTTAGTAGGAACTTGGTTCAAAAGATATGCAGCTGTTTCTAGTGCATAACCCCAGAAGGATCGCGGCAACTCAGCCTTACTCATCATTGAACGAACCATATCCAATAGGGTTCGATTCCTTCTTTCCGATACACCGTTGTGTTGTGGTGTGTATGGAGGAGTAAGTTGAGAGAGAATTCCATTTTCTTTTAAGAAGCCCAGAAACTCTGCACTCAAGTATTCGCCACCTCGATCAGATCTCAGTGTCTTGATACTTTTGCCTGTTTGTTTTTCAACTTCATTCTTGTATTCCTGAAATTTCTCAAAGGCCTCGGATTTGTGCTTCATTAAGAAGACATGCCCATACCTAGAGAAATCATCTGTGAAAGTAATGAAGTATGAATAACTACTTCGCGCATGTGTAGACATTGGACCACACACATCACTATGTATGAGTCCCAAGAGCTCGCTCGCTCTTTCTCCGTGTCCAGTGAACGGAGTCTTTGTCATCTTTCCCATGAGACATGATTCAGAAGTGGCATAAGACTGGTACTCGAACGGATCCAAGTATCCTTCTTTATGTAACTTTGTCAACCGTGTCTCATTAATGTGACCCAGTCTACAATGCCATAAGAAAGCCTGATTTAATTCCGGAGACTTTCTTTTAAGTGTGTTCTGGACACTGAAGACCTGAGCTTGATTCAAAACGTATATACCGTATTTCAATGTACCTGACCCAATCAGTACTTGATTTAGGTGGATGTTTACTACATCGCTTACAAAAGTAAAATCATATCCTTCCTTAGAAAGTAAGGATACAGATATGATGTTACAAGTCGCACCTGGCACATAAAAACAGTCACGCAGAATCAATATCTGCCCAGTTGTCATCCTAGATGATATTCCCCTACGGATTCAGCATACATGCTCATTCCGTTAGCAACCCTGAGAGTCATATCACCTTTCCTGATAACCCTACGGTTTCTCAAAGCCTGTAACGAATTACAGATATGAGATCCTGATCCCGTATCCAATACCCAAGAAGTAGGGTTAACTGACATACAGTTCTCTATCACAAACACACCCGAAGCCGAAGCCACAACATGCTTCGAATTCTGGCTACTGGCTTTACAAGCCCTGCAATCCTTCTGCCCATGTTCATTCCCGTAACAATAGGAACATCCTTCTTTTACTACATCTGTTCCTGAAACTTCTGCCCATCCCTTTCTTTCTACTTCCCTAGTTTCCTTTAGGGTAGTAGGTAGAGACTGTTGAACTGAGTCAGCATCTGACCCGTTCTTCAACGTGGTCTTCAGGTCCGAGAGCTCAAAAGAGCTGGTCTCTGTAAGGACGTTGCCCCCTACAGATAACCCGATAGCCAACCTCGCTGGAAGCAATTCGTTCGAGGTCTCATATCTTGCGATACGAGATTGCTCTCCATATAAAACTTTGTTATGGAGTAAGATAGAAGCTGAGTCCATCTTCTCGTGCTGCCTCTGGTATATACCATCAACTGAGGCTAACACGAGGCACTTGGCTTTCGCACAGTCTTCTTCCGATGTCCTACGAATATCAATATCCGTGACAGGGGAAACTGGACCTGAGACTGCAGGGGTTGGATCAGTCAAGAGGTGTCCCAGCTTGTCCTGGGCAATGGACATCTGGACAGACCTTTGCCAGTCATAACAGTCAGATTCAGTCATTTTATTATCAAGATGTAACCTAGGTGCGGTCACTGGGTCGCTGCAATTAAGAGAGAGAGAAGAAAACACTTAGCATGATGCTCTTGCAAGTTTAGATTGGTTTTTAATTTATCTAAACATGATGGCTCCCACTGTCTCTCGAATCCCTCCTCAAACCACAAAGGAAGAATTAGTCGGGATCTTTCTCACCGTACAATACTTGCTTAACCGTTCAGCCAGGCCAGTGTCGGTACTTCGAGGGAGGTTTTCCAACGCTTTCGCGAAGTTCCTTAATTAAGTAACCTCTTTTCCCTGTGGGTGTAGCCCCGCTAACACCTTTCTAGACACCTACTAGGTTTATAGCATTGATCGTTAAGTGAGAGTTTTCCTGAGGAGTAGCATATACTCACAGTAGGATCGGGATCCAAATATCATCGCGTGATAAAACCGAAGGAATCCTACCAGAATCATCACACTCCAAATGGTATGCAGCGCTAGCAAGTTTCAGTACTTTTGAAACTCCCGATGTAGATTTTTGCCCCATGCTCTTATGATCTTGACTAAGGCCAACAAATCATAAGTCACATGTCAAGTTCTACCCGTCGTTATCCAGGTTAATTTGAACCCACCCGTATATACCCTTGACTATGGCCAACAAAGCAATACGACTGTCCCAAACCAACGCATTCTATCTATGCAACATATGAATACCCAGCAGCTACCAAACACTGTGCCTTGACTAAGGCCACCAAACACAGCTTGAATACTGTTGAATATTTATATGAAACGACGGAGGGCTACGGATGGTTTTGGCGAAACCGTGAACGTAGTGAACTTGATATAATCGATGGAACGAGATAGCTTTTAAAAGGAGTGGTTCAAGCTCCGCGTTTAAAAGTTTAGTTTTGAAAAGAACCGAGTGGTTTTCAAAGTGTTCCAATCGACTTTTACTTGGTTTATTTTCTTGCATTAGTTCTTTTAATGCGTCCCATCATTTAATCCTACCATTGCAGAAAACAACCAAAATATGACGTACGCTTATGCCATTCGCATTCGCCACGGGGCCCCGTCATCACCCGTTAGGTTACTTAACTAACGACAGAGCGGGGGCTGGGCTAGCGCGGCTGTAAAACATAAGCAACGTCTAAATAGTTATCATATATAAATATATAGCAATGATAGACATTACAGATCACAGATGAATACATTGGATATACTAGGAATCCGCAATCCGTTCGAGCCTGCAACGAAAAGCGGATTACACGGTCGCGGTGAATAGCTAAATACCCCACCCAAGACCCCTACGGGTGCGGCAAACTACCCGCCAAGTACCCGAAGCGAAGCAACCTCCCTCACCACCGTGAGTAGGCCACTCGGCACTTCGAGATACCCGGTAGTTTGTGCACCCCCTCCATGGGTCTATCCTAGGAGCAAAAACAGTAAAAAGAATTATATATTGACGGCTACAACCCCGACCCGGTTGTGCGGCCATACAAATAATAATATTACATCAATTTACATGTTACAATGAATGAAAGGAAAAACAACACTCATCTCACATCCACCCCTGCTATTCACCCGCGACAATCCAACCCATTCATATACACATACCAATATCAAACACAGATCACAGATATGTATAACCCCGACTAATCGACATATAGCGATTAGCCGACGTTCAATACATACAAACATCACAGATATAACCGTCATAGTCAAAGTGTAGTGAAGTTCCGAAAAAAAATACGGATTTATAGGCCCCCAAAAATAAATTTCTATTCTGGAAAATCTGGGCACATATAACATATCTTAAAAATCCTAAAACCAAGCCAGAGATACACTGCACCAAACTCGACCCAGTGAAGAGCCAACTTGGCCGCGGTTGCACGGCAATAGCATGCTACTGCCGCGAAACCGCGGCTCCTTGGTTGAGTCACTGGACCGGGTTTGGTGGTTATCTTTAAAAAACCCTAAGACGATTTTTGGAGTATAACAAATTTTGTTTTGACCAGAAAAAATTTTAACAAAAACTAGGGTTTTTGAAAACTCGGTTTTTGGATTTTTCGGTTTCGAACTTCGTTACACTTCACTACCTAGCTAGTTTATGTTTAGTTAGTCTCTGATACCACTGTAAGTCCACGTTGCCCACCCCGGTACTTGCGGGGAGGCGGAAAACGGAATAAAAATCGGATTTTTATGAGCTTAGGCAACATGGACTAGACTTTAAAGAATCTTTGCTAAACAAAAACTTGCTAAAGCTAACTAGAAACTAGCTAAGTGCTAGAAAGGTTATACCTTTGATCTTTATGTCCTTCTCTCCTTGCTCCTTGGAGTAGTGGAAGGAGGTCACCTTGTCGTCTTCTCCCGTCAAAGAAAGATCCACCCGAAAGCCTCAACCTTTGGCTTCAACTCCAAACTAGAAGTAACTAGGGTTCAAGAAGTGCTAGTCCTTCAACCCTAGATGAGAGTAGAGATGATCAAGAGAGGGTTTTTCTCAAGCTCAAGTGTTTCTCAACACATGAGAAGGGAGAGCTTGAGGGAGAGGAAGAACAAGAGAGAGAAATGAAATGATAGAAAATGAGAATTATGTGAACCATTCTCACTAATATGTGTATATTAATTTAATTGAATAATTAGCTAGATAATTGTCATGGCTAATCATGACATGACCATTATCATTTCAATTTGCAAGGATCAAAAAGCATCTTCCAAAAGAAATGATGATGGTCAAAGTGTCAACCAAGGTCAACAAGTCAAGGAGGTCAAATAGTCAACAACCATAACCATGCACAATTATTAAACTAATTATCAATTAACTATAATACACACATAAGCATTAGGGTTAATAAAATGACAATAGTCATTAACCCTAATCAAGGTCCTCTCCCTCTGTCTCAAACAACTGTGCATACACACCCGCATTCGTGATCCGAGGAACACGAATACAATGAGAAAAACCAATCCCAAATCATATACTAGGATCCGGCTTAAACCAAAGCCCGCTAGTATAAACTGTCCGGACAGCAAACGTGCACAAGTGCGCGGATGCGAACGAGCCCTGTCGCAAAACCATGCGACCTCTACTCATTTTGCCTAAAGGCGAATAGCTCTCTGTGTGGGACTCTAAAGACTCGACACTACGCTGGCAGTGGGTTTAACCACAGACCGCAAGCGGCACTAGCTGTACGTAACGGTCCCCAGGTAGATGTCGATAAGAAGACTGACGAGGTGAACCCCATCTGAACTCCTACTGAGCCTGTATGTGACAGTCTCCGTAAAGTCCGGTCTGTTCGTCTGATACATTGCATGGTGGGCCTAGGGGGCGGTGAACGTCAGTCCCCTAATAGCGGTACAAGTCGTGTCGGAGTGTAGCCCAGAACACCCTGAGATAACACTGGAAACCTACCAGTATATCTCGCTTGCCCTGGCCAGGGACTACTCGTGTAATGGCTCTCCTGGACACAGCGCGATGTCAACCCCCAATACCGGGAGAGACGAATCCTGTCTAACCGTCACTGCCTCCAAGTGCTTCGGGACTGCACCCAAAAACTACCTGTTTGCACGACTCCTTTGAGCCGTGGTAGGGTAGTAATCAAAGTGCAGTGGGAACACACTCGAGGCGAAGTGACAGTGTCAAGTCAACGGACTAAGCTGTACTCATGTCACCTGGGAACTGATAACTGACGATAGGTATAATACCAACCAACAGTTCCCGACGAGTCCTGTCCAGTGTACTCCTAACCTAACTAGCACCCGCATACTATCTCAAGTACGACATACTGACGGCTGTGGGACAGACCGTCTCCCACGCTGGGATGAGAAGCGCATACGCTAGTCTACTCCGGAGTATCGATGCCCTGTCTCGATAGTCCAACGACTAGGGGCCTGTATAAGGATGTGCTTATAGATCACCCAGCTCCCACGAGTGTGAGCGCCATCACAACGCTGGTAATCAAGCAAAGATCCTAAGGGCTCTACTGATATGTATATCAGCGATATGCTAAAAGAAACACATGCACATATTAAAGCAGAGACAAACCAAGTAGCATACTACCATTTCGAGCAAGATTGTATATACATCTGTGAATATCCCAAGCTTCCATCAAGTAATATACAAACTAGTATGATACAATAATGGCCTCTAGGGCATATACACTAACAAGCCGTGTTCCGCAAGGACCAGGTTCCGCTCTGGACGTTTCCCACGGGGTCAGGATTGACATAGGCCATGTTCCACAAAACCAGGATTTACTCTGGGTGCTTCCCACAGGGTCAGGATTGACATAGGCCGTGTTTCGTAAGGACCAGGATCCTCTCTGGACGTTTCCCACGGGGTCAGGATTGACATAGGCCGTATTCCACGAAACCAGGATTTGCTCTGGATGCTTCCCATAGGGTCAGAATTGACATAGGCCGTGTTCCGCAAGGACCATGATCCGCTCTAAACGCTTCCTACGGTATCAGAATTGACATTGGCCGTATTCCACTAGACCAGGATTTGTTCTGGATGCTTCCCACGGGGTCAGAATTGATATAGGCCGTGTTACATAAGGACCAGTTTCCGCTCTGGACGCTTCCCACGGGGTCAGGATTGACATAGGCCGTGTTCCACTAGACCAGGATTTGCTCTGGATGCTTCCCACGGGTCAGAATTGACATAGGTCGTGTTCCGCAAGGACCAGGATCCGCTCTGGACGCTTCCCAAGGGGTCAGGATTGACATAGGCCATGTTCCACGTGACCATGATTTGCTCTGGCTGCTTCCCACGGGGTCAGAATTGACATAGGCCGTGTCCCACAAGGATCAGGTTCCGCTCTAGACGCTTCCCATGGGGTCAGGATTGACATAGGCCGTGTTCCACTAGACCAGGATTTGCTCTGGATGCTTCTCACAGGGTCAGAATTGACATAGGTCGTGTTCCACTAGACCAGGATTTGCTCTGGATGCTTCCCACGGGGTCAGAATTGATATAGGCCGTGTTCCGCAAGGACCAGGATCCACTCTGGACGCTTCCCACGGGGTCAGGATTGACATAGGCCATATTCCACGTGACCAGGATTTGCTCTGGATGCTTCCCACGGGTTCAGAATTGACATAGGCCGTGTTCCGCAAGGACCAAGATCCGCTCTGGATGCTTCCCACAGGGTCAGGATTGACATAGGCCATGTTTCACTAGAACAGGATTTGCTCTAGATGCTTCCCACGGGGTCAGAATTGACATAGGCCGTGTTCCGTAAGGACCAGGATTTGGTCTGGATGCTTCCCACGGGATTAGGATTGATATAGCCATGTTCCGCAAGGACCAGGATCCACTCTGGAAGTTTCCCACGGGGTCAGGATTGACATAGGCCGTGTTCCACGAAACCAGGAAGGGTTGACTTTATCCGCATTTCACGGAGTCGAGGGATGACTCTCGGTTGTCTGTGCACCGCCGAATCATGGAACTGGGAGTTTCCGTGATTCCCCTTTGCTTGATATTGCGTCTGTTGAAATGAGACGAATGTTGAGATGATCTCCAGGCTGTCTGTGAACCGTCGAGACTGTAGGGTTACTAGGCACTCTAACAAGGGTTAAGAAGGCATCAACCATACCCGATTAAAATTTTAGCCGTGCCGAACAACCCTAAACAAGATCTTTGCTAGATAATTAGTATTACACATGCTAGTAAATAACATTTACAACTAAGTGAATACGAAATACAACCTTTGTAGATCGGTCCTTCACTTCTAAAGCTCCTTGGCTTAGTCCCTTCGCTGCGATCATTGTTCTCCCGGGCTCTTGCATGGCTTCACGAGGCGAAAGAAGCGTCCTTGCTTGAAGTCTTCGAGGCCGAAGATGATCTACGTCGAGAGAATACCAACTCAAGCTACTACTTCACTAACTAGAGAATTAGTGAAGCAAACACCCTAAACTAAAGTGCTTGTCTAGTAGAGAATGGAGAAATAGGAAGTGGGTTCACTTTAGAATTTATTTTCTCACAATGTTTCACTCTCTTTTGAAAACCCTAGCAAGCTTTTCTTTTGCTCAATGAAGAAGAAGATGAACAAAAGAAAAGATGAGGATAATGATCAAGTCAAGTGAGCTAACCATGGGTGAGTGAGTATCATACACTAACTCATGTAGAGACATAACCATGGCTAATTCTAATGGTTGGGTTAACTAAATATCTTAAGTAAAACAAATTGAGTTGAATTTGTCAAAGCACTAAAAGCTTCTACAAGTTTCATGCACTTAACAAATATCAACCAATTTAGATTTACTTTAAATATAAAAACCCTTCCACTAAAATTAGAATGATGTATTTCTTATACACCCATGTCATGTGTATCAACAACCATGATACAAAAAGAAAACACATTTTAATATATATCACATATATATTAAAGTTGTGCACATGTGAGAAAAAACCTTAAGTGAACAAATGTTAGTTAATGTAAATTAATATATCAAATATACAATCATACACTAAATTATTAAATCAACACTTGACTTAATAATCCGGTTATATCTCATATAACCGACTAACATCCAATGTATCGACTTATCGAATCAACACTTGATTCGATAACCCGGCTATATCACATATAACCGACCGATACAAAAAGTCATGAGAATATAATACGGTATCACATACACGCATTATTCTCCGTCCCACACATATCACATATGCGCTCCTATTTCGTTTTGCCTGAGCCAGTAAAACCTCTATGTAGGACTCTAAAGACTCGTCAATACGCCGGCAGTAGGTGATGATCACATCAAGCACCCACAAGCCGTCAGCGGTACTAGCTGGACATAACGGCTACCCGGGTATTGAGCGATCAGAAGATCAGCAAGCAAGCCCGCTCCAACTCCTGTAAAAGCCTGACGGTAACACTTTCCGTACAGTCCGGTCTCCTCGTCTGATATGTCGCATATCAAGTCTAGGGGTGTAAACGTCAGACCCCAATAACCGATAAGTCGTGCTGATGTGAGGCTCATAACGGGTCGAGAAACTACTCGTAACACTTACCAGTAAATCTCTAAATCAGCCCTGGCCAGGGACTTCCCTGTTATGGCCAATCGAGCACAGCGCAACATTAACCCCCAATACCGGGAGAGACGAAACCCCTCCTATCGCTCATTGCCTCCATGTGACTCGGGACTGTACCCAAAAACCACCGTTTTGCACGCCCTCTTGGACGTGGTAAGGTGGAAATCAAAGCACAGTAGGAATCACACAAGACTCTATGACGATCTCGGGTCTACAGACTAACCTGCACAAGTGTCACCAGAGAACTGCCATCTGACGTGAGGTATAATACCATCTGGGAGTTCTCGGCGAGTCCGTCCAGTGTACCCAGTCTCCACTGAGCACCCGTATACCTTCTCTGATGTCAAACACCAATGGATATGGGATCATCCATTGCCCATCATATGGGTCAAGAAGCGTATACGCTAGTCTACTCTGGTATATTGATGCCCTGTCTCGATACACCCTCGACTAGGAACAGTTATAGGATGTACTCGTCGACTACCATGGCCCCACTAGTATGATCTCATCATAGTCCCAGTAGTCGAGTACATATCCTAAAGGCTTTATCAACATGTAACATAGAGACAATCGGAGTACATGTTAAGATAAAGAGCAACCAGATAGCGTACTATCATGTCGAGCAAGAAAGTCCCCCCTATATATGTCCAAGCATCCACTACAATATACATCTTATGTACAGTAATGGCCTCTAGGGCATACATATCACTAAAAATCTCCCACTTGCACTAGGGCCATTTATTGTAGTATCACATACCAAACAATTAGCTGTGGTTGAAGTATCTCATACTCAACCATCCCATAGAAGTCTCTGCTGGGAAAAAGGCCTTTGTGAGTGGATCTGCGCTGTTGTCCTCTATGTCTACTCTCCTAACCTCGATCTCCTTGGAGATCAACCATCTCCATGATCAGGTGATACTGCCTAAGAATTATATCTGGATTTCTGATGGGACGGGGGTTCCTAGGCCAAAGCCATAACTCCATTGTCACACAATGGTTGGAACGAAGTTCATCTCATGAACTAATATCTATCCAGACTGCCTCTTTGGTAGCATCCTTGGTAACGATGTATCTTGCCTTTAATTGTCTAGTGAGTCACGGTATCTAGCTTGAAACTCTTCCAACATACCGTCCCTCCACTGAGGGTAAAGACAATGCCTGCGACTGACATTCAGTCGTCCTTATCACTCTGGAACCTTTCCAGTGATTCTCCCCAGGATCGATTGATACCATCTTACTACAACTAGTGAGTATCCTAACATCCAATTAGATCTATCTCATAGATCCAAAACCCACGATTTAGGAGGTATCATTTTGATCCTATATGGAGAATCCTTGTGATAGGCGGAGATTGACCGAGCGTAGCATAGGAAACTCCTTCCCTATCAAGAGTATGTCATCCACGTACTCTATAAGGATCATCAACATACTCCCTACTACCTTTTCGTATATACAAGGTTCATCTACTATTTTGATGAAGTCAAACTCTTTGACTACCACATCAAAACAGACGTTCCAACTCCGCGATGCATGCTTTATCCTATAAAGCATCTTGCACACGTTTTCGCTGCTCCCACTGTCCACGAAGCCCTCTGACTGTGTACTTATAGACGCTCTCTTCCAAATCAACATTTAGAAAAGCTGTCATGATACCCAACCACCAGATATCGTAATCATGGTATGTAGCAGTGGCAAGTAGGATCTGGATGGACTTAAGCATAGCTTTGAAAGTCTCAACTTTTCCATGTACACCAAGTAATCTTCTCAAGATATACTTGCTCTTGATGGGAATTTAACCCTTCAGATAAAGCAACCAAAGTCCATACTTTGTTGGTGTATAAGGATTCCATCTCAGATCGCTAAGCATCCATCCATTCTTACAGAGTCCCACTCCTGATGTCCAGCTCGAAAATAATTGGGTCATCATCTCATGATGCAATCCTCGCTCCCACTGTCATAGAGAAACCGAAGTATCTCTCAGGTGGATGAGGAACCCTACTAGATCGGCGGAGAGGCTGAGGTTCGTTGGTTACTATTGAATCCTTCGGTTCTACCAAATCATCTGCTGTAGTTTGTATAGCTGGAACTCCTTCGAGTTCTACCTCATGACCACCAATTTCTTCACAAGAAATTCCCTTTCACAAAGGTGGTATGTTGAGAAACAAAACATCTTTTGTCCCTCGGTTAGGTAGAAGATATTCCCTTGCATATGCTTGGGATATCCAACAAACTTCCACAGATCTGACTTTGCCTCGAGCTTGTCCGGATTATGCTTTTAGACACAGGCTGGACAACCCCAAATCTTAACTACTTAAGATATGGGCTCTTCCCATTCCATATCACATATGAAGTGGTAGGCAACTGATTTGATTTGAACCCTATTCAATAGGTATGCAGCTTCTCAAGTTCATAACTCCCAAAAAGAAATTGGAAACTCGGTAGTACTCATTATAGAGCACACCATATCACATAGGGTGCTATTGCTCCTCCCCGATATACCATCGTACTATGGTGTATACGGAGGAGTAATGCTGAGAGAGAATCTCATTCTCCTTTAGAATAGTCCAGGAATTCCGTGCTCAAGTATTCTCCTCCTTGATCACATCAAAGGACATAATACTTATACCCATTTTTGGTTTTCTACTTCTAACTTATATTCTGTGATTATCTCAAAAGTTTCGGACTTGTGTTTCAACAGAAACATGTCTGAATCTTGAGAGATCATCAGTGAATGTAATGAAGTACAAAGAACCGGTCTTGGCATGTGTAGACAGGGGACCTTCATACATCAGCATGTATCAATCCCAAAAGTTCACCAACTCTTTCTCTGTTTCCAATAAACAGAGCTGTGGTCATCTTTATCTTTGTGACATGACCGGCAAGGTTCACAAGATGTAAATTCAAACTAATTTAAATATGCATCTAGATATAACTTCAGTTAGTCAGGTCGCATTGATATGACCTAGTCTACAATGCCTCAATAAGGATTCGTCCATTTCTGAACTCTTCCTCTTGTGTGTGATCTGTATACTAAGAACTGTAGTTTGATTTAGAACGTCAATTCTTTTAGATAACGCGCCTGAACCGATCAACTCTTGATATAGGAAATGTTCAAAACATTATCCAACAATACAAAATTATATCCTTCTTTACTAATAAAGAAACTGATATGATGTTGTATATCAGGTTTGGTATCTAATAACATTCGTTCAGAATCAATGTATTTGCTAATACAGGGTGATAATGACCAACAGACTTGGCTGCAACACTTGCATCGTTTCTATCTCATGAAACTTATCACCCGTTCTCAGTTCTCTACTTATCTGTAGCCCATGTAACAAATTACATTTGCGGGATGCTGATCCGGTATCTCATAACCAGGACGTAAAGGATACTGAGAAACGGTTCTCTGTAATGAACACACCCGAAGATGATGCATCAACATGCACTTTCTTCGTTTGGGCGGCACGGGAATTCTGGTAATCCCCTATTTTCTGCTCTGTCTTATAACATTTATAAGTTGGAGTGGGACCAACGTTCCCCAGCTCAGTATAACAAGCGGGTCCGGTCAATACATCCGTATTATTTTCTTGATTAAGGCATGATATGGTCGCTACCTGGAGAGAGAGAGAAGAAAACACTCAGCGTATGCTCTTGCAAGATTAGATTGGTTATTATTTTATCTAATCAGGATGGCTTCCACTGTTTTTATCAAATCTTCCTTCAAACCCTAAAAGGAAAGACTAGCCGGGATTAATTACACCCTACAATTTCACCAATCTTTCAGCCAGGCCAGTGTCGGTACTTTGAGGGAGGTTCCCCGTGCTTTCGCACGGACCTAATTAAAGTAAACCTCATTTTCCCAGAGGCGTAACCCCTTTGACACCTTTCTAGACACCTACTTGATCGGCTAATTGTCCTGTGTAAAACTCTCCCAGGAGTAACAATTACTCGCAGTGGGTATCGGGATCCAACTATCTCATAGAAGGTATGCAATCTCATTGCAAATTTCAACTCTTGAAATTCCCGATATAATATTTTGCCCCAAGCATCCCATGACCTTGACGGAGGTCAACAAACCACAGGGTGCAAGTCAAGTTCAACCCGTCATTTCTTAATTGAATCAAACCCACCCGCACGACCCTTGACGGAGGTCAACAAGGTCGTACGACTACCCTAATCCAATCTGCATCATATGCATAAGCAGATAAATACTAGTTAGCTACCGCACACTACGTCTTGACGGAGGTCAACAAACGTAGCACGAATACTAAGTAGGACTTATCTGAAATCACGGAGGGCTACGACAGGTTTTTCTAAAAACTTATTGAGTAATGAACTTGATATCGTTGTAGAATCATGTGAAATTTTGAAAAGGAGTGTTTTTTAGCCTTTTACTAGTTTTGCTAAAGAGGTCATTCCAGGTGAAGGGATCTCGGCTCTTTCCTCATCGAATAAGGTGCAGAACATATCATATATATCACTATGCAAAGCAAAACTCTAAAAGCAATCAAAAGACAAACCGAGTGCTGTAGCATCTGCCAGTTTTGCTTAAGAGGTCACTCCCGGTGAAGGGATCTCGGCTCTTTCCTCATCGAATAAGGTGCAGGATATATCATATATATCGCTTGCAAAGCAAAAAACTGTAGCTACCCTTTTTAAAAATTTGATTCTACAACATCTTTTAGGTTTCTTTTCTTTCATTAATCATATTAATGAAGTCCCATCATTTAAGTCACCTAAACATCACAGATAAATACGACGTATACTTATGTCATCCGCATTCGCCTCGATGTCCCCTCGTACACCGTTAGGTTAGGTAACTAACGGCAGAGCGGGGCAGGGCTAGCGCGGGTGTAAAACATAAGTAACGTCTATATAATATATCATATATACTATATACAGTATCCATCTCAACATATCAAATTATCACATCACAGATATCGCAGCAGAAGAAACATATGAAATAATGGATATACTAGGAGGTCCGTGTTTTATTTTGAGCCTCTATAAAACACAGATTCCACGGTCGCGATGAATAGCCAAACCCACACCCCTAGACCCCTACGAGAGTGGAAAGCAACCCTACCAATTCTAGAGTTAGGAGACCCGGACTCGACTCCTCGAGTTGGTCTCCCACTGGACTCTAGAACCCGGTTACTAGTGCACTCCTCCTTGGGTCTATCCCAGTGCGGAAAAGTAAATAATATACAAATGGTGACATCAACCTCATCCCGGAAGTGCCCCAATAAAAGAATATTACATACAAATGAATTTTACATGAATGAAAATAAAAACCCTCATCTCACATAAAACCCTCGGCTATTCAAAAACACGACGATCCAATATAACATATCCAGCAACACATAACATCACATGTCATCAACATAAGTAAATATGCGAATCCCAATTGTCGTTGACATATAGCAATGAAACCGGCGATATCATATATTACACTTACGGTCGCAGAAAAGAAAGTGTAAAACTAAAACATTTGGAATCCACAATCTCTTTAGACATCGTAAATCCAAAATATCACATACTTCGCATTTCATGCCTAACTATATGAATTCCACATATTGTATCACATTCCAGATAAATAGACAGTATTAAACTTTCCGATCGAATAATCAAATACCCAAGATTTCATAAATAGCTCAACACTTGAGCGGAGTTCAAAAATTCCAGAATACGTCACAGTACCAACGGTCCAGCCGTAGAAGAGTCAAGCCAACGCCTCACATGTGCCACGCCGTACTGCCCCAAACCCTAAGGTTTAGAGGCGGTTCAGACGGTCACATAATCGAGTTAAGGTTTGTGTTCTTCTAGAGGGTCCATCGCGTTACTTGCACGTTTTTCCAAACGATTTAAACTCAAGAAAAATTCAACACTTGAAAGTTTTTCGTGCCGGGAAAACCCTGGAGTAAGGACTAATTGGGAAATCAGTTTTCCTTTAACCGTACACGGTGACACTGAAACATTGAAATGTTTCGATGGGGTATTCCGGTATTCCTAGTAATGCCTCTTCCAGATTCACGACTGTAACCGTATAATTCTTTGCCACCTCTCCACATCCCTTCATATGTCTTTAGTCATTACCTTCTGCACACCCCTTTAGGCCAAATGGTTTTCTTCCTTCCCTACCGTTCGGCACCAGCCTATGGTTTGGAAGAAGACTATCTAATAAGCATAATGGGTGTACTGTCCTAATCGTAGGAGCACTCGCAATGCGAGAGAAGGTGAGGATAAAAGACAACCGAATAAACCTTATTCCTATTTCTCCTGAACCAGAATCCATCCCCGAACTGGAACAAGTTCCTTTCGAGTTCGTATATAACCATATGATGGAGTATCCAATAAACTGTGGATCTTCGTAGTGATACGGAGTGTCCTGGAGAAATAGAAAGGTGATGTGGGAGTGGTAATGAAATACTTGGTTTGGTCGTGAATAGCAATCGCAATTTACTTTGCCCTCTTACTAATCCCTTTCTTTATCTTAACTTAATACCTTCTGTACACCATCGTTAGGCTAATTGGTTTTCTTCATTCCCTACCGGTCGGCACCAGCCTAAGGTTTGGAAGAAGACCATCCAATTTGCGTAATAGGTGTACTATCTCCTAAACCAAGGAGTACTCGCAACCTGAGAGAAGGTAAAAGGAGAAGACAACTGAATAGTCCTATCCGTTTTCTCCAGAACCGGAAACCATCCTCGAATAAATTCCTTCGAGTTCGTATATAACCATACGATGGTTTTTGTCCAATGGATGTGGACGTTCGTAGTAATACGGGGTGTCCTGAAGAAAAGGGTAAAAGTAGGAGTGGCAATGAGGTTTGCAACTCTGACAATCCAAAAGCCAGTGTTTAAGAAGGTTCGGTCAACTCGGTCACTGAGTCATAGTCTTAGGGTCGGGTCAATGGTGGCTGCCAGAGAGAGAGAAAAGAAACACTCAGCGTGCACTCTAACCTAGATCAGAATGGTTACCAATTTATCTAATCTGGAAACCTCCCACTGTACCGTCAAATTCTCCTCCAAACCTGAAAGAAGAATTAGTCGGGATCACCCGAGGAGTAAACCAACTCATCAGTGGGAATCAGGATCCAACTATCATCGCATGATAATGTGGCGGAATCCGCTCACGGTGTCACACTCCAGAAGGTATGCGCATATCTGGCAAGTTTCAGTTCTTTTGAAACTCCCGATGTGATTTTTACCCCATGCTCTTATGACCTTGACTTTGGCCAACAAATCATAAGTTACATGTCAAGTTCTACCCGTCATTTTCCAGGTTAATTTGAGCCCACCCGTACAAGCCCTTGACTTTGGCCAACAAGGCTATACGACTGCCCCAAACCAACGCATCTATCTATACTGCATATGAATACCCCAATAGCTACCAAACACTGTGCCTTGACTTTGGCCAACAAACACAACTTGAATACTATTAACCACCCATATGAAACGACGGAGGGCTACGAGTGGTTTCTGGCGAAAACCTTTAACGTAATGAACTTGATATCGTTGAAGGAACGGATAGCTTTATAAAAATATAGTGACGAAAACTTTTGCTAAAGAGGTCACTCCTGGTGAAGGGATCTCGGCTCTTTCCCTGTAGAATGAGGTGCAGGATATTCCAACTGAATACCACGATGCAAAGCTAAAGTAATCGTCTATAGTGAAGTTATTGCCCTGACGCAAACTTCTGTCCAAGGGGTCACTCCCGGTGAAGGGATCTCGGCCTTTGCCTCGTCGACTGAGGAGCAGGATATTCCAACTGAATACCACGATGCAAAACAAAAGAGAACGTCCTTGCAATAACAGCTTTTTGAAAAGTGTTCCAACAACATCAAATTAGGTTTGTTTTTAACTTGCATTGATCCGAATCAACGCAGTCCCATCAATTGATCACACCACAAAGAACGAAAATATACTGATGTACGTATATGCCATCCGCATTCGCCACTGGGTCCCGTCATTACCCGTTAGGTTAGCTAACTAACGACAGAGCGGGGACTGGACTATCGCGGATGCAAAACATATACAACATCTACTAATATATATACCAATATATTATATTTCGCTCAAGGCGTGATAAAATGCAACATCACAGAAATGTACAGCATCACAGAACAATACAGATATCTGGGATCCCCAGGTTTCACAGAGCCACTACTGAAACCCGACGTTCCCCTGGTCGTGTGGATAGCCTGTGCAATGAAATCCTAGACCCCTACGGGCGCGGCAAGTTACCCGCCAAAACCTGAAGCGAGGCAGCCCCTTCAGCAACGTGAATGGACCACCCAGCACTTCACGGAATCCGGTAACTTGGGCACCCCTCCTGGGTCAACCTGTACCCCCTACGAGTGCGGCGAATAGCCCGCCAATCCTAGAGTGAAGCCCCTCCGTCTCAATGCCATGAGATGCGGGCCCGTTGCCCTCTAGAACCCGGCTATCCGTGCACCCTTCCTTAGGGTAATCCGAGTACAGAAAGTAAAATATACATACAACGGGTACATCGACCGCAACCTGGTCGTGCCCCAAAATAATAATACAAACAGGCAGTGACGGCAGTCCACATGTCGGACGCTCGTCCCGCAATATCAAATGTACATAATACAACAAAAATGTACTACCACTGCAACCAGACTATCCCCCACGACCAATCCGCAACATCGCAGCAAAATCGCAGAACATCAACGTGAAAGTCACGTTCGCAAATCCGTCTAACCGGGCTATAGCAGTTAGACGGGATTTACCGATCAAGTGACATTCACGGTCGCAGATATAATATAAATACTGTGAAATAATGTGTTTAAAATATCCGATCGATCAAATTTACCCAAGTGGGCCCCAAGCAATACTGTAATAGTTAAAGAAATTCTGGGCCCAAACAAAGTATACCAAAACCCCTATTTTCAGCCCACAAGCCCACTGCAAAAAATTGGTGACGTGAATCCAAATTCCTACGGCGGAACCGCGGCCAAAGAGGGGTTATGGCCGCGGTTTCGCGGTCGTACGGAAGGATCAGGTGACCAAAATTCTACAGTGTTCTTAGGATTCCCTGCACATCATTCTGCAACATACTGAAAAATTTTTGGACCCCAAAAAATTTCGACAGAAACTGATGTGAAGAAAAATACGGTTTTTGGAAAATTGTTCGATCGGAAATGTAAAACACACTAGACAAAGGTAGACTATGTTAATAGCGAGGCTCTGATACCACTGTAAGTGCACGGCGGCGCCCCGGCCTCCATCCCGAGGTCAAATGCGGAAGCGATGGTTAATTTTAATTTTTCTTGAACCGGAACCACCGCGCACTAAAACCCGGATCGGGCCATTAACTAGTCCTAGCTAACTACAAGATGGGGAAGAGAGATATACCGAGCGATCCGTGTCCTCCGGTCTTCTCGCCGTCGTCCTGATCTCCCGCGGAATGTCCTGTCTCCACCAAGTCGCCGGAAGGGCACCACGTCGCCTGCTTCTTTTACGGGCTCCCGCCTCTATACGAGGCAACTCGGGCATGAAGCTGACGAGTCGATGTGCCCAAGGTTTGCTGTAGAATGTGAGTAGAACCATGTCTCATTTTAGGGTAGTGGATGTTGCCTTTGTGGTGGAAGAAAATGAACTTGGAGAGAGGTGAGAAAAATGTAGCATGCAAAGAATGAGATTAACATTTTTCTTACAACCAAAAGAGAATCAATCCCCTCTCCTCACTAGTGGCCGGCCAATCCCATGGTGAAGGGTGAGAATGGAGTGAAAAAGTCAAGGAAAGTCAAGGGAGTGGGGGAGCTATCATGCAAGCATGAATAATGATGGGTGATTAAAACAATATCATCACAAACAAAAGCCAACACTCCAAATCAACCATCATGAACCCAAAGTCAATCAATGATGAAGTAAACAAGTCAATGCATGGTGGAACCATCATGACACAAGAATATGCAAAGACCCCCTTCCAACTTGCTTATTTGCACAAATGCAAATAAGCCCTCCTCCACCAATCTTCGGCCAATGAAAGATACAAAGAAATATGGCCAACACGGAAAGCAAACTGGCAACTCCAGAAAACTGGTCCCGTAATAAATTACAGGAAAACCCCGATACTGTGTATACACACCCGCATCTGTATTCCGAACGAAATACAAATGCAATGAGACAAAATCTACACTGTACTATACTAGGATCCGGCTTAAACCAAAGCCGGCTAGTAATATCCGTCCGATCCAGATCCGTACAATACCGCACGTATCTGATCGAACCCTGCCATATATCTATACGGCCTCTAGTACAAACCGTCCGATCCTGATCCATGCAATACCGCACGTATCTGATCGGACCCTTGCCATATCCCCATACGGCCTCTACAGCGTTTCGCCCGAAAACTTGAGCAACTGAATGTGGGGGACTCTAAAGACTCGTCAACACCTTGGTTGTGGATTTAACCACTAGCACGTCAGACGTATAAGCCAATACGTAACGGGCTACCAGGTATTGACCAAAAGGGACGTCAATGAGCGAACTCATCCTGACACCCTACTGAGCCTGTCAGTGACAATATCCGTACAGTCCGGTCCGTTCGTCTATGAGCATCGCATGGCGGGCCTAGGGGGTTGGTAAAAGTCAGACCCCCAAAAGCGGTACAAGTCGTGTCGGAGTGTAGCCCAGAACACCCTGAGATACTACTGGAATACCTACCAGTAAATCTCCTGCCTCGGCCGAGGGCTTCGTGTAATGGCTCTCCTAGACACAGCGCGACCTCACCCCCAATACCGGGAGAGACGAACCCCTAAAGATCCGCTCACTGCCTCCATGTGGCACGGGACTGTACCCAACTAAAACCTGTTTGCACGTCTCTTTTGAGCGTGGTAGGGTAGTAATCAAAGTACAGTGGGAACTCACACGAGACAAATGACGATCCCCAGGTCGATGAACTAACCTGTACACATGTCACCAGGGAACTGCTATCTGACATCAGGTATAAGACCAACTAGCATGTTCCCGGCAAGTCCTGTCCGGTGTACTCATAACCCAATGAGCACCTGTATACATCTTAGGTGATCCAACTGACACCAGTGGCTTGTGAGACCGGCCACCGTCCCTCGTCGGGGTCTCGAATGTACACACTAGTCTACTCTGGAGTATCGATGCCCTGTCTCGAAACTCCCACGACTAGGGACCTTTTAAGGATGTGCTTATAGTCCCCAGCTCCCACTTATATGATCGCCCTCATACTGCTGGTGGTCAAGTAAGAATCCTAGGGGCTTTATCAACGTGTAATAGCGACATGTCAGGTCACCTAAAGTAGTACACGATGATAAAGGTAAACCAGATAGCATACTATCATCTTGAGTAAGACTGTCCTACCGGGATAGGTCCTCCCTCAATCATTGCAATCACGTGCCTGTGATCCAATAATTGACTCTGAGGGCACTATCTCCAACAACGCAAACTTTTGTTCAAGGGGTCACTCCCGGTGAAGGGATCTCGGCCCTTGCCTCGTCGACTGAGGAGCAGGATATTCCAACTGAATACCACGATGCAAAACAAAAGTGAACGTCCTTGCAATAACAGCCTTTTTGAAAAAGTGTTCCGACAACATCAGATTAGGTTTGTTTTTAACTTGCATTGATCCGAATCAACGCAGTGCCATCAATTGATCACACCACAAAGAACAAAAATATACTGACGTACATATATGCCATCCGCATTCGCTACTGGGTCCCGTCATTACCCGTTAGGTTAGCTAACTAACGACAGAGCGGGGACTGGACTAGCGCGGAAGCAAAACATATACAACATCTACTAATATATATACCAATATATAATTTTCGCTCAAGGCGTGATAAAATGCAACATCACAGAAATGTACAGCATCACAGAACAATACAGATATCTGGGATCCCCGGGTTTCACAGAGCCACTACTGAAACCCGACATTCCTCTGGTCGTGTGGATAGCCTGTGCAATGAAAACCTAGACCCCTACGGGCGCGGCAAGTTACCCGCCAAAACCTGAAGCGAGGCAGCCCCCTTCAGCACCATGAATGGACCACCCAGCACTTCACGGAATCCGGTAACTTGGGCACCCCTCCTGGGTCAACCTGTACCCCCTACGAGTGCGGCGAATAGCTCGCCAATCCTAGAGTGAAGCCCCTCCGTCTCAATGCCATGAGATGCGGGCCCGTTGCCCTCTAGAACCCGGCTATCCGTGCACCCCTCCTTAGGGTAATCCGAGTACAGAAAGTAAAATATACATACAACGGGTACATCGACCGCAACCTGGCCGTGCCCCAAAAAAATAATACAATCAGGCAGTGACGGCAGTCCACATGTCGGACGCTCGCCCCGCAATATCAAATGTACATAATACAACAAAACTGTACTACCACTGCAACCAGGCTATCCGCACGACCGATCCGCAACATCACACCAAAATCACAGAACATCAACGTGAAAGTCACGTTCGCAAATCCGTCTAATCGGGCTATAGCAGTTAAACAGGATTTACCGATCAAGTGACATTCACGGTCGCAGATATAATGTAAATACTGTGAAATAATGTGTTTAAAATATCCGATCGATAAAAATTTATCAAGTGGGCCCCCAAGTACTACTGTAGCACATCAAAAAATTCTGGGCACAAAGTTAATATTCCAAAACCCCTATTTTTAACCCAGAAGCATTCTGTAAAATTTTGGGGGACTGAACAGTCCAAGTCGCGGCGGAACCGCGGCCCAAGCATGGCTTTGGCCGCGGTTCCGCGGTGGGTTGGACTGTTCACGAGCCCAAATTTTCACAGAACTCTTAGAATGTCCTACACATCATTCTGAAACAACCTGAAAAATTTTTGGACTTCAAAAAATTTCGACAGAAACTGATGTGAAGAAAAATACGGTTTTTAGAAAATTGTTCGATCGGAAATGTAAAACACATTAGACAAAGCTAGATTATATTAATGGCGAGGCTCCGATACCACTGTAAGTGCACGGCGGCGCCCCGGCCTCCATCCCGAGGCCAAATACGGAAGCGATGGTTAACTTTAATTTTTCAAACCGGCACCACCGCGCACTAAAACCCGGATCGGGCCATTAACTAGTTCTAGCTAACTACAAGATGGGGAAGAGAGATATACCGAGCGATCCGTGTCCTCCGGTCTTCTTGTCGTCGTCCCGATCTCCCGCGGAATGTCCGGTCTCCACCTCCTCGCCGGAAAGGGCACCACGTCGCCGGCTTCTTTTACGGGCTCCCACCTCTATATCGAGACAACTCGGGCACGAAGTTGGCGAGCCGACGTGCCCAAGGTTTGCTGTAGAATACGTGTAGTGCTCTGTCTCATTTTGGGGTTTATGGAAGCTGCCTTTGGTGGAGGAAATGAACAATGGAGTTTGGAGATGGAACTTGTGGGAATTTTTTCAAAGCCAAATGAACAAAACCCACACCCAAAAATATTGGGCAGCCCTCTCAATTAGCTTGGCCGGCCATGGCTATGGGAGAGGAGAGAATGAGAGAGGGAGTGAGTGAAAAAGGATAGCCACACCAATAAGCAAGTGAAAGGAAATGGTTATCATATTCAACCATCATCAAAAGCATGATGACTCCAAAGTCAAGCAATGATCACTAACAAATCCACACTCCACCAACTAATCAACAACCATGATTGCTACAAAAAGTCAAGCAATCATGAACCATGGAAGGTCAAAGGATGGGGCTCCTTCATGAAACCATCATGACGCAAAAGTATGCAAAGAACACCTTCCACAAATGCTTATTTGCACAAATGCAAATAAGCCCTCCTCCACCAATCTTCGGCCAATGAAAGATACAAAGAAATATGGCCGAAACGGAAAGCAAACTGGCAACTCCAGAAAACTGGTCCCGTAATAAATTACAGGAAAACCCCGATACTGTGTATACACACCCGCATCTGTATTCTGACCGAAATACAAATGCAATGAGACAAAATCTACACTGTACTATACTAGGATCCGGCTTAAACCAAAGCCGGCTAGTAATATCCGTCTGATCCTGATCCGTGCAATACCGCACGTATCTGATCGAACCCTGCCATATCTCCATACAGCCTCTACAGCGTTTCGCCCGAAAACTTGAGCAACTGAATGTGGGGGACTCTAAAGACTCGTCAATACCTTGGTTGTGGATTTAACCACTAGCACGTCAGAGATATAAGCCAATACGTAACGTGCTATCAGGTATTGACCAAAAGGGACGTCGATGAGCGAACTCATCCTGACACCCTACTGAGCCTATCAGTGACAATATCCGTACAGTCCGGTCCGTTCGTCTATGAGCATTGCATGGTGGGCCTAGGGGGTTGGTAAAAGTCAGACCCCCAATAGCGGTATAAGTCGTGTCGGAGTGTAGCCCAAAACACCCTGAGATACTACTGGAATACCTACCAGTAAATCTCCTGCCTCGGCCGAGGGCTTCGTGTAATGGCTCTCCTAGACACAGCGCGACCTCACCCCCAATACCGGGAGAGACGAACCCCTGAAGATCCGCTCACTGCCTCCATGTGGCTCGGGACTGTACCCAACTAAAACCTGTTTGCACGTCTCTTTTGAGCGTGGTAGGGTAGTAATCAAAGTACAGTGGGAACTCACACGAGACAAATGACGATCCTCAGGTCGATGAACTAACCTGTACACATGTCACCTGGGAACTGCTATCTGACGTCTGGTATAATCCCAACTAGCAGGTTCCCGGCGAGTCCTGTACGGTGTACTCATAACCCAATGAGCACCTGTATACATCTTAGGTGAACCATCTGACACCAGTGGCTTGTGAGACCGGCCACCGCCCCTCGTCGGGGTCTCGACTGTATACACTAGTCTACTCTGGAGTATCGATGCCCTGTCTCGAAACTCCCACGACTAGGGACCTTTTAAGGATGTGCTTATAGATTACCAGCTCCCACGTATATGATCGCCCTCATACTGTTGGCAGTCAAGCATGAATCCTAGGGGCTCTATCAACGTGTAATAGCGACCTGTCTGGTCACCTGAAGCAGTACACGATGATAAAGATAAACCAGATAGCATACTATCATCTTGAGTAAGACTGTCCTACCGGGATAGGTCCTCCCTCAATCATTGCAATCACGTGCCTGTGATCCAATAATTGACTCTGAGGGCACTATCTCCAACAAGGAGGGATTGTTGTCGTTTTAAACTAAGATGGTTAGAACTAGAAAGGCGTGTAGGGTTTATAGGGCTTAATGGTTAATGGATGAAGGTTTAGAAATAAATTTTTTATCTTTTAATTGTTTCAAACTGGAGAGATAGCGATGAATGTGGATTAGGGTTCTTAAAGGGAATTAGGGTTTCCCACTACTGCCCCTTGTCCTTCCATTGATTTCTATTTATCTCATGCCCTTAACAAAACACGTATTAACTAATCTCAAATCGTGGTCGTGAATGTCATTAATTGATAGCGCGCCCGATAAGAGAGTTAACATTTATTTTGCTAAAATTTATAAACATTAAAATGTCAAAAGAAATTAAGCGATTTTTCATCCATTATTCTACCCTATCCTACAAACCCTAGCAAGTAAGAAATTACTCGCTCATGGTTATTAACGAATTAAAAGAGAGGTGGAATATGAATGAATTCATAATTAAAATTTAAAGGTGTAGAAAGTAATGCGGAAAAGTAATGCGGAAAAATAATGCAGAAAAGTAACGCAGAAAAGTAACACGGAAAGTAAAATGCGAAAAAAATTAAAATAAAAGACTACCTTTTATTGATCCACTATTGTATTACAAAATTTCTCTTTAAAAAAAGTAGATTACAAGAAACCTAGTTTTGCTCGTAAATCTCTCTCTTGAATTGAAATTTTGAATTGGGAATATTGAATGGTTTTGCTAGACAGCTCTCGGTCCTTTATATACCCCCTGAAAGTACAAACCCTAGATGCCATGTTGGAGTAGGTGAAGTTACGATCATACCCCTAAAATTCCACATCCAACGGCTGCTATCCAACTGCGGTTCCGCCGCCCTTACCACCTATTGACCGCGGATCCGCCACCTCCTAGTGGGTCTAGAACTTCGGATTTTTTCAGGCTTTTTCTCTCGAAATTTGGAGATTCTCTTGATATATAGATTCTGAAAATATTTCTCTTAATCTCTGCCATTTCTAGATTCTTTGATTTGATTCTAATATTTGGCAGATTCAATTTAATACTTCGATTCGACTTGGATCTCCTACTTAGATTTCAGACCTGAGCTAATACCTGCATAATATCTCAAATCACATTGTTGGTAGCATTTGGTGTTTTTGAGATATTATTCCAACCATTTATATGATATAATATCTTAAGAATATTGATTAGGAATATTTGATATGATATGGATATTTTAATTAATAATATTTCATTTAAATATTATATGCATATATTTTTCCTAATTATATTAATTATAAATGAAGAAACATATGATAATAATCCTTTTACAAATAAACCCACATATGTTCTTTATTTACAATTAACATCTTTTAATACTTAATAATAATAGGGAAAATGTCCATACAAATGTGCAATATATTTTACTGATCAAATACCCCCAAACTTATCTTTGATCGTCCTGAGCAATCTCTTTATTAAAAAGAAAAAGAAAAATCTAGCACACTTTCATAGGCAACACGATTGCACTTAACTCGTGCAACAAGCCTTTAAATCTCTAGGTGTCCCCAGTAGGAGGAGTGTTGTCTCATGAGGGTTTTCAGCGGATTACACCAACAAAATCCCAAAATAAAAGAAAGAAGATAAAAATTGCATGCAAAAATAAGGAACATATAAAAGAAAGAACTTGAAAATAAGTGTTTCAAACTGCTCTAGCTTTTTAGTTGTCATGAGCCCTATCTTAGTGGTCTTAAAAAGATGTCAGAAATCACATCATCTCTCAATAAAATATCGTCTTTAGTCTTTCTCCCTACCTTTCTTCCAAAAATCAATCATATACCCCCTACGTGTGTGTAAAAGGCATCCCTACACTTGGAGAATTCAATTATCATACCCTTTGTCCATATTTCTTAGTACTTTTTAGTCGATGATGTTTTTAGATGGATTTTGCTCACACATTCTTCATGCGGTCGTTAATACTTCTTAAGATATTAACCAACCGATTACCGAATGTGCTCACTTATTAAGGCGTAATTAGCAATATCCTAGTCTTACAATACCTAAGACTCCCAAACTAGTTAGTCTAAGGCACTAGATGATAAGGCAACCTCGCTATATTTTTTTATGCTGCCTTAAGTAATTACAAAACCAGTGTTCATTTTTCTGCACCATTTATATTTTATATTTTTGTTTATATATTTTTCCTTCATACTAAGGCTTCTAGACAAGAGCATTTCAAGGTATCCTCTATTATCCCAAGGTTTAAGATGTGTGCCAGTGCGTATTGTAGGGTATCAACGTTCAAAAGTTTGGACTCAAGAATAGAGACTATTTTTTAGACTTATTTCTATCCTTAGAATAGTGATTCTTTTCATCATATTAACCCTTGGAACAACAGCTCATGACTACTTATTACTAGATTCGTTTTAAAACATCTAATTTTCTTACATTTCTTAAATCTCTTCCTCTCTTTTATATGTATTTTTCACTTTCTAATTTTTTTTCTAAAAAATATTTATGCAATGCAATATTTACATATGATGCATAGATATATACAAACCATCCTTACAAACCATCCCCCCAAACTTATTTGCAGCAGTGTCCTCACTGATGTGTCATATAAGCTCAAAACCTGAAGACTAGGAGGAACAGTTCAATAAGATAGTATAAAAAAGGGGTAAAGAGTGAATGACAGTGAAATCCACCCCCAAACTTGTTCTGTCACGGCCCGAAAAAGACACGTGACTGGCACTTGAATCATGTGAAGTCAATAAGACCCCATCTAATTCAAGTAAACCAAAACCCCATAAAACTAAACCTTTTTAGGGAAAATAATGGAGGTGAAGTTTTGAAATAAAGGTTTCATGAAAGCAGATTCTTTCTTTAAAACATAAGTAATATCATATGAAAATACAATGTTTTGTAACTATCTTGTAAATATTTTTCGTCGTTTGTTATTTGGACAGCACCTCCTTTGTAAATTCTAACCCGAAAACAATACAATTAATAATAATAATAGGCATCCCCAAGCGGGAGCTAGCTCTTCGCCAATTGGCGGAAACAATCACACAAGATATAAATATACGACGCCCTGAGGCGAAAATCAAAACTCATAAAGAAAGGAAATCAAAACATCATCAAGAAGCCAGAATAAAGAATAAATACATGAGCGTAACTCTAAGTCTAAAATACAATAGCGTTTTCTATGTCTACAAATATACAAAGTCTGGTTGATGGAGCTTTTAACTAGATACAACTGAATAATTAAATAAATGCAACTGGTGGTCATGATGCAAGTGTATCCCACCTACCAAAGCAATCACCCGAAAGAAAGCGGTGTGCCAGCAAGCCACTAGTAGATCTGTGTGGTCAAACCTGCAAGAAAACTATGGGCATAATGGGAGTGAGTTACCAACTCGTGAGTAAAAGATATCACCAAGGAGAAACTGAATGTATGCTCCTAGATCATACAATAATAATAATATAACGACATCGAGTAAATAACGAGGGTAACAATAGAAGCATAAGTGTGATATCAAAGTACTCATGTCTGTGTCATAAAGTAATAACATATCATGTGTATCATGTATGAATGCATCATCCAACGTGTGTCGAGCAACGACTCACTAAATCATGATAAAACCTGAGTGCCAAGCAACGACACTCGAAACAATCATGAAAACCGTGTCCATCAGCGACACATAATCCTCATATCTCGGGCTTCGTCTGTCCGGAATGGCCCCATATCATCTGATCTCAAGACTACGGTCAGTATCCTCCGGATATCCGCCGCGCCAAACTATCACCGGTCGGTAGTGCTCCCCTGCCAGGCTCAACGTCTTTCTATACGATCTTTTTGCCCTGGGGTACCGCACCAAGTCCACTATGTACCCGCAGATAGTGTCTCCTCGCTCCTCAAATCGGGTAAACAAATATGCTCAGAACCGAGAAATCTCATGGTGGATTCCACACATCATATCACGAGAGACTGCATTTTTCTTTTAAATTGAGCATAAGTTTTCAAATTCACATGCGGTTTCCCAAATCTAGAAATCTCATGAAAAACCGAAATCACATAATAACGAGTCAATAAGGAAACAATGAGTACTGGCATATAGCCAAATGATTAGTACATGACTAGAATATATGTATATGAATGCATGTGGCATCTAAGTAAGAAATACAATATCTAAACTAGCATGTAAGATCATGGATGCTAAACAATACTATTAAACTATAAGTTACCAGATTATACGAGTGAGTAACGGTTTCTAATATGTACGTGGCATGGCAATTACCAATGCTGATGTGTGTGAGCCGACAAGCAAGTGTACGTGCAACATACGCATCATCGGTAATGGTGCAGGTGTCCTAGCAGACGAGATCATAACGGCTAATGATAACACATGTACATATATATACAAAGCAAAGAGAATAATATGAGCATAGCAGAAAGTAAACAGTAAAAGAAACAATAAGATATATAAATCTATATACGAGCCATACCGTTTATCGTATTTAAAATAGCATGAATCGTTGTTTTTTTTTTAAAGTAGGGGCTACGGTGTTTTTGAGAAAAGAGATATCTTTTAAAAATCCGTAGCGTCCCTCGGTTTATCCTTTGAAAATGCATACGATTCGTTAATTTTGAAAATAGGTATGCCTCTAAATCTATTCTAACATCTACTTAAGTAATTAAAAAACTAAACTAAGAACCGAGTCAAAGGTGATAAGAAATCTATAACATTTTCCGAGTCGATATACCTAGTAGTCGGCGATCCAGCCTCATAGCATCACGTACGGTATAGTCCATCATAAGGCATCCTCGAGTCAAGAGTGCGGATCAATCATCATATATATATCTTATACGGTAAAATCCGTCGTACGGCATCCTCACAACCGAGGGTATGGGTCAAATAGCATATATATCATATGGTTTGTACGGTATCATCCGCCGTACAATATCATAATTAAGGGTATAAATCTAAGGTCACATACAAACTATTATCTCATCAAATCACATGTTATCACATGTTATGTATATATCACCCAACGATCCTTTAATATATCATATCATATATGATGTTTCAACTCAAACATTTATCATAATCTCCTGACATCTTGTCCGATCATATCGACTCATATCCATATAACATATCATATCCTCATCTTACACGTATATGTATATTTTATATATATATATCAACATACCCATACACACACACACACATTACACACATATCATATCAAGTGCGTATGTGTGCGCGGAACAAAATAAAACCAACGGCTCACGACTAAGGAAATAAAACTAAGGATAAACCTTTCTACGAGTATGCCTATTCTAACCTAAGTCTCCTAGCACACTATTAGCTAGTTATCCATATCCCACACTGAATTATATAAATAGATATATCTATAAGCCTAATCTATGGTTGCGGGGGTGCAATACGCCATCCACCCGACTTCCCCCGTAAATATATATCTACTCACCTTCGATCCTTGCTTTAGCCGAAGTCGATGAACGCCTTGCTCTCCTTTGTCGTCCCGGAGTCCACGCGAAGGTACCTACATTTTCAAGCACAGCGTATCGTAAACAAGAATCGAATATAAAAATCGATACGGCACATGGAGTGCACATAGGTTAGAACTTACGGCCTACGCATGAAAGAATAACCAACAACTCTCGACGTCGACATACAAACGTCAATCGACCGAGTCAAAACCCAAATACCAAAACTCAAATCTTTAAAAATTCGTAAACGAAAACAGAAACTCAGGAAAATGCTCCCATATTTTGCCCTGTGTTGAATTAGGATATTTTGCATATAGGATAGGTCTAATTACTGGATAAATGAGCCATGGACCAAGCAGGAAGCCCAGGCATCATACCCAGGCCGCAAATTGCAGCCAAAAAAGGATTATTTGCGTCCAAAAAGTTTAGTTGGGTTCTCGGGTTTCAAGGGTAACTTCCTAGGTGTCTGCTTGTATCACTGTGTTTGCTAAACAATTTTCAGAGTCTTCGGGTAATAGCATATCTCAATAAATTATCACAATTCCTACAAAATCCGATATCGATGAATTTCCAAGTTTAGGTTTTGGGGTTTCTACACTCTGTTGGTTCTAGAATGCTAACACTAGAGGGGTTTATGGCCATTACTAGACCTCAATAACACCTTCACAGCTCCAATTATACCCTAAACCTCATCTTGGAATTTTCAAAGATCACTAAACCACATTAGTTTAGCTCTAAACTACTATAGGACTTAAGGAAAACTAATAACAACTAGAAGTGTAGGATTTACCTCATTGAAGCAACTCAAGAAATTCCTAAGGTTGCCAAAGTGCTCAAAACCTCAACTTGATGCACCCATGGTCTTTGTAGTGAGCTTGTGCACAATTTTTGTGAAGGAAAACACAAGTTTTGATGAAGTTTTGGAGATGGTTTGTGATGGTAATGAGGTGGAGGAGGTGGAGAATGGGGAGATGAAGAAGATGAAGGAGTTTGAAGAGATGAAAAGGAATGAGGTGAGGTGCCATGTCAAGGAAAGACCTCTCTCTCTCTCTCTCTCTCTCACCCCATACCCCCTTGTCCCCCCTCTCACAAATATCTCATCTTTTATTTTTATTTTTATTTTTCTTTTACTTTTTAAAACCAAAATCATTTAAAAACAATTAAAGCCGTGTTTCAAAAATATAACAAGTGTTGCAACAAGTTATGTTGCATGTCATGATGCATTTATAAGGTTAATGCATAAATAGTAAAATATTAATCAAGTTTAGCATTAAACTTGTATACAATAATTGTATAATAATTTATATAAATTCTTTCAAAATCAATAGTTCATATTAATTTTCCAAACTATAAGTATATAATCATACTACTTCATTAAAACCAATCTCCATACTTTTATAATATCCATAAAGTTTAATATTTTAATTATTTAAATTCCAAAAATAATATTTTATTTTCTGAAATGTTACATGCTCTTGGCTCATAATCGTGCAAAAATTTCTTTTCTTTCAAGAGCCATTTAAAAAATATTTTTCTTCTCCCATCCCCAAACTTGAGTAAAACATTGTTTTCATTACTAAGCATTGAAAATCATAAAGGTAAATATTATCGGTCTACATAAAGCTTTACAAAGACCAAAAGTCAAAACCAACCATTCAAATATTTTATCTGGGTAACACCATGGTTGGTGGAAGATCGTGTAACGGATGGACATGTATAAGACTTGAGACTATATAAGAATGGAGGCTGCATCATATCTCAAGTAGAAGAAACAGAAATAAGAGTCGAGAAGAAATGAAGCGGGGGGAAGACAAGAGGTGTAATCGAAATTTTTTACGTCTCGGTTGGTAGAGACGAAAAAATGAATGTGAATGAAAACGATAATTTGAAAAAGAAGGAATGGGAGGAATAGTCGCATTCTCGTATGGGATAAAAAGAAGGGGTGGTAGTTTAACTTCTTCGGCCTCTAACAGAGGCGCACGAATTTCCGATGGAGATTGATTCACCACAACATCTAAGTCTTTAAGGAACGTGAGTTCTTCGGCGAAAATATTTTCAAAACTTTCATCGATGGTCCGAGTGATAATCTCATCAGAAAGAAAGGGATCGATATCTATATTAGTGGAATATGCAGATTCACTAGGACGGTTGAACTTTTCAATGTCAATCTGTTTCGCGCCTGTATTCAAAACACTCAATTCGTCAGAAATTATAGAGGTAGGAGACTCGAAAAACCCGTCTACCTTATTCTTAAAAGTGTCTAAATAAAGTGGTCTTTAAAGAATTATAGAACTCGAAATATCGAAGTGTGGTTCATCAGACTTCGGTGGAATTGAAAGAAGTTGAGAAGAAGAACCAAAGAAAGTGGATAATGAAATGGGTAAACGAACTTGGGTGTCGAGCATTGTTGATCCAGATGTGGGAGATGAAGGCTGATTATTGTTTTGCATATCGGATAGGTTGGTGGTAAGAATAGGATCAATTAAATGCACAGGAAGATATCCACATTCAACGGAAGGGACATGATGGGTCGGAGAATCCAACTCATCCAACATAGCAAGTTCATCTTCAAAGATATTCTCATCACCGCTCTCACTAACACCTTCGGTCAAATCAAACGAATAGTTCTTCAAAAATTCATCAATTATACTATCCTCATTCGATGGATCATTAGGTTCACTTGATGAAATTGGACGGCTTGATATGTCAAGTGCATTCAAATAAGGATCGATTTGATTTGGAATGGTGTAAGGCTCTCTTTCACACTCACTATTGAAAAAGTCAAACATGTTATTCTCGGGCACCTCATCAATTAGATTATTAAGCGGTTGATCATCAAATACATTCGGTTGGGGTTCATGATGGAAGGTGTCGAGATCAAAAGAATTGATTCTGGTTTGACTTTGAGAAATCCCAGGTTCTTTCTCACTACCCAATTCCAACTCTAGTTTAAGACTAGACATGATTTGTGAAGAAGTTTCAATGAAGGATTCTCTGTGAACCGTGGAACTTCCCAATTGACGTTCAAAAGCACTGTCTAGATAAGGTGAAAAGTTGAGTATGGTTGGAAAAGGTTTATTTTTTTGCTACGGGCGAGTTCAATGTATTCTGCAATCGACATGCATTTGCGACTTGCCACATTAGCCTCACGAGAAGTATCAACATGAGATGGTGTGAAAGTTAGGTACTGTTGATAAGAATTAGAAGGGTGTATTCAAGTTTCATAAACAGGATTAGGATCAATATTATGATATGAAGAATATTAAGATTGGTTGGTTAGTTGGCGACTGGCAATTGTTATTTGCTCAGCAATGGTCATGGGTGTAAAAGTTACCCTATTTGCCTCAAAACGAGTATCAACACTTTCATATGGAAATGATTGTTGTTCTAGCGGTTTCGAAGCAGTGAACGGTATGAAATTTTAGCTATGGGCCTTCGCAATATGCTCAGCGATAGACATGCATTTAGAAGTTGCCGTATTCGCCTCAAAAGGAGTATCAATATTCTCATATGGAAATGATTATAATTGTTGTCCTAACGGTTTTAGAAAACTACCTCAAAGGAACAATCTAACATGGTCTTTATCTCCGCTGAGGATCTCCTCTCACTCTTCAAGCCTTTCAATGACTCTGACTGGGGCGGCAGTCATGATGATGGCCACTCTACCACTGCCTACATCCTCTATCTCGGTTCGAATCCTATATCATGGAAATCGGCCCGACAAAAGACTGTTTCTCGATCCTCCTCCGAAGCTGAATATAAACATCTTGCGAATGCCATAACCGAGGTACTATAGGTAAAAAATCTTCTACAAGAACTTAAGCTAATTATCAGAAAACCACCTTCTCTATGCTGTGATAATACATGGGCTATATATCTCCGTACGAACCCAGTTTTCCACTTTCGGATGAAGCACATTGCTCTTGACTATTACATCATTTGGGAGTGCTTTGAAGATGGAACTATTCGTATACACCATATCAAAACCCATGATCAGCAAGCGGATGTCCTCACAAAAGCATTTGGACGCACACACATTCTCAAATTTCAATCCAAGATCGGCGTCTCCAACGGAGTCTCAATCTTGCGGAGGCGTGTTAGCGATACAGGCCAAAAGCAACAACAGAGATCTGAAGACGGAGTTGCAGACGTCTGCCATACGTCTGCCCAGATAGCAGGGCATGGCCAGACGTCCGAAGAAAAAATTGCAAATTCCTGTGTTATGTCTACCAAAAAAAGAGCGGGGCCGGGCTATAAATCGATGCCGCGCACCCCACGGGTTCGTGGGGAGGCAGAATTTACAAAAAACGATTTTTCTTACTTCGCAACACCGACTTTAACTCCAAGATCTTAACAGAAACCTTAACTAGCTATATCTACTAGGAGGTTCTATCTACTTTGTTAGGATTTTATACCTCCTTATTAACAAGTCCTTCAGGTCTTCTTCTCCTCCTCTCTTTGAGCTCCTCGAAGATCCGGATCGCGCTTGATCATCGGCCTCCTCGTGTCGAAGATGAACCACCCGAGAGTCTATACTTCAAGTTCCAACCACTAAATCGAGGTAACTAAGGTACATAGTTCGCTAAGCTAGGTAGCTTAGAAAATGTAGAGTATTTAATGGAGTATATAATCTTAATTGACCCTATGGTTCACAACTCATGTGAGAGATTAGGGTCTTAAGGAAGAAGGAAAGAAAAATGGAGAGAGAAAGTGAAAATGCAAATGAGCAAGTGAGAAGGCAAGTGAAGAATGGTTCCTACACTCATCTCACTCAAGCATGCAATATTTTTCAATTGAAAATATCAACCATGCTTGAATAGTGAGTCCAAACCAATAAAATAAACCATGAGCCATGCTTCACTCCATGCCATAAATATCTCCATTTTCTACCTCATTAATCTATTTCTCAAAATAGATAAATCCAAATAATGAGGTGTTCCCTTCTAGAAGCATGCCTTGTGAAATTACAAGAATGCCCTCACCGTATATACATATCCATATTCGTATTCCGAAAAATACGAATACAATGAGATAATAATAATCCAATAATATAATACTAGAATCTGGGTCAAAACAAAGTCCACCAGTATTATCCGTTCGAACTACATCCATGTAGCTAGTGCACGTATTGTGATCGGAACCCTGCCGTAAAACTATACGGCCTCTATATCGTTTCGCCCGAAGCAGGGAAACCCTCTGTGTAGGACTCTAAAGACTCGACAGTACGCTGGCAGTGGATTTAACCACAAGTCCGTCAGCGGCACTAGTTGTGCGTAACGGCTACCCAGGTATCTGTCGATAAGAAGGCCAATGAGCAAACTCATCCGAACTCCTACTGAGCGTATCCATGACATCTCCGTACAGTCCGGTCTGTTCGTCTAAAATACTCGCATATCTGGCCTAGGGAGATGGTAACCGTGAGACCCCTAATAGCATAATAAGTCGTGCCAGGGTAGAGCCCAATACACCCTAAGAAACTACTAGAGTACCTACCAATAAATCTCGCTTTCCCTGGACAGGGACTTTGTGTAATGGATTTCCGAACACAGCGCGATATCAACCCCCAATACCGGGAGAAACGAATTCTATCTAACCACTACTGCCTCCCAGTTCTTTAGGACTGCACCCAACTACTACCTATTTGCACGACTCCTTTGAGCTGTGGTAGGGTAGTAATCTAAGTACAGTGGGAACACACTCGAGACGAATAGTGATGTCAAGTCAACGGAGTAATCTGTACTCATGCCACCCGGGAACTGCTACCTGACGATAGGTATAATATCAATTCCAAACGAGTCCGTCCAGTGTAACTCATAACCCAATGAGCACATGTATACTACCTCCGGTACGACATACCAATGGTTGTGGGACAGACCATCTTCCCTGCTAGGATGAGAAGCATATACACTAGTCTACCCTGGAGTATCGATACCCCATCTCGATAATCCTATGACTAGGGACCTGTATAAGAATGTGCTTATAGACAACCCAGCCCCCACTAGTGTGGCTGCCATCACAACGCTGGTAGTCAAGCAAAGATCCTAAGGGCTCTACCAATATGTATTAGCGATATGCTAAAAGAAATATATACACATATTGATGTAGAATCAAACCAAGTAGCATACCATTTTGAGCAAGACTGTTATTATATTTGTGTATATCCCAATCTTCCAAAATGTAATATACAAACCAGTACTATATAATAATGGCCTCTAGGGCATATATCACTAAAAATCTTCCACTTGCACTAAGGCCATGTATTGGCATATCACAGACCTATTATCTCAATTAGCCTCTCGAACTGTGTCTGAAAGATGACCTTTGTGAGTGGATCTGCAGTGTTGTTCTCTGTCTCTACTCTCCGCACCCCGATCACCCGGCGATCAACGATCTCCCTGATCAGGTGGTACCGCCTCAAGATATGCCTGGACTTCTGATGGGACCTTAGTTCCTTCGCTAAAACTATAGCCCAGTTGTTGTCACAATACAGACGTATTGGATCAACAATAGACGGAACCACCTGAAGTTCTGTAATGAATTTATTCATCCAAAATGCTTGCGGCATCACATGTAGCGATATACTCCGCTTCTATCGTCGAGTCAGCAACGGTGTCCTGCTTGGAGCTCTTCCAACAGACCACTCCTCCATTAAGAGTAAAGACATAACCCAACATGGACCTGGAGTCATCCTTATCACTCTGGAAGCTGGAGTGGGCGAAGACCTCGATCTGGAGGTCTTCACTGTCGTACACCAAGAACATCTCCTTAGTCCTTCTCAAGTACTTGAGAATGTTCTTAACTGTTGTCCAGTGCTTCTCCCCTAGGTTTGACTGAAACCTGCTTACAACGCTTAGTGAGTAAACTACATCTGGTCTGGTACACAACATCGCATACATTATAGAGCCTACCGCAGAAGCGTAGGGTATAATAGTCATGCAATCCCTTTCCAAATCAGTCTTGGGAGATATCTCTTTGGAGAAGGTACTTCTGTGACAAACCGATAGATTACCGCTCTTTGAATCTTCTATACTAAATATTTTCAGTATGTCAATGTACGTTGACTGTGAAAGTCCCAATATCCTTTTAGATCTATCATGATAAATCTGGATCCCCGGAATGTAGGAGGCATCACCCAGGTCCTTCACAGAGAACCTTTATGACAAGAATCCTTTGACTGATTGTAGCATAGTAATGTCATTTCCTATCAGGAGAATGTCATCCACGTACAAGACGAGGAATACCACAGTTCTCGCTACAATTTTACTATAAATGCATGGTTCATCTGGATTTTTGATAAAGTCGAATTTCTTGACCGTCTCATTAAAACAGAAGTTCCTACTCCGCGATACTTGTTTTAATCCATAAATGGATTTAATAAATTTGCACACTCTTCCGCTGCTCCCACTCTCTATGAAACCCTCCGGCTAATCCATATAGACACACTCTTCTAAATTTCCATTCAGAAAAGCGGTCTTTACGTTCATCTGCCAAATTTCATAACCGCGGAAGGCAGCAATGGCAAGAAGGATCCAAATGGATTTGAGCATAGCCACTGGATAAAAGGTTTCATTATACTCCAAACCAGATTTTTGATGAAAACCTTTTGCAACAAGTCTAGCCTTATAAGTTTCAATCTGTCCATCTACACCAATCTTCTTTCTGAAGATCCATTGCAGCCTACGGGTTTTACCCCTTCTGGAGCAATGTCCAAAGTCCATACTTTGTTGGTGTACATGGACTCCATTTCGGTCCGCATTGCATCCAGACATTTTACCGAGTCTCTGCTCCTGATGGCTTGCTGGAAACTATTTAGCTTATCATTGTTAGTTATATGTATGCCCTAGAGGCCATTACTGGACATGTGATGTATATTGTAGTGGATGCTTGGACATATATAGGGAGGACTTTCTTGCTCGACATGATAATATGGTATCTGGTTGCTCTTTATCTTAACATGTATACTTATAGTCTCTCTATTACATATTGATAAAGCCCTTAGGATGAGTACTTGACCACCAGGATTATGATGCAGATCATACTAGTGGAGAAATGGTAATCGGTAAGTACATCCTTAGATTGTTCCTAGTCGTGGGAGCATCGAGACAGGGCATCGATACTCCAGAGTAGACTAGCGTATGCGCTTCTTGACCCATATGATGGGCGATGGATGATCCCACATCCATTGGTGTTTGACATCAGAGAAGGTATACGGGTGCTCAGTGGAGACTGGGTACACTGGACGGACTCGCCGAGAACTCCTAGATAGTATTATACCTATCGTCAGATATCAATTCTCTGGTGACACTGGTACAGGTTAGTCTGTCGACCCGAGATCGTCATAGAGTCTTGTGTAATTCCCACTGTACTTTGATTTCCACCATACCACGTTCAAGAGATCGTGCAAAAAGATGGTTTTGGGTACAGTCCCGAGTCACATGGAGGCAATGAGTGAAAGGAGGGGATTTCGTCTCTCCCGGTATTGGGGGTTGATGTTGCGCTATGCTCGATTGGCCAGAACAGGAAATCCCTGGTCAGGATTGCTGAGATTTACTGATAAGTGTTATCGGTAGTTTCTCAAACCGTTATGGACCTTGCATCGGCATGACTTATCAGGCTATTGGGGTCTGACGTTATACCAACCCCAGGCTACGATATGCGACATATCTGACGAAGATACCGGACTGTACAGTAGTGTTACTGATTGGATTCGCAGGAGTATGAGCAGGTTTGCTTGTTGATCTTCTAATCGCTCAATATCCGAGTGGCCGTTACGTTTAGCAGACCGCTTGCGGCTTGTGGATGCTTAATATGATCATCACCTACTACCGGCGTATTGACGAGTCTTTAGAGTCCTACACAGAGGTTTCCTGGTTCATGCGAAACGAAATAGGAGCACATATGTGATATGTGCGGGACCAAGATTAATGCGCGTATGTGATACTACATTATATTCTCGCGATATGTGATATCGATCGGTTATATAAGATATAGCCGGGTTATCGGATCAAGTGTTGATTCGATAAGTTGATTCATATGATATTAGTCGGTTGTATATGATATAGCCGGATTATTAAATCAAATGTTGATTTGATAATTTAATATATAATTATATATTTGATATATTAATTTACATTAACTAATATTAGCTCACTAAGTATTCTTTTTCTCACTTATGTGCATATAGTATATATATGATATATATTAATGTACATTTTATTGTATCATGCTTGATGCCACATACTTCATGGGTGTATGAGACTTACACTATAGTTAGGATAATGTAGGGTTTATATTTATCTAAGTAATTCAAAAATAGATGGATTTTTGTCATGGCTACAAGCTTGTAGAAGCTTGTGGAAACATTGACCAAGTCCACTCTTTTTGTTTCACTTGTAGATATTTATTAATCTAACTATTAACCTTAGCCCTAGTTAAGTCTCTACATGGGTTAGTGTATGACACTAACTCACCCATGGTTCATATTCTCACCTCATGAGTTCATTCTCTCATCTTGATTCTCATCTTCTTCTTCATTGAAAAAGCTTGCTAGCTTTTTTCTAAGTGAGAAAATATTGTGAGAAAATTAAATCTAAAGTGAGCCGATTTCCTACTTCATCATCCTCTACTATATTAGCCATTTAGTTTAGGGTGTTTTCTTCACTAATCTACAATTAGTGAAGAGATAGCATGAGCTTGAGTCTTCTCGACGTAGATCATCTTCGGCCTCGAAGACTTCGAGCAAGCTTGTTCATTTCTTCATGTGAACCCTTACTAGAGTTCGGGTGATCACTACTTGGAGCGAAAGGAGTACTACACAGAGCTTTAGAAGTGAAGGACCGGTCTACAAAGGTTGTATTCATAATTCACCTATTTGCAAAGTTGTTTACATGTTGTATTGTTTAAAACTCTAGTTAAGATTCTAGGGTTAGGGTTCTTTAGTACGGCAAAAAATTTGAAAACGGCATGGACGATACCTCCCGAAACCTTGCTGCCGTGCTAAGTAACCCTACAGTAGTATCAGAGCCAAGCTAGAGATTTAAACGATGTTTGTTAAGATTATGAAACCGAAACAACTCCGAAACACCCGATACAAATTCCTAGTTTCTGTCAAATTTAAAATGGCCTCTAAAAATTTTTTAGCAACTGCAGAATGTTGTATGTGATATAACATGAACAGTACGAAAATTTGATGCAATTTGGTTGAAATGTGGCCGGCCAAATAGGCCTAAAAACCAAGCTCACCGGTTTTTTGGTGCGTGTTTGGCTTCAAATTTTTAGGGTGTTCTAGTCTCTGGGTTTTGGTGTTTCAAGTGTTGCTTGTTTTTGCTAAATTTGCATGTGATGTTAATTTTCTGCAAAGGCAATTCGGAGTGTTTCGTATTCATAATTCTAACATCTATTCGGGTTATTTAGACAACGTCAAAAAGTTCGAACGGATATCAATAACTCATATTTTCCCTCGCTGGAAATTTTCCAAGAGTTGGATTTTTTCAAAGTTTAAAATCTTCAGAAAATTATGCAAGCAATTATGTGGACCCTCTAGAAGAACAATACCCAAACTCGACTTTTTAGATCGCGGAACCGCGGGCATACCCTGGGGTTTGCGGCAGTTCCGTGGCGACATGAGTGAGGCATGGGTCGGCCCTTCTACGGATGGTTCATAAGAGCTGTGGCATGTTCTGGAAACTTTTTGAACTCCGCTCAAGTGTTGAGCTCTTTGGAAAAGTTTGGGTGTTTGCTTGTTCGATCGAAAAGTTTAACATCGTCTAGCTATCTGTGATTGTGAAACAATATTTGGAATCCACAAAATTAGTTATGTGATAATTAGTTTGAATTTTATAAATCTAGCAGTTTATTCTCATTTGATCGATTGCCACGGAATTTTGATGTGGATCAAAAGTCCGTCGCAATTACGTAGTGTACGCGGATACTCGCCGGGTAATCTTACTAGATAGCCACGCCCCATAGCCCTAACCAAGTGACTGTAGGAGAACCCCGTCGCCAAAAGCATCCGTTCGGGTGCTCACGGCCGCGGTGTTCCGCCTTAGTGCACTTCATCGATGGCATCGAGGGCGCGGCAGTCTATTAAAGTTTCCGACGAGCATTCGATCAGGTTATCGGAAATCTTGTTGAATTACCCGACAGCTTATTAGAAAGTGTTTTCAATATTGAGAATAAAATGCAGGGTTTATAATTGTTAGGCATATGATGTCTAAGGAATTCATCTAGTTGGGCATGAAATCCAAAGAATGTGATACATTGGGTTTATGATGTCTAAGGTGGTTGCGGATTCCAATTGTTGTGGTTTTTCACTTTCTTTTTTGCGACCGTAAGTGTAATATGTGGTGTACCACCGGTTTCGTTGCTATACGTCAACGACAATTGGGATACGCATATTTACTTACGTTGATGACATGTGATATTATGTGTTGCTGTGATATGTTATATTGGATTGTCGTGTTTTGAATAGCCGGGGATTTTTATGTGAGATGAGAGTTTTTCATTTTCATTCATGTAAAAGCTTGTATGTAATATTCTTTTATTGGGGCACTTCCGGGTTGAGGATGATGTCACCATTGATGTATATTATTTACTTTTCCGCATTAGGATAGACCCAAGGAGGAGAGCATAAGTAACCGGGTTCTAGGGTACAGTGGGAGACCATCTCGAGGAGTCGAGACCGGGTATCCTAACTCTAGAATTGTGTAACGTTTTGAAAATCGTTTCGGTGAAATTTCGAAAAATCGGTAAAATAAGGGGGTTTTCTGTAAAAAGTCAAAATACAAATATCTTATTATAAAAATTAAATATACATATTCTAGCTATGTAATTGCTAGTATTTGGTGTTTATTGAGCCACTGGTGAAATTTCAAATTTTCTGAAAAAAAATTATTTTATTATTATTTTAAGCCGTCACTAATACATTTAATTAGGGAAAATTACAAATTGGAATGAGTTGAAACAAATTTTGTGCATCATAAAATATTAAATAAAATTTTATCATATGGTTTTTAAAACGAAATCGTTTGCCAAAACGGTTTAGAAAATATCGAAGAAAAAGGCTTTTTTCGGTGAAATTAGTGTTAATGGGAATTGGGGTTTAGCATTTATCTTTTTTCCTAACCCACACACCCACACCTCACCCTCTCCCCATGTGGCCGGCCCCACCATGACAGCCCTCCCCCTCTCCCTCTCTCCAATCACTTCTTTTTTCAAAAGAAAAGAAAAAGAAAAGAGTAGAAAATGATAGAATTAGAGTGGACTTTGACTAGAGTGGACTTTCCCCACCTCACTCTCTCTCCTCCCTCACCCAATCCCCACCAATTCTGGCCAAAATCTGAACCCACAACAGCCCCTTCATTCTTCATCTCCTTCTCTTTAAAAAAGTTCATCAAAAATGCTTGAAAAATCCACAAAAAATCATGCAAAAATCCAAATCAAAATCCACCTCCTACCCATTTTCCCTTGGCTACCATAGCATGGATCTAGGGATTTAGATTTCAATTTGGGAGGCTAAGTGTGCTTGTGGGATCTTCAAATTATTTTGGTATAAATTCTAACATTTTTGCTTAATGTGTTATTAATTGCTTAGGTTAGCTTAATTAGGTGTTTAATTAGTTTTTAATTAGTTCTAGGTGCATGATTTAAAATTCAAGAGAGGGGTTTGATTTCAAATTGGTATTTTGTGTTGTGAGATTTAGTTTATGTGATATAATTGACATATTAATGTTATGCTAAATCCAATTTAAGTTGCTAGTTTGCATATTTGTTGATTTAAAAGTGATAATTATATAAATGGTAAACTAGGTTTTGAAATTAATTATATTCTTGTGAGATAAAATTCAAATTTAGGTTTCATATTATTATATAGATTATATTGAGTGGTTTAATGCTTTTATTTCATGAAAATCCAAGCTAGATTGTAGTTTGTGCATTTTTGCTATAAAATTGTTAAAATTTAGGTATTTTGTGAACTAGAATTTTAAGGTTTATGGAAATTAATGAGATTAAATTATGGGAATTATTTTTATGACTTAATTAAGATATTTAGTGAATATTGTGGCCACTAGATTCGTTTATACATCGAGTTTTGCACTAAAACGGTGATTTGTGTTTGCTAGATTTTCGGAAAAATGACTTTTTAAGTGAAATTGGGGTTTTTGTAAGTTTTAACCTATTTTATATTAAAATTAGTGTTCGTGAATGTGCAAATGAGTGTATTTGGGTTTTTCTCGATGGTCTGGCATTTGTACACCGACGTCGAGAGTTTTGGGTTGATTTGTGAAAGCAACCATAGGTTTTGACCTATGTGGGATTCGTGTGTCGTTTTGGTCATGAGTCGGATTTTAATGCGATACGATGCGTTGTGATATGTAGGTACCCCCATGTGGACTTCGAGACGACAAGCAAGCGCATGGCGACGTCGGCACCAGCTAGCGAGGACCAGGTGAGTAGATTTATATCTACAGGGAGAAGTCGGGTGGATGGCGTATAGCACCCCCGCAGTCCGTAGTGTAGCTTATATATATATGTTTATATAGGTGTTTTATGATACGAGAATATTTATTCATGTTATGATTATGTGTTCATGGATTAGCTTTGGGTTAGTTACGAAATCATAGAGTAGTTGTTATACCCACATACGCACACACAGACTTGCATACTTTACTTTCTTGTGCGCAGATTGGGATGTGTATACATGTATATATGCGTGGGTATGGGACTATGCATATGTACATTCATATACGCATGCATGGATAATGATGATAGTACTTGGGATTTATGATGAGTCGATGAGATTTGATTTGAGGCCGTGAGATCGGTGATATAGCAGGGTTCGTATTTGAGATACGACATGACGTTGTAGCGGGTCCTTGACGTAGTGTTTCACACACGTGCATGCATACTTAGGCGGTATCAGTATTGTACTAGACGTAGATCAGTACCCCGATCATGATATTTGATAGAGAGGATACCAGGTGAATAGTATGATGAATGTGATATTAACCCGTACCCAGATTTGGGGATGCCGTACGACAGATTTACGTACGAGCTATATTTTGAAGATTGATCCGCACTCTTGACTTGGGATGCCTGCTTATAGATATGGTATCGGATATGATATTATTGAGGCGGGATCACCGACTAATATATATACAGGTATGTATATGGATCGACTCAGATGTTAGGCGGTTTCCTTACCTGTAGTCCAGCTTGTTAGCTTAGCCCTTTAGTTTAGTTTAGTTGTTAGATTAGATTCGATTCTTACCTATTTCAAAAACTAACGAATCGTGGGTATTTTAAAAGACAGCCCAAGGGATCCTACGGATATTTCAAAAGACGTATCTTTTCATAAAAACACCATAGCCCCTATTTTCAAAACCCCATGATTCGTGTTATTTCAAAAGGCACCATTTGTAGGACTTATATTAGATTAATGCAGATTAGTTATAATTGCGTCTAATATTCAGCTCCCGCTCATTATTGTGGTTCGCTTCGCATCGCATGCTTATATTTTGTTTCATACTCCATTATTGATATCATGATGTTAGGACACCAGCACCATTACCGATGATGTGTATATACCACGTACACTTACTTGCCGGCTCACACACATCTTCATCGGTAATTGCCATGTCACGTACACCTTAGAAAATATTATTGCTTGACATAGCCTGTTAGCTAATAGTTTAGACATGATATTAGTGTACTTGCCTTATATGTTAGTTTAGACATTGTAGTTATTACCTGCTACTTCATGCATACTGTTATTCATTGTTATGCCGCATTCATGGATTCTCATGCATATATTCACTTTTTACGTGCTATTGAGGTTTTGGATTCGGATTTCCATGAGATTTTCTGGATTTGGGGAAAACCGCAAAACATATACAAACTTCTTCTTTCTCTTTTTAAATGAAAAGCGCGGTTTTTCCCATGATGTATGAGTCGTCTACCATGAGTTTGCTGATAGATTTCGAGACCCGATTCGAGGAGTTGGATGAACCGTTTCGGGTACATGGTGGACCCGGTAAGGTACCCCGGGGCAAGAAGCTCGTGGTGATGACGATGAGCCTGGCAGGGGGAGACTACCTACCGGTGATTTTACCCGACGCGTCGGATATCCGGAGGATACCGTCGTGGTCTTAAGATGGATGGTAGGGGCCGGTCTGGACTGACGGCGCCCTAGATATTGAGATTGAGACATTGAGATTTCGAGATATTGAGGTACTGAGATTTGATGATAAAGGCCAGTCCGGATAGCCGGAGCCTGAGGCTTTGAGACATTGAGATTTATATTTTGTGTCAATACTAGACACTGTTGATACTGATTTCATTTATGATACCTCATTTTAAAAATACAAAGGAAATCTCACTAATTTATGAAAACAGTTTCTTCATTTACATGTATTCTGTTTTCATGCATTCATACCTCATTCATATGATATATTGCTACCTGAGGCACTGACACGGGCACATGAGATCACACTCAGGTTAGATATTACCCTAGCCATTGTTATAGGCTGCATGTTATTCATATATTTGAGGATATATTATGATCATTGACCTAGGTTGTGTTATTTATGAGATTTCTGTGCGTAGATGTTTTTCTATTCATGAGTTGGCAAATCACCCCCGTTGTGCCCCAGTTTCTTGCAGGTTTTGCCGTACAGGTTTCATTACGGCTTTGCTGGCACTACTTCCTTTTCCGGGTGATTTGCTATTAGGTGGGTTTATTTGTATCGTACCCCCCATTATCTATCTTGTATATCATTATTCTGTTGTATCTAGAAGTTCCATCAACCAAACATGTATTTATTTTGAGATAGAGACCAGTGATGTTATTCCTTCGACCTTAGAGTCGCGTGTTATATTTCTGTGGTTTTCTTGTGGTTTTGAGTTCCCTTTTGAATTTTGATCATCGCCGTTGGCGTTGTATATTATATTGCTTGTGTGGTTGTGGCCGTCGTTTGACGAAGAGCTAGCTCCCGCTTGGGGATGCCTTTTTTTTGATTTCGTATACTATTCATGTTGTATCCCGTTTGGGGGCCAGTATTTACAAAGGAGACTCTGCCGAAATTTTCAGGAAATTTTTGGATGTTTTTAAAAACCGCATAATTCGGCTTATGCTATTGAAACTACTTGCTTTAAGTTGGTTTTTCCTGCACGCTACATCTTTTCTTGGTTTGGATTTCTGGGTTTTCGGTTTACTTAGATTACGTACGCCTCGAGACGTTCGTAGTTTAAGTGCCGGTCATGTTCCGTACTTTCGGGTCGTGACAAATTGGGAGGGTTGCTTGCCTCTCTCGTAGGGGTCTAGGGATGTGGGTTTGGCTATTCATCGCGGTCGTGGAATCCGCGTTTTTTATTGGCTTTAAAACACAGAATTCCTAGTATATCCAATATTTCATATGTGTTCTTCTGCTGTTGATATTCTATGATGTGATCACTTGATATTCTGAGACGAATTCTTATATTATATATATGATATATAATAACTATTGCTGCTTTCATTTCTTCTGTGATGCTTAGGAAGCATAATTGATGGGACTTCAATAATGAGATTTATGAAAGAAAAGAAACCTAAAGATATTGTAGAAACTTGCTTTAAAAACTGGTAGCTCTAGTTCTTGCTTTGTATAGCGGTATTCCTTATAGAATATCCAGCACCTTATTCGACAAGGAAAGAGCCGAGATCCCTTCATCGGGAGTAACCTATTTAGTGAAACTAGCAGATGCTACAACCCACTCAGTTTGTTTTTTGATTGCTTCTATAGCTTTTGCTTTGCATGGTGGTATTTGTGAAATATCCTGCACATTATTCGATAAGGAAAGAGCCGAGATCCCTTCACCGGGAGTGGCCTCTTTAGCGAAACTAGTAAAAACCTCAAAAACACTCCTTTTTAAAATCACTCGATTCTACAATGATATCAAGTTCTTTACGCCAAAGGTTTTCATAAAAACATGTCATAGCCCTCCGTCATTTCAGATAAGTATTTTTTAGTATTCATGCTGCGTTTGTTGGTCCTTGTCAAGGTGTAGTGTGCGGTAGCTGATTTGTGCTTATCTGCTTTGAGCATATGATACGATTGGATTAGGGTAGTCGTGCAACCTTGTTGGCCTTTGTCAAGGGCCGTGCAGATGGGTTTAATTCAATCAGGAAATGACGGGTTGAACGTGACTAGCATCCTATGGTTTGTTGGCCTTTGTCAAGGTCATAGGAGGTTAGGGGAAAAAGTATTATCGGGAATTTCAAGTGTTGAAATTTGCAATGAGATTACATACCTTCTATGAGATTGTTGGATCCCGATACCCACTGCGAGTAAGAGTTACTCCTGGGAGAGTTTTACAAATTGCAATTAGCTGATCAAGTAGGTGTCTAGAAAGGTGTTAATGGGGTTACGCGCTTAGGAAAACGAGGTTTATTTTAATTAGGTCCGTGCGAAAGCACGGGGAACCTCCCTCAAAGTACCGACACTGGCCTGGCCGAAAAATTGGCGAACTTGTAGGGTGTAATTAATCCCGACTAGTCTTACCTTTTAGAGTTTGAAGGAAGATTTGATAAAAACAGTAGGATCCATCGTGATTAGATAAAATAATAACCAATCTGATCTTACAAGAGTGCACGCAGAGTGTTTTCTTCTCTCTCTCTCTCTTCTGGTAGCGACCATGTCACGCCTTAATCAAGATAATAATATGGATGCATTGACCGAACCTGCTTATTATACTGAGCTGGGGAACGTTTGTTATAAGTTCGAGCAGGAAACAAGGGAATATCCGGATTCCCATGCCACCCAATCGAAGAAAGTGCATGTTGATGCATCTTCTTCGGGTGTGTTCATTACCGAGAACTGTTTCTCAGTATCCTCTATGTACTGGGTATGTGATACCGGATCAGGATCCCGCATATGTAATATGTTACATGGGCTACAGACAAGTAGAGAACTGAGAATGAGTGATATATCTCTAAGTGTAGAGAATGGTGCAAGTGTTGCAGCCAAATCAGTTGGCACATATCTCCTTGTATTGATACATTGATTCTGAACGAATGTTATTACATTCCGAACCTGATATACAACATTACATCGGTTTCTTTAATGAGTTAAAGAAGGATATAATTCTGTATTGGAGGATAATGTTGTGAACATTTTCCTGAATCAAGAGTTGATTGCATCAGGCACGTTATGAAATGGCATATACGTTCTAAATCAAACCACAATTCAAAGTATATAAAACACACACAAGAAGAGTAGTTCAGAAATGAACGATTCCTTCTTGAGCCATTGTAGACTGGGTCATATCAATGCGACACGACCAGCTAAGTTACATAAAGATGAATATGAGAATCTGTTCGAATTTTCAACATATGATACTTGCCAATCTTGTCTCAAAGGTAAAATGACCAATACTCCGTTTACTGGAAACAAAGAAAAAGTTACTGAACTCTTGGGACGGATACATGATAATGTATACGGTCTTATATCTACAAATGCCAAGATTGGTTCTTCGTACTTCATTATATTCACTGATCTTCTCTCAAAATTCGGACATTTGTTCCTGTTGAAACACGAGTCTGAAACTTTTGAGAAATTTAAAGAATATAAGTTTGAAGTTGAGAACCAGACGGGTAAAAGTATTAAGTCCTTCGATGTGATCGAGAAAGCGAATACTTGCGCATGGAGTTCCTGGAGATTCTAAAAGGAGAATGAGATTCTCTCTTAGCTTACTCCTTCGTATACACCACAGCACGACGGTGTATCGGGACGGAGGTATCACGCCCTATGAGATATGGTGCGCTCTATGATGAGTACTGCTGAGTTACCTGTTTTCTTTTGGGTGTTATGCACTTGAGAAGATGCATACCTATTGAATGGGGTTCCAACCAAATCAGTTCCTACCACTACATATGAGATATGGACTGAGAAGAGACCATATCTTAAACGAGTTAAGATATGGGGTTGTCCGGCCTATGTTGAAAAGAAAAATCCAGACAAACTCGAGGCAAGGTCAGTTCTGTATAAGTTTGTCAGGATATCCCAAACATTTGCGAGGATATATCTTCTACCTAACTGAGGAGAAAAATGTGTTTTATTTCTCAGCATGCCACCTTTTTAGAAAATGAATTTCTTGTGAAGAAATTTGTGGTCATGAGGTAGAACTGGAAGGAGTTCCAGCTAGACAAACTAACAGCTGATGATTTGGTGAAACCAAAGGATTCAATAGTCTCCAACGAACCTCGGCCTCTCCGTGAATCTGGTAGGGTTCCTCATCCACTTGAGAGATACTACGGTATTCTCGGTGACAGCGGGAGCGGGGAATGCATCATGGTACATGATGGCCCAACTAGGTTCATGTTAGTTATGTATATGCCCTAGAGGCCATTGTTGTACATATGATGTATATTATAATGGATGCTTGGATATATATAGAGAGGACTTTCTTGCTCGTCATGATAGTATGCTATTTGGTTTCACTTTATCTTAACATGTTGACTTGTATTAGTTTACTGTTTTACTCTCACATGTTGATAAAGCCCTTAGGATCTGTACTCGACTACTGGGACTATGATGAGATCATACTAGTGGGGCCACGGTAGTCGATGAGTACATCCTATAACTGTTTCTAGTAGAGGGTGTATCGAGACAGGGCATCGATACACCAGTGTATACTAGAGTATACGCATCTTGACCCTTATGATGGGCGATGGATGATCCCATATCCATCGGTGTTTGACATCAAGGATGGTGTACGGGTAATCAGTGGAGACTGGGTACACTGGACGGACTCGCCGAGAACTCCCAGATGGTATTATACCTCACGTCAGATGGCAGTTCTCCGGTGACACTGGTACAGGTTAGTCTGTAGACCCGAGATCGTCATAGAGTCTTGTGTGATTCCCACTGTGCTTTGATTTCCACCTTACCACATCCAAGAGGGCATGCAAAACGGTGGCTTTTGGGTACAGTCCCGAATCACATGGAGGCAATGAGCGATAGGAGGGGATTCGTCTCTCCCGATATAGGGAGTTGATGTTGTGTTGTGTTCGATTGGCTGTAACTGGAAGTCCCTGGCCAGGGCGGATATTGAGTACTGCTGGTAAGTGTTATCAGTAGGTTCTCGACCTGTTATGAGCCTCACATCGACGCGACTTATCGATTACTGGGGTCTGATGTATACCACCCCTAGACTAGATATGCGACATATCAGACGAAGAGACCGGACTGTATGGGAGTGTTACTGATTGGATTCACAGGAGAATATACAGGCTTGCTTGTTGATCTTCTGATCGCTCAATACCTGGGTGGCTGTTACGTTTAGCTGACTGCTTGCAGCTTGTGGGTGTTTGATATGATCATCACCTGCTACCGGCGTATTGACGATTCTTTAGAGTCCTACACAGAGGTTTCTTGACTCGGGCAAAACGGAGTAGGAGCACATATGTGATATGTCTAGGACCGAGGATAATGCGATATGAGATACCGTATTATATTCTCGCAATATTTTGATATGAGCCGGGTCATCGGATAAGGTGTTGATTCGATGAATCAGTACATGATATATTAGTCAGTTATATTCGATATATCCGGATTGTCGGATCAAGTGTTGATTTGATAATTTAATGTATAATTATATATGTGATATATTACATTACATTATCTAATATTGGCTCGCTTTATTGATTCATTTTCTCACCGGATAATACATTGATATATATGCGATATATGTTAATTGTGTTATTTTCTTTTGTTACAAATATATATTATATATGTGATATATAATATTGTAACATGATATGATTACTAATGCAACATGTTTAGCAGAGATTAAATAAGGTTAGGGTTTGATTTGGGGTAGTTCTTTCTTGATGCTTCTAGAAGGTTTTTCTTTGTTTCTAGCAAAAGATATTATGCTTGATATTTTGCTAGATATTTCTAACCCAACCCGAACCCTTCAACCTAGGTTAAGTCTCTACAATGGTTAGCCTCTTCATATTAAACCATGGTTGCATTTTTAATCATTATGATATTTTTATTATTCATCACAAAAGGATTTTTCCTTCTTCTTCTTCCTTGAGCTTTGAAAAAGCTTTCTAGGTTTTCTTTATGTGATGATTTAGTGTGAGAATTTGACAATAAAAGAGAGAATAAATCCTACTTAATCATCATCATCTAATCTAGCCAATTAGATTAGGGTGTTCACCTCATTAGTGAGAAAGAGCTTGAGTTAAAGGAACTTCGAGGTAGATCATCGGAGAAAAGGAAGACTACAGGCAAGCATGGATCATTCGGGTTGTGGAGCCTCTCTTGAGTCCGGGAGATCGTGGATCGCGGCGAAGGGACTTCTACTCGGAGCTTATGAAGTGAAGGAGCAGACTACAAAGGTTTTAATCTCTCACTCTTAGTTTTAAAGATGTTTACTTGCATGTTAAACCCTAATAATCTAGCAAAAATCCCGGCTTTGGGTTGTTCGGCACGTCTAAATTTTGAATCGGGTATAGTTGATGCCTTATAGACCCTTGGAAGAGTGCCTAGGAACCCTATAGTGGTATCAAAGCCAAGCTAGAGCATTAGGCGACGTGTATACGAAGTTAAAACTCCGATTGAACCCCGAAACATCGAAAATGACCCCCTCTCTGGAAATTTTGTAAAAATGTGATTTTTTTCTGCATTAAAAATACTCAAAAAAATCAGCAAGGAATTATAAGAATTACTGTGGAAAACGAGCATGTAATTCGTACAGACCGCCGCGGAACCACGGCAATACCATGCTTGTGCCGCGGATCCGTGGCCGTACAGGTGAATTGGGCTTTGGTTTTGGCACAGTAATATCCGTAGGTGTTCTTGCATATTTCTGGGTATTTTTAATCTTACTCAAGTGTTGAGTGTTCTGGGGATTATTTTGTAATCGTAGATTCGATTGGAAAGTTTAATTTCGTTCTGTTTTCCGGATATTTTAGAAACTGTTAAAATGTTCGAACGGATATCATTAACTCATTTTTTCCCAGCACGAAAAACATTCAAGTGTTGAATTTTTCTTGAGTTTAAATCTTTCGGAAAAACGTGCAGGTAACGCGGTGGACCCTCTAGAAGAACACAAACCTTAACTCGATTATGTGACCGTCTGAACTGCCTCTAAACCTTAGCGTTTGGGGCAGTACGGCGTGCCACATGTGAGGCGTTGGCTTGACCCTTCTACGGCTGGACCATTGGTACTGTGATATATTCTGGGATTTTTTGAACTCCGCTCAAGTGTTGAGCTATTTAGGAAATCTTGGGTATTTGATTATAAAATCGGAAAGTTTAATATTATCTATTTATCTGGAATGTGATACAATATGTGGAATTCACGTAGTTAGGCATGAAATGCGAAGTATGTGATATTTCGGATTTACGATGTCTAAAGAGATTGTGGATTCCAAATGTTGTAGTTTTACACTTTCTTTTCTGTGACCGTAAGTGTAGTATATAGTTGTATTGCCGGTTTTCGTTGCTATACATCAACGATGATCGGTGTATGCATAATTACTTACGTTGATGATATGAGATATTATGTGTTGCTGTGATATGTTATATTGGATCGTCGTGTTCTGAATAGCCGGGGGTTTTATGTAAGATGAGGGTTTTTATTTTCATTCATGTAAAATTCATTTGTATGTAATATTCTTTTATTGGGGCACTTCCGGGATGAGGTTAATATCACCGGTGTATATTATTTACTTTTCCGCATTAGGTAGACCCAAGGAGGGGAGCACAAGTAACCGGGTTATAAGGTCCAGTGGGAGGCCATCTCGAGGAGTCGAGACCGGGTCTTCTAACCCTAGAATTGGCAGTGTTACTTGCCGCTCTCGTAGGGGTCTAGGGATGTGGGTTTGGCTATTCATCGCGACCGTGGAATCCGTGTTTTATACAAGCTCGAAATAAAACACGGACGTCCTAGTATATCCAATATTTCATATGTTATCTTCTGCTTCATTGTTCTTTGATGAGATCATATTACTGCCTGAGACGAATGCTTATATTATATATATGCTGATATATAAATATTACTGCTTTTGTTTCTTCTGTGATGCTTAGGAAGCATAAGCTGATGGGATATATTAATGAGATTAATAAAAAGAAAAAAAACCTAAAAGATGTTGTAGAATCAAAACTTTACAAAAAGGATAGCTACAGTTTTGCTTTGCACAGCGGTATATATGATATACCCTGCACCTTATTCGATGAGGAAAGAGCCGAGATCCCTTCACCGAGAGTGACCTCTTTAGCGAAACTGGCAGATGCTACAAACTCACGGTTTAGTTTTTGACAGCTTATATAGTTCTTGCTTTGCACAGCGGTATATATGATATGCCCTGCACCTTATTCGATGGGGAAAGAGCCGAGATCCCTTCACCGGGAGTGGCCTCTTTAGCAAAACTGGTGAAAGCCTCAAAAACACTCCTTTTTCAAAAATCACTCGATTCTACGACGATATCAAGTTCATTACGCTCGTGTTTTCTAAAAAACCTGCGTAGCCCTCCGACATTTCAGATAGATATTACTTAGTATTCGTGCTATGTTTGTTGACTTAGTCAAGGCGTAGTGTACGGTAGCTAAATAGTGTTTATCTGCTAAAGCATGAGATGTGATTGGATTAGGGTAGTCGTACGGCCTTCTTGACTTAGTCAAGGGTCGTACGGGTGGGTTTAATTCAATCGGGAAATGTACGGGTTGAAGTTGACTTGCGATTTATGGTTTGTTGACTTAGTCAAGGTCATAGATCGCTAGGAGAAAAATATTATCGGAAATTTCAAGTGTTGAAATTTTCAATGAGATTGCATACCTCCTATGAGATAGTTGGATCCCGATACCCGCTGTGAGTAAGAGTTACTCCTGGAAGAATTTTACACAGGACAATTAGCCGATCAAGTAGGTGTCTAGAAAGGTGTTAACGGGGTTATGCCTCTGGGAAAACGAGGTTTATTTTAATTAAGTCCGTGCGAAAGCACGGGGAACCTCCCTCAAGTACCGACACTGATCTCGCTGAAAGATTGACGAAATTGTAGGGTGTAATTAATCCCGACTAATCTTACCTTTTAGGGTTTGAAGGAAGATTTGATAAAAACAGTGGGAGACATCTTGATTAGATAAGATAATAACCAATCTAATCTTGCAAGAGCATACGCTAAAATGTTTCCTTCTCTCTCTCTCCAGGTAGCGACCATGTCAGGACTTAATCAAGATAATAATATGGATGTATTGACTGAACCCGCTTATTATACTATGGTTGGGGAACGTTGGACCCGTTCTATCTTATAAGTGTTATAAGACTGAGTAGGAAACAGGAGAATATCTGGATTCTCACGCCGCCCAAACGAAGAACAGGCATGATGATGTATCTTCTTCGGGTGTGTTAGTTATTGAGAACTGTTTCTCAGTTCACCCTACGTCCTGGGTATTGGATACCGGATCGGGATCCCACATATGTAAATTGTTACGTGGGCTACGTAAAGGTAGAGAACTGGGAAAAGGTGATCATTCCATACAAGTAGGGAATGGTGTAAGTATTGCAGCTAAAGCAGTTGGCGAATATCACCTAGTATTATCAAGTAGTAATACATTGATTCTGAATGAGTGCTATTATATACCGAACATGATGTGCAACATTATATCAGTTTCTTTATTAAATAAAGAAGGGTATAATTTTGTAATACAGGATAATGTTATGAACATCTTCCTAAATCAAAAGTTGATTGGATCAGGCTCGTTACATAATGGCATATTCATTCTCAATCAAAATACAGTCCTTAATATACAAAACACACACAAGAGGAAAAGTTCATAAATGAACGAATCCTTCTTGTGGTATTGTAGACTTGGTCATATCAATGCGACACGGCTAGCTAAGTTACATAAGGATGGATATTTGAATCCGTTCGAATTATCATCTTATGATACTTGCCATTCATGTCTCAAAGGTAAAATGACCAAAACTCCGTTTAGTGGACACGGAGAAAGAGTTAAGGAACTCTTAGGGATGGTACATAGTGATGTATGCGGTCCTATGTCTATATATGCCAGGAACGGTTCTTCCTACTTTATTACATTCACTGACGATCTCTCTAGATACAGGCATGTATTCTTGATGAAACACAAGTCTGAAGCTTTTGAGAAATTCAGAGAATATAAGAACAAAGTAGAGAACCAAACGGGCAAAAGTATTAAAATCCTTCGATCTGATCGAGGAGGAGAATACTTGAGCAATGATTTTCTGGATTATCTAAAAGAGAATGGGATTCTCTCTCAGCTTACTCCTCCTTATACACCACAGCACAATGGTGTATCGGAGCGGAGGAATCGCATCCTATTAGATATGGTACGCTCTATAATGAGTGATGCTGAGTTACCTATTTTCTTTTGGGGGTATGCGCTTGAGACAGCCATATACCTATTGAATCTAGTTCCATCTAAATCTGTACCTACCACACCATATGAGATATGGAGTGGAAAGAGACCATATTTTAAACGAGTTAAAATATGGAGTTGTCCGGCCTATGTCAAAAGGAAAAATCCGAACAAACTCGAGGCACGATCAGTTCTTTGCAAGATTGTAGGATATCCAAAGAACTCTCAAGGATATTTTTTCTACCACGCTGAGGAACAAAAAGTGTTTTTTGCTCAGCATGCCACTTTTTTGGAAAAGGAATTTCTTGCGAAAGAAATTAGTGGCAAAGAGGTAGAGCTAGAAGAGGTTCCAGCACCGCAAACTATAAATGATGATTTATTGGAACCAGAGGATTCAGTAGTACCCGACGAACCTCAGCCTCTCCGTCGATCTAGTAGGGTTTCTCATCCACCTGAGAGATACTACGGTTTTCTCATTGATGGTGGGAGTGAGGATTGCATCATGGAAGATGATGACCCGACTAGTTTCGAGCAGGCCATCACGAGTGGTGACTCTGTGAAATGGCTGGATGCAATGCGATCTGAGATGGAATCCATGTACACCAACAAAGTATGGACTTTGGAAAATGCTCCTGAAGGGGTAAAACCCATTGGGAGCAAGTGGATCTTTAAGAAGAAAATTGGTGTAGATGGAAAAGTTGAGACTTTCAAAGCTAGACTTGTTGCAAAGGGTTTTCGTCAACGACCAGGTGTGGATTATGACGAAACCTTTTCTCCAGTGGCTATGCTTAAGTCCATCCGGATCTTACTTGCTATTGCTGCATACCATGACTACGAAATCTGGCAAATGGATGTTAAAACCGCCTTTCTAAACGGTGATTTAGAAGAGTGCGTGTACATGACTCAGCCAGAGGGCTTCGTAGATAGTGGGAGCAGCGGAAAGGTGTGCAGACTGCTTAAATCCATCTATGGGTTAAAGCAAGCATCGCGGAGTTGGAACATCTGCTTTGATGTTGTAGTCAAAGAGTTTGACTTCATAAAAAACGTAGATGAACCTTGTATATATAAAAAGGTTGCAGAGAGTAAGTTTGTCTTCCTCGTATTGTACGTCGATGACATACTCTTGATAGGAAATGATGTTCCTATGCTGCAGTCAGTCAAAGCTCTTCTTATCACAAAGATTCTCAATGAAAGATCTAGGCGATGCCTCCTGCATATTGGGAATCATGATCTATAGAGATGGATCTAAACGGATACTGAGATTGTCCCAATCCAGGTACATTGACACCATACTAAAGAGGTTTAGTATGGAAGAATCTAAGCGTGGGAACCAACCCACGATCTCTGGACTCACTCTCTCCAAAGAGATGTCTCCCAAGACTGATTTAGAGAGAGCTCGCATGCAAGGGATACCCTATGCTTTGACAGTAGGCTCTATCATGTATGCGATGCTATGTACCAGACCTGATGTAGCATACTCACTAAGTGTAGTGAGTCGGTATCAAGCAAATCCTGGAGTGAATCATTGGACAGCTGTGAAGAACATTCTCAAGCACTTGAGAAGAACTAAGAAGATGTTCTTGGTGTATGGTAACGGAGAACTTCAGGTGGAGTCCTTTACCGATTCAAGCTTCCAAAGTGATAAGGACGACTCTAAGTCGCACTCGGGATTTGTCTTTACCCTCAATGGAGGGGCGGTGTGTTGGAAGAGTTCCAAACAGGATACCGTTGCAGACTCGACGATGGAGGCTGAATACATCGCTGCCAACGATGCTGCCAAAGAGGCTATCTGGATAAAGAAATTCATTAGTGAACTTGGTGTGGTTCCATCCATTGAGCATCCAATACCTCTGTATTGCGATAACAATGGAGCTGTGGCTTTGGCCAAGGAACCCAAGTCCCATCAGAAGTTCAGACATATTCTGAGGCGGTATCACCTGATCAGGGAGATAGTTGATAGCCAGGAGATCGAGGTCAAGAGAGTAGATACGAAGGACAACACTGCGGATCCACTCACGAAAGCCATTCCCCAGATACAGTTTGAGAGATTATTCGGGATGCTAGGTATGAGATACTACAACAGCTGGCCTTAGTGCAAGTGGGAGATTGTTAGTTATGTATATGCCCTAGAGGCCATTGTTATACATATGATGTATATTATAATGGATGCTTGGATATATAGAGAGAGGACTTTCTTTCTCGTCATGATAGTATGATATTTGGTTTCAATTTATCTTAACATGTTGACTTGTATTAGTTTACTGTCTTACTCTCACGTGTTGATAAAGCCCTTAGGATCTGTACTCGACTACTGGGACTATGATGAGATCATACTAATGGAGCCATGGTAGTCGATGAGTACATCCTATAACTATTCCTAGTCGAGGGTGTATCGAGACAGGGCATCGATACACCAGTGTAGACTAGCGTATACGCATCTTGACCCATATGATGGGCGATGGATGATCCCATATCCATCGGTGTTTGACATCAAGGATGGTGTACGGGTACTCAGTGGAGACTGGGTACACTGGACGGACTCGCCGAGAACTCCCAGATGGTATTATACCTCACGTCAGATGGCAGTTCTCCGGTGACACTGGTACAGGTTAGTCTGTAGACCCGAGATCGTCATAGAGTCTTGTGTGATTCCCACTGTGCTTTCATTTCCACCTTACCATGTCTAAGAGGGCATGCAAAACGGTGGCTTTTGGGTACACTCCCGAATCGCATGGAGGCAATGAGCGATAGGAGGGGATTCGTTTCTCCCGGTATAGGGAGTTGATGTTGTGCTGTGTTCAATTGGGCTATAACTGGAAGTCCCTGGCCAGGGAGGATATTGAGTACTGTTGGTAAGTGTTATCAGTAGGTTCTCGACCTGTTATGAACCTCACATCGACACGACTTATCGGTTACTGGGGTCTGACGTATACCACCCCTAGACTAGATATGCGACATATCAGACGAAGAGACCGGACTGTACGGGAGTGTTACTGATTGGATTCACAGGAGAATGTACAGGGTTGCTTGTTGATCTTCTGATCGCTCAATACATGGGTGGCTGTTACGTTTAGCTGACTGCTTGCAGCTTGTGGGTGTTTGATATGATCATCACCTGCTACCGGCGTATTGACGAGTCCTACACAGAGGTTTCTTGACTCAGGCAAAACGGAGTAGGAGCACATATGTGATATGTGCAGGACCGAGGATAATGCGATATGAGATACTGTATTATATTCTCGCGATATTTTGATATGAGCCGGGTCATCGGATCAAGTGTTGATTCGATGAATCGGTACATGATATATTAGTCGGTTATATTCGATATATCCGGATTGTCGGATCAAGTGTTGATTCGATAATTTAATGTATAATTATATATGTGATATATTACATTACATTATCTAATATTGGCTCGCTTTATTGATTCATTTTCTCACCGGATAATACATTGATATATATGCGATATATGTTAGTTGTATTATTTTCTTTTGTTACAAATATATATTATATATGTGATATAAAATATTGTAACATGATATGATTACTAATGCAACATGTTTAGTGGAGATTAAATAAGCTTAGGGTTTGATTTGGGTTAGTTCTTTCTTGATGCTTCTAGAAGGTTTTTCTTTGTTTCTAGCAAAAGATATTATGCTTGATATTTTGCTAGATATTTCTAACCCAACCCAAACCCTTCACCCTAGGTTAAGTCTCTACAATGGTTAGCCTCTTCATATTAAACCATGGTTGCAGTTTTAATCATTATGATATTTTCATTATTCATCACAAAAGGATTTTTCCTTCTTCTTCTTCCTTGAGCTTTGAAAAAGATTTCTAGGTTTTCTTTATATGATGATTTAGTGTGAGAATTTGATAATAAAAGAGAGCATAAATCCTACTTAATCATCCTCATCTAATCTAGCTAATTAGATTAGGGTGTTCACCTCATTAGTGAGAAAGAGCTTGAGTTAAAAGAACTTCGAGGTAGATCATCGGAGAAAAGGAAGACTACAAGAAAGCATGGATCGTTCGAGTTGTGGAGCCTCTCTTGAGTCCGGGAGATCGTGGATCGCGGCGAAGGGACTTCTACTCGGAGCTTATGAAGCGAAGGAGCGGACTACAAAGGTTGTAATCCCTCACTCTTAGTTTTAAAGATGTTTACTTGCATGTTAAACCCTAATAATCTAGCAAAGATCCCGGCTTTGGCTTGTTCGGCACGTCTAAATTTTGAATCGGGCATGGTTGATACCTTATAGACCCTTGTAAGAGTGCCTAGGAACCCTACAGTTCAGACAGGCCATCACGAGTGGCGACTCTATAAAAAGGCTGGATGTTATGCGATCAAACATGGAATCCATGTACACCAACAAAGTATAACTTTGCATGTTGCACCTGAAGAGGTAAAACCCATTGGGAGCAAATGGATCTTGAGAAGATTCTTAGTGCAGATGGAAAAGTTGAGACTTTCAAAGCTAGACTTGTAGTAAAAGGCTATCGTCAATAACCAGGTATGGTTTATGATGAAACATTTTCTCCAGTGCCTATGCTTAAGTCCATCAGGATTAAAGAACGCATCGTGGAGTTGAAACATCTATTTTGATGTGGCAGTCAAAGAGTTTGACTTCATCAAAAAGGTAGATGAACCTTGTATATAAAAGAAGGTTGTAGAGAGTAAGGTCGTCTTCCACGTATTGTACGTAGATGACATACCCTTAATAGGAAATGGTTTCCTATGCTACACTCGGTCAAGCTCCTCTTATCACGTGGATTCTCCATGGAAGATCTGGATGATACCTACTACATTTGGTGCATTATGATCTATAGTGATAGATCTAAGTGGATGTTGTGAGTGTCCCAAATCCAGGTACATTAACACCATACTAAAGGGGTTTAGTATGGAGGATTCTAAGCATGGCGGTTTGCCCACTTACTAAGGAATCACTCTCTCCAAAAAGATGTCTTCCAAGACTGATTTGGAGAGAGCTCGTGTGCAAGGGATACCCTATGCTTCGGCAGTAGGCTCTATCATGTATGTGATTTTATGTACCAGACCAAATGTAGATGTCTCACTAGGTGTAGTGATCAGGAATCAATCGGATCTTGGGAGAATCACTGGATAGCTGTGGAGGACATTCTTAAGTACTTGAGAAGCACTAAAAGAATGTTCTTGGTTCGAGCTTTCAGAGTGATAAGGTCGACTGAAAGTCAGTCACAGGCATTGTCTTTGCCCTCATTAGAGGGACGGTATGTTGGAAGAGTTTAAAGCTAGATATCGTGGCATAATAGACGATAAAAGCCGAATACATTGCTACCAACGATACTGCCAAAGTAGCTGTCTAGGCATTTCTTGTTCATGAGATGAACATGGTTCCTACCATTGAGCGTCCAATAACTGTTATTGTGACTATAATGAAGTTGTGGTTTTAGCCTAAGAACACCGGTCCTATCAGCGATCCAGACATATTCTGAGGACAGTATCACCTGATCAGGGAGATGGTTGATCTCCAAGGGATCGAGGTTAGGAGAATTGACGCAAAAGATAAACACAGTAGATCCACTCACAAAGGCCTTTCCCTAGAAAGAATAGCGCTATAGTACGTTGAGTATGAGACACTGCAACAAATGGCCTTAGTGCAAGTGGGAAGTTATTAGTTATAGGTATGCCCTAAAGGCAATTACTGTATATGTGATGTATATTTTAGTGGATGCTTGGACATATATAAGGAGGACTTTCTTGCTCGACATGATAGTATGCTATCTGGTTGCTCTTTATCTTAACATGTACACTTATAGTCTCTCTATTACATGTTAATAAAGCCTTTAGGATGAGTAATTGACTACCAGGATTATGATGCAGATCATACTAGTGGGGCAATGGTAATCGGTAATTACATCCTTAGATTGTTCCTAGTCGTGGGAGTATCGAGACAGGGCATCGATACTCCAGAATAGACAAGCGTATGCGCTTCTTGACCCATATGATGGGCGATGGATGATCCCGCATCCATTGGTGTTTGACATTAGAGAAGGTATACGGGTGCTCAGTGGAGACTGGGTACACTGGATGGACTCGCCGAGAACACATAGATGGTATTATACCTATCGTCAGATAGCAGTTCTCTGGTGACACTAGTACAGGTTAGTCTGTCGACCCGAGATCGTCATAGAGTCTTGTGTGATTCCCACTGTGCTTTGATTTCCACCATACCACGTTCAAGAGATTGTGCAAAAAGGTGGTTTTAGGGTACAGTCCCGAGTCACATGGAGGCAATGAGCGATAGGAGGGGATTTCGCCTCTCCCGTATTGGGGGTTGATGTTGCGCTATGCTCGATTAGTCATAACAGGAAACCCTGGCCAGGGTTGCTGAGATTTACTGGTAAGTGTTATCAGTAGTTTCTCGAACCGTTATGGACGTTGTATCAGCATGACTTATCGGGCTATTGGGGTCTGACGTTATACCACCCCCAGGCTGCGATATGCGACATATCTGACGAAAAGACCGGACTATACGGTAGTGTTACCGATTGGATTCGCAGAAGTATGAGCAGGTTTGCTTATTGATCTTCTGATCGCTCAATACCCGGGTGGCCATTACGTTTAGCAGACCGCTTCCGGCTTGTGGGTGCTTGATATGATCATCACCTACTGCCGGCGTATTGACAAGTCTTTAGAGTCTTACACAGAGGTTTCCTGGTTCATGCGAAATGAAGTATGAGCACATATGTGATATGTGCGGGACCGAGATTAATGCGCGTATGTGATACCGCATTATATTCTCGCGATATGTGATATCGGTCGGTTATATGAGATATAGCCGGTTATCGGATCAAGTGTTGATTTGATAAGTTGATTCATATGATATTAGCCAGTTTTATATGATATAGCCGGATTATTAAATCAAGTGTTGATTTGATAATTTAATGTATAATTATATATTTGATATATTAACTTACATTAACTAATATTATCTCACTAAGTATTCTTTTTCTCACTTATGTGCATATAGTATATATATGATATATATTAATGTACATTTTATTGTGTCATGCTTGATGCCACATGCTTCATGGGTGTATGAGACTTACACTATAGTTAGGATAATGTGGGGTTTATATTTATCTAAGTAATTCTAAAATAGATGGATTTTGTCATGGCTACAAGCTTGTAGAAGCTTGTGGAAACATTGACCAAGTCCACTCTTTTTGTTTCACTTGTAAATATTTATTAACCTAACCATTAACCCTAGCCCTAATTAAGTCTCTACATGGGTCAGTATATGACACTAACTCACCCATGGTTCATATTCTTACCTCATGAGATTATTCTCTCATCTTGATTCTTCATCTTCTTCTTCATTGAAAAAGCTTGCTAGCTTTTTTCTAAGTGAGAAAATATTGTGAGAAAATTAAATATAAAGTGAGCCCATTTTCTACTTTATCATCCTCTACTATATTAGCCATTTAGTTTAGGGTGTTTGCTTCACTAATCTACAATTAGTGAAGAGGTAGCATGAGCTTGAGTCTCCTCGATGTAGATCATCTTCGGCTTCGAAGACTTCGAGCAAGCTTGTTCATTTCTTCATGTGAACCCTTATTAGAGTTCGGGTGATCACTACTTGGAGTGAAAGGACTACTACACGGAGCTTTATAAGTGAAGGACCGGTCTACAAAGGTTGTATTCCTAATTCACCTGTTTGCAAAGTTGTTTACATGTTGTATTGTTTAAAACTCTAGTTAAAATTCTAGGGTTAGGGTTCTTTAGTACGGCAAAAAATTTGAAAATGGTATGGACGATACCTCTCGAAACCTTGCCGCCGCGCTAAGTAACCCTACAATCATCGTCGATGATGCAATCCTCTCTATCCTCGTCTATGAGAAAACTGTAGTATCTCTCGGGTGGATGAGACTGCCTACTAGTCCTGCGGAGTGGCGCGGGGATATCCGGTTCTTTCGAAACTTCTGTTTCCACCATGCTTTCAGTAATAGCTTGTGGTTCTGGAATTTCTTGAAGTTCTATTGCGCTCCCACTTATTTCTTTTTCAAGAAATTGAGTTTTCAAAAAGTGGGCATGCCGAGAAACAAAGACCTTTTGTTCCTCTACGTAATAGAAAAGATACACCGTGGAGTTCTTTGGGTATCCCACAAACTTACACAATACTGAGTGTGCCTCGAGCTTGTCCGCATGCTGCTTTTTTACAAAAGCTGGACATCCCCATATCTTTAGATACTTAACATAGGGTTTCTTCCCACTTCACATCTGATATGGTGTGGTAGACACTGACTTAGTAGGAACCTTGTTCAAAAAATATGCAGCTAATTCTAGTGCATAACCCCAGAAGGATCGCGGTAACTCAGCGTTACCAATCATGGAACGTACCATATCCAATAAGGTTCGGTTCCTTCTTTCTGATACACCATTGTGTTGAGGTGTGTTTAGAGGAGTAAGCCGAGAGAGAATTTCATTCTCTTTTAAGTAATCCAGGAACTCAACATTTAAGTATTCACCATCTCGATCAGATCTAAGTGTCTTGAAACTTTTGCCGGTATGTTTTTCCACTTCATTCTTGCATTCCCAGAATTTTTCAAAGGCCTCGGATTTACATTTCATCAAGAATACATGTCCGTACCTTGAGAAATCGTCCGTAAAAGTAATGAAGTAGGAATAACCACTTCTTCCATGTGTAGACATTGGACCACACATGTCGCTGTGTATAAGTTCCAAGATCTCGCTGGCTCTTACTCCGTATCCAGTGAATGGAGTCTTTGGCATCTTTCTTTTGAGACATGATTGACAGGTTGCATAAGACTGATATTCAAACGGATCCAAATATCCCTCTTTATGTAACTTCATCAACCGTGTTTCATTGATGTGATCCAGTCTACAATACCATAAAAAAATCCTGATTTAATTCCGGAGACTTTCTTTTAAGTGTGCTCTGGACATTGAAAACCTGAGCTTGATTTAATACGTATATACCGTTATCTAGTGTACCTGACCCAATCAAAGCAAGATTAAGATGGATGTGGACGACATCGCTTACAAATGTAAAATCATAACCTTTTTTAGATAATACAGATACAGAGATGATATTACATGCCAAACTAGGTACACACAAACAGTTACGCAAAATCAAAATCTGTCCACTTGTCAATCTTAGATGATATTCCCTTACGGATACAGCATCCACACTCATTCCGTTAGCAACCCTGAGAGTCATATCACCAGTCTTGATAACTCTACGGTATCTCAGAGCCTGTAATGAATTACAGATATGAGATCCTGATCTGGTATCTAGTACCCAGGAAGTAGAGTTAATTGACAGATGGTTTTTAATCATAAACACACCTAAAGCCGAACCCACAATGTACTTCGAATCCTGGTTTCTTGCTTTCCAAGCCCTGCAGTCCTTCTTCCAATGCTCTTTTCCATGACAATAGAAACATTCCTCCTTCCCTACTGTCAACCCCGAAACTTTTGCTCTGGCATTTCCCTCTACCTTACTGACACCGCCTTTCGGCTTGGTGGAAGCCTTCTTCTTCTTCCCCTTGGCTTTCGTCTTGGATCTAGAAGAGGAAGATTCCTCAATAAGCAGAGCGGGTATCTTCCTGGATTTCTGCAGGGTGCCCTCAGCGCTCCTCAACATATTGAGAAGTTTTGGAAGTGAAACTTGCTTCCCTTGAATTTTAAAATTCAAAATAAACTGGGCGTAGGTAGAAAGGAGGGACTATAGAATCAAGTCAGTATATAACTCGTTCTCCAACATGGTCCCAAGGTCCGCGAGCTCTTCAATAAAACTGATCATCTTAAGGACGTGGTCCCCTACAGATGACCCGACAGCCAATCTCGCCTGAAACAATTTCTTCGAGGTCTCATATCTTGCGATACAAGATTGCTCTCCATATAAATCTTTGGTATGGAGGAAGATGGAAGCTAAATCCATCTTCTTATACCGCCTTTGGTGTTCATTATCCATTGAGGCCAATAGGAGGCACTTGGCTCTCGCACTGTCTATTTCCCATATCTTACAGATTTCAACATCCGCGACGGGGAATCTGAACCTGGGACGGCGGGGGATTTGGTAGTAAAGAGATAGCCTGGTTTGCCATAGGTAATGGCCATCTGGACATTCCTTAGCCAATCTTTATAGTTCGACCCAGTCAATTTATTATTATCTAGCAGTAACTTAAACCCGATCATTTTGTTCGCTGCTGTCACGCCCCGCTTCCCAATGTACGGGCAGAGGACGCGATGGGCTGCTACGTATTTACTCAGAAATAAACACGCTAAGCGTATCTAAACAATATAAAATAAAATATACACAAGAGACAAGGTATAAATAAACAGCAACTTTATTTATTAACATTCTTTTTACAATACATCTGAAAAGTAAATAAATGAAATGGAAAGCAATGCCTAAACAGAGGCATAACAGAAATGAAAAATGCAGAAATGTAAATATGTACAAGGAATCTAAAGCTCTGGGTCGAAATCTAGCTGGTCCAAGACCTTGCTGGTGGGCACGATCTCCTGAAGGTCCGATCCACCGACAACATTCCAAATAAAAAAGAAAAGGAATGTCGTCAGCGAACAATCGCTCGGTAAGTCCCAAAGATGAGGAAGAAATAGAATAAACAGAGAGAGTGTGCAACTTTTAAAGTTGTATTATATTGTTAACGTTGTTGTTTGTAGCTTGGTACAGAAGAGGCCAGTGTATACGAGAGGAGTCTCACTATACCAGAGACTACGGTATACGGAGTACAAGGAATCATTCAACCATGGTACAACGGCAATGGAGATTCAGGTTAGGTTTCTTATGGTTGCAGTCTCGTGCCACTTCTAACACCTTCCGTACCAATCTACCCCTTATAAACCCCGCGATGTCTTGATTGTATTGTTGTATTATTGGTATTGTATATTGAATATAGACGGATGACTTGCCGAAACCATGATATCAGTAATGGAACGAATATAATAGATGATCATGTAAATGGAATATATCCATGGTTCGGTTCGGTCAATATAGATTGATTAGATTGAAAAACAGGATTCATAGATCCATGTTGTATTGTAGTTTGATACTTGAATCATATTCAAGTCAGATTGATTATATTGAGACTCAGTCTGAGTCAGACAATTAGAAAAGAAATTGAAGTCCTGAATTATGTTTTGGTGCTATCGATAACTGCTGCACATGGACGGCAGGATTTGTGTCTTTTTTAAAGACAATTACCGTGTTGATAACACTGTTTGTTAGGTTGTCTATCTTAAATAGGTAAGCACCCATATCTCCGGCTCCCTGAGGCTCAAGAGACTGGTCCCACTTAAACCTATGTTTATTAGGGTCCTTATTGTAATTTAGTATAATTTAAGAGAGTTTTATGTAAAATAGTATTGTTATACTTTCAAAATATATCTCAAGCATTTAATTATCGTCTTTAGAATTTTCATAGATATTTCTTTTATTCAATGTGAAATTCTTAGTGAATATGACCTAGTTTTAAAGTATAAGGTATTTATTTGAAATATTGGAATTGTATGGTATTTTCTTGTAAATGGAATGTTTTTCTTGAATTTTGGAAATGTGGAATATTATATATATTAAAAATAGATATTTTGATATTAATTACATATATATTTATTTATTAAAAATTAAAGTTTTATTTATAATAGAAATAACATTATCTAAAGAAAATATTTTAAAAATCTTTCGAGATCGTATGCTCCTTGCGGAGGTCTGCATCTCACTCTACTAGGTCCGAGGATGTGCGATTATCCGCACCATACTGAGCGGATTCTCCAAAATGGGTTGTAGAGGCACAATTGCAAAGATTTGTTAAATACACTTCTTATAAAAAAAGGTTTTATAAGTTGAAGGTAGTTATATGTAAAGTCGTATTTTCCCAAATCTATGTTCCTAAATTCCATCGTGCTATGTTAGGTATGTGTATTGTGAGGAAGTAGGTCATTACCTCGTGAGTTTTCTAAGTAATACGGTTTTAAAAGTTCAAGCATGTCGAAATGAAACGTGAAGGTATTTTAATATAAAAGTGGAATAAAACTTGCTACGGTTATTATTTTGATGTCAAACTTGTTCTATTGCCTTTATTAATGTTTAATGGTCATGACATAAGAGTTTGGTATTATTGTGTTTAAGAAAAATAGAACTTTTTAAGGAAAAACCGAATCGGATGTCTGATTAACTCCGCTTCTGTCGAGTTTTAGCTTTGAATGTCTTTAGAATAGAGAAAAGAAGAAGAAGTAGGGACTTACTGTCTTGGAGTCAAGAGGGGAGAGAGGGGGTTCTAAAGAGAGCTTCGGGGCGTCGTTTCGTCGCCGGAATCTCCTCGGAAGTTCGTCGGAGTTTCGCCCTTTGTTAACTCCACTTGAACACAAATAGAACTTGGAATTTTTTTGTAGAGTTTTTAGTAGGAAATTTCAGTGTGAAGGGGTGTAAAATAGAGAGGGTATTTATAGGACAAATTAGGGTTAGGGTGTGATAAAAATGCATTAAAACATGGAGTAATGCAAAGTTTAAATTCTCTGGAAAATGCAGGAAAACAAACAGTCAGGGGTTAACATGGGGAGTCCAAGGGTTGCTAGGGTTAAAGAAAATTAGGATTTGGACTTCACAAAACCGACGGCGCCGGCCCCTGAACAATTCTCGCCGGTTGGATCTCGGGGTTGGGGGCTCGGATTCTCGCCACGTGTCTAGGTCGGTCTGAATACTAATTTGTACATGTTTGTTTAGGCTGTGGCTCTTGATTTTACGTGTTGTGCATGTGTAGACTTTTGGGCTTCTAAAAGATTAAAAGAATTTTAAATAAAAAGAATATATGGCTGATGGGATTTAAACTCTGGTGCTTTGGTTTAGCAGTGTAAGGTCTTAACAGTGAGCTACAAACTCATTCTTGCTGTTCTCAATTTAAAACAAATACTTATAGTACTCACGGGAAATGTAAATACCCCAATTATACATTAACTTTAAATGAATTTTATGTACACTAAAATTGGAGTTGTTACAGCTGTTGTCAAGAGAGCGAGAAGAAACACTCAGCATGATACTCTTGCAAGTTTAGATTAGTTATTAGTTTGTCTAAACAGGATAGCTCCCAATGTACCTCGAATCCTCCTTCAAACCATAAAAAAAGAATTAGTCAGGATTAATCTCACCCTACAATTCTTGCTTAACCTTTCAGCCAGGCTAGTATTGGTACTTCAAGGGAGGTTTTCCAACGCTTTCGCGAAGTTCCTTAATTACATAACCTCTTTTCCCTAAAGGTGTAGTCCCGCTATCACCGTTCTTGGCACCTACTTGGTTTATAGCATTGATTGTTTAGTGAAAAAAATCTCCCGAAGAGTAGCGGATACTCACAGTAGAATCGGGATTCAAATATCATCGTGTGACAACCTTGAAGGAATCCTACCAAAATCATCACACTCCAAATGGTATACAACACTAGCAATTTTCATTTTCCTTTGAAACTCCCGATATGGATTTTTTCCCAAGCTCTTATGACCTTGACGAAGGCCAACATATCATAAGACGCAAGTCAAGTTCTACCCGTCATTGTCCAGCTTAATTTGAATCCATCCGTACAAACCCTTGACGAAGGCCAAAATAGCTGTACGACTATCCCAAATCAACGCATCTATCTATGTTGCAGATGAATACCCAACAGCTACCAATCACTATGCATTGGCGAAGGACAAAATACATAGCTTGAATACTACCGAATACCCATCTGAAATGATGGAGGGCTATGGATGGTTTTGGCGAAATCGTGAACGTAATGAACTTGATATAGTCAAAGGAACCATGATAGCTTTTAAAAGGAGTGTTTAGGCTCTGTATTTAAAAGTTGTTTTTCAAGAAAACCAAGTGGTTTTGAAATTGTTCCAACAATTTAAACTTTGGTTTGTTTTCCTTGCATTAATCAATATTAATGTGGTCCCGTCATTTAACCCTATCATTGCAGAAAAGAAATGAAAATAAAACGTACGCTTATGTCATCCGCATTCGCCACGGGGCCTCGTGCACCGTTAGGTTACTTAACTAACGGTAGAGCGGGGGCTGGACTAGCGCGGGTGCAAAACATAAGCAACGTTTATTATATATATAATATATATAGCCATTCGTCTCACGCAATAATAAGCATTCCAGATCACAGATCACAGATGAATATATTGGATATACTAAGAATTCTGTGTTTCGTTTTAACCTGGAACGAAAGACAGATTCCACGATCGTGATGAATAGCCAAACCCCACCCTAGACCCCTACGGGTGCGGCAAACTACCCGCCAAATTCCCGAAGTGAAGCAACCTCTCTCAATAAAATGAGTAGGCCACTCTGCACTTCAAGAACTCGGTAACCCCACATTAGGTCTATCCTAGGTACAAGAAAAAGTAAATGAAATAATACAACAGTAGCTACAACCTCAACCCGGATGTGCCCCGCAAAAATAATATTACATCAATTTATAAATTTACATGAATAAAAGAAAAGAAAACACTCTTCTCACATCCCCCGGCTATTCATCCACGACGATCCAATACTTCATATACACAAACCATCACAATACAGATATATGCTACCCCCACTAATCGACATATAACGATTAGAAGAGGTTTATTAACACATATATAATCACAGAATCATATATTAGGTAAGAACTTAGAATTTCGATGGATAAACTTTATCCGTGTCTACCCCATGCACAAACTAGTACACAAACAAATCTGGGTAGAAACCATATATGCCAAAAATCATAATTCCAAACACCTGAACCCCAGAAAAAATTGTGGGTGAATCGACCCCAACTCGACGGATTCGCGGCCAAATGGCATGTTTGGCCGCGGTTCCGAGGTCTAATTGAGGGATTACGATCCTAAAATTTTTCCTCATTCATCTAAATTCCTGCACGTATTTTTAAGGTCGCTGAAAAGATTTTTCAAAAAATTTTGAAAATCGACAGCAAGCAGGATTTTGATTTCGAGCAAATTTTTCGTCGATTGAAATTCTAATCACTTGCTAATAAGCTAGTTAAGATTTTATAGGCTCTGATACCACTATAAGTCGATGTCGCGCACCCCACGGGTTCATGGGGAGACAGAATTTATAAAAAACGATTTTTCTTACTTCGCAACAGCGACTTTAACTTCAGGATCTTAACTGAAACCTTAACTAACTATATCTACTAGGAGGTTCTAATTACTATGTTAGGATTTTATACCTCCTTGTTAACAAGTCCTTCGGTTCTTCTTCTCCTCCTCTCCTTGAGCTCCTCGAAGATTCGGATCACACTTGATCGTCAGCCTCCTTGTGTCGAAGATGATCCATCCGAGAATCTATACTTCAAGCTCCAACCTCTAAACCGAGATAACTAAGGTACCTCGTTCGCTAAGCTAGGTAGCTTAGAAGATGTAGAGTGTCTAATGGAGTATATAATCTCAATTGACCCTATGGTTCACAACTCATATGAGGGATTAAGGTCTTGAGGAAGAAGGAGAGAAAAATGGAGAGAGAAAGTGAAAATGCAAATGAGAAAGTGAGAATGCAAGTGAAGAATGGCTCCTATACTCATCTCACTCAAGCATGCAATATTTTCCAATTGAAAATATCAACCATACTTGAATAGTGAGTCCAAACCAATAAAATAAACCATGAGCCATGCTTCACTCCATGCCACAAATATCTCCATTTTCCACCTCATTAATCTATTTCTCAAAATAGATAAATCCAAATAATGAGGTGTTCCCTTCTAGAAGCATGTCTTATGAAATTACAAAAATTCCCTCACCGTATATACATATTTGTATTCGTATTCCGAAAAATACGAATACAATGAGATAATAATATAATAATAATATATCACTAGAATCCGGTTTAAACCAAAGCCCACTAGTATTATCCGTCCAAACTACATCCATGCAGCCAGTGCACGTATGTGATCAGAACTCTACCGTAAAACCATACGGCCTCTATATCGTTTCGCCCGAAGCAGGGAAACCCTCTGTGTGAGACTCTAAAGACTCGACAGTACGCAGGAAGTGGGTTTAACCACAAGTCCGTCAGCGACACTAGCTGTGCGTAACGACTACCCAAGTATCTGTCGATAAGAAAGCCGATGAGCAAACTCATCTGAACTCCTACTGAGCCTATCTGTGACAATCTCCATACAGTCCGGTCATTCGTCTAAGATACTCGCATATCGGGCCTAGGGGATGGTAACCGTCAGACCCCTGATAGCACAATAAGTCGTGCTGGGGTAGAGCCCAATACACCTTGAGAAACTACTGGACTACCTACCAGTAAATCTCGTTTTCCCTAGCCAGAAACTTTGTGTAATGGCTTTCTGAACACAGTGCGATATCAACCCCCAATACCGGGAGAGACGAATCCTATCTAACCACTACTGCCTCCTAGTGCTTCGGGACTACACCCAATTACTACCTGTTTGCACGACTCGTTTGAGCCATGGTAGGGTTGTAATCTAAGTACAGTAGGAACACACTCGAGATGAATAGTGATATCAAGTCGACGGACTAACCTATACCTATGCCATCCGGGAACTGTTACCTGACGATAGGTATAATACCAACCAGCAGTTCCCAACGAGTCCGTCCAGTATAACTAATAACCCAATGAAGACCTATATACTATATCTGGTACGACATACCAATGGCTGTGTGTTCATACCATAATATTGCATTATTATATTCCCCATTCTTATGTATTTTACAAATAAACAGGTGCTTTTGACCCATGTCTGCTACATAGTACAGGTTACAGGTTCTTGGATCTAAAACAGTGAAAACAATGAGAAGACAATGCAAAAGTGAGACTACGAATGATAAATGGTGAAATCTTGATCGCTCCTACATTTTGAGGAACAATGAACAACAGTTCACCGAGTATAAAGGCAGCGACACGAAGAAACGGTAAAAGTCCACTACAATGTTCACTGGGAAGATCTGGAGAATAAATAGAAGCCAATCTGAGAAAAGACCTGCATAAGTAGGAAGACCAACATGACAGGAGCCACCAGAAAAAATTGCAGATTTCAAGACTTCTTTTTGGCCGCGGAACCGCGGCCAAACCATGGCTGCGGCCGCGGTTCCGCGGCCGTATTAAGCCCATGGTGTCGAGAAATTTTACCATAATTTCGGCGGCGCTGACTAAGTCTTCCTAGGGGTATTTTGGTAAATGCAGACATGCGGCAATTGTAAACCTAGGGTTTTCTATGTCCTATAAATAGAAGACCAATTCCTTGTATTAGTTCATGCCTCCTTTCATTAATAAAATTCAGAATTCTTTTTGGAGAGCATCAATTTGTAAGTTCTTAATTTATTTTCTGCCCTAGATTAAATCTCTATTCTTGTCCTAGTTAAATTTAATTCCTTGTCCTAGTTATATAATTAGATCTTTTATTCTCTGCCCTAGATAAATGTTCTTCAATTCCCTAATGAGTGAGTAGTCTCCTCGCTTGTTAGGGTTAGATTTGGGGAAGGTTTGAGAGATGAAGATCTCTCACCCCTTTCTTGCCCATCACATATAATTAATAGGACTCCATGCATACATGCACACACCGCTCCCTACGGCACCCTATCCCTCGAGGTAGCGGTGATACCGTAGTATAAAGGCTCGGTTGTGCGTGTTTTCCATGAAGGTTAGGGTAAGGATTGATAAAGGAATGACAAGAAGCTAGAGGAAGAAATATCTTCCCGGTGGTTCTAATCCCCTCTACTAATAATTACCTTAACTCCTAATAGATCTTAATATGGGTATAGTAAGCGGTGAGATTTATTGACTTTCCAAACTTAACCTAGACCTAACCCTAGCAAGACTTAGATCTAGATTAATTTAGTTTTTAGATTTAATTGATCCATTCACACCGTTTGGAATTAACTCGTAAGAGCAATTAGGAAATTCACAACATCCCTGTGGACGACCCGTACTCACCGGCTAGCTGCAAAGCGACACCGTTCTTGATTGCGGTTACTAGATATTTTTGACATACGAATCACTGTGGGACAGACCATCTCCCCTGCTGGGATGAGAAGTGTATACACTAGTTTACTCTAAAGTATCGATACCCCGTCTCGATAATCCTACGATTATGGACATATATAAGGATGTGCTTATAGACAACCCAACCCCCACTAGTGTGACTGCCACCACAACGCTAGTAGTCAAGCAAAGATCCTAAGGGCTCTACCAATATGTATTAGCGATGTGCTAAAAGAAACATATACACATATTGAGATAGAATCAAACCAAGTAGCATACTACCATTTTGAGCAAGAATGTTATTATATCTGTATATATCTCAAGCTTCCAAAATGCAATATACAAACCAGTACTATACGATAATGTCCTCATGGGCATATAACACTAACACGGACGTCTGAAGAAGATTGTCTAGACGTCTGGACATACAACCACCGCTGTAGCGGTTACCAATCTGACGTCTTAACAATGTGCTTCAGACTTATGGCCATCGCGAGTGCAGCTGTTACGGATCTCAATCAGCCCAATCTTTCCATAACTTCCAAATTGATTTTATTTTAAGTTTAAGAAAGATTTTATTTGATTCTATCATGTAAATTGTAATATATATACATCATTGATATTTAATACAATGGCCAAATTCAAAACCCTAAAACCATCTTCTATGAGAATTTCTATATAAAGTACAAGAGCATTGAAGATCTTTAAAAAGTTTGTTTTCTTCTCCAATATCGAGTATTGTGAGAAAAATGGTAAAGTGAAATCAGTTAGAATAATTGTTAATTTCTGGTCAAAAGGTCAAATGCATCACACCAAACATATATATATATACACACGCGCGCAACATTAAATAAAGAAAATAGCAAATTTAGACTGATAACCTGATGATGCTCAATATCGGCGACCTCCAAGATTAGGACACGTGGCAGGCAACGTGTCCCGGAACTCAACAGAAAGGACCCACAGAAGCCGACCAGGCCACCCTGTACCCGACCTGCAAACGCAAGCTGGCCCTCCTTAGGGCCCCTACAAACTGGCCTCCTCGGCCCCGTAGCCCGTGCCGGGCTGCCACAAGACCTGGACTCCTTGGCCTCCTCATTCGTCTCGGGCCCCAAGCCGTGGCCATCTTCCTCGGCCATCCGACCAAAGTCACCGCTCACAGGCGTAACTGCCGCTCCGCGAATCTCGCCATGCTCAGATTCTACGCCAGCAACACCCCACGTTCTACGCCATCAATTCCCATTAATGGGCGATCCGCTTTCTACGCAGGCGTGACGTCGGGGACGTAACTGCCGGCGGGATCCTCGCACCTGCTGCTGCATGCCACCACCGCTATATAAACCCCCATCACAGAGGGGTCAAGTAAGCCATTTTTTACTCTTTAAGTCATTACTCTGCTCGGATCCCATCACTAACTTGATCGTCGGAGGGTTCTTGGTGGTACCAAACCACCCCGGGACTTTTTTGCAGGTACTCGGCACTGAACTCCTCACATCACCTCTTCCACCAAAACCCATTGAGACCCATACGCAACGGAAGGTAACCACCTAAGTCCACCAGGAGATCAGCAGAAGACAACATCTGACGGAGACCCGAAAAGGACCTCCATCAGTTGGCGCCGTCTGTGGGAATCGAACACACGACCATAAGGTTATGGGCTCCTCAGCCATACATGCAAAAAGAAAAGAAAATTACAACAGTGGGGGAAGGGGATGCAGCGAGCACTGCTCGTGGTACTCGCTAAAGATCTCCGCCAACGGGGGCCGCGCGAGGTGCAACCTCTGTCCCCGGTTCCCCCCGCGCACGTCGACCCCGAGCCTCAGCTCGTAGCATTCGCGGACGAGCGCCTCTGAGCAGGCCAGCCGGTTCACAGAGATTAAGCCGAAGCGCCTCAAAGACCGCAGCTTGCCCACGGCCTCATCAAAGAGCAGCTCAGACAGGGGGTTGTAAAGCCCCGGCGATGCCCTCCAGATGGAGTACATCAGCAGCTACAGCAGGGAGGAGCGTCTGGGGAGCAGCCGGCCAAAATGGTCCTCAATGCTCCCGTAAACCAGCTGCACCGTGTCCTCGATGCAGTATGGGTCATAAAGGTACACATCTTCAAAGCGGACGATGTCGGGGATGGTAAACGGGAAATCCTCCATTCTCGATGGCATGTTTGCGAGGGTGGGAAGAACCAGTACTCCTTATATAGCCCACTGCGCTGCTCAATAGGGATGGCAAACGGGAAATCCTCCATTATCGATGGCCTGTTTGCGAAGGGGGGAAGAACCAATACTCCTTATATAGCCCGCTGCACTGCTCAACGGTCACCCGCTTTCACCTAGGGAGTCGCCGCAACGTGGCGTCCATCGAGCATTATTCGGTGGGATCGAAGCGACGCGCCCCTAGCGCTTCGCCTCCCCCCCCCCTCTGCATTCAATGCGCTAGCTACGCGCGCCGTTGCCCCGACCGTTCCCATTCCCCGCACCTACAGCTGAACGGTCGGGCTACACCCCGTCAAGATCCGACCCAGCAGCTACCCTGCTCGGTCACCCCTGGCGGGTAGCTCCCCTACCATAACGCCAGGGATCGGAAAGCCCTCCCAGAGGCAGTCGAGTCCGAGGATCCCTTGCTCGGCTATACCCGGCGGGCAGCTTCCCTGCTACAACGCCGGGGGTCAAAAAGCCCTCCCATAGGCAGTCGAGACCGAGGATCCCTCGCTTGTCTATCCTTCAGGACAAAAGCCCTCGCCAAGAGGCACCGGGCAGTAACCCTGCCCGGCCAAAGGTCCTTGGTAGGCCTCTACAGCCCCTCCCGAGCTAAGGACCAAAGTCCTCCCAGAGGCAGTCGAGTCCTTGCTCAGCTATCTCCGGCTGGTAGCTTCCTACCACAACCGACAGGGATCAAAGTTCTCGCCAAGAAGCACTGGGCAGCAACCCTGCTCGGTCCCCGTCCTGAAGGATCAAAGCCCTCGCAAGCGGCAACCGAGCAGCTACCCTGCTCGGTCAACTCCGGCTGGTAGCACCCTACCCACAACGCCAGGGATCGAAAGCCTTCACGAGCGGCACCAGAACGGCCGCCCCGCTTGTTCATTCCAGGCTGGTAGTTGCCTACCCACGACGCCAGAGGTCAAAGCCCTCGCCAAGAAGCAACCGCGCAGCTTCACTGCTCGGTCATCCTTAGTGGGCTTCTTACAACCCCTCCAGCGCTAAGGACCCAAGTCCTCGCTTGGCCATCCCTGGCGGGTAGCTCCCCCACCACAAGGCCAGGGACCAGAAGGCCCTTGCAAGAGGCAACTGAGCAGCTTCCCTGGCCAGTCACCCTCGGATGTGGGTCAATGCTCGGAATCAGAAATGCTCGCCGGCCCGCGGAGGATACAAACCCCTGTGAGGGGCGTCAAGTCTATCCCCGTCTAGACGATCGCCCCTCGACTCCGGGGCCCAGGGAAACACCTCTTCGGCAGCACACTCATCGGCCAATGATTGAAGTCAACTCGACGGACGATCGCCAGACAGACGGCCAACCTGACATAAAAGCACAACGGTACAAGCAAAGATATCTTACGAGCATTCTTCACAAACAGATGATAGAGAGCGACACAATTCTATGGAGCCGAAGAAAAACTTAAACTTTATTACCACCGAAGGCAAAAGTTTTTACAAAGGGTATTTTTTCTTGGCTCCCCAGCCTTACAAACTTCAAGAAAACAAAGTAAAAAGAGAAGAACGGGGGCTCTACACCTAGGGGCCAGGTAAGACCTCAAGGTCCTCGACCTCCACCACGTGGCGCACCGGGTCCTCGGCCACCTCCTCGCCGGGAACCCCTTCCCCTTGCTCGTCGGCGCCCACGAGAGGGAACTCGGCCCGGAGCTCTGCGTCGTCGAACTCCGACATCCGGGATTTGACGGCATCGATGGCGTCGTGCCAAATGCGGGTCGTTGCCATGGCCAAGTCGTCATAAAAGTCTTTCGACTTCTTGTAGCTATCCACCGCCCTCGATTCAGCCGACTTGGCCGCCTCGGCCGCCGTCCCCAGCTCCTTTCGGAGGGTCTTCACCGTTCTCTTCAGGTTGCCGGCGAGCACCTGAGCATCCCCGAGCTTACCCTCGGCGATAACGGCGGCCTCGCGGTGCCTGGCGACCTCCCATTTCCCGGCCTCCACCTCGCCTTCCAAGGCGGCAACCCTCGCCAACATCGCCTCCAGCTCCCACCTGGAGCTCCCGCCTGGAGCTCTCTTGCAGCGAGGCGAGCTGACTCACAGCCTCCAACGCCGGGGTTACCACCTCGGCTTCCATACGTAGGGCGAGGGCCATATGCTGGAGGACCTGGGAGACATAAAAGATCATCAGAAAGACGAAGGGGGCACTGAATATCACAAGGAACCAAGAAACTTACCTGCACGGACTCCTGGGCGATGGACGCCAGCTGAGCCCTGAAGGTCCCCCCTGGGACTCTGCCCCCTGCCGAGGTCTCTATCTCATGCAGGAGTCTGTCTGCCATGGACAGCCCTGACAGCACTGCAAATCGCAGACCCCTTCCACCACCACGGTCGGCGAGGATCGGCCCCGGGAAGGTCTCCAGGAGCCCCTCTTGAGCGGCTCCGAGGGAGAGCCGATCTCCTCTTCCGAGGCCGAGTCGTCCTGAATCAGGGCCCGCTTCCGGCCCGATGCTCTGCTGGGACCCGGGGCGGGGGCTGCCACCGGAGCGGTGGGAGTCGGGACGGGACCCGCACAGGAGGAACTGGTACCCCCAGCCCTCGTAGGCCGCCTCGGTTGGCGCATGGAGGCCCTGAGTGTGACGAAGTCTATAGGCCCTGCATGAAACAAATACCAACAGATCAGCAACACGAGTAAATCATAAACCCAAAAAGAGCAAGCCTAACTTACCGACAAACTCGACGGGGCTAAGCCCGGCCCAGCTCAAGATCCTCTCGGACAGCAACATGTCGGGTCGAGGGATGGGCTCCCAGGACGCCACTCTCACCGCGGCGGGGTCATCGAACTGGTTCCCCGGCAAGCACTTCTCCCTCGACCATTTGGTAGGCACGGGCCAGTCCTCGCCCTCGGGAGGGGAAACGAAGAAAATTTTCTTTTTCCAATCATGAATGGAGGAGGGCAAGGTCACAAACCCGGTCCCGGCGGCACCCCCCGGCCGCTTCCTGGAGGTGAAATAAACCCATCTCGGGTCGCCCGCTCGACCACCAGAATGACTTTTGAAGACGAGCGAGGAATCGAGAAGGGAAAGGCTAAAGGGGACCACCTGCAACTTCAGGCGGAGCAAGAACCCAAGGAAGATCCTCCACGAGTTTGACACTAACTGGCCGGGGGCCAAACCAAAGAAATTCAGCGCGGCGACGACCTCAGGAGAGAAGGGCAGGTGCATTCCGCCCCAAAAAGCTTCCAAATACAGGGCAATCTCCCTGCCCCGTACCTGGTCTGCCCTCTCTCCCTCCTTGGCCAGTCGAAGCGTGTAGCGCGAGGGGATGTGGAAGCGAGCCCGAGCATTGGCGAGCTCGTCCTCGTGCCTCACCCAGCACGAGGTGCTGGGGGCCACATCCGCCGCCTCCTCCCTGGAGGCGGCCCCCGCCTCACGATCCCGGGGAGAGGATCCAACCCCTTCTCCCCGAGGAGACTCAGACACAGCTAAAGAAACCCTAGCACCTACTCCTGCAATGTCTACTGATTCTACAGAGGAAGACATCTAATCTTGGAAAGGAAAATCTTCAGAGGCTAGAAACGAGAGAAGAGAGACGAGCGCCAAGCAGCTAAGACTTGAAAGAGGGAAATATAGAGGAGTGAGGGCCCTAGAGTGGGCCCCACCCCTGTTTATTGCTGCACACGGCCTCATCAAACGGTGCCCGTCATCTCCCGCCGAAACGGCTCTTCGCGCCCAACGGCCCCGATCGCTCCATGTGTCAGTTCTGCACTGGGCCGCGTCCCATCAGGAGCCGCAGGCCTGCATACGTCGCATCAGCCAATCGACGCAAGACACATAGACCGTCGCTTCAGTTGCAGAGTGCACGAACCGGGGCACCTTCTTTAAATATGAAGATCTCGCCTTGATTCGCTAGCGAAAGAGACAACCGACGGCCCGAGGACTCATCCCGACAAAACCCTGAAAAGGAGCTCACCTCGGGAGGCCTGGCAGTCCACTCCTGACCTGACCCGCTAGCTGGTCGGGACAAGAGTGGGGGGCTAATGATGATGCTCAATATCGGCGACCTCCAAGATCAGGACACGTGGCAGGCGACGTGTCCCGGAACTCAGTAGAAAGGACCCACAGGAGCCGACCAGGCCACCCTGTACCCGACCTGCAAACGCAAGCTGGCCCTCCTCAGGGCCCCCTACAAACTGGCCTCCTCGGCCCCGTAGCCCGTGCCGGGCTGCCACAAGACCTGGACTCCTTGGCCTCCTCGCTCGTCCCGGGCTCCAAGCCGTGGCCATCTTCCTCGGCCATCCGACCAAAGTCACCGTTCACAGGCGTAACCGCTGCTCCGCGAATCTCGCCATGCTCAGATTCTACGCCGGCAACACCCCACGTTCCACGCCATCAATTCCCATTAATGGGCTCCGCTTTCTACGCGGGGCGTGACGTCAGGGGCGTAACTGTCGGCGGGATCCTCGCACCTGCTGCTGCGTGCCACCACCACTATATAAACCCCCATCACAGAGGGGTCAAGTAAGCCATTTTTTACTCTTTAAGCCGTTACTCTGCTCGGATCCCATCACTAACTTGATCGTCGGAGGGTCCTTGGTGGTACCAAACCACCCCGGGACTTCTTTGCAGGTAGTCGGCACTGAACTCCTCATATCATCTCTTCCACCAAAACCCATTGAGAGCCACACGCAACAAAAGGTAACCACCTAAGTCCACCAGGAGATCAGCAGAAGACAACATCTGACGGAGCCCCGAAAAGGACCTCCATCATAACCTTAACATAATAATACATTGGTTCTCATTCAAATGCTTACTAAATGCTTATAAAAATCAAGTAACAACCAACATTCAATAGATTAAAAGCAACACTGAAACAAATACAGCACACATTATCCCCCCTATGATATCATAAACTCAAAACCAAAAACAAATTGACAAGTTCACTTATTCCCAACCCCAGAACAAAATAAAACCAAATCAACAACATGCATGCATGCACAAACCCTAATCAATTAAGCACACTTAAACCCACTCGGGACTTCCTTGCCACAAACGTTAAGAAGCAAGATAAGATCGACCGGTATGTTAAGGGTAATCCCCAATACATTCGCTTTAATCGCCGTGCAAAGGCAAACGGCCGCCTCGAGATCAACGAGCCCGTTAAAAAAGCTACAACATGGCTCCTTTGGTGGTTGGCCAATCTTCGCCTTGATCAAATCCAACACATTTGCACATACACCGAGCTTGAGCATATTGCGGGGAGGGGGGGATCCCCATGAAGGGGATGGTGTTGGTTTTGGGCTAGGGTTAGGGTTGCAAGGTGGTTCTGAGCAATGGCGGATCCTGAACCTATTACCAGATCGTAGGAAATTTATACTATAACACTGACAAAACTAGGAACAAACCTGCAGTGGGTCAAAATTTCAAAAAGTTAATATAATTAAGGTCCAGTCTTAAAGTTTTGGGTTTGATCTCATTTTTTTAACTTGGACTATGAACAATCATTCATTTTAAAAAGTTTTTTTTTTTTTGGGGTTATAGGACCCTTTCAAGAATCAAACCGGCAATTTCTTATTTTCGAGAAGAAACTCTTACCACATGAGCTATGGCCAATTAGACTTCAAAAAAATCAAAGAATTTTGTTAATAGATGAAAACACTTGTAAGCATTTTATAGAAACAAAATTCATATGTATAATCAAAATAAACTTTTTAGAGAAATTTTCGGTGGAGAGACATACTCTAAATATATAGCTTTTTGCAAATATATGACTATATAAAGTTGTATGAAAAAAGATACAACAAAATAGGGTTGTCTAGTGTATTGATCTTTTTTAACTTTGGATTATGAGCAACCATTTGAAAATGTTTAAATGCAAAAAAAATTAAGAAATAAAAGTACTTGTAAATCATTAGTTGGTAATCCAAATAGATATTTTGGAAAATTTTCAGTTTCATTCTAATAAAACCTTTGGAAATATAAAGTATTATGCAAAACAATAAGATAAAATAAGGTGTTTAGAATAAAACCAAAATCATTCAAAAACAAGAGGATTCGAACACTCACTTAAAGCCTCTGACCAACAAGCTATTTGATATCTTTACAAGAGTAGGCATATTATATTTTCTTATCCAATTTCTTATCGATATAGCATACAGCTATACAACAAAATTTTCGATCCAAGTGGACGACCGTCTACTCTCGTCTCTATAAGGATCCGCCCCCGGTGGTGGGCATGGAACATGGTGGGAGGTGGCCAAAGAGAAGAGGAGGTTGACAGAGAGAAGGAGTGCAAAGCAGGCCAAGGGTTTGTTGGCCATTGTGGGATTAGGGTTAGGGTTATGGCTTGAGTTTGAGTGTGGTGAGAGTGAGGGTGTTAGGGTTACGGTTTTATGGCGAGGGGTTTGGAAGGGGTGAGGAGTTGGCCATGTGAGAGCCAATGAATGTTTAACTGGCAAAGGCTTTGTTGGGGATGTAATTTAAAGTTGTTTTTGTGTTTTTCACTAATTGAGGTTGTGTCTTTTAGTGGATTCAAGATCTTACGTGGATCAATGATCATGTTAATTATATCTCACGCTTGTTAGATGAAGATCATATATATTAGGAAAAGCCATCTTACAGAAAGGGGTATAAAATGTGAAAATTTTGAAATAATCACTTTTACCCTTTTCTAACAAGGGAACAACGGAGGAAAGAGGCCATGTGAGAGGGGATTTCCTCTTATGGCATCGGAAAAAATACAACCTCCACTATTTTTTCCGACGATCGGCATCCATCATCATCATCATTATCATCTAAGATGTGCATACACCAAATTTCATATGATTCCACCATTTTTTCACCGTTGAATTAGCAATGTAAAAAGTTCTATTGTCGGTAAACCATTAATTTTACACCAACTAAATCAACGGTGAAAAATGGTATAATCATATGAAATTTGGTGTATCCATATCTTAGATAATAAAGATGAAGATGGTGTATGCCGATCGTCGACAAAAATCAAGTAAGATACACTTTTACTACGCCATTGAAGGAAATTCTCTTCCCTTTCCTCCGTCAACCCCTTCTATGTTTCTAACAATTACTTTGGCTTTAAAAGAAGAGCTAGGAAGTTAGCAAAGTTGTTATTTCTTTGATGTTTCAGGGATAAAGTTGGAAATCCCAAATTTGGCAGAACTTCACTTTTTTTACGATTCTGCCATCAGCCCAAACCTTCTCATTAATTACAAATCTGTCATCGCTCGACAAATGTGGCTAATTCATTTCAAGAATGACATTTGGTAAATTTGTAATATATGTTATGTGTGAGGGGTATTTATGGAATAAAGACAAGGATGGCAGAACTTCTCTGTAATTATAGTTCCACCATCAGTTCCAAAAAAAACCCATATTTCACTAAATTACCACGTACTTTCAAATTTTAACATAAACAACATTTTGTTTATTACAAATAAATAACATGAAATACTATGGATTTTTTTAAGGTTTTCATATAAATATTGTGGAGTTTGATATTGCTAATAAATACCATGCACTTTCATCGTTTAGAAGATAAATGCCAGACTTTTTTTTACATATAAATAGCATTGACTTTCACTGTTTCTTGAACGTTTTTCAGGTAAATACCATAGACTTTGTTTATTACAAATAAATGCCATGCAATGCCAACGTTTTTTTGGAGAAATGTCATGCATATTCAATGTTTATCGAAAATAAATACCATAGGGTTTTCACTAAAATACCATAAGCTCTTAAACTTTTTTAGATAAATACCATAGACTTTGTCCTTTACAAATAATACCATGGGCTCTCACGGTTTTAACTTTCAATGTTTTTCAGATAACTACCAAATTTTTTTTTTGTTACATATAAATAATGTGTATTCAACTTGCAAATAAATAAAATGGACTTTGTCGTAATTAAATACCGTGTGCTTGTATAGTTTCTTTAAATAAAAACGGTGGACTTTGTTGTCTATATATAAACACCATGTGTGGGGGCACATGGTCCGGGGATGGGCAATAGGAGTTTGTGGGGGAAGACCCGGGATCGAACTCAGGATCTCCCATTTTGTCACGACCCGAAAAGTACAAAACATGACCGACACTTAAATTACGAAACGTCTCGAGACGTACGTAATCCAAGTAAACCAAAACCCAGAAATTAAAACCAATTAAAGCAGTAGAGTGAAGGAAAAAAACCAATTTTAAAGCAAGAAATTTAACAAGATAAGCCGAAATATGCATTTTTAAAATCTCAAGTCTTTTCTGAAAATTTCGGCAGGGTTTCTTTTGTAAATACTGACCCCAAACGGGAACAAACCTGATAAAGCATATATAATGAATAAAGGCATCCCCAAGCGGGAGCTAGCTCTTTGCCAACCGGCGGACAAAACCACGCAAGGCAATATAATATACAACGCCGAAGGGCGAGGATCAAAATACAGAATGAAAACCATCATCATCAAGAAAACCAGAGGAAAACCATAATAATACAGCGTGTGACTCTAAGGTCGAAAGAATATACACTGGTGTTCTATGTCTATAAAATATACAAGTCTGGTTGATGGAGTTTACTAGATACAACTGAAATAATAAATATACAATGGTGGTCACGATGCAAGTGAACCCATCTATCAAAGCTATCATCCAAAATGAAAGCAGTGTGCCAGCAAAGCCGTCAAGAAACCTGTACGGTAAAAGCTGCAAGAAACTGCAGCACAACGGGGGTGAGTTGCCAACCCGTGAGTAGAAAATATCACAGAGTAGAAATCGAATGTATGACGCTATCCTAGGCCATATCAAGTAATATTCTCAAATAAATATCCTGATCCATCTGCATATAAGTGCAATACCACGTGCTCGTATCAGTGTCTCAGATAGCAATATATCAGATATATGATATATGAATGCATTACAAATGGAAACAGAATATATCATGAATGAGACAACTGTTTTCTTTTTTTAATCAGATTTCTGTATACATATAAATCGAGTATCATCAATGAAATCAACAGAGGAATCTGTGTCAAGTATCGACACAAAACATAAATCTCAGTATCACAATATCTTAGGCTCCGGCTATCCGGATTGGCCTGTATCATCAAATCTCAATATCTCAGTGTCTCAAATCTCAATATCTCAATATCTCGGGCTCCGTCAGTCCGGATCGGCCCATATCATCAAATCACACGACCATGACCGGTATCCTCCGGATATCCGCCGCGCCAGACATCACCGGTAGGTAGTCTGCCCCAGCCAGGCTCATCGTCTACAACTCGATCTTCGTGCCCTGGGGTACCGTACCGGGCCCACCATGTACCCGAGACGGTTCATCCGACTCCTCGAATCGGGTCTCGAAATCCAACAGCAATCATGAAAACTCATGGTGGACGACTCATACATCACGAGAAAAACGCAACTTGCATTTTTAAAAAGAGGGAGAGAGAGAGAAGTTTATATATATATTCTTGCGGTTTTCCCCAAAATCCAGAAATCTCATGGAAGTCCGAAATCCAAGAATCAAGAGTAAGTAAACAGTGAATATCGGCATAAATCTCGATAATACTGCATGACCAATGAATATATGAATGCCTCTGATATTATGCAATGAGTGCAATAGTTAAACTAGCATATGAAAGTGATAACATATTGCAACTATCAGCTAGCAATCTATGTCAATGAAATAATATTCTCTAAAGTGTACGTGACATGGCAATTACCGATGATGATGTGTGTGAGCCGGCAAGCAGGTGTACATGGAGTATACGCATCATCGGTAATGGTGCTGGTGTCCTGACAACAAGGTTTCATAATAATTACAGATAACATATGTATAAGCATGCAATGCGATGAAACATCATGAATATACAGAAAGTGATATAGTAACCGCAACACTGAAGAATAAACCTACCCGATATACGAGTCATACAAGTTGGTATTTTAAAGTACTCACGATTCACTGCATTTGAAAACAAGTATGACTCGGGTCCAGTCAAAAGGGTAAGGAAATCCACCTAGGTCTGAGTCGACCTACATATATATCTAGTAGTCGGTGATCTCGCCTCAATAGTATCACGTACGATACAATATATATATATGACATTCTCGAGTCAAGAGTGCGGATCTAATATCATAATTATATCTCGTACGGTAAAGCTGTCGTACGGCATCCCAAATCTGGGTACGGATCAAATATCATATTTATCTCATTACTCATCTGATATTTTTATCATCACATATCGTGAACAAGGGGTACTGATCTAAGTCTAGTTCAATACTAATATCATCAACATATATGTACGCGTGTGTGTGAATACACATCGCCCATCAATCCGCTAATATCATGTCGTATCTCATAATACGAACCAAATCACATCACCGATCTCATGGCACCATGCCTAATCTCATCGACTCATCTCCAAATACCATATAATATTCTCATCATCCATGCATATGAATACGAATATATATGACATCCTCAATACGCACAAGGAAGTAAATGTATGCGAGTGTGTGTATGTGCGCGTATGCAAATCTTTACTCTATGGTTTCATGACTAAGAAATCAACTAAAGTCCTTTCTTCAATTCTCGCTAACACTAAACCCATAATCTCCTAAATCTTTTCTTACTAGGTGTTAAAATCTCTCAATAACATATAAAAATATATCTATATCACATCACATCATTTCTTACAACTTTGCGGGGGTGCTATACGCCATCCACTCGACTTCCCCCGTAGATATATATCTACTCACCTTGATCTTTGCTTGCTGGAGTCGATGATGCCATGCTCATCCTCGTCGTCTCGAAGTCTACGTGAGGGTACCTACAATTTCCAATGCATCATATAGTATCAAGAATCCAACATGAAAGCCAAAATGACATGCAAATCGTTTATAGGTTAGAACCTATAGTCTCGCATGCAAAACACAACCAATAACCCCAGTCGTTGGCGTTCAAACGCCACACGACGGAATACAATGACAAATACCAAAACTTAAATTCAAAAACGTCACGAAATACAAGGCATCAACTCAAGAAAATGGTCCCAGATTTTACCCTAGGTTATATTAGCCAATTTTGCATATGCAAAGGGTCTATTTTACTGGAGATAAAGCTCTGGAACAAATATGGACCAAATCAACCCTACTCTAGCATCAAATTGCGACCAGAATAATTAAATCTGCGGCCTATAAGTGGAGTTGGGGTCTCGGGTCTCTGTGGTAGCTTCCTAAGTGCCTGCATGTGTCACCGTGTTCGCTAAATAATTTTTCAGGTCCCCGAGTTATAGCAGATATCAAATTCCCTTCACAATTTCCAGAAAAATACGGTATCGGGGTTTCTGGTTTCGTGTTGTAGGGTTCTAGTCTATGGTTTATCCTACTATGCAATCCTTACAGAGGTCTAAGGTTATTACTAAGCCACAAATTCACCTTTGGATTCAAATCAAAACCCTAAGCTTAACTTGGAATTTTCAAAGTTCGCCAAACTACACAATATCGATACTAAACATGTATGGATGTTTAAGAAATTGAAAAACTACCCTAATGGTGCAGAAATTACCTCATTTGGCAACTCAAGAATTTTCTTGAGTTGCCCCAAGTGATCAAAATCGAATTTTTCTTGGTCCAAGATGCTTGTGAGGAGTTTGTGCATGTTTTTTGTGAAATGGGGGTGAACTTTTGATGAAGGATTGAAGCTTGAATGAAGAGAAGAAGAAGAAGAAGAAGAAGGAGAAGGGGAAAGGGAGGGGGCTGCTGCTGGAGCTTGGATGGAGTGAGGGAAAGAGAGAGAGTGTGTCTAAAGTCAAAGCACCATGCCTCATAAATACCCCCATGCTTATTTGTTTACTCTTTTCCTTTCTTTTTCTTTTCTTTTGTTATCTTTTCTTTTATTTTCTCTTAATTTCAAAACAACACCATCCAAAACAAAATATCATGTAGGAAAATGTAACAAGTGTGAAAATGACTTGGTGCATGTAATATGCACAAAACTAGTTTAATGCACGATTAGCGATATTTAATCGTGATTAGCATTAAAATGGAATATAATTTATCATAAAAGTTTGTAATTTGCATAAATCGCATAAAACACTCTCATTTCAGTAATTTCTATAATTTTCCAAATTTTTCTCAATTTATCTGTATTTAATTATACCGCATTATCGAAATATTCGCAATATTTATTATTTAATTATAAAAATTCCCAAAAATAATATTTTATTTTTTCTGAAATGTTACAATCTTCCCCCCTTAATGAAATTCGGTCCCCGAATTTAAATTTAAACCCCTCAATTACTAAAACATTTCAGTACAAAGATCATGTCGTCGGGGCTCCGAAATCATAAATACATAAAACACATCGTAGCGCAATACATGCGCATGAAAAACGAGTATAATAATCCAAAATCAAAACTCCGTCAAGCATCCCGCAATCATCGGAGTTATGGTGAATACACCAATGTCCAAATCCAATACGAAATCCAGCATGATATACATCAAACTATAACACGTACATAGTATGTGTCGGGTAAACTCGTCAAAATATCTGAAGGAAATGCATGCCAATCTCTTTTCAAATCGCTGTGCAATGCTCGTATCACTGCACAGTGGCGGACGTCTATTATAAGAAAATAACTATATATACATATATCCTTTATTTAACATACACGTCCCGCCGTTTTGAAAATAATTTTAGAAGGTTTTCCTTTATAAAATGTTTTGTGTCATCTCGGACACTTAGGTAAATACTGAGACTATAGCTCCCTTTTGGAAATCCCTTCGATAACTATCGATGCATGCAAAAATATACTCAGGTACTGTCCTCTGACTAGTCCTGCCCAGCTACTATACCAAATAGTAAATATCATAAACATCATCTCACAGGAAAATCAAATCCAAAATATGTACATGAATGCCACGTGCGTCTGGTGCGCACGGAAATCGAAATCAATGAATGTGTCATACACGTGCACAGAAGGAAAAATCTAAGTGCAATGGGTGTGCACGAAAACACTTGTCAATGTGCCTGACAGCAGCATCAGGTGCATCTGATATGCACGAAGAATCCTGATTTAGTGCATTGGGTGTGCACCAAAATCGCATCAAGCGCATCAAATATGCGCAAGAATCCAAATCAAGTGCATCCATCATGCACGAATGAAGGCCAAATCAAGTGCACAAAAATACAAATCTGGTGTATCCAGTGCACGAAATACCAAATACAGTGCATCCAGTATACGAAATATCCAATCGGGTGCAACAAGTGCACGGAAATGAATCAATAACTCAAATGCGTATAAAAAGCAACACCGAGTGTGCCAAGGTGTTTAAAATCATAAACGCGTACAACTGCGTGCACAAAACACGTATCAATGCACTGCAAGCACATGTAAGTTATACCGAGTGCAAAAAACCAAATCGAGTGCATACCACATGCACAAAATCAAATCATCCGTATGAAATCCACGAAAACATAAACTTGTACAGCCAAGGCACAAAATCAACATCAAGTGCAACAAATATGCACAAATCATAAATCGACCCAACGGTGTATAAGGCATATCTCAAGTGCAATAACTATGCACAAAAACGTAAATACCAGTGGGTGCAACCATGGTGCACGAAAACGATACCATAAAACCCAATCATCAAAACTCAAATCCAAGCGATATAAGCGCGATACTAACGGAAACGATCCACTCTAGCACATCCTCTAAAGATCTCTGGCCAACTATCATGGTCGATCATAACATATCTCATTAACGATGCCAAACTCTGGTCTACTGGGTGTGCGTAATACAACTGATCCTGGGTCCAAGTCTTCTCGTATAGTATTTCAGAAAGATCTTGTCAGGGTCTCTCCCAATCTCGTTTCTGCTAAATTTCCCAGAAGTTATCATCCCTTACTAAATCCATTTCTTGTTCCGGAACGGCTGCATACTCATCACGACTCCTTCTGGAAGATATATCCATATTCGACGCCTCTGCATGTGTATCACATCTCTGGTGTCAGCGGAGTGGAACGTCATCTAATCAAGATCTCGCACGAACCTTTTACTCCACTTTTCTTAAATGTCGACTGATTCGAACTCGTCTCTTCGTGGCTGCATGGACTGCGCTCCAACGGCTATACTCGTATCTGGAGTCTCCTAAGCAATGTATCCCATCATATGATATCCGAATGATGTCGAACCTTTCGATCGATTCGTCAAAATTCCATAATCCCCCAAGAGCTCAACATCTTGAGTACAGTCTAATAGTATTCCAGTATATGCCACAGTACCTATGGACCAACCGTAGAAGGGCAAACCCAAGCCTCACTAATGGCACCGCGGAACTGCTGCCAACCCTAAGGTTCAAAAGCGTTCCTATGGTCATTATGTCGAGTTAGGGTTTCATTCTTCTAGAGGGTCTACGAAATTACTTGCTTGTTTTTCCGAATACTTTAAACTTGGAAAATGGGTTTATAACATTTGATCGTTTTCTATCGACTCTCAACGTACCTGCGTGAAGTCGTCTCTAACTGGAATCAATCAATCTGATGACCTCGCATCGGGGTAGGCAACGAATCACGTGTCCTAGTCCTTCCTCCTTGGGTGACTAGCAATCTTCTATTATATCTCTAAGCACAACTCGGGCGGCAATAGCTCCAAACATCTGGGGCGATATCTCATCATTCGCGGCAACAAGTGGCTCATTTGTCCGCACGCTAAACAGTGCCTCAATCATCAAATAATCGGTGTATCAACGGTCATAACATTCTGGCTGGCCTTTAGCAGTATCCTAATCCTCTGGTGCTGATCTGCACGTCCGAGAAATCTTGCAAAAGCGATCCATCAAACGCTCATGGCGCGAAAACACAACAAAACGACGCATCTATGCAAATCGTGTGTACCTAGAATCAAGCCCTGGTCAGTCCTCGTCCGTGACGAGCTCGTGCTGACGCAACTCTAGCCGTAGCTCTCACTGCCCGTGTAATCGAGGCAGCAAACTATAACTGGTACTGATGAGGCTAGATCATAGGAATGAAGATAATACTGTGCAAAGAAATGTACATCCTAAGGGTTCTTAAGCGAAGTATCGTATCGTAAGTATATCGCGGAACATACACACGGTACGTCACTCTTCTTAAGTCACCTACTCCATCAACCAAGGGTCATCCTATACTCAGAAGGTAAAACCTAACGCTCTGATACCAACTTTGTCACAACCCGAAAAGTACGGAACATGACCGGCACTTAAATTACGAAACGTCTCGAGACGTACGTAATCTAAGTAAGCCAAAACCCAGAAATCAAAACCAATTAAAGCAGTAGAGTGAAGAAAAAAAACCAATTTTAAAGCAAGAAGTTTAACAACATAAGCCGAAATATACATTTTTAAAATCTCATGTCTTTTCTGAAAATTTCGGCAGAGTTTCCTTTGTAAATACTGACCCTAAACGGGTACAAACCTGATAAAACATATATAATGAATAAAGGTATCCCCAAGCGGGAGTTAGCTCTTCGCCAACCGGCGAACAAAACCACGCAAGGCAATATAATATACAACGCCGAAGGGCGAGGATCAAAACACAGAATGAAAACAATCATCATCAAGAAAACCATAGGATAACCATAATAATACAGCGCACAACTCTAAGATCGAAAGAATATACACTGGTCTTCTATGTCTATAAAATATAAAAGTCTGGTTGATGGAGTTTACTAAATACAACTGAAATAATAAATGTACAATGGTGGTCACGATGCAAGTGAACCCACCTACCAAAGCAATCATCCGAAATGAAAGAAGTGTGCCAGTAAAGCTGTCAAGAAACCTGTACGGCAAAACTTGCAAGAAACAGTGGCACAACGGGGGGTGAGTTGCCAACTCCTGAGTAGAAAATATCACAGAGCAGAAATCGAATGTATGACGCTATCCTAGGTCATATCAAGTAATATCCTCAAATAAATATCCTGATCCATCTACACATAAGTGCAATACTACGTGCTCGTGTCAGTGCCTCAGATAGCAACATATCAGATATATGACGTATGAATGCATTACAAATGAAAACAGTACACATCATGAATGAGACAACTGTTTTCTTTCTTTAATCAGATTTTTGTATACATATAAGTCAAGTATCATCAATGAAATCAACAGAGGAATCGGTGTCAAGCATCGACACAAAACATAAATCTCAGTATCGCAATATCTCAGGCTCCGGCTATCCGGACTGGCCTGTATCATCAAATCTCAATATCTCAGTGTCTCAAATCTCAACATCTCAATATCTCGGGCTCCGTCAGTCCGGATCGGCCCATATCATCAAATCACACGACCACGGCTGGTATCCTCCGGATATCCGCCGCGCCAGACATCACCGGTAGGTAGTCTGCCCCAGCCAGGCTCATCGTCTACAACTCGAGCTTCTTGCCCCAGGGTACCATACTGGGCCCACCATGTACCCGAGACGGTTCATCCGACTCCTCGAATCGAGTCTCGAAATCCAACAGCAATCATGAAAACTCATGGTGGACGACTCATACATCACGAGAAAACCGAAGCTTGCATTTTTAAAAAGAGGGAGAGAGAGAGAAGTTTATATATATATTCTTGCGGTTTTCCCCCAAATCCAGAAATCTCATGGAAGTCCAAAATCCAAGAATCAAGAGTAAGTAAACAGTGAATATCGGCATAAATCTCTATAATACTGCATGACCAATGAATATATGAATGTCTCTGATATCATGCAATGAGTGCAATAGTTAAACTACCATATGAAAGTGATAACATATTGCAACCATCAGCTAGTAATCTATATCGATGAAATAATATTCTCTAAAGTGTACGTGACATGGCAATTACCGATTATGATGTGTGTGAGCCGGCAAGCAGGTGTACGTGGAACATACGCATCATCGGTAATGGTGCTGGTGTCCTGACAGCAGGGTTTCATAATAATTACATATAACATATGTATAAGCTTGCAATGCGATGAAACATCATGAATATACAGAAAGTGATATAGTAACCGTAACACTGAAAAATAAACCTACCCAATATACGAGTCATACAGTTTGGTGTTTTAAAGTACTTACGATTCACTGCATTTGAAAATAAGTATGACTCGAGCCCAGTCAAAAGGGTAAGGAAATCCACCTAGGTCTGAGTCGACCTACATATATATCTAGTAGTAGGTGATATCTGGGTACGGGTCAAATATCATATTTACCTCATTACTCATCTGATATCCTTATCATCACATACGTGAACATAGGGGTACTAATCTAAGTCTAGTACAATACTAATATCATCAACATATATGTACGCGTGTGTGTGAATACACATCGCCCATCAATCCGCTAATATCATGCCGTATCTCATAATACGAACCAAATCACATCACCGATCTCATGGCACCATGCCTAATCTCATCGACTCATCTTCAAATGCCGTATAATATCCTCATCATCCATGCATATGAATACGAATATATATGACATCCTTGATACGCACAAGGAAATAAATGTATGCGAGTGTGTTTATGTGCGTGTATGCAAATATTTACTCTAGGGTTTCATCACTAAGAAATCAACTTAAGTCTTTTCTTCAATTATCGCTAACACTAAACCCATAATCTCCTAAACCTTTTCTTGCTAGGTGTTAAAATCTCTCAATAACATATAAAAGTATATCTATATCACATCACATCATTTCTTACAACTTTGCGGGGGTGCTATACGCCATCCACCCGACCTCCCCCGTAGATATATATCTACTCACCTTGATCTTCGCTTGCTGGAGTCGATGATTGTTCCCCTCCGAACGGCGGCCTGGACTTTGGGTCCGTGCCTGAGGTTCGGGGCAGATGCTATTTGGTTTTATCCGTCTATCTCTCCGAAGATGCCAAGTTGATTTATGGCACCGTGTATCGGAGGTTTAGACGGATGCGACCGATGTAGCAGACTTCGTCAGATTCCCCCTCAGGATGAGGGGTTTTTGATTGTGGGGACGCTCTTCCCTGCAGGCGCAAGCCCCTGCAGTTAATTACGCTACCGCATCGCGGTAACAACTTTCTCCTTCTCCAGAATTTCACTTCGTGTCGTGTGTGTTTGTTTTGTTTGTGGTTGCCCGTGGATTGTATACGGAGACTGAGTAATGCCGTCGCCCGTAGGACGTGGATTAGTCCAAATCCGTATTTAATTTAGATTTGGGTTTGGTGTTTTTAGTTTAAGGATGCATTAGTCGCGTTGCGGCTAAGATCAACTTAAACGTTCATTAAGGATACATTAGTCCTGTTTGAGACTGAGATCAACTTAACGTCATCGTTTAGATCCGACAAAAGAGCGTTTGGGCTCTATTGTTCCAGTTTGGGAGATTCATAGTCCAATTTGGGACTAAAGTCTGTTTGGAGGATACGTTAGCCATTTTTGAGGCTAAGATCGACTCAAACGTTTGTTAAGGATACGTTAGTCCAGTTTGAGACTAAGATCAACTTAACGGGATCGTTTAGATCCGACAAAAGAGCATTTGGGCTCTATTGTGCCAGTTTAGGGACGTGGTGGTCCATAGCATTTATGGCCGTCGGGACCCGTCACCTCTCTGACGTCGTTGAAGAATTACAACGATAGGTGTCAGAGGAGTTCAGAGTTGTACCCTTGAACCAGAGTTGATTTGGGGTTTTATCATTCATTTAAATGTCTAAGGATGCGCTAGCCGTGTTTGGGGCTAAGATCAACTTAAACGGGACCGTTTAGATCCGGCAAAAGAGCATTTGGAGGCTCTATTGTTCCAGTTTAGGGACGTAGTGGTCCACTTTCCAGTTTAGGGACGTGGTGGTCCATCGCCAGTTTAGGGACGTGGTGGTCCAATATTAGTTTAAGGACGTCTCGGTCCGATATTAGTTTAAGGACGTCTCGGTCCACGAGTTTAAGGACCCCGCAGTCCATATGGGTGTGTGGTCGTTGGGACCCGTCACCTCTTTGACGTCGTTGAGGAATTACAACGACGGATGTCAAAGGAGTTCGGAGATGTACCCTCGAACCGGATGTAAATTGATTTAGAAGAGCAATTTTGCTCAGTCAATTTAATTTAAGGACTTATGGCAAAAATTGGGCTAAGTTCAGTTGAAATGTCCAACATTTTATTTGCTTTTGCATTGCATTTCTTTGTTTTTTTTTATTTTTATTTGGGCCTTGCCCAGAAAGGATGCAGAGCATCAATTTGTTTTGGGCTCTGCCCTTTTAGGAATGATGCAAGGCATCAATTTTATTTGGGCTCTGCCCTTGTATAAAGGATGCAAAGCATCAATTTATTTGGGCTCTGCCCATTTATTGCCTTGCAATTTAATTAGGCCTACTAGGTCTTTTTGGTTTGGGCCTGGCCCTTTAGAAAATGCATTGCATTTATTAAGCGCTTTGCGCCAATCAAAAAGCACAACAGTGCAAATTCATAAGTGCAAAGCACTATTAATTTGAGAATCTTTTAGATTCAAGAACCAATGGTTCATAAAAGAAGTGCAAAGCACTATTTGATTTCTTGATCTAATTTAGATCAACGAAGAACAAGTTTTTTCTTTTTATTTCAAGAACCAAAGGTTCATAAAAGTGCAAAGCACTATCTTTTTTTTTTATTTCTGTTTTTCTTGTTTTAGAGAACCAGTGGCTCATAAGAAGTGCAAAGCACTATTAATTTAAGAACCTTTTAGGTTCAAGAACCGATGGTTCATAAAACAAGTGTAAGGCACTATTTGATTTATTTCTAAGAAAAAACAAGTTTTTTCTTGTTTTTCTTATCTCAGAGAACCAAAGGTTCATAAAAGTGCAAAGCACTATTTTATTTTATTTATTTTTATTAAAGATCATTTATCTTGTTTTTTAGATCTATGATCTGTTCATAAGAGAAATTTCTCTTCTTTTAAAGGTTTTTACCTTTTTTTTATTCTTCAAGAGTTCTCAAGGGTTCTCTTCTCTCTTTTTTTTTTTAGCAAGATGTTGATCCTCTTTAATTGAGGTCTGGGGTCCTTTTTATAGTGCCCATAAATTAGTTAAATTTGTTAAAGAAATCTTTCTCTGAGTGATTTTGGGAATTTTCCCCACTGTTGGATCTTTGATCCAAGGGCTTCTGCTTTGCAGAAGAAAATCTTCTTGTTTTAACAAGAACAGAAAAGATTTCTTAAATCTTTTAATTCTGTTTGGCGCAGTGCCCCAGCGCGTGACACGTGTCACGCTGTGCTGACACGTGTCGCGCATTTTTTTTTTTTTAGTGCGCTGCGCAGCGCACAGTTGCGCTGCGCTGACACGTGTCGCGCAGCGCGCAACTGCGCTGCGCACGCAAATTTTTTTTTTTTTTTTTTCTTTTGCGCTGCGCTGACACGTGTCGCGCAGCGCGCGACTGCGCTGCGCGAGCAAATTTTTTTTTTTTTTTTTTTATTTTGCTGCGCAGCGCACAGTTGCGCTGCGCTGACACGTGTCGCGCAGCGCGCGCAACTTTTTTTTTTTTTTTGCTGCGCAGCGCCCAGTTGCGCTGCGCTGACACGTGTCGCGCAGCGCGCAACCTCTTTTTTTTTTTTTTTTTTTTTTGCTGCGCTGCGCAGCGCACAGTTGCGCTGCGCTGACACGTGTCGCGCAGCGCGCAACTGCGCTGCGCGCGCCAAATTTTTTTTTTTTTTTTTTTTTTTTTTAGAGCTTTGCTCTGATTGGAGAAAGAACAGAAGCATTGCTTCTTTTTCCATCTTGGAATTTGAACAGAACTTTGCTCTGATTGGGATAAACGAATGCCCCCCCACCGTTGCGCTTACGTGGCCTCCTAACGTGAGCGCAGCGGTGGCAGACTCCGAACCGTCGCGCCCTCCCTTGGAAGCTGAAAGGGCACTTGATGCCTATAAATAGGACCTTTGGTCCCTGAAAAATTCTTTACCACTTCAAGAATTTTGACTCAGAGCCTTGCTCTTAAGAATTTTCAGAGCCTTGCTCTTGATTATTTATTTATTTTTTTTTATTTTTTTATTTTTTTATTATTTTATTATTTTATTATTTATTTTTTTTATTAAGAACTCCAGAGTTCATAACCATCATAGGTAAAAATAAAATTAAATTAAATTAAAGCTGATTAATAGAGCCTTGCTCTCCATAGATTCATGATCTAAAGAAAATCCATTTAGGGTTTCATTTAGCAGAGCTTTGCTCTAAAGAGGTCCAAAGAGAACTCAAGAGAATTCTGTTAGGGTTCCATTAATAGAGCTTTGCTCTATAAAAGATTTCTCTTATATCTTCTTAATTAATGGAGCTTTGCTCCTCCCAAATTATATGGCACTTGATTTTTTTTTATTTTTTTTTTTTTTTTTCAGAGCGGGGCTCTCAATATTCTCAGGGAATTTTCCTCAAATTCTCCTCATAACTGATTTTGACTGGTGTCGCTCCTGTCTGCAGAGTATTGCTCTCGAGGAGTTTAACTTTTAACTTTCTGTATTTTCTTGTTTGTTAATATCCCTGTATTGTTTTCTTCAGGTATTATGGCGGTGCGTCTATACAGCTTGCACGAGTTCATCACTTATGAAGATATCCGTGTACAGGACCGTCAACAGAACCAGGAGTTTACGGACGCTCAATGTGCAGAGGTCATGGGTCGCCTGAATGCCAGCGGTGGCTGGCTGCTACCTCGTCGTTCGGCCCTTTTGAAAGTCGTGCTGGGGGCAATATGGAGAGCACTCCCAGGTCTTCACGAGGCCTTACCGCTCAATGCGCTGGATGATGCCGAAGACAAGGTGCATTCAGTGTACCTGACGGGGCTGATTTCGAAGAAACGGCGAAACAACCTCGTTGACATCCTACATCAAATCTTTCAGCAGACGACGATCGTTGCTGCTTATCGAAGGCCGGCGGGGCTTGCCGATGATATCGACACCGAGGAGCGCGAGAGGCTGCGCATAAGAATAATTAGAAAGGCCAGAAGAAGTTTGGACGGCCTTACTTTTGAACTCCTCAATCCCTGCCCCGGATCTGAAGTTATTCCATTTAATAAAGTTTTCCTTTTACTGCTTTTCAAAATTGTAAGAATTTTTGCCAATATGAGTGGAAACTTTTTATTTCAGCTTCTCTTATTTCTCGTCCTGAGTTTTCTGTCCATACATAAATGAATGCGTCACGCATGCCAGATCAAACGTAAACCGGATATTCTTTCTGTCATCTTCTTTCTTTTAATGTCAGCAGGCTATCTTAATAACCATGGTTGATGGATGTCTAAAACGAGTATTCTGACTTCCTCAGGAAATAGCGATGGCTTAGGCCGCAGGTTCAGGTCTACTGCCTAAGACTTTTCAATTCTATGAGCCGTGAGGGTCTCATAGAGGCTTTTCTCCCTACGGATCGAGAGGATCTCATAGGTGGATTTTCTCCTTAGGAATCGTGAGGATTCCTAAGTGTGGTTTTCTCTTATAAGTTGTAAGGATCTTATAAGAGAATTTTCCCTCTTACGAGTCGAGAGGATTCGTAAGTGGTTGTTTCCCTCCTCGTCGAAATTCGACTTCGGAGAGTGAGACCCGTAAGAGACCAGTTTAGATTGACTTGCAGGGCCCCATTGCTCAAAAAGCAAGCTTTTCAATCCTTGCTGTCTAAGACTTTATCTCACGAGTCGAGCCGCCTCGACAATTTTTCACAAGTCGAGACGAATCGAACGTTTCTCGCAAGAACATCTTAACGTCGCATTTAACCTCTGCTCTTTACGACAGAAGCCCGTTAAGGTCGGTGGTACTTAGGGTTTTGGCCATCGTACCGTCGCATAAGCTGATATAGTCCTCGATAGGCAATCGTGCTGTTCGAGTAGCCCCGCGACTGCCGTGTCTCTGATCCCTTCGGGGGCTGGACAAGACGTCTTCAAGCAATTCTCCTTGGCAGTTTGACCGTCGGAAGAGCAAGCGCTAGGAATTTGCCATGCCGCTTTTTACTTGAGGTTAGGCTCATTTTGGAGAGCCCCGATGAGTCATAACCACTCCGCGCTGGTGTGGGATGATCTCCGATAGTCTTTCAGGCTTTATATGACTTGCCGTTAAGACCCTGAAGCTAGGAATTTGGCCTTTGCTTCGTTTGCTGGCATTGCGTCCTCTGTATCGAGACGAATGTCGTGGTTGTCTTTAGGTTGCTGGTGAACCGTCGAGGTTTGGAACTAGGGATTTTGCCGTGGCTCCTTTTGGTGATGTTGCATCTGCTGTATCGAGACGAACGTCGAGGTGGTGACCACTCCATGTGGGATGATCTCCGGTGGTCTTTCAGGCTTTATATGACTTGCCGTTAAGACCCTGAAGCTAGGAATTTGGCCTTCGCTTCGTTTGCTGGCATCGCGTCCTCTGTATCGAGACGAATGTCATGGTTGTCTCTAGGTTGCTGGTGAACCGTCGAGGTTTGGAACTAGGGATTTTGCCGTGGCTCCTTTTGGTGATGTTGCGTCTGCTGTATCGAGACGAACGTTAGGATGACATCTCGTCTGCTGTATCGAGACGGACGTCGAGGTTGTCTCTAGGTTGCTGGTGAACCGTCGAGGTTTGGAACTAGGGATTTTGCCGTGGCTCCATTCGTTTAATGACGTTGCGCCTGCTGTGTCGAGACGAACGTTGGGGTGACATCTCGTCTACTGTATCAAGACGGACGTCGAGGTGGTGACCATTCTGTGCTAGTGCGAGATGATCTCCGATTGTCTTTCCGGTTTTATGTGAGTTACCGCAAAGACGTTGAAGCTAGGAATGTGGCCCTCGCTTCGTTTGCTTTGTCATGTCTGAATCCCTGCTGGAGGAAGAACGCTGGGGCGACAACTCGTCTGCTGTATCGAAACGAACGTCAAGGTGGTGACCACTCTGTGCTGGTGCGAGATGATCTCCGATTGTCTTTCCGGTTTTATGTGAGTTACCGTAAAGACGTTGAAGCTGGGAATTTGGCCTTCGCTTCGTTTGCTTTGGCGCGTCCGAATCCTGTTGGAGGAAGAACGCTGGGGTCGACATCTCGTCTGCTGTATCGAGACGGACGTCGATGTGGTGACCACTCTGTGCTGGTGCGAGATGATCTCCGATTGTCTTTCCGGTTTTATGTGAGTTACCGTAAAGACGTTGAAGCTGGGAATTTGGCCTTCGCTTCGTTTGCTTTGGCGCGTCCGAATCCTGTTGGAGGAAGAACGCTGGGGTCGACATCTCGTCTGCTGTATCGAGACGGACGTCGAGGTGGTGACCACTCTGTGCTGGTGCGAGATGATCTCTTTCCGGTTTTATGTGAGTTACCGTAAAGACGTTGAAGCTAGGAATGTGGCCTTCGCTTCGTTTGCTTTGTCACGTCCGAATCCCTGCTGGAGGAAGAACGCTGGGGTCGACATCTCGTCTGCTGTATCGAGACGGACGTCGAGGTGGTGACCACTCTGTGCTGGTGCGAGATGATCTCCGATTGTCTTTCCGATTTTATGTGAGTTACCGTAAAGACGTTGAAGCTAGGAATGTGGCCTTCGCTTCGTTTGTTTCGACCACGGGGTCTTTTGTTGATGTTGCTTCTACATCCTGTTGGACTGCGAAGGAACGCCGTTGTTGACATTGCGTCTGCTGTGTCGAGACGAATGCTGAGGTGGAGCTAGGATTTTGCCGTCACTCCGCTTGTTTCGACCATGGGGTCTCTTGTTTACGTTGCTTCTACATCCTGCTGGACTGCGAAGGAATGCCGTTGTTGACATTGCGTCTGCTGTGTCGAGACGAATGCTGAGGTGGAGCTAGGATTTTGCCGTTGCGTCTGCTGTGTCGAGACGAATGCTGAGGTGGAGCTAGGATTTTGCCGTCACTCCGCTTGTTTCGACCATGGGGTCTCTTGTTGACGTTGCTTCTATATCCTGCTGGACTGTGAAGGAATGCCGTTGTTGACATTGCGTCTGCTGTGTCGAGACGAATGCTGAGGTGGAGCTAGGATTTTGCCGTCACTCCGCTTGTTTCGACCATGGGGTCTCTTGTTGACGTTGCTTCTACATCCTGTTGGACTGCGAAGGAACGCCGTTGTTGACATTGCGTCTGCTGTGTCGAGACGAATGCTGAGGTGGAGCTAGGATTTTGCCGTCACTCCGCTTGTTTCGACCATGAGGTCTTTTGTTGACGTTGCATCTGCCTCCAGCTGGACTGCGGAGGAACGCTGTTGTTGACATTGCGTCTCCTGTATCGAGACGAATGCTGAGGTGAAGCTGGGGTTTTGCCGTCACTCCGCTTGTTTCGACCATGAGGTCTTTTGTTGACGTTGCATCTGCCTCCAGCTGGACTGCGGAGGAACGCTGTTATTGATCTTTAAGTTGTCGATATTGACGTCGAGACCCTGAAGTTAGGGACCTTCCTTTGCTTCATTTGTTGACATCGCGTCTGTAATATTGCGACAAATGTCGAGACGGTCTCTAGGTTATCTATGAACCGTCGAGATTTGGCTTCGCTTTCTGGTGGAGCCTGTTGGGAAGGTATTGTTCCCTTTTTATCTGTGCCCCTGGATTATATACAGGGATCGATATGATTTCACCTGTAGGGCAAAGTTTCATTCTTTTATATATATATATATTTTTTTATTCTTTCCGCGATGCTCTATCATTTCAGCTTTTTATATCGCGAGAATCGCGATTGCCCAATCATTTCGGCTATTTTTCGCGGTGCCCAATAATTTCGGCTATTTTTTCTTTTTACTCGCTGCTTTTTATTGCGAGTTGCCTAATCATTTTGGCTATTTATTTTATTTTTACTCGCTGTTTTTTTATTGCGAGTTGCCCAATCATTTCGGCTATTTTGCATGCATACATTTTTACTTGCTGATTTTGTTTGCAAGTTGCCCCATCATTTCGGCTTTTTCGTATGCATATATATATATATATATGTATATATTTATTTTTTATTTTTTATTTTTTGGCTCGCTGATTTTTTTTTTTTTTTTTTTTTGCGAGTAGGGGATTTGGGATCTGATACCAATCTTGGCATCAGCATCGCTGCGACTGGGATATTGCCAGGAGCGAATCATCATCTACCGTGAAAGGACTTGGAATTTGATACCGGTCTAGGCATCAGCATCGCTGCAACTGGGATATTGCCAGGAGCGAATCATCATCTGCCGTGAAAGGACTTGGAATTTGATACCGGTCTAGGCATCAGCATCGCTGCAACTGGGATATTGCCAGGAGCGAATCATCATCTGCTTCTGTCGATCCCGAACAAAGGTGGCTTAGTAAACAGGATTAAGGGTCCTGTCGGCTAAGGCTTTTGACTTCATGAGCCGTAAGGGTCTCACAAAGGTATTTCTCCCTACAAGTCGTGAGGATCTTGTAGGTGTATTTTCTCCTTAGGAGTCGTAAGGATTCCTAAGTGTATGTTCCTCTTATAAGTCGTAAGGATCTTACAAGAGTGTTATCACCTTATGAGTCGAGAGGACTCACAAGGGTTGTTCACCGTGTGGACATATCCCCAGTCACGGATGGGACTTGGTTAGGGAAATGTTTATTCGCGCCCATGGATTGTATACAAGGGTCAATATTGAACCACTTGTAGGGCAACATTGGAAGTTTGTGGGGGTTTGCTTAAGCACAGGTTTAGGTCTCTGTGACTTAAGACTTTCAAATCCTATGAGCCGTGAGGGTCCCAAAAGAGAGTTCTCCTTACGAGTCGTGAGGATCTCGCAAGTGTATTTTCTCCTTAGGAATCGTAGGGATCCCCAAGTGTGTTGCTCCTTTGTGAGTCGTAAGGATCTCACGCAGGTGGTTTCTCCTTACAGGGTCGAGAGGATCCTATAAGTGTTTCTTTAACGAGGTTGCGCCCTTTCGGGTTTTCACAAACACTCGCCGGTAGCCCTGCTGTTTTTACTCACGGAGCCCCTTCGGGTTTTCATCCGTGCCCTTTTTGCTTATGGACATACCTTTATTTTTTTTTTCTTTTTTTTTTTTTTATGAGGTCGCGCCCTTTCGGGTTTTCACGAACACTCGCCGGTAGCCCTGCTGTTTTTACTCACGGAGCCCTTTCGGGTTTTCATCCGTGCCCATTTTGCTTGTGGACGTACCGTTTTTTTTTATCTTTTATTTTATTCTTTTTTTTTTAACGAGGTCGTGCCCTTTCGGGTTTTCACGAACACTCGCCGGTAGCCCTGCTGTTTTTACTCACGGAGCCCTTTCGGGTTTTCATCCGTGCCCATTTTGCTTGTGGACGTACCGTTTTTTTTTTATTTTTTATTTTTTTTTACTAACACGTCAGCCTGAAGATGCTGCGGGTTGGGAGTAGTTTAACGACGTTTCGGTCATTTGCAAGTTTTAGGACATTGCGGTCCGTCGTTAGTTTAAGGACATCTCGGTCCGTTGTTAGTTTAAGGACGTTTCGGTCCGTCGTCGCCGTATTTGAGGCGAACATTTAGTTTATTGACCTTTCGGTCTATGAGTCCTTCTCCATGAATGAACATGATGCCCCCGGCATATCCATCTTCTTCGGAGCGTGCGGTTGTGGCGGACTCACCTTCCAATTCTCAGACAGCGCAAACTTGCCCTGTTGGTATTGGTCTTCAACCCAGTTTTTGAATACATAGCAGTCCTCGATCAAGTGACCTACTGTTTGGTGGTAAGGGCAATAATTAGGATTATTAACATCGCCTGGCCGCAACGGACGTTTTGGACCCGGCAGATTGATGAGTCTGTCGCACACTGCCAGCTCGAACAGTCCCCTTGTTTTATCTTGCGGAAACGAGTAAGGACGTTTCAACTTTTCCTGGAGGGATTGCCGCTTGTTGCTTTGGCAAGCAACCGGTCTAGGGTCACCTGATTGCTGGTGAGTGCTGGCGACGAGGGCCTTTTTTCCTTTTCTTTTATCCTTTTTGTTCGATCCTTTGTTTACGGGGCCGAGATTTTTTCCGAGTAGCATGCGATTGCACGGCTGAACGTTCTCGCAGCTTCTCAATTCCTTTATCTTTGAAATAGATTCCCCGAGGGAAGAGTTGGGGCTAATTTCTTCGTCAGAGTCGCTTCCAAAGGTGATAATTTGTGATCCCTTGAAGTCGGCTATATGACAGTCGGCGGCGGCTCTTTTGCGCTCATCTATCGCATTTTTCCGATGTCCACAAGCTTCACACTTTGTTCTGTCGAAGTGTCGCTTTTGAGCGACATACCCTTGCCACCAACAGTTAAAGGATTCGCAGTCTTCGGTAGGGTGTATGATCTTCTGATGATATAAACAGAAGTTAGGGTGCATCTCTACCTCAGAGAAAGGATTTTCTTCAGAGGGCGGTAACTTCATTCCTACTGATAGAGCTTTGGCGAACCGTTTCCTCGTCTTGAATTTGTTTTTACCCGCAGTGTATGGATTTTGATTTGACGGGAATACCTTGGTTATTTCCAGTATGGCCATTTCATGCTCTTGATTGGCTTTTGCTTTCAGACGAATTTCATTTAGGAAGGCATCGATCAACTTGTCTGACGGCCGCGGAATTTCTGTTTCAGGGTCCGCCATTGATTTCTCAGCGCAAGGATCCTCCTCCTCATCTGTCAGTGAATGAGAAATCATATGACAAGTCGCTACGTAGTCTTCGGATTCATCCGATAAGTTTTCTCCATCGTTTTCATCCTCGACGAAAGAACAAGTTGCCCCCGGCGTGTCCGTCTTCTTTGGAGAGTGCGGCTGTGGGGGGTTTACCTTCCAGCTTTCAGACAGCGTGAATTTGCCTTGCAGGTATTGATCCTCGATCCATCCCTTAAAGACGAAACAATCCTCAATCGGGTGACTTACCGTTTGGTGGTAAGGGCAATAATTGGGATTATTAAGGTCGCCTGGCTGCAACGGACGTTTTGGATTCGGCAGATTAATGAGTCTGTTGCGCACTGCCAGCTCGAACAGTCTTCTCGTTTTATTCTGAGGAAACGAGTAATGACGTCCTAGCCTCTCTTCGAGGGATGGGCGTGGACGCACGTTGTTTTGGCGAGCGACCGGCTTTGAGTTGCTCGACTGTTGCTGAGCGTTGGCGACGATGATCGCTTTTCCTTTCTCATTTCGGGGATCGGGTCTTGGAGGAGACGGTCTATGGCCCATCTGGTCCATTTGGGCTAATTTGTCGATTAAGGCCTGGAAGGTGGTCGGCCTGAAGAACATCATGAATTGCGAGATGGTCGCTTGCGGATCGAGAGTGCCCACAAACATGCCTACCGCAGGTGCCTCTTCTATGCGTTGTTCGCATTTCGACCATAGGTTCCGCCATCGTGTTGCGTATTGGACCCACGTTTCGCTTGGCCTTATCCTGGCATTTATCAGTGCTGTTATCGGAGTGCGTTCACTAGCACTCGCGAATCTTTGTGTAAACAGCAGCACCATCTTTGCAAATGTTTTGATAGAGTCGTTAGGCAGCTCCGAATACCATTCAAAGGCTGTTTCTGCTAAGCTGCCGACGAATTGACGTAGCAACAATTTGTCATCGCCTCCAGTATTGCCGCATAAGGCCCTGAATTGAGCGACATGATGATGCGGATTCCCTGTCCCTTTATATACGTGGAATTTAGGGATCGTATATCCTGGCGGGTAATTAATTTGGTCATACCAGCTCGGATACGGTCGTCCGGTTCTAACAGTTTGCCCAGCCGCTTCATTCGCCTGATGAACCCGGATCTGCTGAGCTATATATTCGTCTAGGTCGACTTTGGAGATTGCCTCCTCCTTGGCTGTTGATAGAGCCGGCGGAGGATTTGACGTTTCTCCTCTGTCGTCTTCAAGGACGATCGGAGGATCTTCAGCAGGAGGGTCCGGCTGTAACATCATCCCTACCATATCTTGGAAGAGGAGCGCCATCTGTTTTATGTTAGCCGCTTGCTCTGCAGCTTCTTTGTCCCTCTTTTCGAGGACTCTGCGTAAAAAGTCAGCGTCAGTTTCTTGTTCTTGACGCTCATCCGAAGACGTTTCAGAGCTTTCTTTTGGCTCAGTGAGTGCAGCCATTGTAGTCATCATTTCCTGAAGCTTTTGTTGTTACTCCTGGGCTTTCGTCACGGATCGGGTGAGCGGTCGGTGGCCCGTAGAAGTGCGGCTTTCCTCCTTTCCAGAAGCCATATAAACAGTGTGCACCACCATGCCCCCAGACTTGGGACGTTTGTATTCGGCGCTTTTATACTTCGCCATGTTCACAGGGGCTTTTTGTGGCCTCCTTTTTTGAGTGATTGGAGTTAAGGGAGCCGTTGTAGTGGGCACCCAAATAGCTTTTGCTTTTTGTGGTTTAACAGAGTAATCCTTCCCCTGCCGAACCTTCATCTTTTTCTGTCGTCGGAGGCAGTCTTGATCGATCACCGACTCTTGGACCTGTCGCCAGACTTTGTAAATTTTAGAGGACAGCCGTTGAGGGGGCTGCTCTAACTTCTTCTCTGGAGTATTCTCCACAGGTGAAGGAGTTCGTTTCAACATCGCAGTAGGAGAATTTCTGCGCACCCTGTTGAGCAGTTCAAAGCTGTTCTTGGTTGGAACAGCGGTATCGATTCTCACCATCGGAGCTGACGGAGTTATCCCAGAGGGGGAGTTGCCCCCAGCCTTCCTTACCCGACGCCAATGGCGACGTCGAGCGTGTCGTGCTGATGGAGTTGTTTCAGCTATAGGGGTAACCTCCTCATGCCCCCTGTGTTGGTCAGAATATACCGGTACCAGCTTTTTAAAGATCGACGTCCGTTGAACGGGGACGGCCAACTTGTCAGAAGCGGACTTCTGAACATGGGAAACAACCTTGGTGATTTTGCCAGGAACGGGAGTTGGGATGGCTATCCGCTTCGGGATAACGCCTTCTGGTATGGCAGGCTTCTTCATGGGCCCGATGGAGCTCTGGCCTAATCCATTAAAACCTGAAGCAGTGGAGTTGGGCGACCTATTGAGAGGGGTCGCGGCAGTGGTGAGTCGATCGAAGACCGACTTCTTTGGAGCTTCCTGCAATGTCATTGGGGCGTTGAAGCTCATTGATGGGAGCATGGTCCCAAAAAATAGTCCAGTGGTGGCTTGAGCCACCTGCTCCACCGGCATTTTGAAAAGGGAGGCCGCTTGGGGCCCATAAGTCACTCCTCCAGTAATGACGGAGCGAGAGTTGTTGCTGCAGGCGATGCAGTTCGAAACCATTGATCTTCTGTTTTCTGCACGGAGCAAGACACCAAATCTTAGTACCTTGAATCCACAGGCAATCACAGCAAACCGCGATTTGTTCGCGAACACGACACACGAAGTATGGAGTGGAAAGAGGAAGAGGTCCCACCAGGCGTGCCAGAATCTGTTCCCCTCCGAACGGCGGCCTGGACTTTGGGTCCGTGCCTGAGGTTTGGGGCAGATGCTATTTGATTTTATCCGTCTATCTCTCCGAAGATGCCAAGTTGATTTATGGCACCGTATATCGGAGGTTTAGACGGATGCGACCGATGTAGCAGACTTCGTCAGATTCCCCCTCAGGGTGAGGGGTTTTTGATTGTGGGGACGCTCTTCCCTGCAGGCGCAAGCCCCTGCAGTTAATTACGCTACCGCATCGCGGTAACAACTTTCTCCTTCTCCAGAATTTCACTTCGTGTCGTGTGTGTTTGTTTTGTTTGTGGTTGCCCGTGGATTGTATACGGAGACTGAGTAATGCCGTCGCCCGTAAGACGTGGATTAGTCCAAATCCGTATTTAATTTAGATTTGGGTTTGGTGTTTTTAGTTTAAGGATGCATTAGTCGCGTTGCGGCTAAGATCAACTTAAACGTTCATTAAGGATACATTAGTCCTGTTTGAGACTGAGATCAACTTAACGTCATCGTTTAGATCCGATAAAAGAGCGTTTGGGCTCTATTGTTCCAGTTTGGGAGATTCATAGTCCAATTTGGGACTAAAGTCTGTTTGGAGGATACGTTAGCCATTTTTGAGGCTAAGATCGACTCAAACGTTTGTTAAGGATACGTTAGTCCAGTTTGAGACTAAGATCAACTTAACGGGATCGTTTAGATCCGACAAAAGAGCATTTGGGCTCTATTGTGCCAGTTTAGGGACGTGATGGTCCATAGCATTTATGGCCGTCGGGACCCGTCACCTCTCTGATGTCGTTGAAGAATTACAACGATAGGTGTCAGAGGAGTTCAGAGATGTACCCTTGAACCAGAGTTGATTTGGGGTTTTATCATTCATTTAAATGTCTAAGGATGCGCTAGCCGTGTTTGGGGCTAAGATCAACTTAAACGGGACCGTTTAGATCCGGCAAAAGAGCATTTGGAGGCTCTATTGTTCCAGTTTAGGGACGTAGTGGTCCACTTTCCAGTTTAGGGACGTGGTGGTCCATCGCCAGTTTAGGGACGTGGTGGTCCAATATTAGTTTAAGGACGTCTCGGTCCGATATTAGTTTAAGGACGTCTCGGTCCACGAGTTTAAGGACCCCGCAGTCCATATGGGTGTGTGGTCGTTGGGACCCGTCACCTCTTTGACGTCGTTGAGGAATTACAACGACGGATGTCAAAGGAGTTCGGAGATGTACCCTCGAACCGGATGTAAATTGATTTAGAAGAGCAATTTTGCTCAGTCAATTTAATTTAAGGACTTATGGCCAAAATTGGACTAAGTCCAGTTGAAATGTCCAACATTTTATTTGCTTTTGCATTGCATTTCTTTGTTTTTTTTTATTTTTATTTGGGCCTTGCCCAGAAAGGATGCAGAGCATCAATTTGTTTTGGGCTCTGCCCTTTTAGGAATGATGCAAGGCATCAATTTTATTTGGGCTTTGCCCTTGTATAAAGGATGCAAAGCATCAATTTATTTGGGCTCTGCCCATTTATTGCCTTGCAATTTAATTAGGCCTACTAGGTCTTTTTGGTTTGGGCCTGGCCCTTTAGAAAATGCATTGCATTTATTAAGCGCTTTGCGCCAATCAAAAAGCACAACAGTGCAAATTCATAAGTGCAAAGCACTATTAATTTGAGAATCTTTTAGATTCAAGAACCAATGGTTCATAAAAGAAGTGCAAAGCACTATTTGATTTCTTGATCTAATTTAGATCAACGAAGAACAAGTTTTTTCTTTTTATTTCAAGAACCAAAGGTTCATAAAAGTGCAAAGCACTATCTTTTTTTTTTATTTCTGTTTTTCTTGTTTTAGAGAACCAGTGGCTCATAAGAAGTGCAAAGCACTATTAATTTAAGAACCTTTTAGGTTCAAGAACCGATGGTTCATAAAACAAGTGCAAGGCACTATTTGATTTATTTCTAAGAAAAAACAAGTTTTTTCTTGTTTTTCTTATCTCAGAGAACCAAAGGTTCATAAAAGTGCAAAGCACTATTTTATTTTATTTATTTTTATTAAAGATCATTTATCTTGTTTTTTAGATCTATGATCTGTTCATAAGAGAAATTTCTCTTCTTTTAAAGGTTTTTACCTTTTTTTTATTCTTCAAGAGTTCTCAAGAGTTCTCTTCTCTCTTTTTTTTTTTAGCAAGATGTTGATCCTCTTTAATTGAGGTCTGGGGTCCTTTTTATAGTGCCCATAAATTAGTTAAATTTGTTAAAGAAATCTTTCTCTGAGTGATTTTGGGAATTTTCCCCACTGTTGGATCTTTGATCCAAGGGCTTCTGCTTTGCAGAAGAAAATCTTCTTATTTTAATAAGAACAGAAAAGATTTCTTAAATCTTTTAATTCTGTTTGGCGCAGTGCCCCAGCGCGTGACACGTGTCACGCTGTGCTGACACGTGTCGCGCAGCTTTTTTTTTTTTTTTTTTTTAGTGCGCTGCGCAGTGCACAGTTGCGCTGCGCTGACACGTGTCGCGCAGCGCGCAGTTGCGCTGCGCTGACACGTGTCGCGCAGCGCGCAACTGCGCTGCGCGCGCAAATTTTTTTTTTTTTTTTTTCTTTTGCGCTGCGCAGCGCACAGTTGCGCTGCGCTGACACGTGTCGCGCAGCGCGCGACTGCGCTGCGCGAGCAAATTTTTTTTTATTTTTTATTTTTTAATTTTGCTGCGCAGTGCACAGTTGCGCTGCGCTGACACGTGTCGCGCAGCGCGCAAATGCGCTGCGCGCGCAACTTTTTTTTTTTTTTTTTTTTTTTGCTGCGCAGCGCACAGTTGCGCTGCGCTGACACGTGTCGCGCAGCACGTAAATACGCTGCGCGCGCAACTTTTTTCTTTTTTTTTTTTTTTTTTGCGCTGCGCAGCGCACAGTTGCGCTGCGCTGACACGTGTCGCGCAGCGCGCGCCAATTTTTTTTATTTTTTTTATTTTTATTTTTTTATTTTTTTTAGAGCTTTGCTCTGATTGGAGAAAGAACATAAGCATTGCTTCTTTTTCCATCTTGGAATTTGAACAGAACTTTGCTCTGATTGGGGTAAACAATGATGTCATGCTCATCCTCATCATTTCGAAGTCCACGTGAGAGTACCTACAATTTCCAATGCGTCATATAGTATCAAGAATCCAACATGAAAGCCAAAACGGCATGCAAATCGTTTATAAGTTAGAACCTATAGTCTCGCATGCAAAACACAACCAATAACCCTAATCATTGGCATTCAAACGCCACACGACGGAATACAATGACAAATACCAAAACTTAAATTCAAAAACGTCATGAAATACAAGGCAGCAACTCAAGAAAATGATCCCAGATTTTATCCTAGGTCAAATTATCCAATTTTGCATATGCAAAGGGTCTATTTTACTGGAGATAAAGCCCTGGAACAAACATGGACCAAATCAACCCTACTCTGGTCGCAAATTGCGGCCAGAATGATTAAATCTGCGGCCTATAGGTAGAGTTAGGGTCTCGGGTCTCTATGGTAGCTTCCTGGGTGCCTGCATGTGTCACTGTGTTCGCTAAATAATTTTCCAGGTCTCCGAGTTATAGCAGATATCAAATTCCCTTCACTATTTCCAGAAAAATACGGTATCGGGGTTTCTGGTTTCGGGTTGCAGGGTTCTAGTCTATGGTTTAGCCCACTATGCAATCCCTACAGGGGTCTAAGGTCATTACTAAACCACAAATTCACGTTTGGATTCAAATCAAAACCCTAAGCTTAACTTGGAATTTTCAAAGTTCGCCAAACTACACAATATCGATACTAAACATGTATGGATGTTTAAGGAATTGAAAAACTACCCTAATGGTGCAGAAATTATCTCATTTGGCAACTCAAGAATTTTCTTGAGTTGCCCCAAGTGATCAAAATCGGATTTTTCTTGGTCCAGGGTACTTGTGAGGAGCTTGTACATGTTTTTTGTGAAATGGAGGTGAACTTTTGATGAAGGATTAAAGCTTGAATGAAGAGAAGAAGGAGGAGAAGGGGAAAGGGAGGGGGCTACTGCTGGAGCTTGGAGGGAGTGAAGGAAAGAGAGAGAGTGTCCAAAGTCAAAGCACCATGCCTTGTAAATACCCCCCATGCTTATTTGTTTACTCTTTTCTTTTCTTTTTCTTTTCTTTTGTTATCTTTTCTTTTCTTTTCTCTTAATTTCAAAACAACACCATCCAAAACAAAATATTATGTAGGAAAATGTAACAAGTTTGAAAATGACTTGGTGCATGTAATGTACACAAAACTAGCTTAACGCACGATTAGAGATATTTAATCGCGATTAGCATTAAAATGGAATATAATTAATCATAAAAGTTTGTAATTTACATAAAACACCCTCAATAATTTTCCAATTTTTTCTAAATTTATATGTATTTAATTATACCGCATTATCGAAATATTCGCACTATTTATTATTTAATTATAAAAATTCCCAAAAATAATATTTTATTTTTTCTAAAATGTTACACATTTAGTGCTTCATAGTGGGGCACGCGGGGCCGGCAGGCTTCATTGCGGTCAATACACCCACACTCACACCATGGATTTTCAATATTTTCCATACCATGAACTTTGTTTTTATAAATAAATACCATGGACTCTCTTTATCAGCACTAGGTTTTCGTTAAAATACCTTGGATTTTCACTGGTTCCATATAAATACTATGCACTTTGTTTACTACGAATAAATACCATGACTTTCACCAGATTCTAGATAAATACCACAGACTTTGTTTATTCTAGATAAGTACCTCGAATTTCATCGTTTTTCAGAAAAATACCATATAGTTTGTTTGTTACAAATAAATATCATGACATTAGTTAGATAAATACCATAGACTTTGTTATTACAAATAAATAAGATGAAATTTTAATTATTGCATATAAGTACTTTGGATTTTATTAATTACAACGTTCCGCCCCTTGTCCCCGAAGATGGGTATGAGCCTCCAACATATTTCATATAAATACTACAATGGAATATTTCATATTGTCACGTCACGCTTTCCAAAATACGGAATACGATTGGTGACAAGGCCAGCCATGCTCCTACGGTCAAGGAAATATTCTGCCGTAGTCGTATTTTGGCTTCTCGCATTACGTGGGTATCAGTAATCATAACACAAGTAATGAGAAATACAGTCACTAATTCTATCAAAACAGATATAAAACTAACTAGATAGAGACAAAGTGCGTGATAGCGCTGACGTCGCTGATCTAAATGTCCGCAATATTCTCGAGGTAAGGTGGGTCATGATCCGAGCTAATTCTACTTCTCACTCTGAGCATGCATACTCAGGTCGTCAGAGCGACACAATATATATGTGTCTCTCTATGTGTGTATGTGTGTGTAATACGTGCAATGATGATAAACATGAAACAGTAAACATAGAGTGATGACGTGAGCATGAAATAACCGGTACAGGTAACGGTAAAGCAGGTGTGTCGAATCAATAATCAATGTAATGTTCTATCAGTCTCAATGTCTAAGTCACTAAACTTATCGTCAGTCCAAGTATGAACGTCAAGCACCGCAGGAGTATTCCCAACCCAATGGTAAACCCCAGGGGTAAGGAAACATGGGCCCGAATCACGATCAGTAAGAATCAGTAACACGATTAGTATCAAAATCATGAAATCACTAAATATGCCGGCAGTGGAACTCCTGAGATTCCGTTGATCGAACCCACACTCAAACTACCCCACACCCCGCGATATATATCAAACACTGACTATGAATCTAAATACTAGTCGCTCCATGACAATTCTACGGAAGAATTGGAGATAGGGTCTTCATCAAGCATGTCTCGACCGGTATCTAAGATAAATAGACAATGCTCGATGTCTTACCTATGACACTAATATAAGTACTTCCATACCCGTCCCATATCAGTTATAGTTACACTTATATACGTCTCATATGTGTCAACAATGCAATAACTAACTGGTTCCGCTGATTGTGTATAAGTACGTGTCACTTCTATCATTCAATCACGCTTTTACACTAACGTACTTGCCACAATCCAATCACTAATATTTATCACTTGGTAATGTAATACGGTCAATAGGATATCGATGCAAATGAACACTAATTATAAGGGTATAACAGTCATGCAACATAATGGGGATACAGTAAATGCACTACTGAATACAAATGAGCAACTGGTGTCGGTTGGATTAGAAAAATCACATAAAATCACACGTACATAATTTGGTGAAACAATATAAAGAGAGTAAAAATGTATTAAATTATCTCTACAGCAAAATTGGTTTCGAGTCAATCAGATTTCAGGTTTGTGAGTTACGGCCCTTCCATTTTAAGTGTTTACTGCTGGAAATCCAATTTCTGAACTGGAAGTCCGTTTCGTAATACGTTTTACTTCCTATTGGGATCATAATTAGATGACACTACAGTTAGATAATATTTAGATTTATCTATTATGTTTCCAACGCATCAGACAGATCAATAATATCTGTTGTATGCAGGAAGATATGCGTTGTTTGAGGTTAAGGTATACATTCCGTCTCAGCATGAAACTACAATACACATCAACGGTTTAAAAGGTGTTATAAGTATCAAACAACACTGGAATGCAATGAGACTAGTACCGTTATAAAGCTAATTAAATTCTCTACGCTTTCATATATGGTTCCGCACACTTGTACATTTAAACGGTGAGATATATGCATTCTGAAAACGGGTAAAGGCAGAGATTCTTGCTCTGGACTGCAGTCTAGAGCCATGAATCGCCTCGGTTTTCGTTGTCATAACTTATTAAAATACAAATATGGACTATGGGGTGTTGTAGGTTTATCTATTGGGTTTGATACGAACCATGGAATGCTAAGATCCGATATATAAATAATTTATTATGAGTTTAACGATCTAACATGTCTGGGAAAATTCGGATGTCGGGTCATAGGGTATTTCACTGTAGAAAGGGTTTCATGAAAGTTTGAGGTATTTTAGTGAATGTATAGCTTGGAAAAGTTCATGGTATTTTAAGGATAGGTGTAGGGTGCCTTATCTCCGGCTCTCTGAGGCTCGAGAGATAAGATGTCACGGACTCGTGGACACGGTACAAGAAGCATTCGATAAAAATATGACTTTTAAACGAATGAAGGCGCCGCGGTTTTAATGAATAAATAGTTACGGAAAATTTCGGCAGCATCTCTTCTGTATTTTCTAAACTCCCAAATTGGGATACAATAAAAATACTATAAAATAAAATAAACTTTACAAAAACGTAATTAATAACTAAAAATACCTTGCACGGTTGCAAAAGGTCAAATATAGATATCAAACCAACCATGAAAATGACTATGCTAAAATATGCCCATTGTTATTGTAACACCCGAGCCCAATACTACTATTTCTGTTACTGGTTGAGTGTTTGACATTGCTCAATTTATCTATCTTGCTTGTTTGGGTCTTACTGTAAAATTTTAACTGGCTAAGTCATTTCTGCTGATAACAAATTTTAACACCTAAAGTGAAATTAAAAATATCTATCTTGGCCTACTCGTCACCCCTAACCGCGTGGTAGCGTCCATGCGTCGAGTTCTCATCCCGTTCGGTGAAATGGACGAGTTTGGACGGCTACACGCGCGTGCAAATGTCCGACTTGGGGGCATGCTTTTTAATCATAAAACATTTCATTTTAAAATTTGGAACTCGCTTAAAATCCTATTATTTAAATTTTGAATTTTTGGACCCAACCCGGGCGCGATTTGGAAATGTTTCATTTAGCGCCAAAATCCCAAATTAATAATATAATCGAAACTATACAATCCTACTGTTAAACTAAATCTGAGAATCTTTAAATAAAATTTTTTCTAACTCCCTTAAAATCACTTTCAGCCAATCACGAGGCTTTGCTTAAACCTCGTGGGCCCTCCTTTAATCTCTCTCTCTCTCTACCTTTCTCTCTCTCTCTCTCTAACCTTCTCTCTCTCATATATATATATTTAATCTCATCTCCTTCTTCAACCACGCGCAGAAGAAAACCCACGCGAGAACCCTAGCCGCCGCCTCCTCCGTCGCCACTGGAGCCCCAACGCCGGCGCTAGCACCGCCGGGATCCCTGCCTCCTCAACCTCGCCACATCCTTCCTCCTCTCCCCACGTCCCCGTACACCCTACACCATAGCCGCGGCCACCTGCACCCATCGCTGCTCGCCCGTCGCCGCCGCAACTCGTCGCCGACGACACCAGCACCTTCACCTTCACCCCCTCTTTCCGACCTCGACATCCCCTCCTTCTCCCGTGTGCCCGGCGCCGCAACAGGGACCCCACAGCAACCCCCGCGCCATCTCTGGTTGGCCGGAAACGCCGCCGTCGACCCTCGTCGTCGTCACCTGTGCCACCGCCGACCACCTCCTCTTCCCCTGCGCACCAGACCCGACCACCTCCTCTCCCTCCTCACCTTCTTTCCTCCTCCAGCACCCGCAGCCCTAGCCTACCGCCGCAGCTTCCTCACCGGCGCCCCACCGCCGTCGACCCCATCGCTGCCGCAACCTTTGCAATCCCACAAGGTACCCCGATCCGCGTGGTCCCACTGTTCGTTGTTTGGGTTCGATCCGTGAACCGTGCGTCCGTCGCGTGTTTCCCCGCCGACGTTACGTTCCGTTTTTCCCGGTTCGCGACCCGTCGAGGCAAGTATCACTTGCTACATGCTATACTATACAATTATATATGTTTTGACTCATTAAACCTGCAAAACTTAACTCGGTATGGTTATTTCCTCATTTGGTTGCAATATGACATATATCATTTTACAGTTAACATGGAAATTACAATTTGCTACTATTAACCTAGGAACCAAGTTTACCTGTTAATCACATTTTTACCGTTAATAGATTATAGCACTTTCCTATGTAGTTCTATTACATTCGGATGTTCGTATTCAAAGACTTGATATAACAGTATTGCATCATCCTTTAAACTCTTGCACCGCTAAGGGTGCTCAAAACCTGTTAATATAATAAAACAGTTGCACTATATTAATGCACTATGGTGATTGAATGAACTGCTTATTTTACTGCTTATTTCCTGCTGTTAATCCCCTGTTCGATTACATATCTGTTGTGAGCACACCCACGACATCGTACATCTTGACTTGACTTGTTACCCATGATATATATTGTTACACCTGACATGGCACTGTTTACTGTTGACCTGACCGGTTACCTGATCTCGTACCTAATGCCAACAAACCTGACATGTTGTCCTCATGGACCATTCCTGTTTTCTATCCAGACAAACCTACTGTTACCTGATCTCGGGTTGGCATTAGTTCTTGACTACTGAATACCTGACCTGACACATATAACTTGGGAGTATGGGGAAATCAAACGTGTAAACTAAAGTGTAACTTAAAAGGGTATTACTTGATCCGTGGTCCCGGGGGGTAACGGGACAGAGCCATTCGTGACTCTTACATTTTCCTGATCCGTGGTCCCGGGGGGCAACGGGACAGAACCACTATTGGTTCCCATCTTCCTGATCCGTGGTCCCGGGGGGCAACGGGACATATCCTTTGAGTTACATGGAGGATTACTCGAATTGATTTCAAAGACTTTAGGATAGAAAACCCGACAACACAGTTTAGTTACCCACTGCACACTACCCTGCACTGCTTGTTTCATACTATTGCTTCATTCATGTTTATTTCTGCATTGCCTATTACACTGTTCACATTATATTATTGGTTGACATGACGCGCTGACGTCTGGGTTTTGCATGGCCCAGATTCTTTACCACTGTCGCTGTCCGAGCAGGAGTACTTCAGCCAGCAGGCTGAGTTGTGAGTTCTGTAGTGGTTAGTTTTATTTCCCGCATTTTATTTCCAGATGTGAGCCCGCATTATGGGACATACTTTTCTATTATTGTATTGGATCATTTGCTTCCGCATTTATTTATCATTGACTCTTGTTATTCTGGATTTGGACATGTGTTAGATAGTTTTATCTTGTTCTTGATATCTCTACAGCCGTAATGTGACTGTGGATGGATACTTCCTACCCACAGGTAGCATGGTTGGCTATGTCACGTGCCCAATCTTGCGTACTCTGGGAAGCGGGGCGTGACATGGTTCTTTTGGTATCAGAGACATAGGTTAGTTGGGTTGATTCTTTTGTAGTTGGGTATTGTACCCAATGCGCGAATCAGAATACCCGTGCTTAGGAAACATGTCCTACCACCTTGACCGTTCTACCATTCTTGAATCACATTCTTCCTGATTATATCGACGTGCAAACTTACTTTGCATGACGACTTGAAAACCTGATTTCTTGTTATCTCTAGGACTTAGGCGACTTGGATGGAGTTATGTAATTGTGGTTATGATACCGCGGCATAGTTACAATACGGCACTCTATTTAAGTATCTTGGAGTTCTAGCCTTGATCTATATTCAGAATCTATCATCATGCTAATGTTGGGTGTTTTGAGTTCAGGAATATGGCAGATAAGAATTTGAATACGTACCAGAGGCGTGTGGACGAAGCCGCCATGCTTGGAGTGATAAGGGGAATGCTGGAGAATCAAAAGAGACAGACCGAGCTGATCCAGCAGTAAGCAGATTCGTTTCAGGAAGGTTTGCAGGCCATTCGGCAGTCTGTAAACAACGCTGGAGCTAAACCAGTTGACCGGGTAGGGACCGTGGCAGATTTCAGACGTTTGGGTCCTACTACTTTCACTGGTCTGGAGGAGCCGTTGCCAGCCGAGCAGTGGCTAGTTGACACGGAGAATTTGCTGATTGCGGCACAGATCCCAGAGGATAAAAGAGTTGATGTGGTGCGCATTCAGCTAGTGGATTTCTCCCGAGAGTGGTGGCTTGTGGAGGAAACCCGCTTGCCCAAGCCGATAGGTTGGGCGGAATTTTCTAAAAGTTTCCTAGAGAAATTCTTCCCGCGGACTGCACGGGAAGGAATGGAAGAGAAATTTATTGGGCTGAGGCAAAGTGGAGCACCCGTGGACGTACATGCAGCGGAGTGGACGAGACTCAGCCGTTTCGCTGGACCTTTAGTCGCCAACGAGGCAGACAGGGCACGAAGGTTCATGCGCAGTTTGAATGTGGACATCCAAAGGCAGACCGTCTCCCTGGGTTTAACCACTTTCTCACAAGTTCTTACGGCAGCTCGAGAACAGCAGAGCATATCGGAAAAAAATAGGAGTTCACAGCAGACAACAGTTGCGGTAAGGAAGCAGTTCTGTCGGGCCAGTCGAGTTTAGGGTTAGGCCGACAAACAATGTTCTTGCAGTGTAACATTTTCAAAAATATAAAATATTAATTTTGGGAATTTTTATAATTTAATATTATTTTATTGATTATTTTAATATTAAATGCAAATAAATAGGAAAAATGTTAGAAAAAATTATGAAAAATTATGGAAAATTCTAAAATAGGGTAAATTAGTGGATTATGGCATTTTTAAGTTTTTGTGATTAGTTTGACAATAATTTAGTGCTAATCGCGATTAAAATCGCTAATCGGGTTTTTTGGCAATTTTGTGCAAAACTTGCACATATCACTTTTTCTACACTTGTGCATTTTTCTAGCCATGGTTTTCTTTTGGGATTACTATTGATGTGAGAAGGTTTGGATTTTAAAAGAAAAGGAAAAGAAAGGAAAATATAATGATGAGGGTAGGTGAGAGAGAGAGGTGGACTTTGACTTAGCATACTTAGCCATTCTCCTCGTTTTCTGTGCACAGCCCCTGTTCCTCTAGTGTTGACCCAGGGTACTTCTAGTTTTGACAGATTCTATCTAGGGTGAAATCTGGGACATATATCCTAAGTTGCTATTTTGGATTCGTGTTTCCGTATTCCGTATTTTTGATTCTGAAATGGTGGAATGTGTTTTGCCTCGACTAATTGTCGTTTATACGACGATGTAGAGGATTTATTGATGGTTTTGAAGGCGTGCTATAGGTTCTCACCTATAGGCCCCCTTATCGTATCGTTTTGGATTTCGTGCGCCGTTTTAGATTGGATTTGGTTTTAATGCGCATATACGATATTTTGATGTGTAGGTACCCATGAAGACTTCGGGACGACAAGCAAATACGTGGTGACGTCCGCAATTGGTGATGCAAGGTGAGTAGATTATATCTACAGGGGGAAGTCGGGTGGATGGCGTATAGCACCCCCGCAGTCCGTAGATAGATTATTATGCAGTTTCTTATGGTGATAGGTGTATTATGGATAGTTAGGGTTAGTAGTGACTAGTGTAGCCATAGTCGCGAACCCTAGGATAGAATTACACCTATACACATACCCTTGCTTATCACTTACACTTGCACTGTGATTGATATGTGATGACTTTGGAGATGAGTCGATGATGGGGGCGTGGAGCCCTGAGATCGGTGATTTTATACGATTCATATGTGGGATATGACTTGTGATTCTTGCGGGCTTGGGATATGTGTTTACCCCCGCATGCATACTTACTGAGGTTACCGTTTTGTACTAGACATAGAGTAGTACTCCAGACTATATGATCTGACGATGGTGATATCTGTTATGTGATGAGACAGTGAGATACTGACCCCTACCCAGCTATGGGGATGCCGTACGATGATTTACCGTACGAGCCGATATTGATGATAGATCCGCACTCATAACTCGAGGATATCTTATGATATGACATTGAGGCGAGATCACCGACTATATACTTTTATACATGTATCGACTCAGATTTAGGTGGTTTCCACACCTACCCCTCCTGATTGACCGGATACTTAGATGTAGTTTGCATAGTAGATACTTCACTGTGGTGTTGACTGCTAGATATCTGCATTTTCCTGCTATTCGCATTGCTGGCATATGTTCATTGTTATATTATTATCATGCTGTTAGGACACCAGCACCATTATCGATGATGCGTATGTTTCACGTACACTAATTGCCGGCTCACACACTTCATCATCGATAATTGCCATGCCACTACACTGTAGTACTGTTGCATTCATGATATGATTCTTGCTTGGCATATTGTACACATGTACCTGTACACAAACATAGATGATTCTGACTTGATTGAGATTGAGGACCGCAAGATATTCTTTAAAACTGATTCATTCTAAAAGAGCGGTTTCTCCCGACATATGCACATTACTATTCCATGTTGCATGATTTCCGATATGACTCTATTCCTTGCATGTCGCATACATCATGGATTGATTGCATAGCACATTGCATTGGATTTACTTCTTGATGTGGACTTTCATGTGATTTCTGATTTTGAGGACCGTGAGATTATTTAAGAAAGATGTTCTTTTATGAAAAACCCGGTACCTCGTGATATGATATTTGGGTGCGTCCACCACGCGTTTTCTCGGTGCTGAGACGTGTGCTTGAAACCCGATTCGAGGAGTGATGATCCGTTTGCGGGTTCGTGGTGGGCCCGGTATGGTTCCCCTCGGCGAGATGATCGATGGGTTATGCCGATTGAGCCTGGAGGCGGGCGAGTACCTACCGGTGATTGTATTTGAGCTCGGCGGATATCCGGGGGATACCGCCTGGAGCCGAGAGATGGGCGTACTGCCGGGGGCCGACGGGCCGCTACCGCAGACGGAGCCCAGAGATGGACATGGGTTGACTCGTGCTGCCGGGGCCGAGGGCCGATACCGCAGACGGAGCTCCATATGGATGAGGATTTACGTGTCGATGCTTGGCACGGGTTTCATGATGTTTTCCATGATATTGTTTATATCCTCATACTTGCATACATGATGCTTACTGTCAGTGGGTGACAGGTGGACGGGTTCCACATATATACAGACATGGATCATATACAGACTGGATTTACACTTGTCATACTTCATTTGTATATATAACAGGGTATGAGGGCGCTGTTATATATACCCTTACACCAATATTAGTGGTATGGGACGCTAATATATGTGTATTGATATCATTGATATTTCATCATACTTACCTCATGCAGGCATACCTTACACTGATGACATGTTATTACCTGAGTACCTGGCACTACATACATGATTAGATGTTACCTTGCCACCTTATTACACTCAGATGCACTCTTGTGGATTGTATTACTGATCGTTGACTTAGGTTTATGTCTTGCATTCGGTTTCTGCTTGTAGATATTTCTATTCACGAGTTGGCAACTCACCCCCGTTGTGCCACAGTCCTTGCAGGTTCTGCCGTACAGGTTTCATTGCGGCATTTCTGGCACACTACCTTCTTGCGGGTGATTTGCTTTGGTAGGTGGATTCTTTCGCATCAAGAATCACCATTTTATTCATGTATTTCATTGTATCTAGAAATTGTCCATCAACCAAAAACTTGTATATTCTTTCAGACTTAGAGACAGTGTGGTATTATTCGACCTTAGAGTCGCGCTTAGTAGTATTGCGGTTTTCTTGCTGCTTTTTGAGCTTTCCTTGATTTTGATCCTCGCCACTTGGCGTTGTATATTATCATATCATCGTGTGGTTGTGACCGTCGATTGACGAAGAGCTAGCTCCCGCTTGGGGATGCCTTTATCATTTTATATATTGTTATTCATGTTGTACCCCATTCGGGGCCAGTTTTACAAGAGAAACTCTGCCGAAAATTTTAGAAAAGACTGTACGGTTTTCAAATGCACATTCGGCTTAGTTATTTAAAAACCTTGATTTCAAACATGTTTTTCTACACTTCTTTAAACCAGTTTTCTTTACTTATTCTCAAAAATGGTTTTAGATTTCTGGGCTTTTGGCTTACTTGGATCAGATGGAGTCCTATAGACTTCATATGGTTCAAGGGCCAGTCACGTGCTCTTTCGGGTCGTGACAAAGTTGGTATCAGAGCGCTAGGTTGACCTTGGTTCGAGTCTAAGTTTGACTATGTGGAGCCTAGGGAGTTGTTTATATACGGAACTTAGGCTTGACCTTACGGAACTTAGACTTGGTCGAGGGGGTGTAAACCCGAACTTTTGTCGTTTTAGGATGACCCTTGGTTGATGGATTTGGTGACTAAAGTAGAGTGACGTACCGTTGGTATGTTCCGCGGCATACTTACGACACGCCACTCCGCTTAAGGAACCTTAGGATGTACATACTTTCGAGATCAGTGATTCTCTTTATATCCAGGATTATTCATCCATTTGAGATCCCCGATTCTATTAGTTTCATGATCATACCTTCATTGATACTGTTCCTTCCTATGATCATGTATCCACTTTGGATCTGTTGTTTCCCTTCTTGCCACTGATGTGCTCTCTTTGATACTCGATTGAGATTCCTGTCACCGTGTTTGAGCGCAGTTTGGGCTGCTGCTAGGGTTACGGCCGGTGTGAGCTCGTTTGGTACGAGGGCCGACCTTTGTGTTTTCTGGTGACATGGGAACGTCTCGAGTTAGTGTTGGTGATTGTGACCTCTAGTGGAGGCGAGTGCTTGGTCTTGCACCGGATGATCGGGCCTTTGTTAGAGCTGCCAGTTGAGAGAGGACTGTTGATGTACAGCATACCTCAGAGATGGTGATGTCGCCTACCGTGCAGACAGATGGACCAGCTGTCGCTGAGATTGACAGGGTGTTGCTTTCGGAGCTTACGAGCTGAGATTGCCGGAGCTTTCAGGCAGTTATGCGACAGATGATAGCTAGTCTACCCGATTTGAGAGACGAAGGTGATTCGTCCGATTTTGCGCCAGAGCGGGCTCAGTTGAGTTGAAGATTTCCAGTGTGGAGAGTCTTACTCAGATCTAGAGCAGGCTGATTCAGAGATGACCGCTTATGTATTGCCTTTCCTGGAGGATTGAGGCGTTGTTCGGCGTACAGGCATATGAGCCAGTTGTTGCTGCAAATGATGAGATATCGTCCAGATGATTGGAGCTACTGCAGCATGAGCATGTTCTTAGAGAGATGATAGCGAGTTGCTAGTCACCGAGGATGGATGACTAGGACGCGTGGTGAGCTCGCTTACCCCGATGCGAGGTCATCAGGTGGATTGATTCCAGCTAGAGACGACTTCACGCAGATTCGTTGAGAGTCGATTGAGACGATCGAATGTCAGGAGCCTATTTTCCAAGTTTAAAGTATACGGAAAGACATGCAGGTGATTCTATGGACCCTCTAGAAGAATGAAACCCTAACTCGACTTAATGACCGTGTGACAGCCTTGGAACCTTAGGGTTTACGGCGGTTCCGCGGCGCCATTAGTGAGGCTTGGGTTTGCCCTTCTACGGCTGGACCACCGACGCTGTGGCATGTACTCGATACTATTAAACTGTACCCGAGATGTGAGCTCTTGGGGGATTATGAGGATCTGACGAGTCGATCGGATGGTTCGACATCTTTCGGATATCGTGATGGGACACTGCTTGGGAGACTCCAGATGCGAGCGTAGCCGTCGGAGCGCAGTTCGTGTAGCCATGATGAGACGAGTCCGAACCAGTCGACACTTGAGCAAGGTGGAGTAAAGAGTTCGTACGAGATTTCGACGAGGTGACGTCCACTCCGCTGACTTTAGAGATGTGTTATGCACCCCGAGGCGTGGTATATGGATATATCTTCCAGAAAGAAGCGCGATAAGTATGCAGCCGTTCCGGAATAAGCTTTAGCTTCAGCTTTGGATGATGACTTCCGGGCGTTTCGGCAGGATTAAGATTTGAGAAAGGAACCTGATAGGACCCTTCTGGAAAACGATATGAGAAGACCTAGACCCAGAGTGGTCATTTTGCGCACACCCAGCAGGACAGAGTTCGGCATTGTCGACGAGGTAGTTGACCAAGTTCGGATAAAGGAACTTACCCAGATGCGTTGCGAATTGATCAAAGACGGACGAGTGATGAGTATTCCTCCGATGGTTGGGACGTGTTCCCGAGGACCAGTTCGGCCTGACATCTGCTACAGAGTGATGAAGCTACAGAATACGTGATTTCGAGTCCGTGTGAGAGACTTCAGATTGACCGTGGCCGAGAACAGTGCAGTGCATAGTAGCTTGGCGTGACGACATAGTGGACGATGATAGAGACAGTTGGAACAAGAGGTTCGTGTGAGACACTGACGAGCTGTCATTGCTTCCCGTCGAGACTAGAGACCTGATATGCTTACAGAGACGTTGGGATGTGACCAGTTTCTGAGAAATATTGTTCTGAGGATACAGGTGTCTTTTGAGCGAGAAGAGGTTGTGCAGGAGAGCCAGCCTCTGTGCAGATCGGCTTAGGCGAAATCGGAAGAGACCTTGAGCAGGATTCCTTCCAGGACATTGCGGCAATGATGTTTGCACCCAGGATCAGATGTGTGACGTGCTTTCAGAGAGCCAGAGGCCGACGCCAGTGATATGCTGCCTTACGAGTGGTCGTGAGGTTTGATCGAGAGGTGACCAGAGAAGTGCCAGAACGGAATCGTCCCCGTTAGCACACCTGATAGGGCCGATGAGCCGATTGACCGCATGATAGGTAACCCACAGAGAATATAAGAATCCAGAGTCAGAGGACGCCAGACCGTGAGCTGGAGGCAGGTAGATATCCTGCGCTGCTAGCAGTGGATTGCACCGACTCCTTCTCGACCTCGAAGGAGGAACTACCGCAGACGGTATTTATGATTTGTGATTTTGTGATTTGATTATCACGTATCCGTCATTTTGGATTTCGGTATTTTGGGCGTTCTGTTTGCATGATTTAGTTTTGATGACTGAGTTTCATGATATTGGTTTCATGCACCCACTGGATATTTATATATTTTGCGCAGAGTTACTACTTTTGAGGTATTGATTGAGATTTCATGCCTACGGCATGCGGTGATTTGATTTGCACTTCCAGCGTGGTTTTCATGCACCTTTAGTGTTTTGATTTACGATTTTGGTGCACGCCAGATGCACTAAATCGGGATTCTTCGTGCATGTCACATGCACCTGATTTATTTTGCTGTCAGGCACATACGATGCCCATGACAGATGCTTCGTGCACACCCGTTGCACTTGGATGTTTTGTGCACCTGTTTAGCACATATATGGATTTTTTTTTGATTTCAGTGCGCACCAGACGCACAGGATGGTGTTATGTTTAGATTGGATGTCTACATGTGTAGTTCCGATCCATATCATATCGGTTTTGTATTGGATTTGACATTGTGTTTTTTTTTACATCGACTCCGATGATTGCAGGATGCTTGACGGAGTTTTGTTTTCGAGTTATCTGCTCAGTACCCTTGCGCATGCATTGCGCTGTGACGTTCTATGTGTTGATGATTTCGGAGCCCCGACGACTTTGTTTATTACTGAGATGTTTTTGTATCTGGGGGTTTAAATTTAAAATTCGGGGACCGAATTTCTTTAAGGGGGGTAGATTGTAACATTTTCAAAAATATAAAATATTAATTTTGGGAATTTTTATAATTTAATATTATTTTATTGATTATTTTAATATTAAATGCAAATAAATAGGAAAAATGTTAGAAAAAATTATGAAAAATTATGGAAAATTCTAAAATAGGGTAAATTAGTGGATTATGGCATTTTTAAGTTTTTGTGATTAGTTTGACAATAATTTAGTGCTAATCGCGATTAAAATCGCTAATCGGGTTTTTTGGCAATTTTGTGCAAAACTTGCACATATCACTTTTTCTACACTTGTGCATTTTTCTAGCCATGGTTTTCTTTTGGGATTACTATTGATGTGAGAAGGTTTGGATTTTAAAAGAAAAGGAAAAGAAAGGAAAATATAATGATGAGGGTAGGTGAGAGAGAGAGGTGGACTTTGACTTAGCATACTTAGCCATTCTCCTCGTTTTCTGTGCACAGCCCCTGTTCCTCTAGTGTTGACCCAGGGTACTTCTAGTTTTGACAGATTCTATCTAGGGTGAAATCTGGGACATATATCCTAAGTTGCTATTTTGGATTCGTGTTTCCGTATTCCGTATTTTTTGATTCTGAAATGGTGGAATGTGTTTTGCCTCGACTAATTGTCGTTTATACGACGATGTAGAGGATTTATTGATGGTTTTGAAGGCGTGCCATAGGTTCTCACCTATAGGCCCCCTTATCGTATCGTTTTGGATTTCATGCGCCGTTTTAGATTGGATTTGGTTTTAATACGCATATACGATATTTTGATGTGTAGGTACCCATGAAGACTTCGGACGACAAGCAAATACGTGGTGACGTCCGCAATTGGTGATGCAAGGTGAGTAGATTATATCTACAGGGGGAAGTCGGGTGGATGGCGTATAGCACCCCCGCAGTCCGTAGATAGATTACTATGTAGTTTATTGTGATATTAGGTGTATTGTGGATAATGTAGGGTTAGAAGTGACTAGTGTAGTTCATAGTCGCGAACCCTAGGGTAGAATTACACCTACACACACACCCTTGCTTATCACTTGTACTTGCACTGTGATTGATGATATGTGATGACTTTGGAGATGAGTCGATGATGTGGGCTGGGTGCCCTGAGATCGGTGATTTTATACGATTCATATGTGGGATATGACTTGTGATTCTTGCGGGCTTGGGATATGTGTTTACCCCCGCATGCATACTTACTGAGGTTACCGTTTTGTACTAGACATAGAGTAGTACTCCAGACTATATGATCTGACGATGGTGATATCTGTTATGTGATGAGACAGTGAGATACTGACCCCTACCCAGCTATGGGGATGCCGTACGATGATTTACCGTACGAGCCGATATTGATGATAGATCCGCACTCATAACTCGATGATATCTTATGATATGACATTGAGGCGAGATCACCGACTATATACTTTTATACATGTATCGACTCAGATTTAGGTGGTTTCCACACCTACCCCTCCTGATTGACCGGATACTTAGATGTAGTTTGCATAGTAGATACTTCACTGTGGTGTTGACTACTAGATATCTGCATTTTCCTGCTATTCGCATTGCTGGCATATGTTCATTGTTATATTATTATCATGCTGTTAGGACACCAGCACCATTATCGATGATGCGTATGTTTCACGTACACTATTTGCCGGCTCACACACTTCATCATCGATAATTGCCATGCCACTACACTGTAGTACTGTTGCATTCATGATATGATTACTGCTTGGCATATTGTACACATGTACCTGTACACAAACATAGATGATTCTGACTTGATTGAGATTGAGGACCGCAAGATATTCTTTAAACTGATTCATTCTAAAGGAGCGGTTCCTCCCGACATATGTACATTACTATTCCATGTTGCATGATTTCCGATATGATTATCTCTCTTTACATGTCGCATACATCATGGATTGATTGCATAGCACATTGCATTGGATTTACTTCTTGATGTGGATTTTCATGTGATTTCTGATTTTGAGGACCGTGGGATTATTTAAGAAAAGATGTTCTTTTATGAAAACCCGGTACCTCGTGATATGATATTTGGGTGCGTCCACCACGCGTTTTCTCGGTGCTGAGACGTGTGCTTGAAACCCGATTCGAGGAGTGATGATCCGTTTGCGGGTTCGTGGTGGGCCCGGTATGGTTCCCCTCGGCGAGATGATCGATGGGTTATGCCGATTGAGCCTGGAGGCGGGCGAGTACCTACCGGTGATTGTATTTGAGCTCGGCGGATATCCGGGGGATACCGCCTGGAGTCGAGAGATGGGCGTACTGCCGGGGGCCGACGGGCCGCTACCGCAGACGGAGCCCAGAGATGGACATGGGTTGACTCGTGCTGCCGGGGCCGAGGGCCGATACCGCAGACGGAGCCCCATATGGATGAGGATTTACGTGTCGATGCTTGGCACGGGTTTCATGATGTTTTCCATGATATTGTTTATATCCTCATACTTGCATACATGATGCTTACTGTCAGTGGGTGACAGATGGACGGGTTCCACATATATACAGACATGGATCATATACAGACTGGATTTACACTTGTCATACTTCATTTGTATATATAACAGGGTATGAGGGCGCTGTTATATATACCCTTACACCAATATTAGTGGTATGGGACGCTAATATATGTGTGTTGATATCATTGATATTTCATCATACTTACCTCATGCAGGCATACCTTACACTGATGACATGTTATTACCTGAGTACCTGGCACTACATACATGATTAGATGTTACCTTGCCACCTTATTACACTCAGATGCACTCTTGTGGATTGTATTACTGATCGTTGACTTAGGTTTATGTCTTGCATTCGGTTTCTGCTTGTAGATATTTCTATTCACGAGTTGGCAACTCACCCCCGTTGTGCCACAGTCCTTGCAGGTTCTGCCGTACAGGTTTCATTGCGGCATTTCTGGCACACTACCTTCTTGCGGGTGATTTGCTTTGGTAGGTGGATTCTTTCGCATCAAGAATCACCATTTTATTCATGTATTTCATTGTATCTAGAAATTGTCCATCAACCAAAAACTTGTATATTCTTTCAGACTTAGAGACAGTGTGGTATTATTCGACCTTAGAGTCGCGCTTAGTAGTATTGCGGTTTTCTTGCTGCTTTTTGAGCTTTCCTTGATTTTGATCCTCGCCACTTGGCCGTTGTATATTATCATATCATCGTGTGGTTGTGACCGTCGATTGACGAAGAGCTAGCTCCCGCTTGGGGATGCCTTTATCATTTTATATATTGTTATTCATGTTGTACCCCATTCGGGGCCAGTTTTACAAGAGAAACTCTGCCGAAAATTTTAGAAAAGACTGTACGGTTTTCAAATGCACATTCGGCTTAGTTATTTAAAAACCTTGATTTCAAACATGTTTTTCTACACTTCTTTAAACCAGTTTTCTTTACTTATTCTCAAAAATGGTTTTAGATTTCTGGGCTTTTGGCTTACTTGGATCAGATGGAGTCCTATAGACTTCATATGGTTCAAGGGCCAGTCACGTGCTCTTTCGGGTCGTGACATGCAGCTATGGAAGTTGATGGTAGTGAAGAGCCGGCGGTTGTTCGCGATTTTATGGACGTATTTGAAGATATATCGGGCTTACCGCCGAAGCGAGACGTGGAGTTCGCGATTGACCTTATTCCTGGTGCAGCACCAGTATCTAAAGCGTATTATCCAATGGCACCAGTAGAGTTAGAAGAAGTCAAGAAACAAGTTCCTGAATTGCTTGAGAGAGGTTGGATTCGAAGCAGTAACTCGCCTTGGGGAGCTCCGGTCCTTCTAGTAAAGAAGAAGGATGGCACGAGAAGGATGTGCATCGACTATCGAGAATTAAACCGGGTGACTATCAAGAACAAGTACCCGATCCCTCGCATTGGAGAACTTTTCGAGCAGCTTAGTGGCGCGAGGGTATTCTCGAAACTGGATTTGAGATCCGGATATCATCAGGTCCGAGTGAAAGCAGAAGATATTTGCAAGACGGCGTTTCGAACTCGGTATGGACATTTCGAGTATTTAGTGATGCCCTTCGGAGTAACGAATGCGCCGGCAATATTCATGGATTTGATGAACCGAATCTTTTCACCATTCTTGGACCAGTTTATTGTGGTATTCATTGACGATATTCTGGTTTACTCAAAGAGTTCGGAGGAGCATGCTGAGCATTTGAAGATCGCACTGCAGACATTGAGACAGGAGAAATTGTATGCGAAGATGAGTAAGTGCGAATTTTGGCTGGAAGAAGTGAAGTTTCTGGGGCATGTTGTGTCGGGCGACGGAATCGCCGTCGATCCCGAAAAGATTGCAGCAGTTCGAGATTGGCCTACTCCAAGAAATGTGGCTGAGATAAGAAGTTTCCTTGGTTTAGCCGGATACTACAGGAGATTTGTGGAGAACTTCGCTCGTTTAGCAGAACCGTTGACCAAGGTTACGCGCAAGGAAGTACCTTTTGTGTGGACGGATAAATGTGCATTGGCTTTCGAGACGTTGAAGCAGAAGTTGATAACCGCCCCTATCCTGACCGTACCAGACAATTCTGGAGGACTGGTGATTCACAGCGACGCATCTGGAAAAGGATTGGGATGTGTTTTGATGCAGAATGGGAAGGTTGTAGCGTACGCATCAAGACAACTGAAGACCCATGAGAAGAATTATCCGACTCATGACTTGGAGCTTGCGGCTGTGATCTTCACTTTGAAGATTTGGAGACACTACCTTTTGGGTGAGAAAGTCGAAGTTTTTACAGATCACAAGAGTTTGAAGTATGTGTTCACTCAGAAGGAGTTGAACATGAGGCAACGTAGATGGTTGAAGCTGATGGCCGACTACGACCTTGATCTTAAGTACCATCCGGGAAAAGTTAACGTCGTGCCGGATGCGCTTAGTCGGTTACCAGCGATTCAGGTATTGACTACGCAGAGGGAGATCATTGCGGATTTTCGAAGATTTGACTTGGAGGTTGTGCTACCACATTCTACGGGACAGTTGATGCAGTTGCAAGTACAGTCGTCCTTAGTTGAGAAGATTAAAGCGGCACAATCGCAGGATCCTAGACTGCAAAAGTTTCGAGAGCAGGTTGAAGCCGGACTACGAACAGATTTACTGATCCACGAAGATGGTTCGTTGAGGTATGGTAGCCGTTGGTGTGTGCTAAAGGGGGTATATTCGTGAAGAGCTTATGAAGGAGGCACACAGTTCAGCTTATTCTATACATCCAGGAGGCACAAAGATGTACCGAGATATTCGACAGTATTTCTGGTGGGAAGGCATGAAGCGGGAGATTGCTCGCTTCGTGGCTAAGTGCTTGGTATGTCAGCAAGTCAAGACTGAACACCAAAGGGTTGCTGGTTTGTTGCAACCACTTCCGATTCCTTAGTGGAAGTGGGAACATATAACCATGGATTTCGTGACGGCTTTACCGCGGAGTCCAAAGGGCAACAATGCGGTATGGGTGATTGTCGATCGGTTGACCAAGGCAGCTCACTTTATTCCTTTCCGGGTTGGTCAATCAACGGAGACTTTGGCAGAACGGTACATGCAGGAGATTGTAAGATTGCATGGCGTACCGGTGAGCATCGTGTCCGATCGGGACACTCGGTTCTTATCACACTTCTGGAGGAGTTTACAGGAAAGTTTGGAGACTCGATTGAAGTTTAGCACAGCTTATCATCCTCAAACTGATGGTCAGTCGGAGGGAACGATCCAAACTCTTGAAGATATGTTGAGAGCATGCATGTTGGACTTCAAGGGTTCTTGGGAGGATCATCTACACTTGGTGGAGTTTTCCTACAACAATAGTTTCCAAGCGACTATTCAGATGGCTCCGTTTGAAGCTTTGTATGGTCGTAAGTGCCGTTCACCTGTTTGTTGGGATGATGTTGGTGAACGAAGATTATTGGGACCGGATTTGGTAGTACAGACCGTTGAGAAGGTTAACGCCATCAGAAAGCATATGAAGGCAGCTCAAGACAGACAGAAAAGTTGGGCTGACACGTCAAGAAGACCTCTAGAGTTTGCCGTGGGTGATTTGGTATTCTTGAAGATATCACCGACTAGAGGAGTGATTCGTTTTGGGAGTCGAGGGAAGCTTAGTCCCCGATTCGTTGGACCCTTCGAGATATTGGAGCGCGTTGGAGAGAAAGCGTACCGTTTGGCGTTACCGCAGTCCTTGGCAGGTGTGCACGATGTGCTTCATGTATCTCAACTACGAAGGTATGTTCGAGATGAAACACACGTCTTGGATCATTCGAAGTTAACTGTACGGGAGGACCTAACTTTTGAGGAGCGACCGGTTGAAATCATGGATCGAAGGGAAAAGGTTCTTAAGAACAAGGTTATCCCCCTTGTGCTAGTTTCTTGGGGTAATCGATCGCATGGAGAATCCACGTGGGAGTGAGAAGACGAGATCCGGCAGAAGTTTCCTCACCTTTTCCTGTAGTTTTCTATCTTGTATTCTCGGAATTTCGAGGACGAAATTCTTTTGTAGTTGGGTATAATGTAACACCCGAGCCCAATACTACTATTTCTGTTACTGGTTGAGTGTTTGACATTGCTCAATTTATCTATCTTGCTTGTTTGGGTCTTACTGTAAAATTTTAACTGGCTAAGTCATTTCTGCTGATAACAAATTTTAACACCTAAAGTGAAATTAAAAATATCTATCTTGGCCTACTCGTCACCCCTAGCCGCGTGGTAGCGTCCGTGCGTCGAGTTCTCATCCCGTTCGGTGAAACGGGCGAGTTTGGACGGCTACACGCGCGTGCAAATGTCTGACTTGGGGGCATGCTTTTTAATCATAAAACATTTCATTTTAAAATTTGGAACCCGCTTAAAATCCTATTATTTAAATTTTGAATTTTTGGACCCAAGCCGGACGCGATTTGGAAATGTTTCATTTAGCGCCAAAATCCCAAATTAATAATATAATCGAAACTATACAATCCTACTGTTAAACTAAATCTGAGAATCTTTAAATAAAAATTTTTCTAACTCCCTTAAAATCACTTTCAGCCAATCACGAGGCTTTGCTTAAACCTCGTGGGCCCTCCTTTAATCTCTCTCTCTCTCTACCTTTCTCTCTCTCTCTCTAACCTTCTCTCTCTCGTATATATATATTTAATCTCCTCTCCTTCTTCAACCACGCGCAGAAGAAAACCCACGCGAGAACCCTAGCCGCCGCCTCCTCCGTCGCCACCGGAGCCCCAACGCCGGCGCTAGCACCGCCGGGATCCCTGCCTCCTCAACCTCGCCATATCCTTCCTCCTCTCCCCACGTCCCCGTACACCCTACACCATAGCCGTGGCCGCCTGCACCCATCGCTGCTCGCCCGTCCCCGCCGCAACTCGTCGCCGACAACACCAGCACCTTCACCTTCGCCCCCTCTTTCCGACCTCGACATCCCCTCCTTCTCCCGTGTGCCCGGCGCCGCAACAGGGACCCCACAGCAACCCCCGCGCCTTCTCTGGTTGGCCGGAAACGCCGCCGTCAACCCTCGTCGTCGTCACCTGCGCCACCGCCGACCACCTCCTCTTTCCCTGCGCACCAGACCCGACCACCTCCTCTCCCTCCTCACCTTCTTTCCTCCTCCAGCACCCGCAGCCCTAGCCTACCGCCGCAGCTTCCTCGCCGGCGCCCCACCGCCGTCGACCCCATCGCTGTCACAACCTTTGCAATCCCACAAAGTACCTCGATCCGCGTGGTCCCACTGTTCGTTGTTTGGGTTCGATCCGTGAACCGTGCGTCCGTCGCGTGTTTCCCCGCCGACGTTACGTTCCGTTTTTCCCGGTTCGCGACCCGTCGAGGCAAGTATCACTTGCTACATGCTATACTATACAATTATATATGTTTTGACTCATTAAACCTGCAAAACTTAACTCGGTATGGTTATTTCCTCATTTGGTTGCAATATGACATATATCATTTTACAGTTAACATGGAAATTACAATTTGCTACTATTAACCTAGGAACCAAGTTTACCTGTTAATCACATTTTTACCGTTAATAGATTATAGCACTTTCCTATGCAGTTCTATTACATTCGGATGTTCGTATTCAAAGACTTGATATAACAGTATTGCATCATCCTTTAAACTCTTGCACCGCTAAGGGTGCTCAAAAACCTGTTAATATAATAAAACAGTTGCACTATATTAATGCACTATGGTGATTGAATGAACTGCTTATTTTACTGCTTATTTCCTGCTGTTAATCCCCTGTTCGATTACATATCTGTTGTGAGCACACCCACGACATCGTACATCTTGACTTGACTTGTTACCCATGATATATATTGTTACACCTGACATGGCACTATTTACTATTGACCTGACCGGTTACCTGATCTCGTGCCTAATGCCAACAAACCTGACATGTTGTTCTCATGGACCATTCCTGTTGTCTATCCAGACAAACCTACTGTTACCTGATCTCGGGTTGGCATTAGTTCTTGACTACTGAATACCTGACCTGACACATATAACTTGGGGGTATGGGAAAATCAAACGTGTAAACTAAAGTGTAACTTAAAAGGGTATTACTTGATCCGTGGTCCCGGAGGGTAACGGGACAGAGCCATTCGTGACTCTTACATTTTCCTGATCCGTGGTCCCGGGGGGCAACGGGACAGAACCACTATTGGTTCCCATCTTCCTGATCCGTGGTCCCGGGGGGTAACGGGACATATCCTTTGAGTTACATGGAGGATTACTCGAATTGATTTCAAAGACTTTAGGATAGAAAACCCGAAAACACAGTTTAGTTACCCACTGCACACTACCCTGCACTGCTTGTTTCATACTATTGCTTTATTCATGTTTATTTCTGCATTGCCTATTACACTGTTCACATTATATTATTGGTTGACATGACGCGCTGACGTCTGGGTTTTGCATGGCCCAGATTCTTTACCACTGTCGCTGTCCGAGCAGGAGTACTTCAGCCAGCAGGCTGAGTTGTGAGTTCTGTAGTGGTTAGTTTTATTTCCCGCATTTTATTTCCAGATGTGAGCCCGTATTATGGGACATACTTTTCTATTATTGTATTGGATCATTTGCTTCCGCATTTATTTATCATTGACTCTTGTTATTCTGGATTTGGACATGTGTTAGATAGTTTTATCTTGTTCTTGATATCTCTACAGCCGTAATGTGACTGTGGATGGATACTTCCTACCCACAGGTAGCATGGTCGGCTATGTCACGTGCCCAATCTTGCGTACTCTGGGAAGCGGGTCGTGACAGTTATAAACTTATGCTTGACACCAAACTCTAAAACTACCAATATACACTGGAGCGCGATTACTGTATATGCTAAGAAAACTGTATAATATCAATAATTGTGTCCAACTTTACCCTATATAAGCCAAACACTTTCATCAAAAACATTAATATAATGTACTGTGAATCTTCCACTATAAGTATACCTATCTCATTCTAATGAAATGATATGAAACAAAATAAATACGGTAAAAAGAAATTAAATTGTGCCAAGTCGTCCGACTTAGACAAGCAGGTGATAAACACTTGCATCGGGGTTCCACTGGTGCACGGCTAGCAACAAGAATGCGAGAAAACGACGGAAAGCTCGTTGAGCCAATTCACCAAACACTTAGCACGCATTATCGATACATCGTCGGGTCGGAGCGGCGTGGTGAAGAAGGGTGTAGTGGAGTTGAGGGCGGAGGGTGTGAGCTCGAGGAGGAAAGGGGTAATGTCCAGATAGCGGTGAAGGGAGGTGGCCGATGGAGGAGGCATCAACGGTGGGTGCAGGGACTCATGGGTGTTCGAGGAGGAGAAGATGAGGAGTGGGAAGCTCGGAGGTTGGTAGAGGTGGTGATGGTTGCCGAGGCTCATGGATGTTGGGGGCTCGTGCTGTTGGTGGTCGGCAGTGAGGTGGTGCTGGTGGTGGTGCAAGGTCGTTGACGATGGGTGTTCAGGCGAGAGCGATAAGGGAGCTCGGGTGCGCTAGGTGGTGGAGAAGTGATGGAGGGGGAGACTCGTCAACGATGAGAGGAGGCAACGGATTGGTCGGGTAGTTCGCCGGCGATGCAGGGACAATGGGTTAGTAAGTTCGAGAAAGAGATTAAGAGAGGGATCAAGAGCTGTTGAGGGAGAGGAAGTTCAAGATTTACAAAGGATCGCAAGGAAGGAGCGCCTGCGAATTCGGAGGTGGTTGCAAGGTGGACGAGGTCGTCGGCGGAGCGAGTCATGGGGAGGGAGGGGAGAAAAAGGAGAGGCAGAAAAAGAGAAGAGAAAGAAAGAGAGGGAAAAGAAGGACTCGGGTTGGGTTATTTAGATGGGCCCAAGGATTTTCTTTAAAAGAAGATAGGGAAGCATGGGCCGGACCTGGGGCTGAAAAATTAGGGGTTTAGGGTATGGGAATAAATAGAATAGGACAAATAGAGAAAATAAATTGTAAGAATAAACAAGTAGGATTTATATACATGAAATTATTGAAAAAATATTTATTCAAATACGGATTCAAGTATAAGGTGGGACCGGTTATTACACATATAAATACCATAGAGTTTGTTTATAAATAAAAAATAATATAATCTTTCACAATTTTTAGATAAATACCATGGACTTTCTATATTACAAATAAATACCATGAATTTTTAATATTTTCAAATAAATACCATGGATTTTGTTTAACACGTAAATACCACAAACTTTTAATATTGTGATGATTGACATAATTATTTGTATGAGTTAGTGTTTATTTTTATTAATAGATTATTTCAGGATCCGTCGCGTCGTGGCGGGGCTCGCCGCTAGTGTGTGTGTGTAAAGGGAGATAATCCTATGATCATGGCGGGGCTCGCCGCTAGTGTGCATGTGTAAAGGGAGATAATCCTATGAGTCCGGTTCTCATTTCTTATCTTGAAACCAAACTTTTAAACATACAATCCCCATGTTTTTCACCGATCTGTACATGTCATGTTGATTTATTTATATTAAATAGGTTATGTATAAAGTTTCATTAGATTTGGCGTTCTCTAACACATCCATCGGGCGATCTTGTTTTTCACACATCGTAAAGCCGTCGATTTTTTAGTCTATTTGATGAATTAGTTATAAGTCTTCAAATCTCGTAAAATTTAATACATAACTTATCTAACATGTGTAGATTGCGATGATCAGTGTGGATCAGTGAAAAACACAATGAATTGAGTGTTTGAAAATTGGACCCTCAAAATGAAGTCAGAACTCATGTGTGTGTGTGTGTGTGTGTGTGTGTGTGTGTGTGTGTGTAATGGTCCTTGAGCTCGAGCACAGGAAAAATCCATGAGCCCGTTACAGAATACTCCCTCTCCTTTTCAAACCCAGGCTGAACGGAAGGGAAAAAAAACCATTCGCTAACCCTCGTCGCGCCTCCGATTGTTGCCCCTGCCTCCATCGCCGCTGCCCCACACCACCACCATCATCATCACAACCATCACCATCATCATCACCACAAACACAACCGCCGTCAACCACAATCATCATCGTCAGCACAACAACCACCGCCATCACCCACCATCACCGCTATCACCCACAATCATCATCATCACCACCAAAGAAAACGCCTCTCGCTAACCCTCGTCACCGCCTCCGATAGTCTCCCCCTGCCTCCGATCGTTGCTGCCCCAACATCACCATCATCATCACCTCAACCATCACCATCATCTTCATCACAACCGCCGTCGGCGGAAACGACGAGAGATAAGGAAGGGATGCCACGTTTGGGTTTGGTGATAGGGGGAGGGAGGGAGAGCGGTGGAGAGCGGTGGTGATGGAAAAATTAATGAGGCTTTTTTTCTCAGCCTCAATTAGAATTAGAAAAGGAGAGGGAGTTTTTTTGTAATGGGCTGAGGTAATATCCTAGAGGCCCCTCTCTCTCTCTCTCTCTCTCTCTCTCTCTATATATATATATATATATATATATATATAGATAGATAGATAGATAGATAAGTGAGTGATCCATTGTAAATCGATCCGTGTTTTTTAAAAACAAGAACTCTCGATTCACAACATATTTGAACGATCCGAACCGTTCAAATTGATCGCCATATCCTTAAATGTATGTGTATGAAAAATCAAAGGGTTTGACGACATCTAACTCGTGAATCAAATGTGTGCAAAATGAACAACTTTCAATATAGCAACATAAACTGCATCCGATACATAGTCTACAGGTCTTCAAACCTTTTGATATTTCATACACATAGACTTGAAGGTAGAGTAATCAACTTGGACGGTTCGGATCATTCAAATATGACATGGATCAAAAGTTCCCGTTTTTAAAAAATATGAACCGGTTTGCAATGGAGCTCTCTCTCTCTCTCTCTCTCTCTCTACACGCACACGGTCTAAACATTTAACTATCAAAGAAAATCAGCTACGAAATGGAACCCTTTAAGAGACAGTTAACAAGGTTTTATGATCAACGGCATATAATTCAAATAATGAATCTTCTTAAGTTAGGGGTATGTACATAAGGACCAATGGAAAAATAAAACAATTGCTATAGATTTGCTGCGGAAAATTATGCCAGTCGTAAGTTGATAGATAAACTCAAAGCCAAAATTGAACACACCACAAATTGATACACCAATATCCATCTTAATGCTTAAAATAATATTTAAAAGGAGAAAAAAATTATAAATTCAAAATTGTTCATTTTTTTTTAACTCAACATGGGTTGGACTTCTATTTATGTGTTACTAAGTTATATTGCATCAAATTGGATTCATGTGTCAAGAGCACCATGCTCTTTTTTACTTTTTCCTTTTAATAAAGTATAGCATGCAATTGTATTCACTGGTTTAGACAAGGATATTCATGACAATGGTGAACATAAGCATCAATTATATATAAATGAAGCCGGACCTCATATATATATATATATATAGAGAGAGAGAATAATGGAGAAAAGAGGCCATAGGAGGAAATTTCCTCCTATGGCGTAGAAAAAATACAACCTCCGCTATTTTTTTCGACGATCGGTCCTCATCATCTTCATCGTTATCATCTAAGATGTGGGTAAACCAAATTTCATGTGATTCTACAATTTTTTCACCGTTGATTTAGCAATGTAAAAAGTTCTATTGTCGGTAAACCGTTAATTTTGAACCCACTAAATCAACGGTGAAAAAGTTGTGGAATCACATGAAATTTGGTGTACGCACATCTTAGATGATAACGATGATGATGATGGGTGCCGATCGTCGGAAAAAATGACGGAGGTTGTATTTTTTCCACGCCATAGGAGGAAATCCCCTCCTATGGCCTCTTTCCTCCATTAATCTCATATATATATATATATAGAGAGAGAGAGGGAGGGAGAGGAAAGACGGGTTCATGTTTTTCAAAAATCAAAATAATTCGAAATTAATAATATTTAAAGAATTAATTAACAACGATGGAGTTTGAACAGATGACCTTTTAAAACCCGATGTCATCTGAGACCATATATAAAAAGCAATTCAAGTCATGGCGCTTATGATTATGAATAATGAGTTAATTAAGAATGTGATTGAAATTTAAATTAAAGCCAAAACAAAATTGCATTATATTAATGTAGCAACTCTCAACTTTTTTATGACTAACAACTAGTCTGTCTGTAAATTATTATTCAATGATGAAAAGTTTTTAGGCTTTCATGCGCCTGAATATGGGCTTGAAAACAAATCATGGGCTTTATGCAGGCTCATGCGATTTTGGGTCACATGAATTTTAGTTAAAGGAAGGGAAACCATCAAAATTAAGTAAATTCACATAGCATGTCTCCTTGTATGTTGGATTTGGACTCAAACTTGCATGATGGATTTTGATTTGGACTCGGTCGTGTTGGATTTAAATTTGGACTCAGATTTTCATGTAGAACTTGGATTTGGATGTGGATTAGAAGCATTGACATGAACTTATTCGAGCTCTTGCACAATTTGTATCATGACTTTTTATTTTTAAGAGGCTTTTTTTATGACATAAAATTTTTATTATTTAATCTCATAAATGAGTAAAGTTGATCAAATTAATTAATTGTTATTTTTAATATTATAATAAAATAAGTATATAAAATTTTATTGATAACAAAAAACAGGTCAATTATTATCGAAGTACATACTAACCAAAAGTTATAAAATGCAAAAATTATATACTGTCAAATTTTAATCTAGTTTTTCCTGATATTTGCTCGCTATATAAATTTTTTTATAAAAAGCGAAAAATAAATATAAAGTTCTATCTTATCGGCGCATTTAAAAATCGAAAGAGAAGGGATCAAATCTTATAAGTATCCAAAATAAAAATAATAAATATTAATACAAAATAAAAAATAATCTTCTATAAGAAATTTGCAATAAATAATTTAGTAAACAAGTTCGAGCCAAAACATATTTTAGGGTTTTATGAAGAAATTATGTAATATAATTTCATCAATTAAATCATAAATAAAAATAGAAGAGAACTAAAAATAGAAAAACCGTTCTCGGATTTTATAAAAAAATTACAATATATAATCCAATCAATCAAATATAAATAAAAATGAGATAAGATCAAAGAAAATAAAAACTCTTGCTTAGGATTCCATGACGAACTTGCAAAAGATAATATAATCAATCAAAATATAAATAAAAATGATATAAGATCAAGAATAAAAAGAAAAGAAAGTTCTCTGGGGCTTGAAAGAGTTCATGAAATGGAGCCTCAAAGTCCAAGTATAAAAAAAGTCTCCATAATTTTTGGTGGACCTTTTTTTCAATTTTCTCCGCTTTGCTTTACATAATTGGACTGAAAAATTGGACTTTAGGAATCCAATCCAAATTCGAGTCCAATTAACCAATAACTCTATAATCTAAAATCCAATCCGAGTCCGTAACTAGTAACGTTAGATTTTAAAATCTAAATCTGAGTCTAGAACCAATAACACTATATTTTATCCAAATCCGAGTTCAAAACCAATAACACTAAAATTTTAAATTTTAGAAAAAGTCCAGATCCAAATCCAAACTCAGAATCCAAAACTAATTTCAATAACCAATAACACTAAAATTTCATGTTGAACTTGGATTTGGATATGGATTTAGAGTTTTGGCATGGACTTACTCGAGCTCTTACAAAATTTGTATCATGACTTATTTTTACCAGGCTTTTTGTGACATAATTTTTTTTAATTTAATCTCAGAAATGTGTAAAGTTGATCAAATTAATTAATTATTATTTTTAATATTTTGATAGAATAAGTATATAAAATTTTATTAATAACAAAAACAAGTCAATTATTATCCAAGTGCATACTAACCAAAAATTATGAATGTAAAAATCATATACTATCAAATTTTAATCTAGTTTTTCTTGATATTTGCTCGCTATATAATTTTTTTTATAAAAAGCAAAAAATAAATATAAAGTTCTATCTTATCACGGCATTCAAAAATCGAAAGAGAATAGATCAAATCTTATAAGTATCCAAAATAAAAATAATAAAATAAAAACAATCTTCTATAAAAGAATTGCAATAAATAATTTAGTAAACAAGTTCAAGGCAAAACATTTTTTTAGGATTTTATGAAGAATTTATGTAATATAATTTAATCAATCAAATCATAAATCATAAATAAAAATAGGAGGAGATCTAAAAAAAGAAAATTGTACTAGTATTTTATGAAAAAAACCCAACATATAATTCAATTAATAAAATATAAATAAGAATGAGATGAGATCAAAGAAAATAGAAACATTTTTTTAGGATTCCATGAAGAACTTGCAAAATATAATATAATCAATCAAAATATAAATAAAAATGAGATAAGATCAAGAATAAAAAGAAAAGAAAGTTCTTTATGGTCTGAAAGAGTTCATGAAAATGGAATCTCAAAGTCTAAGCATAAAAAAGTCTCCATAATTTTTCTTGGGCTTTTTTTTTCAATTTTCACAGTTTTGCTTTATATAGTTGGAGCGAAAAGTTGGATTTTTGGAATCCAATTCAAATCCAAGTCCAATCAACCAATAACTCTAAAATCTAACATCCAATCTGAGTCCAAAACTAATAACACTAAAATTTTAAATCTTAAAAAAAGTTCAAATTCAAATCCAAACTTAGAATCCAAAACCCCTCCACACACACACACGGGAAATGTTGTTTTAAGAAAAGAAAACAACAACTTGGACTTGGATGAGACTCAATATATTTATACTTTTTAGATAATATATCTAATAATATACATGTACATCGTACATGCAAAACCCTTGTGACAACTAAACCCAAACCAAAATTTATTACACAGAGTAACTAATGAGCAAAAGCTCAGTGGTATTAGGCCTCGCAAATGAGGCGAGGCCTCGCTGGCTCGCCTCACGACGAAGTGAATTTTACTCGCCTCGTTACTGAGGTGGCAAGTCGACTCGCCTCGTCAAGACGGGTCAAACAAGGTGAGTGGATTTAGGAAAATCCTAATGTCGCCTCGAGTAACTCATGAGTTAACAAGTTGCACCTCGTCGACTTGCGAGCTGACTCGCCTAACTAGTCATTTCCCGTTTGCGAGTCTTAACGGTCAAATTCGTCTTGACTCGTCTCGATTTCCTAAATCAACGGTCGAATTTGTCTAGCCTCAACTCGATTCCCACATCCAATAGGTAGATAACGTTCAATTCTCTCGGCTCGCCTCGCCTCGCCTCGTAACGGTAAAAAAATTTCAAAACCCTATAAATACAACCCCACACTAATTTCATCTCACACCAAATCTCTCTCTCTCTCTCTCTCAAATTTGAAAAAAAAGCTCTCTCAAGTTTCAAGCATCAAGATCAAGATCAGTTAACATGGCTCCGCCTTCAAGCCTCTAACTTACACTTCTACAACATTCTTCTGCTCAATTACTCTACTACAGCGTTATACTACTATTCTTGCTTTTACAAATTTAGCTCTTTTCTCGTTGTTAATCGGTATCGGTAATATTTTTTTAATTAGTTAATTTTTTTATTATGAAAGGTTCATCTGATACACATCATTTCCAACTTCAAACACAAGTAGAAGGACCCACATCTACGTCTAGAGAACATAAAAATCATTCGCTTAGTAGCAATGTTTGGAAACACTTTAAAATTGAACATAAGAAAAGGGTTAGATATGCAGTATGCAAATATTGCGTCGCTCCGTATAAACATAAGAACGGTACTGCCACCGGTACATTACATAAACATGTAAATAAAACACTTAGAAAGCATGGCTGGTTTCTCCTCCATATGATCACAGATAAATTTCTCCGAGGAAGGTTTTTTCAATATAATCTTGATACAAATGTTGAAGAAATGGAAAGATTTGTTTTGGCAGACGGATTCAGAGAAAACCAAGCTTTTGAGCGGTACGTTCAAATGGTATTACAACCAGATACAATAAGGTTCCGAGAATTACGTTAAAAATTGTTATTTTGCGCTTTACGCCGAAGGTAAACAATTATTAGTTACTGCCCATATTTTTTTAAATAGTAGTATTTCATTAATTTCTGATATTTGGACTGATAGAAGGAAACTTCATGAATTTTTGTTACTGTACATTGGATAGATTTTGATTGGTATTTACAAAAAAAAATTATTGCTTATAGACAGTTTCAATTTTCGCATAATGCATTTAATATATCTTCCAAAATTAAATCTGTTTTAGAAAAATATCAATGTCAAAATAAAAAAATTCCATTTCTTTCGACAATGCTATTAATTGGAGGTTGATGTTGCACACTCTATAGGGTTTGTAGAAGGTGGAATTTACGAAAACCGAGTTTTAAGCATGCAACATCAACTAGCAACCCAAGAACTACCATAAGCCCTAATTAGCATTAACATCATAGGATCCAATCTACTTGGATAGTGATTATACCCGTGAGATCGAGTCCTTCGGGTCTTCAAAACCCTCTTCCTTAGCTCCTAATTCATCGGGATCGAGATTGGTCGTTGGTCTTCTCGTGTCAAAGACGATCCACCCGAGAATTTGTTGTTCAAACTTCAACTTCAAAAATGACTTGACTAAATGACCTAATTTGCTAATCGAGGTTATTTAGAAAATATAGAGAGTGTTAATTAGATTTTTCTATCTCCACAACCCTATGGTTCTCAACACATGAGAGGGGTTAGGGTTGAAGAAGAAGAGAGAGCTCAAGAGAAGAGAGAGAAGGCAATGGTGAGAATGAAAGGAAAATGGCTAGGAAAAATGTATCATATTTCTTTTTCCAAATAAAATAAGTAGCCATACTTAAATAGTTTTTATAAATGGATAAAAAAATAAAATAGCCATGCCTCTCACCATGCTCAAAGCCACCTCATCACTCCACCTCATTTTCTTTTTCTAATAAATAGAATAACATAAATGAGATGTCCTCTTCTAGAAGATTTCTTGTATAAATACAAGAATACAAAAACCGTATATACATACTCGTATTCGTACTACAAAAAATACGAATACCAAGAGATAGAATAATCTAATAATATAATACTAGATCATTATTAAATCAATACTTGATTCAATAATGCGGCTTAATCCTGAGCTCGTTAGTATTAACTGTCCGAACATAAATCCGTGTAGCTAGTACATGTATTTGATCGGAACCCTGCACGTAAAACCATACGGCTTCTATATCGTTTCGCCTAAATCAGGAAAACACTCTATGTGGGACTCTAAAGACTCGACAGTACGCTGACAGTGGGCTTAACCACAAGCACGTCAGTGACACTAGCTGTACGTAATGGCTATCCAGGTACCTATTGAAAAGAAGGCCAACAACCAAACTCATCCAAACCAATACTGAGCCTGTCCGTGACAATCTCCGTACAGTCTGGTCTGTTTCTCTGAGAGTATCACATGCCGGGTCTAAGGGGTAGAAAACGTCAGACCCTTAATAACCCGACAAGTCGTAACGATGTGATTCAAGACCATTCGAGAATCTACTAATCTAACTATCGGTAATTCTCAACTGCCTTGACCAGGGACTTATGGTGTTGGCCAACCGAATACAGCACGATATCGACTCGCTATACCGGGAGAGACGAATCCCCAACAATCGCTCACTGCCTCCATGTGGCTCGGGATTGTACCCAACTAAAATCTGTTTGCACGACTTAGTAGAGCCATGATAGGGTATTAATCAAAGCACAGTAGGAACTCACATGGGACAAATGATGATCTCAGGTCGCCAGACTATCTGTACTCATGTTACATGAGAACTGCTATCTGACAATAGGTATAATATCATCTAGCCAGTTCTCGGCGAGTCCGTCCATTGTACTCACCCCTAGTGAGTACCTATAGACAATCTTAGGTGAAACACACCAATGGCTATGGGACCAACCACCGCCTCTCGTCAAGGTCTAGAAACGTATACACTGGTCTACTCTGAAATATTGATACCCGGTCTCGATACTCTCACGACTATGGACATTTAATGATGTGCTTATCGACTACCCAACTCCCACAAGTATGATTACCATCACAACTCTAGTAGTCAAGTAAGCATTTTGCGGGTTTTATCAATATGTATTAGCGATATGAAATAACTAGTAATATATATACACATGTTAAGATAAAGTCAAACTAAATAGAATACTATCATATCGAGCAAGATTGTCATGTACATACATACCCCTAACATCCTATACAATAAAATCCTCTAGTGAATACATATCCAACAATAACAACAATTCAGTTTATGCTGAACTTATTCGACTATGCAAACCAATTTGCAATGGTCCCTTTTTTATATTCGATGTGTATGCCATATACTTAATATTGCTATATAGGATACAAATCAAGTATGTTCTTCAAATATTTAAACAATTAAAGATGCATATAGATATATTAAAAGTTCTAGAAAAAGAAAACCTGAATATAAAGCTAAACGCCATGCTGCAGTATTAAGGTCGTCTCTTAGAAAAAATGTGACCACTAGGTGGAATAGTACATATAACATGCTTTGTACTGCATTGAAGACTAGCAGAATTATTAGTAGCATTTGGAATGAGCAAATGCATATAGAAAACCACTTCACAGATGATCATTGGGCAGTTACAAAACTTTTCAAAGATTTTCTTATGACTGTTAAAATAGAAACCAAATGTTTTTCTGCTACTTATAACTCCACTTCTCATATTATTGTCTCCGAATTGTATAATATAGCTCAATATTTTGCTAATCATAGTAGTATTAATGAGATACTTCAATCTGCCATACTTGCTATGTTAGGTAAGATTTCTAAATATTACTCTGAAATTCCAATTGTTTACAGTCTGTGTTCGATAATGAACACTAGAATTAAATTAGAAGGTATGGAGGCTCTTTTATATGGGTTCCATGGATGCATGGGGTATACTATAGATATTGATGCTTATATTAATATCATTAAACATACATTAATTGAACTGTTTGATTTATATGTTGCACGATTTTCTACCGGTAGAAGTACAGTACCGGTCACAACAAGTTCACGTGCTTCGATTCCAGCCTTTGCACTTATACAGCATTCGAAAAGGCACGAGGCCCTATGGTCTCATCGTCGTCGTCTTTAAATGAATCAACAATATATTTACAAACTGAGTTAGATGTAAATGATACTATAGATGAGATCGATGTTTTAGCCTGGTAGAAAAGCCGCAGATATTTGTATCTAGTACTTTCTACTATGGTTAGTGATTTACTAACAATCTCAGTGTCTACAGTAGCGCCGAAAAGTGCTTTTAGTACAGAAGGCAGAATATTAAACGAAAAGAGAAGCAGTTTGGCATACGACACCATGGAGTGCATGGTTTGCTCGCAAGATTAGGCAACAGCGGCTGTCTAAAAACAAAATCATGTTTGGACTCGGATTATCTACCTGATGAGCTTACAAGATCGGAAGAGTCACACACCGAAAGAGTAGGAACCACAACCGGCGGCGAAGAGCAGTAAGGATTAAGAGAAGAAAAATAACTATGTAGGTCCGATTCTCTCATTGAGCTCAATATTAGGACGGATACATAGGCAGCCCGAGTGGGACTGATCTCTAATGTAAAAAAACAAATTATATTATTTGATTATAATTTGATTTATATTAATGAAAATTTTATATTATATTTCATTTATAATAGTGTATTTATATTTTTTTTTTATTTTTCTAGATAAATTTTATTTTTTAAAAAAAATTAAAATCAAACGAGTAACTTGCCTGACTCGTCTCACCTCAACTCGCGAGTTGGCAAAGCGAGCGGGTTTGGGTTTCTGGGTCTGACAACTCGCCTCGCCTGTCTGGCGAGACGAATCCAATTCGCCTCGCTTGCCATGCGAGTCAGGCAATTCGTGAGACTATTAGGGATATGTATGCCCTAGAGGCCATTATTGTATGATATAGTGGATGCCTGGACATATATATAGAGGACTTTCTTGCTCGACATAATATTATGCTATCTGGTTGCTCTTTATCTTAACTTGTACACTAGTATTATTATACCATCTCTCTGATACATGTTGATAAAACCCTTAGGATGTTTGCTTGACTATAAGGATTATAATGCGGATCATACTACCGGGACTTGAGTAGTCCACAAGCACATCCTTTAACTGTTTCTAGTCGAGAGAGTATCGAGACAGGGTATCGATATTCCAGAGTAGACTAGTGTGTACGTTTCTTGACCCTGTAGGGGGCGATAGTTGATCCCATAATCATTGGTGTTTGACATCAAAGATTGTACACATGTGCTCATTAGAGAATGGGTACACCGAACAGGACTCGCCGAGAACTCCTAAATGGAATTATATTTATCGTCAGATAGCAGTTCTCTGGTGACACTGGTACATGTTAGTCTGTAAACCCGAGATCGTCATAGTGTCTTATGTGGTTCTCACTGTGCTTTGATTTCCTTCCTACCACGGATCAAAGGAGTCGTGCAAACAGGTGGATTTTGGGTACAGTCCCGGGTCACATGGAGGCAGTGAACGATAGGAGGGGTTTCGTCTCTCCCGGTATAGGGAGTTGATGTTGCGCTATACTCGATTGGCTATAACAGTAAGTCCATGGTCAGGGCTGATGATATTTACTGGTAAGTGTTATCAGTAGTTTCTCGAACCGTTATGAGCCATACATCGACATGACTTATCAAGTTACTAGGGTCTGACGATTCCACCTCTAGACTCGATATGCGATATATCAGACGAAGAGACCGGACTGTACGGTAAGTGTTACTTATAGGCTTCATGGGAGTTTGGACAAGCTTGCTTGTTGATCTTCTAATCGCTCAATACCTGGGTAGCCGATACGTCCAGCTAGAACCGCTGATGGCTTGTGAGTAACTGATGTGATCATTATCTATTGCTGACGTATTGACGAGTCTTTAGAGTCCCACGCAGAGATTTCATAGTTCAAGCGAAACGAAGTAAGGCACATATGCTGATATGTGCGGGAGTCTGATTAAATATGAGTATGTGATACCGTATTCTAATCTGGCGACATTTGTTATCAATCAGGTTATATGTGATATAACCGGATTATTGAATCAAGTGTTGATTTGATAATGTGATATACTGATAAATGATATTAGTCGGTTATATGTGATATAACCGGATTATTGAATTAAGTGTTGATTTAATAACATGATATATATTTATATTTGATATAATTATATATTAACTAATATTATTGCTCACTAATTATTTTCTATATATATATATATATATATATATATATATATGATATATGTATGTGTATATATTTGATATGTGTGTGTGTGTGTGTGTGTGTGTGTATTTGATATATGTATGTGTGTGTGTATTAAATGAAGCATGATTGGATTTTCTATTTTATGAAAATAGAAAAGATGAGGTGGAAAAGAAGAGATATTTGAGGAATGGGTGAAGCATGTCTTAATGATTATTTTATTTGTCATTCTACATTATTGAAGTATGATTCCAATTTATAATTGATGGATATTGTATGCTTCAATAATGTGAGAGCTTGAAGCCATTCTTTACTTGGTTTTTTCTTTAGCTCATTTGGATGAGTTTTTAGCTCTCTCATTTTCTTCTTCTTCTTTCTCCCCCTCCAAGCCCTAATCCTCACTTGTGATGTGAACCATAGGGCTTTGGATAAACCTAAGTGAGCTTAAAACCCCTACTTCATCATCCTAGTCTAGATTAGTACTTTAGACTAGGTTGTTTATTTCACTAATACTAGATTATTGAAGAGGTAGGTTGACCTACAGGAACTTCGGATGGATCATGTTCGACACGAAGGTCGCGAAGCAAGCTCGATCCGTTCTTCAAATGGAGCCTAAAGGAGTCGTAGGGACTACTACCCGGAGTTATAGAAGAGAAGAACTTGGTCTACAAAGGTTGTAGTCTCTTTCTCTTAGCATAAATCTTATTTTATATCATGTTAAACCCTAATAATCTAGTTAGATTCTAGGTTAGTGTAGCTTAGTACTAAGAAATTTTTTAAATTGCATGCTTGATGCCGGTTGAAACCCTTTGGTGGTGCTAGGAAACACTTTTATGGTATCAGAGCCAAACTAGAACATTAGAGGAAGTCTTTACGACGTTAAAATGTTTGATTGAGTTTCGAAACTCATATTTTGCTAAGTTTCTGTCCATTTTTCAAAAGTTGAAATTTTCGAGATTAAAAATATGCAGAAAATTGTGCAGGGTATTTAATGGAGCCCTAAGAAATTCGAAGCCCTAATTCCATTAAAGCGCCGCGGAACTGCGGCCTGACCCCATGTTTGGCCATGGTTCCACCGCAAGTTTGGGGTATTTTGGGATCATTTGTCTTATGCTGCTTCATTGTAATATTTGGCACTTTCTGGATGTTTTTATTGAGACTCAAGTTGTTGAGGTCTCTGGGTTTTTGTGGGTGTTTCATAATTCGATCGAAATGTTTAACGCCGTCTAGATTATGATGATATATGATACAATATTTGGAATCCACAACAATTGGTTTTGAGAAAACTAGTTAGTGTTTTATAAATCTAGCGTTTTATTCTCGGTTGATCGATTGCCACGGATTTCCGATTCGGATCAAAACTCCGTCGCAATCGCGTATAGTACGCGAACACTTAGTCGGGAATCTTGTTGAATTATCCGACTGTTTATTGAAAAGAGTTTTCAATTTGAGACTTAAACGCAAGGTTTATAGGTTAGGCATGAAATTCAGAATATGAGATATTCCGGGTTTATGATGTCTAAAGAGATTGCGGATTCTGATTATTGTAGTTTTTCATTTCTTTTCTGCGACCATAAGTGTAATATGTATGGTATCCCCGATCTCGTTGCTATATGTCAACGACATTCAGGATACGCATATTTACTTACGTTGATGACATGTGATGTTTATGTGTTTCTGTGATATGTTATATTGGATCGTCGTGATTAAATAGCCGGAGGTTTTTGCGTAAGATGAGAGTTTTTCAATTTTCATTCATGTAAAATTGTATGTAATATTCTTTTATTGGGACACTTCCGGGTTGAGGATGATGTCACTATTGATGTATATTATTTACTTTTCCGTATTAGGATAGACCCAAGGCGGGGAGCACAAGTAACCGAGTTTTAGAGTCTAGTGGGAGACCATCTCGAGGAGTCGAGATCGGGTCTTCTAACTCTAGAATTGATAGGGTTGCTTGCTGCTCTCGTAGGGGTTTAGGAATGTGGGTTCGGTTATTCATCACGACCGTGGAATCTGTGTTTTTCATTACTGGCTTGATTTAAAACACGGACCTCCTAATATATCCAATATTTCATATGATGACTTCTGTTGCTTGAGTTCTGTGATGTGATCATATAACGGCGTGAGACGAATGCTATATATATATGATATATATAATAAACGTTGCTTAAGTAACCTAACGGTACATGATGGGGCCCCGTGGTAAATGTGGATGGCATAAGCGTACGTTCTATTTTCGTTTCTTTTCTGTGATATTTAGGAAAATATAAATGATGGGACTTCATTAATGAGATTAATGGAAAGAAAAGAAAGCTAAAGATGTTGTAGAATCAAAATTTTCAAAAAAGTAGCTCTAGTTCTTGCTTTGCAAAGTGGTATTCCTTGATGATTATCCAGCACCTCATTCGATGAGGAAAGAGCCAAGATCCCTTCACCGGGAGTGACCTCTTTAGCAAAACTAGCAAATGCTACAACCCACTCGGTTTGTTTTGATAGCTTCTCTAGTTCTTGCTTTGTATCGTGGTATTCCTTGATAAATATCCAGCACCTCATTCGATAAGGAAAGAGCCGAGATCTCTTCACCGGGAGTGACATCATTAGCAAAACTAGCAAATGCTAAAATCACAAGATTCTACAACGATATCAAGTTCATTACGCTAAAAGTTTTCTTCAAAATCAGTCGTAACCCTCCATCATTTCAGATAAGGACTATTTATTATTCGTGCTGCATTTGTTGACCTTATCAAGGCGTAGTGTGCGGTAGCTAATTAGTGCTTATCTGCAGCATGTGATGCGATTGGATTAGGGTAGTCGTACGGCCTTATTGACCTTGTCAAGGGTCGTGCGGGTGGGTTTAATTCAATCACGAAATGAACGGGTTGAACTTGACTTGCGGTTTATGGTTTGTTGACCTTGTCAAGTTTATAAACCGCTTGGGGGTAAAAACAGATATTGGGAATTTCAAGTGTTGAAATTTGCAATGAGATTGCATACCTTCTATGAGATAGTTGGATCCCGATATCCACTGCGAGTAAGAGTTTCTCCTGAGAGAGTTTTCTATTTTACAATTAGCTGATCCAGTAGGTGTCTAAGAAAGCTGTTAACGGGGTTATACCCCTACGAAAATGAGATTATTTAATTAGTTCCATGCGAAAGTATGGGGAGACTCCCTCAGAATACCAATACCTGCCTGGCTGACCGATTGGCGAACTCGTATGGTGTAATTAATCCCAGCTAATCTTACCTTTTATGGTTTGAAAGAAAATTTGATAAAAACAGTGGGGGCCATCTTGATTAAATAATATAATAACCAATCTAATCTTGCAAAGAGCGCACGCTAAAGCGTTTCCTTCTCTCTCTTCAGGTAGCGACCATGACACGCCTTAATCAAGATAATAATATGGATGTATTAACCGAACCCGCTTATTATACTGAGCTAGAGAACGTTGGTTCCGCTTTTTCTTATGATTGTCATAAGTCTGAGTAAGGAATAGGGGAATACCAGGATTCCTACACAACCCGAACGAAGAAAGAGCATGATGATGCATTTTCTTCGGGTGTGTTCGTTACCGAGAACCGTTTCTCAGTATGCTCTACATCCTGGGTATTGGATACCGGATCAGGATCCCACGTATGTAATTTGTTACATGGGTTAAGGAGAGGTAGAGAACTGGGAAAGAGTGATATGTCTCTCAAAGTAGAGAATGGAGCAATTGTTGTAGCCAAAACAGTTGGCGAATATCACCTTGTATTACCAAATGGTAATACATTGATTCTGAACGACTGTTATTACGTACCAAATATGATGTGCAATATTATATCATTTTCTTTATTACATAAAGAAGAATATAATTTTGTATTGGAGGATAATATTATGGATATTTTTCAAAATTAAGTGTTGATTGGGTTTGGTACGTTGTGTAACGATATATACATTCTGAATCAAACCACCGTTCTAGATATACAGAACACATACAAGAGGAAAAGTTTAGAAATGAACGAAGCCTACTTGTGGTATTGTAGACTAGGTCATATCAATGCGACAAGACTAGCTAAGTTGCATAAAAATGGATATTTGAATCCATTCAAATTTATATCTTATGAAACTTGCGAGTCATTTCTCAAAGAAAAGATGACCAAAACTCCGTTTACTGGACACGGAGAAAGAGGTACTGAACTCTTGGGACTAATACATAGTGATGTATGTGGTCCTATATTTACACATGCTAGGAATGGTTTCTCATACTTCATTACATTCACCGATGATCTCTCAAGATTCGGACATGTGTTCCTATTGAAACACAAATCTGAACCTTTTAAGAAATTCAAGGAATATAAGAACGAAGTTGAGAACCAGACGGGTAAAAGTATCAAAATCCTTCGATCTGATCGGGGAGGAGAATACTTGAGCATGGAGTTCCGAGACTATTTAAAAGAGAATAGGATTCTCTCTCAGCTCACTCCACCGTAGCACAACGGAGTATTGGAGCGAAGGAATCGCACCGTATTAGATATGTTGTGCTCTATGATGAGTGATGTTGAGTTACCTATTTCCTTTTGGAGTTATGCACTTGAGACGGCTGCATACCTATTGAATCAAGTTCCATCAAAATCTGTGCCTAAAATATCATATGAGATATGGAGTGGAAAGAGACCATATCTTAAACGAGTTAAGATATGGGGTTGTCCGGCCTATGTTAAAAAACAGAATCCGGACAAACTCGAGGTACGATCAGTTCTTTGCAAGTTTGTAGGATATCCAAAGAATTCCCATACATATCTTTTCTACCATAGTGAGGATCAAAAAAGTATTTGTTGCTCAACATGCCACCTTCTTAGAAAAGGAATTTCTTGTAAAAAAAATTAGTGGCAATGAGGTAGAATTGGAAGAAGTTCCATCCGTACAAACTACAACTGATGATTTGGTGGAACCGTAGGATTCGATAGTCCCCGACGAAGCTCAGCCACTCCGCAGATCTAGTAGGGTTCTTTATCCACCTGAGAGATACTACCGTTTTCTCATAGACGGTGGGAGCAAGGATTGCATCATGGAAGATGATGACCCAACTAGTTTCAAGCAGGCCATCACAAGTGGAGACTCTATGAAATGGCTGGATGATATGCTATCTGAGATGGAATTCATGTACACCAACAAAGTATGGATTTTGGAAGTTGCTCCCGAAGGGGTAAAACCAATTAGGAGCAAGTGGATCATTATAAAGAAAATTGGTGTAGATAGAAAGGTTGAGACCTTCAAAGCTTGACTTGTAGCAAAAGGTTTTTGTCGATGACCAGGTGTCGATTATGATGAAACATTTTCTCCAGTCGCTATGCTTAAGTCCATCAGGAACCTACTTGCCATTGCTGCATATCATGACTACGAAATTTGGCAGATGGACGTCAAAACCGCTTTTCTAAATGGTGATTTAGAAGAGAGCATATACATGACACAGCCAGAGGGCTTCGTAGATAGTGGGAGTAGCGGAAAGGTGTGCAAGCTGCTTAAATCTATTTATGGATTAGAGCAGGTATCGCGAAGCTGGAACATCTGTTTTGATGAAGTTATCAAAGAGTTTGACTTCATCAAAAATGTAGATGAACCATGTATATACAAGAAGGTTGTAGAGAGTATGGTTGTCTTCTTCGTATTGTACGTGGATTATATACTCTTGATAAGAAATGATGTTCCTATGCTACATTCGGTCAAGCTCTTATTATCACAAAAGTTCTCCATGAAAGATCTAGGTGATGCCTCCTACATCCTGGGGATAAAGATCTATAGAGATAGATCTAAGCGGATATTGGGATTGTCTCAATCTAGGTACATTGACACCATACTAAAGTGGTTTAGTATGGAAGATTCTAAGCGTGACAATTTACCCTCTTGTTCAGGAATCACTCTCTCCAAAGAGATGTCTCCCAAGACTGATTTGGAGAGGGCTCGTATGCAAGAGATACCCTATGCTTCAGCAGTCGGGTCTATCATGTATGCGATGTTATGTACCAGACCGGATGTAGCTTACTCACTAGGTGTAGTGAGTAGGTATCAATCAGATCCTAGGGAAAAATACTGGACAGCTGTGAAGAACATTCTTAAGTACTTGAGAAGGACTAAAGAAATGTTCTTGGTGTATGGTAATGGAGAACTCCATGTGGAGTTCTTTACCGATTCGAGCTTCCAGAGTGATAAGGACGACAGTAAGCCGGTCCCGGGTTTTGTCTTCACCCTCAATGGAGGGGCGGTATGTTGGAAGAGTTCCAAGAAAGATACCGTAGCAGACTCGATGATGGAGGCTGAATACATCGCTGCCAACGATGCTGCCAAAGAGGCTGTCTGGATGAAGAAGTTCATAGCTGAACTTGGTGTGGTTCCATCTATTGAATATCTAATACATATGTATTGTGATAAAAATGGAGCTGTGGTTTTGGCCAAGGAACCCTGGTCCCATCAGTGATCCAGGGATATTCTTAGGCGGTATCATCTGATCCGGGAGATAGTAGATCAACGGGAGATCGAGGTCAAGAGAGTTGACACGAAGGACAACACAGCTGATCCACTCACGAAGGCCCTCCCCCAGACACAGTTTGAGAGACTTTTTGGGATGTTGGGTATGAGATACTACAACAACTGGCCTTAATGAAAGTGGGAGATTGTTAGGAATATGTATGCCCTAGAGGCCATTATTGTATGATATAGTGGATGCCTGAATATATATATAGAGGACTTTCTTGCTCGACATGATAGTATGCTATCTAGTTACTCTTTATCTTAACATGTACACTAGTATTATTATACTATCTCTCTTATACATGTTGATAAAGCCCTTAGGATGTTTGCTTGGCTACCAGGACTATAATGCGGATCATACTACTAGGACTTGAGTAGTCCATAAGTACATCCTTTAACTGTTCCTAGTCGAGAGATTATCTAGACTGGGCATCGATATTCCAGAGTAGACTAATGTGTATGTTTCTTGACCCTGTAGGGGGAGATGGTTGATCTCATAACCATTGGTGTTTGATATCAAAGATTGTACACAGGCGCTCATTAGAGAATGGGTATACCGAACAAGACTCGCCGAGAACTCCTAGATGGTACTATACCTATCGTCGGATAGCAGTTCTTTGGTGATACTGGTACATGTTAGTCTGTAGACCCGAGATCGTCATAGTGTCTTGTGTGGTTCCCACTGTGCTTTGATTTCCTCCATACCACGGCTCAAAGGAGTCGTGCAAACAAGTGGATTTTGGGTACAGTCTCGAGTGACATGGAGGCAGTGAGCGATGGGAGGGGTTTCGTCTCTCCCGGTATAGGGAGTTGATATTGCGCTATGCTCGATTGGCTATAACAGTAAGTCCCTGGCCAGGGCTGATGAGATTTACTGGTAAGTGTCATCAGTAGTTTCTCAAACCATTATAAACCATACATCGGCATGACTTATCAAATTACTGGGGTCTGACGATTCCATCCCTAGACTCAATATGCGGCATATCAGACGAAAAGACCGGACTGTAGGTAAGTGTTACTTATAGACTTCATGAGAGTTTGGACAAGCTTGCTTGTTGATTTTCTAATCGCTCAATACCTGGGTAGCCGTTATGTCCAGCTAGTACCGCTGACGGCTTGTAGGTAACCGATGTGATCATTACCTACTGCTGGCATATTGACAAGTCTTTAGAGTCCCATATAGAGATTTCATAGTTCAAGCAAAACGAAGTAGGACACATATACTGATATGTGCAGGAGCCTGATTAAATACGAGTATATGATGCCGTATTCTAATCTGGCGACATTTGTTATCGGTCAAGTTATATGTGATATAACCGGATTATTGAATCAAGTGTTGATTTGATAATATGATATACAGATAAATGATATTAGTCGGTTATATGTGATATAACCGGATTATTGAATCATGTGTTGATTTAATAATATAATATATATTTATATTTGATATAATTATATATTAACTAATATTATTGCTCACTAATTATTTTCTTAATATGTATATATATATATATATATATATATATATATATATCTTAAATGAAGCATGGTTGGATTTTCTATTTTATGAAAATAGAAAAGATGGGGTGGAAAAGAAAAGATATTTCAGAAATGGATAAAGCATGTCTTGATGATTATTTTATTTGTCATTCTACACTATTAAAGCATGGTTACAATTTATAATTGATGGATATTGGATGCTTCAATAATGTGAGAGCTTGAAGCCATTCTTTAATTAGTTTTTTCCTTAGCTCATTTGGATGAGTTTTTTCGTTTGTTTTGTTTATGAAAGAAACACAAGAAATTGTTTCATTTTTTTTACTTCCATCTTCAAAAAATATACAAACCAACACTAGAAATAAGATTTAAGTTTATTTTCATGACATGTGTTTTGAAATCTATTTCAAGATTACTTCCGGCACTAGCATTAGCCAAATTAAATATAAAGAATATATAAGTCATAATCACTACTATAATAAGGATTGCCCCTACGGATATAGGAATCTGTAGAGGCAAATTTTTATTTCCCCTACGGATTAATCTGTTGGTCCAACGATTTGCCCCTACTGTGTCTTATGGATTAATTAAAAAATATTAAAATGTAATCTTTTATCTGCCCCTACACAGCCGCAAGAGAAGGACCTACGGATTGATCCGTAAGAGCAAAGAAGGGTTATTTATAAATAAAAAAAATAAAGCCCAGATATTTCCTCATCGTTCCCAAAATTTCCTAACTCCCCCGCGATCGATCTCACGTGCACTCCTCCTCGCCACCACACCCGCGCGCGCCTCCTTGTCATCGGTACACCCATCGTCGACTTTTTTGTCGTCGTTGGCCGCACCACAGAGACCCGCGAGCTTGTCATCAACTATGTCTCATCGACAGCAGAATCCCCGGCCTCCTGCACCTCGTCGAGCTATTTGCCGCCGGCAAAACTACTACTGAGGTGAGTTAATTTGAATTTTGAACTTATAATTATGCTTATTTTTGTGTTATTATTGATTTTAAGGTTAGGGTTACGGTTACTAGTATATGGCTGGGTTAACTAGGGTTAGGGTTAGGGTTAGGGTTAATTAGTTAGGGTTAGGGTTAGGGTTCGGTTTAGGGTTTGGGCTAGGGTTAAGGTTGTTAGTTATATGTATGCCCTAGAGGCCATTACTGTACATTGGATGTATATTGTAGTGGATGCTGGGACATATATAGGCAGGACTTTCTTGCTCGACATGATAGTACGCTATCTGGTTGCTCTTTATCTTAACATGTATACTTTCCGTCTCTCTGATTACATGTTGATAAAGCCCTTAGGATGTGTACTCGACTTCCAGGACTATGATGCAGATCATACTAGTGGGGCCTGGGTAGTCCATGAGTACATCCTTGAAATGTTCCTAGTCGTGGGAATATCGAGACGGGGCATCGATATTCCAGAGTAGACTAGCGCATATCTTCTCGACCCATGCGATGGGCGATGGATGATCCCATATCCATTGGTGTTTGACATCGAAGATGGTATGCGGGTGCTTAGTGGAGACTGGGTACACTGAAGGACTCGCCGAGAACTCCCAGATGGTATTATACCTCACGTCAGATGGCAGTTCTCTGGTGACACTGGTACAGCTTAGTCTGTTGACCCGAGATCGTCATAGAGTCTTGTGTGTCTCCCACTGTGCTTTGATTTCCACCCTACCACGGCTCTACTGAGTTGTGCAAACAGGTGGTTTTTGGGTACAGTCCCGATTCACATGGAGGCAATGAGCGATAGGAGGGGATTCGTCTCTCCCGGTATTGGGGGTTGATGTTACGCAGTGCTCGACTGGCCATAACAGGAAATCCCTGGCCAGGGTTGCAGTGATATACTGGTAAGAGTTATCAGTAGTTTCACGAATGTTATGGACCTTACGTCGGCATGACTTATCAAGCTATTGGGGTCTGACGTTTACCACCCCTAGGTGAGATATGCGACATATCAGACGAACAGACCGGACTGTACGGTAAGTGTTACTGCTCGGATTCGCAGGAGTGTGAGCGGGCTTGCTCGTCGATCTTCTGATCGCTCAATACCCGGGTGGCCGTTACGTTTAGTAGACCGCTTGCGGCTTGTGGGTGTTTGATATGATCATCATCCGCTGCCGGCGTATTGACGAGTCTTTAGAGTCCTACACAGAGGTTTCCTGGCTCAAGCGAAACGAAATAGGAGCGCATATGAGATATGTGCGGGACCGAGAATAATGCGTGTATATGATGCCGTATTTCATTCTCGCGATGAATGTGTCGAATGGTTGTATGCGATATAACCTAGTTATCGAATCAAGGATTGATTCGATAAGCCGATACATTGGATACTAGCCGGTTATATGCGATATAACCGGATCATTGAATCAAGTGTTGATTTAATGATTTAATGTAAAATTATATATTTGATATATTACTTTGCATTAACTAGTATTGGTTCACTTAATATGGATTTTCTCACTTGAAGTGCACATTGTATATATGATATAGTTTTGTGCACTAGTTTGTATCATGTTTGATGATACATGCAAACTTGGGTGTATGTTTGACTTGAGCCATGTTTAGGTTAATGGTTATGGTTTTAAAGTATTCACTTATTCATTTCATTTATATTCTTTATTTCTTTTGGCTAAAATAAAATGGTTGCTAATTTTGTCTTTTGTGGAAACTTCATGATGCTTTGAACTTGTAACCATTTTGTTTTATGTTTAAAACCTAACCATTAGCTAAACTAGAGTTTGCTCTCTACAAGAGTTAAGTCTAACCCAAGGTTGCATTATGATAAGATCAATTTTGATTTTATTATTTGATTTATCATTTCTCATCATATCTTCTTCTTCTTCTTCATCATCTTCAAGTTGAAGAAAGCTTGCACCTTTAATGGCAACTAGCCAAAACAAGTGAGAAATCCAAATCTAAAGTCTACCCATTTCCTATTTCTTCATCCTCTATTACTTGCCATGTAGTAGAGTGTGTTGTCTTCACAAATTTCTTGACTTGGCGAAGGCGGAGCTCGAGTTTTGTGATGCCTCGACGTAGATCATCTTCGGCATCGAACCGACGATCAAGCCCGCCCATTTCTTCGACGAAGCCGATACTTGAGTTCGGGGTTCGATTTGGACAGCGGAGGGAGATCATCGTGGAGCTTAGGAATTGGCGGACCGGATCTACAAAGGTTGTAGCCCCTTTCCTTTAGATACATTTCCGTTTATTTGCATGCTTCGCCTAGATATCTAGTAAACGATCCGTATTAGGGTTTGTAGGCACCCGTAATTTTTAGAAATTTGTGCATGTTTGATCACTTTTGAGACTCCACTAGAGTGCCTAGGAACCCTACAGTGGTATCAGAGCCTAGCTAGAGCCTTAGGCGAAGTCCCGACGGAGTTAGAAGTCCGATCGACCCAAAACCCGACTTTGAAATTGCTCTCTGGACTTTTCTGTAAAATGTGGATTTTTTGGAATTAAAAATATCCAGAAATATCAGCAGGAAAATATAAGAGTAACTGTGCAATTCGTAACCCTAACTCCATTAAACCGCCGCGGTTCCGCAGCACGAGCGTGGCTCGTGCGGTGGTTCCGCGGCTATTTTGTCGTATCTTGCAGAGAATTTGGCACAGTAACTCATATTAACCAGTGCTGGTTTTCCTGGGGATTTTTAATAATTTATTCCAGAGTTGTATTTTCTGAGTTGTATTGGGGACTCGGTGTATTCGATCGGACTGTCTAATTTTGTCGGTGTGCTTTTCCGGGTATTTTTAGAATATGTTAAAAAGTTCGACCGGATATAAATACCCACTTTTTCCCCTGCCGGGAAATTTCCAATTGTTGGATTTTTCCGTAGTTTAACGACGTTCTAAGTAGTGCAAGTAACGCGATGGACCTTCTAGAAGACAACAAACCTTAACTCGATTATGTGACCGTCTTGAACTGCCCTTTGAACCTTCGGGTTTGGGGCAGTACGGCATGCCACATGTGAGGCGTTGGCTTGACCCTTCTACGGCTGGACCGTTGGTACTGAGGCACGAACTGAATGCTGTTAGACTTATTTCATGTGTTGAGCTGTATCGGGAAAACTTGGGTGTTCGATTGTTCGATCGAAAAGTTTAGCATTTTCTGTTTATCCGGAATGTGATACAACAATTGGAATTCACAAAAGTTATGTGATAACTGAATGAATGTTATAAACATAGCACTTTAGTCTCACTTGATCGGTTGCCACGGAATTTTGATATGATCAAAAGTCCGTCGCAATCACGTAGCGTACGCGGATACTCGCCGGGTAAACTTAATAGACAGCCTCACTCCATGGCCCCGACCAAGTGACTGTAGGAGAACCCCGTCGCCGAAAGCATCCGTCCGGGTGCTCGCGGCAGCGGTGTTCCGCCTTGGTGCACTTCGTCGACGGCATCGGGGGGTGCGGCCGCCTACTAAAGTTTGCGACGAGCATTCGATCAGTTTTTCGGGAATCCTGTTGAATTGCCCGACTTGATATTGAAAAGAGTTTTCGATAATGAGACTAAAATGCGGAGTTTATAATTGTTAGGCATGCGATGTCTAAAGAATTCATTTGGTCAGGCATGCGATGTCTGAGGTGGTTGCGGATTCCAACTGTTGTAGTTTTACACTTTTTTTTCTGTGACCGTAAGTGTAATATGTGATGTCGCCGGTTTCGTTGCTATATGTCAACGACAATTGGGATGCGCATATTTACTTACGTTGATGACATGAGATGTTATGTGTTGCTGGATATGTTATATTGGATCGTCGTATTTGAATAGCCGGTTTTTTTTTATGTGAGATGAGTGTTTTTCATTTTCATTCATGTAAAAACTTGTATGTAATATTCTTTTATTGGGGCACTTCCAGGTTGCGGAAGTAGTCTCCGTTTGTATATTATTTACTTTTCCGCATTAGGATAGACCCAAGGAGGGGAGCACAAGTAACCGGGTTCTGGGGTCCAGAGGGAGACCAACTCGAGGAGTCGAGTCCGGGTCTCCTAACCCTAGAATTGGTAGGGTTGCTTGCCGCTCTCGTAGGGGTCTAAGGGTGTGGGATTGGCTATTCATCACGACCGTGGAATCCGTGTTTTATACTGGCTCGTATTGAAAACACGGACGTCCTAGTATATCCAATATTTCATATGTTTCTTCTGCTGTGTTTTATCTGTGATCATGTGATGTTCTGTGACAGGTATTATATATAGTATATATGATATATTATATAGACGTTGCTTATGTTTTACACCCGCGCTAGCCCTGCCCCGCTCTGCCGTTAGTTACCTAACCTAACGGTGCACGAGGGGACATCGAGGCGAATGCGGATGGCATAAGTGTACGTCATATCTATCTGTGATGTTTAGGTAACTTAAAATGATGGGATATTCATTAATGAGATTAATGAAAGAAAATAAACCTAATTGATGTTGTGGAATCGAATTTCAAAATAAAACAGGTAGCTACAGTTCTTGCTTTGCATCGCGGTGTTCCTTGTAGAACATCCTGCACCTTATTCGATAGGGAAAGGACCGAGATCCCTTCACCGGGAATGACTCCTTTAGCAATAACTGGCAGATGCTACATCACTCGGTTTGTCTTTTGATAGCTTCTATAGTTTCCGCTTTGCACAGTGATATATATGATATATCCCGCACCTCATTCGACGAGGAAAGGGCCGACGATCCCTTCACCGGGAGTGACCCCTTTAGCAAAACTAGAAAAGCCTCAAAAACATTCCATTTAAAACCATTTGATTCCGCAACGAGATCAAGTTCAAAGCGCTAAAGGTTTTCACAAAAACCAGCCGCAACCCTCCGTCATTTTAGGAAGTAGAGTACTTAGTATTCGTGCTGTGTTTGTTGACCATAGTCAAGGCACAGTGTACGGTAGCTAAGTGATGTCTTCCTACACCGCATATGATGCGATTAGTTAGGACAGTCGCGTGACTTTGTTGACCTTAGTTAAGGGTCATGTGGGTGGGTCTAATTAATCACGAAATGACGGGTAGAACTTGACTAGTACTTATGATTTGTTGACCATAGTTAAGGTCATAGGTGCTAGGGGTAAAAACCTTTATCGGGAGTTTCAAGTGTTGAAACTTGCAATGAGATTGCATACCTTCTATGTGATAGTTGGATCCCGATACCCACTGCGAGTAATTGTTACTCCTGGGAGAGTTTTGCACTTTACAATTAGCCGATCAAGTAGGTGTCTAGAAAGGTGTCAACGGGGTTACGCCTCTGGAAAAACGAGGTTTACTGTAATTAGGTCCGTGCGAAAGCACGGGGAACCTCCCTCAAAGTACCGACACTGGCCTGGCTGAAAGGTTGGCGAACTTGTAGAGTGTAATTAATCCCGGCTAGTCTTTCCTTTTAAGGTTTGAAGGAAGATTTGATAAAAACAGTGGGAGCCATCCTGATTAGATAAAATACATAACCAATCTGATCTTGCAAGAGCGCACGCAGAGTGTTTTCTTCTCTCTCTCCTGGTAGCGACCATATCACGCCTTGATCAAGATAATAAAACAGAATTTTGACCGAACCCGCTTGTTATACTGAGCTGGGGAACGTTGGTCCCGCTCCAACTTATAATTGTTATAAGACAGAGCAGGAAATAGGGGAATACCAGAATTCCTATGCCGCCCAAACGAAGAAAGTGCATATGATGCATCTCCTTCGGGTGTGTTCATTATAAAAGAACTGTTTCTCAGTATCCTCTGCATCCTGGGTATATGATACCGGATCAGGATCCCAGATATGTAATCTGTTACATAGGGCTACAAAAGGGTAGAAAAACTGAGAACGGGTGATAAGTTTCATGAGACAGAAAACGGGGCAAGTGTTGCAGCCAAGTCTGTTGGTCACTGTCACCCTGTATTACGAATACATTGATTCTGAACAAATGCTATTAGATACCGAACCTGATATACAAAATCATATCAGTCTCTTTATGAGTAAAGAAATGATATAATTTTGTATTGTTGGATAATGTTTTGAACATTTCCTATATCAAAAGTTGATCGGTTCAGGCACGTTATCTAAAAGCATTGACGTTCTAAATCAAACTACAGTTCCTTGTATACTGAACACACACAAGAAGAAGAGTTCAGAAATGAACGAATTCTTCTTGAGGCATTGTAGACTAGGTCATATCAATGCGACCCGACTGGCTGAAGTTATATTTAGATGTATATTTAAATCAGTTTGAATTTACATCTTGTGAAACTTTCCAGTCATGTCACAAAGATTAGATGACCATAGCTCCGTTTACTGTAAACAGAGAAAGAGTTAGCAAACTCTTGGGACTGATACATGATGATGTATGTAAAGTCTCCTGTCTACACATGCCAGGACTGGTTCTTCATACTTCATTATATTCTCTGATAATCTCTCAAGATTCAGTCATATGTTCCTGTTGAAACATAAGTCCGAACCTTTTGAGGTATTCACAGAATATAAGTTAGAAGTAGAGAACCAATAACCGGGTATAAGTATTATGTCCTATGATGAGATCAGGGAGGAGAATACTTGTGCATGGCATTCCTGGACCATTCTAAAGGAAAATGAGATTCTCTCTCCGTACTACTCCTCTGATTACACCACAGCACAACGGTGTATCAGGGCGGAGCAATTGCACAATATTAGATATGGTGTGCTCTATGATGAGTATTACTGAGTTACCTATTTCCTTTTGGGGTTATGCACTTGAGAAGCTGCATACCTATTGAATTAGGTTTGAATCAAATCACTGCCTACCATTCCATATAAGATATGGTATGGGAAGAACCCATCTCTTAAGTGAGTTAAGATTTGGGGTTGTCCGGCCTATGTTTAAAGCAAAATCCGGACAAGATCGAGGCAGGATCAGTTCTGTAGAACTGGAAAGGTTCCAGCTATACAAAACTGCAGTTGATGATTTGACAGAACTAAAGGATTCTATAGTTCCCGACGAACCTCATCCTCTCCGCCGATCTAGTAGGATTCCTCATCCGCCTGAGAGATACCTCAGTTTCTCGATGACAGTGGGAGCAAGGATTGCATCATGAGATGATGACCCAACTAGTTTCGAGCAGGCCATCGAGAGTAGGGACTCTGTAAGAATGGCTGGATGCTTAGCGATCTGAGATGGAATCCATGTACACCAGCAAAGTATGGACTTTAGCTGCTATATCTGAAGGGTTAAATCCCCATCAGGAGCAAGTATATCTTGAGAAGATTACTTGGTGTAGATGGAAAAGTTGAGACTTTCAAAGCTAGACTTGTTAAAGTTTTTCGTCATCGACCAGGCGTGGATAATGATGAAACCTTTTTCCAGTAGCTATGCTTAAGTCTATCCAGATCCTACTTACCACGGCTACATACCATGACTACGATATCTGGCGGTTGGGTGCCATGACTGCTTTTCTAAATACTGATTCAGAAGAGAACGTCTATAAGAACACAGCCAGAGGTCTTCGTAAACAGTGGGAGCAGCGGAAACGTGTGCAAGTTGCTTTACATAATGAAGCAGGCATCGCGGAGTTGGAACGTCTGTTTTGATGTGATAGTTAAAGTGTTTGACTTCATCAAAATGGTAGACGAACCTTGTATATACAAAAGGATGGTAGAGAGTAAGGTGGTCATCTTCGTATTGTACGTAGACAACATACTCTTGATAGGAAAAGAGTTTCCTATACTACGATCGGTCAATCTCCTATTATCACAAGGATTCTCTAAATAGGATCAAGATGATACCTCCTAAATCCTGGAATTCGGGTCTATGAGATAGATCTAAATGGATGTTAGGATTCTCACTAGCTATAGTAAGATGGTATCAATCGATCCTGGGGAGAATCACTGGAAATGTTCCAGGGTGATAAAGACGACTGAATGTCAGTCACAGGCACTGTCTTTACCCTCAGTAGAGGGACGGTATGTTGGAAGAGTTCCAAGCTAGATACCGTGGCAAACTAGACGATAAAGGCTGGTAACATCGCTATTGAAGATACTACCAAAGAGGAAGTTTGGGTGTATATTGGTTCATAAGATGAACTAGGTTCCTGCCATTATATGACAATGGAAGTATGGCTTTGGCCCTGGAACCCTGGTCCCATCAGTGACCCAGACATATTCTGAGGAAGCATCACCTGATCATGGAGATAGTTGATCTCCGGGGTGATCGAGGTTAGGAGAGTAGACTCAGAGGACAACACGGCGGATCCACTCACGAAGGCCTTTTTCCCAGAGAGAGACTCATATGGGATGGTTGAGTATTAGATACTGCGACCACTGCTACAGATGGCCCTAGTGCAAGTGGGAGATTGTTAGTTATATGTATGCCCTAGAGGCCATTACTGTACATTGGATGTTTATTGTAGTGGATGCTGGGACATATATAGGTAGGACTTTCTTGCTCGACATGATAGTACGCTATCTGGTTGCTCTTTATCTTAACATGTATACTTTCCGTCTCTCTGATTACATGTTGATAAAGCCCTTAGGATGTGTGCTCGACTTCCAGGACTATGATGCAGATCATACTAGTGGGGCCTGGGTTGTCCATGAGTACATCCTTTAAATGTTCCTAGTCGTGGGAATATCGAGACGGGGCATCGATATTCCAGAGTAGACTAGCGCATATCTTCTCGACCCATGCGATGGGCGATGGATGATCCCATATCCATTGGTGTTTAACATCGAAGATGGTATGCGGGTGCTCAGTGGAGACTGGGTACACTGAACGGACTCGCCGAGAACTCCCAGATGGTATTATACCTCACGTCAGATGGCAGTTCTTTGGTGACACTGGTACAGCTTAGTCTGTTGACCCGAGATCGTCATAGAGTCTTGTGTGTCTCCCACTGTGCTTTGATTTCCACCCTACCACGGCTCTACTGAGTTGTGCAAACAGGTGGTTTTTGGATACAGTCCCGATTCACATGGAGGCAATGAGCGATAGGAGGGGATTCGTCTCTCCCGGTATTGGGGGTTGATGTTGCGCAATGCTCGACTGGCCATAACAGGAAATCCCTGGCCAGGGTTGCAGTGATATACTGGTAAGAGTTATCAGTAGTTTCACGAATGTTATGGACCTTACGTCGGCATGACTTATCAAGCTATTGGGGTCTGACGTTTACCACCCCTAGGTGAGATATGCGACATATCAGACGAACAGACCGGACTGTACGGTAAGTGTTACTGCTCGGATTCGCAGGAGTGTGAGCGGGCTTGCTCGTCGATCTTCTGATCGCTCAATACCCGGGTGGCCGTTATGTTTAGCAGACCGCTTGCGGCTTGTGGGTGTTTGATATGATCATCATCCGCTGCCGGCGTATTGACGAGTCTTTAGAGTCCTACACAGAGGTTTCCTGGCTTAAGCGAAACGAAATAGGAGCGCATATGAGATATGTGCGGGACCGAGAATAATGCGTGTATATGATGCCGTATTTCATTCTCGCGATGAATGTGTCGAATGGTTGTATGCGATATAACCTAGTTATCGAATCAAGGATTGATTCGATAAGCCGATACATTGGATATTAGCCGGTTATATACGATATAACCGGATCATTGAATCAAGTGTTGATTTAATGATTTAATGTAAAATTATATATTTGATATATTACTTTGCATTAACTAGTATTGGTTCACTTAAGATGGATTTTCTCACTTGAAGTGCATATTGTATATATGATATAGTTTTGTGCACTAGTTTGTATCATGTTTGATGATACATGCAAACTTGGGTGTATGTTTGACTTGAACCATGTTTAGGTTAATGGTTATGGTTTTAAAGTATTCACTTATTCATTTCATTTATATTCTTTATTTCTTTTGGCTAAAATAAAATGGTTGCTAATTTTGTCTTTTGTGGAAACTTCATGATGCTTTGAACTTGTAACCATTTTGTTTTATGTTTAAAACCTAACCATTAGCTAAACTAGAGTTTGCTCTCTACAAGAGTTAAGTCTAACCCAAGGTTGCATTATGATAAGATCAATTTTGATTTTATTATTTGATTTATCATTTCTCATCATATCTTCTTCTTCTTCTTCATCATCTTCAAGTTGAAGAAAGCTTGCACCTTTAATGGAAACTAGCCAAAACAAGTGAGAAATCCAAATCTAAAGTCTACCCATTTCCTATTTCTTCATCCTCTACTACTTGCCATGTAGTAGAGTGTGTTGTCTTCATAAGTTTCTTGACTTGGCGAAGGCGGAGCTCGAGTTTTGTGATGCCTCGACGTAGATCATCTTCGGCATCGAACCGACGATCAAGCCCGCCCATTTCTTCGACGAAGCCGATACTTGAGTTCGGGGTTCGATTTGGACAGCGGAGGGAGATCATCGTGGAGCTTAGGAATTGGCGGACCGGATCTACAAAGGTTGTAGCCCCTTTCCTTTAGATACATTTCCGTTTATTTGCATGCTTCGCCTATATATCTAGTAAACGATCCGTATTAGGGTTTGTAGGCACCCGTAATTTTTAGAAATTTGTGCATGTTTGATCACTTTTGAGACTCCACTAAAGTGCCTAGGAACCCTACAAAGGTTAATTAGGTAGGGTTAGGTTAGGGTTCGGTTTAGGGTTAGTGTTAGGGTTAGGTTTAGGGTTAGGGTTAATTAGGTAGGGTTAGGGTTAGGGTTAGTTTGGGATACTTAGGTAAAACAGAGTCGGTGATGATTAGGGTTAGGGTTAGGGTTAATTAGATTAATTAGGGTTAATTTTGGTTTGGGATAGGGTTAATTTTGGTTTGGGATAGAGTTAATTTGAGTTGGGGTTTGGGTGATGATTAGGGTTAGGTTAATTTGGATTAGGGTTTTGGCTAGGGTTAATTTGGGTCAATTAAGTAAAATAGAGTGTATTTGTATTAGGGTGTTGATTAGGGTTAATTTGGGTTAATTGGATTAATTTTGGGTTAATTAGGGATAATTTGAGTTAGGGTGACGATTAGGGTTAATTTGGGTTAATTAGGAATAATTTGAGTTAGGGTGATGATTAGGCTTAATTTGGGTTAATTAGGTTAATTTGGGTTAGGGTTTAGGGTGCACGAGTTCCTTCACGACGATACACAATGATAACGTAAACGAACAACTTTACCGTAAATGCAATAAAAATTTACCCTAAACGAAAAACCTTCGAACCCTTAATAATTAAACGTAAACGTAAAACCTATTCAAGTTAAATGTTCAACTTAAAACCAATATATAATACTCGATGATAATATGAAACTTTCATATTCTCATCGATACTCATATGTGAAAATTAAAACGTGACTTAGTCCCCGTCTATCGGTTAACATACGTTCGATGTTCTTTGTGACATAGAACTATATGAAGGTTGTTAAATATCAGACGGTATAGTTCGGTACTAACAACCGTTGTGTAGTCTATGTGACGAGAAGATTCAATCGTATGATAACCGATAGATTTGTTCAGTGTGGACAAGTTAGGAATATATAAACTAAACACCTGCATTCACTTGTGTTTTCATTCGTTTCGAGTTATTTCGTCGGTACTTTTCCGTCGGTTCTCCATGTACAAAGATAGATTAGATGTTCATTTCAACATTCTTTCACAGCATTGAAATGATTATTTATTCTATTACAGTGTACTCGGAGAACAGCGGGGATGTGCTGCCGTACTCGAAACGGATGAAAGCACAAGCGAATAGGTGTCTGCTCTATATATTCTTAATGGGATAGAAGCCTTACCTCCGACAGCCGAAACACACACATTCAACATGAATACACAACAAACGTACACACAAAGCACATACATGCTAACAACCCTACACTTAAGCGAAATCATAAATTGAAACACGCATACACAGAATACAACTCATACTTGGGTATCATCAAATCTAACTTTGTTTATCGATAATTTATTCTTTTCAACGACAAACTTACCGCTACGGACTTTCTTCTTTGTCAGTAACCATCGCGTTCTTATATTTCTCAATATAATCACCATAACCTATAATTTATATGTTATACAGTCTAATATGGCCCATGAGTACATCAGAGTTAAGAACTGGATGTACGTGGATTGGCAACAACGCATGCAATCTAAGTTTGTCGTAGGAGTAGCTGCTTTCATTGAATTTGCGCATATAATAAGATCGTGTTAGAGAAGATTCTCTGCCTGTGCGATAGATGTAGGAATAAGTTCTGGCAGAAGGTAGAAATCGTAGAGCATCACATCGTTAAACATGGTTTTACTAGACTTTATACAACTTGGCTATATCACAGGGAAGGACAAGAAGAAGACGGTAATGCGGTAGAAGAAGAAGGAGAAGACGGTAATGCGGCAAAAGAAGAAGAACACGATAACTTTTTTCCAGGAGAAGAAATGGAGGATATGGTAGAGGCTGCCCTAGGTGATAGTATTCATATCGAAGATGACATTCCTTCCGACCAAGGACCGCGTGCGGATAAGTATGAAAAGTTCATGAATGATGCTAGAATACCAATTTATGAGAATGCAAAGTATTCAACTCTATCGTGGTTCGTCCAATTTTTCCATATTAAGTGACTAAATAGATGGAGCAACAAGTCATTCACGATACTTTTGAAGTAACTGAAAGATTCCATTCCCCCGAAAAATAATGTGCCCAATATTGGGGTCAAAATTTATACTCCAGTTGACCAAGTTAACCCCAAGCTAAGTGGGCCCAGGCCCAGGTCAAGTGGGCCCATGCCCGAGTCGAGCCCGAACATGAAGCGGCCAGTCTCCCCCATGCCAAAATAAAAATTTTGTAATAAATAATTTTGGTGTATTTTTTTATGAATAAATATAAGAAAAAAGGGCATAAAGACAAATTTTTGTAAAACCATGGCTCATGTGCAAAAGAAATAAGCACATGAGGTATGGGATGGGCAAAATGCCATTTTGTAAAGCCCAAGGGGCTATATGTAAAGTTCCTATAAAGGCAAAAATGATGAAAATATCTCAACTTTTTCCCTCTCTCAAAGATTAGGATTTTTGTGCCTCCTTCTCCTTTCTCAAGGTTCTAAACCTTCTTCCCCTTTTCTGAATTAAATCAAAAGTTTAACTCTTCCTTTTCCAAAAATAAATAGTTTTTCACCACAAAACCCTTGAGGGGGAACGCGAATTTTCCATCAAATCTCCAAAAGGGGAGATTTTTAAAATATCACCCTCTTTTCTCCAAGATCCAGCCAATAGAGAGGAGGAAGAAGGAGCCCCACCTTCAAAAACCCTACTTTGGGAAAGATCCAGGGCCCAAGGGAGAAGAAAGGGGTCCCCTTTCATCAGCTCCAAAAATATCTTAAGAGTTTAACTCCTCAAAAATAATATATATATATATATATATATATATATATATATAATAATAATAAATCTTTCTTTTTGGGAGTACAACTCCCAGTGCAGGAGCTAAGCCTCTTTGTCCTCTTGGTCAGGAGTTCAACTCCAAAAGTCAATCGGAAGCATAACTCCCAGTGCAGGGACCAAGTCCTTTTTCCCGCTGACGCCCAGCGCCCGCATGCTAAGCACATGGGACGCTGGCGCCCAGCGCCCGCGTGCCAGACGCGTGGGGTGCTGGCGCTCGGCGTCCAGTGCCCAGCGCCCACGTGCCAAGCACATGGGGCGCTGGCGCTCGGCGCTCAGCGCCCACGTGCCAAGTACGTGAGGCGTCAGCGCCCGCGTGCTAGGCACGTGAGGCGCTGGCATGCACTGTCACGCCTCGCTTCCCGGTGTACAGGCAGAGCGCGCGACTGGCCTCTACGTATTTACTCAGAAGTAAATACGCTAAGCGTAAATAAGCAATATAAAAGAAATATACACAAGAGACAAATGTAATGAACATCAACTTTATTTATTAACATTCTTTTGTACAATGCATCTGAAAAGTAAATACATGAAATGGAAAGCAATACCTAAACAGTGACATAACAGAAATGGAAAAAAAATACAGAATGTAAATGTGTATAAGAATCTAAAGCTCTGGGTCGTAAGCTAGCTGGTCCAAATCCTCACTGGTGGGCTCGATCTCCTGAAGGTCTGAATCACCTGACAACATTCCAAAGAAGAAAGAGAAGGAATGTCGTCAGCTAACAATCGCTCGGTAAGTCCCAAAGATAAGGAAGAAGTAGAATAGACAGAGAGAGTGTAACTTTTAAAGTAGTATTATATTGTTATAATGTTGTATTTAGTGTTAACGCTGTTGTTTGTAGCTTGGTACAAAAGAGACCAGTGTATACGAGAGGAGTCTTGGTAGAAAAGAGACTAAGGTGAACGGAATGTATAAGAAACCGTTTATGCCACGGTACAGCAGCAATGGAATACAGGTTAGGTGTCTTAATTCTTGCAGTCTCGTTCCACTTCTAACACCTTCCGTACCAATCTACCCCTTAAACCCCGCGATATCTTGATTGTATTGTTTATATATTGGTTATATGTATGCCCTAGAGGCCATTACTGTACATACGATGTATATTGTAGTGGATGGTTGGACATATATAGGGAGGACTTTCTTTCTCGACATGATAGTACGCTATCTGGTTACACTTTATCTTAACATGTACTCTGATTGTCTCTATGTTACATATTGATAAAGCCCTTAGGATGAGTACTTGACTATCAGGACTATGATGCGGATCATACTGGTGGGGACAGTGTAGTCGCCAAGTACATCCTTCAAAAGTTCCTAGTCGTGGGAGTACAGTAAACTAGCGTATGCGCTTCTTGACCCATATGATGGGCGATAGATGATCCCATATCCATTGGTGTTTGACATCAGAGAAGGTATACGGGTGCTTAGTGGAGACTGGGTACACTGGACGGACTCGCCAAGAACTCCCAGATGGTATTATACCTCACGTCAGATGGCAGTTCTCTGGTGACACTGGTACAGAGTAGTCTGTAGACCCGAGATCGTCATAGAGTCTTGTGTGATTCCCACTGTGCTTTGATTTCCATCATACAACGTCCAAGAGGGCGTGCAAAAAGGTGGCTTTTGGGTACAGTCCCGAATCACATGGAGGCAATGAGCGATAGGAGGGGATTCGTCTCTCCCGGTATAAGGAGTTGATGTTGCGCTGTGTTCGATTGGCTATAAGTGGAAATCCCTAGCCAGGGTTGCTGAGATTTACTGGTAAGTGTTATCAGTAGTTTCTCGAACTGTTATAGACCTCATATCGACACGACTTATCAAACTACTGGGGTCTGACATTTACCACCCCTAGGCGAGATATGCGACATATCAGACGAAGAGACCGGACTGTACGGGAGTGTTATTGACTGGATTCACAGGAGAATGTACAGGCTTGATTGTTGATCTTCTGAGCGCTCAATACCTGGGTGGCTGTTACGTTTAGCTGACCGCTTGCAGCTTGTGGGTGTTTGATATGATCATCACCTACTGCCGGCGTATTGACGATTCTTTAGAGTCCTCCACAGAGGTTTCTTGGCTCAGGCAAAACGGAGTAGGAGCACATATGTGATATGTGCGGGACCGAGAACAATACGTGTATGTGATACCCTATTAGATTCTCGCGATATGAGATATCGGCCGGGTATATATGATATAGCCGGGTCATCGGATCAAGTGTTGATTCGATGAACTGATACAGATTATATTAGTCGGTTATTTGTGAAATAGCCGGATTATCGGATCAAGTGTTGATTCGATAATTTAATGTATAATTATATATTTGATATATTAAATTACATTAACTGATATAAGCTCACTAAAAGATTCTTTTTCTCACTCGGGTAATACATTGATATATATACGATATATGTTAATTGTATTATTTTATTTTGTTACAATAAATATTGTATATGTGATATATAATATTGTAACATGTTATAATTATAAATGCAACATGATTTGTGGAGTTTAATTAAGGTTAGGGTTTGGATTAGGGTTAAGTCTTCATGAAGCTTTCAAGAAGCTTTTTGAAGCTTTGACTTTGACTAGGATATTTTGCATATATATTTACTTAACCCAACCCAACCCTTTACCCTAGTTAAATCTCTACATGGGTTAAGTCTTCATACTTAACCCATGGTTGCAATTCTAACCATGGACTAGAGTTTCATTATTCACCACAAAAGGATTCTTCTTCTTCTTCCTTGAGTTCTTGATGGAAAAGCTTACTAGCTTTTTCATTAGTGGTGAAAATGAGTGGGTTAATGAAAACAAATGAGAGCTAAAATCCTACTTCATTATCCTAATCTATCCTAGCCATTTAGATTAGGATGTTCACTTCATTTAGTGAGTGAGAGCTTGTGTTATAGAAACTTCAAGGTAGACCATCTTTGTTATTGAAGATCGGAAGCTAGCTTGCATCTTTCTCTTCGTGGAGCCTCTCGAGAGTCCGGAACTTGATGATCGCAGTGAAGGGACCACAACACAGAGCTTATGAACTGAAGGACCGGACTACAAAGGTTGTAATCCCAAACTCTTAGATGTTAAAGTGTTTAACATGCTTTGTTTCGCCTAATCTCTAGTTTAAGATCTTGGTTTAGGGTTGTTCGGCACGTCTAAATTTTAAATCGGGCATGGTTGATGTCTCATAGACCCTTGTGAGAGTGCCTAGTAACCCTACAGTGGTATCAGAGCCAAGCTAGAGCTTTAGGCGAAGTCTAGGCGAAATTTAAAGTCCGATTGAACCCCGAAACCCCGGTTTATACCCTTTTCTGGAAATTTTATAAAAATGTTGATTTTTTCATATTAAAAATACTCAAAAAAATCAGTAGGGAAATACAAGTATTACTGTGAAACACATGCCTTTGATCACATTAAAGCGCCGCGGAATCGCGGCCGTACCGTGGCTTGCGCGGCGGTTCCGCGGCCAAACTGTAGCAATTGGGTTTGTTTTTAGCACAGTAATATCCGTATGAATTTCCTGATTGTTCTGGGAATTTTTAATTCTACTCAAGTGTTGAGTTTTCTGGGTTGTATTGGGGACTCGTTGATTCGATCGGATAATTTAACTCCGTTTAAGTTTTTTCCGGATAATTTTAGAACGTGTTAAAAAGTTTGAACAGATATCAATAACTCACTTTTTCCCCTGTCGGAATTTTTTTCAAAAGTTGGATTTTTTCTCGAGTTTGAAACTTCCGGAAAATCATGCAAGTAACGCGGTGGACCCTCTAGAAGAACACAAACCTTAACTCGATTATGTGACCGTCTTGAACTGCCTCTAAACCTTAGGGTTTGGGGTAGTACGGCGTTGCCACATGTGAAGCGTTGGCTTGACCCTTCTATGGCTGGACCATTGCTACTGTGGCATGTGATGGATACTTTTTGAACTCCGCTCAAGTGTTGAGCTATTAGGGAAATCTTGGGTGTTTTTTTTATCGATCGGAAAGTTTGACATTGTCTTTTTATCTGGAATGTGATACAATATTTGGAATCCACATGTAGTTATGAGATAACTAATTAAATGTTATAAATCTAGCAGTTCAGTCTCAGATGATCGGTTGCCACGGAATTTTGATGTGATCAAAATTCCGTCGCAATCACGTAGCGTATGCGGATACTCGCTGGGTAAACTTAATAGATAGCCACGCCCCATAGCCCCGACCAAGTGACTGTAGGAGAACCCCGTCGCCAAAAGCATCTGTTCGGGTGCTCGCGGCAGCGGTGTTCCGCCTTAGTGCATTTCGTCGACGGCATCCGGGGGTGCGGCCGTCTACTAAAGTTTGCGACGAGCATTCGATCAGAATGTCGGGAATCTTGTTGAATTGCCCGACTTGATATTGAAAAGAGTTTTCGATAATGAGACTAAAATGCGGGGTTTATAATTGTTAGGCATGCGATGTCTAAGGAATTCATTTGGTTAGGCATGCGATGTCTAAGGAGGTTGCGGATTCCAACTGTTGTAGTTTTACACTTTCTTTTCTATGACCGTAAGCGTAGTATGTGGTGTATCGCCGGTTTCGTTGCTATACATCAACGACAATCGGGATACGCATACTTGCTTACGTTGATGATATGAGATATTATGTGTTGCTGTGATATGTTATATTGGATCGTCGTGTTCTGAATAGCCGGGGGTTTTATGTGAGATGAGAGTTTTTCTTTTTCATTCATGTAAAATTCATTTGTATGTAATATTCTTTTATTGGGGCACTTCCGGGCTGAGGATGATGTCACCATTGTATATTATTTACTTTTCCGCATTAGGTAGACCCAAGGCGGGGAGCACAAGTAACCGGGTTCTAAGGTCTAGTGGGAGACCATCTCGAGGAGTCGAGACCGGGTCTCCTAACCCTAGAATTGGCAGTGTTGCTTTCCACTCTCGTAGGGGTCTAGGGATGTGGGTTTGGCTATTCATCACGACCGTGGAATCCGTGTTTTATACAGGCTCGTATTAAAACACGAACATCCTAGTATAACCAATATTTCATATATCTTCTTCTGCTGCAATGTTCTGTGATGAGATCATATTACTGCCTGAGACGAATGTTTATATTATATATACGAGATATATGTTATATTGCAGATTTCGTTTCAAATGTGATGCTTGTGAAGCATAATAAAATGGGACTTCATTAATGAGATTAATGAAATAAAAGAAACCTAAAGATGTTGTAGAAACTTGTTTAAAATCTGGTAGCTCTAGTTTTTGCTTTGCATAGTGGCGTTCCTTGTAAAACATCCAGCACCTTATTCGATAAGGAAAGAGCCGAGATCCCTTCACCGGGAGTGACCTCTTCAGTGAAACTAGCAGATGCTACAAACTCGGTTTGTCTTTTAATTGTTTTTATAGTTTTTGCTTTGCATAGTGATATTTGTGAAATATCCTGCACCTTATTCGATGAGGAAAGAGCTGACGATCCCTTCACCGGGAGTGACCTCTTTAGCAAAACTAGAAAAGGCCTCAAAAACATTCCATTTAAAATCACTCGATTCTACAACGTATCAAGTTCATTACGCAAAGGGTTTTCCTAAAAACCTGTCGTAGCCCTCCGTCATTTCAGATAAGTACTACTTAGTATTCGTGCTGCGGTAGTTTGGCATTCGTCAAGGCGTAGTGTACGGTAGCTAACTAGTGCTTATCTGCTAGCATACGATGCGATTGGATTAGGGTATTCGTACGGCGTTGTTTGGCATTCGTCAAGGGTCGTGCGGGTGGGTTTAATTCAATCAGGAAATATACGGGTTGAACTTGACTAGCGGACTATGGGTGGTTTGGCATTCGTCAAGGTCATAGGACGCTAGGGGTAAAATATTATTCGGAATTTCAAGTGTTGAAATTTGCAATGAGATTGCATACCTTCTATGAGATAGTTGGATCCCGATACCCGCTGCGAGTAAGAGTTACTTCTGGGAGAGTTTTACACATTACAATTAGCCGATCAAGTAGGTGTGTAGAAAGGTGTCAACGGGGTTACGCCCCTGGAAAAACGAGGTTTATTTTAATTAGATCTGTGCGAAAGCACGGGGAACCTCCCGCAAAGTACCGGCACTGGCCTGGCTGAAAGATTGGCGAACTTGTAGAGTGTAATTAATCCCGTCTAGTCTTTCCTTTTAGGGTTTGAAGGAAGATTTGATTAAAACAGTGGGAGCCATCCTGATTAGATAAATTGATAACCAATCTAATCTTGTAAAAGCGCATGCTGAGTGTTTTCTTCTCTCTCTCCTGGTTACGACTATGTCACGCCTTAATCAAGATAATAATACGGATGAATTGACCGAACCCGCTTTCTATATTGCGTTAGGGAACGTTGGTCCCGCTCCAACTTATAATTGTTATAAGACAGAGCAGGAAATAGGGGATTACCAGAATTCCCGTGCCGCCCAAACGAAGAAAGTGCATGTTGATGCATCTTCTTCGGGTGTGTTCATTACACAGAACTGTTTCTCAATATCCTTTACGTCCTGGGTATTTGATACCAGATCAGGATCCTACATATGTAATTTGTTATATGGGCTACAGATAGGTAGAGAACTGAGAACGGGTAATAAGTTTCATGAGATAGAAACGGTGCAAGTGTTGCAGCCAAGTCTGTTGGTAGTTATCACCCTGTATTACCAGAATACATTAATTCTAAATGAATGTTATTAGATACCGAACCTGACATACAACATCATATCAGTCTCTTTATTAGTAAAGAAGGATATAATTTTGTATTGTTGGATAATGTTTTGAACATTTCCTATATCAAGAGTTGATCGGTTCATGCACATTATCTAAAAGCATAGACGTTCTAAATCAAACCACAGTTCTTAATGTACAGAACACACACAAGAGGAAGAGTTCAGAAATGAACAAATCCTTCTTGTGGCATTGTAGACTAGGTCATATCAATGCGACCCGACTAGCTGAAGTTACATAAAGATGCATATTTAAATTAGTTTGAATTTAGATCTTGTGAAACTTGCCGGTTATGTCACAAAGATAAGATGACCACAGCTCTGTTTATTGGAAATAGAGAAAGAGTTAGTGAACTCTTGGGATTGATACATGCTGATGTATGAAGGTCTCCTGTCTACACATGCCAGGACCGGTTCTTTGTACTTCATTACATTCACTGATAATCTCTCAAGATTCAGACATATGTTCCTGTTGAAATACAAGTCCGAAACTTTTGAGATAATCACAGAATATAAGTTAGAAGTAGAGAACCAAAAACCGGGTATAAGTATTATGTCCTTTGATGAGATCAAGGAGGAGAATACTTGAGCACGAAATTCTTGGACTATTCTAAGGAGAATGAGATTCTCTCTCAGCATTACTCCTCCGAATACACCACAGCACGTCGGTGTATCGGGGCGGAGCAATCACACCCTATTTGATATGGTGCGCTCTATGATGAGTATTACTGAGTTTCCTATTTCCTTTTGGGAGTTATGCACTTGAGAAGTTGCATACCTATTGAATAGGGTTCCAATCAAATCAGTTGCTTACCACTTCATATGTGATATGGAATGGGAAGAGCCCATATCTTAAGTATGTTAAGATTTGGGGTTGTCCAGCCTATGTCTAAAAGCATAATCCGGACAAGCTCGAGGCAAAGTCAGTTCTGTGAAAGTTTGTTAGATATCCCAAGCATTTGCAAGGGAATATCTTCTACCAAACCGAGGAACAAAAGATGTTTTGTTTCTCAGCATGCCACCTTTGTGAAAGGGAATTTCTTGTGAAGAAATTATTGGTCATGAGATAGAACTGGAAAGAGTTCCAGCTATACAAACTGCAGCTGAGGATTTGGTAGAACCAGAGGATTCAATAGTTTCCAATGAACTTCAGCCTCTCCGCCGATCTAGTAGGGTTCCTCACCCACCTGAGAGATACTTCGGTTTCTCTATGACAATGGGAGCGAGAATTGCATCATGAGATGATGACCCAACTTATTTCGACAAGGCCATCAGGAGTGGGACTCTGTAAGAATGGCTGGATGCTTAGTGATCTGAGATGGAATCCTTATACACCAACAAAGTATTGACTTTGGTTGCTTTATCTGAAGGGTTAAATCCCCTTCAGGAGCAAGTATATCTTGAGAAGATTACTTGGTGTACATGGAAAAGTTGAGACTTTCAAAGCTATGCTTAAGTCCATCCAGATCCTACTTGCCACGGCTACATACCATGACTACAATATCTGGCGGTTGGGTGTCATGACTGATTTTCTAAATGTTGATTTGGAAGAGAGCGTCTATAAGTACATAGCTAGAGGGTTTCGTAGACAGTGGGAACAGCGGAAACGTGTGCAAGATGTTTTATGTGATAAATCAGGCATCGCGGAGTTGGAACATCTGTTTTGATGTGGTAGTCAAAGAGTTTGACTTCATCAAAATAGTAGATGAACCTGGTATATACAAAAAGGTAGTAGGGAGTATGGTAGTGATCCTCGTAGAGTACGTGGATGACATATTCTTGATAGGGAAGGAATTTCCTATGCTACGCTCGGTCAATCTCCTCTTATCACAAGGATTCTATATATAGGATCAAAGTGATACCTCCTAAATCCTGGGTTTTGGATCTATGAGATAGATCTAATTGGATGTTAGGATTCTCACTAGGTGTAGTGAGATGGTATCAATCGATCCTGGGGAGAATCACTGGAAAAGGTTCCTGGGTGATAAGGACGACTGAATGTCAGTCGCAGGCTTTGTCTTTACCCTTAGTGGAGGGACGGTATGTTGGAAGAGTTCCAAGCTAGATACCGTGACTTACTAGACGATTAAAGGCAAGATACATCGTTACCAATGATGCTACCAAAGAGGCAATCTGGATCTCTCTCTCTCTCTCTCTCTCTCTTTATATATATATATATATATATATATATATAAGTTCATGAGATGAACATTGTTCCTAACATTGTGTGACAATGGAGTTGTGGCTTTAGCCAAGGAACCCCCATCCCATCAGAAATCCAGATATAATTCTTAGGGAGTATCACCTGATCATGGAGATGGTTGATCTCCAGGGAGGTCGAGGTTAGGAGAGTAGACACAGAGGACAACAGCGCGGATCCACTCACAAAGGCCTTTTTCCCAGTAGGTACTTTTATGGGATGGTTGAGTATGAGATACTTCAACCACAGCTAATTGCTGGGTATGTGATACCACAACAGATGGCCCTAGTGCAAGTGGGAGATTGTTAGTTATATGTATGCCCTAGAGGCCATTATTGTACATACGATGTATATTGTAGTGGATGCTTGGACATATATAGGGAGGACTTTCTTGCTCGACATGATAGTACGCTATCTGGTTACACTTTATCTTAACATGTACTCTGATTGTCTCTATGTTACATGTTGATAAAGCCCTTAGGATGAGTACTTGACTACCAGGACTATGATGCGGATCATACTAGTGGGGACAGTGTAGTCGCCAAGTACATCCTTCAAATGTTCCTAGTCGTGGGAGTACCGAGACCGGGCATCGATATTCCAGAGTAGATTAGCGTATGCGCTTCTTGACCTATATGATGGGCGATGGATAATCCCATATCCATTGGTGTTTGACATCAGAGAAGGGATACGGGTGCTCAGTGGAGACTGAGTACACTGGACGGACTCGCCGAGAACTCCCAGATGGTATTATACCTCACGTCAGATGGCAGTTCTCTGGTGACACTGGTACAAAGTAGTCTGTAGACCCGAGATCGTCATAGAGTCTTGTGTGATTCCTACTGTGCTTTGATTTCCATCATACCACATCTAAGAGGGCATGCAAAAAGGTGGCTTTTGGGTACATTCCCGAATCACATGGAGGCAATGAGCGATAGGAGGGGATTCGTCTCTCCCGGTATAGGGAGTTGATGTTGCGCTGTGTTCGATTGGCTATAACCGGAAATCCCTGGCCAGGGTTGCTGAGATTTACTGGTAAGTGTTATCAGTAGTTTCTCGAACTGTTATAGACCTCATATCGACATGACTTATCAAGCTACTGGGGTCTGACGTTTACCACCCCTAGGCGAGATATGCGACATATCAGACGAAGAGACCGGACTGTACGGGAGTGTTACTGACTGGATTCACAGGAGAATGTACAGGCTTGCTTGTTGATCTTCTGAGCGCTCAATACCTGGGTGGCTGTTACGTTTAGCTGACCGCTTGCAGCTTGTGGGTGTTTGATATGATCATCACCTACTGTCGGCGTATTGACGATTCTTTAGAGTCCTCCACAGAGGTTTCTTGGCTCAGGCAAAACGGAGTAGGAGCACATATGTGATATGTGCGGGACCGAGAACAATACGTGTATGTGATACCGTATTAGATTCTCGCGATATGAGATATCGGCCGGGTATATGTGATATAGCCGGGTCATCGGATCAAGTGTTGATTCGATGAACTGATACAGATTATATTAGTCGGTTATTTATGAAATAGCCGGATTATCTGATTAAGTGTTGATTCGATAATTTAATGTATAATTATATATTTGATATATTAAATTAAATTAACTGATATAAGCTCACTAAAAGAATCTTTTTCTCACTCGGGTAATATATCGATATATATGCGATATATGTTAATTGTATTATTTTATTTTGTTACAATAAATATTGTATATGTGTATATAATATTGCAACATGTTATGGTTATAAATGCAACATGATTTGTGGAGTTTAATTGAGGTTAGGGTTTGGATTAGGGTTAAGTCTTCATTAAGCTTTCAAGAAGCTTCTTGAAGTTTTGACTTTGACTAGGATATTTTGCATAGATATTTCCTTAACCCAACCCAACCCTTTACCGTAGTTAAATGTAACGCTTCGAAAATCGTTTAGGCAGTTTTCGGTAATCGGCTAAATTATCAGCTTTTTCCGTAAAAAGTCAAAATAGGTATTTTTTTTATTATAGACCTAATTATACAAAATTTAGATAAGATATTAATATAAATTGGTCACTAAAATGTTACTTAAAATTTTCTAGTTAATTAAAAAAAAATTCCTTAATTAATTATTTTTAATATTATTTTAAGCTTTTAAAAATACATTAAATTAGTGATAAATACAAATTTAATTAGGTAAATTACACACTTAGGAAACATTATAAACTAAAATTTAGTGTAAATAAAATTTTATCAAGACTTTTCAAGATTTTTGTTCTATGGTTTAAAATTTTATTCAAAAATGGCTTAAAATGGGATTTTTTGTGTAAAAATTGATGTGATAGTCATTAATTGAGCTAGGGAAAGTGATTTTGTGTAGAATTTTCTACACCATTCACACACACACACCCTCCTCTAACCTCAGGTCGAATTTGCTGCTGCTCCCCTCCCCTTTTTCCCTCACTTTTCTTGCTTTAATTCTTGCAAAAATCAATAAAATCCATAAAAAAATACACACTTTTCCTTCTCAAATTCAAACCATAATCCTTGTCCACCTCTTCCCAACCCTAATTTGTTTTAAAACAAGGTGAAAGGAGGCATCTTTCAAGGTCAAGTGCAAGTTGGGATTCACTTGGGAGGTATAAATCCTAAACTAGTTGTTAAATTTGTAGTTTAAATAAGCCAGATTAGTATTTTAAAGTGTTAATTTCATTGTAATAGTTAGTTTTTGAAAATTCAAGAGAGGTGGAGATGCCCTAATTAGGGTTTGAAGTTGAATAAGTGTGTTTAGGTTAGTTTTGTGGCCATCTAGTGTATTAGGTCGGATATTTGTTCGATGTTGCGATCGCGATATCGTTAATTCGCGATGTTTGCTTTGAAATCGGTATGCAAATTGCTTACTAGTTTTTCTAATAATTTAGGAGGTGATCTAATTGTGTTATTTTGGCGATATAATTAGCATCATATACGACTATTAGTGTGCGTGAATGCGGGGCTTTGTCTAGTCGGGTTTTAGTTTTGACGATTGCCCCGAAACGGCGATTTTAGTTAAGGTTTTAGCGATTTTCGTGTATTTTCCGCGTACCGAGTGCACGTTGTGATTAATTCGAGAGCGTCGGTCTTTTCATAGTGTGAGTTGCGTCATTTCAGAAATCTGTAATCTTATATTGTGTGTTATGCAATTCTAGGATCGGTCGCGGAAACATCGGACGTGGCGCGCAAAGGCAAGGCGGTGGTCGGATCGGATTAGCGGGGCTTTCAGGTGAGTAGATGTATTCATCTATGGGGGAATCGTCTGGATGGCGCGAGGCGCCCTTAGTTAGAATTACCTTATTTCTTGCTACATATGCATTGTTAGTTAGCTAACCCCCCTCATTCACATTTCATACAATTATAGCTTTTCGTCTGCAAGATTTGCATAGGATATCCATATACACATGTGCGATATCATTTCGTAGGACACGTACACCATTACCATTGGCTCCTGTTGCATGCGAACTATTCATGTGACACACACGCCTTTGGTAATTGCCATGCCACGAGCACCATAAAACCTGTTTAGCCTAGTATCATCACTTGCATCATACATGATATATGAAATCGCATAGCATGTATATACCTCGCATCATCATCATACTTACATAGATTTCTAGACACAAATCACATCGCATACCTTGATATCATAGACATTTATCATATACAACATGTTGGGTATTATGATTTTCTTGAGGATTTCAGTATTGCTGCGATTTCTGGATTTTGGGGAAAACCGCAAGAATTTAATAAAAGCTTATATTTATCATTTTTAAAACAAAGTTGCGGTTTTCTCGTGATGTATGTGTCGTCCACCATGAGTTTTCATGTTTTCTGTTGGATTTCGAGACCCGATTCGAGGAGTGGATGAACCGTCTCGGATACATGGTGGGCCCGGTATGGTACCCTGGGGCAAGAAGATCGAGTTGTAGACGATGAGCCTGGCAGGGGAAGACTACCTACCGGTGATGTCTGGCGCGGCGGATATCCGGAGGATACCGACCGTTGTCATGTGATTTGATGATATGGGCCGATCTGGACTGACGGAGCCCGATGTATTGAGACATTGATACAGTGAGACATTGAGATAGATGTGTTTTCATATTTGGTGTCGATGCTTGACACGGGTTTCAGATGATTTCTTGATGGTATTTAACTATATTACAGTTATTCTTTTTCTAAAGTTAGGAATGCAGAATCATAGCATTTAAAACACTTAAAGATTTAGCATTGACATTGCATACATGTGCATGCATACTAGAGGTACTACATCACATCTGGACATACATGCTGTGACCCATTTGCGTGCATTCTTACGATTGCCTCACTAGATGTTATATTCTACTCACGAGCTGGCAACTCACCCCCGTTGTGCCACAGTGTCTTGCAAGTCGGACTCATCAGCCTAGTAGCAGTGGCTTATCTTGTTAGTGACTTCTTTTGCTCAGACTCGCGACATTGTTCGTAGGTGGGTTGCGAGAGCCCTATTATCTCTTTTTGTACGATTTTTGTATCTAGTATTCTCCATCTACCACTTTTTATTTGTATATGCGACCTAGTGACGAGACTGAGAGATTTGTGTATATGTGGTTTCTTTCGGGTCGAGCTCACTTGAGCCGACGTTGTGTTTTCTTACATTTTGCATTTCTTTATACTCTTTTCTGGATATTGCATATATATATTGCGTGGTTGTGATCCGCCTTGGGCGAAGAGCTAGCTCCCGCTTGGGGATGCCATTTTGTGATTACAGGTTATATATCTTATTGTACCTATTTTGGGGGATAGTATTTACAAAGGTGACTCTGCCGAAATTTTCGGAAATTTTTGATGTTTTTTAAAAAGGGTTCGATACAACTTAATTGATTTTAAAAAATCGTTTTCATGAAAGGTTTCCTTCACTCTCTTTGGTTTCTTTTGGTTTAGATTTTCTGGGCTTTGGCTGACTTAGTTTACGTTACGCCTTTAAACGTCTCGTAACCTAAGTGTCAGTCACGTTCCGTACTTTCTGGTCGTGACATTAAATCTCTACATGGGTTAAGTCTTCATACTTAACCCATGGTTGCAATTCTAACCATGGACTAGAGTTTCATTATTCATCACAAAAGGATTCTTCTTCTTCTTCCTTGAGTTCTTGATGGAAAAGCTTACTAGCTTTTTCATTAGTGATGAAAATGAGTAAGTTAATGAAAACAAATGAGAGCTAAAATCCTACTTCATCATCCTAATCTATCCTAGCCATTTAGATTAGGGTGTTCACTTCATTTAGTGAGTGAGAGCTTGTGTTATAGAAACTTCAAGGTAGACCATCTTTGTTATCGAAGATCGGAAGCTAGCTTGCATCTTTCTCTTCGTGGAGCCTCTCGAGAGTCTGGAACTTGGTGATCGCAGCGAAGGGACCACAACACGGAGCTTATGAAGTGAAGGACCGGACTACAAATGTTGTAATCCCAAACTCTTAGATGTTAAAGTGTTTAACATGCTTTGTTTCGCCTAATCTCTAGTTTAAGATCTTGGTTTAGGGTTGTTCGGCACGTCTAAATTTTAAATTGGGCATAGTTGATGCCTCATAGACCCTTGTGAGAGTGTCTAGTAACCCTACATTATATTGTATTGAATTGTAAATATGTTATTTATACTATTTTGTAAATGTAAATGGAAGACTTGTATTGTAAATGGAAGACTTGCCGAAACCATGATATCGTATAAATGGAAATGGAAGTACTTGATAATCATGTAAATGGAATATATCCATGGTTCGGTTCGGTCAAGTTTTATAGATTGATAAATTGAACAGATTGAATATATGGATTCATATTAAATTATTATATATACTTGAATCTGATTCAAGTCAGATTGATTATATTGAGACTCAGTCTGAGTCAGACAATTAGAAAAGAAATTGAAATCCTAAATTAAGTTTTGATGTTATCGGTAACCGCTGCACATGGACAGCAGGATTTATGTCTTTTTCAAAGACGACTACCGTGTTGATAACACCGTTTGTTAAGTTGTCTACCTTAAATAGGCAAGCACCCGTATCTCCGACTCCCCGAGGCTCAAGAGACTGGTCCCACTTAAACCTATATTTACTAGGGTCCTTATTGTAATTTATAAAACTTGAGGAGAATTTATGTAAAAATAATTTTGTATAATTTTGAAAATACACCTTAAGTATTTTATTATCGTCTTTAGAGTTTTCATTGACGTATATTTTATCATTGTGACATTTCTAGTGAATAAAACCTATTTTCATAATATATGGTATTTAATTGTAAAGTATTGAACTTGTATGGAATTGCATGGTATTTACTTGTAAATGGGTTGTTTTTCTAGAATTTTGGAAATATGGAATATTATAAATACTAAAAATAGATATTTTGATATTAATTACATATATATTTATTTATTAAAAATATAAGTTTTATTTATAATAGAAATCACATTTTCTAAAGAATATTGTATTTTAAATCTTTCGAGACCGAATGCTCCTTGCGGAAGTCTGCATCTCGCACTACTAAGCCCGAGAATGTGCGATAATCCGCACCATCCCGAACGGGTTCCCTAAATGGTTTGTAGCGGCACTTTGCAAAGATTTGTTTAAAATACATAATCTTGTAGAAAACGATTTTAATAGTAAAAGGTATTTATATGTAAAATTGCATTTTCCTGTATGCTATATTTCCGAAAAGCATCGTGCTATGTTGTATATGAGTGTTGTGAGGAGATAGGTCATTACCTCGTGATCTATCTAAATGTATAGCAAGGGGTAATGATGTTTTATGTCGAAACTAAACAATATGGTATTTTCTGAAAAAGTGCGATAAAAATTACAATATGAATTCTTTTGAAATGGAACTTGTTCAATATATTTTGTTAATGATTAATAGTCATGTTGTGAGAGTTTGGTATTATTGTTTTTATGAAAAACGGAACTTTTAAAGAAAAACCGAATCGGAAGTCGGATTAACTCCGCTTCCGTCGGGTTTTATAATTACGAGTTTTCGGAATAGAAAAGAGAAGAGGAAGAAGGGAATTACTGGATTTTAGATTAGAGAAGAGGAAGAGGGAGTGGTAGGAGGTGCCGGTGCGTCGGTTCGTCGCCGGGAGCTCGTAGGGTCGTCGTCGGAAGTTAGTCGGAGGTTCGCCCTTCGTTAACTCCACTTGTACACAAAAGTTCTAGGGATTTTTCTTGAGAGTTTGGACAGAATTTGTGAGTGAGGGGTGTGTAAATTGGAGTGGTATTTATAGAAAAAGATTAGGGTTAGGGTTTGATAGAAAATGCATTAAAAATTATGCATTAAAATAGTTTTAATTGAATTTTAATTTCTCTGGAATAATGCAAGGAAATTAAACATGAAAGGGGTTATGGGAAGGCCAAAAGGCACAGGAGTTAAAAAGGAAGAATCAGAGTTGGGGCGAGAGTTCGGTCGGCGGTGGCTTCCGAGTCAGGCTAGTCGCCGGCCGATCTGGACCGATTCTTCCCGCCATGTGTCTCTCGTCGCTTGGTCTATCTCCTGGGCCAGTTTGTTTTATATGTGACTTTTAGTTTTTACGAGTTATGCACGTGTAGGCTCTTGGGCTTCTAAAAAGATTAAAAGAAATCAATATAAAAAATAATATGGCTAATGAGATTTGAACTCTGGTGCTTTGGTTCAGCAGTGCAAGGTTTTACCAGTGAGCTACAAGCTCCTTCTTACTGTTAAAAAGCAAATCAAATACTTATAGTATTCACAGGAAATGCAAATACCCCAAGTATACATTAACTTTTAAACAAATTTTTGTACACCAAATTGGAGTTGTTACACCCACGCGTCCTTTGGACGCTATTTTTCTATTTTTTTTATACACACACACACACTCCACAACACTGTCCTCGTTAGAAAAAAATTTCTAACGGGGCGCTGCCCCGCACCCCGCAAGGGGGCTGCTAGTTGAGTTCGCATGACCAGAGTCTGACCTGTCAATCGGAGGTTCTCTCGTTCCAAAGACGAGGGGTAATTAACAGCAGCTTAGTACGCGGCTGCCGGAGATTCGGATCCCCACAATCAATAAACACCCGCCTACCCTAGGCAGGGGGAATCTGTAGTGCGCCTGACAAGCGCGTGCGTATTCCCATCTCAATTGGGTGACGAAAAACACCCTACAGATTCTGGCACGCCCGGTGGGACCTTTCTCTCCTCCCATATCTCTGGTCAAGTGTTCATGTGAACTCATTTAACATGTATGCCGATGTTTGTACTGAAATAATATTTTTTTCGTGCAATAATCAACTTTCAACGACGATGTCTCCTAAAATGAATTCAGCTTCCGATGCGATCCCGATCTCGTACGTGGTCAAGATCAATGCCAGCGTGGTTCTCCCTACCAGTCTCAGCCGGCAATGGGAGGAGCCACCCCGTCAATTTGGTTCCTGTTGGCTATAGTGCCCTCAAGGCAGTTATTATAGTCGCAGACTTATGACTATGATGATTGAGTGAGGACCTATACCGATAAAACAGTCTTACTCAAGATGATAGTATGCTATCTGGTTTGTCTTTATCATCATGTACATGTTGATAGAGCCCATAGGATTCTTTCTTGACTGCCAGCATTATGATGGCGATCATATATGTGGGAGCTGGGGTCTATAAGCACATCCTTAAATGCCCCTAGTCGTAGGAGTATCGAGACCGGGCATCGATACTCCAGTGTAGACTAGTGTATACTGATAGAAACCCCGACAGAGGGGCGGTGGCCAGGTCTCAGAAGCCATTAGTGTTAGTTTGTTCACCTAAGATAGTATACAGGTGCTCATTAGATTATGAGTACACTGGACGAACTCGCCGGGAACCTGCTAATTAGTATTATACCTATTGTCAGATGGCAGTTCCCAGGTGACATGTGTACAGGTTAGTCTGTCGACCTGAGATCGTCATTTGTCTCGTGTGAGTTCCCACTGTTCTTTGATTACTACCCTACCACGGCTCAAAGGAGTTGTGCAAACAGGTTTTAGTTAGGTACGGTCCCGAGCCACATGGAGGCAGTGATCGGATCGTCGGGGATTCGTCTCTCCCAGTATTGGGGGTTGATGTCGCGTTGTGTACGGGCGGCCATCACCACAAATCCATGGCCATGGTAGACGGGGATTACCGATCCAGGATTGATAGTTTCTCAGGAGGTGATGGGTATCATGCCGACACTAAATATCGCGTTGTTAGGGGTCTGACTTTATCCACCCCCCTAGACTCGATATGCGATACTCTTAGACGAACAGACCGGACTGTACGGATATTGTTACTGACAGGCTCAGTAGGGGTTCAGGATGAGTTTGCTCGCCGGCCTCCTTTTCGCTCAATACCTGGGTAGCCGTTACGTACAGCTAGTGCCGCTGACGTGCTTGTGGTTAAACCCACTGCAAGCGTATTGACGAGTCTTTAGAGTCCCACACAGAGGGTTTTCACGGTTCAGGCGATATAGTGTACATGAGGTATGTTGATACATACAGGTGTCCGATTAAATATGTGCACTTGCTGCGCAGACTTTAATCGGACGGTTGATAATACTAGTGGCTTAAGATTAAGCCGGATTATTAAATCGGGTTTTGATTTAATAATTTATATATGTATTTGTATATACGTATTCTAGTATTATTGTTCACTATTCGTTTTCTCTCTCGGCTATTCGTATTTTGGTACGAATACACGTATATGTATTTCGGTACATGAACCGGGAAGTATTCCGTATTTTTGTACAGAATAGCTTCCAGAAGATGATGCCACCTCATTTATATGATTTTCCATTTATGGAAATTCATTTGTTTTATTAATGAGGTGGAAAAGGTGATGTGACTTCAAGCATGGCATGAACATGGAATTTGGGTATGGTTTGATTTGTTTATTGTAATTTGACTTTGTAAAAAGAAAATGTTTTTTTTTGTGGGCATGAGAAATAGGGGGGCCGGCCACTTATGATGGGGAGGTTTCATTTTTCATTTGCACAATTACATGAAACATTACACTATCTCTCACTCACTCTCTCATGCCACCAAAAAGAAACTTAGCCATTTTCTTTTGTTCATGCAAAAAGCTTCATCACCTCTTTCATCTTCTTCTTGAGTTTCTTATTGAGCTCATGGTTTGAGAGAAAATTGTAGTGACACTTTCATACACCCCCACTCTCCATCGCTAGCGACTTTGGAGCGTCGGTTATCTCGTTCGACGAGGTTGGAGCTTGCGCCGTTTCTCTCGGGTGGATCATCGAAGACGAAGGAAGACCGGCAACCAAACCACATCAAGGAGCCGCTAGGAGCTTGAAATGAAGACCGAAGGACACGGATCAACTCGGTATAACGATTCTAACTCTTAGTTAGTTTGCTAGTTTAGGGTTTAAGGTCGATCCGGGATTCAGGTAGCGGTAGCGCCGGTTTCAGAAATTTTTGTTCCGCATTTTGGCCGCGTTTCGACGGCCGGGGCGCTGCCGTGACCCAACATGGTATCAAAGCCACCCTTTAAACCCCTTACTAGCTTGTTTAAACGTGCTTAAAAGATCAATCGACGGAAATTGCCAAAATCACGATTTCATTTTTGCATCTGCTGTTGATTTTCAAAAGTGGACAAAAAATTATTTCAGGCATCTTAAAAATCCGTGCATGCGATTGTAAGGGTACAGGAAAATTTTGGGCTCCTGATGCATCCAAAGTGCCGTGGAACCGCCACACTTACCCCCTATTGGCAGCGCTTTCGCGGCCACTTAGTGGCGACGGGCTTCAAAATTTCTCATGTAGCCCCCTGACCTGGAATTGTGATTTTTGTGATATTCTCTTTTGGCCCAGTTTTCTGTGCAGTACTGTTATTGCTATTGGGGACAATTTGGTATTTTGTCGATCGATATTTTAAGTGTGCGTTTGACAGTACATACATTTCTATCTGCGACCGTGAATGTCATTTGATCGGTAAACCTGTCTAACTGCTATATGTTCTTTTAGACGGGTTTGTGAACGTGACATTCACGTTGATGTTCTGTGATGTGCTGTGATGTTGGTTGGATCGTCGTGGTGGATAGCCAGTGGTGCAATGATAGTACAGTTTTAATTTTATTTGTACATTTGATATTGCGGGGCGAGCGTCCGTCATGTGAACTGCCGTCAGTGCTAGTTTGTATATTATTCTTTTGGGGCACGACCGGGCTGAGATCGATGTCACCCTTGTATATTATTTTATTTTCTGTACTAGGATTACCCCGAGGTGGAGTGCACGAATAGCCGGGTTCTAGAGGGCAACTGGTTCGCATCTCAAGGCATTCAGACGGAGGGGACCTTACTCTAGAATTGGCGGGCTATTCGCCGCACTCGTAGGGGGTATAGGTTGACCCAGGAGGGGTGCTCAAGTTACCGGATTCCGTGAAGTGCTAGGTGGTCTATTCACGTTGCTGAAGGGGGCTGCCTTACTTCTGGTTTTGGCGGGTAACTTGCCGTGCTCGTAGGGGTCTAGGTTTCATTGCACATGCTATCCACACGACAGGGAACGTCGGGTCTCACTTGCGGCTCGAGTGAAACTCGGGGCTCCAGATTATCCACCATTCTGTGTTGCTTCTGTGATGTTTCTATGATGTTGCTTTATATCATGCCTGGGACGATTATTATATATATTTATATATATACTAGTAGATGTTGTATATGTTTTGCACCCGCGCTAGCCCAGTCCCCGCTCTGTCGTTAGTTAAGTAACCTAACGGGTGATGACGGGACCCAGTGGCGAATGCGGATGGCATATACGTACATTTTATTTTCGTTCTTTTCTGGTGTGATTAATTGATGGGACTGCGTTGATTCTTATCAATGCAAGGATAAAACAAACCTATATATATGATGTTGTTGTAACCAAGTTTATAAAAAAAACTGACATTACAGACGTTTGCTTTGCTTTGCATCGTGGTATTCATTTGGAATATCCTGCACCTCATTCGACGAGGCAAGGGCCGAGATCCTTTCATCGGGAGTGACCCCTTGAGTAAAAGTCTGCATCAACATAATAACTTTTCTATAGTCGATTCTTTTGCTTTGCACCGTGGTATTCATTTTGGAATATCCTGCACCTCATTCTACGGGGAAAGAGCCGAGATCCCTTCACCGGGAGTGACCTCTTTAGCAAAAAGTTTTCACCACTATATATTTATAAAACCACTTGGATTCCTTCAACGAGATCAAGTTCATTACGTTAAAGGTTTTTTGCCAAAAACTAGCCGTAGCCCTCCGTCATTTCCTACAAGTAGTACTTAGTATTCGTGATGCGTTTGTTGACTCCGTTAAGGCGTAGTGTGCGGTAGCTGAGTGGTGCTTGTTTGTAGCATGGATATGTGATTGGTTAGGACAGTCGTGCGGCCTTGTTGACTCCGTCAAGGGCTCGTGCTGGTGGGTTTAATGCAATCAAGATAATGACGGGTTGAACTTGACTAGGACTCTTTGATTTGTTGACTCCGTCAAGGTCACTTAGGTCCTAGGGATAAAAATCACATCGGGAGTTTCAAACATACAGGAAACTTGCCAGGCTTGCGCATACCTTCTGGAGTGTGGTGACTTGAGTGGCTTCCATCAGGTTATCATGCGATGATAGTTGGATCCCGATTCCCACTGATGAGTAGGATTACTCCTCGGGTGATTCCGACTAATTCTCCTTTTAGGTTTGGAGGAGAATTCGAGGAAACAGTGGGAGCCATCCAGATTAGATAAAATGATTAACTATTCTGATCTAGGTTAGAGTGCATGCTGAGTGTTTCTTTTCTCTCTCTCTGGCTGCGACTATTACCCGACCCTTAACTAAAACTCATAATCAAAGTTGACCGAACCTTCTTAAAACACTTTGGCTTTTGGAATGTTACGGTGTCGCATACATCATTGCCACTTCTATATCACCTTTGCATTTCTCCAGAACACCTCGTATCACTACGAACGTCCACTTCCATTGGATAAATCCATCGTATGGTTATATACGAACTCAAAGGATCTGATTCGAGGATGGATTCTGGTTCTGGAGAGATTCAATAGGATTATTCGGTTGTCTTTTCTCTTTACCTTCTCTCAGGTTGTGAGGGCTCCTATGATTAGGAGAGGGTACACCTATTGAGCTTATTGGATAGTCTTCCTCCAGACCATAAGCAGGTGCCGAACGGTAGGGAAGGAAGAAAACCAACAAGCTTAACTGTGGTGTACAGAAGGTAATAATAAAGACATATAAAGGGATTAGAATAATGGCAAAGGAAATGCGATCACCATCATTCACGACGAAACCAGGTATACCCCTGCCACTCCTACATCCACTTTGCATTTCTTTAGGACACTCCGTATCACTACGGATATCCACTTCCATTGGATAAATCCATCGTATAGTTACATACGAACTCGAAGGAACTTTTTCGGGGATGGTATCTGGTTCAGGAGAAAAAGAATAGGATTATTCAGATGTCTTTTCTCTTTACCTTCTCTCAGGTTGCGAGGGCTCCTAGGATTAGGAGAGTACGCCTATTACGCTTATTGGATAGTCTTCTTCCAAACCTTAGGCTGGTACCGAAGGGTAGAGAAAGAAGAAAACCAATTAGCCAAAAGAAGCTGTACAGAAGGTAATAAGTAAAGGCATAATAAAAGGATTGGAGTGAAGACAGGTAAAGTATATGGTTACTGTCGTGAATCCGGATAGTGGAAGAGGCGTTACTAGGAATACCCGGTTACCCCTTCGAAACATTTTCATGTTTCAGTTTCACTGTGCAATGTTAATTGAAAACTGTTTTCCCAATAAGAATCTAACTCCAAGGTATGTATTTACCAGATCAGTTTCTCACATCTGTATGTTATTACAGATGGTGAGTGGGAGTAAGATATTGGGAATTGGGTGATTAGATCCTCATTATATTGGAATTCGTTGTAATTGGTGATATTTGAGGAAATCATCTGGATTTTGCCGGATGGCAAATATTTGGTTTTGAATATCCGTTGTTATGCACCAATTTCAAACTGATATATCTGTACATTTATTTTATAAAGTGAAATATAACTTTTTTATATTGTGTCAATGATATTTACCTATATCAGTTGGTGATGAGGTAAGGTGCATTCAACAACGGTGTAACTCTTCTTAACCAAAATACAGTTTTTCAACCTACGACGCACAGAGTTTGAGTTATTGGACTCAGGGGACCTATACAAAGTATTGTATGTTGTCCAGTGTCCGTTAGGACAATGGGGTTGGTACTCGTACTATATTCTGTTTACTTGTGACTTCTCCAGTTCTGGACAAGTATTTCGATGAAGTGCAAGGTTCAGATTTTGAGAAGTTATAGGTATAAGAATAAAGTAGAGAATCATTTGTTGGAAGTATCAGGATTCTTCGAGGAAGTCGAAAATGTAGATACTTGTGTTTGGTATTCCATTGATAGTAATGGTTTTGAGAACTTGCTTCTCTTTCGGGTTACTCATATATGGATGCACTCCTAGATGAGTAATGCCGAATGACCTTTTTTCATTTAATTGATATGCACTGGAGACAGCTGCATGTTTTTGAATCTGGTTCCAATTAAATTAGTGCTTTTGTTTCTATATCAGATATATATAGAATCAATTTATATCTTAACGATGTTAAGGTATAGGGAGTTCTCCGGCTGATGCTTAAAACCAGAATCCGGATAAACTCAAGGCACGTTTCAGTAATGGCTATTTGTGGGTTATCTCGGGCTTTGACGAGGGTTAACTTTCTACCATCAGGAAGATCAATATTTATATTGTTCTTGACTCGCCGCAGTTTTAGTAAAATGGACATTTTTTTTCAGAAAACACAAGTGGGAGTATGGTAGAACTGGAAGTAATTCCAGAACCACAAACGATCACTGAAGATTTAATAGAACCTAAGGATTCAATTAGTTTCGACATTCCATTAGCCACTCCGCAGATTTGGTGGATAACCTCAGTCACCCGAGAGGTACTTCGGTCTTATCAGAGACAGTGACAGGGAGGTTCTTGTTTATCCAGACTTGCCATTGCTGTTGTTCTAGACTATAAGACCCGGCAGGAGGATGAGTATAGCGTCGTTCTAAACTAGTTTTGGAAGTGCACGTGTATATGACTCTGCCAGAAGGTTGTTGTAGTCAGTGGGAGCAGCGGAAGCGTAGAGAGCAAGTATCTTATGTCTATTTATAGACTAAAGCAGGTATAGCGGAGATAGAGCATCTATTTTTGATGTGACAGTCATAGGCTTTGACTTCATCAAAATAGGAAATGGATCTGCTAAGAAGGTAGTAGAGAGTGATGTCCAGGTATTGGGATGACATGCACTTGATAGGAAGAGATATTCCTATACTACGATCGGTTGTACTATGGTTGTCACAAAGTTGTTTCTCCACACAGGATATGGATATAATATCAGGTTTTCTGGTTACTAGATCTAGATTTAGGAAGTATCCTAATCTGGGTACTTTGACATTAAATGGACGACTCCTGGCATGGTAGTGTACTTGCAGGTGATGGAGTCACCCTCTCTAAAGGTATCTTACAGACTAAAGGGGAGAGGGATCTGTATGATTATCATATCACTTGCTTAGGCAATTGAGTTAATCATAAAATGCCGAGTACCACAACAGATATTGCTTTTGCACTAGATGCAATAAGCAGATATATTAATCCAATCCTGGAGAAACATTGGGAAGCAGTTGTTGAACATAAGTGAATGTTCTTGGGATATGGTAACGGCAGCCTCCTTCAGGAGACGGTTATCATTTCAGGCTTCCAAGGTGACCTAGATGACAGAGTGACTGTCAGAATTGTAGTTTTCCCTCTTCGGAGGGACGGTATGTTGGACAGGTGGTCCAAACGGATACTGAGGAAGGCATGGCGCATGTTACTGATTAAATTCAGTGGATGATACAGTCTAGGAGGTTTGCTGGATTTGGAGTTCGTTTATGAACTGGGTCCCATCAAATATCAAGACAAATTCTAAGACAAGTATTGCTCATTTCGGGAGATAGTTTTCTCCGTGAAGTTGAGATTAAGAGAGATACAGAAAGAAACATTGGAGCGGATCCACTCACTGAGGCTATTTCTCGAACGCAATCATTTTTCGCAAACGGGCTTTGCGAAGCTGATTAGTAGAGAAGTTGGGTGTTCGGTATCACATGGGCTGTGAGTATGCGACATCGCAATAATTGGCCTTAAGTGCAAGTGGGAGATTGTTGGCTATAGTGCCTTCAAGGCAATTATCATAGTCGCGGACTTGTGATTATGATGATTGAGTGAGGACCTATACCGATAAAACAGTCTTACTTAAGATGATAGTATGCTATCTGGTTTGCCTTTATCATCATGTACATGTTGACAGAACCCATAGGATTCTTGCTTGACTGCCAGCATTATGATGGCGATCATATATGTGGGAGCTGGGGTCTATAAGCACATCCTTAAATGTACCTAGTCGTAGGAGTATCGAGACCGGGCATCGATACTCCAGTGTAGACTAGTGTATACTGATGGAGACTCCGACGAGGGGCGGTGGCTAAGTCTCACAAGCCATTGGTGTTAGTTTGTTCACCTAAGATAGTATACAGGTGTTCATTAGGTTATGAGTACACTGGACGGACTCGCCGGGAACCTGCTAGTTAGTATTATACCTATTGTCAGATGGCAGTTCCCAGGTGACATGTGTACAGGTTAGTCTGTCGACCTGAGATCGTCATTTGTCTCGTGTGAGTTCCCACTGTGCTTTGATTACTACCCTACCACGGTTCAAAGGAGTCGTGCAAACAGGTTTTAGTTGGGTACAGTCCCGAGCCACATGGAGGCAGTGATCGGATCGTCGGGGATTCGTCTCTCCCGGTATTGGGGGTTGATGTCGCGTTGTGTACGGGTGGCCATCACCACAAATCCATGGCCATGGTAGACGAGGATTACCGATCCAGGATTGATAGTTTCTCAGGAGGTGATGGGTATCATGCACTAAATATCGCGTTGTTAAGGGTCTGACTTTATCCAACCCCTAGACTCGATATGCGATACTCTTAGACGAACAGACCGGACTGTACGGATATTGTCACTGACAGGCTCAGTAGGGGTTCAGGATGAGTTTGCTCGTCGGCCTCCCTTTCGCTCAATACCTGGGTAGCCGTTACGTACAGCTAGTGCCGCTGACGTGCTTGTGGTTAAACCCACTGCCAGCGTATTGACGAGTCTTTAGAGTCCCACACAGAGGGTTTTCACGGTTCAGGCGATATGGTGTACATGAGGTATGTTGATACATACAGGTGTCCGATTAAATATGTGCACTTGCTGCGCAGACTTTAATCGGATGGTTGATAATACTAGAGGCTTAGGATTAAGCCGGATTATTAAATCGGGTTTTGATTTAATAATTTATATATGTATTTGTATATACGTATTCTAGTATTATTGTTCACTATTCTTTTTCTCTCTCGGCTATTCGTATTTTGGTACGAATACGCGTATATGTATTTCGGTACATGTACCGGGAAGTATTCCGTATTTTGTACGGAATAGCTTCTAGAAGATGATGCCACCTCATTTATATGATTTTCCATTTATGGAAATTCATTTGTTTTATTAATGAGGTGGAAAAGGTGATGTGACTTCAAGCATGGCATGAACATGGAATTTGGGTATGGTTTGATTTGTTTATTGTAATTTGACTTTGTAAAAAGAAAATGTTTTTTTTTGTGGGCATGAGAAATGGGGGGGCGACCACTTATGATGGGGGGTTTCCAATTTCATTTGCACAATTACATGAAACTTTTCACTATCTCTCACTCACTCTCTCATGCCACTAAAAAGAAACTTAGCCATTTTCTTTTGTTCATGCAAAAAGCTTCATCACATCTTTCATCTTCTTCTTGAGTTTCTTATTGAGCTCGTGGTTTGAGAGAAAATTGTAGTGATACTTTCATACACCACCACTCTCCATCGCTAGCGACTTTGGAGCGTCGGTTATCTCGTTCAACGAGGTTGGAGCTTGCGCCGTTTCACTCGGGTGGATCATCGGAGACGAAGGAAGACCGGCAACCAAACCACATCAAGGAGCCGCTAGGAGCTTGGAATGAAGACCGAAGGACACAGATCAACTCGGTATAACGATTCTAACTCTTAGTTAGTTTGCTAGTTTAGGGTTTAAGGTCGATCTGAGATTCAGGTAGCGGTAGCGTCGGTTTCAGAAATTTTTGTTCCGCATTTTGGCCCCGTTTCGACGGCCGGGGCACTGCCGTGACCCAACAGTTCCGTCAATATCTACCCTGCCGGAAGCGCTCATCTAGCGGAGGTCACGGCAAACCATGTGGCCAAACCGACCTCAAGGGGCAGGAGGCCAAACGCTGTGGTCGCTAAAGCATCCCACCCCAAATGCAAATATGTATTCAAACAGCTCTCCACTGTTCCGACTGGGGGCAAGGGCGTCAACACCAATGGAATCACAAAGCATCTCCAGCAAGCTCAGGTGGTGCCCTTGACAATCGCATGAGCAGGAATCTTCACTAGGCTCTCTGTCAATTGGTCTACGGCGTCTTCCCAAAGAGCCGAAGTCTGCCAAGTGCTTAAAACTGAAAAGTTAAGGCAGAAGCGGCTCAGGTATCGAGCCAACAAGATGGCCAGGACTTCGGCCAAGTGGAATCTTGTGAGGTTCCAAGAGCAGGGTTGCTTCGTGACGATAGCTGAGTCGGCCGTAAAAGTCAGCAATTCCTTCAAACCTATTAAGTGGGTTCAGAAAAATGCCATGACCGCCAGAATCAAGAAGACGTCGGTCCGAACAATGTTTATAAAGGGACGTGTCCCAGCCCCAATAGAGAAAGCATGATACTATCTCTTCAAGAGTCTATCAGGCGCTCTGTGCCGTGCGAAAGAAGCGAGGCAGATCCAGAAAAGAGGCGCCGGCACCACTCATGAATCCGGGCAGGCCATCCATCTTCAATCGATTGTCCGCTACCAATACAGAAGGGCCAAGACGGTGGTCCACAAAGTCAACTACCAATAATGAAATGATGGCCGGATATGTTGTCCACACGGTCTATATGGCGGGCACGCGTCCCAGCGACAACCTGCACAGCAAAAGCAAGGATGGGGCTACCACATCCCAAGCCCAATCTGGTTTGAATGTGGTTTCCGCTTCCCAAGATCAACCACCTCCACTGGATGAGGAAAACCCTTTCGATGAGGATGATAGGAAGAAAGATCCCTCAGTCCATATAGAGTCAAGCTCGGACAGCGAGGAAGAGCCGACATTCCGCCTCAGGGCCACATAGCAAGAGCTGCTTCAAGAGCTTCGAAAACAGCTCAGGAGCAAAGATAAGGAAATGGCCAAGCTTTACTCAAAAATCGATGACCTGACGAATGTTGTGATGCAGCTCACGGCTCAAATTGCTTGAGTGCCTTCCAATCAAGCACATGTCTCTACTCATGAGCCGGGTGATGGCAACCCGAAGCAACCGATGCATGTCCCCTTGGGTCAAGATTGGGTGAGCCGCACGAAAGCCGGCCACATTCTGCTTCTGGGGACGCCTTAGCCCCAGATAGCACTATCCCGCTAACACAAGATCGGATAATGGATTTGGTCACTAGCAAGGTTAGAACATTGGTAGCCGAAGCCGAAGCTCGGAAAGAAATCAGCAGTAGTGAGCGGCCATATCCCGCACGGTACGATCTGATCGAGTTCCCGAGCGGTTACGTCATTCCTAAGTTCGGAAGATTTGACGGGACGGGAAACGCAAATTAGTATGTCGCCCACTTTAAAGCATCGTACGGAAATACAGGGGCAATGATGCGCTCCTTCTTCGTCAGTTTGTCAACAGCCTGACCGGTGTCGCTTTCGACTGGTACGCGAGTATACCAGACGGGTCCGTCATTACCTTTGCCCAAATAGAGTCTCTATTTCGGCAAAGGTTCATGAGTGTCAGTGATAAAATCTCCATTGCTGACCTTGTGAGGACCAAGCCGGGGAAGAATGAAAGCAACACCGACTTTATCACCCGATGGCAAAACCTCACTGTCAAGTGTGAACCGCCGCTAGAGGAGGACCAGTCCGTCAGTCTCCTCATTGGGAATCTCAGCAATTGGATGGTCCCATTCTTATGTACAGCAGGCCTCAAGACATTTCAAGAGATAACCAAGAAAGTCCAAATGTTGGAACGCTCGAAGCAAGAGTCTACCCCGGACTCTCAGAGAGACAAGACTTGGAAAAGCAAGCGGGACGACAAACGTAGAAGCGGGAATTCCAGCAATACCAATGTCTTCAATGCGTCCGACAATGAAGACAAGCGAAAGGCAGGCGAATCCAAAACCAACCGGTCTCAAAAGCCAGTGCTAGGAGGAGAAAGGCCTTCCCCAGAGGAGAAAAAGAATAAGATTTACTCTTTCAGAAGAGACAAGGTTTACAAGATATTCAAAGATGCCTTGAACAACGGCCTACAATTGCCGGAGTCGAAGAGACCGCATGAAGCAAAAATGACCGACAATCCCTTGTATTGCCCGTACCACAGAGTAGTAAGCCACGCGATCGAGGATTGCTATATTTTCAAAGACTGGGTCGAGAAGCAGTACAAGACTGGAGAGATCGAGCTGTCTAAGAGTGTGTTGGTGAACAATCAAGTTGCAACCACCAACTTTATACAGAGAGAAACTGAAGCCTTCTGGGAGCAGACAGCTGAACCAGCTGCCCTGAAAAATGAAACTGACTCATCGCAGCCTCCGTGGAGTACGCACATATCTAATAAGATGAAGAAGATGATAAAGCTACTTCAGAAAGAGCCCAGAACATAATGGGAAGGGCAGAAGAAGCCCACCATTCCAGCTGCCAATTCGGCTCAATCGGGCTCAAAAACCAGAAATCTTAAGAAGAAGAAAAGTGCATCTCGACGTAAAAAGAGTCTGCAGGGAGATCGACCATTCAAAAATATATCGATTCCCTCAAAGACTATAAATAAGAGAAAAGGACTCTAATTCAATTGAAGGAGTTCTTCTCTGTAGGAGCGGCTGAAATTCTAGAGGAGTTAGAAGAAGACTCCAATGAAGAGATCCCTATAGTGACCTGCTACACCATCCACCTTGGTAGCGACTCTGAGGAAGGGCTATGTTTTCCTGAAGAGGACGAGGAGCTCGCCACAAAGGCCAACCAAATCCAGTTCAGAAGCGGTAGGGCTCTACCGCCAAATCAGGGCAACGCCCCAAAAGGGAAGGAAAAACAAGTCGCTAATGAAGAAGATGGAGGAGAGCCGGCTCATGAAAATTCGAGTCCTTCCTCGGTGGACTACAATGTCTTGGCCCATCTCCGGAAGCTCCCGTCTCTCCTGAGTATCTACGATGCCTTGGTCCTATCTAAGGAGCTTAGAGATGTTCTCATTCACGCTTTACAAAACCCCGAGCGGTATCAAGCTCGCTTTGCGGAAATTAATATGAAGGAAGCCCAGTACGCTATGCATGTCACCGCCATCACATTTAAGGATGAAGACTTGCTACTGGGAACGGCTGAGCATAATCGGCCGCTTTACGTGATCGGGTACAGTGACGAGGATCGGATTAATCGTATATTGATTGATCCGGGATCCTCAGTGAACATCATGAACTTGCGGACTCTGAAGAGTTTGTCAATAGACGTCCGACACCTGTCAAGAGAAAGGATTGTCATTCAAGTCTTCAATCAAAATTGTCAGCAAGTTCTGGGATCCATAGCTCTATCGATCAGGTTTGGGGACCTGCAAACCGAAGCTAAGATATACGTGATCGACGTCGACACGTTTTATAAAATTCTTTTGGGGCGGCCATGGCTCCACGATTACGGCATTATTCCGTCAACTCTCCATCAATGCATGAAGTATACTAAAAATGGCGAAGAAAGACGCATTGACGGAGACATCCAGCTGTTCGGTGTGCATGAAATCCGATATGAAGATTCTCGGTACTCTGTGAACCTCCAAAGTGCTGAGCCACAGCTGACCAAAGACAGAACGGCCCCGGAACTCAAAAGCAAGTCTGAGCCGGCTGTCACTTTCAAAAGCAAAAACCCCCAAGTGCGTCCGTATTTCGTCAGTGACACTGATGAGTCTGACGTTGGAAGTCCGTCCGTCCAAAAAAACCGCCCTCATTTTGGTAGCGATACAGACGAGTCTGATATCGAAAGCCCATCTGACATCAAAATTCGCCCTCGTTTAGGCAACGACACTGAAGAGTCGGAGGAGGAGAACCTGCCTTGCAACAGCTATACAGATTGGGCCCCCACGCAACAAGCAAAGCTATGAGAGACCTTCGAAGTTACAGAAGGGTCCCTAGCCGTCACAAGGGTGCCGGAGCAGATGTGCAAGTAGCTAGATGCATTGTCAGCCTCCACCGTGGACCAGCATAAAACTTTCTACATTCCTGGAAGAAAAGTGGACAGAAGGGCATCCTGTTTTATGAGTCAAATCCCGTTGTGCACCCGGACGATTTGTCTACCGCGTGCCTTCCCTATGAGAAAGGCATAAGAGCCGTCCTCAATCCCAGATACTATGTGCCCGAGATGCGGGAATATTTCAAAAGGTGCGGATGCCAGTTATATCAAACGGAGTCCGAAGCAAAGTTTTATGGAGGGCTATGGCATCCGCCTCAGGTCCGAGCACTCATCGATGGACGAATTCCAGATAGACGGGGTATAGGTTTCATCCAGCCTGATTCCAAGGCATGCTACATGATCCATGTTGGTGAAGCCAGCGAAAGGTCAAATGATGACGACGAGATAGCCATGCCAGAAGAAGCTCCTGAAGAGCTTGAAGATGATGGACAAGTTACCTTCGATGAGCTAACCGAGATCAATTTGGGAACGCATGATAATCCCAAGCCGACCTACATCAGCTCACTCTTGTCAGAGAAAATGAAAGAGCAGATAATTGCCCTGCTGCATGAGTTTGCCGACTACTTCATGTAGACGTACAAAGAAATGCCCGGCCTCTCCCCTAAAGTGGTCGTGCATAAGCTGGCTATATCTCCTGATGTCAAGCCAGTCAAACAAGCTCCTCGAAGAATGAGAAGGAAGCTAGAAGAAAAGGTCATCGAGGAAAATAAGAAACTTATCGATGCTGGCTTCATCAGATAAGAGAAATATGCGGACTGGATCGCATGCATTGTCCCAGTGAAGAAGAAAAATGGGCAGATTCGAGTATGCGTCGATTTCAGGGATCTCAACAAGGTATGCCCTAAAAATGACTTCCCGCAACCGGACATGGAAATAATGGTCGATGACACTTCGAATTACGGGTTGTTCACCTTCATGGACAGTTCGTCTGGGTACAATCAGATAACATTGTCGCCTGAGGATGAGAGACATACATCATTTCGAACCCCGATCGGTATATACTGTTACAAAGTGATGCCGTTCGGACTGAAGAACGCAGGTGCTACATATCAAAGGGCAATGACCAATATCTTTGATGACTTAATCCACAAAGTCGTCGAATGTTATGTCGATGATCTGGTCATTAAGACTAAAGCCAAGACCGATCACATCCAAGATCTTAGAACCGTTTTCACCAGATTGAGGGAATACGATATGAAGATGAATCCTTTGAAGTGCGCTTTTGGTGTGTCGTCAGGAAAATTCTTGGGCTTCATAGTCCGACATCGGGGGATCGAAGTTGACCCATCAAAGATAAAGGCCATCATGGAGATGCCTCCTCCAAAGAGTCGGACACAGTTAAGATCCTTTCAAGGCAAACTCGCTTACATACGAAGGTTCATCTCGAACCTATCATAGAGATGTAGGCCCTTCTCAAACCTCATGAAAAAGGAGATCCTTTTGTCTGGGATGCCGAATGTCAAGAAGCGTTCGAAAGCATCAAACGGTACCTGTTGCACCCTCCAGTGCTTGCTGCTCCTATTTCAAATAAACCATTGATTCTCTATACTGCCGCGCTAAATGAGTCACTCGGTACGTTCCTTACCCAGAACAATGAGGAGGGAAAAGAAAATGCCCTCTACTACCTCAGTCGAACTTTAGTCGGGGCAGAACACAACTATTCCCCGATCGAAAAGCAATGCCTAGCTATGATGTTCACTGTGAAGAAGCTGAGGCACTATCTGCTCGCTCATCAGGTTATACTGATCTCCAAGGTCGACCAGCTCAAACACTTAATGACCAAAGCAAGCCTAACCAGTAGAATGGCAAGATGGGCTGTCATGCTACTTGAGTTTGATATAGTTTATACTCCTCAGAAAGCAGTAAAAAGGCAAGCTCTTGCAGAATTTCTTGCTGCTCATCCCATACCAGAAGGGTCACCGCTCAATTGCGAGTTACCAGACGAACAAGTGCTGCACCTCGAGGAAGATGAGCCATGTTGGGAGCTCTACTTCGATGGAGCCTCATCAATGAGGAGCTCTGGCAAATCAAGCATCCCGCAGATAAAAGCAGGGATTGGATTGGTGTTCATCATGCCATCGATGGGAACCCTACGACGTTCTTTGGCTCTCATCGAGTCTCGGACAAACAATGAGGCTGAGTATGAAACTTTGATAGCTAGTCTGGAGCTCGTCATAGAAATGGAAATCCTTCGGTTATGGGTTTACGGTGACTCCTAGCTTGTCGTCAACCAAGTAAGCGACGACTATAAGATATATAAACCCGAGTTAGCTCGATATAGAAGCCGAGTGGTGGAACTCATGAAACGGTCCACAAGCAAAACGGGCACGGATGAAAACCCAAAAGAGCTCCATGAGTAAAAACAACAGGATTGCCGGCGAGTTTGTGAAAACCCGAAAGGGTGCAAACTCGTGAAAAGAGATGAAATACACTCGCAAAGTCCTCTCGGCCTTGTGAGGAGAAAATCCCCGCGTGAGATCCTTACGACTCACAAAGGAGCAACACACTTAGAAATCCCTACGATTCTTAGGGAGAAATACACCTGTGAGATCCCCTCGACCCATAGGGAGAAAATGCTTTTATGAGATCCTTACGGCTCATAAAATTGAAAATCCTTAGGTGATAGGGATCTAAACCTGTATCCTAAGCCATCACTCCCCAACGGGCAACGGCAAATGATGAGTCGCTCCTGGCATTACGCTTCAGTGTTAGCGGTGCTGATGCCGACCCAAAACCCAAACCCTAAGTTTTCCCAAGGGCAAATGATGAGTCGCCACTGACACTGCTCCAGTGTTAGCGGTGCTGATGCCAACCAAAAACCCAAATCCCAAGTCCTCCTGGGGCAAATGATGAGTTGCTCCTGGTACTATTCCAGTGTAGCAATGCTGATGCCAACCAAAAACCCAAATCCCAAGTCCTCCGGGGGCAAATGATGAGTTGCTCCTGGCATTATTCCAGTGCAGCAATGCTAATGCCGACCCAAAACTCAAACTCCAAATTCCCAAATGGCGAATGATGAGTCGCTCCTGGTACCATATTCCAGTGCAGCGATGTAGACGCCAACCAAAATCCAAATCTCCCAAATTCTCTCAGCCCTGCGGCCAGTCCTCAACTAGACTACCGTATACAATCCACGGGCATAAACAAGCTAAATCATACCCATGTCCTGCGGAAATCACCAGCCCCGCGGCCGGTCTCCGCCATCGGAATTATGTTCCATTTGGGAAGACCCACTCATGTGTCCTTATGATACATGAGGAGAACAGAGCTTACGAGATCCTCTCGACTCATTAGAAAATGCCTTTGTGGGATCCTTACGACTCATAAGGGAAAACACACTTAGGGGTCCTCATGACTTTTAAGGAGAAAATGCACCTATGAGATCCACTCGACTCAAAGGAAGAAAATGCTTTTATGAGACCCTTACGGCTCGTAAAATTGAAAAGCCTTAGGTGATAGGGGCCTAAACCTGTATCCTAAACCATCGTTCCTTAACGGGCATGGCAAATGATGATCCGCTCCTGGCACCACATTCCAGTATAGTGATGTTGAAACCAAATCCCAAGTTCTCCCTGGGAAAATGATGAGTTGCTCCTGGTATTATTCCAGTGCAGCAATGTTGATGCCAAACAATGTCCAAGTTCCAAGTTTCTCTCAAATTCAAATAAGGCAGAAATCAAACAGATCAAATCAATGTCCCACCCGGTAGCGCTTCCAAGCTCAAAAGTCTAGCTGGACGGGTAGAGAACTCCTAAAATAAATCAAATCAAACCCTGACACCGCAAGAAACGGAGCAAGTCAAGTTCAACCCCGACACCGCAGAAAGCGGAGCAAGTCAAATCAAATCCCGTCACCGTAAGAAGCGGAGCAAGTCACCGACCGTCCACGTCGCTAAAAGTGCAGCATCGACCGTCCAAGTCGTTAAAAGGGCAGAACCGACCGTCCCGACCGTCCACATTGCAAAAAGGGCAGAACCGACTGTCCAAATGGCTAAAAGGGCAGCACCGGCCGTCCAAAATGCAAAAGAGGCAAAACCGACCGTCCACGTCGCAAAAAGGGCAGCACCGACCGTCCAAGTCGCTAAAGAGCAGCACCGACCATCGACCGTCCAAGTCGCTAAAGAGCAGCACCGACCATCCAAGTCGCAAAAATGGAAGAACCGACCGCCTAAGTTGTAAAAAGGGCAGCAGCGGCCGTCCACGTCGCAAAAAGGGTAGCACCGACCGTCCAAATCGTAAAAAGGGCAGAACCGACCGTCCAAGTCCCAAAAAGGGCAGCACCGACCGTCCAAGTCGCAAAAATGGCAGAACCAACCGTCCACGTCGCTAAAATGGCAGAAACGACCTCTACATCGTCAAAATAGGAACCAAATTAAATCAACCCCCACGCGAAAGAAGATCCATCAATTTCGTGCACACAACCCACATATGTGTGCATTTATTGATGGGGGCAATTTGTTGGGGTCAAAATTTACACCCCGGTTGACCAAGTCAAAATCAAAGTCAACCCGAAGCCAAGTGGGCCTAAGGCCAGGTCAAGTGGGCCCATGCCCGAGTCGAGCTCGAACAAGAAATGGCCGGCCTCCCCCATGCCAAAATAAAAATTTTGTAATAAATAATTTTGGTGTTTTTTTATGAATAAATGTAAGAAAAATGGGCATAAAGCCAAATTTTTATAAAACCCATAGCTCATGTGCAAAAGAAATGAGCACATGAAGCATGAGATGGGCAAAATGCCATTTTGTAAAGCCCAAGGGGTTATATGTAAAATGTGTAGCCTATAAAGGCAAAGATGATGAAAATATCTCAACAACTTTTTCTCTCTCAAAGATTAGGGTTTTTGTGTCTCCTTCTCTTTTCTCAAGGTTCTAAACCTTTTTCCCTTTTCTGGATTAAATCAAGAGTTTTACTCTTCCTTCTCCAAAAAGAAATAGTTTTTCACCACAAAACCCTTGAGGGGGAACGCGGATCATCCATCAAATCTCTAAAATGGGAGATTTTTAAAATCTCACTCTCTTTTCTCCAAGATCCAGCCAATAGAGAGAAGGAAGAAGACCCATCTCCAAAAACCCCGCTTTGGGGACGATCCAGGGCCCAAGGAAGAAGAAAGGGGTCCCCATTCATCAGCTCCGAAAATATCTTAGGAGTTTAACTCCTCAAAAATAATATATATATATATATAGCAAATCATTCTTTTTGGGAGTACAACTCCCAGTGCAGGGGCTAAGCCCCTTTGTTCTCTTTGTCAGGAGTTCAACTCCAAAAGTCAATCGGGAGCACAGCTCCCAGTGCAGGGACCAAGTCCCTTTTCCCGCTGACACCCAGCGCCCGCATGCCAAGCACGTGGTGCGCTGGCGCCCGCGTCTACATGCCAAGCACGTGGGGTGATGGCACTCAGCGCCGTCATGCTAAGCACGTGGGGTACCGGCGCCCGGCGCCCGCGTGCCAAGCACGTGCACGTGGGGTCCGATGCCAGCGTGCTAAGCACGTGGGGCGCTGGCGCTCGGCGCCCATGTACCAAGCACGTGCGGCGCTGGCGCCCAGCGCCCGTGTGCTAGGCATGTGAGGCGCTGGCGCCCACTCGTCCTTTGGACGCTGTTCTTCTCGTTTTTTTATATACACAGACACTCCACAACACTGTCCCCGTTATAAAAAAATTTCTAACGGGGCGCTGCTCCACACCCTGCAAGGGGGCTGCTAGCCCCTTTTATCCCCAGCCCACTATCCGGGTAGCAGGACCCCCGTAAACTCTGCGAAGCTCCCGATATATCTAAAACCCCTCAAGACACACATATGCACACTGCACGTTGAGTTCGCATGACCAGTTTGACCCGTTAATCGGAGATTCTCTCGCTCCAAAGGCGAGGGGTAATTAACGGTAGCTTAGTCCGCGACTGCCGGAGATTCGGATCCCCACAATCAATAAACTCCTGCCTACCCTAGGCAGGGGGAATCTGTAGTGCGTCTGATAAAAGCGCGCGTATTCCCATCTCAATAGAGTGACGAAAAACACCCTACATCCGATAGCTGGTACGAAGCCCAGAAGATGATGTCTGATTTGGGTCTGAAGTGTGAGAAGATTCATGCATGTCCTAAATATTGCGTGTTATACCAGAATGAGAATTCAGATTTGAAACAGTGTCCAACATGCGGAGAGGCCAGGTATAAACCGAAAGAATCTGATAAGAAGCCTGATGTACCTGTCAAGATAGCACGATATTTTTCCATAACTTAGAGTCTGCAGAGGCTATTCAGGTGCAAGAAAACAGCCGAGGCAATGATTTGGCTTCACCGTGCTGCTCTAAGTAAAGATGGAAAAATGAGTCATCCAAGAGGTTCACCGGCATGGAAAGATTTCAAGGAGGCACGAAATATTCAGTAGTGATCCTCACAATATCAGGCTCGGACTTGCTAATGATGGCTTCTGCCCATTCAACTATATGGCTGTAAGTCATAGCACATGGCCCGTTGTAAGGATAGTTTATAATCTGTCACCTTGGTTGGTTATTGATCAATCCTACTTTATGATGCCTCTTCTTATTGACGGAACAAACTCATCGGGAAACAATATTGACGTCTATCTCTGACCTCTGATCGATGAGTTAAAATCTTTATTCATTGATGGTGTATTGACTTACAATGCAAACACAGATACAACCTTCACACTGTGTGCGGCTTTAATGTGGACAATTAATGACTTTCCTACGTATGGAATGCTATCAGGTTGGTCCGTATATGGTCACAAAGCATGCCCTTATTGTTATCAATATACAACATCGAAATGGTTGAATTTTAGCAGGAAGGTTTGTTATTGCGGTCATTGGCGTTTCCTACCACTAGACCATCCCTACAGGTTAGACGCTGCTCACTTTAATGGTCATCAGGAGCTTCTTGGGCCTCCAGTCTCATTGTCCGGAGAGGACATGACTGCTCAATGGGATGGTTACAATAATGTGGCATTCGGGATAGATCCGGCAAAACAGGTCAAACCACCCTACCGGAACAAGTTAAGTATTTTCTATAAGCTTCCATACTGGTCAACAAATTTAGTGTGTTATTGTCTGCACGTCATGCACATAGAGAAGGGAGTATCCGAGCACGTACTCAACTTATTTCTTTGTAAAAACGGAAAATCGAATGATAACCTCCGTGCTCGGATGGATCTTCAGGACTGGGAAATTAGAAGTGAATTACATTCTAAACCGATAGCGGGTAAATCAAGCAAGTTTGTACTTCCTAATGCCTCGTATCATATGTCACAACCGGAGAAGAAAATGTTACTGCAGGTGTTATATGATTTGAAAGTTCCCGCAGGTTTCTCAGGATCATTTAGTAAGAAGATAAAAATTGTGAAAGGCAAAATCGATAGGCTGAAAAGTCATGATCACCATGTTATTATGGAGCACCTTCTCCTATTAGCCCTCAGGACTTCTCTTCCTGAATCGGTTGGTCTAGTAATCAATGACCTTTGTTGCTTTTTTAAAGAATTGTGCGCTAAAACCCTAAATATTGTGACGCTGGAGAATCTAGAAAATTCTATTGCATAGATACTTTGCAAGTTTGAGCGACTTTTCCCACCGTCATTCTTCGATATCATAATACACCTGACGGATTATCTTGCAACCGAGACTAAATTAGCCGGACCGGTACAATATCGATGCATGTATCCCGTCGAAAGGTACATGGAATTTTTCGTTTCACGAAATTTGTAAAATTATTGTTGTCCTATATGCTCGTACTTATTTATTTAATATATTTTTTTTAGGTACCTATACACTCTAAAAAAGTATACACACAATAGAAATCAACCACAAGGTTCTATTATGCAAGATTATCTTCTAGATGAAGTAACCACATTTTGTTCCCGCTATCTGGACGAGAACATTGAGATGAAACTTAACCGGCTTCGGAGAATTCAGGACGGGCCATATGATAAAGCGTCCTATAAGAGAGTAGACACTGTGTTTATCAACAGGATATATCGGTTTATCCTCCTCAATAGCGTATGTCTTGAAGAAATTAGAGAGTAAGTTTTTTTAGATTAATTGTTATATTTGTGTTTGTTTGTGTATGAAATGATATAATATTAATGTCATAATATATTGTTGAGAACAGAATTCATATTAATGAGGCACGTAAGGAGCATCCTGATTGGAATGATGAACGATTGAAAAAATATCATCAGGATGATTTTTGCGATTGGGTTGCAGATCATATAACTTGTTCGAATAACATGTTATTGCTACCAGTCTTAATCTAAACTTATATCGTTATGTATTTGTCATAAAATTTGTTTTGTCAAATCCACGATCCGAACTTGTTTGCATCATTAGAGAGATATTCAAGATGTTTAGCTAGTTTACTAGTATGGAGGTTGCATATTATAAAGAATTCGGTGTCCTTGGATACAAATTTGAAGTTAAGGACATAGAAATATCTCGAACCACTTAGAATAGTGGGATTGCGACGGTAGGATCGGATGGTGTAATTTATTATGGATACTTAAATTGCATACTTGGCATCCAATACCCCGAACGATCAGAACCGTTTGATATATTTCAGTGTACTTGGTACGATAAAAAAACCGATACGGATAAGTGGAGAAACATTCTCGGGACTTGGAAAGATGAATATGGATTGACTAGGTGAACACACTTCGATTTTACGGTCAGGATGATCCATTTATCTTTTCGAACCAAGCGTTCCAAATATACTATTCACAGTGCTTGAAGCATTCGGGATGGAGTGTCGTATGCCGTTGGAAACCCAAGGATATTTACGATATCCCAGAATTCGAGGATCGTATGGAGGACAGCGATGAGGATGAAGAGTAGAGAAGACTTGGAGTGCTCCGACCGTCCGTTTTAAAAGACGGATTGTTTTCGGCTGAGCGTGAAGTTACATGGGTTAGAAATGATATCGATGATGAAATTCAAGTAGATTCTCTAATGTATCCATGAAACGAAAAAGGTTGTCAGTAATGTTTTATTATTACTTCACATTTCTACGATCATATATTGCATGCGTATGTAATAATTGTACTCTTATATAGGTTTGATGACGTCCACCAGAGCAGCGAGGGGCGGCAGGAGCACCAGCCGTGGCAGCAGCAGAGGCAGAGGCAGAGTGGTTCTGCCGCCCAGAGAGCTGCGTAGGGAGCTTCATAGGGCCGGTCTTGCACCCCGATCGGTATACCCTTTCGATGACTCCTTCCGTATGGACTTTGCCACACCTCCAGGTATATTACACGCATATTCATTTTAAATATAATATTATAGATATGCACGCATATTTATTTCAAAATTACTTATATAGTCAAATATTTAATTGTCTAGCTGTTGGTGGTGCGTCCACATCAGAGGCAGAGGCCACAACCGCACCTGCAGGTATGTTTATATATCGTATAGTACATGCATATTGATTTAGAATGTTATATCATAAATATACACACATTCTTTTTGTTCTTACTTAGATAATCATTTTTTGATTGTCTAGTTGTAGGTGGTGCCTCTACATCTCGGGCAGAGACCACCACCGGATCTGCCGGTATATTTATATATTATATATTGCATGCATATTGATTTAGAATGTTATATTATTGATCTACACATTCTTTTTGCAATTACTTATATAACTATTTTTAATTGTCTTATTATAGGTGGTGCATCCACATCTGGCGTAGAGGCCACTCTCGCTATTTCCGTACCTTCCGCTCAGTCTGCAGGTTAGTTTGAATAAATATAAAATATTTATCCATTTTACATATCATCTAAGAATAAACATGAACTCCATATAATTTTATCGTCAATGTTTATTTTCTAGTTTGAGGAGACACATCCACGTCCGGATCACTGGCTGTTCCTCACCGGAGGAATTATCGTCCCGCTCGTGCTGCTCACCGGAGGTATATATCACATTTTAATTTTCGTTAATTCTTGATTTCTTAATACCACTTTGTCTTAATATTCCTTGTATTGATATTTCTTATAGATGCGGGGCAGCCCAATCCTAAGAGAGCAACTCGAGGGCTGAATCAGTCCCACAGGCTGAGGCCCGACAGAGTTAGTGGGGAGGCACCATTCTCCCTATTCTTTACCCCCAACTATCGCTATTCTGGCGATTATGCCGAGAGGTTCGGCCGGTATATAGGGGATGAGAGCCGCATCCTAAAGAAGTATCCACTTCACGTTGAGTGGGGCGATCAGCACCGACGCTTATTTGCCCTCTTCTGGGATCAGGCTCGAATATTAATATATATTTTCATTTGACTTATCCAATATATTTATTATTATTTAACACTTGCAATTTAAATCCATTATTTTTTTGTATTTGTAGTTGGATTACAACTTTCAGCCTATACCCGACCCTGATCACCCAGAGAGAGTGCTCGATTTTCACCCTCTGTACCAGGGTCTAATGAAGAACATGCAATCAAAGGTCCGATACAATAGAAACGAGCTGAAAATCGACTGTTATTCTCTGTGGATGGCGACCCCCGAGGTAGAGAGAGTGACTGTCCTATATACTCCGGCCTTTGTGAGAGTCGACGTAGATACATGGCCTCTCTTGTGCCAATATATCGACTCTCAGCGCAAAGAGATTTGTAATTTAAATTTAATTCAATATTTAGTATATAATTTATTTTTTTGTATTGCTTAATTAGAAAACTAAATCTGAATGTGTTGTGCAGAAACAGGCCGATCAAAATAAAGAGAATAGGAAGTCGGCGAAGAGGGATCACCCTACTTATTCAGGAGGCTCGAGGAACATTACTCGTGCCATGGAGGTATCGGCAAATTACAATAGATCTATTTTGATATAATATAGTATTACGAGTTATTTTATAATATATGTAAATTTTTGGCAAATTGCAGAGAGCTCAGACCTTAGCGCAGGGTGGTACACCGAGCGTGCTGACCGCGTTTCTTACCGTCCATGGCATCTCGACAGATCCCGCCACGGGCGAGCTTCGATTCCCCAACACCGCTACCCAGGAGTACTGCGTAAGTGTTAATATTTATTCTAATATGTTTGAAATTTTTGTTTTGAAAAGTTCAAACGACCATCCTGGTGATTCCAGTACCAGCCGCCGCCTTCCATTCACCGAAGGCGGGAATGAACCTCCTCTCATGACTGTCATCAACGCCCTCGCAGGCAAGATAGATCGACTGCAGTCCCTCGTCGAGGCCCTCGTCCGTGTCCAAGCAGCCACGCCCGGGCCCCAGATCGCCGCTCCACCGCCTCCAGAAGGCTCTGTCGCTGTCTGGACGGCTGACCACTAACCGGCTGCGTCCCCTGGCCGCCGGTCTCTCGAGCCGGTACTCCCTGAGGACTGCTGGGCGCCCCAGGGCTCCACGCCAAGATCCGCCGCCAGAATGCCTCGCCTCGGGCCTCCTCGTGACCCTTATCCCCCTGAGGAGATGTCAGTCACCTCGCCTATCCACGGGCATGGTCGACCCCGCCACCATCGGTAGGGCCGCACAGAAGGGGTCCGCCCCAGCGACTCAAGAACTACCTCGCCCCGGGACCTGAGGCATCTCATCAAGAGGAACCGGGGCCGCTCCCAGACGCATGTCACCCGCAGCGGAGGCCAGGGATCCCAAGGCACCGATTCCTCGGGCTACCACGGTCGGCTCGACGCCCTCGAGAAGAAAATCAAGGGCATGCGCCAAGAAGCTCACCTCTCGAGCGACGGAGCTAAGTACGCCTCTGACTCACTCACGAAGCCATTCATTGAGGAACTGCTCGCCGTCCACGTCTCCTCGCGCAACAAGCCCCCAAAGGTCTCCCTGTTCGACGGGAAAACCGACCCGAAGGACCACCTGGACGCTTTCACCGCGGGGATGAGCTTCCAGGATCATTCCGACACTGCCCAGTGCAGAGCCTTCCCGGCCACCCTCATCCGCGCAGGTCGGGACTGGTTCCGGGGGTTCGAGCCCCGCTCGATTTCGACCTTCGACGAGCTGGCTACTCAGTTTCTCGGCCATTTCGTGGGGAACCGTCGACAGAAGTGCACGGTCGACTGCCTCTTCACGGTTAAGAGTGGGGACAAGGAAACGTTCAAGGTCTACATTACCCTTTTCTACAACGCCCTTCTTGAGGTGCCAGAGCACCGGGACGAAACCGTCATAACGGCACTAAGATCTGGTCTGAGGCACAAGGAATGGTTACGCTCCTTCGCGCTGGCGCAACCTAAGACCATGGCCGAGGTCAAGGCGTGGACCGAGCGCGAGGTCCAGCTGGAATCGGAGGTGAATGCTAATCTTCCCCGAGCAGAATGGCCCGACCAGAAGAAGAGGGCTCGGGAGGAGAGGCCGGAGCGTCAGCAGCCCTACCACCCAAAGTTCCAGGAGTATACTCCACTCAACGTCTCCCTCGCGGTGTTGCTGGAGGAGGCTCAGAACGAGGGGTTCTTCAAGTTCCCTCCGATCCCGCGTCAGGCCGCAAAGTGGACCCGGGGCCCCTACTGTGCTTTCCACCGGGTACTGGGCCACGCCATGGAGGATTGCAAGCAACTTAGAGACTACATCGAAGAGCTCATCCGATCCGGGCATGTAACGCCCCATGCCCCAGTACAGATGGTATTGTCCGCTTTGGCCGAAACCGCACGGTTTTTCCCTTTAGAGCGAACCGGACCCGACCAGGGGCCACTTCCCAGGAGGTCACCCATCCCAAGACTTCCCTGGCCTGAGCACGCTTAACTACGGAGTTCTCAAGCTCCTGTAGTGCCGGTTCACTTAAAAGGCGCCTCTGTAATTGAGGGTGGTGTCATTATATTTATGATGCAGTTCGGTCCTCTTTCGGAATGTGTTCCGAAAATTCTCCATTGTTCTACAGTGGGTCCCACGGATTCAAGAGGTGGACCCCACGAATTCAAGAGGTGGCCCCCGCCCCCTTGGAATGACAATTGGTGTGGCACTTTGTTCCGTATGGCACTTTGTTCTGTGAACAAGAACCGGGTCCCGACATTCTCCCCACCTTTGAACAATGGTTCGTCCTCGAACCACAGACCTACTACTGAGGGACCTGCACGGGCTGTTGGAGATAGTGCCCTCAGAGTCAATTATTAGGTCACAGGTACGTGATTGCAATGATTGATGGAGGACCTATCCCGGTAGGACAGTCTTACTCGAGATGATAGTATGCTATCTGGTTTACCTTTATCATCGTGTACTGCTTTAAGTGACCTAACACGTCGCTATTACACGTTGATAGAGCCCCTAGGATTCTTGCTTGACCACCAGCAGTATGAGGGCGATCATATAAGTGGGAGCTGGGGGTCTATAAGCATATCCTTAAATGGTCCCTAGTCGTGAGAGTTTCGAGACAGGGCATCGATTCTCCATAGTAGACTAGTGTATACAGTCGAGACCCCGACGAGGGGCGGTGGCCGGTCTCACAAGCCACTGGTGTCAGTTGGATCACCTAAGATGTATACAGGTGCTCATTGGGTTATGAGTACACCGGACAGGACTCGCCGGGAACATGCTAGTTGGTCATATACCAGACGTCAGATGGCAGTTCCCTGGTGACATGTGTGCAGGTTAGTTCATCGACCTGGGGATCGTCATTTGTCTCGTGTGAGTTCCCACTGTACTTTGATTACTACCCTACCACGGCTCAAAGGAGTCGTGCAAACAGGTTTTAGTTGGGTACAGTCCCGAGCCACATGGAGGCAGTGAGCGTATCTTCAGGGGTTCGTCTCTCCCGGTATTGGGGGTGAGGTCGTGCTGTGTCTAGGAGAGCCATTACACGAAGCCCTCGGCCGAGGCAAGGAGATTTACTGGTAGGTATTCCAGTAGTATCTCAGGGTGTTCTGGGCTACACTCCGACACGACTTGTACCGCTTTTGGGGGTCTGACTTTTACCAACCCCCTAGGCCCGCCATGCGATGCTCATAGACGAACGGACCGGACTGTACGGATATTGTCACTGACAGGCTCAGTAGGGTTGTCAGGCTGAGTTCGCTCACAGACATCCCTTTTAGTCAGTACCTGGTAGCCCGTTACGTATTGGCTTATACCTCTGACGTGCTAGTGGTTAAATCCACAACCAAGGTGTTGACGAGTCTTTAGAGTCCCCCACATTCAGTTACTCAGCTTTCGGGCGAAAGGTTGTAGAGGCCGTATGGAGATATGGCAAGGTCCGATCAGATACGTGCGGTATTGCACGGATCAGGATCGGACAGTCTGTACTATAGGCCGTATGGTTATATGGCAGGGTTCGATCAGATACGTGCGGTATTGCACGGATCAGGATCGAACGGATATTACTGGCCGGCTTTGGTTTAAGCCGGATCCTAGTATAGTACAGTGTAGATTTTGTCTCATTGCATTTGTATTTCGGTCGGAATACAAATGCGGGTGTGTATGCACAGTATCGGGGTTTTCCTGTAATTTATTACGGGACCAGTTTTCTGGAGTTGCCAGTTTGCTTTTCGTTTCGGCCGATTTCCTTTGTATCGTTCATTGGCCGAAGATTGGTGGAGGAGGGCTTATTTGCATTGTTGCAAATAAGTGGTTGTGGAGGGGGTCTTTGCATTTTTGTTTTATCATGATGGTTTTCATGATGAGCACCATCACTTGACTTCTTCTTCTCATGATGGCTTGACTTTTTGAAGCCATCATGCATGAGATGATGGTTGCCTTGGAGTGTTGGATTTGTTGTGATCATTCCCTTTTTGCATGATAACCTTCTCTCTCTCTCCTTTGTATTATTGAGAATGGCTCCCATTATTTTTGAGACTCTCCCTCATTCTCACCCTCCCTCTCCTCTAGTGATGGCCGGCCACCATGAGGGTGGGTTGCCCATTTTTGTAGTGGGGATTTTTGCTCTCTTGATGCTAGAAAAATCCCCAAGTTCCTCCACAAAAGTTCATACCTCATTTCCTCCACCAAAATGGCACCTCCATAAACCCCAAATGAGACACTAGTTCTACTATTTTCTACAGCGAATCTTGGGCACGTCGAGTAGCCGGCTTCGTGCCCGAGTTGCCTCGGCATTGAGGTGGGAGCCCGTAAAAGAAGTAGGCGATGTGGTGCACTTCCGGCGACGAGGAGGAGACGGGACATTCCGCAGGTGATCGGGACGATGACGAGAAGACCGGAGGACTTGGATCGTCGGTATATCTCTATTCCCTTTCTTGTAGATAGCTAGGACTAATTAATGGTTCGATCCGGGTATTAGTGCGCGGCGGTTTGCCAGTTCAAGTAAAATTAAAGTTTATCACCGCTTCCGCATTTGGCCGTCGGATTGACGGCCGGGGCGCCGCCGTGCACTTACACGGGCCACCATAAATGTAACGCCCCATGCCCCAGTACAGATGGTATTATCCTCTTTGGCCGAAACCGCACGGTTTTTCCCTTTAGAGCGAACCGGACCCGACCAGGGGCCACTTCCCAGGAGGTCACCCATCCCAAGATTTCCCTGGCCCGAACACGCTTAACTACGGAGTTCTCAAGCTCCTGTAGTGCCGGTTCACTTAAAAGGAGCCTCTGTAATTGAGGGTGGTATCATTATATTTATGATGCAGTTCGGTCCTCTTTCGGAATGTGTTCCGAAAATTCTCCATTGTTCTACAGTGGGTCCCATGGATTCAAGAGGTGGAACCCACGAATTCAAGAGGTGGCCCCCGCCCCCTTGGAATGACAATTGGCATGGCATTTTGTTCAGTGTGGCACTTTGTTCCGTGAACAAGAACCGGGTCCCGACAGGGCATCTCGCCGCATACCTGAGGGACAAACGGCAGGACGACCGTGAGCAAGAGCAGCATCGCCCTCCCACCGACCTGACCATTGGTCGGATCATGCTCATTTCAGCAGACGACCAGCCCGGAACTCGGGAAGCCGTGAGCCCTGTGCCGAGCACAGGGGCCAACGGTCCTTCAAGGAGCTCGGCCCGAGCCAATAAAGTCATTTACTAGCATGTACCTTTCTTTTAAAGTAATGTAAACTCTTCCTAGGATCTATTGTTAATTTAATAAAGATCAGTGGAGTATTGCGAAAAGGAAAGAAAAATTCTGTTTATTCAAAAGGTATTATGGGCTCCTCAGCCGCACATGCGAAAATAAAAAGAAAATTACAACAGTGGGGGAAGGGGTGCAGCGAGCACCGCTCGTGGTACTCAGTAAAGATCTCCGCCAACCGGGGCCTCGCAAGGTCCAACCGCTGTCCCCGGTTCCCCCGCGCGCGCGTCGATACCGAGCCTCAGCTCGTAGCATTCACGGACGAGCGCCTTTGAGCGGGCTAGCCGGTTCGCGGAGATTGGGCCGAAGCGCCTCAAAGCCCGCAGCTTGCCCACGGCCTCGTCATAGAGCAGCTCAGACAGGGGGTTATAAAGCCCCGGCGACGCCCTCCAGACGGAGTACATCAGCAGCTGCCGCAGGGAGGAACGTCGGGGGAGCAGCCGGCCGAAATGGTCCTCAATACACCCGTAGACCAGCTACACCGTGTCCTCGGTGCAGTACGGGTCGTAAAGGTACACATCTTCAAAGCGGACTATGTCGGGGATGGTAAACGGGAAGTCCTGCATTCTCGACGACCTGTTTACGAAGGAATGAAGGACCAGTGCTCCTTCAGCCTTATATAGCCCACTGTGCAGCCCAACAGTCGCCCGCTTTCACCCAGGGAGTCACCGCCACGCGGCGGCCATCGAGCCTTCTCCGGTGGAGTCAAAGCGACGCGCCCTTAGCGCTTCGCCTCCCCCCGCATTCAATGCACTGGCTACGAGCGCCGTCGCCCCAGCCGTTCCCATTCCCCACACCTACATCCGGACGGATGGGCTATACCTCGTTAAGATTCGACCCAGCAGCTACCCTGCTCGGTCGTCCCCAGCGGGCAGCTTCCCTGCCGCAACGCCGGGGATCAGAAAGCCTTCCCAGAGGCATTCGAGCCCGATATTCTCTCGCTCGGCTATCCCCAGTGGGCAGCTTCCCTGCTACAACGCCGGGGATCAAAAAGCCCTCTCAAAGGCAGTCGGGCCCAAGGATCCCTTGCTCGTCTATCCCCAGCGGGAAGCTTCCCTGCCGCAACGCCGGGGATCAAAAAGCCCTCCCAGAGGCAGTCGAGCCCGAGGTTCCCTCGCTCGGCTATCTTTCAGGATAAAAGCCCTCGCCAAGAGGCACCGGGCAGTAACCCTGCCCAGCTAAGGGTCCTTGGTAGGCTTCTTACAGCCTTATAGCTCTTCCCACGCCAAGGACCAAAGCCCTCCCAGAGGCAGTCGAGTCCTTGCTCGGCTACCCCCGGCTGGTAGCTTCCTACCACAACCGACAGGGATCAAAGTCCTCGCCAACAGGCACTGGGCAGTAACCCTACTCGGTCCCCGTCCTGAAGGATCAAAAAGCCCTCGCAAGAGGCAACCAAGCAACTACCCTGCTCGGTCAAACTCCGGCTGGTAGCTCCCTACCCTCGACGCCAGGGATCAAAGGCCCTCACAAGAGGCATTGGAGCGGCTACCCCACTCGTTCATCCTAGGCTGGTAGTCGCCTACCCACGACGCCAGACGTCAAAAGCCCTCGCCAAGAGGCAGCCGCGCAGCTCCGCTGCCCGGACATCCTTAATGGGCTTCTTACAGCCCCTCAAATGCTAAAGACCCAAGCCCTCGCAAGAGGTAACCGAGCAGCTACCCTGCTCGGCCATCCCTGGCGGGTAGCTCCCTTACCACCACGCCAGGAACCAGAAAGCCTTTGCGAGAGGTGATGGGGCAGCTACCCTGCCCAGTCACCCCCGGATGGTGACCAATACTCGGAATCAGAGATGCTCTGTGGCCCGTGGAGGGCCCGAGACCCCAGCGAGAGGCGTCAGGTCTGTCCAAGTCTAAACGATCCCCCCTCGACTCCGGGGCCCAGGGAGATACCTCCTCGGAAGCGCTCGTCGGCAAGTGATTGCAGACGACTCGACGGACGATCGCTAGACAGATGGCCAATCGGATATAAAAGCACAACGGTATAGGCAAAAAATATCCCACGAGCATTCTTCACAAACAGATGGCAGAGCGCAATTCTACGGAGCCGAAGAAAAACTTTATTATTACCAAAGGCAAAAGTTTTTTACAAAGGGTATTTTTTGGGCTCCCCAGCCTTACAGAATTCAAAAGCAAAACAAAATAAAGATAGGAGGACCGGGGCTCTACACCTCGGGGCCGGGCACGACCTCGAGGTCCTCGACCTCCACCACTGGGCGCGCTGGGTCCTCAGCCACCTCCTCGCCGGGAGCTTCTTCCCCTTGCTCGTTGGCGCCTACATGGGGGAACTCGGCCCGGAGATCCGCGTCATCGAACCCCGGCATCCGAGACTTAACGGCATCGAGGGTGTCGTGCCAAATGCGGGTCGTGGCCACGGTCAGGTCGTCATAAAAATCCTTCGACCCCTTATAGCTCGCCACCGCCCTCGATTCAGTCGACTTAGCTGCCTCAGCCGCCGCCCCCAGCTTCTTCCGGAGGGTCTTCACCGTCCTCTTCAGGTTGCCGGCGAGCACCTGAAAGTCCTCGAGCTTGCCCTCGGCGATCACGGTGGCCTCGCGATACCGAGCGACCTCCCTTTTCCCGGCATCCACCTCGCCCTCCAAGGCGGCGATTCTCGCCGACATCACCCCCTGCTCTCGCCTGGAGCCATCTTGCAACGAGGCAAGCTGACCCGCGGCCTCCAACGCCGGGCCTACCACCTCAGTCTCCATGCGAAGGGCAAGGGCCACGTGCTGGAGGACCTGGGAAGACACAAAAAAGATCAGAGGGATGAAGGAGGCACCAAATCTTACAATGAACTGGGGGCTTACCTGCACGGACTCCTGGGCGATCGACGCCAGCTGGGCCCTGAGGGTCCCCCCAGGAACTCGACCCCCGGTCGAGGTCTCTATTTCGTGCAGGAGGCTGTCCGCGACCGACAGCCCCGACGGCACCGCGAACCGGAGCCCCCTTCCTCCACTACGGTCGGCGAGGACCGGCCCCGGGAGGGTCTCCGGGAACTCCTCTTGAGCGGCTCCGGGGGAGAGCCGATCTCCTCTTCCGAGGCCGTGTCCTCCAGAATCAGGGCCCGCTTCCGACCCGATGCTCTGCTGGGACCCGGGACGGGATCCGCCGCCGAGCGTCCTCGGGGCGCCGCCACCGAGGCAGTAGGAGCCGGGGCGGGCTGTGCCCGAGAAGAGCTGGCGCCCCCGGCCCTAGTAGGCTGCCTCAGCTGGCGCATAGAATCTCGGAGGGAGCCGAAGTCCATGGATCCTGCATGAAACAAACACCCAATGAATCAGCAACACGAGTAAAACATAAACCCAAAAAGCAAGCCTAACTTACCGACGAACTCGACGGGGCTAAGCCCGGCCCAGCTCAAGACCCTCTCGGACAGCAGCGCGTCATGTCGAGGGATGGGATCCCACGACGCCACTCTCACCGTGGTGGGGTCATCGGACTGGTTCCTCGGCAGACACTTCTCCCTCGACCATTTGGTGGCCACTGGCCAGTCCTCGCCCTTGGGAGGGGAAACGAAGAAAAATTTCTTTTTCCAATCATGAATGGAGGAGGGCAAGGCCACGACCCCGGTCCCGGCAACGACCCCGGGTCGCTTCCTAAAAGTAAAGTAAACCCATCTCGGGTCGCCAGCTCGACCGCCAGGGTGGCTCTTGAAGACGAGGGAGGAATCGAGAAGGGAAAGACTGAAAGGAACCGCCTGCAGCCTCAGGGGGATCAAGAACCCAAGGAGAATCCTCCACGCGTTCGGCACTAACTGGCCGGGGGCCAAACCGAAGAAATTCATAGCAGCGACGACCTCAGGAGAGAAGGGCAGGCGCATTCCGCCCCAAAAATCTTCCAAATACAGGGCAATCTCCCTACCCCGTACCTGGTCTGCCCTCTCTCCCTCCTTGGCCAGACGGAGCGTGTAGCGCGGGGGAATATGGAAGCGAGCCTGGGCGTTGGTGAGCTCGTCCTCATGCCTCACCCAGTACGAGGTGCTGGGGGCCACATCTGCCGCCTCCTCCCTGGAGGCGGCCCCCGCCTCACGGACCCGGGGAGAGGATCCAACCCCTGCTCCCCGGGGAGACTCAGACACAGCTAAAGGAACCATAGCATCTACTCCTATAACGTCTACTGATTCTACAGAGGAAGACAGCTAACCTTGGAAAAGAAATTCTTCAAAGGCTAAAAACGAAAGAGGGAAGGCGAGCGCCGAGCAGCTGAAACTGGAGAGAGGAAAATATGAAGGAGCAAGGGCCCTAGGGCGGATGATTGATACGAATTCTCGGTGTGTATATAGAAAATGTATAGAAATCACAACCAAAAATATTTTGACCGCAATCAATAACGGTGTCGATTGTAGCGCGTTAGCAAGTGCGGATCGTCCACAGGGAAAGTGTAATCCGTTCGTAATTCGAATTAAATGAATTGAAAATTAAAGAAGAGAGAAAAGACAATTCAATTCAAGATTTATAAAATGAAGTTCAAGAATTATCTAGATCTAAATCTAAAATCAACAAAACATTAAAAATCAAGAATCAAGCAGTGATGATATCCAATCCAATAATCAAGAATCGAAGTGAGGCTCGTAGGAATCGATCGAATCTATAGACGTGATGAAATCTATTGATTACGTATTCTTATCCATCGATGAATTGATACTAGATCGATGATGATCAACGAGAATTAGGGATTTCTTACGGAAACTAAAGTTTCATCTTCTATCCCTTGTCCTTTCGTTGATTTCATTCACATTCTAGCCTCTAGTAAATTCAAGAATCGATCGTGGATCCCTAATTTTGAGCGAACACAATCAAGAAAGTATCGCATCGAAACTAGGTCGTCGATTCTTCAATTTGCTAGGGTTTACAAACTCATAGGACTTAAGAATCATTTTAAGATTTGTAACATCATCATCTATTGATCGTCTCGATTCCTCCACGAGCGGAGTTTTACTCAAACATCATAATAAGAAACACAATCAAGAATTGAGATCGAATCATGATGCAAGAATATAAAGAAAGCAAGATATAGAAATTTTACCTTTATTTATCAACAATTTTGTTACAATTCTCTCAAGATCTACAAGAGAAAAGAACTTGATCGTTGATTTCGGCTTCGCTCGTCTCCTTGAGTCGCGGATCTCCTTGGATCACTTGCTACGATGAAATCCGGCGTCGCTTTCTAAAAAATCGAAGGTTTCATGCTTGATTTGGTACTCGAAGTTCTTGATTTTTGGCTTTGGAATTTGAATTGGGGATTAGGGTTTATAAGTTGTATCACTCAACTTGTATTGGGGAGATGAAGATTGAACTAATGAACAACCTTAGAAGTGAAGCCTTAAGGTTCCTTTTATAGCCTTCACTAGGATTGGCTTCTTTTAGAAGCTAGGTTTAGTTTAGCTTCCCTTGTAAGCTTGGTAGTTAGGTAGAAGCTTCTAGAGGTAGTTAGTTAGGCTTAGCTTCCTTCATAAGCTTGGAGGTTAGGGAGAAACTTCTAGGCTTTAGGTAGTTAAGTGAGAAGCTTGCTTTGGAAGCTTGGAAGTTCGGCTTGAACAAGGAGCTTGCTGTTCTGGCAGAAGATTCTGGAGTTGTCTGGAATTTGCAGTGGCTTGATGAGGTGCTGGCCTTGATAGAACAATACTGGAGAAGAGATGTGTTGACGTCACTATCATGTGGCCGCGGATCCGCCGCGCATGCCATGCTCCGGCCGCGGATCCACGACCCAATAGGAGCTTTGGTGTATCAATTTTACAGTGCTGCTTCCTTATGACTTCATGGTATTTTGCTGATATGTTGAATCTTATAATTAGTCCTTGATCACTGCCAGATCTCAAGTCTTTGAGTTGGCGTATTTTTATCAGCACTGTTTCACAGATTTGGCTTTTCTTCTGGAATTTCCTGCACAGATTCTTAAAACAAGTGTTGCGCTATACAAAGATGATGTGATGCCATGATAAACACTCAATTTCCCTCAAAATGTCGGTTTTAAAGTATAACGCATGTAATTTGGTATTTTACGGCTGTTTTGCTAATATGTGCAATATTAATACCGAACACCTCTAGATGAGTGCAAATGATAGGGAAATTGATGTGTTAAAAATGCAATATTTTCGACTGATCAAATTCCCCCAAACTTATTATCGGTCGTCTCGAGCAAACTGTTTTATTAAAAAGAGAAGGAGAAAATAAAGAAAGAGAAAAACTAACTAGCACACTTTCGTAGGCAACACGATTGCACTGAGCATGTGCAACAAGCCTTTAAATCTCTAGGTGTCCCTAGTAGGAGGAGCGTTGTCTCCTGAGGGTTTTCAGCGGATTGCACCCATAAAATCCAATAATAAAAGGAAGACCGTGAAAATTACATATAAAGATAAGAATTGTAAAAGAAAAGCCTTGAAAATTAGGGTTTCCAACTATGCTAGCTTTTCGGTTGTCATGAGCCCTATCTTAATAGTCATGAAAAAATGTTAGAAATCACATCATCCCTCAATAAAACATCGTCTTTATTCTTCATTCTTATCTTTCTTCCAAATATCGATCATATAACCCTACGTGTGTGTAAAAGACATCCCTACACCCGGAGAATTCAATTCAAGCTATCATACTCTTGTCCATCTGCCTCAGTACTTTTTAATTAATGAATATTTAGATGAATTTGCTCACACACTTTCATGTGACCGTTAATACTTCTTGAGGTACTAACCGACCGATTACTTATGTACTTGCTTATTTGGTGTATTTTCCTCGTCTTGCACCACCTAAGGCTTAGCAGTGACTCCCAGACCAGTTGGTCTAAGGCACTAGGTGAAGAGGCACCTTCGCTATATTTTTTTATTGCTGCCTTGGCGATAACAAAACCAGTGTTCATTTTTCTCACCGTTTTTATATTTTATTCATTTTTTTCTTCATACTTCGGCTTTAAGACAAGAGCATTTCAAGCTATCCTCTACTATCCTGAGTTTCAAGACGTGTGTAAGTGCGAATAGTAGGGTGTCAACGTTCAAAATCTTTGGCTTCCAGAATAGGAACTATTTTTTAGACTTATTTTTATCCTCAGATTAGTGACTTCCTTCATCTTACCAACCCTTGGGACAACGGCTCATAACTACTTATTACTAGTTCGTATAAAAAAACTTCTAATTTTCTAGGCTTTCTTAAATTTTTCCAATCTTTTGGATGTAATTTTTCACTATCTAATCTTTTATGATATTATTTATGTACAATTTTTTTTTTATCTTTTGAAAATTTTTAAATTTTTATAGGTTTTTAAAATTTTTAAATTTTTATAGGTTTTTAAAGAAATGTTTTGTGCTTATGCAAAGTAATATGCAAATGATGCGAAAATAAGCACAAACCTCCCCCAAACTTGTTTTCAACAGTGTCCTCACTGTTGCCAACCGCTATATCTACAAAAACCTGTAAGTCTGGGAGGAAATTATTAATGGGGGCAAAATATTTAAGTGAAAATCCTCCCCCAAACTTATTCTTTTCACTCACCTCCATAAAAAGATGATGCAGTAATTTACAGGACATGGAGCTGAGACGGAGGAATTTTAATCAAGATAAAATGGCTCCTGTAAGAACAGGAGCTCCTCCGTGGGGTCAGTGGAAAAATACGGCTTTAATCTATGTCCATTAACTTTGAAAAATGTGCCGTTTTTAACATTTTCTACCTCAACTGCCCCGTGCGGATATACAGACCGCACAATAAAAGTCCCTTCCACCGAGATCGTAGCTTACCCGCGTGAAGGTGTAGTCGTGAATCATAAAGAAGGACTTGTTGACCAGGTGTAAACGTTTTTCTCAAAATGTTTTTATCGTGAAATATCTTAGTCCGGTTCTTTACGATTACAGCGTTATCATAAACTTCATCGCGGAGTTCGCTTAGCTCGTTTAATTGCAGGTTCCGAAATTTGCAGGCTTGATCTAAGTCAAAGTTAATCTCCTTAATAGCCCACATTGCTTTGTGCTCAATCTCGACTGGCAAGTGACAAGCCTTCCCAAACACTAACCTATAAGGAGACATCCCTAGATCGGTTTTATATGCAGTTCGGAATGCCCAAAGAGCATCCGTCAATTTGGTCGACCAATCTTTTCTATTCTTTGCAACAGTCTTCTCCAGGATTTGTTTGATCTGTCTATTCGAAATCTCAGCCTGCCCGCTCGTTTGGGAATGATAGGGTGTGGAAAGTTTGTGGTTGATTGTGTATTTCCGCATCAAAGTCTCGAAAGACCTGTTGTAGAAATGTGTCCCGTTATCGCTAATGATAGCGCGTGGGTGTCCAAATCGCGAAAAGATGTTTTCTTTTAAGAACTTACTGACAACCTTCTTGTCATTAGTGCGACAAGGAATAGCTTCAACCCATTTTAAGACGTAATCAACCACAAGCAGTATGTACAGATTCCCAAAGGAGTTGGGAAAATGACCCAGAAAGTCAATGCCCCAAACATCGAAAATTTCAACCACTACGATGGGTTGCTAAGGCATCTCATTTCTCCGGGAAATCCTACCCGTGTGTTGACACTGTGTATAGGTTTTGCAATGATCAAATGCGTCTTTGAATAAGGCCGGCCAATAAAAACAGCATTGCAAAACCTTTTCCGCCGTCTTTTTAGGACCGAAGTGACCCCCACATGCCTGATCATGACTAAAAGTTAGAACACTCTTGAATTCCTCATTCAGGACACACCAGCGAATGATCTGGTCAGGACAATACTTAAACAGATATGGTTCATCCCAGTAAAAGTGTTTTACTTGGAAAAGAAAACGATATTTGTCCTGTTTTGACCAATCGCTGGGTATCAGTCCCGTGGCAAGATAGTTCATAATATCTCTGAACCAAGGTTCATCGGATACGTTCAAGAGTTGTTCGTCCGGGAAAAGAATCATTGATCGGCAGGGTCACAGGTGAAGAAGAGATGCGTGAAAGATGGTCGGCAACAACGTTTTCACATCCTTTCTTATCTTTGATAACAAGATCAAATTCTTGTAATAGAAGGATCCAACGTATTAACCTACCTTTAGCATCTTTCTTCACCAAAAGATATTTCAAGGCGGAGTGGTCAGTGTACACAACTATTGGTGAGCCAATCAAGTAAGGCCTGAATTTTTCTAATGTAAATACAACCGCCAAAAGTTCTTTTTCGGTAGTTGTATAGTTAATTTGAGCATCGTTCAGGGTCTTACTTGCATAATAGATCACGTGTGGCATCTTTTCAATATGCTGTCCTAAGACTGCACCAACTGCAAAATCTGATGCATCACACATAAGCTCAAAAGGGTGGTCCCAATCTGGAGACGATAGAACGGGGGCTGTAGTGAGGGAGTGTTTGAGTGAGTTGAATACTGCCTCACAATCCGAGTCAAAGTGGAAGGTCGTATCCTTGGCCAAGAGAAGAGTTAAGGGTCTAGCAATTTTGCTAAAATCCTTAATGAATCTCCTGTAAAAGCCTGCATGGCCAAGAAATGATCGGATATCCTTGACGCTTTTGGGATGAGGAAGGTTTTGAATGACATCTATCTTAGCTCTGTCAACCTCAATGCCTTTTCGTGAAATAACATGTCCAAGCACAATTCTCTCTTGGACCATGAAATGGCATTTTCCCCAATTCAAGGTTAAGTTCTTCTCTTTGCAACGAGTAAGAACTGCGTCAAGATTCGATAGGCAGTCAGAAAAAGAGTCTCCGAAAATCGAGAAATCGTCCATGAAAATCTCCAAAAAATTCTCGACTATGTCCGAGAATATCCCCATCATACACCGCTGAAATGCAGCGGGAGTATTGCATAACCCAAAGGGCATGCGTCTATAAGCAAAGATACCAAAAGGACAAGTAAATGTGGTTTTATCTTGATCCTTTTTGGAAATGGGGACCTGATTATAGCCAGAGTATCCGTCCATAAAGCAATAATACTCACGTCCAGCTAAGCGTTCCAGCATCTGATCAATGAAAGGTAGAGGAAAGTGGTCTTTCCTCGTAGCGGCATTGAGTTTTCTGTAATCTATACATACATGCCACCCAGTTTAGGTGCGTGTCTGAATTAACTCATTTGCCTCATTGGTAATAACTGTGATGCCAGATTTCTTAGGGACGACATGGATTGGACTCACTCATTGGCTATCGGAGATTGGGTAAATAATACCATTGTCAAGGCATTTGACAATCTCTTTCTTCACCACATCGTTCATAACGGGATTCAACCGTCTCTGTGGTTTTCAGGTTGGTTTGGCATCATCCATCAAGTGTATATGATGTTCTACAATTAAGGGACTAATCCCTTTGATGTCCTCCATGGTCTAACAAAACGCTTGCCTATTAGATCTCAATACCGTCAAAAGTGCATTCTCTTGCTCTGATGCTAGAGAAGCGGATATGATAACCGGTAAAGACTCATTCTCACCTAAATATGCATATTTAAGATGAGAAGGTAAAAGTTTGAGATCTAATGCTGGTGGAGAAATAATAGAAGGTGGGATCATCGACTGATTTTCGGAGTCACAAAGAAGCTCATAGCCTGTGAAAGATACAGACTCGGATGGTGATGAGTCAGGAGTGTCGGACTCAAGCATGGAAAATGTGTCCTCACTAAGATAATGTGCAAGATCAAACATTGATGTGGTAGTGTCGTCGAGATCTTCAAAGCAAAGTTCATCAACTCCGCAACTTTCGGGAGCAATCTCGTGGACAGAGCACACATCAAGTATATGAGCAGAGGGTTCAGATGGCTGACTTCCAATTTTGTAGATGTTCAATTCAATTGTCATATTTCCAGAAGATAAGTTCATTGAACCGTTTCTACAGTTAATGACAACATTGGAAGTAGCAAGGAATGGTCGACCCAAAATCACCAGAGTTTGACTCCGTGGGTTTGCTATAGGTTGTGTATCGAGAACAATGAAGTCCACAGGGAATATAAATTCCCCAACTTTTATCAACGCATCCTCTAGTTCACCCCTTGGTTTGGTGATTGAACGGTCTGCCATTTGGAGAGTGCAGTGAGCTGGTTTCAACTCTCCAATCCCTAGCTGCTCATAAACAGAGCATGGAAGTAGGTTAACACTTGCGCCTAGGTCAAGAAGAGCACGGTTGATGTTTTTACCCCCAATAGAAATCGATATCGTAGGACATCCTGGGTCCTTACGTTTCTTTGGTAGCTGTGGGATAAAAGCAGTGCTGATATTATTAGACATAAAGACCTTCTTTAGCACTTGAGTCTTCCTCTTCCTAGTGCACAAGTCTTTAAGAATTTTCACATAAGCGGGGACTTGTTGAATAGCATCTAGGAGAGGAATGTTGATGTTAACCTGTTTGAACATTTCCATAATTTTCTCCATATGTGGACTCGATTTGTTACCCCTTAACCGATTAGGATAAGGAGCTTTAGCAATAAGCGCTGGGTCCATCATAGGAGAAGGTGGTGTGTGTAGACGTGATCCCAAAATAGGAGTGGGGATCGTCTGTGGAGGAATAGAAGAGGTGGGCTGAGATGTCGAGCCTAGAGGGAAACGGAGAATAGGCTCGTGAGAAGGCGGTGGGGTAGAAGAACAAGGATCAGAAGTAGAAGTGTGGGGGGGGGAAAGGTCTAAGCCGGGGTGTTATTGATAAATTTCTCAGTATCATCAAACTCTTCCCCAACATGATTATTCAGCACTCTTTCTGATCTCAACGTTGTTATGGTATTTACATTGTAATGCCTAGGATTCAGTAGGGGTTGAGACGGAAGTTTCCCTTTTTCTCTCGCACTCATTTCGGCTTTTAGTTGTGTAATTTGTTCTTCCATCGATTTAATATTCTCATTTTGAGAGACAATGATCTTCATTACTTTATCGAAGGAAGATTGCATTTTTGCCGTCCCTTGGATGGATTGTTTCATGAAAGTATCTAAGGTTTGTGCTAGTGCAGAGGTATTATCTGTACCGGTCAATTGCAAAGAATTTTCATATGGTGCAAAAGTGTTGGCCAGATTTTGGAAGTTTTGTGATTGGGAGGGGTGCTGACTCAATTGAAGTGGTTGCTGTTGTGGTGGAAGAGCCCTTTGGAAATTGTTTTAGTTTGGAACCGTGTTTTGAGTTTGTGATTGGTTCCAAGCAAAGTTAGGGTGATTCCTCCAACCCGGATTGTATGTGGAAGAATATGGATCGTTTCTAGGTCTTTGAAAAGCGGCATTAGTATGCTCTTGACCTTGAAACGGAGAATTCGATGGACATTCTTCCGTGAGATGTGATGGATCAGAACAGCATCCACATACAGTTTTGGAGAGTGACATTTGATTTAAGGCGGCGGCTAAAAATTTATTTTCCATAGTCTCGAGTTTCTTATGTATAGCTGAAATGTCGGCTCTAACTCCTATGGAAACATCCGATTGGTTATTGCCACCCCTAAACGATTGACTCTCCCACTGTAAAGATTTTTCAGCGAAATCTTCTAAATATTTCCAAGCTTCCCCATCGTCTTTGGTCATGAAGTTGCCTTGACACATGGCTTCAAGGCTCTGTTTAGTGGTAGGGTTAATGCCCTCATATATGATTCGGCACAGATCCTATCTAGGAATTCCGTGATGTGGACATTGAACCAACAGATCTTTGAAGCGGTCAAGACATTTTGAAAATGGTTCATTTGGAAGCTGGGTGAATTGATTTATTTCGCTACGGACTCGAGCTGTCTTGTGATTCGGGTAGAATTTCTTAAGGAATGCTGCAACGAGTTCTTCCCAATTCGTAATGGAATGTGTGGTAGTGTTATACAGCCACTTCTCGGCTATATCGCACAAGGTAAATGGAAGAAGACGTAGACGCATAGCATCCACAGAAAGTTGTGACGTACCCATCATTGCGCATACATTTTCAAATTTGGTCATAAAGACATATGCGTCTTCAGACTCGAGACCGTGGTATTTGGGTCGAAGGTTGATGTATTGAGGTTTAATCTCAAAATTGTCCCCGTTGGCTGGTGGAATGGATAAGCAGGTCGGAAGAGGACCTCGCATAGGATAGCACCTCTCTTGGAGAGAGATGAGGGTGGATTCTGCGCACCTGCGGACAGCGGCAGATTAATGGTAAAGAAGTTCGATGGAGAAGGATCCATCGATATGGGTGTGGTGGTGGGTAAAGAAGAGGTAAACGTAGAAATACCGACTTTGGGGTCAATCGAAGGAACGCGGACTAAACGGGCACTAGAATCCCGTGTCCAGCCTATCTTGCACTAAAGAGTTTAGTACAAGTGGCAGCGTTAATATAATTAGGGGAAATGAATGAATGTGGTGTTTGTTTTGAAAAATATATGGATTTTTGAAAAAATGATGCAAATCACGACAAATGCAACAAGCAACCCTAAGTCTAGTGGTCACCTAGGTCAAGGCTCTAGACCGCTTCTAACTGCCAAAAGACAAGTCACAGGATCAATCCTCCACTGCCTCTTTGTCTCTCCTGTAGCCAGGTAAGTGCCAGGTAAGTGGGAGGTTCTCCACTACGTAAGTAGTGGGCCTAATTAAGTAACCACTAGCCTTAGACACACTTGCCTTAGACACCACAAAAGAAACGCGGATAAGCAATGGATTACCCACGGCCTTCTCTTGTCCTAAGTGAGCGCGACGGTCCTTAGAGTCATCTCTAGATTTCTTTTAGTTAATGAGGGTAATGCGGATGCAAGTTTGTGATTTTTGGGACTTAGGAAGGGTAATGAACTCCCTACCTAATCTGAATTTGGCTGTGCCCCTTAATTTCCGTATGAATATGCAAACAACCAAAAATCAAAACACGCACAATTTTTATTGCTTTTTGCGGCGCTGTGAATTTTGCAAAGAAACCTGCAGTTAATTGTTAATGGAGCAGATTGAGAAGGAGATAAGAAAGTGTGGGAGTTACTGAGCAATTTAAGTACAGCGATGCAACACTACCACCGCGGTTCCGCCCCAATAGTCGCCTTAAACCACGGATCCGCCGCGGTTCTTCAAGAACACTGCACAAAAATTTTACCTAAAGCTTCTGTTCACTTCCTGAGCTCTATGGAATATTCCAAATATTTTTCCAATTGCACAGCAGACTCCAGATTTTCTTGCAACAAATCACAACGAATCATTTAGTGTTTGCGTGAATTTTGATCTCAAAATTATGATGGAATAAACTTTTCAACTCAAATTTCAAAAACGAACGAATTAGCGCACAATCCCCGGCAACAGTGCCATTTGATTGATACGAATTCTCGGTGTGTATGTAGAAAATGTGTAGAAATCACAACCAAAAATATTTTGACCGCAATCAATAACGGTGTCGATTGTAGCACGTTAGCAAGTGCAGATCGTCCACAGGGAAAGTGTAATCCGTTCGTAATTCGAATTAGATGAATTGAAAATTAAAGAAGAGAGAAAAGACAATTCAATTCAAGATTTATAAAATGAAGTTCAAGAATTATCTAGATCTAAATCTAAAATCAAGAAAACATTAAAAATCAAGAATCAAGAAGTGATGATATCCAATCCAATAATTAAGAATCGAAGTGAGGCTTGTAGGAATCGATCGAATCTATAGACGTGATGAAATCTATTGATTACGTATTCTTATCCATCGACGATGATCAACGAGAATTAGGGATTTCTTGCTGAAACTAAAGTTTCATCTTCTATCTCTTGTCCTTTCGTTGATTTCATTCACATTCTAGCCTCTAGTAAATTCAAGAATCGATCGTGGATCCCTAATTTCGAGCGAACACAATCAAGAAAGTATCGCATCGAAACTAGGTCGTCGATTCTTCAATTTGCTAGGGTTTACAAACTCATAGGACTTAAGAATCATTTTAAGATTTGTAATATCATCATTTATTGATCGTCTCGATTCCTCCACGAGCGAAGTTTTACTCAAACATCATAATAAGAAACACAATCAAGAATTGAGATCGAATCATGATGCAAGAATGTAAAGAAAGCAAGATATAGAAATTTCACCTTTATTTATCAACAATTTTGTTACAATTCTCTTAAGATCTACAAGAGGAAAGAACTTGATCGTTGATTTCGGTTTCGCTCGTCTCCTTGAGTCGCGGATCTCCTTGGATCACTTGCTTCGATGAAGTCCGACGTCGCTTTCTAAAAGATCAAAGGCTTCATGCTTGATTTGAACTCGAAGTTCTTGATTTTTGGCTTTGGAATTTGAATTGGGGATTAGGGTTTACAAGTTGTGTCACTCAACTTGTATTGGGGAGATGAAGATTGAACTAATGAACAACCTTAGAAGTGAAGCCTTAGGGTTCCTTTTATAGCCTTCACTAGGATTGGCTTCCTTTAGAAGCTAGGTTTAGTTTAGCTTCCCTTGTAAGCTTGGTAGTTAGGTAGAAGCTTCTAGAGATAGTTAGTTAGGCTTAGCTTCCTTCATAAGCTTGGAGGTTAGGGAAAAACTTCTAGGCTTTAGGTAGTTAAGTGAGAAGCTTGCTTTGGAAGCTTGGAAGTTTAGCTTGAACAAGGAGCTTGCTGTTCTGGCAGAAGATTCTGGAGTTGTCTGGAATTTGCAGTGGCTTGATGAGGTGCTGGCCTTGATAGAAGAATACTGGAGAAGAGATATGTTGACGTCACTGTCACGTGGCTGCGGATCTGCCGCGCATGCCATGCTCCGGCCACGGATCCGCGGCCCAATAGGAGCTTTGGTGTATCAATTTTACAGTGCTGCTTCCTTATGACCTCATGGTATTTTGCTGATATGTTGAATCTTATAATTAGTCCTTGATCACTGCCAGATCTCAAGTCTTTGAGTTGGCGTATTTTTATCAGTACTGTTTCATAGATTTGGCTTTTCTCCTGGAATTTCCTGCACAGATTCTCGAAACAAGTGTTGCGGTATACAAAGATGATGCGATGCCATGATAAACACTCAATTTCCCTCAAAATGTCGGTTTTAAAGTATAACACATGTAATTTGGTATTTTACGGCTGTTTTGCTAATATGTGCAATATTAATACCGAACACCTCTAGATGAGTGCAAATGATAGGGAAATTGATGTGTTAAAAATACAATATTTTCGACTGATCAGCGGACCCCACCCATATTTATTGCTGTATACGGCCACATCCAACGGCACCCATCGTCTCCCGTCGAAACGGCTCCTCGGGCCCGACGGCTCCGCGGGCCCGACGGCTCCGATCGTTCCACGTGTCAGTCCAGCGCTGGACCACGTCCCATCAGACGCCGCAAACCTGCATACATCGCATCGGTTAATCAGCGCTCGACACGTGGACCGTCGCTTCGATTGCAGAGTGCACGAACCGGCGCACCTCCTTTAAATGCAAAGATCTCGTCTTGATTCGCTGGCGGAAAAGACAACCGACGGCCCGAGGACTCGTCCCGACGAAACCCTAGATGGGATCTCACCTCGGGAGGCCCGGCAGTCCACTCTTGACCCAACCCGCTAGCTGGTCGGGACAAGAGTGGGGGGCTAATGATGATGCTCGATATCAGCGATCCCCAAGATCATGACACGTGGTAGGTGACGTGTCCCGAAACTCGGAAGAATGGGCCCACAGGGGCCGACCAGGCCACCCTTTACCCGACCTGCAAACACAAGCTGGCCCTCCTCAGGGCCCCATGCAGATTGGCCTCCTCGGCCCCATAGCTCGCGCCGGGCTGCCACAAGACCGGGACTCCTCGGCCTCCTCGCTCGCCCCCGAGCTCCCGGCCGAGGCCGTCCTCCTCGACCTCCGACCAAGGCCACCGCTCACAGGCGTAACCACCGCTCCGCGAGTTTCGCCATGCGCGGGTTCTGCGCCAACAACATCCCACGTTCCACGCCATCACGATCCCCATTAATAGGCGATCCGCTTCCTACGCGGGCGTGACGTCGGGGGCGTAACCACCGGCAAGATTCTCGCACCTGCTGCTGCGTGCCCCACCACTATATAAACTCCCATCACAGAGGGGTCAAGTAAGTCATTCTTTACTCTTTTAAGCCATTACTCTGCTCGGATCCCATCACTAACTTGAGCGTCGGAGGGTCTTTTGTGGTACCAAACCATTCCGGGACTTCTTTGCAGGTACTCAGCACCAACTTACTCACCTCGCCTCTTCCACCAAAAACCCATTGAGACCCACACAAAAAGAAAAGATAATCAACTGAGTCCACTGCGAGATCAACGGAAGACAACATTTGATAGAGGCCTGAAAAGGAGCTCCATCAAGTAGTTACGTCTAGCTTTATTTTTTTTTTCCAAATATATATATATATATATATATATATATATATATATATAGGGGATGTCATGATATCTTTACAATATTTGAAAAAAGAGAAAGGGCGAAATCTTGAAATTTCCAAAAATCCTAAATATTTATATCTCTTTTAATTTATCAATATTACGCTTATTATAGCACACACGAATATTGTAAAACTTTCAGTTATCTTTGGCTTTTTGATATATTGCTTACTATAGCATACAAATATCATGGATTTTTTTTCCAAAAATCCTAAGATTTTTATTTTTCTTCGGCTTATCAATATTATGCCTGTATATCACAAGAATATTGCGAAATATTCAGAAATCCTAAAATTTCCATTTTTTCAAAACTTGATATATATATATATATATATATATATATATATATATATATATAGTACATTTTCTGAAATTTTTAGTTTTATTGCTTTTTCAATATTTTTCTTGCTAAGGTGAAATCCTAAAATTTGCTAAATATATAATGCACGAAAATTATGAATTTTATAGAAATTTTTTTCTTCTATTTTATACGTTTATCAATATTTTGCTTGTTATAGCACACGAAAATAGCGAAATTTTCAGAAATCCATTTTTTTTTGTTTTTTTAGGATTTTCAATATTTTGCTTGTTATATAACACATAAAAATCGTGAAATTTTCATAAATCCAAAATATTTCATTTTTTGGGTTTATCAAGATTTTGTTTATTATAACCCATAAATATCGCAAAATTTTCGGTTTTCTTAAGTTCATATAGCACAGGTATATTGGCAAATATTGAGGAATTCTGAAAATTTCAGTATTTTTATCTTTCAAAATTTTTGCTTGTATGCAATCGAAAACTTTTTATTTTTCTTTATTATTTCAATATTTTGATTGTTATAAAAAACGAAATTGGTGATTATTTTTGAAAATTCAAAATTTTTTGTTTCTATCGGTTTATTAATTTATGCTTGCTAGCACATGAAAAATATAAAATTTTAAGCAATTCTAATTTTTTTTTGTTTTGTTTGGTCTTTTAACATTTTGGTTACTATATAACTCACAAAAATAAAAAATCCTAAATATTTTGGTTTTCTTCCGTCAATCAATTTTTTGCTTATAGCACAGGAAGATAACTCAGCATACTTCGGTTTTCATAATATATTGCTTATTATAGCTTACAAAAATTGTGAAATTTTCAAAAATCCTAAAATTTTCAGCTTTTGACGGCTTATCAATATTTTTCTTGCTAGCTTATGTATATTGCTAAATACTCATAAATCCTAAATGTTTCATGAAACATTTTTTCTGTTTTTCAAAATTTTGATTGATACAGAAAACGAAAATTATGAAATTTTATTTTATTTTTCAATTTTTCAATATTTTGCTTGCTATAATACATGAATGTTATCAAAATTTTGAAATTTCAAAATTTTCTGTTTCGTTCGATTTAAAAAATTTCCTATTTTGTTCGTCATAAGAAAAACACAAAATTTTCAAAAAAAAATTGTTTTTTTTTTATTTTTCAATATTTTGCTTACTGCATCACATGAAGATAGCTCTTTAGTTTTCAATATACTGCTCACTATAGCTTACATAAATCGCTAAATTTTAAAAAATTCTTAAGTTTTAAGTTATCAACAGTTTATCAATATTTTGATTGCTAACTTACGAATATCGCAAAATATTCTGAAATACAAAATATTTTTCACTATAGCAAATGAAAAATGATGAATTTTTAGTTTTCTTTATTTTTTTTTCAATATTTTTCTTGTCACACTAAAATTATGAATTTTTTTGAAAATTCCTGATTTTATGTTTTGTTCAGTGTATTGATTTTTTGCTTTTAATAATCCTAAATCTTTTTTGTTTTCTTCAGTTTTTCTAATATTTTGTTTGTTATAACTCACGAAAATCGCGCAATTTTCAAAAATACTAAATTTTTTTGTTTTCGTAGATTTTTCAATAGTTTGCTTGCTATAACACATGTGATAGCGAAATTTTCAGAAATCAGAAATCTTTAAGGTTTCTTCGGTTTTTCAATGTTTTGCCTATTATATATAACACACAGAAACAACGAAATTTTCGAAAATTGCATAATTTTCTATCATTTCGGTTTGTCATTATTTTGCGTGCTGTAGCTCATGAATTAAGCAGAATTTTTAGAAATCTTATTATTCAACTTGCTACACATGAATATAGCGGAATTTTCAGAAATCATAATTATTTCATTTCTTTTTTGTCCTTCAATGTTTTGCTTGCTAAAGAAGACAAAAATCATGAAATTTTCAAGGGTTTTCAGTTTGTCAATATTTTGCTTGTTATAATACATTAATATAGAAAAATATACAGAAATCCAAAAGTTTTAGTGTTCTTTTGTTTTTTAATATTTTCTTTGATATTAAGAAATCACGCACACAGAAATCACGAAATTTTTTGAAATTAAGAAATTTTCTTTTTTTGTTCGGTTTATCAATGTTTTGCATATGAAAATAATGAATTTTTTAGAAATCTTAACGAATTTTTTTGTTTGTTTTTTCAATATTTTGGTTGCTATAATATGTGAAAACCGTATATATCTTTTTTAATTTTTCAATATTTTGCTTATTAACACATGAAAATCGTGAAAGTTTTTTTTTGGTATTTTCAATATTTTGCTTGCTGTATCAAATGAAGATGCTCAGTTCGAAAAGAACAAAAACAATGTCAAATTGGGAGGTATGGCAACATTTTATTCAAAAAATTGCAAAATTAAGTTGGGATTGAAAATGGCCTTAGGCCTAACCAAATTGGGCTCACTTCTAGGCTAAATTCTATGTGTTTTATTTATATTTATATTTATATTATATAGCTAAATTAATTCGATCCAAGCTAACCCCATGTTCCAAACCCAATCCGGCCCAATTTCAAATCATTTTTTCTAGGGTAATTGGATAAAACCCTGATATTTTCGAAATTCTTAGGAAGGGCCTACTGTTCAAAATCTTACTGAAAAATCCCTGGCTTGCATGTCATTTAGGTCTTTATTCTCTTCAATTGTTTAGATATTACAGGTAACTTTTTAGAAATTATAGACAACTGGTTAGATATTATAGCTAACTTTTTAGATATTATAGACAACTGCTTAGATATTATGAGTAACTTTTTAGATAACTCCTTAGATATTACAGACAACTAGTATAGAGAGGGTTTTAATTGTGCCCAGGGTTTCTTAACAAGAGCAAAAGGCTCACGGGGTTTTACACAAATGTGAACCAGCCCAAGGCTTTTTGACAATTTACCCTTGTATCTATACTGTCTATAATACCCAATTAGAAAATGTATTATAGTTTTTTATTATTATTAATTACTAAAAAAATAATGCATTATAAATGTAGAATCGATTTGGGTATTGCATCAAAAAAATTTTGAGATTATCATTGTTATCATTGCCAAAATGGCTTAAATCTGGTATTAAAAAAATGTGTATTGGTTTTTGGATTCCATTTTTCACTATATGCAAATGGTATTTGCAAAAGAGATTGCGACGGATGTCTTGATCGGTAAAATTTCTTCAACGATCATATAATTAGTACTTGAACGAATAGAAAACTCTGGATCTTACTGCAATCTTATTGTCTCGACCAGAACAAAGCCAACTTGGGCTCGACTCGCTAAAGCTCATTCAATTCATTAAAAAACGAACTGAAATTGAGCTAAAAACCAAGCTCGTTAAGTTGACAGTCGAACTCAAGTCGGCTCTGGCTTGTTTGTCTATAGCCGCGAGTTCAGCTTGTTTATTATATTATATTATATTATATTATATTTTGAAATAATAGTTAATTTTCCACTACTTATAATATCAATCCAAAAACGTCATACCTCTAGAGAAATCATACCAAAATGAGTTGGGAGTTTTTTGTATTGGTGATATTTGGATGGCATTGGTTAATTGGCTATAATCAAATCAAACCTATAAAGGAGTTAAAGCAAAGCTTGTTTGTTCATTTATGATCTAAGCTACTTTGTAAGCTACTTTGTAATTGAGCCGTTAATGGGCCCAACTCGGGCTGAAGCCAATGAATTAAACCAAACTTGAGCCAGCCAAGCTCGACTTGAAACAAACTCAAGCCGAGACAAAAATAAACAAGCCGAACTCAAGCTAGCCTTACCTCGTTTAAGTTTGGCTCATTCACATCTCTTTTGGCAAGATTCATGGATGATGATACAATGTTCTAATCGTGTGAATCCATAGTCACACTTCATCATGGATGATTTTAGAGTCAAATCTCACAAACAAGCTCTTTAATTTAACCATGAATAATACTTGAGGAAAGAATAGCTAAGCAATTTTTCTACACAAGACACTTTTAACACTTGATGTGTGGGCCATGCAGTTAAGTGCGAATTTGCTGATTTTAGAAGTGTTGTGTAGTTTGTTATGTAGAAAAGAGTTATGTAAGAACCCTTTTCCCATATTACTTATACCCTTCAAAAGACTTGTTAGTGCTAACCGTCCATTTTATTAAGCGGCCAAAACCCTATAAACACTCAAAATATATTCTAAACAACACACAATCATAGAGTGTTTGTATTAACAAATGTTATGGATGATCGAGATAAACATAGATAAATAAAATATAATATCAGAGGTAAGAATCAACACAGCGAAACACAAAGATTTTTATGTGAAAAACCCAAACGGGAAAAACCACGGACATAGCAGAGATTATTTTCATTAATTCAGATGAGAGAGTTTACATAGAGAATACAGAATAAACTCTCGCCCTCACATATCTCTCCCTAAAGGGAAGAAGGGGAGAGAGGGCTCTCTCATAAATATTAGGGTTACATTCTGACGGTTCTATCTTGCTCGTACAATCCTAACCCTATGCTATTGCTCCATATTTATAGCCTATACAATGATGCTTAGAGATAATATTGATTTAATTAGGATTTATCTTTAAATAACTAACTAAATCTTATCTCTTAACAAACAAACAAATATATTTAAATATAAATATAACAGATTAGTTAGGATTTAGGATTTCCTAACAAATCTCCACCTTGTACTGAATCCAATCAGATATGATCCGTCCTGTCAAAATTCTGTTGTTGTCGATAGGCCCTTAGGGCTTTCTTCATCCATCAATGCTAGAAAGTCTTCAAACAGAATAACTGTTCATCACAAAATCCACCACCAAATCGTTTAAAAAAGATGCATGTCACAATTCGATCAGGTCTTCATCATTTCTCATCTCCAAGCCAAAAACTGAAATGAAGATATTGTATCAATATAATTTTGAAGACGAATATGTCACACCACGATATGATAAACTTACATGCAGCATGCATGGTAACAGAGCCTCGAAGCCAATAATCAGAACTTCGACGACGAAGATCACAATTCAATGTGACAAACAAAATCGTACCGAATACGATAAGGCATGTGCTCTGCACGCGAACAGAGTCTCGAAGTAAGTAAACAAAAGCATCTTGAAATACGCATGTTCAAACAATCGGCAAGTCCTGAATGGAATTCTCTCCAGCTGATTTTACTCGACCTACTAAATCCATGATTAACAGAAGGATGCGAGAAACGAACGACAAATCTCCATCTTGGCTTGCATCCGATCGAGACCAAGATCAACACCGGATAGAGATAATGTCTCGACAGAAACTTCAAAGACGAAATGTCACATGATTAATGTGACAATCCAAAATCGCACCCAATGCGATAACAAATGCGACACTAAAAGTGTAAGATACTCCACCTTCAACCCAAATTCGCATGGTAATAGCGTCTCAAAGTAATAACAAGTATCCATGATTTTAACAGAAACTGATTCGAACTATAGATACTAAAGTGGGATATCTGCAACAGAAAATGATGTTTTTCGAACCTGACTCCATCAATATGTTTGAAATGCCGCATGAAAGACCGGCGCAACCATAGCCATCCTCAAACGCTAGCCATCTCGCAGGTCATCACCAGCCCCGCCACATTGCCGATACCATGACGCGCGCCCATGTGCACTTGCAGCTATGCCCATGCGCTCCGTCATGCCAATGACTTCGATCTATGATGAATCTCAAACATGGCACTATCGATCTCATGCGCCACCTAAGTCTTTTGTTTTTGCATGCGTACATGCCCTGAATCTATGTACTCGATCAACAGAATCAACCTTAGTTCTGATACCAATTTATTATGGATGATCGAGATAAACATAGATAAATAAAATATAAAACCAGAGATAAGAATCAACATAGCGAAACACAGATTTTTTCGTGGAAAATCCAAACGGGAAAAACAATGGGCACATCAAAGATCATTTTCATTAATTCAGATAAGAGAGTTTACATGGAGATTACAGAATAAACTCCCGTCCTCACAGATCTTTCCCCAAAAAGGAAAAGTGGAGAGAGAACTCTTACAAATATTATGGCTACATTGTGACGGATTTCTCTTGCTCGTACAATCAAAGCCCTAGGTCATTGCTCCATATTTATAGCCTATATAATGATGCTTAGAGATAACATTGATTTAATTAGGATTTATCTTTAAATAGCTAACTGAATTTTATCTCTAAACAAATAAACAAATACATTGAAATATAAACATAATAGATTAGTTAAGATTCAGAACATCTCAACACCCACCCAATCAAAACAAGGAAAGAAAAAACCCAAAAGAAACATCAGAAATGATAACATGTCAAGAGATTAAGAAGATAAAGGACAAGACCTAGTGTGAACAAATAACTTATTTGAAATACAAAGGGGCAAAGGAAAGAGTTGCCAGACAGGGGGGGGGGGGGTGTCCCCTTGTCCAAACTAAAAGAAAGAGTTATGGCTTTCTATAAGGTATAAGGAAAGATCAAAGAGGGGACATGCTTGGTGTCACATGTCAGAAGAATTGCCTTAGTTTATCTCCAACCCCATGTGAAAGCTTAAGTACCCCAAGCCATCTCATAGAGTTGGAAGGTGCCTGCACATCTATCCTTCATTAGTTTGCTATTGAAAACTTCTCTCTTAAATTAAATTAGAAGACTCTCATCTTATCTTAGGCTTTGGTGGCCAAAGAAAGATGGATGGTGGCATGCTCTTCCCCTTCCACTCATGACTTTCTGCATATTAAGCAAAACTTCATAAATTTTGCCAAAGTTTTCTAAGCTTACCATCCACGTTTACTAATTCTAAACGATCAGTTCCTATTAGTACCAAAGATTATTATGTATGGGATTAGAATTGTCATATCTATGAATGGACTGTGAATCTTCTCTCAAAAGGCCATGACATATAAATATGAATAAAGTCCAGGCATAAAATGGAATCATTATACATCCTTCGATTCTGATATGGTCTTGTCATACTCGAATTATAATTGAAGAAGGATTTTTTTTTGTTATGGGTTTGTAATCTAATTAATTATATTGGGTTCGAGCTTAAACTCTTATTAATATAAATCGGCTATTTCTGGTTTTTGCAATGGCATCTCATGTTTAACCATACATGCCTTCATATATAATTATCAGGTCATTCCATGAAAAATGCCTTATGGTAAAATAGCCCAAACTTTCATGTCATAAATGATATTATCATGCATCCATACACAACATTTTTCTCCTCAATTCTACTATGCCTTGCTGTAAAGAAAGAAAATACAGTATCTATATATAAAAGCAACTTAATTACAAGGAAAACCCAGAACAAAAGAGTTAAGCAAAACACATTTCGAAGTGAAGCAATGTGAAGTCCCAATCAAATGCCATTGCCAGCTCCTCTTGCCAACTTTGCTTGTCTGTTTCAATACTCCCAAAGAGGGCAAAGGACAAGTGCCCAAGAGATTTGAATATGATCTTGTATACATCTCAATGACACAGGGAGAAAAAAAAAATCTTGCATTGTTTGTTTGAGGAAGCAATATATGATGGCCAGAATGATATCATCATTGTTGTATGGTTCTTGTTGTGTGTACATGTAAACTTGAAAGTGTATGTGAGCTTGGACCATATAAATGTGGAAAGTAACCCTCAATGCATCATTGATACGGACAATGAATTGTTGCAAAAACCCAAATAATCCAAATGCAAACTAGATTCATGAATGGTGATAATATCATGGCTAATTGCACTAAAACCTCTCATGTACTCACTCTAAAGGTTTGTTGCTGTAAGGATTATGTCTCTTTTCGCAGCGGAAATCAAAAGTCTTTGTTTTAGGGTAGATGGAAAAACTATTCGACGGATATCATGTCATACGAAAAGAACACACCAACAATAACACACAAAATTTACCTAGATTCGGCACAACTGACACCTGATCCTGCAAACTGTGACGAAAACTTTCATAATGAGAAAGAATTACAAGAGATTATACCGACTTCTCACCCTTCCTTTACAAAGAAATATCTTCTCTTACAAAACCTATTTATATCCACGACCGCACTTGGCCGCTCTCTTCTATTCTAACCAAATCCTAAATTATTAAAGAATTATTGATACTTCATAAAATCCCTAGAGAATGTCTCATATTTATTGGGTAAATAAATGCTTGGAGATAAATGCATATTTAAATTAGAGATAAATATGAATTTAATCTAGAGATTATATTTAAATCTAAACTAAAGAGATTAGATTTAAATCTTAACTAATCCTTAAATAATCCAAATTTAAATCACAATTCAACAATCTCCACCTTGATTCAAATTCGGCATAATCTCTTCACTTTCTTAACAGCTTAAAACTCCGTTCTCGTCGTCTTGTGCCCGAAAAAAACTCAACAATCTACTAGGAAAAACTTGAATTTGGACCGAAATCATCTTAGAAATGCGTCCACCGGATTTTTTGGGGTACCAATTTTTGTAAGGGACATCACCTTCTTCTTGGCTTCCAAGAAAAACACTCTCACCTCTTTTGGTTCATCCAAACCCAACAATCTTCGTAAATCGATGGTTTCCTTAACTGCCTCCATAATAGCTATTAACTCTGCCTCTATTATTGAAACCGTGATACCGGACTTAAACGTCGATCTCCCTGGTACTGCATCTGTGCCCAACATGTAACCCGTCGACCTCCATCCATCCCTATCACTAGCGTAATCTATACATGATGATAATATCGTCAAAAACCTGAAGTGCGCTTTTAAGTGAGCCTTACTCTGCTCAGGACTCGTGTCTGTTCTGAACCTGCTCGATACATTGCTGCAACCAATGCAATTCTCCATCCATGAAACTCTCCATGCAACGGATCAAACATAAAGTCTTTCTATCGAACTCCCAATCCTTTTACCTTGGAGACTCGTCCCTAGCCACTCTTGTGCGCCAAACTATCATCGGTCTCTATAGCACTAGCTGTACTGAACTCTCCACCTGAATCGGAATACCGACCACTTCATCTCTCGTAATCGGGACTGGGACTTCGAACCCCACCTCGCTTGGCGGCATACCTGTTATCCGTTCACCATCTGACCGAGTCTGTCTTCTACAAAGTATTGCATACTCAACAAATATCACTTGGATGATTACTCCACTCCGGTCCTAAGACACTATGATTTGTACCCTTTTGTTTCGCCTCTAAAGTTGACAAGAGAACATCTCTCGACCCTGGCTCTTCGATGCATCGAATTCCATGAACCCCAGAGTAATCTCTAGCTCATCCAGTCCATAATTCCTCAAGAATTCTCATATCTATTTCCGTCAATAATGACCGATCGATGAGGTATTCTGCAGTAGATAGGGCTCCAGCCCGAAACTCCCTCGGAAAACCAGTCATAAGCCGTAAAGATCGATTCTTCCTAACTGCTTGAACCATCTACCCTGCAATGACATTTGACCGAGGATCTCCCAAAGTGGTGTACCGATACATGATCCTCTCCGTCCTGCACAATCCTGTGAACTACTGCGAAGTGAACCCTACGTCCAATCCGAACCGAAGAACCTCTATGCGCTTCCCGGACTGTTTTAGATAGAATTGGTTAGTAAAAGATTTCTATTGCTACTTGGTTTTAGGGTCGCAATACTTGCGGACCACGGCGGAATAGCAAACAAAAATTTTAGAAACATAGAACCAAACAAAACTCCAAAATCATCAAAATATTTGTAGTTGACAAAAACTAGTAAGCATAGAATGGGGTTTAGGGGGATACAGCTTTTGTAGCGTGTCCGTCTAATCGTGGAAGATCCAAGCTAGACTCTGTCGCCGTAAGAACGAGTTTGCAAGTAGACCTTTTCGACGATGACGTTCCACATTGAGGAAAAACCCAACTCAAGCTTCATCTTCACCAAAAGAACAAACTTTGTGAAGAAACTTGATATCATTATTTGCTAGATGATGATATGAAAAGATGTAGTATTTGTCACTCTTTTTATCTTTCTCTTTTCTTTTCTTGCTCTCAAGAATGAAGAAAAAGCAGGAGAGAGAATGCGCATGAGAGAATAAGTGTTAATTCTAGCAACCATACTAGAAAAGTAAAAACATTTTCCAATAAAAAATTCAACACCATTCCTTCATGTCCATGCATGTCTAATGACTCAAAGAAAAAAAGGAAATGATGTGTCTCATTCTAAAAGTATTATTGTATCAAATACATAATACAAACTAGTATATGTATCGTATACATATACACTGTCACACCCCGCTTTCCAGTAGACGGAAACGGTGACGTGGCAGGCCGCAACGTATTTACTAAGAAATAAATACGTTAAGCGTAAGTAAGCAATATATAAAATGTATAAGAATGATAAGATTATTAAAATAAAACAACTTTATTTACATTCATCTTTATATACATCTGTTTGAAAATGAAAAGATACAATGATATAAAGCAGTGCCTAAACAATGGCATACAAGAAAGTAAGTACAAGGAACTAAAAGTCAGGCTGTACTGCAAGTTGGTCCAAGTCCTCCTAGTTAGGCTCGATTTTCTGAGAGTCTGATCCTCCTGACGAACATTCCAAAGAAAGAAACATAAAAATCGTCATCAGCGAATTAACGCTCGGTAAGTCCCAAAAGAAGAAAGAGAAAACGGCATATGAAATGAATTGTGAATGATTGATTACTGGTATATGATTGTTATTCTAACGTGGTTGTTTGTAGCTTGATATAGAAGGTATTCATGTATACGAGAGGAGTCCATTTTACCCCGTGGATTATGATAACATGTAATACAAGGCCCCATCATAACCCACGGGACAACGGCACGTGAATTCATGTAGGTGTCTTTTAAGTGACCTCTCGTGCCACGATATACGTTCCGTACCAATTTACCCCTTTATCCCCGCGTAATGTATTGTATATGTTATATTTACAAGTCTTGCCGAAACCATGGATACAAAATGTTCAAGTATTTATGTTCAAGATGTAGTTAAGTATTCAAGTAATCAAGTCAAGTTATAACCATGGTTCGGTCAAGTCAAGTCAAGTATACATGTTTGATATTGATATTTGGATTCAAGTATTCATGTTCTTGATCAAGTATTCGGATTTGATTGTGGATTCAGGTTTGAATTAGACTCAGAATGAGTCAAACACTTGTAAACAAATTTAGCTCTTGAATTAGGTTCGGAAGTTATCGGTAACTGCTGTACATGGACGAAACATGGACGACAGGATTTGTGTCTTTTTCCAAGACAATTACCATTGATAACTCCGTTAAGTTGTCTACCTTAAATAGGCAAGCACTCACTTTCTCCGGCTCGCTGGGGCTCAAGAGAATTGATCCCGCTTAAAAGTAGCATAGGATAGGCCGGTTTGCTTGAGGAGAATCTTTTCTATGATCATACCCGAATTATGACCTATATTTACTAAACTTCTTAAATATTGTTTTTATATAACTCGAGGGGGTTTTATGAAAAATATTTTAATATAGTTAAAAATAAAATCTCGAGGGTGATTAGTATTATTTGAGGTTGTCATGAGCATGGATTTCAAGTATTGGAGTATTTTAGTGATAAATACTTAGCTTGGAAAGTTCATGGTATTTTATTGAAAAATTTGTCCTTTTTGGCATCTTGATGGTATTTTATTATCATTTGTTAATCTTCTCATGTTTTCAAAAATATAGATTTATTATATTTTGAAAATATGGATTTATAATTTTATATAATTTCAATTTTAAAAATACTTTTATTTTATTTAGAAAATTCGTATTTCTTAAGAACCGTATTTAAATCCTTTCGAGATCGAATGCTCCGTGAGAAGATCTGTATCTTGTTTTACTAGCCTAAGGATGTGCGATAATCCATACCATCCATTAGCGGGTCCCCTAAAGAGAGTTGTAGATGCGTAATCGCAAAGGATAGGAAATTCCGCTGTAACAGAAATCCGGTTTTTAAAGTAGGTGGAATTTTATTATAAAGTTTTCTTCGTAACAAATATTCATACAATGAGTATCGTGCTATGAAACCAAGTATACATATGGAGTAGGTTGTTACCCCGTGAAGTTTTTCTAAGGTATTGTTAAGCAATTACTAAAAAAGGTGTTTATAAAGTTCAAGATAGTTTAATGAAAAAGTTCTACTATTGTTGTTTCACAAGAATTTTGATGAAATTTGATTCTAAATATTAGGGTTTAAAGTTATAAGTGATGTAGTAAAATTAAATTGACTAAATTGTAAAGGAAAAGAGAGTTATATGTTTTAGAAAAGAAGATGTCGGTATTAACTCCACTTTTACCGATATAAAACTTGAAGGGAATTTCAATAGAAAGGAGGAGATTTGGAAGGGATTTACGGTTTAGAAAACTTAAAGAGTGGTTGAAGAAGAGTGGATAAGCTTTGTGGCGTCACGGGAGCTCCGGAATAGGTTTTGGTTTTCGCCGGAATCAACTTGCTTGCTAACTTCTCTTTACATCACTTGCACTAGGAACTTTTTAGAGAGTATTGGCTAGAATTTTCAGAATGGTGCTAAGCCAAGGTAGGGGGTGATATTTATAGTGGAGAATTAGGGTTTAGAAATTAAAATTGTGAATTAAAAGTATTAAAATTATGATAAATTGTGAATTGAAAGGTCTCTATTTGATTGCAGGAAAATCAAGCAGTGTAGAGGAGTTAGGGATAGGTGAAGAGACAAGTGTGCAGAGCACGGGACTATTTGGCCACCATTGACCTGTCCCTGCTGGCCCCAAGCCCAAATCCGCCGGTCGTTTTGTGCCATCTGGCATCGAGATTCGTGCTAGCTGATTAAATCCCCGTTTACTCCATTTTTCATATGTTTGATTTTTCTGAACTTTTCATTTCTTGTGTATTGCACGTGCAATCTTTTGGGCTTCCAAAAAGTTAAAAAAAATTCAAAATAAATAATTGTGTCTAATGGGATTCGAACACAGGGGTTACGTCACAGCAGTGCAAGAGCTTTACCAGTGAGCTACCAGTTATTTCTTGCTGTTATTTAATAAAAGTAATTTATAACTCAAGCTCAGGCTGTAAAACTCATTTCTTGTATATTAACGGTAAAATTTCCGTAAAAGATTTTAGAGTCGTTATACACGTAGTCATATCAAATACGAATAGTAAAAGTGAGAGAAATAGAAGGTGAACATAATACTAGAATATATATATCTATATCTATATCTATATCTATATATATTATTAAATCAACACTTGATTTAATAATCGGCTTTATTATAAACCGGCTAGTATTATTAAACGTTCGATTAATGTACATGTATCAAATACACGTATTTAATCGAACTTCAGTACATAATGCCATACGTGCACTATATCGTTTCGCCTGAGCATGAAAAAGCTCTGCGTGGGACTTTAAAGACTCAATCAATGTGCCGGCAGTAGGTTAGGATCATATCCGATTGATCTGAAACATTTTCAGACCAATCCCCTCAAGGGTTAACCCACAAGCACATCGGCAGTACTAGCTGCACATAACGGTTGCTCAGGTATTGATCAAAAGAAAGGTCGACAAGCAAGCTCATCCATATGAAATTAGAGTCTATCAGTGACAGTGACCGTATAGTCCGGTCTCTTTGTCAGAGAGTGTCATATACCGGGTCTAGGGGTGGAAACTGTCAGAGCCCAAATAACTTGATATGTCGTGCTGATGTCTAACTAATAATCATCTGAGATACAACTGATAACATTTATCAGTTCATCTCAACCGCCTTGGCCAAGGACTTATGGTTATAGCCAATTAAGCACAGCGCGATATCAACTCATAATACCAGGAGAGACGAATCCCTTCGACCGCTCACTGCCTCTATGTGCTTCGGGATCGTACCCAACTAAAACCTGTTTGCACGACTTCTTTGATCCGTGGTAGGGTAGTAATGAAAGTACAGTGGGAACACACAAGACACTATGGCGATCTCAGACCAAAAGACTACCATGTACTCATGTCATCAGAGAACTGCTATCTGATAATATGTATAATACCATTTAGGAGTTTTCGGTGAGTCCGTTCAGTGAAACCCATTCTTTAATGAGCACTTGTATATAATCCTATGTGTCAAACACTAATAGCTGTGGGACCAGCTATCGCCCTCCAACCGGGTCAGGAAACGTATACACTAGTCTAATTTGGAGTACCGATGCTCAGTCTCGATACTCATATGACTAAGAACATTTAAGGATGTGCTTATGGACTATTCAGGTCCCACTGTTATGATCCCTACCATAATCCTGGTACTCCAGCAATGATCCTATGGAATTTATCATCATGTATTAGCAATATGTAATAGCAAGTAAAACATATACACATGAATGATAAAGACAAACCAGATAACATACTATTATTTCGAGTAAGACTATTCTATCCATATAAGTCCAGATGCAATTGCAATAATCGCCTTCGGGGCACCTATATCCAATAATCTCCCACTTGCACTAAAGGCCAATTATTGCAGTATAGCTGTTCTCCGCCGAAAAGATGCGACCGGAACGTTGGGACGTCTGGCCTGAATTTCGAGGGCATATGCTATTTGGTGCTATCCGTCCATCTCTCTGAAGATGCCAAGTTGATTTATGGCACCATGTATCGAAGGTTTAGACGAATGCGGCCGTTGTAGCAGATTTCATCAGATTCCCTCTCGTTTGAGTGGTTTTTTTGATTGTGGGGACGCTCTTCCCTGCAGGAGCAAGCCCCTGCAGTTAATTACGCTACCGCATTGCGGTAACAACTTTCTCCTTCTCCAGATGGTCACTTCGTGTCGTGTGTGTTTGTTTTATTTTTTGGTTGCCCGTGGATTGTATACGGAGATTAATTTATGTTGTCGCCCGTAGGGCATGGATTAGTCCAAATCCGTATTTTCTTAGATTTAGGTTTTGGTTTGGGTTTAAGGATCGTTAATCTCATTTGAGGCTAAGATCAACTTAAACGTTTGTTAAGGATACATTAGTCTAATTTTAAACTAAGATCAACTTAACAGGATCATTTAGATCCAACAAAAGAGCATTTGGGCTCAATTGTTTTAGTTTAGGGACTTTGCGGTCCAGTTTAAAGACGTTATAGTCTGTAAAGTTTAAGGACATCATAGTCCATGAGTTTAAGGACCCCACAGTCCGTGGTAGTTTAGAGATATCATAGTCTGTAAAGTTTAAGAACATCATAGTCCATGAGTTTAAGTACCCCACAGTCCGTGAAATGTCTGGTTGTCGGGACCCATCACCTCTCTGAAGTCATTGAAGGATTACAACGACAAATATCAGAGGAGTGAAGGGATGTACCTTTGAACCAATATTGGTTGGGAGATTTGTAATCCAATTTGGGACTAAGATCAAAGATTTATGAGCATATGGGCTCAATTAATCCGAATTAGGGTTCTGTGGCAACTTTGGGCTCGGCTCATTTAGTTAAAATGTTGAACATTTAGCAATGCTGAGCATTGGTTTGAGTTATGAAATTTTTTTTGTCTTTTATTGAGTGCTGAGCACTCATCGTAGCTCTGGGCTTTATCATTTAAAGAACAATTTATATTCTCTCAGCGCACACGTGAGGAGCACGTGGCGCGCTTGGCGCTAAGCACCAGATTCAGATCGCTAAGGCGTTTTATGTGAGATAGCGCATACGTGAGGAGCACGTGGCGCGCTTAGCGCTGTGCGCCAGTTAATGAGCGCAGAGCGCTCTTGTTTGAAAGAGCGCACACGTGGTGCGCTTGGCGCTGTATGCCAGTCAATGAGCGCAGAGCGCTCTTGTTTGAAAGAGTGCACACGTGAGGAACACGTGGTGCGCTTGGCGCTGTATGCCAGTCAATGAGCGGAGAGTGCTTCTTTAAGTTTGGAGAGCTAAGGTTCTGCAGCGTTTTGCGCTAGATTTGGAGCGCTGAACGCTTCTTTTAATTGGAGCGCTAGGGCTCCGAAGCGCTATGCGCTAAATTTGGAGCGCTGAAGGGCTTCTTTTAATTGGAGCACTAAGGCTCTTTTATGCAGCTCTGCCCTCTGAGAATTAATTCTCTCTTATAAGAGAGTTTGTCTCATGGATTTAAGAACAAAGTTCTTATTTTATAGGAGATGTTTTCAATCTCTTATATTTTGGAGAAAGGCTTTGCCTTTATGGATCTGTGATGCTAAGAGAATTGAATTATTCTCCTCCTTTATAATGAGATGTTATGATCTCTTTTGTGAGAGACAGTTTGTTTTAAAGATCTATGATCTAGCATAAGAACTAAGTTCTTTTTCTGATGAGATTTTTTTATCTCACTGTTTTTTTATCTTGAAGAAAGTTCTTCTGCTGAGAGCTTTCTCTTTGAAGTGTTTCAAAGTTTATGGGGGGTTCCTCTATATGAGACTTGAAGTCTTGGGGCCTTTATATAGGGCAAGCTGATTTGTTGAATCAGTTAAAGAGATTTTTTCTCTAATTGATTTGGGGATTTCCCCGCCGTTAGGGCTTTTGATTTACAGAAAGCTATCTTCTTGTTTTTATCAAGATTGGGAAATCTTTCCCACACAGAATTTATTCTGTATTTTAGTGATTTTTAATCACCATTAGATCATTGATCCGACGGTGCTCTAATTTACAGAGCAAAATCTTTTTGTTTTGGAAAGATTCTGAAGAATGTTTTCTTAACAGAATTTTATTCTGGTAACTTGATAATTTATCATCTTTGTTGGATCTTTGATCCAATGGTAAGGAACATTTAGTTCCAGCGCTAGCGCACTCGTGCTTTGCACGTGAGCGCCGCTTCAGAGCGCTGGCACTCTTAGCGCTAGCGCATCCGTGCTCTGCACGTGAGCGCCGCTTCAGAGCGCTGGCGCTCTTAGCGCTAGCGCACCCGTGCTCTGCACGTGAGCGCTGCTTGCTGGCGCTTTTATAAAGCGCTGCTTCATTTCAAATTTTAAAAATTGAACAGTGCTTTGCTCTGATTGGGGGAAACAAATGCCGCCCCATCGTTGCGCTCACGTGGCCTGCACGTGGGTGCAGCGGTGGCAGCACCTCTGCCATTGGATCAACTCAGAAGTTGAAACGACTCTCTGGGCCTATAAATAGGACCCTTGGCCCTTTGAGATGATCTCTATTCATCTTCTTACTTTTTTCTGAGAATTATTTCTCCTTCAGAGCATAGCTCTTCGTCTTAAGAATTTTCTTAGGGACAAAACTCTGTCAAAAATTTAGGTAAAGATTAAATCTTTCAAGGTTTCCCCCATTAACAGAGCTTTGCTCTTTTCAAATCATATAGATTTTTAGGGTTTCTCAATAGAGCTTTACTCTTCATAGATCTAAAGTGATCTTTCTTAGGGTTTCTTAACCCATTAATAGAGCTTTGCTCTTTTCAAATCATATAGATTTGTTAATTTTTCATGAAAAATCTAGAGTTTGTTCATAGATCTTGAAGATCTCGGAATTTTTGATTCACTAAAAAGCTTTGCTTTAAGTTTTCTGATAGGTTATTCCTTCATTTTACAGAGCATGGCTCTTCAAGATTTTTCTTGAGGAATTTTATTCCTTTCATCATCAGAGTTGACAGATGTCACTCTGTTGTAGAGCGCTGCTCTCAATGGGAGATTTACTCCTTGGCCTGAGGGGCCCTCATTAAATGAGAATCCTTTGAGGATTTCCTCATTTAATGACAGTCTCATCAAATGATGAGACTGTTTTATTAATAATGAGAATCATCTAGATTGTGTGGGTCCCCTTCGACCCCTTTTTACTGTATTGCAGTATGGTACGGATTTAAAGTACCAAGTACCGAACTTGACTTGTAGCATTGACGGCTAACTTTGTTCTCTTTCGTGCATGTACCATGTCTTTCGATACTTCGTTTCCCTTTGTCCGTTTAGAAAGCGGGTTTCCTGCAGCGCTAGTAGACCGAGAAGTTTTCGCACTGATCAAGGATCACGACCCAGAGCGGAAGAATCTCCATTTATGGGGAATATGGTACAACCAGATCATCATGGGTCGGCGCAGCTTCTCTTGCGCAACACCTTCAGAGTCCATTTCGGCGATTCATTATGCTGACGTACCCCCGGTGAACTATGCCATGGAAGTGGTTAATTGGACTTCAGAGGGTTGCCTTCAGCCCTCTATGGCTGCGATACCTGTACAACCGTCGATGGCTTTGGACATTCTAGGGTGGCGTATATGCCAGGACGAGTCGCGCCCTTGGGGACAGCCATACAACATAGGCTTGATTCCCCGTCACTTAGCTGGAAATCTGCAGTGGGCCCGATACATCTTATCGGCAAAGAAGTCAGAGCTGCTAAGGCTCGGGTTGTACCCCACGATCTATGCTTCTCTGTTCCAGTATTCCACACCTCCAGCATGGTGGGTCAAAGCCTTTTTGGAACAATGGAACATTCCAACTCACACCTTCCTTATGCTAGATCGGGAAGTTTCCATCTCTTTGGAGGAGTTTGCGGATATCTCCGGCTTGCCTGTCAGAGGGGAGCATTATGAGGAGATCTTGCCCCCTGACGAGTATATTTTCGCTACCCGACTGGTGATGACGGGTCTAACCCCAGAGAATGCCATTCAGCACCGATTCCCCAGCTTGATCAAGGTGCTAAACATTTATCAGGGCCTATTTCTTGAATCTGGAAGCCATGGGGTTAGCTTTGCGGACTTCATCGCCCGTTTTCTCCGCTCAGAAGCTTTATCACAACAAGGTGAAAGGTTTGTCAAACTTGATGATCCTTTCAGTTTTGGCTTGGATAGCCGGCTGATAACAGAAGCCGATCAAAAGAGTTTCTTCCTTCCAAACGTCGCGGTCGTCCCCTTTTCAGAAACCACCGCTCAGGACATCGATGAAGAAGCATTCTTTCTAGGGTTCCTTGGTTTGTGGTTAAGCTGGTTCACGCTTCCCATGCACCCTCGCTACATGAGGCCTTCTGTCTTCTACCCAGCTCATCGGATGGTTGAAGGGAGACAGGTCGCTGTTGGGATTGCTAGGCTGGCTCATTTGTATCACGACCTTAGCTTGGCGGCCGACACTACTCAACCGGGGGTGCAGCCCATGAACTTCCCGATGCATTATTTTACTTCATGGCTCGAGTTTCATGTGCTCGGTGCTTTTGGAATGCACAAGCGGTCCCATTTCTATGAAACTTGCAATTTTCTTCGGATCATGCGGCTGGTCGATGCTTCCACTATGGAGCCAAGTCAGCGAGATGCTCGGGGTGTGATTCTTCGCCCGCGTATAGTCGGGGACGGCATGACCTCTGCTGATAAGGTCATGACCATCGGTAAGGAATCCGCTAAGACAGTGCAGCCGCTGTAGGACACCTTTAAGGACGGAGCTTCTACCTTGAAAGCTCAGGAGATTCTCCATTTATACTCGATCAGGCCGGGCTACCTGGTGTTCAAGCAGAATGACTCGGGTTTGTTCATGAGATATAACCCCTACCATTTTGCCCAGCAATCAAGTTATAATCAGGGCATCCAGCTCGAGGCATTCTTGGCAGAACTGGTTAATACTGAAGAGGGCATTTGAAGCGCTTTGCACCACTTCATGCGCCTAAACACAGGGTCCAATTTCTTCATCAGTGAGCCGAGTTCTGTTTCGAAAGCCTTGAACGTATACGTGGCATGGTATCAACACGCAGTGGGTGCTATTATCAAGGAGGAGAAGTGACTGTTGCTTGATCGCAAGGCTGCAGCCCCGGCTGGTAATCCGACTGTTCCCCTAAAGCAGCGGACCATCGTTCATCCTCTTTTGAGAGAGGCTGCTGCGGTTGTGGCCCCGTGCGCCATATCTGAGCTTCCCCTTCCTCGTGCTCCTATGAAAGCGGTGGCAGTGGCGTTTCCCGAGTCTGGTGTGGGTTTGGAGATCGGGACTCGTTGTCTAAAGGTGCCCACCAAGCGTAAACTTGTGCTAGCGGCTAGAAGAGAAAGAAGTCAATACTCTCTGCAGATGTTGTATTTGGCCAGGAGCCTCATGCTCCTTACAGCGAGGGCATAAGTGAATACGGGACCAACGAAGGCTTATTCATGGCGCCGGATGATACTGATCTAAAGGCTGCTATTGCAGCTTCCGAGCGATTAGCTAGCCACAAAGCAGGACTGGTCACCCTTGCACAGTCAGGTAGACTTCAGTCGTATCTTTTCGCTGTTACGTTTTTATTATCATGCTTTGACTGACACTTTTTCTTCAACAGGCATCTCCACTGAAGAAGCTCTCGCGGCCTCTCTCAAGACTTTTGAAGAGGAGGAAATGCTTTGTGCTTCCTTAGGCATTGGTACATTTCAGCTCACCGTGCCTTCATTCCCGTTTTTATGGGTAAACTAACTCTTCTTTTCCATCTTATTGCAGGGACTACCTTGACTCAGGTTATCCTAAGTGCAGTGCAGATCGTGAGTGGTGACGCGGCGATGCTCCTAAGGCCGGCTGCCGAAGTCCCAGCTCCCCCAGTATTGCCGAAAGAAGCTTCGCTCAAACAGCCGATGATGGACGCCGTAGAGGCTCCAGAGGCAGAACTTGGTTCGGACGATGACATCTCCTTGACGGAGGTTTTGAGGAGGTCACTTCTCTCTGCCAAGGCCGACAAGAAGCGTAGAAAGCGCATAACTAAGGAACATGTTGCCGCTTTGGCTATAGGTGCAGGCTCAAGCGCTATTCCATCTGTCACTATTTCTTCCGAAGATGCTCCAGCCACCTTGTCTACCGTTCGTAGACAGGTTTTGCGTGCGGCTCGGAAGGCAATCGAAAAGCCGCCTCAAGGTAATGTAACACTGGATCCTTTTATTAGAGTTTGATCTTCAGATTCTCATATATCGTATCCTGCAGGGCTAAGTCTTGGCTATGAGGCAGCAGGTGAGATAATGGCAACCGCTGAGCCTGAAATGGTTACTCTCTCCCAGGAGTCCGGGACTGCTCCAATTGCCGCTCTTTCCCGTTACAGTTCCCTGCCATCGCCCCGCATTGCGAGTGTCATGACGGCTCTCGTAGAATCCGGGGATGAAGCCACTGGTGCCGAAACCCTTCCAATGGAGGAGAGCGAAGAAGTCGCTGTGCCTAATGATGCTCTTGTCGCAGTTTTGATTGGCGACTTATCATGTAGATTTTGAGTCACTGTTTTCCTTTTTTATTCCGCAATCCTTTTCAATCCCTTCTGACGACATTTCTTTTGTTTCTAATGCAGGTGTGGTGAGCATTGAGGTCGTGCCACCCGAAGAAGCACCACTAGCTGCCGCTCTGACGGTCGCTGCCCTTTCGTCTCCTCTTATATCCTTTCAAATGCTGGAAGGTATGGGTTTGCGATTAATTTAAATCGGGGACAACATCTTTCGTGTGCTGACCATATATCATCGTAATCTTGTAGGAGTTCTCTTTGATCATTTGTATTAAGTGCTGAACCCGCACTTCTTCTTCCAGTCGGAAGTCGCTTTGCCTGCCGGTGCCGGTGAGTATAGTTTTTTTTAAACGACGTCTTTTCCTTTCTTCGACGGGCAGCCATGCCATTGCTAATTCTTCTTTGTATTACTTGTATCCTTACAAATTGAAGGAGGGGATGAGGGCATCGTCGCGCCACCAGTACTCCCAGCTCTGCCCTCTGTTGCAGCCTGTATAGTAGGCTCTATTGTTCGTGTATTTTCTTTATTTCCTGAGCCGACATCTGACTATGATTTGTTTTGCAGCGGTCGCACCGACTCCATCTCCTTTCGAGTCTCGAATTCCAATGCTGACAGGGCCCTTTGTTAAACGCCCATCTTCCAGGGGTGCCGCGAACAGCCTGCGAATGTTAAGTGAGTTCGTCGAGGATCTTGATGCCGAGGCTTTCGCATCTGCTGCAGATTTTGCTGCTGAGGTTAATCTCATGCTGGCGATACTCGCGAACTTCCACAGCGAGGGTGTCGTTGAGTCTTGGGTTAATCACTATAGGAAGATGAGGCATGTCTATATAAGATTGAGCTCAAGCGTCCTGCTCCGGAAATTTTGGCTTTGAACTCCCAACGGGCTGCATGGGTTGAGCAGAGCGTGCCCTTCCTTCGCCATTTTGAACAAGAAGCGACCTTGAGGCGGAAGAAATGCGAGGAGGCTTTAGGTGAATCTGCTCGGCTGCGCGCCCAAGTTGAAGCGAATGCCATGCAACTGAGAGCCATCTTTGACAATTTGCAGTGATGCATTTCGGATGGGCTGGCATTGAGGCGGAAGCTCGACTTCATTGAGCAGGTTACGCAGAGTCGTGAAGCTGCCCAACGAGAAATCTATGAGAAGGTTTCATCGTGTTTGCAGCAATGGGCTCAAATCGAAGCGGAGCTGGCCGCAGCGGCTGACCATGAAAAGGAGTTGAAAGGAGCGCGCGAACAACTTACTGACTTATTGAAAACTCCTTCTTCTCAATAGCTACCTTTGTATCAATTAAACATTTGTAATCTTTGAATAACATGTATCCATTTTTCATTCTTTTATATGATTCGTCTTGTACTCAATTGAATTCATGAATAAAAGATACACATTTTTTATCTCCTACTGTCGCTTTCTTCTCTTTGCTGTGCTGTCATCATGTGATTTTAGCAGGTATGGCCTGTAGATAGTAGGTAGCTATCCATCTTGGACTCTTTACAAGGCAGCGATGGCTTAGGAAATAGGTTCAGGTCTGCTGCCTAAGTCTTTTCAACTTTATAAGCCGTGTGGATCTCATAAAGATTTTTCTCCCTACGGGTCGAGAGGATCTCGTAGGTGTATTTTCTCCTTAGGAGTCATGAGGAATCCTAAGTGTGTTTTCTCTTGAGAGTCGTAAGGATCTCACAAGAGAATTTTCTTCCTTACAAGTCGAGAGGACTCGTAAGTGATTGATGAGTTGACCTACTCCCGAATCAAAGCATTGCTTTGACGGGGAGGTCGAGGGTTGACTTTGGTCATTTTCCACGGGGTCAGGATTGACTTTAGCCGTGTTCCACGGGGTCAGGGGTTGTCTATGAACCGTCGAGATTTGGAATTAGGGACTTTGTCATTGCTCCGAGGTTGATTGTCGCATTCGAATCCTGCTAGATGAGGAGAAACGCTGTTGTGGGTCTCCAGGCTGTAGATGTGGCCGTCGAGACTTAGAACTAGGGACTCTGCCATGGCTTTGTTTGTTGACGTCGTATATTCCTGCAGAGACACCGATTTCTCTGCGGGTTGACGCGAATCGAGATGCTTTCGTCAAGGACGCTGATTTCCCTGAATCGAGGTTTTTGCCAAGGACGCTGATTTCCTCGGAGTTGAGACGTCGAGGTATTCCTGCAAAGACACTGATTTCTCTGCGGGTCGACGCGAATCGAGATACTCTCGTTAAGGACGCTGATTTCCCTGAATCGAGGTTTTTGCCAAGGACGCCGATTTCCTCAGAGTTGGGACGAATCGAGGTATTCCTGTAAAGATACTGATTTCTTTGCGGGTCGACGCGAATCGAGATGCTCTCGTCAAGGACGCTGATTTCCCTGAATCGAGGTTTTTGCCAAGGACGCTGATTTTCTCGGAGTTGAGACGAATCGAGATATTCCTGCAAAGACACTGATTTCTCTGCAGGTCAACGCGAATCGAGATGCTCTCATAAAGAACGCTGATTTCCCTGAATCGATATATTTACCAAGGACGCAGATTTTCCTGGGGTTGAGACGAATCAAGGTATTCCTGCAAAGACATTGATTTCCTTGCAGGTCGACGCGAATCGAGATGCTCTCGCCAAGGACGCTGATTTCCCTGAATCGAGGTTTTTTGCCAAGGACACTGATTTCCTTGGAGGTCGATACGAATCGAGGTATTCCTGCAAAGACGCTGATTTCCTTGCGGGTCGACACGAATCGAGATGCTCTCATCAAGGATGCTGATTTCCCTGAATCGAAGTTTTTTGCCAAGGACACTGATTTCCCTGGGGTTGAGACGAATTGAGGTATTCCTGCAAAGACACTGATTTCTCTGCGGGTCGACGCGAATTGGGATGCTCTCGTCAAGGTTGCTGATTTCCCTGAATCGAGATTTTTACCAAGGACACAGATTTCCCTGGGGTTGAGACGAATCGAGGTATTCCTGCAAAGACACTAATTTCTCTGCAGGTCGACGCGAATCGGGATGCTCTCGTCAAGGATGCTGATTTCCCTAAATCGAGGTTTTTACCAAGGACGCTGATTTCCCTGGGTTGAGATGAATCGATGTATTCCTGCAAAGACACTGATTTCCTTACGGGTCGATGCGAATCGAGATGCTCTCGTCAAGGACGCTGATTTCCCTGAATCGAGGTATTTGCCAAGGACGCTGATTTCCTCGGAGTTGGTTGACTTGTTTCCGAGACGGAGCGTTGATCCGGCGGGGAGATCATTGGTTGACTCTAGGTTGTCTGTGGACCGTAGACTCTTGGAACTAGGGACTTTGCCATGGCTCCATTTGGTGATGTTGCGTCCGAATCCTGTTAGAATGAGGAGAATCACCGTTGCTGATTTTTAGGCTGTAGATGTTGCCGTTAAGATTTGGAACTAGGGACTTTGCCATGGCTCCGTTTCGTTGCGTCGCTTCCGTGCCCTGCTGGCATAAGAAGGAATGTCGTTGTTGATCTTTTGGGATGCAGATGTTACTATTGAGACCTGACTTTCCCTTTTGACAGGATCTGGTAGGGGACATGTGGTTCTCTTTTTGTTTATGCCCATGGATTGTATACGGGGGTCAGTATGGACTACCTGTAGGGCAAAAGTTTCATTCTTTCATTTTTTTATTTTTTTCCGCGATGCTCTATCATTTCAGCTCTTTTATATCGCAAAGGTCACGATTGCCCAATCATTTCGGCTATTTTTCACGGTGCCCAATCATTTCGGCTATTTCATATGCATTTTTGGCTCGCTAATTTTTTATCGCGAGTATGGAACTTGGAACCTGGAGCGAATCATCATTTTCTGTGAAAGGACTTGGGATTTGATACCGATTCAGGCATCAGCATTGCTACAACTGGGACGTTGCCAGGAGCGAATCATCATTTGCCACTGTCGATGTCGAACAAAGATGGCTTAGCAAACATGGTAGGATCCTGTTGACTAAGGCTTTTGACTTTATGAGCCGTAAGGGTCTCATAAAGGTATTTCTCCCTACGAGTCGTGAGGATCTCGTGGGTGCGTTTTCTCCTTAAAAATCGTGAGCATTCTTAAGTGTATGCTCTCTTATAAGTCATAAGGATATTACAAGAGTGTTTTCTCCTTATAAGTCGAGAGGACTTACAAGGGTCATTCGCTGTGTGAGCATATCCCTAGTCGCTGGTGGGACTCTGTTAGGGAAATGTTTATTCGTACCCGTGGATTGTATACAAGGGTCAATATTGAACCACTTGTAGGGCAGTCTTGGAAATATGATGGCTTAAGAACAGGTTCAGATCCCTGTAGCTTAAGGCTTTTGAATCCTATGAGCCGTGAGGGTCTCAAAGGGGAATTCTCCTTACGAGTCGTGAGGATCTTGTAAGTGCGTTTTCTCCTTAGGAATCGTGATGATTCCTAAGTGTGTTGCTCCCTTATGAGTCGTAAGGATCTCACGCAGGTATTTTCTCCTTACAGGGTCGAGAGGACCTTGCAAGTGTCTTTTAACGAGATTGCGTCCTTTCAGGTTTTCACAAACTCGTCGGTAGTCCTGCTGTTTTTACTCACGACGCCCTTTCGGGTTTTCATCCGCGCTCATTTTGCTTGTGGACATACCGTTTTTTTCCTTTCCTACGAGTCTGCGCCCTTTCGAGTTTTCATAAATATCGCCGGTAGTCCTGCTGTTTTTACTCACGGCGCCTTTTCGGGTTTTCATCCGTACCCATTTTGCTTGTGGACATACCATTTTTTTGTCAGCCTTGGGATGCTGCGGTCCATAGTAGTTTATAGAAGTCTCGGTCAATTGCAAGTTTTAGGACATTGCGGTCCATTGTTAGTTTAGAGACATTTCGGTTCGTTGTTCGTAAGTCCGAGATTTTTCGGGGCAACGTACGATTACGCAGCTAGATATCCTCGCAAGTCTTCGTATCTTTCGTGTCAGAGGTATATTCCTTGAAGAGAGGGCTGAAAGCTATTTTTTCATCAGAGTCGCTTCTAAAGGTGAGAACTTGCAATCCCTTGTTGTCAACTATGTGGCATTTGTCGGCAGTTCTTTTGCGTTCATCTGTCGTGCTTCTCTGTTTCCGACGAGCTTTGCGCTTCACTCGCTGGACCTGTTGTCGGTAGGCAACATATCCCTGCCACCAGTTTTTAAAGGCTGTGCACTCTTCGGTAGGGTGTATAATCCTCTGATGGAATAAGCAGAAGTTAGGAAGTACGTCCGCTTCATCAAGATGTATACTGCCAGGAGTATTTCTTCTAAAAGAAGGCAACTTCATTCCCATTGACAGGTCCCTAGCGAATTGTTTCCTTGCTTTAAGCTTGCTTTTGCTGGTGACAGGGATGCTTCGACCCGGTTGGGGTACTCCACGGTTTCTCAATACTGGAGCTTCTTCAACTTGACGCCGACGCTTGGCCCTCTTGTATATGGCCGTTTTCCGCTCTCTGTCAGCTTTGCTTTTCTGAAGATCTTCACTTAGTAGTCTGTCAATCAATTCGTCCGATGGCTCTAAGAATTTTGATTCTGGTTCTGGATCTGCCCCCAGTTTCTCTGTATCAGGAGTTTCTTCACCATTTATTGACGAGTGAGAGATCATGTGGCAGCTCGCCACATAGTTCTCTGGTTCATCTGACGAGTCTTTTCCCTATCATTGTCATCATCTCCGTCCTTAAGGATGTGGTTGAGAAACTCTTGGAACGTGACCGGGGTACGCGCCTTCTGGTTATATTCCTCCAGCCCGTCGATATATTTTTGCAGGTCCGTGCGCTTGTCATTGGGCTTCACAGGCTTTTTGGTCTTCTTCTTCTTCTTTGAAGACTTTGACGACTGGGCTTGAGCGTTTTGATTATCGCGACCAATTCTTGGAGTCAGGCGCGGCTTCAGTATTCCCTCAATGATCTCGGGTTCCAGCAGACCTTTCCACCTGATTGCCGGGCATGTTTGGAGATCCTTCAGTATTCTTTTTGTCTTAGCTAAAAGAGCGACCTCCCATAGAGCTTCTTCTATAAAAGAACACGATGCCCCCGGCGTGTCCACCCTTTTAGGGGTGTGCTGTTGTGGCGGATTTACCTACCAGTTTTCGGACAGCGCGAATTTGCCCTGCTGGTATTGGTCTTCAACCCAAATTTTGAAGACGTAGCAATCTTCGAGTGGATGGCCGAATACTCGATGGTAGAGGCAGCAATTGGGATCGTTGATATCGTTCGGTTGTAGTAGGTGTCTCGGCTCCGGTAGAGTGATGAGTCAGTTGCGCACTGCTAGTTCGAACAATCTCCTCGTTTTATCCCGGGGAAACGAGTAAGGACGTCTCAACTTCTCATCGAGGGATTGCTACTTTTTGCTTTAGCGAACAACCGGTCTCGGACCACTCGTTTGTTGTTGAGCGTTGGCGACGAAGGTTGCTTTCCCTTTCCCCTTCTCATTCCGAGGATCCGTCTTTGAGGAGGACGGTCTATGGCCCATCTGGTCTATTTGGGCCAGCTTGTCAATCAAGGCCTGGAAAGTAGTTGGCTTGAAGAACATCATGAATTGAGATATTGTCTCCTACGGATCAAGAGTACCCACGAACATGCCTACAGCAGGAGCTTCCTCGATGCGTTGTTCACACTTCGACCATAAATTCCGCCACCGTATCACGTACTGCACCCATGTTTCGCCCAGCTTCACTCTGGCGTTAATTAATGCTGTGATGGGGGTGCGCTCTGTAGCGCTCGTGAACCTTTGTGTGAACAGTAACTCCATTTCTGCAAATATCTTAATGGAGTCGTTCGGGAGCTCGGAGTACCATTCAAACGCTGTCTCCGACAAGCTGCTAACAAACTGGCGAAGCAGCAGTTTGTCGTCACCTCCGGTTTTGCCGCAAAGAGCCCTGAACCGAGCGACATGTTGATGGGGATTGCCTGTCCCCTTGTACACATAGAATTTAGGAATTTTGTATCCTGGCGGATACTTTATCTGGTCGTACCAACCTGGATATGGTCGTCCAGTCTTAACAATTTGCCCGGTCGCTTCGCTTGCCTGATGAGCTCGTATTTGCTGAGCGATATAGTCATCCAGTGTGGCTTTGGAGATGGTCTCCTCCTTGGCCGCTGAACAAGCAGGGAGGGGGTTTGATGTCTCTCCCCTATCGTCTTCAAGGATAATTGGAGGGTCTTCAGCTGGAGGATCCGGCTGTAACATCATCCCGATCATATCTTGGAATAAAAGGGCCATTTTTTTTATATTGGCCGCTTGTTCCGCAGCTTCTTTTTCCTTCTTCTCAAGCATTCTCCAAAGGAATTCGGCATCCGTTTCTTGCTCATGACGCTGCTCTGAAGATGTCTTCAGGCCTGCTTTTGGTCCAGTGAGTGCAGCCATGGCTGTCAGCATTTCTTGGAGCTTTTGTTGTTATTGCTCCTGAGCCTTAGTCACAGACCGTATAAGTGGTCGGTGATCCATAGAGACACGGCTATCCTTTTTTCCGGAAGCTATATAAACAATTTGCTCCACCATGCCCCCAGACTTGGGGTGTTTAAATTCAGTGTCCTTGCGATTTGCCAAAAACGCAGGGATCTTCTCCGTTCTAGTCAGTTCTTTCTTCCCCCGCAGTCTCTTTCATCGAAATCTTCCCCGTTCCTCCTTCTTTTGTGAGCAGTCGAAGTTGAGGGAGCCGTTGCAGCGGGCACCCAAACAGATGACACTTTCTGTGGCTTGACAGGGTGATCCCCTTCTCGCAGAACTTTCATTTTTTTCTGTCGGCGGGGGTAGTCTTGATCAATTACAGAGTCTTGGACCTGTCGCCAGACCTTGTGAATTTTGGAGGACAGCCACTGAGGGGGCTGCTCTAGCTTCGCCTTTGCAGCGTTCTCCACAGGTGGAGGAGATCTCTTCAGCACGGCCGTCGGAGAGTTCTTGCGTACCGTCCTGAGTGGTTCAAAGCTGTTCCCAGTTGGAACAGCAACAGTAATTTCTATCGTTGGAGCTGGTGGTGTTAGTCCAGAAGGGGAACTGCCCCCAGCCTTCCTTACTCGGTGCCAGTGGCGATGTCGAGCATGTCGTGCTGACGGGACCGGCTCAGTTATGGGGGTGGCTTCGTCATGCCTCCTGCTCTGATAAGGGGTCGTCGTCATCGTTAGCCTATCGAAAACCGACGTCCGCTGAGAGGGGATGGCCATCCTGTCGAAGGCAGACTTTCGGACAGGGGTAGCAGTTTTAATGACTTCGCCTGGAATGGGAGCTGAAACGGTCAGTCTTGCAAAGACCGACTCCTTAGCAGGGGAAGTCGCTTTGATGACTTCAGGAACTGGAGTAGGGATGGATATCCGCTTTGGGATGGCCGCTTCGGGTATCGCGGGCTTCTTTCCGGGCCCACTAGAGCTTTGGCCCAGTCTATTGAAAACCGAGGCGCTGGACTTGGGCGACCCATTGAGAGGGGCCGCGGTAGTTGTAAACCGATCAAAGACTGACCTCTTTGGAGCTTCTTGCGTCGACAATGGAGCGTTGAAGCTCATGGGTGGGAGCATGGTCCCAAAGAATAGCCCTGTGGTGGCTTGCGTCACTTGTTACACAGGCATTGTAAAAAGAGAGGCCGCTTAAGGCCCATAGGTTACTCCACCAGACGGGGCAAAACGAGAATTGTTGGTGCACCCAGTGCAATTGGAAGCCATTTTCTCTGTACAGGAGCAAGCCACCAAATCTTAGTACCTCAAATCTACGAGCAACTATACTAAACCGCGATTCGTTCGCGAACACGACACACGAAGTGTGGAGTGGAAAGAGGAAAAGGTCCCACCGGGCGTGCCAGAATCCGTTCTCCGCCGAAAAGACGCGACCGGGACGTTGGGACGTCTGGCCTGAATTTCGAGGGCAGATACTATTTGGTGCTATCCGTCCACCTCTCCGAAGATACCAAGTTGATTTATGGCACCATGTATCGGAGGTTTAGATGGATGCGACCGTTGTAGCAGACTTCGTTAGATTCCCCCTCGTTTGAGGGTTTTTTTTGATTGTGGGGAAGCTCTTCCCTGCAGGCGCAAGCCCCTGCAGTTAATTACGCTACCGCATCACGGTAACAACTTTCTCCCTCTCCCGATGGTCACTTCGTGTCGTGTGTGTTTGTTTTATTTTTTGGTTGCCTGTGGATTGTATACGGAGACTAATTTATGTTGTCGCCCGTAGGGCATGGATTAGTCCAAATCCGTATTTTCTTAGATTTGGGTTTTGGTTTGGGTTTAAGGATCGTTAATCTCATTTGAGGCTAAGATCAACTTAAACGTTTGTTAAGAATACGTTAGTCTAATTTTAAACTAAGATCAACTTAACAGGATCATTTAGATCTAACAAAAGAGCATTTGGGCTTTGTTGTTTTAGTTTAGGGACTTTGCGGTCCAGTTTAAAGACGTCATAGTCTGTAAAGTTTAAGGACATCATAGTCCATGAGTTTAAGGACCCCACAGTCCATAGTATTTTAGAGACATCATAGTCTGTAAAGTTTAAGGACATCATAGTCCATGAGTTTAAGGACCCTACAGTCCGTGAAATGTCTGGTTGTCGGGACCTGTCACCTCTCTGAAGATGTTGAAGGATTACAATGACAAATATCAGAGGAGTGAAGAGATGTACCCTTGAACCAATATTGGTTGGGAGATCTGCAGTCCAATTTGGGACTAAGATCAAAGATTTATGAGCATATGGGCTCAATTAATCCGAATTAGGGTTCTGTGGCCACTTTGGGCTCGGCCCATTTAGTTAAAATGTTGAACATTTAGTAATGCTGAGTATTGGTTTGAGTTCTGACAAACTTTTTGTCTTTTATTGAGTGCTGAGCACTCATCGTAGCTCTGGGCTTTATCATTTAAAGAACAATTTATGTTCTCTCAGCGCACACGTGAAGAGCACGTGGCGCGCTTGGCGCTAAGCGCCAGATTCAGAGCGCTAAGGCATTTTATGTGAGATAGCGCACACGTGAGGAGCACGTGATGCGCTTAGCGCTGTGCGCCAGTCAATGAGCGCAAAGCGCTCTTGTTTGAAAGAGCGCACACGTGGTGCGCTTGGCGCTGTATGCTATTCAATGAGCGCAGAGCGCTCTTGTTTGAAAGAGCGCACACGTGAGGAACACGTGGTGCGCTTGGCGCTGTATGCTAGTCAATGAGCGCAGAGCGTTTCTTTAAGTTTGGAGCGCTAAGGTTCTGCAGCGCTTTGCGCTAGATTTGGAGTGCTGAGCACTTCTTTTAATTGGAGCGCTAGGGCACCGCAGCGCTATGCGCTAAATTTGGAGCGCTGATGCATTTCTTTTAATTGGAGCGCTAAGACTCTTTTAAGCAGCTCTGCTCTCTGAGAATTAATTTTCTCTTATAAGAGATTTTGTCTCATGGATTTAAGAACAAAGTTCTTATTTTATAGGAGATGTTTTCAATCTCTTATGTTTTGTTGAAAGGCTTTGCCTTTATGGATCTGTGATCCTAAGATAATTGAATTATTCTCCTCCCTTTATAATGAGATATTATGATCTCTTTTGTGAGAGACAGTTTGTCTTAAAGATCTATGATCTAGCATATGAACTAAGTTCTTTTTCTGATGAGATTTTTTTATCTCTCTGTTTTTACCTTGAAGAAAGTTTTTCTGCCGAGAGCTTTCTCTTTGAAGTGTTCAAAGTTTATGGGGGGGGGGTTCCTCTATATGAGACTTGAAGTCTTGGGGCCTTTATATAGGGCAAGCTGATTTGTTGAATCGGTTAAAGAGATCTTTTCTCTAATTGATTTGGGGACTTCCACGCCGTTGGATCTTTGATCCTAGGGCTTCTGATTTATAGAAGGCATTTTCTTGTTTTTATCAAGATTGGGAAATCTTTCCCCACACAGAATTTATTATGTATTTTAGTGATTTTTAATCACCATTGGATCATTGATCCGACAGTGCTTTAATTTACAGAGCAAAATCTTTTTGTTTTGGAAAGATTCTGAAGAATGTTTTCTTAACAGAATTTTATTCTGGTAACTTGATGATTTATCATCTTTGTTGGATTTTTGATCCAACGGTGAGGAACATTTAGTTCCAGCGCTAGCATACTCGTGCTTTGCACGTGAGCGCTGCTTCAGAGCGCTGGCGCTCTTAGCGCGAGCGCACTCGTGTGCACGTGAGCGCCGCTTTAGAGCGCTGGCGCTCTTAGCGGCAGCGCACCCGTGCTTTGCACGTGAGCGCTGCTTGCTGGCGCTTTTATGAAGCGCTGCTTCATTTCAAATTTTGAAAATTTGAACAGAGCTTTGCTCTGATTGGGGGAAACAATAGCATATCCATAATTATTGCGGTATCGCATACCCAACTTCTCTAATAGTAGTTTTGCAAACCATATTTGAGAAACAATCTCAGTTAGTGGATCTGCTACAATATTTCTAATTTCTTCTCTCTTTATCTCAATCTCACGGAGATCAACTATCTACCAAATCGAGTGATACCAGTCTTATAGTTTTTTAGATAGCTGATGGGCCCAAATTCAATAATGAACCTTTTTATCCAAATAGTTTGTTAGGCCGTCTCAGCACCCAGCGTCATGTCTACCTCAGTATCCTGTTTGGAACCCTTCTAATATACTCCTCCTCATAAGAGAGTAAACTTATAACTTGTGACAGACTCACTGTCATTCATGTCATCTTGGAAGCTGGAATCGGTAACCGCCTCCAATTGGAGGCTAGCATTACCAGACTCCAAGAACATTCTCATATGTTCTTCACTGCTATCCTATGTTTTTCCAGGATTGGACTGATATCTGTTTACTACAATCAGTGGATAAGCTATATCTGGTCTGATACATGACATCACATGATTGATTCCATTTTCGAAACATGTGGAATGTCATTTATATGAGTCCTTCTCTTCATCGGTTTAGAAGACATCTATTTAGAAAGGGTGACTCCATGACATGTGGGTACACTACTGCATTAGGATTCTTCCATTTTAAACCCTTTTAGAATGGTATCATAGTATCCGGATAGGGACAATCCCTAAATCTTTATAGATCTATCTCTATAGATCTAGTCACCAGAATAAATTATTTATTACCCAAATTTTATATGAAGAAATACCTGTGACAATCATAGTTTGACCTAATTGTAGTATAGGAACATTTTTTCCTATCAGGAGGATGTCATCCATATATAATATGAGAAATACGATAATACTCCCTACTTTCATCTTACAAATACTAGGTTCATCTACAATTTTGATAAAGCCAAACATTTTGACCATCACATCAAAACAAATTGTAACATTTCAAAAATTTTAATATTTATTTTTGAAATTAATTAATGATATAATGAGTTTTATTAAAATGATAAAATTATTTTAACCGGGTTTTCATTAATTTGTGTGTTTGTGTGTGTGTTAATTGTAGGATTAGATTTGAAGTTATGTATAAATCTTTTTAAATAAATAAAACTAATACACTTCCTACTTAAACATGTGTTAGATCATGTTAAACATAACATATAATTATAAATTTTCTTAATTTGATTTAAATGAAAAATTGGTGTAATATTCACCATATGTGGAGGACACATGTTGGGAGGATACAGTGAGAAGACATGCACTAAAATACACATATTCACTCATCTAATTTCATTTTTAAAAAAAGTTTTCTCTCTCTTACTCAAACTCTCAAAAAGGACATGATTGGCAAAAAGACATGGCTGGCCAAAGCTTATTTTGCTTGAAAATCCCCTCAAGTAATTTTAGAAGTTGAAGATTTGAAGATTTCCTTGCATTTGGAGAGTTCTTGATTTCAAATTTAGGTAAATTCTACTTCCTTCTATGTAAATTTATGATATTAATTTAGTTATAATTCTATTCATGAAATGATATGTTTTTATGCAAGAAATTTATAAATTATGATAAATTTTAATGAGTTAATTTCAAAAGTTTGAGTACTTGTATTTGTTTTCTTTAATTGCGCCATGCTCTGAAATCAGTGATAAGCTGGGATTTAAAAAATTTTAGAAAATTCTCCATTGAGAATTAGTTTTTTTGGTAAACTACAAAGTTCTAGATACTGACTTATATTTTAGCTCAAAAATCTTTGTTGAGTTTTACTGAAAAAATGAATTATTATGAATTTTAACTGAAGAGTTTCCAAACTAAAATAACTGTTTTCAGTGGCTGTTTTTCAATATACTTATAGCAATATTTTGAATTTTTCTATTGACAACTTGGAATTTATAAAAATTGAAAGTTGTAGATAATTTTGTGTAGATATCTCTACAAATTTTATTTTCCTTATTTACTTTAAAAAATTAAGAGATATCATTTTATTACTAAAAGGGTGTTTTCTATGAAAAGTGTCCAGAAATATGTTATAGTTTTGTATTTTATTTCATGTTTTATACTTGAAATCTGGAAAATATATTTTGGGATATAAAAGTTAACTCATTTATCTATATTTAGAATTTTAGTTTGAATCTAAATATTATGTTTACTATTTTTGGGGATTTTTCAAAGTGAGCTTAAAAACTGCAGTTTTCTGAACTTGCATTTTTAAACGTTATTCATTCGAGTATTGTAATTTCCTCACTAAATATTATCTGTAGGATAATCTTATTGATATGTGTGTCCTTACGATTGAAGGACTGTTAGCGGAGGCGCCCATAGCATCGAGGCGAGGAAAGGAAGTCATGGGATTGTAGTCCGGTGAGAAAAAATATATTTATAGAGGGAAAATCGGGTGGATGGCGTATAGCACCCTCGAAACTAAAATCGTTATCAACAATGCCATGTTGAACACTTGCTTTTCATTATAACAATGCCATGCTTAGTTAAAATGTCGTGTTGAACACTTTTTATTATAACTCATGCTCATATGCTTAGTTACAATGCTATGTTTCATTTTCCTTGCTATACTTATGCGAACACATTTGTTAGAACACTGCATAATTACTAATGATTACCATGAGGCACAATCACTGACCCGCATGCTACACTACACATCATTAGTATTGCCATAATACGTATAGGTATTGCCATGTTTACCCACGCTGTATTTATATCCATGTCGGTAGCTGATACTGCTTACCATATTTTTGCTATGTATACTATTGCTCCATACATTTGTATGCTCTAGCTTCCGCAGTTGCAAAGATTATGTATGCATTTTTATTCTTATGAACTTGATGTTTTCTATTGGATTTGAGAAACCACGGGGTACTGTATTACAAAACTTGCTTATGTTTGCAAATTGCGGTTTTCTCTTGAAATGATAGTACATCCATCATGAGTTTTCTATGTATTTATGGTTTGATGATATCCGATACCAAGGGGGTGAGAGACCGGTTACAGATAAATAGTGGACCAGATAGGATACTGAGGGATAGGAAGTCCGCATAGAAATGAGGAGAGCTTAGCGAGGTACTCGATACCGGAGATAGTTTTGAACACGGAGAATATATGGAAGATACTGACCGAGGTTATATGATGAGATTGAAAAGATGGATGATCCTAGAGACAGCGCCTATGGAAACTGGGATTTCAAGTGTCGATGATTGACACTAGATTTAATGATGGTTTTATTGATGATGTTTTTCTATGGTGCGTGATCCTTTTATGATGTGATTACATTTACTTATAATGCATATAATTTCTATCTTGTGATTTCTTTTTATTCACGAGTTGGAAATTCATCCCCATTGTGCCATAGCTTCTTACAGGATCGACCGTTTAGGGTAGTAGTGGCTTGTCGGCGAACATTTCAATTTTTAGGGCTCGATCGCTTCTGCTCTAGGTGGGTTAAGAAGCCGTATCATAACCGCCTTTCTTTTGTACTTGTTTTATATCCAGATAAAACTCCATTTACCACGTTTATACTTTTTGACTTAGAGACGGGACTTAGTTGTTGTGTATATTTGGGTGTCGAACTCGTGTGGAGTCGGCTTGCCTTTATTATACGTATTGGTTATTGCTTCCCGCTTGTTATTCTTTGCTTTTGAGGCGTCGTATATTTTCCTGGATTATGTCTCCACCGTGTGGGTGTCGAGTTAGCTCCTATGTGGGGATGTGTTTATTTTACTACTATATACATGGATTTTATTCAAAATTTACAAAGGATATGCTTCCCGTTTTTCAAAAGTTAACTCTTTACAAACAAGCATTATTTCATTTTATAAATCTTTTATTAAAACTTCACCTCGATTTTATATTTTTGTTTTTATAAATGGTTTAGATTCCTGGTTTAGGCTTACTTGGATTATGGTGGGGTCCGCTAGACTTCGCGTGATCCTTGTGCTGGTCATGTGCCATTTTGGGTCGTGACAAAGTTGGTATCAGAGCCCTAAGTTTTACCTTTGTAGTGTTTAGGTTTAACTATGTAGAGTCTAGGTGATAAATTTTCGAAATTTAGGCTTAACCTTGCGGAACTTAGACTTGACTTTGGAGGTATTAGATCCGAACTTCCGATACGTAGGTTGTCCTTGGTATAATGGAGTAGGTAACCTAAGTACAGCTACGTAGCATAAGTATGTTCCACGGTATATTTACGATATGATACTCCGCTTGAGTGACCTCAGGAAATATCTTGAAATTCTTTCTTTGACTCTATACATTCCTTCGTTCCAGTTGTTACACCTTTACTAACTCTCGTTTCTGCTCTAGTCACCATGCAGCCGAAGACTACACGAGCCGAGAGGGTTGCAGCTAGAGATGAAGTCAGGGAAGGCTCGTCCGAGGCGAGGACTGACCAGGACGACATTCCAGTGACACAGGAACATGTTGATCTTCATTCTCCTGGTAAGATTACTATGCTGGAGGAGAGTGTTCAGGATCTGCACCAGATGGTCGGGTCATTGGTCGAGGCCAGCCGTACTCAAAGGCCTGATGTTGTACAGTCTACTCCGGAGCCTGTTGTGCAGCCTGCCGCTCAAAGACTAGTCTTCCGCTCAAAGACCATTCGTACCCTCCGTTGCTGGGATTATCGAGGTATCACTTTCGAATTTTATGAGGTTGAAGCCTCCGGTGTTCACTGGTATGGATGCAGCAGAGGATCCTCCGTCATTTCATGATAGGATGACTAGGATATGCCGCTCGTTGAGATGCTCCCATACGAGATCAGTGGAGCTGGTTAGTTTTCGTTTAGAGGGTCTTGCTCAGACCTGGTGCTAGTCGATTGAGAGAGGCCAAGTAGTGGGTATTCCTTCTATGACTTGGGACAAGTTCTCAAAGGTTTTCTTAGATCAATTTCTTCCTCAGAGTGTCAGAGATGCTTGAGCGCATAGTTTTGAGTCTTTGCGTAAGACTTCGAGCATGACCGTGATCGACTACGACTTGCAGTACACTCAATTGTCTCGATATGCTCCTTACTTGGTCCCTACGGAAGAGATCCGGATCAAGAGATTCGTGAGAGAGCTTGATGCGTAGCTATTCTTAACCATTGTTGCCCAACATTTTAACACTTACGCAGAGGCTATAGATGAGGCCACACCGATAGAGAAATGCTATGTTGAGATTGGATCTGTTCTGGAACCGAAGCGAGTTCGTTCTAATGTCCCAGTATCTGGGCAGTTCGACAGAGGTGCTATAGAAAAAGGCCTTGGTGGGTTCTTTCTAAGATATGGTGGTGGTAGAGGTGGACCCAGGGTCAGATGTATGGCTCATATTCATAGGGTCAGAGGTTGCTGCCAGAGTGTCACAATTGCAGGAGTCCAGGCCATTTTGTCAGAAACTATACTATGAGACGTCCGGGAGGGACGACAATTCTGCAGGCCACTTTACCCCTGCCACCTCCTCCTCTGCTAGAATTGCCTCCTCCGCACGTCTCTACTCCACACCAGGCAGTTGTACCGAGAGGCCGAGGTCATCGTGGTCGTGGTCAGAGAGGACGGTGTCATAGAGGTAGAGGACATCATGGAGCTGGTAGGGGTCAGGCTAGGGTTTTTGCCTTGAATCCCCAGGATGCATAAACATCCAATGCGGTGTTTACAGGTGCTCTCTCAATCTGTTCTTTTGATGCACATATATTGTTTGATCCCAACTCCACGCACTCGTATGTATCCACTCACTTCGCACCAAGATTGGGTAGAGGTTCATCCTTATCAGATAAACCTAGTGGTGGTTATACTGGTGTAAGAGTCTTTCGTTGCACGGCACATGTTCACATCGTATTCTATTCAGATTGGAAATAAGGATTCTTCGATCGATATGATCCTTCTTGATATGCTGGATTTTGATGTCCTCCTCGGCATGGATTGGTTAGCCGCTTGTCATGCATGTGCGGGCTGCCGTGAGAAGGTGATTGTCTCGTTTTAAAAGAGAATGTTCATGTAAATAAAGTAACCGTAATCAGGATGGTGTCGCTAGTAGCTAGCCGCGATGAGTACGGGTCGTCCGCAGGGAAACGTGAACCTTTTTCCTGCTTTAGACGAGTTGATGGATGATGTGTTGATTGGTTGTAGATATAATATGATACAGATGTAGATTTTATAAAGAAGAGGCTTGTAGGGTTCATATGACTTAGTAGTAATGGATGACTAATTAAAAATGACTCCTTTTATCTTTTATTAAAAATAGATCGATAGTGATGAATGTGGATTAGGGTTCTTTTGGAAGAAACTAGGGGTTCCTCACTCCTAACCTTTGTCCTTGTATTGATCTCTACTCATGTCCAGCCTTTAACAAAATAAGTGTTAATCTAATCTCGAATCGTGGTCGAGACTATCAATAAATTGGTAGCGTGTCCGATAAGGATGTTAACATTTATTTTGCTAAAGTTTATAGACTTTAAAATGTACAAAAGGAGTTAAATAATTTTATCATCCATTGATCTACCCTAACCTATGAACCCTAGCAAGCTAGGAATTACTCACGCATGGTTGGAGAAGAAAGGATGAAGAATGAGATCATAATGTAAGATACAGAAATTAAGTGCAGAAATTAATTGTGAAAAGTCTAATAAAAACTCTACTTTTATTAATCAACTATATCATGTACAAATCCTTTTAAAGTAGACTACAAGAACCCTAGTTTTTGCTCTCGATCTCTATCTTGTTGGAAGTAGATGAACAACTGATGATCAACTCGGATGCGCGGATCATCTTGGACCACTTGATCTCTTCGGTTTGATGATTTTTTGATATGAAGTTATCGGTCCTTTAAATAGTCACAGAAACTAGGAACCCTAGTTGCCAGACGTTAGGATATGCTGATACGATCACACCCAAAAAATCTCAAATCTTACGGCCACAAAGGGGCCGCGATCCGCTGCGAATATATGTGTTTGGCTGGCCAACCGTGGCGCAATAGTGGGATCAGGTCTTGAGATTTTTTCTGCTCTCTTGTGTTGACATGTGGAGATCCTATAAATATCTGGATTTTGAGAATCTAACTCTGAGTCTCTGCCGTTACTAGATCTTATATTTTCCCTTAATATTTCGGCAGATTTGATTCCGACATCTCGGATCTCTCGATCTCTAGACCTGATCTAATATCTGCACAATATCTCATGTCATAGTGTTAGTAGTATTTGTTATTATTGAGATATTATCCTAACCATTTTATATGATATTAAATCTTAAGAATATTGATTAGAAATATTTGATATGATATGCATATTTTAATTACAATATTTCATATAATTATTATATGCATGTATTTTCCCTCATTATGTTAATTATAATGTAGAAACATATGATAATAATCTTTTTACACATAAACCCTCATATGTTCTATAATTACAATAAACACCTTTTAGAACTTAACAATAGTGGGGGAAATAATCATTTAAATGTGCAATATTTTCAACTAATCAAATACCCCTAAACTTAACTTTTATCGTCCCGAGCAAACTAGTTATTAAAGAGAAGAAGAAAAAAGAAAAAAAAAAGAAAAACCTAGCATACTTTCGTAGGCAACACGATTGCACTGAACATGTGTAACAAGCCTTTAAATCTCTAGGTGTCCCTAGTAGGAGTGTTGCCTTCTAAAGGTTTTCAGCGGATTACATCCACAAAATTCCATAATAAAAGAAAGATGATGAAAGTTACATATAAAGATAAATAATATACAAAAGAAAGAACTTGAAAATAAGAGTTTAAAACTCCACTAGCTTTATAGTATCCATGAGCCCTATCTTAATAGTCATGAAAAGATGTCAGCAATTACATCATCCCTTAATAAAATATCGCCTTTAGTCTTCCTCCCTACCTTTCTTCCAAACATCGATCATATACCCCTACGTGTGTGTAAAAGACATCTCTACACTTAGAGAACTCAATTCAAGCTATCATACTCTTGTCCATCTTCCTTAGTGCTTTTTAGTCGGTGAATATTTTATAGATGGAATTGCTCACACATTCTTCATGCGACCGTTAATACTTCTTGAGGTACTAACCAACTGATTACCAAATGTACTCACTCATTTAGGCATAATTAGCAATTTTCTTGTGTTGCAACACCTAAGGCTTAGCAGTGGCTCCCAAACTAGTTGGTCTAAGGCACTAGGTGATAAAGCACCATCGCTATATTTTTTTATGCTGCCTTAAGCAATTACAAAACCGGTGTTCATTTTTCTTCACCATTTTTTTATGTTTCACTTTTTTTTTCCATTGATCTTCATACTAAGGCTTTTAGACAAGAACATTTCAAGGTATCCTCTACTAACTCAAGTTTTAAGATGTGTGCAAGTGCATATAGTAGGGTATCAATATTCAAAAGTTTGGACTCAAGAATATGGATTATTTTTCAGACTTAATTTTATCCTCAGATTAGTGATTCTCTTCATCTTCCTTACCCTTGGGACAACAGCTCATGACTACTAATTACTAGCCTTGTTATAAAATATTTAATTTTCTTATTTTTCTTAAACTTTGCCTTCTTATCATATGTATTTTTCACTTTCTAATTTTCATTATGAAAAAAAATATTTTGTGCTTTTATTTAGTATAATACAAAAAATGATGCGTGAATAAGCACAAAACTCTCCCAAATTTATTTGCAGCAGTGTCCTCACTCATGCCATCTTTTAAACTTAAAACTTGTAGACTTGGGAGGAAAAGTTAGTAGCGGGGATGAGAATTAATGACAGTGAAATCCTCTCCCAAACTTATTTTTGGCTCACAATTTTGTAAAAATTTGTTTTTCTTTCAAGAGCCAAAATATTTTTCTCCCCTCCCCCAAACTTGAGTAAAACAGTATTAAGCATTATAAGAGGGGGGAAGGTAAAATTATTGGTCTATGCAAAACTTTACAAAGACCAAAAGTCAATACCAACCATTCGAATATTTTATCAATGTAACACCATGGTTGGTGGAAGATCATAGATGTGCAGAAGTGGGGAGATAGGAGGCGGAATCGATCGGGTTTACGTCTCGGTTGGTAGAGACGAAACAGTGATGGTGCAAGAAAATGAAAATGCGAATGATTATGAGTGAGTGGAATATTTGCATTCTCGTACATAATAAGAAGAAAAGGGTGGTGGTTCAACTTCTTCGGGTGGAGGTTGAATTATCACAACATCCATGTCTTTTAGGAATGCAAGTTCTTCGGCGAAAATATCTTCAAAACTTTCATCAATGGTCCGAGGAATAATTTCATCAATATCTATATTAATGGAATATGCAGATTACTAGGACAGTTGAAAGTTCCAAGGTTAGTCTTATGTGCACCAAGATTCAAAACACTCGATTCGTCAGAAATTATAGAGGTAGGATATTAGAAATGATCGTCTCCCTCCTCCTCAAAACAGTCTAAATCGAGTGATCTTTCAAGAATCATAGAATTCGAAATATCGGAGGGTGATTTATCAAAACTCGGTGGAGTTGAAAGAAGACTAGAAGAACCAAAGAAAGTGGGTGATGAATGGGTAAACAAATTTGGGTGTTGAGCATTGTTGAACCAGATGTGGGAGATGAAGACCGGATATCGTTCTGCTTATCAGATAGGTCGGTGGTAAGAATAGGATCGGTTAATTGTACAGGAAGATATTCGTATTCAATAGAAGGGGCATGATAGTTAGGAGAATCCAACTCATCCAACATAACGGGTTCATCTTCAACGATAATCTCATCACTGCTCTTACTAACACCTTCGGTCAAATCAAACGAATAGGTATTCAAGAATTCATCAATTATACTATCCTCAATCGATAAATCACTTGGTTCACTTGATAGAGTTAGAATGTTTGAAATATAAAGTGTAGTCGAATAAGGATCGATTTGATTTGAAATGGTGTCAAACTCTCTTTCACACTCACTATTAGCAAAGTCAAACATGTTATTCTCGGGCACCTCATCACTTAGACTATGAAGAGGCTGAACATCAAATATATTCGGTTGGGGTGCAGGATGGAAGGTGTCGAGATCAAAAGAATTGGTTTCGGTTTGACTTTGAGGGATCTCTTGTTCTTTTTCACTACTCAATTCCAACTCTACTTCAAAGCTAGACATGGATTGTGAAGAAGTTCCAATGAAGGATTCTCTTTGAACCGTGGAACTTTCTAATTCATTTTCAGAAGCATTGTCTAGAAAAGGTGAAGAAGATGAGCATGGTTGGGAATTGTCTAATTGTTGGCTACGGGCAAGTTCAACGTGTTCAGCAATTGACATGTGTTTATGATTTGCCGCATTAGCCTGAAGAGAAATATTAAGAAGAGATGCCCTTACTTGTTGGCTACGGGCTAGTTCAATGTGTTTTGCAATCGACATGCATTTCTGATTTGTCCTATTAGCCTCAAGATAAGTGTCAATATGAGAGTGTGTGAAGGTTTGGTACTGTGGATAAGAATTAGAAGGGTGAACCCAAATTTCATAACCAGGTTTAGGATCAATATTGGAATATGAAGAATATTGAGATTGGTTGGTTAGTTGGCGATTGACAATTGCTATTTGTTCAGCAATGGTCATGGTAAAAGATGTCATATTCGTCTTAAAACGAGTATCAATATTTTCATATGTAAATGATGGTGTTTGTTGTCCTAATGGTTTTGGATTAGTGAAAGGATTGAAACTTTGGCTTTCAGCCTTCGCAATATGCTCAGCGATGGACTTGCATTTCGAAGTTCCCTTACTTGCCTTAAAAGGATTATCAACATAAGAAGATGTGGAATTTTGATGCGGTTGATAGGGCCTTAAGTGAGGTATCCAACTGTTCTTTTCCGCTTGCTCTATCCTATCCCTAAAAGAGATAGTAGAGTCAGATTTTGTACCGAAGCGGTTACGAAAATAAGATATATTTGGTTCTGGATAGCAAAGTTCGGCAAGAGTTTTTCTGTTTGGTTTACCCATTAGAAGAAGGTGAAAGGAAAAGAGGGTGATGTTAAAGATTTAAGCTCTTTAGGATTTTGGAAGTTTTTTTTGCTTTGAAAGATGGAATTGAGGCTTGACTCAACAAATCACAAAATGCACAATCAACCCCTAGAACTAAGGTCTCCTAGGTCAAGTTACTAGACTGCTCCTAGACTTCCAAAGGACAAGTCGCAGGATCAATCCTCTACCGCCTTTTTATCACACTTATGGCCAGGTAAGTGCCAGGTAAGTGCGAGAGATCCGCTATACGAATCACCGAAATAGCGGGCCTAATTAAGTAACCACTTTTCTTAGTCACACTTGCCTAGAAATCATAAGAGAAATGCGGATAAGCGATAAATTACCCATGACCCACCTCTGTCCTAATTGAGAGCGACAGTTCTTAGGGGCATGGTCTTGATATTTTTTTATTAATGTAGGGTGATAGTATGCACGTTTGTGATTTGTGGGGCTTAGAAAGGGTGATGAAATCCCCACCTAATCTGAATTTGGGTTTATTGCCCCTTAAAGTCAATTTTAAAATATGCAAAAACAACCCGAAATCAAAACACGTAAAAAGATTTTTGAGCGGCGATATTTGCAAAGAATCCTGCAGGAAAAATCTGAATATTGGATTTCAGAGGAGAGAGAAAAATATTAGAAATTTACCTGAAGATTTTGGGGGCTCAACTCCTCACTTCTGCCGCCGTTCCGTGGCCAATTGTCTGCTTATGCCGCGGTTCCGCCGCACTATAGAGGTGTCTCTTGATAATTTTTTCTTCAGTGCTCCCCTCTGCTCCTCTGGACTATTTTGAAAGTCACTTAATCTCTGATTCTTTGCTCCAGTTACTTCAGATTCCCTTGCAAAACTCGCATAATCGTTAAATACACAAGATGCGGTTTTGATTATTTTATGATATGGATTAATAAGAATTCAACCCGAATAGTAAGAAAAAAATTACAGCCATTTCCCCGGCAACGACACCATTTGATTGTCTTGTTTTAAAAAAGAATGTTTGTATAAATAAAGTAACCGCAATCAAGACGGTGTCGCTAGTAGCTAGCCGCGATGAGTGCGGGTCGTTTGCAGAGAAACGTGAACCTTTTTCTTATTTTAGACGAGTTGATGGAAAATGGGCTGATTGGTTGTAGATCTAATTTGATATGGATGTAGATTTTATAAAGAAGAGGCATGTAGGGTTCATATGACTTAGTAGTAATGGATGACTAATTAAAAATAACTCCTTTTATCTTTTAATAGTTTAAAACTAGATTGATAGTGATGAATGTGGATTAGGGTTCTTTTGGAAGAAACTAGGGATTTCCCCACTCCTAACCCTTGTCCTTGTATTGATCTCTATTCATGTCTAGCCTTTAACAAAAAAAGTGTTAATCTAATCTCGAATCGTAGTCGAGATTATCAATAAATTGGTAGCGCGCCCGATAAGGATGTTAACATTTATTTTTCTAAAGTTTATAGAATTTAAAATGTATAAAAGGAGTTAAATGATTTGATCATCCATTGATCTACCCTAACCTATGAACCCTAGCAAGGTAGGAATTACTTACGCATGGTTGGAGAAGAAAGGACGAAGAATGAGATCATAATATAAGATGCAGAAATTAAATGCAGAAAGTAAGTGCAGAAATTAATTGTGAAAAGACTAATAAAAACTCCACCTTTATTAATCAACTATATCATATACAAATCCTTTTAAAGCAGAGTACAAGAACCCTAGTTTTTTCTCTCGGTCTTTATCTTGTTGGAAGTAGATAAACAGCTGATGATCAACTCGGATGCGCGGATCGTCTTGTACCGCTTGATCTCTTCGGTTTGGTGATTTTTTGATGTGAAGCTCTCGGTCCTTTAAATAGTCACAGAAACTAGGAACTCTAGTTGCTAGACGTTAGGATATGCTAATACGATCAAACCGAAAAAATCTCAAATCCTACAGCCACAAAGAGGCCACGGATTTGCCGCGAATATATATGTTTGGCCGCCCAACCGCAGCGCAATAGTGGGATCAGGTCTTGAGATTTTTTTCTGCTCTCTGGTGTTGACACGTGGAGATCCTATAGATATCTGGATTTTGAGAATCTAATTCTGAGTCTCTGCCATTGCTAGATCTTATATTTTTCTTTAATATTTCGGCAGATTTGATTCCGACATCTCGGATCTCTCGATCTCCAGACCTAAGCTAATATCTGCACAATATCTCACGTCATAGTGTTAGTAGTATTTGTTATTATTGAGATATTATTCTAACAATTTTATATGATATTAAATCTTAAGAATATTGATTAGAAATATTTGATATGATATGCATATTTTAAATACAATATTTTATATAAATATTATATGCATGTATTTTCCCTCATTATGTTAATTATAATGTAGAAATATATGATAATAAACTTTTTACACATAAACTCTCATATGTTCTATAATTACAATAAACACCTTTTTGAACTTAAGAATAGTAGGGAAAATAATCATTTAAATATGCAATATTTTCAACTAATCAGAAGGCGGTCAGGTTTTTCTTTCCCGGTGAACCTGTTTTGGTTATGCAGGGGGCCCGCAGTGCCACCCCTGACAATCTGATTTCCGCATTCAGTGCCAGTCAGCTTTTGAGGAAGGGATGTCATGAATTTCTAGCTTATGTTCGAGATATTGGAGTGTTCCCTCCCAAAAAATAATATTAATAAAATAACCCATGGGACATAAGTCCATGCGCCAGAAAGCTGGGCACTGCCATAAAGCATGCGCCAATACTTTGAGACCCTCGCATCTTTGACATTTGGAAAAATATTTTCCAATCTGGTTAGCCCAAAAATCTTTAAATAAAAGATTTAAAAAATGTATACATAGATTAAGCTACTTGAGATATTCTTTATCTTTCTAAAATAGAAAGATATTTTGTTAACAAGAGATATACACATTTATATTTTTCTAAATAAAGAAAAATATAAGCCTTGTTAACAAGGACTCTTGAATCTATAATCCAATGGTGCTTAAGCATCCGGGCTAATATTAGCTCTATTCTTTAAAAAAAAAGAATCGAATGAATATCTTATTTAAATAAGAAATATGTAAACAAATAACTCTTGGATTTATAATCCAACGGTGTTTAAGCACCCGGGCTTGATCTTAATATCAATCAGAGAAATCTCAAAGAGAGATTGTTTCTAATTGTCCAACAATATTCACACTCTATACAAAGGACACTAGAGGTCAAGAAACATATAGAGAATACTCCCCATAAGCTTAATCAGGAACTTAAGTTCTCTGCAATCACAGCTTCGTCTTCTTCCTCACCATCATAATCAAACAAGGTGAGAAAAGAAGAATGATTTCCATAATGTAATAGGTTTAATCTCATCCATGAGGAGGTTAAGCTTTATATATATAGAACCTAAGTTCTTATCGATGATCTTAAGATCTTTGTATCAAATTTTGCCTCGAGAAAACTTAAGTTTTCATCAGAGAGATTTCTTTGATCTTAAAATCTAGGGTTTGAGATATAGAGTTGAACCCGTGCATAAAATATAATGATGACAGATCAGAAGATTTATATTTCCAGAGACTAGATCATATGATCTATATAAATGTAAAGAAAAAGAGATTACAGATCACAAAAGTTATGATCTTGATATTGTTAATGAAAGTATATCTTAGCACCTTTACTATATTTCTATGAGTATCAAGTATGCAATTTTAAAATTTTAGAGGTCTAAGTATACTAAACAAGAGTCGAACTAGAAAATTAGGGTTTTGTAGTTAAGCAAACAATGTTCTAATCTAAGTGAAGAGAGTCTACAATCTTTGTAGTCCAGTCCTTCACTTCTAAAGCTCCAAGTAGTAGTCCCTAAAATTCTTCTTTGACCCCACTTAAAGCAAAGATCGAGCTTGCTTGTAGTCTTCATCGTCGAAAATGATCCACCTTGAAGTCTCTCTCACTCAAGCTCACACTTCACTAATCAAGATATTAGTGAAGTTAACAACCTAAACTAATGGGCTAGAGTAGTGTATGTTGATGAAGTAGGAATTTTGCTCACAAAAATTATCTCTTCTCTTTTCTTTTTCATAGCCCTAGAAAATTCTAGTGGGGAGATGAAGAAAGATGAACTTGGAATGAGTGTGAACCATCAACTAAAGAGATAAGATTGAGTTTTTTAAGAGAGTGACAAATATCTATGAATAAAACAAGAAGTGAAGACGAGACATGGCTTCTCAATGCTTCTCCAAGCATCTTGAGCTATGACTCATTCTTCTCTTCTTTTTAATTCAAGAATATTTATCATTATCTTACTCAATTTACTTCAATGTGATTCTCACACATCCTAGTTCCATGTATCATCAACCATGATACAAATACACACACACACGTACACGTATATATATCACACACACACACACATATATACATATATATAAAGAGAAGAAGATCTTAAGTGAGCTTAATATTAGTTTATATATATATATTTATCAAATATATAAATATATATCAAATTATTAAATCAACACTTCATTCAATAATCCGGTTATATCATATATAACCGGCTAATATATATATATATATATATATATATATATATATATATATATATATATATAATTATTAAATCAACACTTGATTCAATAATCCGGTTATATCACATATAACCGGCTAATATTTAATATTAGTTAACACACATACACATACATATCATATATATATACACATATACATACACACACACACACACACAGACACACACACACACACACATACATACATATACATATACATGCATACATACATATATGAGAGTAATTGAGGAAAGAGGCCATAGGAGGGAATTTCCACCTATGGCGTCGAAAAATTATACGCTCCATTGTTTTTTCTGACGATCGGCACCCATCATCTTCATCGTTATCATCTAAGATATGGGCACACCAAATTTCATGTGATTCTACTGTTGGCTATAGTGCCCTCAAGGCAATTATCTTAATCGCAGGCAGGTTATTATGATGATTGAGAGATGACCTATACCGGTAGAACAGTCTTACTCGAGATGATAGTATGCTATCTGATTTGTCTTTATCATCATGTACATGTTGATAGAGCCCATAGGATTCTTGCCTGACTACCAGCATTATGATGGTGATCATATACGTGGGAGCTGGTGGTCTATAAGCACATCCTTAAATGTCCCTAGTCGTGGGAGTATCAAGACTGGGCATCGATACTCCAGTGTAGAATAGTGTATACTGATCGAGACCCCGACGAGAGACGGTGGCCAGGTCTCACAATCCATTGGTGTTATTTTGTTCACCTAAGATAGTATACAGGTGTTCATTGGGTTATGAGTACCTTGGATGGACTCGCCGGGAACCTGCTAGTTGGTATTATACCTATTGTCAGATAGCAGTTCCCAGGTGACATGTGTACAGGTTAGTCTGTCGACTTGAGATCGTCATTTGTCTCGTGTGAGTTCCCACTGTGCTTTGATTACTACCCCACCACGGCTCAAAGGAGTCGTGCAAACTGGTTTTAGTTGGGTACAATCCCGAGCCACATGGAGGCAGTGATCGGATCGTCGGGGATTCGTCTCTCCCGGTATTGGGGGTTGATGTCGTGTTGTGCACGGGTGGCCATCACCAGAAATCCGTGGCCACGGTGGAGGAGAATTACCGATCCAGGATCGATAATTTCTCAGGTGGTGATGGGTTTCATGCCGATACTAAATGTCACGTTGTTAGGGGTCTGACTTTATTCACCCCCTAAACTCGATATGGGATACTCTTAGACGAACATACCGGACTGTACGGATATTGTCACTGTCAGGATCAGTAGGGGTTTAGGATGAGTTTGTTCGTCGGCCCCCCTTTCACTCAATACCTGGGTAGCCGTTACGTACAGCTAGTGCCGTTGACGTGCTTGTGGTTAAACGCACTGCCAGCGTATTGACGATTCTTTTGAGTCCCACACAGAGGGTTTTTACGGTTCAGGCGATACGGTGTAGATGACGTATGTTGGTACATACAGGTGTCCGATTAAATATGTGCACATGCTGCACAAACTTTAATCGTACTGTTGATAATATTAGCGGCTTAGGATTAAACCGGATTATTAAATCAGGTTTTGATTTAATAATTTATATATGTATTTATATATATGTATTCTAGTATTATTGTTCACTATTCATTTTCTCTCTTGGCTATTCGTATTTCTGTATGAATATGCGTATATGTATTTCGATACATGTACCGGGAAGTATTCCGTATTTATACGGAATAGCTTCTAGAAGTGGACACCTCATTTGTATGATTTTCCATTTTTGGAAATTCATTTGTTTCACAAATGAGGTGGAGGAGTGAGGTGGCATGAGCATGGGTCATAGGTATGGCTTGGAATTGTTTATTTGCAAATTGAAATGAGATATTTTTGTGATGAGAGAGAGGGGGGCAGCTACAACACTTGGGTAAGCTTGGTTATTTCTTTTTCTTCACTTGCTTGCTTGCATATACAACTCACTTCAACACTTAGCCATTTCTTGAGTTGCTCATGCCACTATTGTTTCCTCACCTCCTTCATCTTCTATGGTTGCTCCCTTGAGCAATAGTGATGAGAGAAAAAATATAGTGACATATTTCTACACCTCCACTCTCCATTACTAGCAACCTTGGAGCGTCGGTTGCTTCGCTAGACGAGGCTGAAGCTTGCGCCGTTTCTCTCAGGTGGATCATCATAGATGGAGGAAGACCGACAACTAAATTCGATCAAGAAGCCACTAAGAGCTTGGGGATGATGGTTGAAGACCGAAGGACACGGATCAACTCGGTATAACCATCTAGCTTCTTATATACAACTTGCTAGTTTAGGGTTTAAGGTAGATCCGGGTATCGGGTAATGGTAGCGCCAGTTTAGTAAATTTTTGTTCCGCATTTAGCTACGGTTTGATGGCCGGGGCGCTGCCGCAACCCAACATCTACAACTTTTTCACCGTTGATTTAGCAAAACAAAAATTTATGTTGTCGGTAAACCGTTAATCTTGAACCCACTAAATCAACGGTGAAAAAATTATAGAATCACATGAAATTTGGTGTACCCACATCTTAGATGATAACAATGAAGATGATGGGTGCCGATCATCAGAAAAAACGTAGGAGGGTGTATTTTTTTGACGCCATAGGTCCTCCTATGGCATCTTTCCTCCATTATTCTCCACACACACACACACACACATATCAAATTATTAAATCAACACTTGATTCAATAATCCAGTTATATTATATATAATCCGGCTAATATCAAATATCGCTATATTAGAATACTGTATCATATACTCGTATTTAATCAAGCTCCTGCACATATCTCCATATGTGCCCTATTTCGTTTCACTTGTATGTGGGACTCTAAAGACTCGTCAATACGTCAGCAGTAGGTAATGATCACATCAGAAACCTATAAGCCGTCAGCGGTACTAGCTGGACGTAACGGCTACCCAGGTATTGAACGAATAGAAGATCAACAAGCAAACTTGTCCAAACTCCCGTAGAGCCTATAAGCAACACTTACCGTACATTTCGGTCTCTTCGTCTGATATGTCGCATATTGAGTGCGAAGGGTGGAATCGTCAGACCCCACTAACTCGATAAGTCATGCCGATATGTGGCCTATAACCTTTCGAGAAACTACTGATAACACTTATCAGTAAATCTCATCAGCCCTAGCCAGGGACTTGCTGTTATAGCTAATCGAGCATAGTGCTACATCAACTCCCAATAGCAGGAGAGACGAAACCCCTCCTATCGCTCACTGCCTCCATGTGACTCGAGACTGTACCCAAAATACACTTGTTTGCACGACTCCTTTGAGCCATGGTAGGGAGGAAATCAAAGCACAGTAGGAACCACACAAGATACTATAGCGATCTCGGGTCTACAGACTAACCCATACAAGTGTCATCAGAGAACTGCTATCTGACGATAGATATGGTCAATTTAGGAGTTCTTGGCGAGTCCTGTTCGGTGTACCCATTTTCTAATGAGTACCTGTGTATAATTTTTGATGTCAAACACCTATGGCTCTGGGATCAACCATCGCCCTATACAGGGTCAAGAGACGTACACACTAGTCTACTCTAGAATATCGATGCCCTGTCTCGATACTCTCTCGACTAGGAACTGTTACAGGATGTGCTTATGGACTACACAAGCCCTACTAGTATGATCTACATCATAGCCCTGGTAGTCAAGCCAACATTCTAAGGGCTTTATCAACATGTATCAAAGAGACAGTAAACTAAAATAAGTGTACATGTTAAGATAAAGAGCAACCAGATAGCATACTATCATGTTGAGCAAGAAAGTTCTCTATATATATGTCCAAGCATCCACTATAATATACAATAATGGCCTCTAGGGCATACATATTCCTAACAATCTCTCAATTGCACTAAGGACACTTGTTGTAGTATCGCATACGCAACATCCCAAAAAGTCCCTCGAATTGTGTCTGGGGGAGGGCCTTCGTGAGTGGATCCGCCGTGTTGTCCTTCGTGTCTACTATCCTGATCTCGATCTCGCGGCAATCAACTATCTCCTGGATCAGGTGATACCGCCTCAGAATATGTCTGGATCGCTGATGGGACCGAATTTCCTTGGCCAAAGACACAGCTCCATTGTTATCACAACACAAAGGTATTGGATCTATAATGGATGGAACCACACCAAGTTCATTAATGAACTTCTTCATCCAGACAGCCTCTTTGGCAGCATCGTTAGCAGCGATGTATTCAGCCTCCATCGTCGAGTCTGCAACGGTATCTTACTTGGAACTCTTCAATATACCGTCCCTCCATTGAGAGTGAAGACAAAGCCCGAGATAGACTTGCTGTCATCCTTATCACTCTGGAAGTTCGAATCGGTAAAGGACTCCACTTGGAGTTCTCCGTTACCATACACCAAGAACATCTTTTTAGTCTTTCTCAAGTACTTAAGAATGTTCTTCATAGCTATCCAGTGCGTCTCCCCTGGGTCTGATTGTTACCTACTTACCACACTAAGTGCGTAAGCTACATCCAGTCTGTTGCATAACATCACTTACATAATAGACCCAACTGCAGAAGTATAGGGTATCACGTTCATGCAAGCACTCTCCAAATTAGTCTTGGGAGACATGTCTTTGGAGAGAGTGATTCCTGAACAAGCGGGTAAATTACCATGCTTAGAATCATCCATACTAAACCTCTTTAGTATGGTATCTATGTACCTGGATTGGGACAATCCCATCATCTTTTTAGATCTATCCCTATAGATCTTTATCCCTAGGATGTAGGAGACATCACCCAGATCTTTCATGGAGAACTTTTGTGATAGGAAGAGTTTGACCGAGAGCAGTATAGGAATATCATTTCCTATCAAGAGTATGTCATCCATGTACAATACGAGGAATACGACCTTACTCTCTACAACCATTTTACATATACATGGTTCATCTACGTTTTTGATGATGTCAAACTCTTTGACTGCCACATCAAAACAGATGTTCCAGCTCCGCGACGCCTGTTTTAATCCATAAATTGATTTAAGCAGCTTGCACATCTTTCCGCTGCTCCCACCGTCTATGAAGCCCTCTGGCTGTGTCATATATACGCTCTCTTCTAAATCACCATTTAGAAAAGCGGTCTTGACGTCCATCTGCCAGATTTCATAGTCATGGTATGCAATAATGGCAAGTAGGATCCTGATGGACTTAAGCATAGCCACTGGAGAAAAGGTCTCATCATAGTCGACACGTCATCGTTGACGAAAACCTTTTTCTACAAGTCTAGCTTTGAAGGTCTCAACCTTTCCATCTACACCAATTTTCTTCTTGAAGATCCACTTGCTCCTAATGGGTTTTACCCCTTCAGGAGAAACTTCCAAAATCCATACTTTATTGGTGTATATGGATTCCATCTCAGATTGCATAGCATCCAGCTATTTCACAGAGTCCCTACTTGTGATGGCCTTCTCGAAACTAGTTGGGTCATCATCTTCCATGATGCAATCTTCTCTCCCACCATCTACGAGAAAACTGTAGTATCTCTTAGGTGAATGAGGAACCCTACTAGATCTATGGAGTGACTGAGGTTCGTTGGGGACTATTGAATCATCCGGTTCTACTAAATCTTCTATTGTAGTTTGTGTATCTGGAACTTCTTCCAGCTCTACCTCATTACCACTAATTTCTTTTACAAGAAATTTCTTTTCTAAAAAGATGGCATGTTGAGCAACAGACACCTTTTGTTTTTTGATGTGGTAGAAGATATACCCTCGTGAATTTTTGGGATATCCATCAAACTTATATAGAACATACCTTATCTCGAGCTTTTCCGGATTTTGCTTTTTAATATAAACCGGACAACCCCATATCTTAATGAAATTAAGACATGGTCTCTTCCCCTCCCATATCTCATATGGAGTGATAGGCGCAGATTTGGTAGAAACCCTATTCAATATGTATGCAGCTGTCTTAAGTGCATAACTCCAAAAGGAAATAGATAACTCAGTAACACTCATCATAGAGCGCACCATATCTAATAGGGTGCGATTCCTTCGCTCCGATACTTCATTGTGCTGTGGTGTATACGGAGGAGTAAGCTGAGAGAGAATCCCATTCTCTTTTAAATAATCTCGGAATTTCATGTTTAAGTATTCACATCCTCGATTAGATCGAAGGATTTTAATACTTTTACCCATTTGGTTCTCTACTTCACTCTTATATTTCTTGAATTTCTCAAAAACTTCAGATTTGTGTTTCGACACATGTCCAAATCTTGAGAGATCATTGGTGATTGTAATGAAATACGAGAAACCATTTCTGGCATGTGTAGACATAGGACCGCATACATCACTATGTATCAGTCCCAAGGGTTCAGTAGCTCTTTGTCTATATCCCGTAAACGGAGTTTTGGTCATCTTACCTTTGAGACATGACCAATAAGTTTCATAAGATGTAAATTCGTACGGATTCAAATATCCATCTTTATACAGCTTAGCTAGTCTGGTCGCATTAATATGACCAAATCTACAATGATACAAGAAGGCTTCGTTCATTTCTGAACTTTTCCTCTTGTGTGTGTTTTGTATATTCAGAACTGTATTTTGATTTAGAACGTATATACCATTACACAACGTACCAAACCCAATCAACACTTGATTTAGGAAAATGTTCATAACATTTTTCTCTAATGCAAAGTTATATCCTTCTTTATCTAATAAAAAAACGGATATTATATTGCACATCATCGATGGTACGAAATAACAGTCGTTTAAAATCAATGTATTACCATTTGACAATACTAGGTGATATCCGCCGACAGTTTCGGTAGCAACAATTGCTCCATTCCCTACTCTGAGAGACATATCACCCTTTTCCAGTTCTCTACTTCTCTTTAACCCTTTTAATAAATTACAAATATGGGATCCTGATCTGGTATCTAATACTCAGAACGTAGAGTATACTGAGAAACAGCTCTCTATAACTAACACACCCGAAAAAGATGCATCAGAATGCTCTTTCTTCATTTGGGTTGCATGGAAATCCTTGCATTCCCCTATCCCTAGCCCAGATTTATGACCGTTATCATAAGATAGAGCGGAACCAACATTCCCCAGCCCAGTATAATAAGTGGGTTCGGTCAATACATCCATATTATTATCTTGATTAAGCCGTGACATGGTCACTACCTGAAGAGAGAGAGAAGAAAACACTTTAGTGTGCGCCCTTGCAAAATCTAATCAGGATGGCTCCCATTGTTTTTATCAAATCTTCCTTTAAATCCTAAAGGGTAAGATTAGCTGGGATTAGTTACACCCTACAAATTCGCTAATCGGTCAGCCAGGCCGGCGTTGGTACTCTGAGAGAGTCTCCCCGTGCTTTCGCATGGAACTAATTAAATAACCTTGTTTCCGCAGGGGCATAATCCCGTTAACACCTTTCTCAGACACCTATTGGATTAGCTAATTGTAAAGTGGAAAACTCTCCCAGGAGTAACACTTACTCGCAGTGGGTATCGGGATCCAACTATCATATAGATGGTATGCATCAACACTTGAAATTCCCGATATCTGTTTTTACCCCTAATGACCTATGACCTTGACAGAGGTCAACAAACTATAGGCCGCCAGTCAAGTTCAACCTGTCATTTCTTGATCGATTCGAACCCACCCACATAAACCCTTGACGGAGGTCGACAAGGCTGTGTGACTGTCCCTACCGATCGCATCAACATATTGCAGATAAGCAGTACCCAGCTACCGTACACTATACCTTGACGGAGGTCAACAAACACAGCATGAATACTAAATACTACATATCTGAAATGACAGAGAGTTACGGCTGTTTTTGAAGAAAAACTTTAACGTAATGAACTTGATATCGTTATAGAATCTAGTGATTTGAAAAGGAGTGGTTTAAGATCCGCTTTTAAAAATCGAGTAGTTTTCAAAACAAACCGAGTGGGTTCTAGCATATACTAGTTTTTGCTAAAGAGGACATTCCGGGTAAAGGGATCTAGGCTCTTTTCTCATCGAATGAGGTGCTGGATATTCATAATGGAATACCACTATGCAAAGCAAAAACTAGAGCTACTTTTTGAAAAAATTGATTTTACAACATCTTTTAGGTTTCTTTTATTTTCATTAATCTTATTAATGACGTCCCATCATTTATGATTCCTAAACATCACAGAAGAAACGAAAATAAAACACACATATATGTCATCCACATTCGCCACAAGGACCCGGGTCTTCACCGTAAGGTTAGTTAACTTACGGCAAGGCGGGGTCAGGACTAGCGCGGATGCAAAACATATATAGTGTCTACTAATATATCATATATATAAGTAGCATTCGTCTCACGCAGTTATATGATCACATCACATCACAGAAATAGCAGAAGCAGATATATGAAATATAGGATATACTAGGAGGTCCGGCAAATGATGATTCGCTCCTGGCAATATTCCAGTCGCAGCGATGCTGATACTAAGATTGGTATCAAATCTTAAGTTTCATACTCGCAATAAAAATCAGCGAGCTTTTATGCATATAAAAATAGCCGAAATGATGGGGCGACTCGCAATAAAAATCAGCGAGCAAAAAATATGCATATAAAAACAGCCGAAATGTTTGGGCAGCTCACAATAAAAAGCAACGAGTAAAAAGAAAAAATAGCCGAAATGTTTGGGCAACTCGTAATAAAAAGCAGCGAGTAAAAAGAAAAATAGCCGAAACGATTGGGCACCGCGATAAAAAGCCGAAATGATTGGGCAATCGCGACTTTCGCGATATAAAAAAGTTGAAATGATAGCGTATCGCGGAAAGAAATAAAAAAATGACGAAACTTTTGCCCTGCAGGTGAGTCCACATCAACCCCTGTATACAATCCATGGGCATAAACGAAAAGGGAACCACATTTTCTCACCGGGCTCTGTCAAATGGAGAGTCAGATCTCGACGGCAACATCTGCAGCCTAGAAGATCAACACGGCGTTCCTTCTCACTCCAGCAGGATGCAGACGTGACATCAACAACAGACTCCAGGGTCAAAACAATGGATCCATGGCAAAGTCCTTAGTTCCAAGCCTCGACGGTTCACCAACAACCTAGAGACTACCTCGGAGCCATGGCAAAGTCCCTACTTCCAAGCCTCGACGGTTCACCAACAACCTAGAGACTATCTCGGAGCCATGGCAAAGTCCCTAGTTCCAGGTCCTGACGGTTCACAAACAACCTAGAGACCACCTCAACGTTTGTCTCGATACAGCAGACGCAATTTCACCCCAACGTTCCTTCTCAACTCCAGCAGGATACAGATGCAACGTCAACAACCGACCCCAGGGTCAAAACCTTGGAGCCATGGCAAAGTCCCTAGTTCCAAGCCTCGATGGTTCACCAACAACCTAGAGACTACCTCGGAGCCATGGTAAAGTCCCTAGTTCCAAGCTTGACGGTTTACAGACAACCTAGAGACAACCTCAACATTCGTCTCGTTACAGCAGACACAGTGTTAACAAATGAAGCAAAGGAAAATCTCTAGCTTCAGGATCTTGACGGCAACTCAAATAAAGCCTGAAAGACTATTGGAGATCATCCCACACCAGCGAGAAGTGGTTATGACTCATCGGGGCTCCCAAACTGAGCCTAACCTTAAGTAAAAAGCGGCATAGAAAATCCCTAACGCTTGCTCTTCTGACGGTAATATAACCTTGGAGATTACTTGAAGGCGTCTTGTCCAGCCCCTGAAGGGATCAGAGACATGACAGTTGTGGGGCTACTTGAACAACAAGACCGCATATCGGGGAATGCATCAGCCAACGTGACGGTACGACGAACAAAAAAAACCCTAGTACCACAGACCCTTACGGACCTCTGTCGTAAAGAGCAGAGGTTAACTGTGACGTTAGGACCAGTTTGCCTATAAGCCTAAGGAAGGTAAACTAAACAAGCTTCGAAATGAGTTCATAAACTAGAGACTCCAGGATGAGTGAATAAACTACAAGCTCCGAAATGAGTTCATAAACTAGAGACTCCGGGATGGATGAATAAACTACAAGCTCCCAAATGAGTTCATAAAATAGAGACTCCGGGATGAGTGAATAAATTACAAACTCCGAAATGAGTATATAAACTACTTTATGCTAAGCCAAGACAGGAAAAGAAAGAAAAGCGCTAGTATGAAGAAAAATATGTCTTTTATTCATGAATCAAAATGAATACAAGATACTCTTATTCATGAATGAATACAAAAAGAAAAGAAGAAGAAGAAGAATATACAGCGACAAAAAAAAATGTTTAAGCCGGCGGACGGTGCAATAGGCTAGTAAGTTCGTCATTCTTCCGCTGGACCTCGGCTTCAAACTCCGTTAGTGCGGCAAGCCGGGTCCCCGTCTGAGTCTGTTGAGTCTGGTATGAAGCAAACTGACTCTCTAGCTCCCTTTCGGCGACTTTATAGGCTTCAAGTATCTCACGGGTGAAAATAACGGCTTTTTCAAGAGCTACCACCTCTGTAATGGCTTCTTGAAGCACCCGCCAAATTTTGTACGCACGGGTGGTCTTGGCGGTAAGCCGAGCCTAAAGTTCCCCCAAAGCGTTCGAAGCTGACTCCCTCTCCGAAAAATTCCAGTTGAGCCTCTTCTCGCATGACTGTAGATTGGCTACGCACCGTTCGATCCATCCCCGCAGACTCAACTTTACAGTTAAGATGTTGGAGGGAAGGTGGATGCACTCAAGCCCGTGTAGGCTGACCTCCACTCGACGACAGTACTCAGCCCAGACACGCACCAATACTTCGACATGATAGGTGGCGAGAACGGACAAGGAAGCGTTGGCTTCGATAGCAAATTCTTCGGCCATGACAGAGGTACCGGCGCGAAATTCTTCAATAAGAGCCGTCAGGGAGTAAATGCTTTGTTTCGCCATCTTTTCAGACGCACGCCGGGCATAGAGGCCTTGTGGCATGGGGATCCAAGATTCTAACGGGGTTAGGGTTGGCAGAGCTGTCAAGATTTATGAACAGTCAGTGAGATTTACGAACATGGAATAGACAAAACAATGCCAAAAATAAAGCCTTACTTACCCACAGTCATGCAAGGGGGTTTGAGAGATCCCCAGGCCCATCAAGGATCTCAACTTCGTCATCAGCTTCCAAAACTATGGAGCGCATATTAGCATAATTATAAAAAAATAATAATAAAACAAAAGGGGTCAAAGAACACTGACCTTGCCCAGAAGAAAGGACTATGCTTTGCGGGGATATCGCCTGTGGGGCAGCCATATCAAGCAAACACTGGAAGGTTTTCCTAGGAGATAGATCCATGATGGAAGCCGCCAATTCCCGCAATTCTGAAGGAAAGAAGGGTTCAGATAACGGAGGGATCGTTAAAACAAAATGTAGAAGATTACCTTCGATACTTCGCCCGCCTTGAACTGGAGGGATGGAAGCTTCGGCAGCCTCCTCCACACTCTCAGGTACATCACTGGGGATACGTGCCGGCGTGCCAGCTTCCAATTGAGAAACAACAGCCGCCACTTTAGGCTCCAAGGAGAGGACAACTGTCTCGGCAATCCTTTCTACAACCTCCAGGGCGCCACTAGAGAGATCCAATGGATCTATGGCTGGCGAGGTCACCTCTGTTGGAGGAATAGACATTGAAGGAACAGAAGTTACCACCGGAAGCTCCACAGCAAGAGTAGTAGCTTTAATAATCTCCTCTACACCTGCCGGTGCATCACGGGAGATATTTGTAGATTCCACAGTCATGGCCCGATCTGGACTTAAATCCTGTTTCGCTGCCGAAGTCCCTGCAAAGTTTTCGCAAAAATGAGAAGATATAAAAGTAATACAGACTATTCGCTAAAAAGAAGGACACGAGAAAGACGCATACCAATGCGCCAAGGAGCTTGAAGTAGGGCTTTTTCGAGACGTTTTTCCTTTCTGGCTAAGAACGCTCGCCGAGGTTCAAGCGCAGATGAATGACTACCTATCTTTAATGCAAGCTCGTCTTCGGAGGCAACCGTTATGGGTTGTTTGAGGGCCCGTTCTTCTTCCATTAACAAAGGACTCATATGTACCTGCCGTAATGATGGATCAACATCATAGAATATAACAGGAGGGTAGGGCTTTTTCGGGACGCGCACGTTCTCAGTCTCATCTTGTGAGCGCCTCAAAGCCTCAGCCAATTGCATGACCTCCTCGGCAGACGAGCCAAGATAGATAAGACCGGCGTCCGAATCCTCCATAGCTATCGGCTCGTCCTAAATAAACGGCTCGAACTCAAGCAGGGTGTCTAGTAAGCCGGTAACCGATTTCTTCCTCCTCTTAGAACTTATGCTAGAACTAGCGGAAGAATGCTTCCTCCCCCTCAGCGCTTTGGCGCGACATTGACCAACCTCACTTCCTGTATCCCCCTTAGGTGACACCACCACTGGTGGCACTACCGCTGGCGCTTCATAAGAAGCCTTTGCTTCTGCTCTAGTGCGCACTGGCATACCAGCAGTGCAAGGGGTCGATTCCATTTCTGTGGCTTTGGGGATAAGTACCAAACCGCTATCCCTCAATGGAGGGCGAACCACTGACCACGGCCGCAATGGAGCACTACTGACTTGGGTCGGAGCTGGAACTCTACATTCAAAGAGTACCCGCTTCTCCTCGGCAATGACAAGACCGACTCAATGATGATACCAACCCTTGAAAGACCCCACAAACCTTGGAAGATAGTCGGGCTCTGGGATCATGAAGAAGGAGCCGGTGTTCAACGCATAAAATGATGGATAACGTCACGAGTGACTTCCAGAGACAAAGTGGGCTCAACTAAAAACGCCTCGACAGGGACAGCCTGGTTATAGCCCAATTGCTGGGCAAAGCGGTGCAGATTATACCGCATAAAGAGAACCGTGTCATTATGAAGAAACACCAAATAGCCCGGCCTAATCGAGTACAAGTGCATGATCTCTTAGGCTTTAGTGATGGCGCTCCACCCTTTGACAGATCAAACAGCTGCTGAATGGGCCCCGCAGGAGCAGATAGGACTCGGTCACTAAAAACCATTCCGCCCTCATTTGATTATGGGTTAAGCAACACGCGGAGGGCCTCTAGCTAAGTTGGATCGGGAGCGGAAGCATCCACCAACCTCATAACCCGTGGGAAGGTATAGGAGTCATAAAAATCTGGCCGCCGGTGAGCGGCAAATGCCCCCAATACATGCATCTTGAACTACGACGTGAAGTAGTGGAGGGAGAAATTCACAATATCCGCGCCTGGGGTCGAAGTATTAGCCGCAACGCTTAATCCATGATATAGGTGCGACAATCCTGCAACATCAACGGCTAATCGCGCCCCTCCAGCTATGCGATGAGTGGGGTAGAAAACGGAGGCTCTCATAAAGCGTCGATGCGTCGGTATGGCGAACCAACTGAGCCAGAGACTGATGAAGCCAACGAAGAAGGTCTCTTCGTCCATGCCGGGAGCTGCAATCGCATCGAAGGAAATGGCCGACGAGGTCGGAATGTAGAACTGCGGCAAATCTTCCTCTTTGGCCGGCAGTTTGTTCAACCCGAACCTAAAAGGGTCGTCGATGTTTGCGAACTTTGGATCCTCTTTTGATAAAGCGTCACCACGGAGAAAGCAGGCAATGAAGGTCTCAAAGGTGACGCCTTGCCCTTCTGACATCACGAACAGTTTCTCAAAAATACCCAGGGCTTTGATTAGACTTGGGTACTTATGACGGACGGCGTTTTCAGTCGTCAGGCTGTCATGCATAGCAAGCACGGTTGCGAACACATACTCATCGGGAGGCAGCAACTCTTTATAATGCTCTCCCCTGATTGGTAATCTGGAGATCTCGCGGAACTCTTCCAGTGAAATCGAGACCTCACGATCCCCTAGCAAGAAGGTGTTGGTGAAGATTCCATTGGTTCAGAAAGGCTTTAACCCACCAGACGTGAGGGGCTTGGTAATGAAATAGAGACGTATACACCACTTGATATAGCCCAACCTTCTATAACCATGCACGGTGGGCGGAAAGAACGTATCGAGCCCAGGGAAGATAGCCTACTGGGTGGCGGGGGGTAACGCCTACCTTATAAACTTGTCCCCAGGGTTGGGCTTCACCCTGACATATGCGGCGCCCCAGAATATTTATAGCTGGCAGGGGCTGGTTGGGTATCCCAGTTGTTGATGGCTCAAGCCAGCCTGTGGGAGTCCAGTTAATCGCCTCTACCGCATAAGCGGTCTGTTGGCGTTCCATCGGCGATATTGGGTGGAGGGGCTCTGTTGGCACCTCACAAGTAAAGCTACGGCGGCCCCGGATGATATTACCATACTAAACCCCCCATAAGAGTAGACTCGTACAGTCCCTGTCATGTGCCCTGGTCATTGCCATAGCTTCCTCGTCCGACGGCGATTGCGGAAAAGCGGCGTCTGAGCGACTATAAGGAAAGTAGGGAAGTGAAGCCATTGTTCCTGAAATAAGTGAAAGAAAAACCATTAATAAACCTATATATATAATAACAAAAGAAAACGACAGGATGTTTGTTCCATGGGACCACTGAATGCAAAACCAATGGACCCTACAAAATCTAAATGACGGCTCACCAATGATGAGGTAAAATAATCATTGAGAGAATCGAGAAGGATTCTCATCAAGAAAACAGTAAAGTTTAAACAAACTCTTGAAGCAAGTTCTGCTAAAAGCACGACAAATTCAAATCTGCTTTAGAGGCATTAAAACCCTCAAATATTCAAGAACAGTAGGGAATAAAATTCTCAGAAATATCTAAATCTCTCTCAGAGCCATGCTCTGTGAATAAGGAATTAAATTCCTTTAACAAAGGGATTAAATCCTAGAAAATCCCCATAGCAAGGAGGCAAAGAAAATGGAATTAAATTCCAAGAATCTTAAAGATCGGTGACAGGGTAAAACCCTGAGGGGAGGATTAACAATCCCCATTGATTCAAGGCTTCAAAATCTACAAAAAAGTATGCTTTGGATCTTTAAGAAATCAATTCAAGAAGAGAGCAACGCTCTGTCCCTGGATTTAAAATCCACAATAAAAAAAGAAAAAGAGGAGGGGGTCCGTTCATGATCCTTACCAAAGAAAAGTTTTATCAGAGTATAACTCTGAGATCTCAGCGAGCATAGAACTAAGCACTGAAGAAGGGAATTAAATTCTCAGGGAAAACAAGTAAGTAAGAAGATGAAAGAATAGTGGCTTCCCAAAGGCAAAAGCCTTGCATTTATAAGACATGATTGGGAGCGGTTCATCTTCCCATTTCCCTAGGCAATCCAACGGCTGTGAGGATAGACAGCGTTGCACTCACGTGTAAGCCACGTGAGAGCAACACTGGGAGGCATTTGTTCCCTTATAAAAAAAGGGATGAGGAAAAGTTCCTCACTAAAACAGCCCTACGTGTTTAACACATGAGTGCGTATATGCAACGCATATAGGTACAACAATTAAAAAAATTGCTAGGCTAAAACAGCCCCACGTGTTTAACACGTGAGTGTCTATATGCAACACATATAGGCACAACAATTAAAACAATGTGTTGGGTTATGGCAGCGCCCCGGCCATCAATCCGTGGCCAAACACGGAACAAAAGCTTTTAAAAACCGGCGCTAACGGAACCCTAATCGACGGATCGTACCATTAACCCTATACTAGTTCTATAAAAGGAGTTTAGAGAGGTTATACTGATTGATCCGTGTTCTTCGGTCTTCAACCTCTGTCCCAAGCTCCTCGCGGCTTCCTCGATCAAGTTTAATCTCCGGTCTCCCTCCGTCGAAGAAGATCCACGTTAAGGGTTCGTAATATGGGCTCCCGCCTCAAAACCGAAACAACTCGAGCATCAAGTTTGCTAGCCTAGATACCCAAGATGAAGTAGAGATAGCGTGTGATTTTTTTGTCTCAAAACACCCAAGGATTCTCAACTTATGAGAGGGATTGGGTGGAGGTTGAAGAAGAAGCCATTGGAGAAGAAGTGTGAGCTCAAGTTTTGGCTAATGAAAAATGCAACCAAAGAAAAATGTCTGCTCATTTTTTCTTGTGTTGTTTTTGGCTAAAGAATTGTGTGTGTTTTATTGTGAGCACATAAAGAAAAATCCTCACACAAATATCTTTGCCAAAACAAAACAACACTTGACCTAATACCATGATTCACCAAGTGCATGTGCTATGAATCAATGCACAATGCCAAGACTTGCATTCACACTCTCCATCATAACAATATTAAACATTTAAAGAAAACTCTAAATGTTTAATACAATATAAAAGAAAAGAAATGGAAACCCTAAAGTTATCTTATAACGAATTACAAGAATACCCCTCATCTGTATATACATACCCGCATCCGTATTCCGACTGAATACGAATACAACGAGACGAAAGTAATCCAACAATATAATACTAGGATCCGGTTTAAACCAAAGCTCACTAGTATTATCCGTCCGACTATGATCCGTGCACAAGTACACGTATATGATCGAACCCTGCCATAAAACCATACGACCTCTACAACGTTTCGCCCGAACCAGGTAATCCCTCTGTGTGGGACTCTAAAGACTTGTAAATATGCTGGCAGTGGGTTTAACCACAAGTATATCAGTGGCACTAGCTGTACGTAACGGCTGCCTAGGTATTGAGCGAAAGGGAGGCCGACGAGCAAAACTCATCCAAAAACCCTACTGAGCTTGACAGTGACAATATCCGTACAGTCCGGTCCAGATCGCATATCGGGTCTAGAGGGTGGATAAAGTCAGACCCCTAACAACGCGATATTTAGTGTCGGTATGAAGACCATCACCACCTGAGAAAATTATGACCCGAATCAGTAATTCTCGACTACCTTGGCGAAGGATTTCCGGTGATGGGTACCCGTGCACACCGCGACATCAACCCCCAATACCAGGAGAGACGAATCCCCTGACGATCCGCTCACTGCCTCCATATGGCTCCGGATTGTACCCAACTAAAATCTGTTTGCACGACTCCTTTTAGCCGTGGTAGGATAGTAATCAAAGCACAGTGGGAAAAATTATGACCCGAATCAGTAATTCTCGACTACCTTGGCCAAGAATTTCTGGTGATGGGTACCCGTGGACACCGCGACATCAACCCCCAATTCACTGCCTCCATATGGCTCCGGATTGTACCCAACTAAAATCTATTTGCACGACTCCTTTGAGCCGTGGTAGGATAGTAATCAAAGCACAATGGGAACTCACACGAGAAAAATGACGATCTTAGGTCGATAGACTAACCTGTATATATGTCACCAGGGAACTGCTATCTGACAATAGGTATAATACCAACTAGTATGTTCCCGGTGAGTCCGTCCGGTGTACTCATAACCCAATGAGCACCTGTATACATCTTAGGTGAACCAACTGACACCAATGGCTTGTGAGATCGGTCACCACCCTTCGTCGAGGTCTCGATCCGTATACACTAGTCTACTCTCGGAGTATCGATGCCCAGTCTCGAAACTTCCATGACTAGGGACACTTTAAGGATGTGCTTATAGACCACCCAACTCTCACGTATATGATCGCCATCATACTGCCGGTAGTCAAGCAATAATCCTATGGGCTCTATCAATATGTAATTGTGATCCGTAATATCACATGAACCATATACACGATGATAAAGAAAAACCAGATAGCATACTATCATCTCGAGTAAGATTGTTCTACTGATATAGGTCTTCCCTCAATCATTGCAATCATGTGCCTGTGATCCAATAATTGACTTGAGGGCACTATAGCCAACAATCTCCCACTTGCACTTAAGGCCAATTATTTCGGTGTCGCATACTCACAGCCCGTGTGATACCGAACACCCAACTTCTCTACTAATCAGTTTCATAAATCTCGTTTGTAAAACTATTGCGTTCGTGAAATAGTCTTAGTGAGTGAATCCTCTCCAATGTTTCTTTCTATGTCTCTCTTTATCTCATGTTTGCGGAGAAAGACATCTCCCGAAATGAGCAATACCTGTCTTAGAATATGTCTGGATATCTGATGGGACCCAGTTCACAAATGAACTCCAAATCCAGCAAACTCCTTAGACTGTATCGTCAACTGAATTTAATCATTATCCTGCACCATGCTTCCCTCAGTATCCTTTTGGACCACCTGTCCAAACTACTGCCTCTCAAAAGAGGGAAAACTATAACTTTGACAGTCACTCTATCATCCAGGTCACCTTGGAAGCCTGAAATGATAATCGTCTTTCGAAGGAGGCTGCCGTTACCAAATCCCTAGAACATCCTCTTATGTTCATAAACTGCTTCCGAACGTTTCTCCAGGATTGGACTAATATATAAACTTATTGCATCTAGTAAAAAACAACATCTGGTGTGGTACTTGACATCTCATGATTGACTCAATTGCCTAAACAAGTGATATGCCAATCATGCACATCCCTCTTCCCTTCAGTCTGTAAGACACCTTTAGAGAGGGCGACTCCTTCACCTGCAGGTACACTACCATGCCAGGATCCGTCCATTCTAAAACACCTTTAGAATACTGTCTAAGTACCCAGATTAGGAAACTGCCCAAATCTAGATCTAGTTACCAGAATGCCTGCTATAATATCTATATCTTATGTGGAGAAACCACTGTGTGACAACCACAGTATAACCGATCGTGGTATAGGAATTTCACTTCCTACAAAGTGTATGTCATCCAAATACCAGGACATCACACCCTACTACCTTCTTAAAAGATCCATCTCCTATTCTGATAAAGTCAAAGCCCATGACTATCACATCAAAAATAGATGATTTTTCTCCACTATAGTTGCTTTAGTCTATAAATAGACACAAGCTACTTGTCCACTATACTTCCGCTGCTCCCACTGACTACAACAACCCTCTGGCGGAGTCATATACACGTGCACTTCTAAAAATAGTTTAGAACGACGCTATACTCATCCTCCTTTCGGGCATCATAGTCTAGAACAACAGTAATGACAAGTCTGGATCAACAATAACCTCCCGATCACCGTCTTTGAGGATACCGAAGTATCTCTCGGGCACCTGAGATTACCCACCATATCTACGGAGTGGCTAATGGAATGTCAAACCCGATTGAATTTTTAGGTTCTAGTAAATTTTCAGTAATCATTTGTGGTTCTGGAATCACTTCCAGTTCTACCATACTCCCACTACTATTTTCTAAAAAAGTCTATTTTACTAAAACTGTTGTGAGTCAAGAACAATATTACTATTGATCTTCCAGATGGTAGAAAGTTAACCCTCATCATAGCCCGGGATAACTCACAAACTGCCATTACAGAAACGTGCCTTAAGTTATCCAGAGTCTGGTTTTAAGCATAAGCCGGACAACTCCATATACCTTAACATCGTTAAGATATGAACCATTCTATATACAATATTGAAACAGAGACACTGATTTAATTGGAACCAGATTCAAATCATGCAATTGTCTCCAGTACATGTCAACTAAATGGAGAGAGGCCGATCAGCATTACTCAACTTAGGAGTACATCTTGATATGAGTAACCTGAAAGAGAAGCAAGTTCTCAAAACCATTACTATCAACTCAATACCAAACACAAGTATCTACATCTTCAATCACCTTGAAAAATCCTGGTACTTGCAACACATGGTTATCTACTTTATTATTATAGCTATAACTTCTCAAAACTTGGACCTTGTATTTCTACGAAACACTTGTCTAAAACTGGAGAAGTCATAAGTAAACATAATATAGTACGAGTACCATCCATTCTGTCCTAATGGACACTGGACAACATACAATACTTTGTATAAGTCCCCTGAGTTGAATAACTCAAACCTTGTACGTCGTAGGTTGAAAACTGTACTATGGTTAAGAAGAATTACACCGCTGTTTAATACTTCTTATCTAACCATCAATTGCTATAGGTAAATATCATGGACATAATTTCAAAAAGATATATTCCACTTTATAAAATAAACGTACAGATATATCAATTTGAAATTGGTGCATAACAACGGATATTCAAAACCAAAAATTTGCCGTCAGTCAAAACCCCAGACGATTTTCTCAAATATCACCAATTGCAACGAATTCCGATATAATGAGGATATAATTATCTAATTCCCAATAACTTACTCCCACTCATCATCTGCAAAACTATACAGATGTGAGAATCAGACCTGGTAAATACATACCCTGGAGTAAGGATCTAATTCAGAAATCAGTTTTCAATTAATAACGCATAGTGAAACTGAAACATAAAAATGTTTCGAAGAGGCATCCGGGTATTCCTAGTAATGCCTCTTCCTTTATCCAGATTCATGACTATATTCTTATATTTCCCTGCCATCTCTCCAAATCTCTTTATTTGTCATTACTCATTATCTTTTGTACATCACCCTTAGGCTAAATGGTTTTCTTCCTTCCCTACCGTTCGGCACCAGCCTATGGTTTGGAAGAAGACTATCTAATAAGCGTAATACGTGTTCTCTCCTAATCCTAGGAGCCCTCGCAACCTGAGAGAAGGTAAAGAGAAAAGACAACTGAATAATCCTTATTTTATTTCTCCTGAACCAGAATCCATCCTCGAACTGGAACAAGTTCCTTCGAGTACGATGAATTTCCAATAACTGTTGATTTTCGTAGTGATACGGGGTGTTATGGAGAAATCCAAAGGTGAAGTAGGAGTGGCGATGAAATACGTGGTTTGGTCGTGAATGATAGCAGTCGCAATTTACTTTGCCCACTTTCTAATCCCTTTATATGTCTTTACTTATTACCTTCTGTACACCGCACTTAGGCTAATTGGTTTTCTTTCTTCCCCACCTTTCGGCACCTGCCTATGGTTTGGAAGAAGATTATCCAATAAGCGCAATAGGTGTACCCTCTCCTAATCTTAGGAGCCCTCACAACCCGAGAGAAGGTAAAAGGAAAAGACAACAGAATAGTTCTATTCAATTTCTCCAGAACCAGAAACCATTCTCGAATATGAAACAAGTTTCTTCGAGTTCGTATGTAACTATACGATGGTCATATCCAATAAATATGTGGATCTTCGTAGTGATACAGAATGTTCCGGAGAAATCCAAAGGGTAAAAGTAGGAGTGGCAATGAAGTGTGCAACTCTGACAATCCAAAAGCCAGTGTTTTAAGAAAGTACAGTTAACTTGGTTAATGAGTTATAGTCTGGTCAGGACATGGTCGTTGCCAAAGAGAGAGAGAGAAAAGAAACACTCTGCGTGCACTCTAATCTAGATTAGAATGGTTAATCACTTTATCTAATCAGGATGTCTCCCACTGTATCCTCAAATTCTCCTCTAAATCTGAAAGAAGAATTAGTCGGGATCATCTAAAATCACCCGAGGAGTAAACCAACTCATCAGTGGATATCGGGATCTAACTATCATCGCATGATAACCTAATGGAATCCACTCACGTTATCACACTCCAGAAGGTATGCGCATGCCTGGAAAGTTTCCTGTATGTTTGAAACTCTCGATGTGATTTTTACCCCATGCTCTTATGACCTTGATGAAGGCCAACAAATCATAAGTCACATTCCAAGTTCTACTCGTCATTGTCCAGCTTAATTTGAACCTACCCGTACTCGCCCTTGACGAAGGCTAACAAGGCTGTATGATTGTCCCAAACCAATGCATCTATCTATGCAACAGAAAGGTAACAAGCAGCTACCATACACTATGCCTTGACGATGGCCAACAAACATAGCATGAATACTAACTGCTACCCATCTGAAATGATGGAGGGCTACGAATGGTTTTTGGCAAAAAACCTTTAACGTAATGAACTTGATATCATTGAAGAAACCGGATAGCTTTTTACAAATATATAGTGGCGGAAACTTTTGCTAAAGAGGTCACTCCAGGTGAAGGGATCTCGGCTCTTTCCTCGTGGAATGAGGTGCAGGATATTCTCACTGAATACCGCGATGCAAAGCAAAAAGACTATAGTGAAGTTCTTACCCTGACGCAAACTTCTGCCCAAGAGGTCACTCCCGGTGAAGGGATCTCAGCTCTTATCTCGTCGAATGAGTTGCTGGATATTCATAACCGAATACCTCAGTGCAAAACAAAAGAAAACGTCCTTGTAATAACAGCTTTTGAATATTTGTTCCAACAATATCGAATAGGTATGTTTTCTTTGCATTGATCTGAATCAACGTAGTCCCATCAATTAATCACACCATAAAAGAATGAAAATATGATGTATATATGCCATCTGCATTCGCCACTGGGTCCCGTCATCACCCGTTAGGTTACTTAACTAACGACAGAGCGGGGATTGGACTAGCGCGGGTGTAAAACATATACAACATCTACTAGTATATATATAGCAATATATAATAATCGCTCCAGGTATGATAAATGCAACATCACAGACAAACGATAAGCATCACAGAACAATACAGATAATCTGAGAGCCCCGGGTTTCCTTTGAGCCGCAACTGAAACCCGACGTTCCCCTGGTCGTGTGGATAGCCTGTGCAATGAAAACCTAGACCCCTACGAGCATGGAAAGTTACCCGCCAAAACCAGAAGTGAGGCGGCCCCCTTCATCAAAGTGAATGGGCCACCCAGCACTTCACGGAATTCGGTAACTTGAGCACCCCTCCTTGGGTCAACCTGTACCCCCTACGAGTGCGGCGAATAGCCTGCCAATTCTAGAATGAGCCCCCTCCTTCTCAATGCCATGAGATGCGGACCCGTTGCCCTCCAGAACTCGGCTATCCGTGCAGTCTATCGCGGGGTAGTCCTAGTATAGAAAAGAAAATATGTACAACGGTGACATCAACCTCAACCCGGTCGTGCTCCAAACAAATAATATACAAGCATGCAGTGACGGTAGTCCATATGTCGGACACTCGCCCCACGATATCAAATGTGTTAGTTGTATGTATGCCCTAGAGGCCAGTATTGTACAGATGATGTATATTATATTGGATGCTTGGACATATATAGAGATGACTTTCTTGCTCGATATGACAGTATGCTATCTGGTTGCTCTTTATCTTAACATGTACACTTGTCTCTTTAAACTGTCTTAAAGTTACATGTTGATAAAGCCCTTAGGATGTGTACTTGACTACCTGGACTATGATGCAGATCATACTAGTGGGGACATGGTAGTCGATAAGTACATCCTTCAAGGTCCCTAGTCGTGGGTGTATCGAGACAGGGCATCGATATACCAGTGTAGACTAGCGTATACACTTCTCGACCCATGAGATGGGCGATGGATGATCCCATATCCATTGATGTTTGACATCAGAGATGGTATACGGGTGCTCAATGGAGACTGGGTACACTGGACGGACTCGCCGAGAACTCCCAGATGGTATTATACCTCACGTCAGATGGCAGTTCTCAGGTGACACTTGTACAGGTTAGTCTGTAGACCCGAGATCGTCATAGAGTCTTGTGTGATTCCCACTGTGCTTTGATCTCCACCTTACCACGTCCATGAGGGCGTGCAAAACGGTAGTCTTTGGGTACAGTCCCGAGTCACATGGAGGCAATGAGCGATAGAAGGGGTTTCGTCTATCCCGGTATTGGGGGTTGATGTTGCGCAGTGCTCGATTGGCCGTAACAGGGAAGTCCCTGGCCAGGGCTGATCAGAGATTTGCTGGTAAGTGTTACCAGTAGTTTCTCGACCCGTTATGAGCCTCACATCGGCATGACTTATCGGTTATTGGGGTCTGACGTTTACCACCCCTAGACTTGATATGCGACATATCAGACGAACAGACCGGACTGTACGGTAAGTGTTACTGGTTGGATTCACAGGAGTGTGAGCGGGCTAGCTCGTCGATCTTCTGATCGCTCAATACCCGGATGGCCGTTACGTTTAGCAGACCGCTTGCGGCTTGTGGGTGCTTGATATGATCATCATCTGCTACCGGCGTATTGACGAGTCTTTAGAGTCCTACACAGAGGTTTCCTGGCTCAAGCGAAACGAAATAGGAGCGCATATGAGATATGTGCAGGACCGAGAATAACGCGTGTATGTGATACCGTATTTCATTCTCACGATGGATGTATCGATTGGTTATATTCGATATGACCTAGTTATCGAATCATTGATTCGATAAGCCGATACATAGAATACTAGTCGGTTATATGCGATATGACCGGATCGTTAAGTCAAGTGTTGATTTAATGATTTAATGTATAATTATATATTTGATATATTACTTTGCATTAGCTAGTATTAGTTCACTTTATATGGATTTTCTCACTTGATGTGCAAGAAGTATATGTGATATACTTTTGTGCACATATTTGTATCATGTTTGATGATACTTGATCATTTAGTTAAGTGTATAGAATTAAACCATAGTTAATTTGATAATTAGGGTTTTGCATATTCATTTATTCATTTATTTGTTTGTTTATTTATTTGGAAAAGATTAAGATGAGAATGGTGGCTTTCTTTGTTTCTAGTTGAAGCTTCATGAAGCATTGACTTCTTAACCATTCTTGTCTTCATGCTTAACCCTAACCCATCCAAGTAACCATGGTCTATTCTCTACACTCAACTATGGTTTGCTTATGATAAGTATTGAATTATTTTTCATTTTAATTCAACACTTATCATATTCTATCTTTTTCTTCATCTTCTTCTTCAAGATAGAAAGCTTGATGCCATCAATGGCAACTTGAGATCTAAAGTGAGAAATCCAATTCTAAAGTGAACCCACCTCCTATTTCTTCACCCTCTACCTCTTGCCAAGTTGTTTTGGGTGTTTTCTTCACAAGTTTCACAACTTTGTGAAGTCGGAGCTTGAACTTGTGATGCCTCGACGTAGATCATCTTCGGCACGAAGCCGACGACCTAGTCCGCCCATTTCTCCGATCAAGCCGACGTTTGAGTTCGGGATTCAAGATGGACAGCGAGAGGACACCTACGTGGAGCCAAGGAAGCAGATATCCGGATCTACAAAGGTTGTAGCTTCATATCTTTAGTTAAGTTGTTAACTAGTTTACTGTTTCGCCTAAATTTCTAGTCGACGATCCGTATTAGGGTTTCTCGGCACCCATAAAATTTGAAATTGGCATGGTTGATGCCTTGTGAGACCTCTATAGTGTGCCTAGGAACCCTACATTGGTATCAGAGCCTAGCTAGAGCCTTAGGCGAAGTCTAGACGACGTTTGAAGTCCGATCGAACCAAAACCCTAACCTGAAAACGGCTCTCTGTACATTTTTTAAGAAATGGGTTTTTTCCAAATTAAAAATATGTAGAAAACTCAGCAGGGAATTATAAGAATTACGGCGCAAAATTTATTTCATGATCCCTCACATGCGCGGCGGAACCGCGGCATAAGCCTAGCTTATGCGGCGGTTCCGCGGCTAAAGTATGACGTCAGCCCTACCAATTTGCACAGTAATTCCTATTTAACAGTGCTGAGTTCTCTGGGTATTTTTAAATTTTATTCAAGAGTTGAATTTTCTGGGGTTGTTTTGGGGATTCGGTGTTTCGATCGGAGTATCAGATTTTGTCTTTGTGGCTTTCCGGATAATTTTTAGAATATGTTAAAAAGTTCGACAGGATATAAATACCCAACTTTTCCCCTGTCGGGAAATTTCCAAGTGTTGGATTTTTCCGTAGTTTAACGACGTTCTAAGTAGTGCAAGTAACGCGATGGACCCTCTAGAAGACAACAAACCTTAACTCGATTATGTGACCGTCTTGAACTGCCCTTTGAACTTTCGGGTTTGGGGCAGTATGGCGTGCCACATGTGAGGCGTTGGCTTGACCCTTCTACGGCTGGACCGTTGGTACTGAGGCACGAACTGAATGTTGTTAGACTTATTTCATGTGTTGAGCTGTATCGGGAAAACTTGGGTATTCGACTGTTCGATCGGAAAGTTTAACATTTTCTGTTTATCTGGAATGTGATACAGTAATTGGAATTCACAAACAGTTATGAGATAACTGAATGAATGTTATAAATCTAGCGGTTTAGTTTCACTTGATATTGAAAAGAGTTTTCGATAATGAGACTAAAATGCGGGGTTTATAACTGTTAGGCATGTGATGTCTAAGTATTTCATTTGATTAGGCATGCGATGTCTAAAGAGATTGCGGATTCCAACTTTTGTAGTTTTACAGTTTCTTTTCTGTGACCGTAAGTGTAGTATGTTCATATCGCCGGTTTCGTTGCTATACGTTAACGACAATTGGGGTATGCATACTTACTTACGTTGATGACATGTGATGTTATGTGTTGCTGGATATGTTATATTGGATCGTCGTGTTTGAATAGCCGGGTTTTTTTTTATGTGAGATGAGTGTTTTTCATTTTCATTCATGTAAAAACTTGTATGTAATATTCTTTTATTTGGGACACTTCCAGGTAGCGGAAGTTGTCACCTTTTGTATATTATTTACTTTTCCGCATTAGGATAGACCCAAGGAGGGGAGCACAAGTAACCGGGTTCTGGGGTCCAGTGGGAGACCAACTCGAGGAGTCGAGTCCGGGTCTCCTAACCCTAGAATTGGCAGGGTTGCTTGCCGCTCTCGTAGGGGTCTAGGGGTGTGGGATTGGCTATTCATCACGACCGTGGAATCCGTGTTTTATACTGGCTCGTATTGAAAACACGGACGTCCTAGTATATCCAATATTTCATATGTTTTTTTTCTGCTGCGATATCTGTGATGTGATCATGTGATGTTCTGTGATAGATACAGTATATAGTATATATGATATATTATATAGACGTTACTTATGTTTTGCACCCGCACTAGCCCTGCTCTGCTCTGTCGTTAGTTATCTAACCTAACGGTGCATGAGGGGACATCGAGGCGAATGCGGATGGCATAAGTGTCCGTCGTATTTATCTGTGATGTTTAGGTATTTAAATGATGGGACTTCATTAATGTGATTAATGAAAGAAAAGATACCTAAGATGTTGTAGAATCAAATTTTAAACAAAACAGGTAGCTACAGTTCTTGCTTTGCATAGCGGTATATATGATATACCCTGCACCTTATTCGATGAGGAAAGGACCGAGATCCCTTCACCGGGAGTGACTCCTTTAGCAATAACTGGCAGATGCTACACACTCGGATTGCTTTTGATTGTTTTTGAGTTTTGCTGTGCACAGTGATATATATGATATATCCCGCACCTTATTCGACGAGGAAAGGGCCGACGATCCCTTCACCGGGAGTCACCCCTTCAGCAAAACTAGAAAAGCCTCAAAATCACTCCATTTCAAAACTTCATTTGATTCTACAACGATATCAAGTTCATTACGCAATAGGTTTTCAGAAAAACCTGTCGTAGCCCTCCGTCATTTCAGATAAGTAGTAGTTAGTATTCGTGCTACGTTTGTTGGCCTGCGTTAAGGCGTAGTGTGCGGTAGCTAACTAGTATTTATCTGCTTATGCATATGATGCAGATTGGATTAGGGTAGTCGTACGACTTTGTTGGCCTGCGTCAAGGGTCGTGCGGGTGGGTTTAATTCAATCAGGAAATGACGGGTTGAACTTGACTAGCGCGCTGTGATTTGTTGGCCTGCGTCAAGGTCATAGGACGCTAGGGGAAAAATATTATCGGGAATTTCATGTGTTGAAATTTGCAATGAGATTGCATACCTTCTATGAGATAGTTGGATCCCGATACCCACTGCGAGTAAGAGTTACTCCTGGGAGAGTTTTACACATTACAATTAGCCGATCAAGTAGGTGTCTAGAAAGGTGTTAACGAGGTTACGCCTCTGGGAAAACGAGGTTTACATTAATTAGGTTCGTGCGAAAGCACGGGGGACCTCCCTCAAAGTACCGACACTGGCCTGGCTGAAAGATTGGCGAACTTGTAGTGTGTAATTAATCCCGGCTAGTCTTTCCTTTTAGGGTTTGAAGGAAGATTTGATAAAAACAGTGGGAGCCATCCTGATTAGATAAGATAATAACCAATCTGATCTTGCACGAGCTTACGCTAAAGTGTTTTCTTCTCTCTCTCTCCAGGTAGCGACCATTTCATGCCCTAATAAAGATAATAATATGGATGTATTGACTGAACCCGCATGTTATACTGTGCTGGGGAACGTTGGTTCCGTTCTTTCCTATAAGAGTTATAGGACTGAACAGGATATAGGGGAATACCAGGATTCCCATGCCACCCGAATGAAGAAAGTACATGTTGATGCATTTTCTTCGGGTGTGTTCGTTACAGAGAACTGTTTCTCCATTTGCCCTACGTCCTGGGTATTAGATACCGGATCAGGATCCCATATATGTAATCAGTTACATGGGCTTAGGAAAGGTAGAGAACTTGGAGAAGGTGATAAAGACATTAGAGTTGGAAATGGTGCAATTGTTACAGCTAAGACTGTCGGGGAATATCACCTTGTATTACCAACTGGTAGTATATTGGTTCTGAACGAATGCTATTACATGCCGAACCTGATATGCAACATTATATCGGTTTCTTTATTGAGTAGATATAATTTTGTATTACAGGACAATGTTATGAACATTTTCCGTAACCAAAAGTTGGTTGGATCAGGCACGTTGTGCAATGACATTTATGTTCTAAATCAATCAACAGTTCTGAGCATAACTAACACACACAAGAGGAAGAGTTCTGAAATGAACGAATCCTTCTTGTGGCATTGTAGACTGGGTCACATCAATGCGACACGACTGGCTAAGTTGCATAAGGATGGATATTTGAATCCGTTTGAATTTTCATCCTATGACACTTGCCAGTCATGTCTCAAAGGCAAGATGACCAAAGCTCCGTTTACGGGACACGGAGAAAGAGTTACCGAACTCTTGGGACTGATACATAGTGATGTATGCGGTCCCATGTCTACACATGCCAGGGATGGTTCTTCGTACTTCATTACATTCACTGACGATCTCTCTAGATTCAGATATGTGTTCCTGATGAAACACAAATCAGAAGCTTTTGAGATATTTAGAGAATATAAACAAGAAGTCGAGAACCAAACCGGAAAAAGTATTAAAATCCTTCGATCTGATCGAGGAGGAGAATACTTAAGCAATAAATTCCTGGACTTCCTAAAAGAGAATGGGATTCTCTCTCAGCTGACTCCTCCATATACACCACAGCACAACGGTGTATCAGAACGGAGGAACCGCACCCTATTGGATATGGTGCGCTCTATGATGAGCACAGCTGAGTTACCTATTTCCTTCTGGGGATATGCACTGGAAACAGCTGCAGATCTATTGAATATGGTTCCCACCAAAACCGTGCCAACCACTCCATATGAGATATGGAAAGGAAAGAGACCATGTCTTAATTATGTTAAGATATGGGGTTGTCCGGCATATGTAAAAACGCAAAATCCGGACAAACTCGCGGCAAGGTCCATTCTGTGTAAGTTTATTGGATATCCCAAACATTCGCGCGGGTATATCTTCTACCATACCGAGGAACAAAAGGTGTTTGTTTCTCGACATGCCACCTTTTTAGAAAAGGAATTTCTTGAAAAAGAGATTAGTGGCAAGGAGGTAGAACTGGAAGAGGTTCCAGCAATACAGACTACAACAGAAGATTTGGTTGAACCAGAGGATTCAGTAGTTCCCAATGAACCTCAGCCTCTCCGCCGATCTTGTAGGGTTCCTCGCCCACCTGAGAGATACTACGGTTTTCTCATGGATGGTGGGAGCGAGGATTGCATCATGGAGGATGATGACCCAACTAGCTTCGAGCAGGCCATCACGAGTAGGGACTCAGTGAAATGGCTGGATGCTATGCGGTCCGAGATGGAATCCATGTACACCAACAAAGTATGGACTTTGGAAGTTGCTCCTGAAGGGGTAAAACCCATTGGGAGCAAGTGGATCTTCAAGAAGAAACTTGGTGTAGATGGGAAAGTGGAGACTTTCAAAGCTAGACTTGTTGCAAAAGGTTTTCGTCAAAGACCAGGTGTGGACTATGACGAAACCTTTTCTCCAGTGGCTATGCTTAAATCCATCCGGATCATGCTTACCATCGCTGCATATCATGATTACGAAATCTGGCAAATGGATGTTAAGACCGCCTTTGTAAATGGTGATTTAGAAGAGTGCGTGTACATGACTCAGCCAAAGGGCTTCGTAGATAGTGGGAGCAGCGGGAAGGTGTGCAAGCTGCTTAAATCCATTTATGGATTAAAACAAGCATCGTGGAGTTGGAACATCTGCTTTGACGTCGTTATCAAAGAGTTTGATTTCGTCAAAAATCCAGATGAACCTTGTATCTACAAGAAGGTGGCAGAGAGTAAGGTTGTCTTCCTCGTATTGTACGTGGACGACATACTCTTGATAGGAAATGATATTCCTATGCTGCAATCGGTCAAGCTCTTCTTATCACAAAGATTCTCAATGAAAGATCTTGGTGATGCCTCCTGCATATTGGGAATCAGGATCTATAGAGATAGATCCAAAAGAATATTGGGATTGTCCCAATCCAGGTACATTGACACCATACTAAAGAGGTTTAGTATGGAAGAATCCAAGCGTGGGAACTTGCCCACGATCTCTGGAGTCACTCTCTCCAAAGAGATGCCTCCCAAGACTGATTTGGAGAGAGCTCGCATGCAAGGGATACCCTATGCTTCAGCTGTAGGCTCTATTATGTATGCGATGCTATGTACCAGACCCGATGTTGCATACTCACTAAGTGTAGTGAGCAGGTATCAAGCTGATCCTGGAGAGAGTCACTGGACAGCTGTGAAGAGCATTCTCAAGTACTTGCGAAGGACTAAAGAGATGCTCTTGGTGTATGGTAACGGATAACTCCAAGTGGAGTCCTTTACCGATTCGAGCTTCCAGAGTGATAAGGACGACTCTAAGTTGCAGTCGGGCTTTGTCTTTACCCTTTACGGAGGGACGGTTAGCTGGAAGAGTTCCAAGCAGGAAACCGTGGCAGACTCGACGATGGAGGCTGAATACATCGCTGCCAACGATGCTGCCAAAGAGGCTGTCTGGATCAAGAAGTTCATTATTGAACTTGGAGTGGTTCCATCCATTGAGCATCCAATACCTTTGTATTGCGATAACAATGGAGCGGTGGCTTTGGCCAAGGAACCCAGGTCCCATCAGTGATCCAGGCATATTCTGAGGCGGTATCACCTGATCCGGGAGATAGTTGATCGCCGGGAGATCGAGGTCAGGAGAGTTGACACGAAGAACAACACGGCGGATCCACTCACGAAGGCCATTCCCCAGATACAGTTTGAGAGACTCTTCGGGATGCTCGGTATGCGATACTACAGCAGCTGGCCCTAGTGCAAGTGGGAGATTGTTAGTTGTATGTATGCCCTAGAGGCCAGTATTGTACAGATGATGTATATTATATTGGATGCTTGGACATATATAGAGATGACTTTCTTGCTCGATATGATAGTATGCTATCTGGTTGCTCTTTATCTTAACATGTACACTTGTATCTTTAAACTGTCTTATAGTTACATGTTGATAAAGCCCTTAGGATGTGTACTTGACTACCTGGACTATGATGCAGATCATACTAGTGGGGATATGGTAGTCGATAAGTACATCCTTCAAGGTCCCTAGTCGTGGGTGTATCGAGACAGGGCATCGATATACCAGTGTAGACTAGCGTATACACTTCTCGACCCATGAGATGGGCGATGGATGATCCCATATCCATTGATGTTTGACATCAGAGATGGTATACGGGTGCTCAGTGGAGACTGGGTACACTGGACGGACTCGCCGAGAACTCCCAGATGGTATTATACCTCACGTCAGATGGCAGTTCTCAGGTGACACTTGTACAGGTTAGTCTGTAGACCCGAGATCGTCATACAGTCTTGTGTGATTCCCACTGTGCTTTGATCTCCACCTTACCATGTCCATGAGGGCGTGCAAAACGGTGTTCTTTGGGTACAGTCCCGAGTCACATAGAGGCAATGAGCGATAGGAGGGGTTTCGTCTCTCCCGGTATTGGGGGTTGATGTTGCGCAGTGCTCGATTGGCCGTAACAGGGAAGTCCCTAGCCAGGGCTGATCAAAGATTTGCTGGTAAGTGTTACCAGTAGTTTCTCGACCCGTTATGAGCCTCACATCGGCACGACTTATCGGTTATTGGGGTCTGACGTTTACCACCCCTAGACTTGATATGCGACATATCAGACGAACAGACCGGATTGTACGGTAAGTGTTACTGGTTGGATTCACAGGAGTGTGAGCGGGCTAGCTCGTCGATCTTCTGATCGCTCAATACCTGGATGGCCGTTACGTTTAGCAGACCGCTTGCGGCTTGTGGGTGCTTGATATGATCATCATCTGCTACCGGCGTATTGACGAGTCTTTAGAGTCCTACACAGAGGTTTCCTGGCTCAAGCGAAACGAAATAGGAGCGCATATGAGATATGTGCAGGACCGAAAATAACGCGTGTATGTGATACCGTATTTCATTCTCACGATGGATGTATCGATTGGTTATATTCGATATGACCTAGTTATCGAATCATTGATTCGATAAGCCGATACATAGAATACTAGTCGGTTATATGCGATATGACCGGATCGTTAAGTCAAGTGTTGATTTAATGATTTAATGTATAATTATATATTTGATATATTACTTTGCATTAGCTAGTATTAGTTCACTTTATATGGATTTTCTCACTTGATGTGCAAGAAGTATATGTGATATACTTTTGTGCACATATTTGTATCATGTTTGATGATACTTGATCATTTAGTTAAGTGTATAGAATTAAACCATGGTTAATTTGATAATTAGGGTTTTGCATATTCATTTATTTATTTATTTGTTTATTTATTTATTTGGAAAAGATTAAGATGAGAATGGTGGCTTTCTTTGTTTCTAGTTGAAGCTTCATGAAGCTTTGACTTCTTAACCATTCTTGTCTTCATGCTTAACCCTAACCCATCCAAGTAACCATGGTCTATTCTCTACACTCAACTATGGTTTGCTTATGATAAGTATTGAATTATTTTTCATTTTAATTCAACACTTATCATATTCTATCTTTTTCTTCATCTTCTTCTTCAAGATAGAAAGCTTGATGCCATCAATGGCAACTTGAGATCTAAAGTGAGAAATCCAATTCTAAAGTGAACCCACCTCCTATTTCTTCACCCTCTACCTCTTGCCAAGTTGTTTTGGGTGTTTTCTTCACAAGTTTCACAACTTTGTGAAGTCGGAGCTTGAACTTGTGATGCCTCGACGTAGATCATCTTCGGCACGAAGCCGACGACCTAGTCCGCCCATTTCTCCGATCAAGCCGACGTTTGAGTTCGGGATTCGAGATGGACAGCGAGAGGACACCTACGTGGAGCCAAGGAAGTGGATATCCGGATCTACAAAGGTTGTAGCTTCATATCTTTAGTTAAGTTGTTAACTAGTTTACTGTTTCGCCTAAATTTCTAGTCGACGATCCGTATTAGGGTTTCTCGGCACCCATAAAATTTGAAATTGGCATGGTTGATGCCTTATGAGACCTCTATAGTGTGCCTAGGAACCCTACAAAATGTACAAATGAAACTTAACTGTACTAACATCGAACCCAAGCTATCCACCACGATGATTCCGCAACAAACACAGCACAACACAGAATATCAACGTGAAAGGAGTTTAGAGAGGTTATACTGATCGATCCGTGTTCTTCGGTCTTCAACCTCTGTCCCAAGCTCCTCGCGGCTTCCCCGATCAAGTTTGATCTCCGGTCTCCCTCCGTCGAAGAAGATCCACGTCGAGGGTTCGTAATACGGGCTCCCGCCTCAAAACCGAAGCAACTCGGGTTTCAAGTTTGTTAGCCTAGATACCTAAGATGAAGTAGAGATAGCGTTTGATTATTTTGTCTCAAAACACCCAAAGATTCTCAACTTATGAGAGGGATTGGGTGGAGGTTGAAGAAGAAGCCATTGGAGAAGAAGTGTGAGCTTAAGTTTTGGCTAAATGAAAAATGCAACCAAAGAAAAGTGTCTGCTCATTTTTTCTTGTGTTGTTTTTGGCTAAAGAATTGTGTGTGTTTTATTGTGAGCACATAAAGAAAAATCCTCACACAAATATCTTTGCCAAAACAAAACAACACTTGACCCAATACCATGATTCACCAAGTGCATGTGCTATGAATCAATGCACAATGCTAAGACTTGCACTCACACTCTCAATCACAACAATATTAAACATTTAAAGATAACCCTAAATGTTTAATACAATATAAAATAAAAGAAATGGCAACCCTAAAATTATCTTGTAACGAATTACAAGAATACCCCTCATCTGTATATACATACCCGCATCCGTATTCTGACTAAATACGAATACAACGAGACGAAAGTAATCCAACAATATAATACTAGGATCCGGTTTAAAAAAAAGCTCACTAGTATTATCCGTCCGACCATGATTCGTGCACAAGTGCACGTATATGATCGAACCCTGCCATAAAACTATACGGCCTCTATAACGTTTCGCCCGAACCAGGAAAACCCTCTGTGTGGGACTCTAAAGACTCGTCAATACGCTGGTAGTGAGTTTAAACACAAGCACGTCAGTGGCACTAGCTGTACGTAACGGCTGCCCAGGTATTGAGCGAAAGGAAGGCCGACGAGCAAACTCATCCTGAAACCCTACTGAGCCTGATAGTGACAATATCCATACAGTCCGGTCCGTTCGTCTATGATCAACGCATATCTGGTCTAGGGGGTAGATAAAATCAGACCCCTAATAACGCGATATTTAGTGTTGGTATGAATCCCATCACCACCTGAGAAACTACTGATCCGAATCAGCAATTCTCGATTTCCTTGGCCAAGGATTTTTGGTGATGGCCACCCGTGCACACCGCGACATCAACCCCCAATACCGGGAGAGACGAATCCCCTGACGATTCGCTCACTGCCTCTATATGGCTCGGGATTGTACCCAACTAAAACCTGTTTGCATGACTCCTTTGATCCATGGTAGGGTAGTAATCAAAGGAAAGTGGGAACTCAGACGAGACAAATAACGATCTCAGGTCGATAGACTAACCTGTACACATGACACCAGGGAACTGCTATCTGACAATTGGTATAATACCAACTAGCATGCTCCCGGAGAGTCTGTCTGGTGTACTCATAACCCAATAAGCACCTGTATACATCTTAGGTGAACCAACTGACACCAACGGCTTGTGAGACCGGCCACCGCCCCTCGTCGGGGTCTCGATCCGTATACACTAGTCTACTCTCGGAGTATCGATGCCCAGCTTCGAAACTCCCACGACTAGGGATACTTTAAGGATGTTCTTATGGACTACCCAACTCTCACGTATATGATTGCCATCATACTGCTGGTAGTCAAGCAAGAATCCTATGGGCTCTATCAACATGTAATAGTGATCTGTAATGTCACCTGAAGCATGTACACGATGATAAAGACAAACCAGACAGCATACTATCATCTCGAGTAAGACTGTTCTACCGGTATAGGCCCGCCCTCAATCATCGCAATCACGTGCCTGTGATCCAATAATTGACTTGAGGGCATTATAGCCAACAAATTGCTAGGTTAAAACAGCCCCACGTGTTTAACACGTGATTGCCTATATGCAACGCATATAGGCACAACAATTAAAACACTTGCTAGGCTAAAACAACCCCATGTGTTTAACACGTGAGTGCCTATATGCAACACATATAGGCACTGCAATTGAACCAATTTCCATGCTAATAAGCCTCACGTGTTAAACACGTGAGGGCACTTCCCGACATAGAATTAAATTCTTCTCAACAAGGAACCAATCCAACGGTAATTAAGCATAGGATTAAATTCTATTGAACTTTTAAATGAGAAATAATATTTTCTATTAAATAAAAAGTTGGTGGATCAAAAATCCTATGAGCTGGAAAATATTTTTCATATCTCTTTAAAACAAAGAAAAATTGTGCTCCATTATACCAAGCACCCTTGGATTAAAAATCCAACGGTGATTAAAAATTACCAATCTATAGAATAAATTCTGTACAGGAAAATATTTTCCTAATCTTGTTTAAGAAACAAGAAAATATGTTCTGTGAGACAGAAACCCTTGGATCAAAGATCCAACAGCAGGTAAAACCCTGAAATCAATTAGAGTCTCTCAATGAGAGATTTCCTAAAAACTAATCAATAAACTTCTCACCACAATATAATGAACCCATGACTTCATGTTAAGAAAAAAAAGAAGGAACAGAAGAGAGCATACAAAAAAAAGGAGAAAAAAGAGAGAAAGAGAATTCAATTCTCTAAAAGAAGAAGATCCCCATCTTAAACAAAAAAAGCCAAGGTAAGAATAAAATACAGAGATTATCCTATCCCTTCTTCGTCTCTTTAATGGTTTAACCCTGTTAGTTATATGTATGCCCTAGAGGCCATTACTGTACATACGATGTATATTGCAGTGGATGCTTGGACATATGTAGGGAGGACTTTCTTGCTTGACATGATAGTATGCTATCTGGTTGCTCTTTATCTTAACATGTACACTTATTGTCTCTCTATTACATGTTGATAAAGCCCTTAGGATGAGTACTTGAATACCAAGATTATGATGCAGATCATACTAGTAGGGACAGAGTAGTAGGTAAGTACATTCTTCAAATGTTCCTAGTCGTGGGTGTATCGAGACAGGGCATCGATATACCAGAGTAGACTAGCGTATAGCTTCTCGACCCATGTAGATGAGCGATGGATGATCCCATATCCATTGGTGTTTGACATCAGAGATAATATACGGGTGCTCAGTGGAGACTGGGTACACTGGACGGACTCGCCGAGAACTCACAGATGGTATTATACCTCACGTCAGATGGCAGTTCTCTGGTGATACTGTTACAAGTTAGTCTGTAGACCCGAGATCGTCATAGAGTCTTATATGATTCCCACTGTGCTTTGATTTACACCTTACCACGTTCAAGAGAACGTGCAAAACGGTGGCTTTTGGGTATAGTCCCGAATCACATGGACACAATGAGCGATAGGAGGGGTTTCGTCTCTCCCGGTATTGGGGGTTGATGTTGCGCTGTGCTCGATTGGCTATAACAGGAAGTCCCAGGCCAGGGCTACTTCAGAGATATACTGGTAAGTGTTATCAGTAGTTTCTCGACCCGTTATGAGCCTCACATCGGCATGACTTATCGAGTTACTGGGGTTTGACGTTTACCACCCCTAGACGAGATATGCGACATATCAGACGAAAAGACCAGACTATACGGTAGTGTTACTGATTGGATTCGCAGAAGTATGAGCAGGCTTGCTTATTGATCTTTTAATCGCTTAATACCCGGGTGGCCGTTACGTTTAGCAGACCGCTGTTTCCTCCAATCAGAGCAAAGCTCTGTTTGAATTTTGAAAATTCAAAAACTGAAGCAACGCTTCGAATTCCTTGCGCTGCGTGCAACGCGCCACGTGTCAAAAGCTGACACGCCAGCGCAGCGTCCAAGGCAGCGCACCCAATCAGAGCAAGGCTCTATTTAAAGTAAAAAACAAAAGAAGTAACGCCTCAGATGGTTTGCGCTCTGCGCTGCACGACACGTGGCAGCGCAGTTGCGCAGCGCTCTGCGCTGCGCGACACGTGGCAGCGCAGTTGCGCTGCGCTGCGCGACATATGGCAGCGCAGTTGCGCTAGCGCAGATGCGCTGCGCGACACGTGGCAGCGCAGTTGCGCTGCGCTCTGCGCTGCGCTTTGCGCTGCACGGCACGTGTCAAGCGTAGGTACGCTTGCGCCAAACAGAAAAATTCTGAAAGATTTTTCAGATCTTGTTAAAACAAGAAGATTGTGTTCTGTAAAACAGAAGCCCTTGGATCAAAAATCCAACGGTGGGGAAAAATCCCTAAATCACTCAGAGAAAGATCTCTTTAACTATTTTAACAGACCAATTGGCACTATATAAAGGCCCCTAGACCCCAAGTCTAAAAGACACATTAACACAGAGAGAAAAACAGAGAATTCCTCTAAAGAATTTTGAGAAGAATTCAAGAAAGAAAGAAAAAGGTAAAAACCTTTAATTAAAAGAAGAGTTTCTTCTAAAAAGATCATTGATCTAAGAACAAGATCAAAGATCTTCAATAAAAAATAAAAAATATATAATAATAATAAAGGCATTGTCTTTTGATGAACCATTGGTTCTGGAATCTTAAAAGATTCTTTTCTTGAATCCAAAATTGGATCAAGATATTAAAACAGTGCCTTGCACTTGTAAATCTGCACTGTTGCGCTCTTGGGTTGGCGCAAGCCACCAGAGAGCGCCACGTGTCATCTCCATAACAACTTGCGCTATGCGCTTTTAAATAGAGCACTGCTCTCTTAAATTGACGCAACTCACCAGAGTGCGCCACGTGTCAGCAGCGCAACAGCACAGCGCACTGCGCTTGCGCTCACCAGAGCGTGACACGTGTCACCTCCACATGCTCTTGCGCTCATTAATTGGCGCAAAGCGCCTGGCAAGCCACGTGGCACTCTGTTAGTTTAATCAATGCTCTGCATTATTTAAAGAAGGGCTGAGCCCAATTAAAAAAGGCCTAACAGGCCTAATAAAATGCATTGCATTATTTTAAAAAGGGCAGAGCCCAAACAAAGGTCTGTCAGACCAATACTGATGCTCTGCATCATAAAAACAAATGGACAGAGTCCAAATCAAATAGGCCTAACAGGTCAAAAAAATGCAGTGCATTATTAAACAAAGGGCAGAGCCCTAGCATAGGCCTAATAGGCCAACTTCAAATAAAATGTTGAACATTTTCAACTGGACTTAGCCCAATTCTGGCCGTAAGTCCTCAAATTAAATTGACTGAGCACGACTGCTCCCTTAAATCAATTTACATCCGGTTCAATGGTACATCTCTGAACTCCTCTGACATCTGTCGTTGTAATCCTTCAACGACATCAGAGAGGTGACGGGTCCCGACAACCATACATTGCTACGGACTTAAGCGTCCTTAAACCAACTTATGGACTTAAGCATCCTTAAACCAACTCACGGACTTAAGCGTCCTTAAACCAATGGACCTCCATGTCCTTAAACTGGCAATGGACCACCACGTTCCTAAACTGGAACTTGGACCACTATGTCCCTAAACTGGAACAATAGAGCCAATTGCTCTCTTGTCGGATCCAAACGATCCCGTTAAGTTGATCTTAGTCTGGAGATTAGGCTAACGTATCCTTAACAAAGTTTTAAATTGATCTTAGCCTCAAACACGGCTAACGTATCCTTAAAACAAAACCCCAAACCCAAATCTAAGAAAATACGGATTTGGATTAATCCACGTCCCACGGGTGACGACATAAATTAGTCTCCGTATACAATCCACGGGCAACCACAAACAAAACAAACACCCACGACACGAAGTGAAATTCTGGAGAAGGAGAAAGTTGTTACCGCGATGCGGTAGCGTAATTAATTACAGGGGCTTGCGCCTGCAGGGAAGAGCGTCCCCACAATCAAAAACCCCTCGAAGAGGGGGAATCTGACGAAGTCTGCTACATCGGCCGCATCCGTCTGAACCTCCGATACGTGGTGCCATAAATCAACTTGACATCTTCGGAGAGATGGACGGATAAAACCAAATAGCATCTGCCCCGAATCTCAGGCAAGACGTCCATGTCCTGGCCGCCATTCGGAGGGGAACAGATTCTGGCACGCCCGGTGGGACCTTTTCCTTTTTCCACTCCACACTTCATGTGTCGTGTTCGCGAACGAATCGCAGTTTGCTGTGGTTGCCTGTGGATTCGAGGTACTAAGATTTAGTGTCTTGCTCCATGCAAAAAACAGAAGATCAATGGCTTCAAACTGCACTGCCTGCAACTGCAACTCTCGCTCCGTCCTTGCTGGAGGAGTAGCTTATGGGCCCCAAGCGGCCTCCCTTTTCAAGATGCCAGTGGAGCAAGTAATTCAAGCCACCACTGGACTATTCTTCGGGACCATGCTCCCACCGATGAGCTTCAATGCCCCAATGACGTTGCAAGAAGCCCCAAAGAAGTCGGTCTTTGATCGACTTACCACTGCTGCGGCCCCTCTCAATGGGTCGCCCAACTCCAACACTTCAGTTTTCAACAGACTGAGCCAGAACGTCTACAAGCCCGCGAAACCCGAAGCTGCCTTCCCAAAGCGGATAGCCATCCCGGCTCAAGCGGACGAAATCATTGGAAAGGCTCCTCCTTCCGAGAAGTTAGTTTTTACAAGGCTGGGCATTCCGGTTGCTGCTCCAGGAGAGGTCATCAAAGCTGCCCAGAGGTCTGTCTTTGACAGATTAGACATTGCTTCTCAACGGGTGTCAGTCTTCGATAGGCTAGCACCAATAACAGTCTCTCCTCAAACCAGGGGGCATGAAGAAGCTTATCCAATAACGGAGGTGACTCCATCCGCATGACACGCTCCACGTCGTCACTGGGGCCGAGTAAGGAAGGCTGGGGGCAACTCCCCCTCCGGGATAACTCTGCCAGCTCCAACGGTGGGGATTGATGCTGCTGTTCCAACTGAGAACAGCCTTGAATTGCTAAACATAGTGCGCAGAAACTCTCCTACTGCGGTGCTGAAGCGAACTCCTTCACCTGTGGAGAATACTCCTAAGGTGAAGCTGGAGCAGCCCCCTCAACGGCTGTCCTCTAAAATTTACAAGGCCTGGCATCAAGTCCAAGACTCCGTGATGGATCAAGACTATCTCCGCCGATAGGAAAAGATGAAGGCTCGGCAGGAGAAGGACTACTTCGTCAAGCCACAAAAAGCAACAGCCACTTGGGTTCCCACTACAACGGCCCCCTCAACTTCGACCACTCAAAAAAGAAGGAGGTCGGGGAAGATCCCTGTGTCTTTGGCAAATCGCAAAGACACTGAATCTAAACGCCCCAAGTGTGGGGGCATGGTGGTGCATACAGTTTATATGGCTTCCGGAAAGGAGGAAGGCCGTGCTTCGACGGGTCACCGACCGCTCACCCGATCCGTGACCAAAGCTCAGGAGCAGCAACAAAAGCTTCAAGAGATGATGACTGCTATGGCCACACTTACCGGGCCAAAAGAAAGCTCGGAGGCATCATCAGAGCAGCGTCATGAACAAGAGACTGACGCTGACTACCTACGCAATGTCCTCGAAAAGAAGGACAGGGAAGCAGTAGAGCAAGCTGCTAACATAAAACAAATGCCGCTCCTCTTCCAAGGTATGATAGGGATGATGTTACAGCCGGATCCTCCAGCTGATGACCCTCCGATCATTGTTGAGGACGATAGAGGGGAGATATCTAATCCTCCTCTGGCTCTTTCAGCAGTCAAGGAAGAAACCATTTCCAAAGCCGCACTGGATGACTATATAGCTCAGCAAATACGAGCTCATCAGGCGAGTGAAGCGGCCAGCCAAGTCATCAAAACTGGGCGACCGTACCCGAGCTGGTATGACCAAATCAGTTACCCGCCGGGATATACGATCCCTAAGTTCCATGTATATAGAGGGACGGGGAATCCACATCAGCATGTTGCTCAATTCAGGGCTCTTTGCGGCAACACTGGAGGCGATGATAAACTGTTACTTCGCCAATTCGTCGGCAGCTTAGCAGAAACAGCCTTTGAATGGTATTCGGAGCTACCTAACGACTCTGTCAAAATATTTGCGGAGATAGAGCTACTGTTTACACAAAGATTCACGAGTGCCAGTGAACGCACCCCGATAACAGCGCTGATCAACGCCAGGATAAGGCCAGGAGAAACGTGGGTTCAATACGCAACACGATGGCGGAACCTATGGTCGAAATGCGAACAACGCATAGAAGAGGATCCTGCGCTAGGCATGTTCGTAGGAACCCTCGACCCTCAAGCGACCATCTCGCAATTCATGATGTTCTTCAGGCCGACCACTTTCCAGACCTTGATCGACAAATTAGCCCAAATGAACCAGATGGGCCATGGACCGTCTCCTCCAAAACCGGACTCTCGAAATGAGAAGGGGAAAGGAAAAGCGATCGTCGTCGCCAATGCTCAACAACAGCCAAGCAACTTGAAGCCGATTGTCCGTCGAAACAATATGCGTCCACGCGTATCCCTCGAGGAGAAGCTAGGACGCCCTTACTCGTTTCCTCAAAATAAAACGAGAAGACTGTTCGAGCTAGCACTGCGCAACAGGCTCATCAATCTGCCAGATCCAAGACGCCCGTTGCAGCCAAACGACGTCAATGATCCCAGTTACTGTCCCTACCACCGAGTGTTGGGTCATCCGATTGAGGATTGCTATGTATTCAAAAACTGGATTGAAGACCAATACCTACAAGGAAAGTTTGTGCTGTCTGAAAAGTGGAAGGTAAACCCACCACAGCCGCACACTCTAAAGAAGACGGACGCACCGGGAGCAACTTGTCACGTGATCTCTCACTCATTGATAGACGATAAAGAGGCTCCTTGAGCCGAGAAAACGAGGACGGATTCTAAACCGGAACTTCTGTGGCCATCAGACGAGATGATCAATACCTTCCTGAATGAGATTCGTTTGAAAGTTAAAGCCAATCAAGAGCGTGAGATGGCCATATTGGAAGGAGCTAAACGCCGGCGATTAGACGAAAGAGCCGAGGAACTCTCGTCAAATCAAAAGACATCCGTTGCGTATAAAAATGAATTCAAGACGAAGAAAAGGTTCGCTAAAGCCATATCAATGGGGATGAAGCTACCACCCTCTGAAGAAAACACTCTCGGTGGAGTAGAGATACATCCTAATTTCTGCTTATATCATCAGAAGATCACACATCCTACTGAAGACTGTGACTCCTTTAAGTGCTGGTGGCAAGGGTATGTCGCCCACAGGCAATACGTCAACATAACAAAGCGTGAAGCTCGTAGACAGCGGAAGAATGCGACAGATGAGCATAAAAGAGTTGCTGGCAATTCTCATAGGGATGACCCCAGAGGATCACGAGTTCTCACCTTCGGGAGCAATTCCGACGAAAAAGTAGCCCTCGGCCCTCTCTTCAAGGAGTCCATCTCTGAAGGATTGAGGAGTTGCGAGAACGTTCAGCCGCATAATTGCACGATATCCGGAGAAAATCTTGGACCCACAAACAACGGAGCGAACAAAAAGGATAAAGGAAAGGGAAAAACTGCCTTCGTCTCCAACACTCAACAACAATCGAGTGGCCCTAGACCAGTTGTTCGCCAAAACAACAAGCGGCAACCCCTCTATGAGAGGTTGAAACGTCCTTACTTATTTCCCCAGGATGAAACAAGGAGGCTGTTCGAAGTGGCGGTGCACAACAGGCTTATCACTCTACCGGAGCCGAAATGCCAAACATAACTGAATGATGCTGACAATCTTAATTATTGCCCTTACCACCAAGTATTGGGCCATCCGATCGAAAATTGCTACGTTTTCAAAAACTGGGTTGAAGACCAATACCAATAGGGCAAGTTCGCGTTGTCCGAAAACTGGAAAGTGAGCCCGCCATAACCACATGCTCCGAAAAAGATGGATATGCCGGGGGCATCATGCTCATTCATAGGGAAGGCCCCATAGACCGAAAAGTCAGTAAATTAGAGATTCACCTCAAATACGGCGACGGCGGACCGAAACATCCTTAAACTAACGACGGACCACTACGTCCTAAAACTAGCTGACGGACCGAAACGTCTTTAAACTACTACCGCAGCATCCTCAGGCTGACGAGGTAAAAAAAAAGAATAAAAAAATATAATAAAAAATAATAATAAAAATGGTATGTCCACAAGCAAGATGGGCACGGAGGAAAACCCGAAAGGGCTCCGTGAGTAAAAACAGCAGGGCTACCGGCGAGTGTTCGTGAACACCCGAAAGGGCGCAACCTCGTTAGAAAAAAAAGAATAAAAAGAATAAAAAAAAGGTATGTCCATAAGCGAAATGGGCACGGATGAAAACCCGAAAGGGCTCCGTGAGTAAAAACAGCAGGGCTACCGGCGAGTGTTTGTGAAAACCTGAAAGGGCGCAACCTCGTTAAGAGACACTTGCAGGGTCCTCTCGACCTTATGAGGAGAAACTACCCGCGTGAGATCCTTACGACTCACAGGGAAGCAACACACTTAGGGATCCTCACGATTCCTAAGGAGAAATTACACTTACGAGATCCTCACGACTCGTAAGGAGAACTCTCTTATGGGACCCTCACGGCTCATAAGATTTGAAAGTCTTAAGTTACAGAGACCTGAACCTGTTCTTAAGCAACCCCCACAACCTTCGATAATGCCCTACGAGCAGCTCAATACTGACCCTTGTATACAATCCATGGGCGCGAATAAACATTTCCCTAACCAAGTCCCACCCGTGACTGGGGATATGTCCATACGGTGAACAACCCTTGTAAGTCCTCTCGACTTATAAGGAGAAAACCCTTTTGTAAGATCCTTACGACTTACAGGGGAACATACACTTAGGAGTCCTCACGATCCCTAAGGAGAAAACACACCTACGAGATTCTCACGACTTGTAGGGAGAAATACTTTTGTGAGACCCTTACGGCTCATGAAGTCAAAAGCCTTAGTTGACGTGATCCTAACCCTGTTCGCTAAGCCACCTTTGTTCAACATCGACAGAGGCAAATGATGATTCGCTCCTGGCAATATCCCAGTTGTAGCGATGCTGATGCCTAAACCGGTATCAAATTCCAAGCACTTTCATGGCAAATGATGATTCGCTCCTGGCAATATTCCAGTTGTAGTGATGCTGATGCTGAGATTGCCACCAGATTCCAAGTTCCACACTCGCGATAAAATATCAGCGAGCCAAAAATGCATATGAAATTGCCGAAATGATAGGGCAACTTGCAACAAAATCAGCAAGTAAAAATGTATGCATGCAAAATAGCCGAAATGATGGGGCAACTTGCAATAAAAATCAGCAAGTAAAAATGTATGCATGCAAAATAGCCGAAACGATTGGGCAACTCGCAATAAAAAGCAGCGAGTGAAAATAAAATAAATAGCCGAAATGATTGGGCACCGCGAAAAATGACCGAAATGATTGGGCAATCGCGACCTTCGCGATATAAAAGCTGAAATGATAGAGCATCACGGAAATAAAATAATAACATAAAAAAATGAATGAAACTTTTTCCCTACAGGCGATAGCACAACAATCTCTGTATACAATCCAGGGGCACAAACAAAGAAGAAAACATATCTTCCCTCCCCATTCTCTATCGGAAAACGGAGCCAGGTCTTAACAGCAAGTCATATAAAGCCTGAAAGACATTCGGAGATCATCTCGCACCAATGCGGAGTGGTCACCACCTCGACATTTGTCTCGATACAGTAGATGCGATGTCACCCCAGCGTTCTTCCTCCAACAGGACTCAGACGCAACATCATCAATCAGCGGAGCCACGGCAAAGTCCCTAGTTCCAAACCTCGACGGTTCACCAACAACCTAGAGACAACCGCGACATTCTTCTTGATATAGAGGACGCAATGCCAGCAAACGAAGCAAAGGCCAAATTCCTAGCTTCAAGGTCTTAACGGCAAGTCATATAAAGCCTGAAAGGCAACCGGAGATCGTCTCACACCAGTGCGGAATGATCACCACCACAGCGTTCGTCTCGACACAGCAGATGCAACATCATCAAACAGCGGAGCCACGGCAAAGTCCCTAGTTCCAAACCTCGACGGATCACCAACAACCTGGAGACAACCGTGACATTCGTCTCGATATAGAGGACGTAATGCCAGCAAACGAAGCAAAGGCCAAACTCCTAGTTTCAGGGTCTTGACGGCAAGTCATATAAAGCCTGAAGGACTATCGGAGATCATCCCACACCAGCGCGGAGTGGTTATGACTCATCGGGGCTCTCCAAAATGAGCCTAACCTCAAGTAAAAAGTGACATAGAATATCCCTACGCTTGCTCTTTCGACGGTAATACTACCTGGAAGATTACTTGAAGACGTCTTGTCCAGCCCTCGAAGGGATCAGAGACACGACAATCGCAAGGCTACTCGAACAACAAGATTGCATATCGAGGAATATATCAGCCAACGCGATGGTACGACGGCCAAAACCCTAAGTACCACAGACCCTAACGGACCTCTGTCGTAAAGAGCAGAGGTTAACTGTGACGTTAGGATATTCTTGCGAGAAATGCTCGATTCGTCTTGACTCGTAAGGAAATTGATGTCTTTGCGAGAACTTCTCGATTCGTCTCGACTCGTATAATAAAGGCTTGGGCAGTAAGGATTAAAAAACTTGTTTCCTAAGCACTGGGGCCTTGCAAGTCGGTCCAAAACGGACTCTTGCATACTATTCACGGGTCACACTCTCCGAAGTCAAATCCTGATAAGGAGGGAAACAACCGCTTACGGGTCCTTTAGACTCATAAGAGGGAAAAAAATTCTCTTATAGGATCCTTACGACTTATAAGAGAAAACGCACTTAGGAATCCTCACGATTCCTAAAGAGAAAATACACCTACGAGATCCTTTCTATCCGTAGGGAGAAAAGTCTTTATGAGACCCTCACGGCTCATAAAGTTGAAAAGTCTTAGGCAGCAGATCTGAACCTGCGGCTTAAGCCATCATTACCTCTTGAAGAAACCAAGACAGAATGCTCGCTCTATTATCTGTCAACCATGTTTACTAAGGTAACATGCGGATAATAAAAGAAGGAAGAAAGAGCAGAGATGACACAAGACATTGCAAAAGGAAATGTGTATATCTTTATTCATGAATTCAATTAAGTACAAGGCGAATCGTATAAAAGAATAAAGAATGTGTACATTTTATTCAAAAAAAATTATTACAAGTGTATGACTGGTACAAAGGCAGCTACTGGGAAGGAAGCGTCTTAAATAGTCCTATCAACTACTCGCGCACTTCCTTCCATGCCTTCTCCTGATCGGCTGCTACCGCCAGTTCTGCTTCCACTTGAGCCCGCTGCTGCAAGAAGGATGAAAGCTGCGCCTCAACTGCCTGCTGATCTACTTCGCAGCCTTGGGCATCACGCTCGGCGCCATCGAGCTTCTGCTTCAGTGCTAGCCCATCAGAAAGACTTTGCAGAAGGCCCTCGAAGATAGCCTTCACCCGAGCAACATTCGCGTCAACTTCAGCACACAGGCGAGCAGACTCGCTTGAAGACTCTTGACATTCCCTCAGCCTTAAAGCTGCCTCTTGTTCAAAATGGCGGAAGTAAGAAGCGCTTTGCTCGATCCATGCTGCCCGTTGAGTGCTCGCGGCCAAGGTCTCAGGGGCAGGACGCGTAAGCTCCAGCTGATGTAGGCGGGCCTCGATTTCCCTGCAGTGATTAACCCAAGACTCGACGACGCCTTCAATATGAAAATTTACAAGCGCCGCCAGCATCGGGTTAACCTCCGCAGCAAAATCTGCAGCACATGGGGGAGCGTCTGCGTCAAGCTCTTCGACGTATCCGCTTAGCATGCCCAAGCTCATTGCGGCACCCTTTGAAGATGGACGTCTCAGAAAGGGGCCTGCCGGCATTATGACGCGAGACTCAAAAGGCGCCGGAATCAGAACGACAGCTGAAAAAACAAAATACGATCAGATGACGGTTTAGGAAATATGAAAAAGTCATCGATGGGATAGTTTACTATACTAGCTGCAACAGGTGGCAAAGCCGGGAGGGCCGGTGGCGCGACCGATCTTTCATTTCCTCCTTCGATTTGTAGCACTGCAATCAGGACAAGGAAGAGTCAGAAATAATTCCATTACCGAAAAAAGGAAGGATATTAATTGAAAACCATACTCACCGGCGCCACTGGAGGAAGCACACTCCGACGGGAAGGAGAAGTGTGGGTGCAGCACCTGGTAAAGGTGATCAAAAAGCACTCCTGCAAAGATACAGTAGTACAACATCAGTACATGAATTATGCAGCCTAAAGATGAAACTGATGGGTCACAAGTTCATACCTTCCAGCATTTGCGATGGTGCGAGAGAAGGTAGAGAGGTGGCCACCGTCAAGGCAGCAGCTGACGTCACTCCCTCGAGCAACGGGGCATCAACACTGGCCGCGCCTGCGTTAGAAACAAGATAAGCATTGTCAGAAAAGTTACACAATAAAGAAAAAGGATGGTAACCCAAAATTTACCTGATGAGTCGCCAGCTGAGACGGCGGCGTCTCCCTCCTCCATTGACATGGGTCCACCTCCCGTTGCCTCATCACCGGACTCTACGGGAGCCGTCGTCGTGCTCGCAAGGCCAGGAGACGGCAGAGTACCGTAGGCGGGGAGAGAAATGATCGGAGCATTGCCAGACTCTTGAGAAAGAGCGGCCGGCTCTTCCTCGGGAATCATACCCGTCTCACCCGCTACCCCCTCGGGCTCGGCGGTCGCGGCTGTCTCGTTCACCACTGCTATAGGGTCGTCAGTCTTAGCCGCTCCCTCCGCTGCTCCGCCAGACTCGGCCTTAGCAGCTGTCTCGTCCGCCGCTACCTCGGGCTCGGCATCGGCGACCTTCTCTGGCATAGTGGGCGTGACTATCTCGTTAGCCACTAGCTAAGGCCCGGCGACCGCGGCTGCACCGCCTACCGTCGCCTCTAGATCAGCTGCCATCTTCTCCACCGTCCCCTCAGGCTCGACGGTTTCCGCTGCTCCCTCAGTTGGACTTGGCCCTGCAAGGCAAGATGTATTAGAAACGATAGTTTTACAACTCTTACAATAAAGCCTCGAAAAACACGTTACCTGAGGTGGATTGATCGTTGGCCCCCGAGCTGCACGCAACGCCCGCCTATGAGCAGTGGACAAGACGACCGGAGACTCTTTCGAAGGAGTATCAGCACGAGGGACGGTGCTTGGGCCCGCTCCCATGGCCAAAGTAGCTCTGCATGCCTTCGCCTCGCGCCTCAACCGCTTTCTCTCCTCCCGAGCCGTCAAGACGGACCTCTTCGAAGCTTCCTTCATTGAGGCGTCATCGTCCACATACAGAGATGCCTCCAAAGCCTTCAAGGCATCCTTCACCGACTCTTCGAGTCGAGACTCTCGCGGCAGCCCTGATGAGGCCGGAACTTCAGTAGCTGGCCCAGGGAGAGTCCCCGCATCGGCTGGCGCAGCCCCTGCAAAGAGATAAAGGAAGAAGGTTAGGTTGGCCATAAGAAAAGAGAATGAAGACTTAATGAGACAAGACGTACCGACGCCCAATAAAGCGCGCTTCCTTTCCTCCTCCTGGAAGGTTTTTAGAGAGGCAGCGATGGCTTCTTCAGTAGTGACACCTGTTAAAAAAGGGAAAAGCATTAGTCAAAGATAATGATAAAATGCGATGAAATGACGAAGAGTGCAGCTAATGATTACCTGACTGAGTGAGTTTAGTCAGCATCACTTCGAGCTTGGCTGATCGCTCAGAAGCCTCAATTGCGGCAGCCAAGTCGGTGTCTGCTGGATCTACCGAGAAGCCTTCATTGCTTCCGTACTCGCTTATACCTTCGGTAAGAGCGGCCTGAGGCTCTAAACCGAGGATAGCATCGAGAGAGAAGAGCGACTTCTTCTTCCTCTTCTGCCCGCCAGCCCTGGGTGCACCCGAGATCGACTTGCGCTTTGCAGGCAACTTAGGGCGGCGGGTCCCGATATCCGCGCCCACGCCGGACTCCAGCGAAACCACATTTACCGTCTCCACTGGAGCACGGGGCGCTGGTGGCGCATCTACAGTATCACAGAGGGGCAATCCGCGCGGAGGGCTCAGCATACACGGTGGCCCAGCTCCGGCATCTTTCAGCAGAGGAACGACCGGGGTCCTTGGTTTCAGGGAAGCCTTACGGTCGCCGCCGGGAGGCGCACCCTTGCGGTCAACCAACATGCGCTTCTCCATTTGGATGACTGCACCCATTGCGTGCGCGTACCAAGCCACGTACACGTTGAGGACCCGGGGAATGCTGCTTGGCTCGCTGATGAAGAAGTAGGAGCCCGTATTCAGTCGCATGAAATGGTGCATCGCGCTCCGTATCCCCTCCCTGCTGGCCACGGGCTCTTCCAAAAACACCTCCAGCGGGATCCCCTGGTTATAGCTGGATTGTTGGGCGAACCGGTGAGGGTTGTACCTCATGAAGAGCGCCATCTCGTTTTGCCTGAACACCAGGTAGCCCGGCCGAATGGAGTAGAGGTGTAGAATCTCCCGGGCTTTCAGTACGGAGGCCCCGTCCTTGAAGTCGTCACGCAGCGAGATCACCGACTTAGAGGTTTCTGAGCGGATAGTTATGACTTTATCCATAAAAGAAATCTTCGTTCCTGTAGGGTTCCTAGGCACACTATAGAGGTCTCACAAGGCATCAACCATGCCAATTTCAAATTTTATGGGTGCCGAGAAACCCTAATACGGATCGTCGACTAGAAATTTAGGCGAAACAGTAAACTAGTTAACAACTTAACTAAAGATATGAAGCTACAACCTTTGTAGATCTGGATATCCACTTCCTTGGCTCCACGTAGGTGTCCTCTCTCTGTCCATCTCGAATCCCGAACTCAAACGTCGGCTTGATCGGAGAAATGGGCGGACTAGGTCGTCGGCTTCGTGCCGAAGATGATCTACGTCGAGGCATCACAAGTTCAAGCTCCGACTTCACAAAGTTGTGAAACTTGTGAAGAAAACACCCAAAACAACTTGGCAAGAGGTAGAGGGTGAAGAAATAGGAGGTGGGTTCACTTTAGAATTGGATTTCTCACTTTAGATCTCAAGTTGCCATTGATGGCATCAAGCTTTCTATCTTGAAGAAGAAGATGAAGAAAAAGATAGAATATGATAAGTGTTGAATTAAAATGAAAAATAATTCAATACTTATCATAAGCAAACCATAGTTAAGTGTAAAGAATAGACCATGGTTACTTGGATGGGTTAGGGTTAAGCATGAAGACAAGAATGGTTAAGAAGTCAAAGCTTCATGAAGCTTCAACTAGAAACAAAGAAAGCCACCATTCTCATCTTAATCTTTTTCAAATAAATAAATAAACAAACAAATAAATAAATGAATATGCAAAACCCTAATTATCAAATTAACCATGGTTTAATTCTATACACTTAACTAAATGATCAAGTATCATCAAACATGATACAAATATGTGCACAAAAGTATATCACATATACTTCTTGCACATCAAGTGAGAAAATCCATATAAAGTAAACTAATACTAGCTAATGCAAAGTAATATATCAAATATATAATTATACATTAAATCATTAAATCAACACTTGACTTAACGATCCGGTCATATCGCATATAACCGACTAGTATTCTATGTATCGGCTTATCGAATCAATGATTCGATAACTAGGTCATATCGAATATAACCAATCGATACATCCATCGCGAGAATGAAATACGGTATCATATACACGCGTTATTCTCGGTCCTGCACATATCTCATATGCGCTCCTATTTCGTTTCGCTTGAGCCAGGAAACCTCTGTGTAGGACTCTAAAGACTCGTCAATACGCCGGTAGCAGATGATGATCATATCAAGCACCCACAAGCCGCAAGCGGTCTGCTAAACGTAACGGCCATCCGGGTATTGAGCGATCAGAAGATCGACGAGCTAGCCCGCTCACACTCCTGTGAATCCAACCAGTAACACTTACCGTACAGTCCGGTCTGTTCGTCTGATATGTCGCATATCAAGTCTAGGGGTGGTAAACGTCAGACCCCAATAACCGATAAGTTGTGCCGATGTGAGGCTCATAACGGGTCGAGAAACTACTGGTAACACTTATCAGCAAATCTCTGATCAGCCCTGGCCAGGGACTTCCCTGTTACGGCCAATCGAGCACTGCGCAACATCAACCCCCAATACCGGGAGAGACGAAACCCCTCCTATCGCTCATTGCCTCCATGTGACTCGGGACTGTACCCAAAGACCACCGTTTTGCACGCCCTCATGGACGTGGTAAGGTGGAGATCAAAGCACAGTGGGAATCACACAAGACTCTATGACGATCTCGGGTCTACAGACTAACCTGGACAAGTGTCACCTGAGAACTGCCATCTGACGTGAGGTATAATACCATCTGGGAGTTCTCGGCGAGTCCGTCCAGTGTACCCAGTCTCCACTGAGCACCCGTATACCATCTCTGATGTCAAACATCAATGGATATGGGATCATCCATCGCCCATCTCATGGGTCGAGAAGTGTATACGCTAGTCTACACTGGTATATCGATGCCCTGTCTCGATACACCCACGACTAGGGACCTTGAAGGATGTACTTATCGACTACCATGTCCCCACTATTATGATCTGCATCATAGTCCAGGTAGTCAAGTACACATCCTAAGGGCTTTATCAACATGTAACTATAAGACAGTTTAAAGAGACAAGTGTACATGTTAAGATAAAGAGCAACCAGATAGCATACTATCATATCGAGCAAGAAAGTCATCTCTATATATGTCCAAGCATCCAATGTAATATACATCATCTGTATAATACTGGCCTCTAGGGCATACATACAACTAACAATCTCCCACTTGCACTAGGGCCAGCTGCTGTAGTACGCATACCGAGCATCCCGAAGAGTCTCTCAAACTGTATCTGGGGAATGGCCTTCGTGAGTGGATCCGCCGTGTTGTTCTTCGTGTCAACTCTCCTGACCTCGATCTCCCGGCGATCAACTATCTCCCGGATCAGGTGATACCGCCTCAGAATATGCCTGGATTGCTAATGGGACCTGGGTTCCTTGGCCAAAGCCACCGCTCCATTGTTATCGCAATACAAAGGTATTGGATGCTCAATGGATGGAACCACTCCAAGTTCAATAATGAACTTCTTGAACCAGACAGCCTCTTTGGCAGCATCGTTGGCAGCGATGTATTCAGCCTCCATCGTCGAGTCTGCCACGGTTTCCTGCTTGGAACTCTTCCAGCTAACCGCCCCTCCGTAAAGGGTAAAGACAAAGCCCGACTGCGACTTAGAGTCGTCCTTATCACTCTGGAAGCTCGAATCGGTAAAGGACTCCACTTGGAGTTCTCCGTTACCATACACCAAGAGCATCTCTTTAGTCCTTCGCAAGTACTTGAGAATGCTCTTCACAGCTGTCCAGTGACTCTTTCCAGGATCAGCTTGATACCTGCTCACTACACTTAGTGAGTATGCAACATCGGGTCTGGTACATAGTATCGCATACATGATAGAGCCTACAGCTGAAGCATAGGGTATCCCTTGCATGCGAGCTCTCTCCAAATCAGTCTTGGGAGACATCTCTTTGGAGAGAGTGACTCCAGAGATCGTGGGCAAGTTCCCACGCTTGGATTCTTCCATACTAAACCTCTTTAGTATGGTGTCAATGTACCTGGATTGGGACAATCCCAATATTCTTTTGGATCTATCTCTATAGATCCTGATTCCCAATATGCAGGAGGCATCACCAAGATCTTTCATTGAGAATCTTTGTGATAAGAAGAGCTTGACCGATTGCAGCATAGGAATATCATTTCCTATCAAGAGTATGTCGTCCACGTACAATACGAGGTAGACAACCTTACTCTCTGCCACCTTCTTGTAGATACAAGGTTCATCTGGATTTTTGACGAAATCAAACTCTTTGATAACGACGTCAAAGCAGATGTTCCAACTCCGCGATGCTTGCTTTAATCCATAAATGGATTTAAGCAGCTTGCACACCTTCCCGCTGCTCCCACTATCTACGAAGCCCTATGGGTGAGTCATGTACACGCACTCTTCTAAATCACCATTTAGAAAGGCGGTCTTAACATCCATTTGCCAGATTTCGTAATCATGATATGCAGCGATGGCAAGCATGATCCGGATGGATTTAAGCATAGCCACTGGAGAAAATGTTTCGTCATAGTTCACACCTGGTCTTTGACGAAAACCTTTTGCAACAAGTCTAGCTTTGAAAGTCTCCACTTTCCCATCTACACCAAGTTTCTTCTTGAAGATCCACTTGCTCCCAATGGGTTTTACCCCTTCAGGAGCAACTTCCAAAGTCCATACTTTGTTGGTGTACATGGATTCCATCTCGGACCGCATAGCATCCAGCCATTTCACTGAGTCCCTACTCGTGATGGCCTGCTCGAAGCTAGTTGGGTCATCATCCTCCATGATGCAATCCTCGCTCCCACCATCCATGAGAAAACCGTAGTATCTCTCAGGTGGGCGAGGAACCCTACTAGATCGGCGGAGAGGCTGAGGTTCATTGGGAACTACTGAATCCTCTTGTTCAACCAAATCTTCTGTTGTATTCTGTATTGCTGGAACCTCTTCCAGTTCTACCTCCTTGCCACTAATCTCTTTTTCAAGAAATTCCTTTTCTAAAAAGGTGGCATGTCGAGAAACAAACACCTTTTGTTCCTCGGTGTGGTAGAAGATATACCCGCGCGAATGTTTGGGATATCCAATAAACTTACACAGAATGGACCTTGCCGCGAGTTTGTCCGGATTTTGCGTTTTTACATATGCCGGACAACCCCATATCTTAACATAATTAAGACATGGTCTCTTTCCTTTCCATATCTCATATGGAGTGGTTGGCACGGTTTTGGTGGGAACCATATTCAATAGATCTGCAGCTGTTTCCAGTGCATATCCTCAGAAGGAAATAGGTAACTCAGCTGTGCTCATCATAGAGCACACCATATCTAATAGGGTGCGGTTCCTCCGTTCTGATACACCGTTGTGCTGTGGTGTATATGGAGGAGTCAGCTGAGAGAGAATCCCATTCTCTTTTAGGAAGTCCAGGAATTCATTGCTTAAGTATTCTCCTCCTCGATCAGATCGAAGGATTTTAATACTTTTTCCGGTTTGGTTCTCGACTTCTTGTTTATATTCTCTTAATTTCTCACAAGCTTCTGATTTGTGTTTCATCAGGAACACATATCCGAATCTAGAGAGATCGTCAGTGAATGTAATGAAGTACGAAGAACCATCCCTGGCATGTGTAGACATGGGACCGCATACATCACTATGTATCAGTCCCAAGAGTTCGGTAACTCTTTCTCCGTGTCCCGTAAACGGAGCTTCGGTCATCTTGCCTTTGAGACATGACTGGCAAGTGTCATAGGATAAAAATTCAAACGGATTCAAATATCCATCCTTATGCAACTTAGCCAGTCGTGTCGCATTGATGTGACCCAGTCTACAATTCCACAAGAAGGATTCGTTCATTTCAGAACTCTTCCTCTTGTGTGTGTTAGTTATGCTCAGAACTGTTGATTGATTTAGAACATAAATGCCATTGCACAACGTGCCTGATCCAACCAACTTTTGGTTACGGAAAATGTTCATAACATTGTCCTGTAATACAAAATTATATCTACTCAATAAAGAAACCGATATAATGTTGCATATCAGGTTCGGCATGTAATAGCATTCGTTCAGAACCAATGTACTACCAGTTGGTAATACAAGGTGATATTCCCCGACAGTCTTAGCCGCAACAATTGCACCATTTCCAACTCTAATGTCTTTATAACCCTCTCCAAGTTCTCTACCTTTCCTAAGCCCATGTAACTGATTACATATATGGGATCCTGATCCGGTATCTAATACCCAGGACGTAGGGCAAATGGAGAAACAGTTCTCTATAACGAACACACCCGAAGAAAATGTATCAACATGTACTTTCTTCATTCGGGTGGCATGGGAATCCTGGTATTCCCCTATATCCTGTTCAGTCCTATAACTCTTATAGGAAAGAACGGAACCAATGTTCCCCAGCACAGTATAACATGCGGGTTCGGTCAATACATCCATATTATTATCTTTATTAGGGCATGAAATGGTCGCTACCTGGAGAGAGAGAGAAGAAAACACTTTAGCGTAAGCTCGTGCAAGATCAGATTGGTTATTACCTTATCTAATCAGGATGGCTCCCACTGTTTTTATCAAATCTTCCTTCAAACCCTAAAAGGAAAGACTAGCCGGGATTAATTACACACTACAAGTTCGCCAATCTTTCAGCCAGGCCAGTGTCGGTACTTTGAGGAAGGTCCCTCGTGCTTTCGCACGAACCTAATTAATGTAAACCTCATTTTCCTAGAGGCGTAACCTCGTTAACACCTTTCTAGACACCTACTTGATCGGCTAATTGTAATGTGTAAAACTCTCCCAGGACTAACTCTTATTCGCAGTGGGTATCGGGATCCAACTATCTCATAGAAGGTATGCAATCTCATTGCAAATTTCAACACTTGAAATTCCCAATAATATTTTGCCCCTAGCGTCCTATGACCTTGACGCAGGCCAACAAATCACAGCGCGCTAGTCAAGTTCAACCCGTCATTTCCTGATTGAATTAAACCCACCCGCACGACCCTTGACGCAGGCCAACAAAGTCGTACGACTACCCTAATCCAATCTGCATCATATGCATAAGCAGATAAATACTAGTTAGCTACCGCACACTACGCCTTGACGCAGGCCAACAAACGTAGCACGAATACTAACTACTACTTATCTGAAATGACGGAGGGCTACGACAGGTTTTTCTGAAAACCTATTGCGTAATGAACTTGATATCGTTGTAGAATGAAATGAAGTTTTGAAATGGAGTGATTTTGAGGCTTTTCTAGTTTTGCTAAAGGGGTCACTCCCGGTGAAGGGATCGTCGGCCCTTTCCTCGTCGAATAAGGTGCAGGATATATCATATATATCACTGTGCAAAGCAAAACTCAAAAACAATCAAAAGCAATCCGAGTGTGTAGCATCTGCCAGTTATTGCTAAAGGAGTCACTCCCGGTGAAGAGATCTCGGTCCTTTCCTCATCGAATAAGGTGCAGGGTATATCATATATACCGCTATGCAAAGCAAGAATTGTAGCTACCTATTTTGTTTAAAATTTCATTTTACAACATCTTAGGTTTCTTTTCTTTCATTAATCACATTAATGAAGTCCCATCATTTAAATACCTAAACATCACAGATAAATACAACGGACACTTATGCCATCCGCATTCGCCTCGATGTCCCCTCATGCACCGTTAGGTTAGGTAACTAACGACAGAGCAGGGCAGGGCTAGTGCGGGTGCAAAACATAAGTAACGTCTATATAATATATCATATATACTATATACTGTATCTATCACAGAACATCACATGATCACATCACAGATATCGCAGCAGAAAAAAAACATATGAAATATTGGATATACTAGGACGTCCGTATTTTCAATACGAGCCAGTATAAAACACGGATTCCACGGTCGTGATGAATAGCCAATCCCACACCCCTAGACCCCTACGAGAGCGGCAAGCAACCCTGCCAATTCTAGGGTTAGGAGACCCGGACTCGACTCCTCGAGTTGGTCTCCCACTGGACCCCAGAACCCGGTTACTTGTGCTCCTCTCCTTGGGTCTATCCTAATGCGGAAAAGTAAATAATATACAAAAGGTGACAACTTCCGCTACCTGGAAGTGTCCCAAATAAAAGAATATTACATACAAGTTTTTACATGAATGAAAATGAAAAACACTCATCTCACATAAAAACCCTCGGCTATTCAAACACGACGATCCAATATAACATATCCAGCAACACATAACATCACATGTCATCAACGTAAGTAAGTATGCATACCCCAATTGTCGTTGACGTATAGCAACGAAACCGGCGATATGAACATACTACACTTACGGTCACAGAAAAGAAAGTGTAAAACTACAACAGTTGGAATCCGCAACCTCTTTAGACATCACATGCCTAATCAAATGAAATACTTAGACATCACATGCCTAACAGTTATAAACCCCGCATTTTAGTCTCATTATCGAAAACTCTTTTCAATATCAAGTGAAACTAAACCGCTAGATTTATAACATTCATTCAGTTATCTCATAACTGTTTGTGAATTCCAATTACTGTATCACATTCCAGATAAACAGAAAATGTTAAACTTTCCGATCGAACAGTCGAATACCCAAGTTTTCCCGATACAGCTCAACACATGAAATAAGTCTAACAACATTCAGTTCGTGCCTCAGTACCAATGATCCAGCCGTAGAAGGGTCAAGCCAACGCCTCACATGTGGCACGCCGTACTGCCCCAAACCCGAAGGTTCAAAGGGCAGTTCAAGACGGTCACATAATCGAGTTAAGGTTTGTTGTCTTCTAGAGGGTCCATCGCGTTACTTGCACTACTTGGAACGTCGTTAAACTACGGAAAAATCCAACACTTGGAAATTTCCCGACAGGGGAAAAGTTGGGTATTTATATCCGGTCGAACTTTTTAACATATTCTAAAAATTATCCGGAAAGCCACAAAGACAAAATCTGATACTCCGATCGAAACACCGAATCACCAAAACAACCCCAGAAAATTCAACTCTTGAATAAAATTTAAAAATACCCAGAGAACTCAGCACTGTTAAATAGGAATTACTGTGCAAATTGGTAGGGCCGACGTCATACTTTAGCCGCGGAACCGCCGCATAAGCTAGGCTTATGCCGCGGTTCCGCCGCACATGTGAGGGATCATGAAATAAATTTTGCGCCGTAATTCTTATAATTCCCTGCTGAGTTTTCTGCATATTTTTAATTTGGAAAAAATCCATTTTTTAAAAAATGTACAGAGAGCCGTTTTCGGGTTAGGGTTTTGGTTCGATCGGACTTCAAACGTCGTCTAGTCTTCGCCTAAGGCTTTAGCTAGGCTCTGATACCAATGTTGGTCAGGCAGCAACCCCATCCAATGGGGTCGCCGTGGCACCAACGGGTCCCTCAGCAGCTACTTTTTACGCATGCCCCCTCGCGAGGACTACAACCCGCCAGAACACCTTCCGGTCTCGGGACACCCTGGGGTAAGAGCCTATGCTTCACCACACTGTCACACAGTGAGAACCCCCCATAGGTAGACATCCAATGCCTACTAGCTCTGATACCAATGTAGGGTTCCTAGGCACACTATAGAGGTCTCACAAGGCATCAACCATGCCAATTTCAAATTTTATGGGTGCCGAGAAACCCTAATACGGATCGTCGACTAGAAATTTAGGCGAAACAGTAAACTAGTTAACAACTTAACTAAAGATATGAAGCTACAACCTTTGTAGATCCGGATATCCACTTCCTTGGCTCCACGTAGGTGTCCTCTCTCTGTCCATCTCGAATCCCGAACTCAAACGTCGGCTTGATCGGAGAAATGGGCGGACTAGGTCGTCGGCTTCGTGCCGAAGATGATCTACGTCGAGGCATCATAAGTTCAAGCTCCGACTTCACAAAGTTGTGAAACTTGTGAAGAAAACACCCAAAACAACTTGGCAAGAGGTAGAGGGTGAAGAAATAGGAGGTGGGTTCACTTTAGAATTGGATTTCTCACTTTAGATCTCAAGTTGCCATTGATGGCATCAAGCTTTCTATCTTGAAGAAGAAGATGAAGAAAAAGATAGAATATGATAAGTGTTGAATTAAAATGAAAAATAATTCAATACTTATCATAAGCAAACCATAGTTGAGTGTAGAGAATAGACCATGGTTACTTGGATGGGTTAGGGTTAAGCATGAAGACAAGAATGGTTAAGAAGTCAAAGCTTCATGAAGCTTCAACTAGAAACAAAGAAAGCCACCATTCTCATCTTAATCTTTTCCAAATAAATAAATAAACAAATAAATAAATAAATGAATATGCAAAACCCTAATTATCAAATTAACCATGGTTTAATTCTATACACTTAACTAAATGATCAAGTATCATCAAACATGATACACATATGTGCACAAAAGTATATCACATATACTTCTTGCACATCAAGTGAGAAAATCCATATAAAGTGAACTAATACTAGCTAATGCAAAGTAATATATCAAATATATAATTATATATTAAATCATTAAATCAACACTTGACTTAACGATCCGGTCATATCGCATATAACCGACTAGTATTCTATGTATCGGCTTATCGAATCAATGATTCGATAACTAGGTCATATCGAATATAACCAATCGATACATCCATCGCGAGAATGAAATAAGGTATCACATACACGCGTTATTCTCGGTCCTGCACATATCTCATATGCGCTCCTATTTCGTTTCGCTTGAGCCAGGAAACCTCTGTGTAGGACTCTAAAGACTCGTCAATACGCCGGTAGCAGATGATGATCATATCAAGCACCCACAAGCCGCAAGCGGTCTGCTAAACGTAACGGCCATCCGGGTATTGAGCGATCAGAAGATCGACGAGCTAGCCCGCTCACACTCCTGTGAATCCAACCAGTAACACTTACCGTACAGTCCGGTCTGTTCGTCTGATATGTCGCATATCAAGTCTAGGGGTGGTAAACGTCAGACCACAATAACCGATAAGTCGTACCGATGTGGGGCTCATAACGGGTCGAGAAACTACCGGTAACACTTACCAGCAAATCTCTGATCAGCCCTGGCCAGGGACTTCCCTGTTACGGCCAATCGAGCACTGCGCAACATCAACCCCCAATACCGGGAGAGACGAAACCCCTCCTATCGCTCATTGCCTCCATGTGACTCGGGACTGTACCCAAAGACCACCGTTTTGCACGCCCTCATGGACGTGGTAAGGTGGAGATCAAAGCACAGTGGGAATCACACAAGACTCTATGACGATCTCGGGTCTACAGACTAATCTGTACAAGTGTCACCTGAGAACTGCCATCTGACGTGAGGTATAATACCATCTGGGAGTTCTCGGCGAGTCCGTCCAGTGTACCCAGTCTCCACTGAGCACCCGTATACCATCTCTGATGTCAAACATCAATGGATATGGGATCATCCATCGCCCATCTCATGGGTCGAGAAGTGTATACGCTGTTAGTTATATGTATGCCCTAGAGGCCATTACTGTACATACGATGTATATTGTAGTGGATGCTAGGACATATATAGGGAGGACTTTCTTGCTCGACATGATAGTATGCTATCTGGTTATACTTTATCTTAACATGTAGTCTGATTGTCTCTATATTACATGTTGATAAAGCCCTTAGGCTATGTACTCGACTACTGGGACTATGATGAGATCATACTAGTGGGGCCACGGTAGTCGACGAGTACATCCTATAACTGTTCCTAGTCGAGGGTGTATCGAGATAGGGCATCGATGCACCAGAGTAGACTAGCGTATACGCATCTTGACCCATATGATGGGCGATGGATGATCCCATATCCATCGGTGTTTGACATCAAGGATGGTGTAAGGGTGCTCAGTGGAGACTGGGTACACTGGACGAACTCGCCGAGAACTCCCAGATGGTATTATACCTCACGTCAGATGGCAGTTCTCCGGTGACACTGGTACAGAGTAGTCTGTTGACCCGAGATCGTCATAGAGTCTTGTGTGATTCCCACTGTGCTTTGATTTCCATCATACCACGTCTAAGAGGGCGTGCAAAAAGGTGGCTTTTGGGTACAGTCCCGAATCACATGGAGGCAATGAGCGATAGGAGGGGATTCGTCTCTCCCGGTATAGGGAGTAGATGTTGTGCTGTGTTCGATTGGCTATAACCGGAAATCCCTGGCCAGGGTTGCTGAGATTTACCGGTAAGTGTTATCAGTAGTTTCTCGAACTGTTATAGACCTCATATCGACACGACTTATCGAGCTACTGGGGTCTGACGTTTACCACCCCTAGACGAGATATGCAACATATCAGACGACGAGACCGGACTGTATGGTTGTGTTACTGTTTGGATTCACAGGAGAATGTACAGGCTTGTTTGTTGATCTTCTGAGCGCTCAATACCTGGGTAGCTGTTACGTTTAGCTGACCGCTTGCAGCTTGTGGGTGTTTGATATGATCATCACCTACTGCCGGCGTATTGACGATTCTTTAGAGTCCTACACAGAGGTTTCTTGACTCAGGCAAAACGGAGTAGGAGCACATATGTGATATGTGCGGGACCGAGGATAATGCGGTATGTGATATCGTATTGTATTCTCGCGGTATTTGATATCAGCCGGGTCATCGGATCAAGTGTTGATTCGATGAATCGGTACGAATAAATATTAGTCGGTTATATGCGATATAGCCGGATTGTTGAATCAAGTGTTGATTCGATAATTTAATGTATAATAATATATTTGATATATTAAATTGCATTAACTAATATTAGCTCACTAAAAGATTCTTTTTCTCACTCGGGTAATACATTGATATATATGCGATATATGTTAATTGTATTATTTTATTTTGTTACAATAAATATTGTATATGTGATATATAATATGGTAACATGTTATAATTATTAATGCAACATGTTTAGAGGAGTTTAAACAAGATTAGGGTTTGATTTGGGTTAATGTTTTCTAGATGTTTCTAGATGGTTTTACTTTGTCATGATAAAGATATTTGTGTTGATCTTTATCCATTACTCACACTTAACCCAACCCAAACCCTAACCCTAGTAAACTCTCTACATTGGTTACTACAACCATGGTTGCATAAATAATTATGATAACCTTTTTATTATTCATCACAAATCATTATTCATCTTCTTCCTTCATCATTCTTTCATGAAAAAGCTTGCTAGATTTTTCCAAAGAGATGAATAATTGTGAGAAAAATCCTACTTCATCATCCTCATCTTCCCTTGCCCTTTAGATGAGAGTGTTCACTCAATTTAGTGAGTGTTAGCTTTTGTTAACGAAACTTCAAGGTAGATCATCTTTGTATCGAAGATCGGAAGCAAAACTGCACCTTTCTCTTCGTGGAGCCTCTTGAGAGTCGGGAGCAAGATGTTCGCAGCGAAGGGAGTTCAAAACGGAGCTTATGAAGTGAAGGACCGGATCTACAAAGATTGTAATCTCTCTCACTTAGTGTTAAAGAGTTTAACTTGTTAGTTTTCGCCTAATCTCTAGTTTAAAGATCCGTATTCGGGTTGTTCGGCATGGCTAAATTTTAAATCAGGCTTGGTTGATGCCTCGTAGACCCTTGTGCGCGTGCCTAGCAACCCTACAGTGGTATCAGAGCCAAGCTAGTGCTTTAGGCGAAGTTTAGACGAAGTTTAAAGTCCGATCGAACGCCGAAACCCCGACACGGAACCCTCTCCGTACATTTTTCAAAAAGTTGATTTTTTCTGAATTAAAAATGCTCAGAAAAACATGCAGGAAAAACTAAGAATTACTGTGAAGTACGGTCACCTAACTCGACTAAATGGCGGCGGAACCGCGGCGGAACCATGGGTTTTGCGGCGGTTCCGCGGCCAAACTTTCGAGTTAGTCCCTGGAATTTCTTGTATTTATTCTTAGGTCCTTTCTTGGCAATTGTTTCTGTGAATATTTTAATTCCACTCAAGTGTTGATTTTTCAAGGGTTGTATTGGGGAATCGTTGATTCGATCGGATAATTTAACTTTGTTTAGTTTGTCCGGATAATTTTAGAAACTGTTAAAAAGTTCGGGCGGATATCGATAACTCACTTTTTCCCCTGTCGGAAAATTTTTCAAAAATTGGATTTTTCCTCGTGTTTAATAACGTTCTAAGTCATGCAAGTAACGCGGTGGACCCTCTAGAAGACAACAAACCTTAACTCGATTATGTGACCGTCTTGAACTGCTTCTGAACCTTAGGGTTTGTGGCAGTACGGCGTGCCACATGTGAGGCGTTGGCTTGACCCTTCTACGGCTGGACTATTGGTTCTGTGGCATGTGATGGATGTTTTTAAACTAATTTTAAGTGTTGAGATACATTGGGGAAATCTTGGGTGTTTGAATATTCGATCGGAAAGTTTAACATTGTCTATTTATCTGGAATGTGATACAATAATTGGAATTCACAAGAAGTTATGAGATAACTAATATGAATGTTATAAACACAGCACTTTAGTCTCATTTGATCGGTTGCCACGGAATTTTGATGTGATCAAAAGTCCGTCGCAATCACGTAGCGTACGCGGATACTCGCCAGGTAAACTTAATAGACAGCTACGCCCCATAGCCCCGACCAAGTGACTATAGGAGAACCCCGTCGCCAAAAGCATCCATTCGGGTGCTCGGGGCAGCGGTGTTCCGCCTTAGTGCTCTTCGTCGACGGCATCTGGGGGGTGCGGCTGTCTACTAAAGTTTGCGACGAGCATTCGATCAGGACGTCGGGAATCTTGTTGAATTGCCCGACTTGATATTGAAAAGAGTTTTCGATAATGAGATTAAAATGCGGGGTTTATAATTGCTAGGCATGCGATGTCTAAGGAATTCATTTGGTTAGGCATGCGATGTCTAAGGAGGTTGCGGATTCCAACTGTTGTAGTTTTACACTTTCTTTTCTATGACCGTAAGCGTAGTATGTGGTGTATCGCCGGCTTCGTTGCTATACATCAACGACAATCGGGATACACATACTTGCTTACGTTGATGATATGAGATATTATGTGTTGCTGTGATATGTTGTATTGGATCGTCGCATTTGAATAGCCGGGGGTTTTATGTGAGATGAGAGTTTTTCTTTTTCATTCATGTAAAATTCATTTGTATGTAATATTCTTTTATTGGGGCACTTCCAGGTAGCGGAAGATGTCACCGTTGTATATTATTTACTTTTCCGTATTAGGTAGACCCAAGACGGGGAGCACAAGTAACCGGGTTCTAGGGTCCAGTGGGAGACCATCTCGAGGAGTCGAGACCGGGTCTCCTAACCCTAGAATTGACAGTGTTACTTGCCGCTCTCGTAGGGGTCTAGGGATGTGGGTTTGGCTATTCATCGCGACCGTGGAATCCGTGTTTTATACAGGCTCGTATTGAAAACACGGACGTCCTAGTATATCCAATATTTCATATATGTTCTTCTGCTGCAATGTTCTGTGATGAGATCATATTACTGCCTGAGACGAATGTTTATATTATATGAGATATATATATATATATATATTATATTGTTGATTTCGTTTAATATCTGTTGCTTGTGAAGTATAATAAAATGGGACTTCATTAATATGATTAATGAAATAAAAGAAACCTAAGATGTTGTGGAATCGAATTTTCAAAAAAAAAACAGGTAGCTACAGTTCTTGCTTTGCATCGCGGTGTTCCTTGTAGAACATCCTGCACCTTATTCGATAAGGAAAGGACCGAGATCCCTTCACCGGGAGTGACTCCTTTAGCAATAACTGGCAGATGCTACAACTCTCGGATTGTCTTTTGATTGCTCCTATAGTTTCTTCTTTGCACAGTGATATATATGATATATCCCGCACCTCATTCGACGAGGAAAGGGCCGACGATCCCTTCACCGGGAGTGACCCCTTTAGCAAAACTAGAAAGCCTCAAAAACACTCCATTTTAAAATTATTTGATTCTACAACGATATCAAGTTCATTACGCAAAGGGTTTTCTAAAAAACCCGTCGTAGCCCTCCGTCATTTTAGGAAGTAGAGTACTTAGTATTCGTGCTGCGTATGTCGACTTTAGTTGAGGCGTAGTGTACGGTAGCTAAGTGATGTCTTCCTACACTGCATATGATGCGATTAGTTAGGACATTCATGTGATTATGTCGACCATAGTTGAGGGTCATATAGGGTGGGTCTGATTAATCATGAAATGACGGGTAGAACTTGACTAGTGCTTATGATATGTTGACCTTAGTTAAGGTCATAAGTGCTAGGGGTAAAATATTTTTGGAAATTTCAAGTGTTGAAATTTGCAATAAGATTGCATACCTTCTATGAGATAGTTGGATCCCGATACCCGCTGCGAGTAAGAGTTACTCCTGGGAGAGTTTTACACATTACAATTAGCCGATCAAGTAGGTGTCTAGAAAGGTGTCAATGGGGTTACGCCTCTGGGAAAACGAGGTTTACATTAATTAGGTTCATGCGAAAGCACGGGGGACCTCCCTCAAAGTACCGACACTGGCCTGGCTGAAAGATTGGCGAACTTGTAGCGTGTAATTAATCCCGGCTAGTTTTTCCTTTTAGGGTTTGAAGGAAGATTTGATTAAAACAGTGGGAGACATCCTGATTAGATATATTAGATAACCAATCTAATCTTGCAAGAGCATACGCTGAGTGTTTTCTTCTCTCTCTCTCCAGGTAGCGACCATATCACGCCTTAATCAAGATAATAATATGGATATATTGACCGAACCCGCTTGTTATACTGAGCTGGGGAACGTTGGTCCTGCTCCAACTTATAATTGTTATAAGGCAGAGCAGGAAATTGGGGATTACCAGAATTCCCGTGCCGCCCAAACGAAGACAGTGCATGTTGATGCATCATCTTCGGGTGTGTTCATTATAAAGAACTGTTTCTCAGTATCCTCTACATCCTAGGTATTAGATACCGGATCAGGATCCCGCATATGTAATCCGTTACATAGGCTACAGAAAAGTAGAGAACTGAGAACGGGTGATAAGTTTCATGAGACAGAAAATGGTGCAAGTGTTGCAGCCAAGTCTGTTGGTCACTGTCATCTTGTATTATAAAAATACATTGATTCTGAACAAATATTATTAGATACCGAACCTGATATACAACATCATATCATTCTCTTTATTAGTAAAGAAATGATATAATTTTGTATTGTTGGATAATATTTTGAACATTTCCTATATCAAGAGTTGATCGGTTCAGGTACGTTATCTAAAAGCATTGACGTTCTAAATCAAACTACAGTTCTTAATATACAGAACACACACAAGAGGAAGAGTTCAGAAATGAACGAATCCTTCTTGAGACATTGTAGACTAGGTCATATCAATGTGACCCGACTGGATGAAGTTACATAAAGATGCATATTTAAATTAGTTTAAATTTACATCTTATGAAACTTTCCAGTCATGTCACAAAGATTAGATGACCATAGCTCTGTTTATTGGAAACAGAGAAAGAGTTGGTAAACTCTTGGGATTGATACATGCTGATGTATGAAAAATCTCCTGTCTACACATGCCAAGACCGGTTCTTTTTACTTCATTACATTCTCTGATGATCTCTCAAGATTCAGACATATGTTCCTGATGAAACACAAGTCCGAAACTTTTGAGATATTCACAGAATATAAGTTAGAAGTAGAGAACCAAAATACGGGTAGAAGTATTATGTCCTTTGATGAGATCAAGGAGGAGAATACTTGAGCACGGAAATCCTGGACTAATTCTAAAGGAGAATGAGATTCTCTCTCAGCATTACTCCTCCGTATACACCATAGCACGATGGTATATCGGGGCAGAGCAATAGCACCATATGTGATATGGTGTGCTCTATGATGAGTACTACTGAGTTTCCTATTTCCTTTTGGGAGTAATGCACTCGAGAAGCTGCATACCTATTGAATGTGGATTCAATAGTTTCCAACGAACCTCAGCCTCTCCGCCGATCTAGTAGGGTTCCTTACCCACCTGAGAGATACTTCGGTTTCTCTATGACAGTGGGAGCGAGGAATGCATCATGAGATGATGACCCAACTAGTTTCGAGCTGGCCATCAGGAGTGGGACTCTGTAAGAATGGCTGGATGCTTACTGATCTGAGATGGAATCCTTATACACCAACAAAGTATGGACTTTGGTTGCTTTATCTGAAGGGTTAAATCCCCATCAGGAGCGAGTATATCTTGAGAAGATTACCTGGTGTACATGGAAAGGTTGAGGCTTTTAAAGCTATGCTTAAGTCCATCCAGATCCTACTTGCCACGGCTACATACCATGTTTACGATATCTAGTAGTTGGGTGTCATGACTGCTTTTCTAAATGATGTTTTGGAAGAGAGCGTCTATAAGTACACAGCCAGAGGGCTTCGTAGACAGTGGGAGCAGCGGAAACGTGTGCAAGATGTTTTATATGATAAAACAGGTATCGCGGAGTTGGAACATCTGTTTTGATGTGGTAGTCAAAGAGTTTGACTTCATCAAAATGGTAGATGAACCTTGTATATACAAAAAGGTAGTAGAGAGTATGGTGGAGATCCTCGTAGAGTACGTGGATGACATACTCTTGATAGGGAAGAAGTTTCCTATGCTACGCTCGGTTAATCTCCGCTTATCACAAGGATTCTCCATATAGGATCAAAGTGATACCTCCTAAATCCTGGGTTTTTGGATCTATGAGATAGATCTAATTGGATGTTAGGATACTCACTAGTTGTAGTGAGATGGTATCAATCGATCCTGGAGAGAATCACTGGAAAGGTTCCAGGCTGATAAGGACGACTGAATGTCAGTCGCAGGCTTGTCTATACCCTCAGTGGAGGGACGGTATGTTGGAAGAGTTCCAAGCTAGATACCGTGACATACTAGACGATTAAAGGCTAGATACATCGTTACCAAGGATACTACCAAAGAGGCAGTCTGGATATTTATAAGTTCATGAGATGAACTTCGTTCCTACCATTGTGTGACAATGGAGTTGTGGCTTTAGCCAAGGAACTACCGTCCCATCAGAAATCCAGATATAATTCTTAGGCAGTATCACCTGATCATGGAGATGGTTGATCTCCAGGGAGATCGAGGTTAGGAGAGTAGACACAGAGGACGACAGCGCGGATCCACTCACAAAGGCCTTTTTCCCAGTAGAGACTTTTATGGGATGGTTGAGTATGAGATATTTCAACCGCAGCTAATTGTTGGGTATGTGATACCACAACAGATGGCCCTAGTGCAAGTGGGAGATTGTTAGTTATATGTATGCCCTAGAGGCCATTACTGTACATACGATGTATATTGTAGTGGATGCTAGGACATATATAGGGAGGACTTTCTTGCTCGACATGATAGTATGCTATCTGGTTATACTTTATCTTAACATGTAGTCTGATTGTCTCTATATTACATGTTGATAAAGCCCTTAGGCTATGTACTCGACTACTGGGACTATGATGAGATCATACTAGTGGGGCCACGGTAGTCGACGAGTACATCCTATAACTGTTCCTAGTCGAGGGTGTATCGAGATAGGGCATCGATGCACCAGAGTAGACTAGCGTATACGCATCTTGACCCATATGATGGGCGATGGATGATCCCATATCCATCGGTGTTTGACATCAAGGATGGTGTACGGGTGCTCAGTAGAGACTGGGTACACTGGACGGACTCGCCGAGAACTCCCAGATGGTATTATACCTCACGTCAGATGGCAGTTCTCCGGTGACACTGGTACAGAGTAGTCTGTTGACCCGAGATCGTCATAGAGTCTTGTGTGATTCCCACTGTGCTTTGATTTCCATCATACCACGTCTAAGAGGGCGTGCAAAAAGGTGGCTTTTGGGTACAGTCCCGAATCACATGGAGGCAATGAGCGATAGGAGGGGATTCGTCTCTCCCGGTATAGGGAGTAGATGTTGTGCTGTGTTCGATTGGCTATAACCGGAAATCCCTGGCCAGGGTTGCTGAGATTTACCGGTAAGTGTTATCAGTAGTTTCTCGAACTGTTATAGACCTCATATCGACGCGACTTATCGAGCTACTGGGGTCTGACGTTTACCACCCCTAGGCGAGATATGCAACATATCAGACGACGAGACCGGACTGTACGGGAGTGTTACTGTTTGGATTCACAGGAGAATGTACAGGCTTGTTTGTTGATCTTCTGAGCGCTCAATACCTGGGTAGCTGTTACGTTTAGCTGACCGCTTGCATCTTGTGGGTGTTTGATATGATCATCACCTACTGCCGGCGTATTGACGATTCTTTAGAGTCCTACATAGAGGTTTCTTGACTCAGGCAAAACGGAGTAGGAGCACATATGTGATATGTGCGGGACCGAGGATAATGCGGTATGTGATATCGTATTGTATTCTCGCGGTATTTGATATCAGCCGGGTCATCAGATCAAGTGTTGATTCGATGAATCGGTACGAATAAATATTAGTCGGTTATATGCGATATAGCCGGATTGTTGAATCAAGTGTTGATTCGATAATTTAATGTATAATAATATATTTGATATATTAAATTGCATTAACTAATATTAGCTCACTAAAAGATTCTTTTTCTCACTCGGGTAATACATTGATATATATGCGATATATGTTAATTGTATTATTTTATTTTGTTACAATAAATATTGTATATGTGATATATAATATGGTAACATGTTATAATTATTAATGCAACATGTTTAGAGGAGTTTAAACAAGATTAGGGTTTGATTTGGGTTAATGTTTTCTAGATGTTTCTAGATGGTTTTACTTTGTCATGATAAAGATATTTGTGTTGATCTTTATCCATGACTCACACTTAACCCAACCCAAACCCTAACCCTAGTAAACTCTCTACATTGGTTACTACAACCATGGTTGCATAAATAATTATGATAACCTTTTTATTATTCATCACAAATCATTATTCATCTTCTTCCTTCATCATTCTTTCATGAAAAAACTTGCTAGATTTTTCCAAAGTGATGAATAATTGTGAGAAAAATATAAATAAAGAGAGCAAAAATCCTACTTCATCATCCTCATCTTCCCTTGCCCTTTAGATGAGAGTGTTCACTCAATTTAGTGAGTGTTAGCTTTTGTTAACGAAACTTCAAGGTAGATCATCTTTGTATCGAAGATCGGAAGCAAAACTGCACCTTTCTCTTCGTGGAGCCTCTTGAGAGTCGGGAGCAAGATGTTCGCAGCGAAGGGAGTTCAAAACGGAGCTTATGAAGTGAAGGACCGGATCTACAAAGGTTGTAATCCCTCTCACTTAGTGTTAAAGAGTTTAACTTGTTAGTTTTCGCCTAATCTCTAGTTTAAAGATCCGTATTCGGGTTGTTCGGCACGGCTAAATTTTAAATCGGGCATGGTTGATGCCTCGTAGACCCTTGTGCGCGTGCCTAGCAACCCTACATACGCTAGTCTACACTGGTATATCGATACACCCACGACTAGGGACCTTGAAGGATGTACTTATCGACTACCATGTCCCCACTAGTATGATCTGCATCATAGTCCAGGTAGTCAAGTACACATCCTAAGGGCTTTATCAACATGTAACTATAAGACAGTTTAAAGAGACAAGTGTACATGTTAAGATAAAGAGCAACCAGATAGCATACTATCATATCGAGCAAGAAAGTCATCTCTATATATGTCCAAGCATCCAATATAATATACATCATCTGTACAATACTGGCCTCTAGGGCATACATACAACTAACAGCTCCGACCAGGTGTGGACGAAGGAGCAACCCTCTACCCTCCCACGGAGACGCAGTCACGATTGAGGCGCCAATCAGCCGCATGACTCTTGGGAGTCTGCACCTCTCAAAAAACGAAGGGCTCTTATGGACGCCGAACACCCCATGCACATGCATTTCCATCCACGAGGTGAAGTAGTGCATTAGGAAATTAGCAGGCTGTACCCCAGGTTCATTAGCGTCCGCCGCCACGCTAAGTCCATTGTATAGGTGAGCCAACCCGGCGATTCCTATTGTCAACTGCAGGCCAGCCACCATCCGATGCGCTGGGTAGAAAACGGACGGCCGCATATAGTGCGGGTGCATAGGGAGCACGAAGCTGCACAGCCACAATCCCAGGAACCCCAAAAAGAAGGTCTCCTCATCCATGCCCGGGACGGCGATTTGTGACAAGGGCATGATGGCGGCGTCGGGGAGATAAAAATCCTTTTGATCGTCTTCCGTTGTTGGTCGACGATCTAAGCCGAAGCCGAAAGGGTCATCGAGCTTGGCGAACTTTTCATTCCGCTCCGAGAGAATCTCCGGTCGAAGGAAGCGGGTGATAAAATCTGCGAAACTGACGCCCTGAACTCCTGATTCCAGATAGAGCCCTTCGTATATGGTCTGCACCTTCACCAAGCCCGGAAACTGATGCTGAATAGCATTCTCCGGCGTCAAATCAAACACCAGCGGTTTGGTGGCGAAGACGTACTCGTCAGGAGGAAGCAGCTCCTCATAATGCTCCCCCCTCACCGGCAAGCCCGAGAGCTCGGTGAACTCTTCCAGGGAAATGGAGACTTCCCGGTCCGTCATAAGAAATGTGTGTGTGGGGATATTCCATTGTTCGATGAAAGCCTTAATCCACCACCTTGGAGGAGCGGGGTACTCAAAAAGCGAGGCGTAGATTGCCGAGTACAAACCAATCTTCATCAGATGTGTTCTCTTCGCCGATAGGATGTACCTGGCCCACTACAAATATCCGGCCGGTTGTCGCGGGGTAAATCCAATGTTATAAGCCTGTCCCCAAGGGCGTGCTTCACCCTGACATATTCGCCTCCCCAAAATGTCTACGGCCGGTGGCGGCTGCATGGGAATGGCACCAATCGCGGGCTGGAGAAGATCCTCCGAATTCCAATTCTTGACCTCTACGGCATACTTCACCGGGGGTTCATCCGCATAGGGGATCGAAGAGATGGGCTCAGACGGCATCGCGGAACTGAAGCTTCGGCGACCCTTGATGATGTCGATATACCACCTACCCTACAGGTGAAGGTTCTTGTGCTCGGGGTCATGATCCTTGATGAGAGCGAGCACCTCTCGGTCCACTGGTGCCGCCGGAAATCCTTCCTCCGAGCGAACAAACGGGAATGACAGGTCAGCAGACATGTTTCCTGCGGAGGGACAAAAATCAGCCGTCAGTGTTGTAATTCCAACGCTTGGCATTTTAAAATTTATACCACACTGCAATGCAGTGGGTAGGGGGACCAAAGGGGGACCAACAAAATCTGGATGACAGTGCATCAGTTAATAAGACAGCCCCTTTATTGGATGAGACTGTCAATTAATGAAAAGATCCCCAAAAGAATATTATCATTAATGAGAAATCCCTAGAGACAAGGAGAAAATCTCCTCTTTCAGAGCAAAGCTCTGTCACAGAGTGACATTTGTCAAACTCTGGTCTCAAGGGAATAAAATTCCCTAAAAGAGCCTAGCTCTGTAATAATAATGGAAAAATCCATCAAAAGAAAAATTTAACTCCTAAAAATTAAAAAAATTTTGAGATCTTAAAGATCCATGAAAACTCTTAAGAGTTCTTCATTTTTAGATCAAAAGATCTGTGTTTTGTCCATGAGCAAAGCTCTGTTCATGGGTTAAAAACCCTGAAACAAGATCCCTTTAGATCTATGGATTCTTGAGAGCAAGGCTCTGTTGGTGAAACCCTAAAGGGGTTTTTCTTTATATCAAAGATCTATGAGAGCAAGGCTCTGTTAATTAAATTAAATTAAATTTAATTTAAGTTAAATTTTACCTAAGATTTTTCTAGAGTTTGAACTCTGAAGTTCTTGAAAAACAAGAGCAAGGCTCTGAAGTTCTTAAAAGCAAGAGCAGGGCTCTGTAAATAAAAGTTCTTGAAAATGGTAATGATCTATTGAGGACCAAGGGTCCTATTTATAGGCGCTTGCGCCCCTTCAACTCCTGAGTTGATCCAACCGTTGGGATCTTGCCACCGCTGCACTCACGTGTGCGCCACGTGAGCGCAACGGTGTGGGGGCATTTGTTTCCCTCAATCAGAGCAAAACTCTGTTTGAATTTTGAAAATTCAAAAACTGAAGGAACGCTTCGAATTCCTTGCGCTGCGCGCAACGCGCCACACGTCAAAAGCGGATACGCCAGCGCAGTGCCCAAGGCAGCGCACCTAATCAGAGCAATGCTCTATTTAAAGTAAAAAAACAAAAGAAGCAACGCTTCAGATGGTTTGCACTCTGCGCTGCGCGACACGTGGCAGCGCAGTTGCGCTGCGCTCTGCGCTGCGCGACATGTGGCAGCGCAGTTGCTCTAGCGCAGTTGCGCTGCGTGACACGTGTCAGCGCAGTTGCGCTGCGCTCTGTGCTGCGCGATACGTGTCGAGCGTAGGTGCGCTTGCGCCAAACAGAAAAATTCTGAAAGATCTTTCTGATCTTGTTAAAACAAAAAGATTGTCTTCTGTAAAACAGAAGCCCTTGGATCAAAGATCCAACGGTGGGGAAAAATCCCTAAATCACTCAAAGAAAGATCTCTTTAACTATTTTAACAGACCAATTGGCACTATATAAAGGCCCCTAGACCCCAAGTCTAAAAGACACATCAACACAGAAAGAAAAATAGAGAATTCATCTAAAGAATTTTGAGAAGAATTCAAGAAAGAAAGAAAAAGGTAAAAACCTTTAAATAAAAGAAGAGTTTCTTCTAAAAAGATCATTGATCTAAGAACAAGATCAAACATCTTCAATAAAAAATAAAAAATATATAATAATAACAAACTCATTACCTTTTGATGAACCATTGGTTCTGGAATCTTAAAAGATTCTTTTCTTGAATCCAAAATTGGATCAAGATATTAAAACAGTGCCTTGCACTTGTAAATCTGCACTGTTGCACTCTTGGGTTGGCGCAAGCCACCAGAGAGTGACACGTGTCAGCTCCATAACAACTTGCGCTATGCGCTTTTAAATAGAGCACTGCTCTCTTAAATTAGCGCAACTCACCAGAGCGCGCCACGTGTCAGCAGCGCAACAGCGCAGCGCAATGCGCTTGAGCTCACCAGAGCGTGACACGTGTCACCTCTACATGCGCTTGCGCTCATTAATTGGCGCAAAGTGCCTGGCAGGCCACGTGGCACTCTGTTAGTTTAATCAATGCTCTGCATTATTTAAAGAAGGGCTGAGCCCAATTAAAAAAGGCCTAACAGGCCTAATAAAATGCAATGCATTATTTTAAAAAGGGCAGAGCCCAAACAAAGGTTTGTCAGACCAATACTGATGCTCTGCATCATAAAAACAAATAGACAGAGTCCAAATCAAATAGGCCTAACAGGCCAAAAAAAATGCAGTGCATTATTAAACAAAGAGCAGAGCCCTAGCATAGGCCTAATAGGCTAACTTCAAATAAAATGTTGAACATTTTCAACTGGACTTAGCCCAATTCTCGCCATAAGTCCTCAAATTAAATTGACTGAGCACGACTGCTCCCTTAAATCAATTTACATCCGGTTCAAGGGTACATCTCTGAACTCCTCTGACATCTGTCGTTGTAATCCTTCAACGACGTCAGAGAGGTGACGGGTCCCGACAACCATACATTGCTACGGACTTAAGCGTCCTTAAACTAACTCATGGACTTAAGCGTCCTTAAACCAACTCACGGACTTAAGCGTCCTTAAACCAATGGACCACCACGTCCTTAAACTGGCAATGGACCACCACGTCCCTAAACTGGAACTTGGACCACCATGTCCCTAAACTGGAACAATAGAGCCAATTGCTCTCTTGTCGGATCCAAACGATCCCGTTAAGTTGATCTTAGTCTGTAGATTATGTTAACGTATCCTTAACAAAGGTTTAAGTTGATCTTAGCCTCAAACACGGCTAACGTATCTTTAAACCAAAACCCTAAACCCAAATCTAAGAAATACGGATTTGGATTAATCCACGTCCTACGGACGACGACATAAATTAGTCTCCGTATACAATCCACGGGCAACCACAAACAAAATAAACACCCACGACACGAAGTGAAATTCTGGAGAAGGAGAAAGTTGTTACCGCGATGCGGTAATGTAATTAACTACAGGGGCTTGCGCCTGCAGGGAAGAGCATCCCCACAATCAAAAACCCCTCGAACGAGGGGGAATCTGACGAAGTCTGTTACATCGGCCGCATCCGTCTAAACCTTCGATACATGGTGCCATAAATCAACTTGACATCTTCGGAGAGGTGGACGGATAAAACCAAATAGCATCTGCCCCGAATCTCAGGCAAGACGTCCATGTCCTGGCCTCCATTCGGAGGGGAACAACCGCTTGCGGCTTGTAGGTGTTTGATATGATCATCACCTACTGCCGGCGAATTGACGAGTCTTCAGAGTCCTACACAGAGGTTTCCTGGCTCAAGCGAAACGGAGTAGGAGCACATATGTGATATGTGCGGGACCGAGATTAATACGATATGAGATACCGTATTCTATTCTCGCGATTTGTGACATCGGTCGGTTATATGTGATATAGCCGGGTTATCGGATCAAGTGTTGATTCGATAAGTTGTTACATATGATATTAGTCGGTTATATGTGATATAGCCGGATTATTAAATCAAGTATTGATTTAATAATTTAATGTATAATTATATGTTTGATATATTAAGTTGCATTAACTAATATTCATTCACTTAAGATTTCTTTTTTTACTAGTTTGTGTACATTGTATATATGTGATATATGCAAGTGTACATTATTTTGTGTCATGTTTGATGATACATGCAACTTGGGTGTGTGTGTGACTTACACCATACTTGGTTAATTCTAGGGTTTTAATTTCTTAAGTAAATCAAAATAGGTGGCATTTAGTCATGGCTAGTAGCTTGTAGAAGCTTGTATTGTTCATTGACCAAGTCCACTCTTTTGTTTTGCATAAGATATTTATAAACCCAACCATTAGACTTAGCCATGGTTAACTCTCTACAAAGGTTAAGTATATGTTGCTTAACTCACCCATGGTTGCCATTATCCTTTGGATAATTATCCTGAGAGTTTTCTTCTTCTTCTTCCTTAAAGCTTTCTAGCTACAATGGTGATGATGGAAAATGAGTGAGAAAATCATTTCTAAAGTGAGCAAAATTCCTACTTCACCATTGTCTACTACTTGCCATTTAGTATAGGGTGTTTGCTACACTAATTCTATAATTAGTGAAGAGGTAGCTTGGGTTAGTGTCTCCTCGATGTAGATCATCTTCGGCCTCGAAGTCTTCGATGCAAGCTTGCTCATTTCTTCATGGGAGCCTCTCTAGAGTCCGGGAGTTCATGATCGCAGCGAAGAGACTACTATACGGAGCTAATGAAGTGAATGACCGGTCTACAAAGGTTGTATTCCTTGTTCACTTTAGTTGCAAAGTTGTTTGCTTTTCATTTCGTCGGATTTTCTAGTAACGATTCTAGGGTTAGGGTTAGCTAGAACGACAAAATTTTGAAATTGGCATAGACGACGCCTCCCGAAACCTTGCTGCCGTGCTAGACAACCCTGCAAATCCTTCATACAAGAACTTAGTTCTTCCTCTGGTTGAGGTCTGCAGAAGCAGATCTCCCCACAAGTTGAGAATTTAATTCTCATCGGGGAGATTCTGTTATGCAGATTCAAAACTTAAGGGAAAGAACTAAGTTCAAAGAATTTAATTCTTACAAAAATATACAGGAATTTAATTTCTCTGATAACACTAGGGTTTAACCCTATAAAAAGAATTTAGTTCTTATAAAGCAAGAGACTTGAAATTCTCTAAACTCAGATCCCAACATCGTTAATATGAGATCAAGATCTTCATGCACATAGAAGGAAAGACTGGTGATTCATTAGTGTTCAACACTATAACGAAACCTTACGTATTTCCCCACGTGAGCACTTCTGATGAACAAAAAAGAATGGCTAAAACCGAGTCACGTGTTTCACACACGGGCTTTTAAAAAGAACAACCAGTGCCTTCTAGGGTAGTCATGCGTTTTCCACGCGACCCTTAATTAAGTTCCTAACACTTATATGAAAAAGGGAATAGACCCAAAAACAATGCTCACATTTTGAAGGCGCCTCACGTGTCGCACGTCAGCACCACAGGGTCCAAGTGCTTAGCACTTATAAAAGAAAGAGATATAAAATTCAGAGGACAGTTCCCATTTCGGGCGCCTCACGTGTTCACACGTGAGCCGAGTGCTTAGCACTTATAAAAGAAGAGGGAAATCAAACCCAAAAAGGCAGTACTCAACTTTAGGGCGCCTCACATGCTCACACGTGAGTGCCACAAGAATTAAGTGTTTAACACTTATATATAAACGGGGACTTGAACCCAATGTACAACGCCAGCTTTGTGATGCCCCACGGCCACACGTGAGCGCCCTCGGAATTCAGTGTTTAACACTGCTTTAGAACCTCACGTGGGAACACATGAGTGCTGAATGTATACTAGTGCTTAATACTATGGGAAATCAACTCCAGCCTCAAGTTGGCTAAGTCTTCTTGAGATTAAAATATCTTCGATCTCCAAATAGACCGAGCCTCTTTGCTCATGACTTCCCAAACTAATAAAGAAATCTTAGCCTTAAAATATGACTAATGATTTCCGGGCTCGACCATCAATTCCTTTTCCCTCAAACATGGAATTGGTTCAAGTGTACATCTCCCTACACCTCTGATACATGTCGTTTTAATTCCTCAACGTTTTCAGAGAGATGGCGGGTTCTGACAACCAACTGCTTTTGAGTGCACTTTCCAAAATGGCGACAACAGACCATAACGTCCTTAAACTAAAATCTAACCTCAAAAATGGCGATCTGCGGATCGAAACGTCCTTAAACTAGCAACAGACCGAAACGTCCTTAAACTAAAGCAATAGAGCCCAAATGCTCTTTTGTTTGGTCTGAATGATCTCAAAATCCTGTTGAGTAGATCTTAGTCTCAATTGGACTAACGTATCATCAACAAATATTAAAGTTGATTTTAATCTCAAATGAGATTAACGATCCTTAAATCAAACCAAACCAAAATCTAGGAATATACGGATTTGGACTAATCCACGCCCTACGGGCGACAACATAAATTAGTCTCCGTATACAATCCACAGGCAACCAAAAATAAAACAAACATACACGACACGAAGTAAACTTCCGGAGCAGGAGAAAGTGGTTATCGCTACACGGTAATGTAATTAACTGTAGGGGATTGCGCCTGCAGGGAAGAGTGTCCCCACAATCAAAACCCCCTCAGAAATGAGGGGGAATCTGACGAAGTCTGCTACAACGGCCGCATCCGTCCAAATCTCCGATACACGGTGCCATAAATCAACTTGGCATCTTCGGAGAGGTGGACAGATAAATCCAAATAGTATCTATCCCCAAATTCAGGCAAGACGACCCACGCGGGTCCGTCTATATTTTCGGCGGTGAACAGTGAAGATGTGTCTTGGCTTCTCAATGCTTCTCCAAGCATCTTGAGCTATGACTCGTTCTTCTCTTCTTTTTAATTCAAGAATATTTATCCTTATCTTACTCAATTTACTTCAATGTGACTCTCACACATCCTAGTTTCATGTAACATCAACCATGATACAAACACACACACACACAATATATATATATATATATATATATATATATATATATATATAAAGAGAAGAAAATGTTAAGTGAGATTAATATTAGTTTATATATATATATATATATATTAAATATTAAATCAACACTTGATTCAATAATCTGGTTATATCATATATAACCGGCTAATATCATATATATATATATATATATCAAATTATTAAATCAACACTTGATTTAATAATCCGGTTATATCACATAACTGGATAATATTTAATATTAGTTAATATATATATATATATATATATATATCAAATTATTAAATCAACACTTGATTCAATAATCCGGCTATATCCTATATAATCCGGCTAATATAAAATATCGCTAGATTAGAATACGGTATCATACTCGTATTAATCAAGCTTCCACACATATCTCCATATGTGCCCTACTTCATTTCGCTTGAGCTAGGAAACCTCTATGTGGGACTCTAAAGACTCGTCAATACGTCAACAATAGGTAATGATCACATCAGAAATCTACAAGCCGTCAGAGGTACTAGCTGGATGTAACGGCTACCCAGGTATTGAATGAATAGAAGATCAACAAGCAAATTTGTCCAAACTCCCATAGAGTCTATAAGCAACACTTACCGTACAATCCGGTCTTTTCGTCTGATATGTCGCATATCGAGTCTGGGGGGTGGAATCGTCAGACTCCACTAACTCGATAAGTCACACCGATGTGTGGCTTATAACCTTTCGAGAAACTACCGATAACACTTATCAGTAAATCTCATCAGCCCGGTTAGGGACTTGCTGTTATAGATAATCGAGCATAGCGCTACATCAACTCACAATACCGGGAGAGACGAAACCCCTCCTATCGCTCACTGCCTCCATGTGACTCAGGACTATACCCAAAATCCACCTGTTTGCATGACTTCTTTGAGCCGTGGTAGGGAGGAAATCAAAGCATAATGGGAACCACACAAGACACTATGGCGATTTCGGGTCTACAAACTAACCTATACAAGTTTCACTAGAGAACTGCTATCTGACGATAGGTATGTTACCATCTAGGAGTTCTCGGCGAGTCCTATTCGGTGTACCTATTCTCTAATGAGCACCTGTGTACAATTTTTGATATCAAACATCAATGGCTGTGGGATCAACCATCGCCCTATACAGGGTCAAAAAACGTACACACTAGTCTACTCTAGAATATCGATGCGTTGTCTCGATACTCGCTCGACTAGGAACTGTTAAAGGATGTGCTTATGAACTACACAAGCCCCACTAGTATGATCTGCATCATAGTCCTGGTAGTCAAGCCAACATTCTAAGGGATTTATCAACATGTATCAAAAAGACAGTAAACTAAAACAAATATACAAGTTACGATAAAGAGCAACCAGATAGCATACTATCATGTCGAGCAAGAAAGTACACTATATATATGTCCAAGCATCCACTATAATATATAATAATAGCCTCCAGGGCATATATATTCCTAACAGTTAATGGCTAAAATATCCATTAACAGAAGCTTAAGCCTTATGAAATTTAAGTTTCAAAAGAAAAGAAATTAATCTCTATGAAAAACCCTAAGCGGTAATATGCCAATGGATATGCATTACATAGAGATGTGCCAATAAAGGGCATGCACCAATAAAGGGTATGCGCCAATATAAGGGCCATGCGCCAATGAATATATGTTCAAATAAAGATTGCGCCAATATGGACATATGTGCTAATATGAGCATACGTGCCAAAAACCAAAGTCAAAGGCATGCGCTACCGTCCATGGGAGTTGATATCAACGTGCCAGAGACCCAAGAAATCATACACATGCGCCCATACCCTTGTTACATGTAGCATGCACCACAACCCTGATACGACAATGATTCAATGATCCCACGGTCCCATGTGTCTCGTTTGTGTGACACGTGGCATGCGCCAAAACTTCTGGACGCAAATACATATGTTCCAAAGGTCCATTCTTAGCCCATATTGGCTAAGTGATATAAAGCTTAATCTTTCATGATATTTCCTGAGCCCATATGCTCACATATTTAAGTTGACCTTAATCTAAAACAGGATTAACGACCCTTAATATATTTATTTTAAGTTGACCTTGTAGGATATGTATGCCTTAGAGCCCATTATTGTATATGTATACAAGTGGATGCTTGGACATATATATGTACGGGATAATTTTTCTTGATATGATAGTATGCTATTTGGTTTGTCTTTATCTTAACATGTGCATATGTTTTACTTGTTATTATGTATAATTAATACATGTTGATAAAGCCCGTAGGATTATTGCTTGACTACCAGCATTATGATGACAATCATACTTGTGTGAGCTGGGTAGTCGATAAGCACGTTTTTAAATGTCCCTAGTCGTACGAGTATCGAGATAGGGCATTTGTCACACCCCACTTCCCAGTAGACAGAAGCAGCACGTGACGAGGCCCGCGACGTATTTATTTCGAGAAGGTCATTTTCCAGAATAAATACGCTAAACGTAAAAGAAGCAATATAAAAACGATAAGAAAATTAACATGAGATTTAAAATTCAACAACTTAATTTACATTCAACTTGATTCATTTACAATACATGATCTCAACTAAAAAAATACAAGAATAGAGATGCCTAAACAGGCGGCATACATAAACTGAGAAAAAGATAACTAATCTAGGCGTGGGTCACGATTTGTTCGTGCTCTTCCTCGGTAGTGTCTACCTCCTCAGTCTCCACGATATCTGACGAACATTCCATAAAAACAAAGAAGGGTGGAATGCCCGTCAGCGAACTTTCGCTCGGTAAGTCCCCAATAAATGAAGTGAAATATAATGTGTAATGATAAAGAAAAATGTATATAATGAACAATTGATTATGAAGTATAATGTGTCAGTATGTCGTTTAATGTAAACATAGCAAGTTTATTTAGCATGCAGTTATATATATCATGGTAACTAATATGAGCAGAGTATAACATGGCCGTGTAGTGTAGGCATAGTGAACATGAAGTGAATGTAAGTGTCTTAACAGGTCTCTACTTGGGTATACTAATTTAACGTAAGTTCAAGGGTAAATGTCAACCAATCTCAAGAGTGTTCTCGAACTCAACATACTGTAATTCAGGGGTAAGAAACCACAGGCCCGAATCAAGTGTTAGTAACGGGACTTCAACCTAGTGTTGAAGTATTTCAAACTCAATAGGCTGTAATCCAGAAGCAAGGAAACACGGGGCCTCATGATAGCTTGCTTGTGTTAGTAGACATGGTTCATGATCTAGGGGGACTCTTGAGATTCTGTTGGATTCACAAAAGAACTATCCCAACATCCCGTGTATTCCACGTTACAGTTGAGATTACCAGCCTTGCTCGAATCCATGAATACATCAAGTTGCAAGATTGAGTTCATGTCAATATCATGTATTCGTGGCAAGTATTCTTGTATTCATGTCAAGTTGTATTCATGGTTCGAGTCAAGTCAGTTTAAATAGCAACCATTGTGTTCTGGTATTCATGTTAGGTTCATGTCAATTTATAATCATGGTTTGGTCAAGTCAAATATACATATTTGAGATTGATGGTTTGAATTCGAGTGTTCATGTTCAAGTATTCATATTTGATATTGGATTCAGGTTTGAATTGGATTCAGGTTTGAATTGGACTCAGACCGAGTTAGACTCTTGTAAACTTATTTGGATCTTGAATTAGGTTCGGGAGTCATCGATAACTGCTGCACATAGATGGCAGGATTTGTGTTTTTACCAAGACAATTATCATTGATAATCCCGTTAAGTTTTCTACCTTAAATAGGCAAGCACTCACTTTCTCCGGCTCCCTGGGGCTCAAGAGAATTGATCCCGCCTAAACCTATATTTACTAAAGTCCTTAAATATTGTGTTTATATAACTCGAGGGGGTTTTATGAAAAATATTATAATATAGTTAAAAATAAACCTCGAGAGGTTATTTATATTATTAGGGTTTTCATGAGCATGAGTTTTAAGGATTCGAGGTATTTTAGTGATAAACAATTATCTTTGGAAGTTCATGGTATTTTATTGAAAAGAGTTATTTTTTGGTAATTTGATGGTATTTTATTGAAACTTGTTAATCTTTCATTTTTAGAAAATAAGTTTATTATATTTTGAATATAAGGATTTGTAATTTTTATATAATTATTAAAAATTAAATTTCTTTATTTATTTAGAAAAAAATCGTTTTTCTTAAAAACCGTAATTAAAACCTTTCGAGACCGAATGCTCAGTGAGGAGGTCTGCATCTCGCTCTACTAACCTAAGAATGTGCGATAATCTGTACCATCCATTAGCGGGTCCTCTAAATAGGGTTGTAAAGCCATAATCGCAATGGAATCGAAATACCGTTTTAAAAGAAAACCGGTTTTTAAAGTAAGTGGTATTTTAATGTAATATTTTCTTCGTACAAAATTCATATAAAAGGTATCGTACAATGAAACAAGAGTGTACGTGAGGGGTAGGTCATTACCCCGTGAAGTTTTTCCTAAAGGTATAGTTTTAACAAAACTAAAATGGAATGATATTAAAGTTCATGGTATTTTAATGAAAAAGTGAAATTAAAGTTATTTCACGTGAAAATTTTGATGAAATTTGATTATAAACATTATGGTTTAAGGTTACAAATGATGGTACAAGTTAGATTGAACAAAGTATTGAAGAGAAGGAGTTTTCTAGGGTTTTGAAAAAGATATCGGTATTAACTCCACTTACCGATATACATTTTGAAATGGAATTCCAAAGAAGAAGAAGAGATATTGAGAGGGACCTACTGTTTGATTATGCTAAGAAGAGGGTGTCGCGGGAGCGCCGGAATTAGCCTCGGGGTGTCGCGGTAGCTTCGATCTTCGCCAGAAATTGCTTGCTTGCTAACTCCTCTTTACTCCATTTGTACTTCGAAAATTTTTGAGAGTTTTGGCTAGAATTTTCAGAATGACGTAGAGCGAAAGTGTGGGGTGGTATTTGTAGTAGAGAATTAGGGTTTGGAAACTAAAATAGTGAATTAAAATGCATTAAAATTGTGATAAATTGTGAAATGAAGGGTCTCTATTTGATTGCAGGGAAATCAAACAGTGCAGGAGAGTTAGGGGTAGGTGAAGGGGTGTGTGTGCAAAGCCCGGGGACATTTGACTCCATATGAACCGTCGGTGCCGGCCGTGGGGGGATATCCACCGGTCGTTCCAGGGCTTTGGGGCTCTGGATTTTTGCCATGCGTACATCTCAGTGTTTACTTCATTTTCCACATGTTTGATTTTTCTGACTTTTCATTTTTCTGTGTATTGCACGTGCAATCTTTTGTCTTCCAAAAATTAAAAAGAAAAATCAGAAAAAATTAATTCTGGCTGATGGGAATCGAACACAGGGGCTACGTCACAGCAGTTCAAGGCTTTACCAGTGAGCTACATGTTATTTCTTGCTTTTATTTAGCAAAAGTAACTTATAACTCGTACACAGGCTGTGATACACTCTTCTGTACATTAAAAAGAAAAAAATTTGTACAGTAATTTCAGAGTCGTTACAGCATTGATACTCTGGCGTAGACTGGTGCATACATTTCTAGACCCTGATGAGGGGCGATGGTTGGTCCCACAGCCATTGGTCTTTGGCACCTAAGATCGTATACATGTGCTCACTGGAGATGAGTACACTGGACGGACTCGCCGAGAATTAGTTAGATGGTATTATACCAATCGTCAGATAGTAGTTCTTTAGTGACATGAGTATAGATAGTCTATTGACCTGAGGTCGCCATTTGTCTCGTATGAGTTCCCACCATACTTTGATTACTACCTTATCACGGCTCTACTGGGTCTTGCAAACAGGTTTTAGTTAGGTACAACTCTGAGCCACATGGAGCCAGTGAGCGATTGTCGGGGATTCGTCTCTTACGGTATAGCGAGTCGATGTCGCGCTGTGTTCGGTTGGCCAACACTATAAGTCCCTGGACAGAGCAGATTGAGAATTATTGATAGATAGATCAGTAAATTCTCGGATGGTCTTGAACCACATCAGCACGACTTGTCAGGTTATTAGGGGTCCGACATTTTTCACCTCCTAGACCAGGCATGCGATACTCTCAGACGAACAGATCAGACTGTACGGAGATTTTCACGGATAGGCTCAGTAGGAGTTCAGATGAGTTTTCTCAGCGGCCTTCTTTTCGATAGTTACCTGGATAGTCGTTACATACAGCTAGTGCCACCGATGTGCCAGTAAAGGGCATGCGCCAATAAAGGGTATGCGCCAATATAAGGGCCATGCGGCAAGGAAGATATTTTCAAATAAAGATATGCGCCAATATTGGCATATGTGCCAATATGAGCATACGTGCCAAAAACCAAAGTAAATGGCATGCGCCACAGTCTATGGGTGTTGATATCAATGTGCTAGAGACCCAAGAAATTATACTCATGCGCCCATACCCTTGTTACATGTAGCTTGCACCACAACCCTGATACGACAATGATTCAATGATCCCACGGACCCATATGGTCTTGTTTGTGTGACACGTGGCATGTGCCAAAATTTCTGGACACAAATACATATGTTCCAAAAGCCCATTCTTAGCCCATATTGGCTAAGTGATATAAAGCTTAATCTTTTATGATATTTCCTGAGCCCATATGCTCACATATTTAAGTTGACCTTAATCTAAAATAGGATTAACGACCTTTAATATATTTATTTTAAGTTGATCTTGTTGGATATGTAGGCCCTAGAGGCCAATGTTGTATATGTATACAAGTGGATGCTTGGACATAAGTACGGAACAATCTTGCTTGATATGATAGTATACTATTTGGTTTGTCTTTATCTTAACATGTACATATATTTTATTTGTTATTATGTATCATTAAAACATGTTGATAAAGCCCGTAGGATTATTGCTTGACTACCAGCGTTATGATGACAATCATACTTATCGGAGCTGGGTAGTCGATAAGTACATTCTTAAATTTCCCTAGTCGTAGGAGTATCGAGACAGGGCATTGATACTCCGGCGTAGACTGGTGTATATGTTTCTAGACCCTGAAGAAGGGCGTTAGTTAGTCACACATCCACTGGTCTTTGGCACCTAAGATCGTATACAGGTGTTCACTAGGGGTGTGTACACTGGATAGACTCGTCGAGAATTGGTTAGATGGTATTATACCAATCGTCAGATAGTAGTTCTTTGGTAACATGAGTACAGATAGTCTATCGACTTGAGGTCGTCATTTGTCTCGTGTGAGTTCCCCACTATGCTTTGATTACTACCCTACCATGGCTCTACTGGGTCGTGCGAACATGTTTTAGTTGGGTACAGCCCCGAGCGACATGGAGGCAGTGATCGATTATCGGGGATTCGTCTCTCCCGGTATAGAGAGTCGATATCGCGCTGTGTTCGGTTGGCCAACACCATAAGTCTTTGGTCAGGGAAGATTGAGAATTATTGATAGATAGATCAGTAGATTTTCGGATGGTCTTGAGCCACATCGGCACGACTTGTCAGGTTATTAGGGGTCTGACATTTTCTACCCCCTAGACCAGGCATGCGGTACTCTCACACGTACAGACTGGATTGTACGGAGATTTTCATGGACATGCTCAGTAAGAGTTCGGATGAGTTTGCTCATCGGCCTTCTTTTCGATAGCTACCTAGGCAGCCGTTACGTACAGCTAGTGCCACTGATGTGCCAATAAAGGGCATGCACCAATAAAGGGCATGCACCAATAAAGGGTATCTGCCAATATAATGGCCATGCGCCAATGAAGATATGTTCAAATAAAGATATGCGCCTGTTAGTTGTATGTATGCCCTAGAGGCCAGTATTGTACAGATGATGTATATTATATTGGATGCTTGGACATATATAGAGATGACTTTCTTGCTCGATATGATAGTATGCTATCTGGTTACTTTTTATCTTAACATGTACACTTGTCTCTTTAAACTGTCTTATAGTTACATGTTGGTAAAGCCCTTAGGATGTGTACTTGACTACCTGGACTATGATGCAGATCATACTAGTGGGGACATGGTAGTCCAAAAGTACATCCTTCAAGGTCCCTAGTCGTGGGTGTATCGAGATGGGGCATCGATATACCAGTGTAGACTAGCGTATACTCTTCTCGACCCATGAGATGGGCGATGGATGATCCCATATCCATTGGTGTTTGACATCAGAGATGGTATACGGGTGCTCAGTGGAGACTGGGTACACTGGACGGACTCGCCGAGAACTCCCAGATGGTATTATACCTCACGTCAGATGGCAGTTCTCAGGTGACACTTATGCAGGTTAGTCTGTAGACCCGAGATCGTCATAGAGTCTTGTGTGATTCCAACTGTGCTTTGATCTCCACCTTACCACGTCCATGAGGGCGTGCAAAACGGTGGTCTTTGGGTACAGTCCCGAGTCACATGGAGGCAATGAGCGATAGGAGGGGTTTCGTCTCTCCCGGTATTGGGGGTTGATGTTGCGCTGTGCTCGATTGGCCGTAACAGGGAAGTCCCTGGCCAGGGCTGATCAGAGATTTGCTGGTAAGTGTTACCAGTAGTTTCTCGACCCGTTATGAGCCTCACATCGGCACGACTTATCGGTTATTGGGGTCTGACGTTTACCACCCCTAGACTTGATATGCGACATATCAGACGAACAGACCGGACTGTACGGTAAGTGTTACTGGTTGGATTCACAGGAGTGTGAGCGGGCTAGCTCGTCGATCTTCTGATCGCTCAATACCCGTATGGCCGTTACGTTTAGCAGACCGCTTGCGGCTTGTGGGTGCTTGATATGATCATCATCTGCTACCGGCGTATTGACGAGTCTTTAGAGTCCTACACAGAGGTTTCCTGGCTCAAGCGAAACGAAATAGGAGCGCATATGAGATATGTGCAGGACCGAGAATAATGCGTGTATGTGATACCGTATTTCATTCTCACGATGGATGTATCGATTGGTTATATTCGATATAACCTAGATATCGAATCAAGGATTGATTCGATAAGCCGATACATAGGATACTAGTCGGTTATATGCGATATGACCGGATCGTTAAATCAAGTGTTGATTTAATGATTTAATGTATAATTATATATTTGATATATTACTTTGCATTAACTAGTATTGGTTCACTTTAAATGGATTTTCTCACTTGATGTGCAAGAAGTATATGTGATATACTTTTGTGCACATATTTGTATCATGTTTGATGATACTTGATCATGTGGTTAAATGTAAAGGATTAAACCATGGTTAAGAGATGATTAGGGTTTTGGTTTTTCATTTATTTATTTGTTTATTTATTTGGAAAAGATTTAGATAAGAATGGTGGCTAAGTTTGTTTCTAGTTGAAGCTTCATGAAGCTTTGACTTCTTAACCATTCTTGTCTTCATGCTTAACCCTAACCCATCTAAGTAACCATGGTCTATTCTCTACACTTTACCCTAGTTAGTTTATGATAAGTATTCATTTATTTATTCATTTTAACTCAACACTTATCATAATTCTAGCTTCATCATCTTCTTCTTCAAGATAGAAAGCTTGAGCCCATCAATGGCAGCTTGAGCAAAAGTGAGTGAAATCCAATTCTAAAGTGAACCCACCTCCTATTTCTTCACCCTTTACCTCTTGCCAAGTTTTTTTGGGTGTTTTCTTCACAAGTTTCACAACTTGGTGAAGTTGGAGCTTGAACTTGTGCAACCTCGACGTAGATCATCTTCGGCACGAAGCCGACGACCTAGTCCGCCCTATTCTCCAATGAAGCCGACGTTTGAGTTCGGGATTCGAGATGGACAGCGAGAGGACGCGTACGTGGAGCTAAGGAAGTGGAGAACCGGATCTACAAAGGTTGTAGCCTCTCTCCTTTAGTTAAGATGTTAACTAGTTCCGTTTATCGCTTAAATTTCTAGTCAACGATCCGTATTAGGGTTTCTCGGCACCCATAAAATTTGGAATTGGCATGGTTGATTCCTTGTGAGACCTCTATAGTGTGCCTAAGAACCCTTCATTGGTATCAGAGACTAGCTAGAGCCTTAGGCGAAGTCTAGACGACGTTTGAAGTCCGATCGAACCAAAACCCTAACCCGAAAACGGCTCTTTGTACATTTTTTAAAAAATGGGTTTTTTCCAAATTAAAAATATGCAGAAAACTCAGCAGGGAATTATAAGAATTATGGCGCAAAATTTATTTCATGATCCCTCACATGCGCGGCGGAACCGTGGCATAAGCCTAGCTTATGCGGCGGTTCCGCGGCTGAAGTATGACGTCAGCCCTACCAATTTGCACAGTAATTCCTATTTAACAGTGCTGAGTTCTCGGGGTATTTTTAAATCTTATTCAAGAGTTGAATTTTCTGGGGTTGTTTTGGGGATTCGGTGTTTCGATCGGAGTATCAGATTTTGTCTTTGTGGCTTTCCGGATAATTTTTAGAATATGTTAAAAAGTTCGACCGGATATAAATACCCAATTTTTCCCCTGTCGGGAAATTTCCAAGAGTTGGATTTTTCCATGGTTTAACGACGTTCTAAGTAGTGCAAGTAACGCGATGGACCCTCTAGAAGACAACAAACCTTAACTCGATTATGTGACCGTCTTGAACTGCCCTTTGAACCTTCGGGTTTGGGGCAGTACGGCGTGCCACATGTGAGGCGTTGGCTTGACCCTTCTACGGCTGGATCATTGGTACTGAGGCACGAACTGAATGTTGTTAGACTTATTTCATGTGTTGAGCTGTATCGGGAAAACTTGGGTATTCGACTGTTCGATCGAAAAGTTTAACATTTTCTGTTTATCTGGAATGTGATACAATAATTGGAATTCACAAACAGTTATGAGATAACTGAATGAATGTTATAAATCTAGCAGTTTAGTTCACTTGATATTGAAAAGAGTTTTCGATAATGAGAATAAAATGCGGGGTTTATAACTGTTAGGTATGTGATGTCTAAGTATTTCATTTGATTAGGCATGCGATGTCTAAAGAGGTTGCGGATTCCAACTGTTGTAGTTTTACACTTTCTTTTCTTTGACCGTAAGTGTAATATGTGATATCACCGGTTTCGTTGCTATATGTCAACGACAATTGGGATGCGCATATTTACTTACGTTGATGACATGTGATGTTATGTGTTGCTGGATATGTTATATTGGATTGTCGTGTTTGAATAGCCGGGGTTTTTATGTGAGATGAGTGTTTTTCATTTTCATTCATGTAAAAACTTGTATGTAATATTCTTTTATTTGGGGCACTTCCAGGTTGCGGAAGTTGTCACCTTTTGTATATTATTTACTTTTCCGCATTAGGATAGACCCAAGGAGGGGAGCACAAGTAACCGGGTTCTAGGGTCCAGTGGGAGACCAACTCGAGGAGTCGAGTCCGGGTCTCCTAACCCTAGAATTGGCAGGGTTGCTTGCCGCTCTCGTAGGGGTCTAAGGGTGTGGGATTGGCTATTCATCACGACCGTGGAATCCGTGTTTTATACTGGCTCGTATTGAAAACACGGACGTCCTAATATATCCAATATTTCATATGATATTTTCTGCTGCCATATCTGTGATGTGATCATGTGATATTCTGTGATAGATACAGTATATAGTATATATGATATATTATATAGACGTTACTTATGTTTTGCACCCGCACTAGCCCTGCCCTGCTCTGTCGTTAGTTACCTAACCTAACGGTGCACGAGGGGACATCGAGGCGAATGCGGATGGCATAAGTGTACGTCGTATTTATCTGAGATGTTTAGGTACATAAATGATGGGACTTCATTAATGTGATTAATGAAAGAAAAGAAACCTAAGATGTTGTAGAATCAAATTTTAAACAAAACAAGTAGGTACAGTTCTTGCTTTGCATAGCGGTATATATGATACCCTGCACCTTATTCGATGAGGAAAGGACCGAGATCCCTTCACCGGGAGTGACTCCTTTAGCAATAACTGGCAGATGCTACATACTCGGTTTGCTTTTGATTGTTTTTGAGTTTTGCTTTGCACAGTGATATATATGATATATACCGCACCTCATTCGACGAGGAAAGGGCCGACGATCCCTTCACCGGGAGTGACCCCTTTAGCAAAACTAGAAAAGCCTCAAAATCACTCCATTTCAAAATTTCATTTGATTCTACAACGATATCAAGTTCATTACGCAATAGGTTTTCAGAAAAAAACCTGTCGTAGCCCTCCGTCATTTCAGATAAGTCCTATTTAGTATTCGTGCTGCGTTTGTTGACCTTGTCAAGGCGCAGTGTGCGGTAGCTAACCAGTATTTATCTGCTTATGCATATGATGCAGATTGAGTTAGGGTAGTCGTACGGCCTTGTTGACCTTGTCAAGGGTCGTGCGGGTGGGTTTAATTCAATCAAGAAATGACGGGTTGAACTTGACTTACGGTCTATGGTTTGTTGACCTTGTCAAGGTCATAGATCGTTTGGGGCAAAAGTATTATCGGGAATTTCAAATGTTGAAATTTGCAATGAGATTGCATACCTTCTATGAGATAGTTGGATCCCGATACCCACTGCGAGTAAGAGTTACTCCTGGGAGAGTTTTACACATTACAATTAGCCGATCAAGTAGGTGTCTAGAAAGGTGTCAAAGGGGTTACGCCTCTGGGAAAACGAGGTTTACAGTAATTAGGTTCGTGCGAAAGCACGGGGGACCTCCCTCAAAGTACCGACACTGGCCTGGCTGAAAGATTGGCGAACTTGTAGTGTGTAATTAATCCCGGCTAGTCTTTCCTTTTAGGGTTTGAAGGAAGATTTGATAAAAATAGTGGGAGCCATCCTGATTAGATAAGATAATAACCAATCTGATCTTGCACGAGCTTACACTAAAGTGTTTTCTTCTCTCTCTCTCCAGGTAGCGTCCATTTCATGCCTTAATAAAGATAATAATATAGATGTATTGACCGAACCCGCATGTTATACTGTGCTGGGGAACGTTGGTTCCGTTCTTTCCAATAAGAGTTATAGGACTGAACAGGATATAGGGGAATACCAGGATTCCCATGCCACCCGATTGAAGAAAGTACATGATGACGCATTTTCTTCGGGTGTGTTCGTTACAGAGAACTGTTTCTCCATTTGCCCTACGTCCTGGGTATTAGATACCGGGTCAGGATCCCATATATGTAATCAGTTACATGGGCTTAGAAAAGGTAGAGAACTTGGAGAAGGTGATAAAGACATTAGAGTTGGAAATGGTGCAATTGTTGCAGCTAAGACTGTCGGGGAATATCACCTTGTATTACCAACTGGTAATACATTGGTTCTGAACGAATGTTATTACATGCCGAACCTGATATGCAACATTATATCGGTTTCTTTATTGAGTAAAGAGGGATATAATTTTGTATTACAGGATAATGTTATGAACATTTTCCGTAACCAAAAGTTGGTTGGATCAGGCACGTTGTGCAATGGCATTTATGTTCTAAACCAATCAACAGTTCTGAGTATAACAAACACACACAAGAAGAAGAGTTCAGAACTGAACGAATCCTTCTTGTGGCATTGTAGACTGGGTCACATCAATGCGACACGACTGGCTAAGTTGCATAAGGATGGATATTTGAAACCATTCGAATTTTCATCTTATGACACTTGCCAGTCATGTCTCAAAGGCAAGATGACCAAAACTCCGTTTACGGGACACGGAGAAAGAGTTACCGAACTCTTGGGACTGATACATAGTGATGTATGCGGTCCCATGTCTACACATACCAGGGATGGTTCTTCGTACTTCATTACATTCACTGATGATCTCTCTAGATTCGGATATGTGTTCCTAATGAAACACAAATCAGAAGCTTTTGAGAAATTTAGAGAATATAAACAAGAAGTCGAAAACCAAACCGGAAAAAGTATTAAAATCCTTCGATCTGATCGAGGAGGTGAATACTTGAGCAATGAATTCCTGGACTTCCTAAAAGAGAATGGGATTCTCTCTCAGCTGACTCCTCCATATACACCACAGCACAACGGTGTATCAGAACGGAGGAACCGCACCCTATTGGATATGGTGCGCTCTATGATGAGCACAGCTGAGTTACCTATTTCCTTCTGGGGATATGCACTGGAGACAGCAGCATACCTATTGAATCAAGTTCCATCTAAATCTGTACCTACCACACCATATGAGATATAGAGTGGGAAGAGGCCATATCTTAAACGAGTTAAGATATGGGGTTGTCCAGCCTATGTCAAAAGACAAAATCCGGACAAGCTCGAGGCACGGTCAGTTCTTTGCAAGTTTGTGGGATATCCAAAGAACTCATATGGGTATTTTTTCTACCACAGTGAGGAACAAAAAGTGTTTGTTGCTCAACATGCCACCTTTTTAGAAAAGGAATTCCTTGAAAAAGAAATTAGTGGTAAAGTGGTAGAGCTGGAAGAAGTTCCAGATACACAAACCGTAACTGAAGATTTAGTGGAACCAGAAGATTCAGTAGCTCCCAATGAACCTCAGCCTCTCCGCCGATCTAGTAGGGTTCCTCGCCAGCCTGAGAGATACTACGGTTTTCTCGTGGACGGAGGGAGCGAGGATTGCATCATGGAGGATGATGACCCAACTAGCTTCGAGCAGGCCATCACGAGTAGGGACTCGGTGAAATGGCTGGATGCTATGCGGTCCGAGATGGAATCCATGTACACCAACAAAGTATGGACTTTGGAAGTTGCTCCTGAAGGGGTAAAACCCATTGGGAGCAAATGGATCTTCAAGAAAAAACTTGGTGTAGATGGGAAAGTGGAGACTTTCAAAGCTAGACTTGTAGCAAAGGGTTTTCGTCAAAGACCAGGTGTGGACTATGACGAGACCTTTTCTCCAGTGGCTATGCTTAAATCCATCCGGATCATGCTTGCCATCGCTGCATATCATGATTACGAAATCTGGCAAATGGATGTTAAGACCGCCTTTCTAAATGGTGATTTAGAAGAGTGCGTGTACATGACTCAGCCAGAGGGCTTCGTAGACAGTGGGAGCAGCGGGAAGGTGTGCAAGCTGCTTAAATCCATTTATGGATTAAAGCAAGCATCGCGGAGTTGGAACATCTGCTTTGACGTCGTTATCAAAGAGTTTGATTTCGTCAAAAACCCAGATGAACCTTGTATTTACAAGAAGGTGGCAGGGAGTAAGGTTGTCTTCCTCGTATTGTACGTGGACGACATACTCTTGATAGGAAATGATATTCCTATGCTGCAATCGGTCAAGCTCTTCTTATCACAAAGATTCTCGGTGAAAGATCTTGGTGATGCCTCCTGCATATTGGGAATCAGGATCTATAGAGATAGATCCAAACGGATATTGGGATTGTCCCAATCCAGGTACATTGACACCATACTAAAGAGGTTTAGTATGGAAGAATCCAAGCGTGGGAACTTGCCCACGATCTCTGGACTCACTCTCTCCAAAAAGATGTCTCCCAAGACTGATTTGGAGAGAGCTCGCATGCAAGGGATACCCTATGCTTCGGCTGTAGGCTCTATCATGTATGCGATGCTATGTACCAGACTCGATCTAGCATACTCACTAAGTTTAGTGAGCAGGTATCAAGCTGATCCTGGAGAGAGTCACTGGACAGTTGTGAAGAGCATTCTCAAGTACTTACGAAGGACTAAAGAGATGCTCTTGGTGTATGGTAATGGAGAACTCCAAGTGGAGTCCTTTACCGATTCGAGCTTCCAGAGTGATAAGGACGACTCTAAGTCGCAGTCGGGTTTTGTCTTTACCCTTTACGGAGGGGCGGTTAGCTGGAAAAGTTCCAAGCAGGAAACCGTGGCAGACTCGACGATGGAGGCTGAATACATCGCTGCCAACGATGCTGCTAAAGAGGCTGTCTGGATCAAGAAGTTCATTACTGAACTTGGAGTGGTTCCATCCATTGAGCATCCAATACCTTTGTATTGCGATAACAATGGAGCGGTGGCTTTGGCCAAGGAACCCAGGTCCCATCAGCGATCCAGGCATATTCTGAGGCAGTATCACCTGATCCGGGAGATAGTTGATCGCCGGAAGATCGAGGTCAGTAGAGTTGACACGAAGAACAACACGGCGGATCCACTCACGAAGGCCATTCCCCAGATACAGTTTGAGAGACTCTTCGGGATGCTCGGTATGCGATACTACAGCAGCTGGCCCTAGTGCAAGTGGGAGATTGTTAGTTGTATGTATGCCCTAGAGGCCAGTATTGTACAGATGATGTATATTATATTGGATGCTTGGACATATATAGAGATGACTTTCTTGCTCGATATGATAGTATGCTATCTGTTTACTCTTTATCTTAACATGTACACTTGTCTCTTTAAACTGTCTTATAGTTACATGTTGGTAAAGCCCTTAGGATGTGTACTTGACTACCTGGACTATGATGCAGATCATACTAGTGGGGACATGGTAGTCCAAAAGTACATCCTTCAAGGTCCCTAGTCGTGGGTGTATCGAGACGGGGCATCGATATACCAGTGTAGACTAGCGTATACGCTTCTCGACCCATGAGATGGGCGATGGATGATCCCATATCCATTGGTGTTTGACATCAGAGATGGTATACGGGTGCTCAGTGGAGACTGGGTACACTGGACGGACTCGCCGAGAACTCCCAGATGGTATTATACCTCACGTCAGATGGCAGTTCTCAGGTGACACTTGTGCAGGTTAGTCTGTAGACCCGAGATCGTCATAGAGTTTTGTGTGATTCCCACTGTGCTTTGATCTCCACCTTACCACGTCCATGAGGGCGTGCAAAACGGTGGTCTTTGGGTACAGTCCCAAGTCACATGGAGGCAATGAGCGATAGGAGGGGTTTCGTCTCTCCCGGTATTGGGGGTTGATGTTGCGCTGTGCTCGATTGGCCGTAACAGGGAAGTCCTTGGCCAGGGCTGATCAGAGATTTGCTGGTAAGTGTTACCAGTAGTTTCTCGACCCGTTATGAGCCTCACATCGGCACGACTTATCGGTTATTGGGGTCTGACGTTTACCACCCCTAGACTTGATATGCGACATATCAGACGAACAGACCGGACTGTACGGTAAGTGTTACTGGTTGGATTCACAGGAGTGTGAGCGGGCTAGCTCGTCGATCTTCTGATCGCTCAATACCCGGATGGCCATTACGTTTAGCAGACCGCTTGCGGCTTGTGGGTGCTTGATATGATCATCATCTGCTACCGGCGTATTGACGAGTCTTTAGAGTCCTATACAGAGGTTTCCTGGCTCAAGCGAAACGAAATAGGAGCGCATATGAGATATGTGCAGGACCGAGAATAATGCGTGTATGTGATACCGTATTTCATTCTCGCGATGGATGTATCGATTGGTTATATTCGATATAACCTAGATATCGAATCAAGGATTGATTCGATAAGCCGATACATAGGATACTAGTCGGTTATATGCGATATGACCGGATCGTTAAATCAAGTGTTGATTTAATGATTTAATGTATAATTATATATTTGATATATTACGTTGCATTAAATAGTATTGGTTCACTTTAAATGGATTTTCTCACTTGATGTGCAAGAAGTATATGTGATATACTTTTGTGCACATATTTGTATCATGTTTGATGATACTTGATCATGTGGTTAAGTGTAAAGGATTAAACCATGGTTAAGAGATGATTAGGGTTTTGGTTTTTCATTTATTTATTTGTTTATTTATTTGGAAAAGATTTAGATAAGAATGGTGGCTAAGTTTGTTTCTAGTTGAAGCTTCATAAAGCTTTGACTTCTTAACCATTCTTGTCTTCATGCTTAACCCTAACCCATCCAAGTAACCATGGTCTATTCTCTACACTTTACCCTAGTTAGTTTATGATAAGTATTCATTTATTATTCATTTTAACTCAACACTTATCATAATTCTAGTTTCATCATCTTCTTCTTCAAGATAGAAAGCTTGAGCCCATCAATGGCAACTTGAGCAAAAGTGAGTGAAATCCAATTCTAAAGTGAACCCACCTCCTATTTCTTCACCCTCTACCTCTTGCCAAGTTGTTTTGGGTGTTTTCTTCACAAGTTTCACAACTTGGTGAAGTTGGAGCTTGAACTTGTGCAACCTCGACGTAGATCATCTTCGGCACGAAGCCGACGACCTAGTCCGCCCTATTCTCCGATGAAGCCGACGTTTGAGTTCGGGATTCGAGATGGACAGCGAGAGGACGCGTACGTGGAGCTAAGGAAGTGGAGAACCGGATCTACAAAAGTTGTAGCCTCTCTCCTTTAGTTATGATGTTAACTAGTTCCGTTTATCGCCTAAATTTCTAGTCAACGATCCGTATTAGGGTTTCTCGGCACCCATAAAATTTGGTATTGGCATGGTTGATGCCTTGTGAGACCTCTATAGTGTGCCTAGGAACCCTTCATCGCCAATATGGGCATATGCTCTAATATAAGCATACGTGCCAAAAACCAAAGTCAAAGGCATGCACCACAGTCCATGGCATTAATATCAATGAGCCAGAGACCCAAGAAATCATACCCATGCGCCTATACCCTTGTTACATGTAGCATGCACCACAACCCTGATACGACAATAATTCAATGATCCCACGGACCCATGTGGTCTCGTTTGTGTGACACGTAGCATGCGCCAAAACTTCTGGACACAAATACATATGTTCCAAAGGCCTATTCTTAGCCCATATTGGCTAAGTGATATAAAGCTTAATCTTTCATGATATTTCCTTAGCCCATATGCTCACATATTTAAGTTGACCTTAATCTAAAATAGGATTAACGGCCCTTAATATATTTATTTTAAGTTGATCTTGTTGGATATGTACGTCCTAGAGGCCATTATTGTATATGTATACAAGTGGATGCTTGGACATATGTACAGGACAATCTTGCTTGATATGATAGTATGCTATTTGGGTTGTCTTTATCTTAACATGTATATATATTTTATTTGTTATTACGTATCATTAATACATGTTGATAAAGCTCGAAGGATTATTGATTGACTACCAGCGTTATGATGACAATCATATTTGTGGGGGCTGGGTAGTCGATAAGTACATTCTTAAATGTCCCTAATCGTGGGAGTATCGAGACAGGGCATTGGTACTCCGGCATAGACCAGTGTATACGTTTCTAGACCCCGACGAAGGGTGATGGTTGGTTCCACAGCCATTGGTCTTTGGCACCTAAGATCGTATAGAGGTTTTCACTGGGGGTGAGTACACTGGACGGACTCGCCGAGTATTAGTTAGATGGTATTATACTAATCGTCAGATAGCAGTTCTTTGGCGACATGAGTATAGATAGTCTGTCGACCTGAAGTCATCATTTGTCTCGTATGAGTTCCCACTATGCTATGATTACTACCCTAACACGGCTTTACTGGGTCGTGCAAACAGGTTTTAGTTGGGTACAGCCCCGAGCCACATGGAGGCAGTGAGTGATTATCGGGGATTCGTTGTAAGTCTATGGTAGCGCCCCGGCCATCTGTCCGAGGCCAAAATGTGGAAAAAAAACTTTTTCAAAACTAGAAACCGGCGCTATCGTATGCTTAAAACCCAGATCGAACCATTAACCTACATCTAGCTATCTAGAGAAGGGATAGAAAGCTATACCGATCGATCCGTGTCCTTCGGCCTTTGGCCACCATCCCAAGCTCCCCGCGGCAACTCCAGTCTCGATCTCCTCGTCGGAAAGGGCACCACATCTATGAGTCTTTTTACGGGCTCCCGCTTCATCCGAAGCAACTCAGGCACGAAGTGTGCTAGCCGACGTGTCCACAGAGAATGTTTGTGATCACTTTGTCTCTTGCATCCATTGATTTGGATGGAGGTTAGAGGTGTTGCCATTAATGGAGATTATGAGCTAGAGGAAGAAGAAGAAGAGGAGGCTTTTTCTTCTTTTCTTTTCTTGTGTTGGAATGATAATGAGAGTGAGAGTGAATTATCAAAATACAAGAGCTAGCAACCATATCATGACAGCCCCTCTCTCTCCCTTTATCAATTCATCCCTCAAATCCATCATATAATGTGACATGTGCACAATAAAAGAAACCATGAGTCACTAACCTTGCACATGCCACATTAAATGCACAAAATGATGATTTCTAGCTCACAATTTCCATATGCAAACATTAATCCAAATGTTTGCAACAATAAAAAGATACGGTAACATCTAAAGTAAACTCGTGACGGATCATAAGGATACCCCTCACCTGTATATACATACCTGCACCCGCATTCCGACTGAATGCGAATGCGATGAGATTAAAGTAATCCAACAAATCTAATACTAGGATCCGGTTTAAACCAAAGCCCACTAGTATGATCCATCCGATCATGATCCATGCAATACTGCACGTATATGATCGAACCCTGCCATATATCATACGGCCTCTACAACGTTTCGCTCGAAACTTGAGAAACTGTCTGTGGGGGACTCTAAAGACTCGTCAATACGTTGGCTGTGGATTTAACCATTAGCTCGTCAGAGGTACTAGCCGTACGTAACGGGCTACCAGGTATTGACCAAAAGGGAGGTCGATGAGCGAACTCATCCTGACACCCTACTGAGATGTCAGTGACAATATCCGTACAGTCCGGTCCGTTCGTCTATGAGCATCGCATGGCGGGCCTAGGTGGTTGGTGAAAGTCAGACCCCCAAAAGCGGTACAAGTCGTGTCGGAGTGTAGCCCAGAACACCCTGAGATACTACTGGAATACCTATCAGTAAATCTCTTGCCTTGGCCAAGGACTTCGTGTAATGGCTCTCCTAGACACAGCGCGACCTCACCCCTAATACCGGGAGAGACGAACCCCTACCGATCCGCTCACTGCCTCCATGTGGCTCGGGATTGTACCCAACTAAAACCTGTTTGCACGACTCCTTTGAGCTGTGGTAGGGTAGTAATCAAACCACAGTGGGAACTCACACGAGACAAATGACGATCTCAGGTTGATGAACTAACCTGTACACATGTCACCAGGGAACTGCTATCTGACGTCAGGTATAATACCAACTAGCATGTTTCCGGCGAGTCCTATCCGGTGTACTCATAACCCAATGAGCACCTGTATACATCTTAGGTGAACCAACTGACACCAATGGCTTGTGAGACCAGCCACCGCCCCTCGTCGGGGTTTCGACTGTATACACTAGTCTACTAATGGAGTATCGATGCCCAGTCTCGAAACTCCCACGACTAGGGACCACTTTAAGGATGTGCTTATAGACTACCCAACTCTCACGTATATGATCTCTATCATACTGCTGGTAGTCAAGCAAGAATCCTAAGGGCTCTATCAACGCGCAATAGTGACCTGTAAGGTCACCTTAAGCAGTGCACGATGATAAAGATAAACCAGATAGCATACTATCATCTCGAGTAAGACTGTCCTACCGGCATAGGTCCTCCCTCAATCCTTTCAATCACGTGCCTGTGATCCAATAATTGACTCTGAGGGCACTATATCCAACAATCTCCCACTTGCACTCAAGGCTAATTATTGCGATGTCGCATACTCACAGCCCGCGTGATACCGAACACCCAACTCCTCTACTGATCAGTTTCACAAAACCCGTTTGCGAAACTATTGCGTTCGAGGAATAGCCTCAGTGAGTGGATCTGCCATAATATTTCTTTCTATGTCTCTCTTTATCTCGAGTTCGCGGAGAAAGCCATCTCCCGAAATGAGCAATACCTGTCTTAGAATATGTCTGGATATCTGATGGGACCTAGTTCATAAACGAACTCCAAATCCAAACTTCTTAGACTATATCGTCAACTGAACTTAATCAGTATCCTGCGCCACACCTCCCTCAGTATCCGCTCGGACCTCCTGTCCAAACAACTGCCCCTCGTCAGAGGAAAAACTACAACTCTGACAGTCACTCTGTCATCCAGGTCACCTTGGAAGCCTGGAATGATAACCGTCTCCTAAAAGAGGCGGTTGTTATCATATCCCTAGAACATCCACTCATGTTCTAAAACTGCTTCCGAATGTCTCTCCAGGATAGGATTAATATCAACTTACTGCATCTCATGCAAAAACAATATCTGGTGTGGTACTTGACATCTCATGATTGACTCAATTGCCTAAGCAAGTGATCTGCCAACCATGCACACCCCTCCCCTTTTAGTCTGTAAGACACCTTTAGAGAGGGTGACTTCATCACCTGCAGGTACACTACCATGCCTGGAGTCATCCATTCTAAAACACCTTTAGAATGCTGTCAAAATATCCAGATTGGGAAACTATCCAAATCTAGATCTAAAACCATAGATCTAGTAACCAGAATATCTGATATAATATCCATATCCTATGTGGAGAAACCACTGTGTGACAACTAAAGTATAACCGATCGTAGTATAGGAATTTCACTTCCTACTCTGTGTATGTCATCCAAATACCAGGACATCACACCCTACTATCTTCTTAACAGATCCATCCCCTATTCTGATGAAGTCAAACTTATGACTGTTATATCAGAAATAGATGATCTTTCTCCGCTATATCTGCTTTAGTCTATAAATGGACATAAGCCACTTGTCCACTATGCTTCCGCTGCTCCCACTCACTACGACAACCCTCTGGCAGAGTCATATACACGTACACTTCTAAAGCTAGTTTAGAACGATGCTATATTCATCCTCCTGCCGGGTCTCATAGTCTGGAACAACAGCAATGGCAAGTCTGGGTAAACAAGAACCTCCCTATCACCGTCCTTGAGCATACCGAAGTGCCTCTCGAGTGCCTGAGGTTACCCACCATGTCTGTGGAGTGGCCAATAGAATGTCAAACCATATTGAATCTTTAGGTTCTTATCAAATTTTCAGTAATCGTTTGCGGTTCTGGAATCACTTCCAGTTCTACCATACTCCCACTTCTGTTTTCTGAAAAAATCCATTTTTACTAAAACTGTGGCGAGTCAAGAACAATATCACTATTGATCTTCCAGATGGTAGAAAGTCAACCTTCGTCATAGCCCGGGTCAACCCACAAACTGCCATTACAGAAACACGCCTTGAGTTATCCAGAGTCTGGTTTTAAGCATATGCCGGACAACTCCCCGTACCTTAACATCGTTAAGATATGAACCGTTCTATATCCAATATAGAAACAGAGGCACTGATTTAATTGGAACCATATTCAAATCATGCAGCTGTCTCCAGTGCATGTCAACTAAATGGAAGGAGGCCGATCAGCGTTACTCAACTTAGGAATGCATCCAATTATGAGTAACCTGAAAGAGAAGCAAGTTTTCTTAATCATTACTATCAAATGAATACCATACACAAGTATCTACATCTTCGGTCACCTTGAAGAATCCTGATACTTGCAATACCTGGTTCTCTACTTTATTCTTATACCTATAACTTCTCAAAACTTAGACCTTGCATTTCTACGAAATACATGTCTAAGAACCAGAGAAGTCACAAGTAAACAGAATATAGTACGAGTACCAACCCCTCTGTCCTAATGGACAGTGGACAATATACAATACTCTGTATAAGTCCCCTGAGCCTAATAACTCATTCCCTGTGTGTCGTAGGTTGAAGACTGTACTTATGGTTAAGAAGAATTACACCGCTGTTTAATGCTCCTTACCTAATCATCCACTGATATAGGTAAATGTCATAGACATAATTTCAAAAAGTTATATCTCACTTTATAAAAATAAACGTACAGATATATCAATTTGAAATTGGTGCATTATAACGGATATTCAAAACCAAATATTTGCCGTCCGGCAAATAACCCAGGTGATTTTCTCAAATATCACCAATTACAACGAATCCCGATATAATGAGGATGATCACCCAATTCCCAATAACTTGCTCCCACTCATCATCTGTAAAACCATACAGATGTGAGAATCAAACCTGGTAAATGCATACCCTGGAGCAAGGGCTAATTGGGAAATCAGTTTTCTTTTAACAATACGCAGTGAAACTGAAACATGAAAATGTTTCGAAGGGGTATCCGGGTATTCTTAGTAATGCCTCTTCCATTATCCAGATTCATGACTATAGCCGTATATTTCTTTCCCATCACTCCAAATCCCTTTATATGTCTTTAGTCATTACCTTCTGTACACCCCTTTATGCTAAATGGTTTTCTTCCTTCCCTACTGTTCGACACCAGCCTATGGTTTGGAAGAAAACTATCCAACAAGCATAATGGGTGTACTCTCCTAATCCTAGGAGTAGTCATAACCTGAGCGAAGGTGAAAATAAAAGACAACTGAATAAAACTTATTCCTATTTCTCCTGAACCAGAATCCATCCCCGAAATGGAACAAGTTCCTTCGAGTTCGTATATAACCATACTATTGGGGTAAAAATTTACACCCCGGTTGACCAAGTCAAAATCAAAGTCAACCCCAAGCCAAGTGGGCCCAAGCCCAGATCTAGTGGGCCCATGCCCGGGTCCAGCCCGAACATGAAGCGGCCGGCCATCCCCCATGCCAAGATAAAATTTTTGTAATAAATAATTTTGTTGTATTTTTTTTTTTATGAATGTAAGAAAAATAGGCATAAAACCAAATTTTTGTAAAGCCCATGACTTATGTGCAAAAAGAAATGGCACATGAGTCATGGGAGAGGCAAAATGCCATTTTGTGAAGCCCAAGGGGCTATGTGTAAAGTGTATGGCCTATAAAGGCAAAAATAATGAAAAAATCACAACAACTTTTCACTCTCTCAAAAAATTTTAGATCTGAGATCTTTTCTCCTTCTTCTAGGTTCCAAAACCTTCTTCTTTCTTTTGAATTAAATCAAGAGTTTTACTCTTCATTTTACAAAACTAAATAGTTTTTCACCACAAAACCCACAAAGGGGAGCTTGGATCTGTTATTAGATCTCAAAAAGGAGAGATTTTTAGATCTCACATCTCTTGATCTTCAAGATCCAGCCAACAGAGGAGGAAGAAGAAGAAGAACCCCCTTCATTAACCAAAACATTTTAGGAGTTTAACTCCACTCTAAACCCTATTTCTGGGACTAAAAACCCCTTTTTGGTCGCTAGCGCTCTGCGCTCAAGCGCAGAGCGCTCACGTGCCGACACGTGGCGCATTTGCACTCAGGCGCCCAGTGCTCGAGCGCAAAACGCCTATGTGCCGACACGTGGCGCGCTTGCGCTCCAGCGCCCAGCGCTCGAGTGCAAAGCGCCCACCTGCCGACACGTGGAGCGCTTGCGCCCAGGCGCCCAGCGCTCGAGCGCAAAGCGCCCAAGTGCCGACACGTGGGGCGCTTGCGCCCAGGCGCACAGCGCTCGAGCGCAAAGCGCCCACGTGCCGACACGTGGGGCGCTTGCGCCCAGGCGCACAGCGCTCGAGAGCAAAGCGCCCACGTGCCGACACGTGGCGCGCTTGCGCCTAGGCGCACAGCACCTGAGCGCACAGCGCTCAAGGCGCTGGCCCCACGCATCCTTTGGATGTCTTTTCCCCCTTTATATATATATATACATGTATATATATACATATGTATACATATGTATATACACACATACTCTACGTCACTGTCCCTGTTAGAAAAAATTTCTAACGGGGCGCTGCCCCATACCCCGCAAGGGGGCTGCTAGCCCCCTTGACCCCCAGCCCGCTATCCGGGTAATGGGACCCCCGTAAAAACTCTGCGTGGCTCCCGATATATTTAAACCCCCCTATAAAACAGAACACACGTACACTGCACATTGAGTTCGCATGACCAGTTTAACTCATTAATCGGAGGTTCCCTCGCCCCAAAGGCGAGGGGTAATTAATGGCAGCTTAGTCTGCGGCTGCCGGAGATTGGGATTCCCACAATCAATAAACCCCCGCCTACCCTAGGCAGGGGAAATCTGTAGTATACGCCTGACAAGCGCGTGCGTATTCCCATCTCAATGGGGTAACGAAAAACACCCTACAGATCTTGGCACGCCCGGTGGGACCCTTCTCTCCTCCCATATTCCGGGTTAAACGTTCATGCGAACTCAATCAATATACATATCGATTGCCTATACTGAAATGATGTTTTCTTTTCGTGCAGCAATCAACTTTCAACGACAATGTCTCCCAAGACGAATTCAACTTCCAAAGCGACCCCGATTCCGTACGTGGTCAAGATCAACGCTCGTGTGGTTCTCCCCGCAAGCCTCAGTCGACAGTGGGAGGAACTGCCCCGCCAGTTTGGCTCCGTCATCATCTACCCTGCCGGAAGCGCTCATCTGGCGGAGATCCCGGCGGAACAGGTGGCCAAGCCGGTCTCAAGGGGTAAGAGGCCAAATGTCGTGATCGCCAAGGCACCATAACCGAAACTTAAGACGGTATCTGAATGATTCTCTGGTGCTCCAGCGGGGGGCAAGAACTTCGGTACAAAGGGCAACATCAAATGTTGCGGACGAGCTCTGGCGATGACTTCAACAAATGCACAATCGAGCGTATCTCCAAGGCTCTCCATCAACCGGTCTGCGGCATCTTCCCAAAGAGCCGAAGTCTGCCAGGTGCTTAGAACAGAAAAGTTAAGGCAGAAGCGGCTCAGGTATCGAGCCAACAAGAGGGCCAAGGATTCGGCCAAATGGAATCATGTAAAGTTCCAAGTGCAGGGTTGCCCCGCGACGACGGCTGAGTCGGACGTAAGAATCAGCAATTCCTTCGAGCCTCTGAAGTGGATTCAGAAAAATGCCATGACCGCCAGAATCAAGAAGACAGCGGTCCGAATAGTGCCACAAAGAGACGTGTCCCGGCCCCAACAGAAAAAGTATGACACTGTCTCTTCAAGAGTCTATCAAGCACTCTGTGCCGCACGAAAGCAGTGGGGCAAACCCAGAAAAGAAGCGCCAGCACCATTCAAGAACCTTCTTAGTGTAAGTCGATGTACTACACCCCAGAACTTGTGGGGAGGCGGAATTTTCAAAAACGATCTTGTTTAGTGAACGAACATCGACTAACCGCTTGAATCGAAGCTAAACTATAAATAAGCAAACACAAAGTGTTTCTAAACTACTGTGTTTAGGGATTATACCTAATGAACCAACTCCTTCGTCTTTACGATCTCCTTGTCCTCCTCGGCCTTCTCTAGGTAGTAGACGATCCACCCGAGAGCAAAACTCCAAGCTAAACCTCTAAACTTGAGGCAACTAACCTTCTTGGATTGCTAATCAAAGAAGCTAGGATGAAATAGAGTGATGGTTATGGATTGATTAGTCTTACTAACCCTTGTACTCAACTCATGAGAAGGGAGGATTAGTCTTTGAAGAGGGAGAGCTTGAGGAGAGAGAAGGTGAGAATGAATTATGATGAGAATAGTAATGTATCATAATAAATATGAAGCATTCTTATTTATGAGAAAAAGAATAATAGATAATGAATAAGCATGCTTCACAAATATCTAATGGTGATTCATTGTCATGACTCACTAAGCATTTATCATGCATTAATGATATGCATGAATCACCCTCATGACTCACTAAACTCATTTAATGCAAATGACACATAACCCTCCTTAGTCACCATCTTCTAGAAGCTTCTCGTACAATTACGAGAACGCCCCTCCAATCCGCAAAAATACGGAAAAACTTTAGACTGTAAAAATCCAATAACCGGATACCAGTAACTGGCTTAAACCAAAGCCGACTGGTAAAAACTGTCCGAAAGTCGTACGCGCGTAAACGCACGTATGCGTCCGAACCCTTTTCGTAAAACCATACGACCTCTATATCGTTTCGCCTGGAATAGGAAACTCTCTGTGTGGGACTCTAGAGACTCGACTACTACGCTGGCAGTGGGTTTAACCACAGACCGCAAGCGGCACTAGCTGTACGTAACGGTCCCCAGGTAGTTGTCGATAAGAAGGCCGATGAGGAAACCCATCCGAACTCCTACTGAGTCTGATGTGACAATCTCCATACAGTCCGGTCCGTTCGTCCAAGACTATCGCATATCGGGCCTAGGGGGGCGGCAAGCGTCAGTCCCCTAATAGCGGTATAAGTCGTGTCGGAGTGAAGCCCATTACACTCTGAGAAACTACTGGAACCTACCAGCAAATCTCGCTTGCCCTGGCCAGGGACTTTGCGTAATGGCTCTCTGACACAGCGCGATATCTACTCCCAATACCGGGAGGGACGAATCCTGTCTAACCGCCACTGCCTCCAAGTGCTCGGGACTGCACCCAACTGCTACCTGTTTGCACGACTCATTTGAGCCGTGGTAGGGTAGCAATCTAAGAACAGTGGGACACACTCGAGGCGAAGTAGCAGTGTCAAGTCTGCGGACTATGCTGTACTCATGTCACCTGGGAACTGCTCACTGACGACTGGTATCAAACCAATCAACAGTTCCCTGTGAGTCCTGTCCGGTGTACCCGTAACCTAACGAGCACCTGCATACTATCTCCAGTACGACGTACTGACGGCTGTGGGACAAACCATCTCCCCAACTGGGATGAGAAGCGTACACACCAGTCTACTCCGGAGTATCGATGCTCTGTCTCGATAATCCAACGACCAGGGACCTGAATAAGGATGTGCTTGTAGACTACCCAGCCCCCACTAGTGTGACTGCCATCACAACGCTGGTAGACAAGCAAGATCCTAAGAGTTCTATCAATACGTACACTCACATATTAAGATAGAAAAAACCAAGTAGCATACTACTATGTTTAACAAGACTGTTATATACATGTGAATATCCCAAGCTTCCATTAAGTAATATACAAACTAGTATGATACAGTAATGGCCTTCTAGGGCATAAACACTAACAGTTAGGCCAGCCGCCTTCAATCGACTACCAGCTACCGAAACAAGGGGGTCAAGACAGCGATCCATGAAATCAGCTGCCAATGACAGAAAGACGGCCGGATATGTCATCCATACGGTCTATATGGCGGGCGGGCGCCCCAGCGACAACCTTCGCAGCAAAAGCAAGGATGAGGCCACCACATCCCAAGCCCAATCTAGCCTGAATGTGGTTGCTGCTGCCCAAGAACAGCCGCCCCTGCTGGATGAAGAAAACCCTCTCGATGAGGATGATAGGCAGAAAGACCCCTCGGTCCATGCAGAGTCAAGCTCGGACAGCGAGGAAGAGCCGACTTTCCGCCCCAGGACTGCGGAGCAAGAGTTGCTTCAAGAGCTTCGAAAACAGCTCAGGAGCAAAGATAAAGAGATGGCCAAGCTCTATTCAAAGATTGACGACTTAACGAACGTGGTGATGCAGCTTATGGCTCAAATTGCTCGAGCCCCTCTAAATCAAGCACAAGCCGCTACTAATCAGCCAGGTGATGACAATCCGAGGCAGCCAATGCCAGTTCCTTCGGGTCCAAGACTGGTCGAGCCACATGAAAGCCGGCCACACTCTGCTTCTGGGGATGCCTTAGCCCCAGATAGCACTATCCCGCTAACACAGGATCGGATAATGGATTTGGTCACCAGCAAGGTTAAAATATTGGTGGCCGAAGCTGAAGCTCAGAAAGAAATCGGCAGTAGTAGGCGGCCATATCCCGCGCAGTACGATCTGATTGAGTTCCCAAGCGGCTACGTCATTCCTAAGTTCGGAAGATTTGATAGAACGGGGAATGCAAATCAGCACGTCGCCCACTTCAAAGCATCGTGCGGAAATACGGGGGGCAATGACGCGCTCTTTCTTCGTTAGTTTGTCAGCAGCCTGACCGGTGTCGCTTTCGACTGGTACGCGAGCATACCAGACGGGTCTGTCATTACCTTTGCCCAAATGGAATCTCTGTTTCGGCAAAGGTTCATGAGTGTTAGTGATAAAATCTCCATTGTCGACCTTGTGAGGACCAAGCCGGGGAAGAATGAAAGCAACAACGACTTTATCGCTCGATGGCGTAATCTCACAGTCAAGTGCGAACCGCCGCTGGAGCAGGACCAGTCCGTCAGCCTTCTCATTGGGAACCTCAGCAATTGGATGGTCCCATTCTTGTGTACGGTGGGCCTCAAGACATTTCAGGAGCTAACTAAGAAAGTACAAATGCTGGAACGCTCGAAGCAAGAGTCCTTGCCGGATTCTCAGAGAGAGAAAACTTGGAAAAGCAAGCGGGACGACAACCGTAGAAGCGGGAGTTCCAGCAGTACCAATGTCTTCAATGCCTCCGACAATGAAGAAAAGCGAAGGGCGGGCGAATCCAAAACCAACCGGTCTTGAAAGCCATTGCTGGGAGGAGATGGGCCTTCCCTAGAGGAGAAAAAGAACAAGGTTTACTCTTTCAGAAGGGACAAGGTCCGCAAGATATTTAAAAATGCCTTGAGCAACGACCTACAATTGCCGAGGTCGAAAAGACCCCAAGAAGCTAAAATGACCGACAATCCTCTGTATTGCCCGTACCACCGAGTAGTGAGCCATGCGATCGAGGATTACTATATCTTCAAAGACTGGGTCAAGAAGCAGTACAAGGCTGGAGAGATCGAGCTGTCCAAAAGTGTGTTGGTGAACAATCAAGTTGTAACCACCAACTTTATACAGACAGAAACTGAAGCCTTCTGGGAGCAGACAGCCAAACCCGCTGCCCTGAGAAATTAAACGGACTCATCAGGCCTCCGTGGAGTACGCACATATCTAATAAGACGAAGAAGATGATAAAGCTACTTCGGAAAGAACCCAGGACGGAATGGGAAGGGCAGAAGAAGCCTACCAGCCCAGCTGCCAATGCGGCTCCATCAGGCTCAAAAACCAAGAAGCTCAAGAAGAAGAAAAGTGCAGCTCGGCGTGAAAATGAGTCTGCAGGGAGATCGACCATTCAAAAATATATCGATTCCCACGAGGAATATGAACAGAAGGAAAGAACTCTGATTCAGTTGAAGGAGTTCCTCCCTGTACGAGCGGCTGAAATTCTGTAGGAGTTAGAAGAAGACTCCAATGAAGAGATCCCTATAGTTACCTGCTACGCCATCCATCTGGGCAGCGACTCTGAGGAGGATCTCTGTTTTCCCGAAGAGGATGAGGAGCTCACCGCAAAGGTCAATCAAATCCAGCTCAGAAGCGGCAGGGTTCTACCGCCAAATAAGGGCAACGCCCCAAAAGGGAAGGAAAAACAGGTGGCTAATGAGGAAGATGGCAGAGAACTGGCTGATGAAAACATAAGTCCGTCCTCGGTGGACTATAATGTCTTGGCACATCTCCGGAAGCTTCCGTCTCTCCTGAGCATCTACGACTCCTTGGTCCTATCTAAGGAGCTTAGAGATGTTCTCATTCACGCTCTACAAAACCCCGAGCGGTATCAGGCTCACTTTGCGGAAATTACTATGAAAGAAGCCCAGCCCACTTTGCATGCCGCCGCAGTCACATTTAAGGATGAAGACTTGCTACTGGGAACGGCTGAGCATAATCGGCCGCTTTACGTGACCGGGTACAGCGACGGAGATCGAATTAATCGCATATTGATTGATCCGGGGTCCTCAGTGAACATCATGAACTTGCGAACTCTGAAGAGTTTGTCAATGGACGTCCGACACCTGTCAAGGGAAAGGATTGTCATTTAAGGCTTCAACCAAAATTGCCAGCAAGTTCTGGGGTCTATAGCTTTACCAATCAAATTTGGGGATCTGCAAACTGAAGCTAAGATATACGTGATCGACGCCGACACATCTTATAAGATTCTCTTGGGGTGGCCGTGGCTCTACGGTTACGGCATCGTCCCGTCAACTCTCCATCAATGCATGAAGTATACTAAAAATGGCGAAGAAAAACGCATCAACGGAGACATCCAGCCGTTCGGTGTGCATGAAGTCAGCTATGAAGATTCTCGGTACTTTATGAACCACCAAAATGCTAAGCCACAACTGACTGAGGATAGACCGTCCCCAAGACTCAAAAGCAAATCTGCGCCAGCTGTCAATTTCAAAAGCAAAAACGCCCAAGTGCGCCCGCATTTCGGCAACGACACTGATGAGTCCGACGCTGGAAGCCCGTCCTTCCGTAAAACTCGCTCTCGTTTCGGCAGCGATATGGACGAATCTGTTACTGAAGGCCCATCTAACAGCAAAATCCGCCCTCATCTTGGCAGTGACACTGAAGAGTCAGAAGAAGAGAACCTGCCGTGCAACCGCTGTGCAGATTGGCCCCCCATGCAGCAGGCGAAACTACGAGAGACCTTCGAAGTCGCAGAAGGGTCCCTGGCCATCGCAAGGGTGCCGGGAAGGATGTGCAAAGAGCTCGACGCATTGTCAATCTCTACCGTGGACCAGCTGAAAACTTTCTACGTGCCCGGGAGGAAAAATGGACAGAAGGGCATCCTGTTTTACAGGTCAAACCCCGTTGTACACCCGGATGATCTTTCTGTCGCGTGCCTTCCCTATGAGAGAGGCATAAGAGCCTTCCTCAATCCCAGATACTATTCGCCCGAGATGCGGGAATACTTTAAGAAGTACGGATGCCGGTTATATCAAACGGAGTCTGAAGCAAAGTTTTACGAAGGGCTATGGTATCCGCCCCAGGTCCGAGCACTCATCGATGGACGAATTCCAGATAGACGAGGCATAGGCTACATTCAACCTGATTCCAAAGCGTGCTACATGATCCATGTTGGTGAGGCCAGTGAAAGATCAAATGATGATGATGAGATAGCCGAGCCAGAAGAAGCTCCTCAGGAGCTCGAAGATGGCGGACAAGCAACCTTTGACGAGCTAACCGAGATTGACTTAGGAACGCCTGATAATCCAAGGCTGACCTACATCAGCTCGCTCTTGTTAGAGGAAATGAAAGCGCAGATAATTGCCCTGCTGCATGAGTTCATTGACTGCTTCGCGTGGACATACAAAGAAATGCCTGGCCTTTCCCCTAAAGTGGCCGTGCATAAGCTGGCTATATCTCCTGATGCTAAGCCAGTCAAGCAAGCTCCTCGAAGAATGAGAAGGGAACTAGAAGAAAAGGTCAACGAGGAAACCAAGAAGCTCATCGATTCCAGCTTCATCAGGGAAGAGAAATATGCGGACTGGATCGCATGCATAGTCCCAGTGAAGAAGAAAAATGGGCAAATCCGAGTTTGTGTCGATTTCAGGGACCTCAACAAGGCCTGTCCTAAAGACAACTTTCCGCTACCGGTTATGGAAATGATGGTCGATGACACTTCAAATTACGAGCTGTTCACCTTTATGGATGGCTCGTCTGGATACAATCAGATCAAGATGTCGCCTGAGGATGAGAAACACATAGCATTCGAACCCCGATCGGAATCTATAGCTACAAGGTAATGCCATTCGGACTGAAGAACGCAAGTGCTACATATCAAAGGGCAATGACTAATATCTTTGATGACCTAATCCATAAAGTCGTTGAATGCTATGTTGATGATTTGGTCGTCAAGACTAAAGCCAAGGCTGATCATATCCAAGATCTCAGGACCGTTCTCACCAGACTGAGGGAATACGATCTGAAGATGAATCCTCTGAAATGTGCTTTTGGCGTGTCATCGGAAAAATTCCTGGGTTTTATAGTCCAGCATCGAGGGATCGAAGTTGACCCATCAAAGATAAAGGCCATCATGGAGATGCCCTCTCCGAAGAGTCTGACGCAGCTAAGATCTTTTCAAGGCAAGCTTGCTTATATACGGAGGTTTATCTCAAATTTATCGGGGAGATGTAGGCCCTTCTCAAAGCTCATGAAGAAAGGAGCTCCTTTTATCTGGGACGCCGAATGTCAAGCAGCGTTCGAAAGCATCAAACAGTACTTGTTGCACCCTCCAGTACTGGCCGCTCCCATTCCAAATAAACCGCTGATTCTCTACACTGCCGCGCTGGATGAGTCACTCGGTGCGCTCCTTGCCCAGAATAACGAAGAGGGAAAAGAAAATGCCCTCTACTACCTCAGTCGAACTCTAGTCGGGGCGGAACACAACTATTCCCCAATCGAAAAGCAATGCCTGGCTCTGATATTTGCTGTGAAGAAGCTGAGGCACTATCTGCTTGCTCATCGGGTTATACTGATCTCTAAGGTCGACCCGCTCAAACACTTGATGACCAGAGCGAGCCTAGCCGGCAGAATGGCAAGATGGGCTGTTATGCTACTCGAGTTTGGCATAGTTTATACTCCTTAGAAAGCAGTAAAAGGGCAAGCTCTTGCAGAATTTCTCGCTGCTCATCCCATACCAGAAGGGTCGCCGCTAAATTGTGAGTTACCCGACGAACAAGTGCTACACCTCGAGGAAGATGAGCTATGTTGGGAGCTCTACTTCGATGGGGCCTCATCAATAAGGAGCTCCGGCAGATCAAGCGTCCCGGAGGTAAAAGCGGGGATAGGATTGGTGTTCATCACGCCATCAATGGGAATCCTACGGCGTTCTTTTGCTCTCACCGAGCCTCGGACAAACAATGAAGCCGAGTATGAAGCTCTGATAGCTGGTTTGGAACTCGCCATAGAAATGGAAATCCTTCGGCTACGGGTTTACGGTGACTCCCAGCTTGTCGTCAACCAAGTAAGCGGCGACTATAAGATATACAAACCCGAGTTATCTCGGTACAGAGGCCGAGTGGTGGAACTCATGAAACGGTTCACTCACATTGAACTAATGAGAATCCCCAGAGCGTTGAACGGAAAAGCCGACATACTCGCTCGCTTAGCCAAGGAGCTAGCTGATCCTGACATGGACGAAATTCTGATCATAGTCAGGAGCCGGCAAATTCTACCCCCAGTCTCTCTACGAGAAGAGGAAAGCGCAGAACAGAAGAGCAGTCCTGCCGAAGAAGCTTCGATCATCCAAGACGAGCCCGATTCGAGAGAACCCTTCATAGAGTACCTCCGATACGACAAGCTGCCCGAAGAAAAATCTGCAAGGATTTAGCTGAAGAAAAGAGCTCTCCGATATGTGTTTGTAAATGACACATTATATCGCAGGTCATATGACCAACTCTGGCTCAGGTGTCTGTCGTTGACCGAAGCCCAAAAGGTCATGAAAGATGTTCACTCGGGCGTTTGCGGTGCTCACCAATCTGGCCCCAAGATGTGACTTCAAATCAAACGGCTTGGGTATTACTGGCCCACCATGATACGGGATTGCGGAGAGCATGCAAAGAAATGTCAGATCTGCCAAATCCATGGTGATTTCATTCATAAGCATCCCAATCCGTTGCATCCTACGGTGGCGTCGTGGCCCTTCGAAGTCTGGGGCACCGACATTGTTGGCCCAATTGATCCTTCATCATCCAAAGGCCACCGGTTCATACTGGCCGCAACAGACTACTTCTCCAGATGGGCTGAAGCTGTCCCACTAAAAGAAGTCAAGACAAAAGATATTCTGATATTCTTCCAGCATAATATTCTATACCGCTTCGGTACACCAAGAAGAATCATTTCTGACAACGGGCCTTCTTTCAAGAGCTTCAATGTCTCAAGGTTCGCTACTCAACACAAGATAGACTGGAGATATTCCTCCATCTATAATCCAAGAGCCAATGGGCTAGCCGAAGCCTTCAATAAGACTCTATGCAAGCTCCTGAGGAAAAATGCTTTAGCCAACAAGAGAGACTGGAATCTCAAGCTTCACGAGGCGTTGTGGGCATATCGTACCACGCACCGTACTCCAACTCAGTCCACTCCATACTCATTGCTCTTCGGAGTGGAGGCGATCCTCCCTCTCGAAATCGAGGTTCCAAGTTTAAGAATGGCCATCCAATACGAGTTGACGGAAGAGGAAAACGTGCTCCTTCGGCTTGAAGAGCTCGACGCGCTCGAAGAAAAGAGGATCGCGGTGCAGCAAAACCTAGAGCTATACCGAGCCCAAATGTCACGGGCCTATGACAAGATAACCCGTCTCCGCGCTTTCAAGAAAGGTGAATTGGTGTTGGTCCTCAAAAGACCGATTATCCCCCATCGACATGCCAAGGGAAAATTCAAGCCAAACTGGGAAGGACCATACGTCATCGAGAAAGTGTTTGACGGAGGATCCTACCAACTAATAAGTGCCGAGGGAGAAAGGCCCATGCCACCCATCAATGACCGATATCTCAAGAAATATTACACGTGAATGCTCCAAGTCGTAGGCGAATCGAGCACATCAGCCCTACGGTCTGGATCATACATCCTGCAAAAACGTATACAATCCACGGGCGTAAATGACCCCTATCTCTCCCAAATCCTGCCGGTGAGACTACTTTTAAAGTCCCACCAGCGGCAAAAAAAAGGAAAAAAAAGAAAAAAAAAGGAAAGAAATAAAAAAAAACAAACGGTATGTCCACAAGTAAAACGGGCACGGATGAAAACCTGAAAGGGCTCCGTGAGTAAAAACAGCAGGACTACCGGCGAGTCTGTGAAAACCCGAAAGGGCGCAAACTCGTGAAAAGAGATGAAATACACTCACAAAGTCCTCTCGACCTTGTGAGGAGAAAACCCTGCGTGAGATCCTTACGACTCACAAAGGAGCAGCACACTTAGGAATCCTCACGATTCCTAAGGAGAAAACACACCTGCGGGATCCTTACGACTCGTAGGGAGAAAATGCTTTTATGGGACCCTCACGACCCATAAAATTGAAAAGCCTTAGGTGATAGGGACCCAAACCTGTCTCGTAAGCCATCGTTCCCCAACGGGCAACGACAAATGATGAGTCGCTCCTGGCATTTCGCTTTAGTGTTAACGGTGCTGATGCCGACCAAAAACCCAAATCCCAAGTCCTCCCAAGGCAAATGATAAGTTGCTCCTGGCATTATTCCAGTGCAGCAATGCTGATGCCAAACAAGATCCAAATTCCAAGTCCCCAAACGGCGAATGATGAGTCGCTCCTGGTACCATATTCCAGTGTAGAGATGCAGACGCGAACCAAAATCCAATTTCTCAAAATTCTCCAGCCCTACGGTTGGTCCCCAAGTTGACTACCGTATACAATCCACGGGCTCAAATAGTTCTCGTCATACCCATGCCCCACCAAAATCACCAGTTACACGGCTGGTCTCCGTCTTTGGAATGATGCTCCATTGAGAAGACCTACTCATGTGTCCTCACGATACATGAGGAGAACAAACCTTTGTGGGATCCTTACGACTCATAAAGGAAAAACACACTTAGGAGTCCTCATGACTCCTAACGAGAAAATACACCTGCGGGATCCTTACGACTCGTAGGGAGAAAATGCTTTTATGGGACCCTCACGGCCCATAAAATTGAAAAGTCTTAGGTGATAGGGACCTAAACCTGTCTCCTAAGCTATCGCTCCCCCAACAGGAATAGGCAAATGATGAATTTCTCCTGGCACGTGTGCTTCAGTGTTAGCAACGCTGATGCCTACCCTAACCCCAAAATCCCAAACTCCAATCCAATAGACCCCTAAGTCTTTAAACTAGGGACAGATGATCCCTAAGTCGTTAAACTAGGAACAGATGACCCCTGAGTCGTTAAACTGAGAACGAGGGAAATCTCCTCATGGCAGATGATGATTCGCTCCTGGTACCATATTCCAGTGCAGCGATGCTGATGCCAAAACCAAAACCAAAATCCCCAAATCCTGTCATGACAAATGATGATTCGCTCCTGGTACCATATTCCAGCGTAGCGATGCTGATGTCAACCAAAATCATATCAAGTCAGCAAAACAACCAATGACCTCCCTGGCAGAATCAAATTCCACATCGGAAACAAGTCAACTTCATCCCTGACACCGCAAGAAGCGGAGCAAGTCAAATCCAGCACCGACCGTCCAAGTCGCAAAAAGGGCAGAACCGACCGTCCACGTCAGTAAAAGGGCAGCACCGACCGTCCACGTCGCTAAAAGGGCAGCATCGACCGTCCAAGTCGCAAAAAGGGCAGTACCGACCGTCCACGTCGCTAAAAGGGCAGCACCGACCGTCCAAGTCGCAAAAAGGGCAGAACCGACCGTCCACGTCGCTAAAAGGGCAGCACCGACCGTCCAAGTCGCAAAAAGGGCAGAACCGACCGTCCACGTTGCTAAAAGGGCAGCATCGACCGTCCAAGTCGCAAAAAGGGCAGAACCGACCGTCCACATCCCTAAAAGGGCAGCACCGACCGTCCAAGTAGCAAAAAGGGCAGAACCGACCGTCCACGTCGCTAAAAGGGCAGCACCGATCATCCACGTCGCTAAAAGGGCAGCATCGACCGTCCAAGTCGCAAAAAGGGCAGTACTGACCGTCCACGTCGCTAAAAGGGCAGCATCGACCGTCCAAGTCGCAAAAAGGGCAGAACCGACCATCCACGTCGCTAAAAGGGCAGTATCGACCGTCCAAGTCGCAAAAAGGGCAGAACCGATCGTCCACGTCACTAAAAGGGCAGCACCGACCGTCCAAGTCGCAAAATGGGCAGAACCGACCGTCCACGTCGCTAAAAGGGCAGCACCGACCGTCTAAGTCGTAAAAAGGGCAGAACTGACCGTCCAATTCACAAAAAGGGCCGCATCGACCGTCCATGTCGTAAAAAGAGCAGTGCCAGCTTCCTAAAAGGTGGGAACCGACATATGTGGTGTGCATTTATTGATCCATCAATTTCATGCACACGACCCACATTTGTGGTGTGCATTTATTGATGGGGGGCAATTTGTTGGGGTAAAAATTTACACCCCGGTTGACCAAGTCAAAATCAAAGTCAACTCCAAGCCAAGTGGGCCCAAGCCCAGATCTAGTGGGCCTATGCCCGGGTCCAGCCCGAACATGAAGCGGCCGGCCATTCCCTATGCCAAGATAAAAATTTTGTAATAAATAATTTTGTTGTATTTCTTTTTTTTTATGAATGTAAGAAAAATAGGCATAAAGCCAAATTTTTGTAAAGCCCATGACTTATGTGCAAAAAGAAATGGCACATGAGTCATGGGATAGGCAAAATGCCATTTTGTGAAGCCCAAGGGGCTATGTGTAAAGTGTATGGCCTATAAAGGCAAAAATAATGAAAAAATCACAACAACTTTTCTCTCTCTCAAAAAATTTTAGATCTGAGATCTTTTCTCCTTCTTCAAGGTTCCAAAACCTTCTTCTTTCTTTTGAATTAAATCAAGAGTTTTACTCTTCATTTTACAAAACTAAATAGTTTTTCACCACAAAACCCACAAAGGGGAGCTTGGATCTGTTATTATATCTTAAAAAGGAGAAATTTTTAGATCTCACATCTCTTGATCTTCAAGATCCAGCCAACAGAGGAGGAAGAAGAAGAACCCCCTTCATTAACCAAAACATTTTAGGAGTTTAACTTCACTCTAAACCCTATTTCTGGGACTAAAAACCCCTTTTTGGTCGCTAGCGCTCTGCGCTCAAGCGCACAGCGCTCACGTGCCGACACGTGGCGCGTTTGTGCTCAGGCGCCCAGCGCTCGAGCGTAAAGCACCCACGTACCGACACGTGGGGCGCTCGAGCCCAGGCGCACAGCGCTCGAGCGCAAAGCGCCCACGTGCCGACACGTGGGGCGCTTGCACCCAGGCGCACAGCGCTCGAGCGCAAAGCGCCCACGTGCCGACATGTGGCGCGCTTGCGCCCAGGCGCACAGCGCTCGAGCGCAAAGCGCCCACGTGCCGACATGTGGCGCGCTTGCGCCTAGGCGCACAGCACCTGAGCGCACAGCGCTCAAGGCGCTGGCCCCACGCATCCTTTGGATGTCTTTTCCCCCTTTATATATATATATACATGTATATATATACATATGTATACATATGTACATACACACATACTCTACGACACTGTCTCTGTTAGAAAAAATTTCTAACGGGGCGCTGCCCCGCAGCCCGCAAGGGGGCTGCTAGCCCCCTTGACCCCCAACCCGCTATCCGGGTAGCGGGACCCCTGTAAAAACTCTGCATGGCTCTCGATATATTTAAACCCCCCTCCAAAACAAAACACACGTACACTGCACATTGAGTTCGCATGACCAGTTTAACTCGTTAATCGGAGGTTCCCTCGCCTGGGTAATTAATGGCAGCTTAGTCCGCGGCTGCCGGAGATTGGGATCCCCACAATCAATAAACCCCCGCCTACCCTAGGCAGGGGGAATCTGTAGTATACGCCTGACAAGCGCGCGCGTATTCCCATCTCAATGGGGTGACGAAAATACATCCTACACATACGATGGAGTATCCAATAAACTGTGGATCTTCGTAGTGATACGGAGTGTTCCGGAGAAATACAAAGGTGAAGTAGGAGTGGCGATAAAATACTTGGTTTGGTCGTGAATAGTAGTCGCAGTTTACTTTGCCCTCTTACTAATCCCTTTATTTGTCTTTACTTAATACCTTCTGCACACCTTCGTTAGGCTAATTGGTTTTCTTTATTCTCCACCGTTCGGCACCTGCCTATGGTTTGGAAGAAGACTATCCAATTAGCATAATAGGTGTACCACCCTAATCCAAGGAGCACTCGCAACCTGAGAGAAGGTAAAAAGAAAAGACAACTGAATAGTCCTATTCATTTTCTCCAGAACCGAAAACTATCCTCGAATCTGGAACAAGTTCCTTCGAGTTCGTATATAACCATACGATGGTTTTATCCAATGGAAGTGGATGTTTGTAGTAATACGGTGTGTCCTGGAGAAAAGGGTAAGAGTAGGGGTGGCAATGGGGTATGCAACTCTGACAATCCAAAAGCCAGTGTTTTAAGAAGGTTCGGTTAACTTGGTCACTGAGTCATAGTCAAGGGTCGGGCCATGGTCGCTGCCAAAGAGAGAGAAAAGAAACACTCTGCATGCACTCTAACCTAGATCAGAATGGTTATCAATTTATCCAATCAGGAAACCTCCCACTGTAACCTCAAATTCTCCTCCAAACCTTAAAGAAGAATTAGTCGGGATCACCCGAGGAGTAAACCAACTCATCAGTGGGAATCGGGATCCAACTATCATCGCATGATAACTTGATGGAATCCACTTAAGACACCACCCTCCAGAAGGTATGCGTATGCTTGGCAAGTTTCAGTTTCTTTAGAAACTCCCGATGTGATTTTTACCCCTAGGACCCAAGTGACCTTGATGAATAATCAACAAATCAAAAGGTCCAAGTCAAGTTCAACCCGTCATTATCTTGATTGCGTTAAATCCACCCGCACGACCCTTGACGAATAATCAACAAAGTCGTACGACTGTCCTAACCAATCCACATATCCATGCGACAGAAAAATATTACAGAGCTACCGCACACTACGCCTCGGCAAATAGCAACGACAAACGTAGCGCGAATACTAAGCAATACTAATCTGAAATGAGGGAGGGCTACGGCTGGTTTTTGGCGAAAAACCTTTAACGTAATGAACTTGATATCGTTGAAGGAACCGAATAACTTTTTATAAAAATATAGTGGCGAAAACCTTTGCTAAAGAGGTCACTCCTGGTGAAGGGATCTCGGCTCTTTTCCCATAGAATGAGGTGCAGGATATTCCAACTGAATACCACGATGCAAAGCAAAAGTAATCGACTATAGTGAAGTTATTACCCTGACGCAAACTTCTGTCCAAGGGGTCACTCCCGGTGAAAGGATCTCAGCCCTTGCCTCGTCGATTGAGGTGCTGGATATTCATAACCGAATACCACTGTGCAAAACACAAGAGAACGTCCTTGTAATAACATCTTTTTGAAAAATGTTCCAACAACATCAGTATAGGTTTGTTTATCTTGCATTGATCCGAATCAATGCAGTCCCATCAATTAATCACACCACAAAAGAATGAAAATACGATGTACGTATATGCCATCAGCATTCGCCACTGGGTCCCGTCATCATCCGTTAGGTTACTTAACTAACGACAGAGCGGGGACTGGACTAGCGCGGGTGTAAAACATATACAACATCTACTAGTATATATATCAATATATAATATTCGCTCATGGCATGATAAAATGCAACATCACAGAGAGTAATAAGCATCACAGAACAATACAGATAATCTAGGATCCCCGGGTTTCATAGAGCTGCTACTGAAACCCGACGTTCCCCTGGTCGTTTGGATAGCCTGTGCAATGAAATCCTAGACCCCTACGGGTGCGGCAAGTTACCCGCCAAAACCTGAAGCGAGGCAACCCCCTTCAACAACGTGAATGGACTACCCGACACTTCATGGAATCCGGTAACTTGAGCACCCCTCCTTGGGTCAACCTGTACCCCCTACGAGTGCGGCAAATAGCCCGCCAATTCTAGAGTGAAGCCCCCTCCGTCTCAATGCCATGAGATGCGGGCCCGTTGCCCTCTAGAACCCGGCTACCCGTGCAGCCCTCCGCGGGGTAATCCTAGTACAGAAAGTAAAAATATATTTACAACGGGTACATCGACCTCAGCCCGGTCGTGCCCCAAAAGAATAATATACAAACAGGCAGTGACGGCAGTCCACATGTCGGACGCTCGCCCTGCAATATCAAATGTACAAATATAACCAAACTGTACTACCATTGCATCTAGGCTATCCACCACGACAAATCCGTAACATCACAACACAAAACATCAACGTGAATGTCACGTTCGCAAATCCGTCTAAAAGAACTATAGCAATTAGACAGGATTTACTGCTCGAATGACATCCACGGTCGCAGATATAATGTAAATACTGTGAACTAACATGTTTAAAATTTTCAATCGACAAAATTTCCCGAAGTGGGCTCCAAGCACAATACCCAGTACTCAAACAAATCTGGGCCCAAACAAAAATTACCAGAAACCCCAATTCTAAGTCAGAGAACACTGTACAAAATTTGGTGCATTGATGTCATGGAATGGCGGCGGAATCGCGGCCAAAGCATGGATAAGGCTGCGGTTCTGCGGCGCAACAGTAATAACAGGAAACCAAATTTTCACAGTAATTTTAGAAAAGCCTGCACGAATTTCTGCAATACTCAAAAAAAAATTTCGAGCACAAAAAAATTCGACAGAAAGTTCATGATTGGAAATGCAGTTTTTGGAAATTTCGTCCGATCGAAGTTCTATACACGTTAGAGCAAGCTAGTGAAGGTTAATGGCGTGTCTCTGATACCATGTAAGTCTACGGTAGCGCCCCGGTCGTCTGTCCGAGACCAAAATGCGGAAACAAAACTTTTTCAAAACTAGAAACCGGCGCTATTGTATGCTTAAAACCCAGATCGTACCATTAACCTACAACTAGCTATCTAGAGAAGAGATAGAAAGCTATACCGATCGATCCGTATCCTTCGGTCTTTGGCCACCATCACAAGCTCCCCGCGGCAACTCTGGTCTCGATCTCCTCATCGGAAAGGGCACCACATCTACGAGTCTTTTTACGGGCTCCCGCTTCATCCGAAGCAACTCGGGCACGAAGTGTGCTAGCCGACGTGTCCAAGGTGATGTAGAGAATGTTTGTGATCACATTGTCTCTTGCATCCATTGATTTGGATGGAGGTTAGAGGTGTTGCCATTAATGGAGATTATGAGCTAGAGGAAGAAGAAGAGGAGGAGGCTTTTTCTTCTTTACTTTTCTTGTGTTGGAATGATAATGAGAGTGAGAGTGAATTATCAAAATACAAGAGCTAGCAACCATATCATGGCAGCCCCCCTCTCTCTCCTTATCAATTCATCACTCAAATCCATCATATAATGTGACATGTGCACAATAAAAGAGACCATGAGTCACTAACCTTGCACATGCCACATTAAATGCACAAAATGATGATTTCTAGCTCACAATTTCCATATGCAAACATTAATCCAAATGTTTGCAACAATAAAAGATACGGCAACATCTAAAGTAAACTCGTGACGGATCACAAGGATACCCCTCACCTGTATATACATACCTGCACCCGCATTCTGACTGAATGCGAATGCGATGAGACTAAAGTAATCCAACAAATCTAATACTAGGATCTGACTTAAACCAAAGCCCACTAGTATGATCCGTCCGATCATGATCCGTGCAATACTGCACGTATATGATCGAACCCTGCCATATATCATATGGCCTCTACAACGTTTCGCCCAAAACTTGAGAAACTGTCTGTGGGGGACTCTAAAGACTCGTCAATACATTAGCTGTTGATTTAACCACTAGCTCGTTAGAGGTACTAGCCGTACGTAACGGGCTACCAGGTATTGACCAAAAGGGAGGTCGATGAGCGAACTCATCCTGACACCCTACTGAGCCTGTCAGTGACAATATCCGTACAGTCCGGTCCGTTCGTCTATGAGCATCGTATGGCGGGCCTAGGGGATTGGTGAAAGTCAGACCCCCAAAAGCGGTACAAGTCGGAGTGTAGCCCAGAACACCTTGAGATACTACTGGAATACCTACCAGTAAATCTTCTGCCTTGGCCAAGGACTTAGTGTAATGGCTCTCCTAAACACAGCGCGACCTCACCCCCAATACCGGGAGAGACGAACCCCTGCCGATCCGCTCACTGCCTCCATGTGGCTCGGGACTGTACCCAACTAAAACCTGTTTGCACGACTCCTTTGAGCCGTGGTAGGGTAGTAATCAAAGCATAGTGGGAACTCACACAAGAAAAATGACGATCTCAGGTCGATGAACTAACTTGTACACATGTCACCAGGGAACTGCTATCTGACGTCAGGTATAATACCAACTAGCATGTTCCCGGCGAGTCCTATCCGGTGTACTCATAACCCAATGAGCACCTGTATGCATCTTAGGTGAACCAACTGACACCAATGGCTTGTGAGACCAGCCACCGCCCCTCGTCGGGGTCTCGACTGTATACACTATTCTACTAATGGAGTATCGATGCCCAGTCTCGAAACTCCCACGACTAGGGACCACTTTAAGGATGTGCTTATAGACTACCCAACTCTCACGTATATGATCGCCATCATACTGCTGGTAGTCAAGCAAGAATCCTAAGGGCTCTATCAACGCGCAATAGTGACCTACAAGGTCACCTTAAGCAGTGCACGATGATAAAGATAAACCAGATAGCATACTATCATCTCTAGTAAGACTGTTCTACCGGCATAGGTCCTCCCTCAATCATTGCAATCATGTGCCTGTGATCCAATAATTGACTCTGAGGGCACTATATCCAACATTCGTCTCTCCCGGTATAGGGAGTCAATATCGCGCTGTGTTCGGTTGGCCAACACCATAAGTCTCTGGTCATGGTAGATTGAGAATTATTGATAGATAGATGAGTAGATTCTTGGATGGTCTTGAACTACATCAGCACGACTTGTCAGGTTATTATGGGTCTGACATTTTCCACCCCTAGACCAGGCATGAAATACTCTCAGACGAACAGACTGGACTGTACGGAGATTTACACGGACAGGCTCAGTAGGAGTTGTTAGGAATATGTATGCCCTACAAGCCATTATTGTATGATATAGTGGATGCTTGGACATATATATAGAGGACTTTCTTGCTTGACATGATAGTATGCTATCTGGTTGCTCTTTATCTTAACATGTACACTTGTATTATTATACTCTCTTTGATACATGTTGATAAGCCCTTAGGATGTTTGCTTGACTACCAAGACTATGATGCAGATCATACTACTGGGACTTGTGTAGTCCACAAGCACATCCTTTAACAGTTTCTAGTTGAGGGAGTATCGAGATAGGGCATCGATATTCCAGAGTAGACTAGGGTGTATGTTTCTTGACCCTGTAGGGGGCGATGGTTGATTCCATAACCATTGGTGTTTGACATCAAAGATTGTGCACAGGTGCTCATTAGAGAATGGGTACACCGTACAGGACTCGCCGAGAACTCCTAGATGGTACTATACCCATTGTCAGATAGCAGTTCTCTAGTGACACTGGTACAGGCCAGTCTGTAGACCCGAGATTTTCATAGTGTCTTGTGTGGTTCCCACTGTGCTTTGATTTCCTTCCTACCACGGCTCAAAGGAGTCGTGTAAACATGTGGATTTTAGGTACGGTCCTGAGTCACATGGAGGCAGTGAGCAATAGGAGGGGTTTCATCTCTCCCGGTATAGGGAGTTGATGTTACACTATGCTTGATTGGCTATAATAGTAAGTCCCTGGCCAGGGCTGATGAGATTTACTGGTAAGTGTTATCAGTAGTTTCTCGAACCGTTATGAGCCATACATCGGTATGGCTTATCAAGTTACTGGGGTCTGACGATTCTACCCCTAGACTCGATATGCGACATATCAGACGAAGAGACCGGACTGTACGGTAAGTGTTACTTGTAGGCTTCATGGGAGTTTGGACATGCCGTTACGTCCAGCTGGTACCGCTGATGGCTTGTGGGTAACTGATGTGATCATTACCTACTGCTGGCGTATTGACGAGTCTTTAGAGTCCCAGACAGAGATTTCCTAGTTCAAGCGAAACGAAGTAGGGCACATATGCTGATATGTGTGGGAGCCTAATTAAATACAAGTATGTGATACCGTATTCTAATCTGGCGACATTTGATATCGGTTAGGTTATATGTGATATAACCGGATTATTGAATCAAGTGTTGATTTGAAAATGTGATATACAGATAAATGATATTAGTCGGTTATATATATTATAACCAGATTATTAAATCAAGTGTTGATTTAATAATTTGATATATATTTATATTTTATATAATTATATATTAACTAATATTATTGCTCACTAATTATTTTCTTCTCTTAATATATATTTATATATATATAATATATATGTGATATATATATATATATATATATATATATATGGATTTTCTATTTTGAGAAAATAGAAAAAATGAGGTGGAAAATGGGTGATATTTTAGGCATGGCTGTGAAGCATGGTTCATACATTATTTTATTTGTTTGGCTTCATTATTGAAGCATGGTGCATATTTGAAAATATTCATGCTTCAATGAGTGAAGGATATTTAGTGAGCCATTCTTCATTTTTTTCCAAGTATGCTTGCTCATTTGCTCTAGCTCTCTCCATTCTCTTCTTCTTCTTCCTCTAAGCCCTAACCCTCACATGAGTTGTGAACCCTAGGGCTTGTGAGAATTCTTAGTGAGCTAAAATACCTATTTCATCAACTTACACTAGATTAACCATTTAGTTTAGGTTGTTTCCTTCATTAATTGTTGATTAGTGAAGAGGTAGCTTGACCTAGAGAAGCTTCATAGTAGATCATCTCCGGCCTTGAAGATCATGAAGCAAAGTTCGTTCATTTCTTCAAGTGGAGCCAAGAGGAGTCATAGGGACTGCTACTCGAAGCTTTAGAAGAGAAGGACTTTTTCTACAAAGGTTGTAGATTCACTAAGTTGTAGAACTTGTTATATCTTCACTTAAACCCTAATACTCTAGTTAGATTCGAGGTTAGTGTAGCTTAGCACCCTAAAAATTTTAAAATTGCATGCTTGATGCTTGTTATAACCTAGTGGTGCTGCTAAGAAACACTTTCAGGAGTTCAGATGAGTTTGCTCCTCGGCCTTCTTTTCGATAGGTACCTGGGTAGCCATTACGTACATCTAGTACCACTAACGTTCTTGTGGTTAAACCCATTGCCAGCGTACTGTCGAGTCTTTAGAGTCCCACACAGAGGGTTCCCTTGGTTTAGATGAAACAATTTACGTGCAGGGTTTCGATCATATACGTGTACTAGCTACACATATTTTTGATCGGACGGATAATACTAGCAGGCTTAGAATTAAGCCCCATTCTAGTATTATAATATTGGATTATTTTCATCTCTTGGTATTTATGGTACGAATACGGGTATGTATATACGGTGAGGGGTATTCTTGTATTTTCACAAGAGTGCTTCTAGAAAAAGACACCTCATTTGTGATAAATCCATTTGTTTAAATGGATAATGAGGTGGAGGAATGAGGTGTTATTTATGCATGGTTGAAGCATGGATATTTTGGATGACTCATTCATTTGGATAACTATTGAAGCATGGTTGTATTATTCTTATGATTATTATTGAAAAAGATATGTTTCATAATTATCACACTTAGCCATTCTTCATTCATTCTAGACTTCACATTATCTTTCCTCCTTTGCTCTCTTCTTCTTCCTCAAACCGTAACACTCTCACGAGTTAAGAAACCTAGGGTTATTAAG